>CM072777.1:124965000-126335833 GCA_036936925.1 Cenchrus fungigraminus
ACAAACACTCAGTATTTGCAGAAATGAAGCAAATCTTGTTCTGAAGAAAAAAATATTTACCTTCATTGCATGGCCACCGGGCATATAACAATGTCTCCGTTTTCTATCTTCAGGCAGCTGTATACAAGGCTGGGTCAGTTTGCGCTGCATTCCTTGCCAACATAGATGGTCAATCCGACAAAACTGTCACCTTCAATGGCAAGATGTATAATCTCCCTGCATGGTCCGTCAGCATCCTTCCGGACTGTAAGAATGTGGTACTCAACACAGCTCAGGTATATACAATTACACATAACTTGCTTGCACTTGCTTTCAGAAAGAAAACCGACTGCTGATCTGATTCAGCGATGTGTGCCTACAATTTGCAGATCAATTCTCAAGTGACGAGTTCAGAAATGAGATACTTGGAATCGAGCACCATAGCATCAGATGGCTCGTTCACCACACCAGAACTTGCAGTATCTGGCTGGAGCTATGCCATAGAGCCTGTTGGTATCACAAAGGACAATGCATTGACAAAATCTGGACTGATGGAGCAGATAAACACCACAGCTGATGCCAGTGACTTCCTCTGGTACTCAACAAGGTACATGATTTACACGCCTCGTTTGTAATTATGCGTATGGGCATATGGTAATGTGCACTGGAAAATAAATACTCACCATTCGTGCTATCGATGTAACTTGTGCAGCTTTACTGTTAAAGGTGATGAACCTTATCTAAATGGCAGCCAGTCCAATCTGCTTGTAAACTCACTTGGACATGTTCTTCAGGTTTACATCAATGGTAAAATTGCAGGTACTGCTAGAGATGATATCACAAATTCCTTCATATCTGGCATCTGAATTTGTGGTGCTGATTTTCCAATTATTTTTCTTCCATACATAAATCACATTTGTGTTCTGAAATATAAGTGCCAAAATCTACCAGGAAGCGCCCAAGGTAGTGCTAGCAGCTCGCTCATCTCCTGGCAGAAACCAATTACACTTGTACCTGGGATGAACAAAATAGATCTTCTGAGTGCAACAGTTGGGCTGACGGTAATTAACCTTCACTTTAGAAAAGACGCAACATGAAATATTACATTCCATTTCGCAATATTGGCTTTGGTGAAACAATTTTATGACATCCAGTTCTTGACATTGTTGGTACAGAATTATGGTGCGTTCTTTGACCTGGTAGGTGCTGGAATTACTGGGCCAGTAAAGCTGAGTGGGCCAATTGGTACACTCGGTCTCTCTTCTGCACAATGGACATACCAGGTAGCCTAAACTATATTTTGAGCTCCATCAGATCAAAGTCTTAGCACAATTTGGATTAATTAATCATAATGTGATACTTCAGATTGGACTCAAAGGAGAAGATTTGCATATGTATGATCCTTCAGAGGCCTCGCCAGAATGGGTCTCGTCCAATGCTTATCCAATCAATCAACCACTGATTTGGTATAAGGTTAGTATGATCATCTGACCTAGAAACCAATTTATATACGGCATTTGAATGCACCCAGTATGGGCTCAAAAGACAGATATATTCATTCTATTTGTTTGGCTAATCCATTTCCTTAAGTTGTTCCCTTGAGTCGATGTGCTAACTGCAATTTGGACAATTCTCCAAACACAGACAAAATTCACAGCCCCTGCAGGTGACGATCCTGTTGCCATCGACTTCACGGGAATGGGGAAAGGTGAAGCATGGGTGAACGGACAGAGCATTGGTCGATACTGGCCAACAAATCTGGCTCCACAGAGCGGCTGTGTTAACTCGTGCAACTACAGAGGATCCTACAGTTCGAGCAAATGCCTGAAGAAGTGTGGTCAGCCATCACAGACTTTGTAAGACTTCCAGAGTCCTCGTAATATTTTCAATAATCCTTTTTATTCCTAACATGAGGAGCCAGATCCAAAAAGATGATGCTGGCTTCTTGCTTCTGAAAAGCCAACACTAGCTTTTAGAAGATGTGTTTAGCTTTCTGAGCTAAAAAAAGCTATGAAAACTCATAAAACTGAGTTTTCCAGCTTTCCATATAAACTCAGCTATTCTGGACTTCTAGCATTTCGAAAGCTACATGAGAAGATTGCTGTTTGTTTGAGCTCCTGACTTTTCATGCTGAGAAGCTGCCAGGAAGCTTAAACAAGCATGGCCTTAATACAAATATATTTTTCTGAAGATTTTAAACACGTCCAAGATTTTTTAGTACTCAAATTATGACACAGAGAAGCATGCAGTTCGAAATTGCAGTACTAATGCACACTATGATGCTGAGCACTTTGGCTGTGTTCTGATGATGGCATGATGCACAAAAATATAGCAACTGCAAGAACCGAATGACTACTGACTAATTTGATTTCTTACCTTGTTAAACAGGTATCACGTTCCCCGTTCATTTCTCCAACCAGGCAGCAATGATCTAGTCCTTTTCGAGCAGTTCGGTGGTGATCCAAGCAAGATATCCTTTGTGACAAGGCAGACAGGAAGTGTGTGTGCACAAGTGTCAGAAGCACATCCAGCCCAAATTGATAGCTGGATTTCTTCCCAACAGAAGATGCAGAGATCTGGACCTGCACTTCGCCTGGAATGCCCCAAAGAGAGTCAGGTCATCAGCAGCATCAAGTTTGCAAGCTTCGGGACACCAAGCGGCACATGTGGAGCCTATAGCCATGGCGAATGCAGCAGCACTCAGGCTCTCTCAGTTGTTCAGGAGGTAACTACAAGCTGACCCATTGATTTCTCTCAATATGTCAACTGAGTCTTATATGAGTCACTGATATTGTTACTGGGACCTCTGTACTCTGTAGGCCTGTATCGGGGTAAGCAGCTGCAGTGTTCCAGTGTCGTCGAATTACTTTGGAGATCCATGCACAGGGGTCACAAAAAGCCTTGCGGTGGAGGCTGCATGTTCATGACATGTCTGATAAATATTGGTTCGTAGGAAGCAAAATCAGTTTGGAGAAGGTGAAACCTTCTCTGTGTAGGCAAGCAGGCAAAAGGAATAAATGTTCCCAAATTTGCTACATCCAAGCTATTAGATAGTATGCTTAGAAAGGGCTGTCCTTGTTAAGATGGTAAATTCATCCATCATGACAAAGAAGGTGATCCTTTTGTAATCCTTGTTAAAAAAATAGACTTTGTATTTCAATCAAGTTCAATTACAAATCTTCACCAAATTTTTTTTAACTACACTAACAGTAACTGCGCAGTTTTGTCATACCAAAAGACAAAAGTACACACCTGGAATCCTGAAGGCTGAAGACCAGGTAATTATTAGAGTCTGCAGGTAGTTGGTTTTGTGCTGCAGAAAAGAATATGGAAGGGATTAACAGACATCAATAACGTATACCTTACTAAAACTCCTAGGTTCCCATGAGCCATGATGTTTGTAGCAGCTTGCATTACTTTGCTTCAGCCTCTTAAAAGTGGCTTACCTCTAGTACAGATCTCATAATCGTTCGGAATGGAAAAACTTTCACAGGTTGATGAAGCACATGTATCAGGGCATGCAACATGGCGATCATCCATTTCCATCATGCTGCAAAACTCAATGGAAAGACTGCTTCACAGATTGATGAAGCACATTTAGCAGGGCATTTTGAAAAAAAAATCCAAAAGAAGCTGACAAGGAGTTCATAATACATTCACTTGTTTACACTTTACAGCCTCCATTCTGCATTGACATTGGCTGAGCAAACCATCAAGAATCAATGGCGATAGTTGTACTTAAAAAAAGGCACTAGTTTGTACCAAAAATAATAATAGCAGCCAAATTTATCCAGAAATTGATCAAAAGTGATATCTGGGCCAATATTGCCTCAGCTCACTAAAAGGAAGCAGCCAGCTACAAGCAATAAGTCAATAACGGGGCATGTCTACAGTCTACTGATGATCTTGATCCTTCCTTTATTTGTAACAGAGAGCAGTTGAATCCCACTCTGAACAATAATAGTTAGCAAGCTACCTCTTTTGGTAATCACAGATATAGCCCAAAAAATAAACAGTTACTGATCTCTCACCATTGTATCAGAAAGAATGCATTACCACGAAAAAAGAAAGAGAAGCCAATTAACTTATATAGCATGCCAATATATTATTAACAATTTGTATTTCCCATGCACAAGTCAGAGACTCAATAGATGGCTGATGCACATGATATCATGCACCTAAACCACAAGGAATAAGAGGCAACATAGGCATGCAGAGAAGTATATAATCAATCAACAGCTGAACCCAGAAATGTCAGCATAATCTAGCAACTAAAGGGGTCGCTCTTACAAATTGCAGTAGATGATAAGATGGGTTGTTCACTTTTAACATATGCACAAGATAATGTGCATCCAGCCTGCTACAATTGCCAAACAGGGGAACAGGATACAATAGAGTTACCAATAGTCAAGATTGATCTGCAACACTAGAACCTAGCTGTTTAGTTGTGCTGCCTGCTCTAAGAACATACATGATTACATGCCGAAGCAGAGTAAGGAAGGATGCCTCCTATCTAACACAAAGGTTTACAGAGCTAGATAATCAAACTACCCCACATGCATACCACCTCCCATGAAGTAAGTGTTGGTTTCCATATTCGGTCTCTTATTTGCATCCATCACCTGATCCCTCATATCAAGAAGTTGCTTCGGATGGTAAACTGGTGGATGCGGATGCAATTGCATAAATTCTGTTGCGGCCATCGGCAACGAGCCACTCTCCAGGTTTACATTCACCAAATCAAAAGTGTGCATCCCATTCTGAGAAGTCGATACCATATTCATATCCACTCTGGTGTCGCCCGGTAACAGGTGAGGGGATGCCATGTTCATATCAACCCTTCTGTCCCCGTGCATCAGATGCGGAGATGCCATGTTCATGTCGACTCTTCTGTCACTGTGTATAAAGTGGGGCGATGCTAGGTTCATATCAACCCTTGTGTCCCCCTGTATCAGGTGTGGTGACGCCATGTTCATGTCCACTCTTCTTTCCCTCTGCATCAAATGAGGAGATGCCATGTCCATGTTCATGTCCATGTCGACTCTTCCCTCTCCATGAATAAGGTGGCCGGTTGGCATTTTCATCTCAACTCTTCTGTCCCTGTGAATCAGGGCCGTGGCATTTGATGTAATTGTATCACCATGAACTAAGGCTGATGGGTTTGATGCCATATTCGCATCAACCCTTCTGTCCCCCTGAATCAGGGCTGAGGTGTGTGATGCCATGTTCACATCGACTCTAGTATCTGCGGACATCGGACCAGTCACAGTCATATTTACATCAACCCGTTGATCACCCTGTTGGCTCTGATCAGACCTGATTAGTCTGTCCTTTGCTTCCTTCATGGCCAACAACACAAACTCCTTAAGCTCAGGTTCTCTTGCTCCAATGTCAACGACATCTTCAAAATACTCATGGCCACGAAAATAGAGGTCATCATAGATACCCATATTTCTATCTGATTCGGTACAATTTGTGTTTGCAGATGAAGTAAGTATCCTAAAATCCTTCCTCCAACGGTCCAGGATGTACTTTGATGGCAGCATCAGCACATTCTCTTGCTTCAGAACAGCCAAAGCATGGCTGCAAAGGATGCCCCGTGAGGGAAAGGAGCGACAGATGCACCAAACATCCTTATCAGAATTGTTGTAGACAACTGTGTAGTCAACCTTCTTTCCCTGTATTAACTCACTGGCCTTGTAAGTGATTGAGCTTCCACTTCTATCTTCCTCTTTGCAAATAACATGCATCAATTGCTTAATTTCATCTTGGAACGCCTGAAACATGGTTACTGTGTAGATCTCCACAAGTTGCTCCTCAAAGGGCAATCCCGACAGCAAAGTGAGTCTAGAATAGTACGAGCGCAAATCATCATATGCCTCCCTTTCCAACTTCCCTTTCAAGGTATTCTCGTATTGCTCAAGGAAGACTGGAAGGGTAGTTTTAGTCACGATGCCATCAAAGTATGGATCAGGTTTTTCAACCTTCCTGATAGCAGAAGTGCCAGCCCAGAATGAATGATTGACATACCCAGGTGCCCACTGTTTCCGACAGTTGTACAGAGCAGAAAACCACTCGTTGTCTTTGAGATTGTACTGGTCGACCATTGCTCCCCACTCCCTCTCAAAGTCAGTAAGAGTGACACTATCATAAACCACCTCCTTGAATTTTGAGGAAATTGCCTCTTTCTCATGTGTGCGTCCCACGTTTTCAAGTAGCTTCTTCAAGATATGCCAAAAACAGAAGCGGTGCCTTGCATTTGGGAAAACCTCAGCCACGGCCTCTGCGATGACATCTGAGTAGCTGGTTGTGATCACTTCTGGCGGCTTACCATTCATACAGCTCAACCACCTCTTCAACAACCAAAGATAGTTCTCCTTGGTGTCATCGGACAGGAGACCACAGCCAAGAAGCACGAGGTGGCCATGGTTGTTCACCCCAAGGAGAGTGGCCAATGGGAGGCTGGAGCGTGAGTGCTGTAAATACATCACGTCAAGTGTAATGACATCACCAAAGTAACGGTATTGCGCCTGGGCCCTAGAGTCAGTCCAAAAGAAATTCTTCACACGACTTTCCTGATCAAGATCCCAGCTATGGATGAAGTTTGGTTTCTTGCATTGCATTGTTTCAACGAACTTCTTGAGCGCGGTGAGGTCATCCTCCCCGAAACGCTGCACAAAACTCTCGATCCTACAATACCTGTGGCTGCTGACAGCAGCACCACCGCTAGCACCCCTCTTGGGCCGTGTCGGAAACTTCCTTGTCTCAGCAATCTCGCTCAGCGACTTCTCCACCATCTCATCCATCTCATCGGTGATCTTGGCCTTCTTCTTGGCTGACTCGGGCATCTCCCTGTACGCCTTTAAGAACCTCACCATATCTGGAGTACAAGGATGGTTATGCTCCAATTCGACGGATTCCACCTTCCACTTGTCATCCACTCGCTTGTCACGGATGAGCAGCGTCGCCTTGCATCCTGTCTTCTCGGCAGCGCCACGCCGAGACTTCTTCTCCTGGGCAGCCGCCCCCCGCTTGCTGCGGAGCGGGTAGCGGGCGCCTGGGACGTCAGAGGGGGATGCGCCCGCCCGAGATTTGCCGCCGTAAGTGCAGGTGAAGGTGGAGCGGTAGCGGAGCCCCTCGTAGTTGTGGCAGGTGCGGCGCACGGCATGGAACCCCGTGCGGTAAGCGTAGGCCTTGTAGAGCGCGAAGGCCTCGTCGACGGAGTCGAACACCGTGCCCACCCGCGGCACGAGGGCCTCCTCCAGCGTGCGCGGGACGAAGCCGTCGTCCCCGCCGCCGTCTTCTTCCTCGTCGTCGGAGGGGATGACCACCTCGTCCTCCTCCACGACGACCTCCTCATCGTCGTCCTCCTCCGCGGGCTCGCCGTTGAGGTCGTCGGCGAGCTCCTCCTTGACTCGCCGCGCCTTCTCCTCGTCGTCGGACTGGAGGCTAGGGTTTTGAGACCTGGTGGCCCGCGCCCGCCCCTTGGAGCCCACCCCCATGCTCTAACCACCGGCTATTTACACACAAGCCGCTCTCACTCTCCCTCGCGCGCGCGCGCGCGCCACACCACCGCACCCTCGAAAAGTATTAACACTAGAGGTACAGTGGGGCGGATACCTCGCGGCGCGGAATGGCGAGGGTTCGGCGCGGGCGACGGTTCGGGGGAGCGAGGGAGCTGGCGTGGGCACGGGAGGGGCAGCGTGGCGGCGGCGGGGACGCCGATCTGGGCGGGGGCGGCCGGCGTGGGGACGTCGCCGGGGAAGAGAAGGGAAATTGGGGGGACTCGGGCTTGGTTGGCTTTGCTTTTGGGGGGGCGGAGAGGAGAGGATGTGTGTGTGGTGTGGGAGGAAGACGAGACGGGGGAGTTCGTTGCTGGGTGAGCTTAGGATTTGCGCCTCGGGAAGGCCTGCGGATGGGGCGGATGAGTGACCCGCCTTCGTTTGGATTATCGGCCACCGACCAACAGTACTATTCTCAGCCACTAACTATCAGCCAACGATACTTTTCTCTCAGAACAAATCAGCATCAGTCATCAGTCACCAGCCAGCCGAACAGGCCAGCCGCGGATCGGCGGATGGATGAGTCTGACACGTCGGGCCCTTTGTCCTTTTGCTGGAGATGCTGTGGTACCTGTGCTCACGCAGGATTTTCTATCTCGTAAATGTCACAAGTTTTTTTTTCTATAGCCCCGTTTTTAGTTATTTCTATAGCCCCGTTTTTAGTTAGTAAAATGTTATGACATAGATTTTGTCATTAATTCACATTTAATACTCTTAACTAGTGTCCGCAAATTCAATGTGACGGGGGTTGGGAAAAAATTGAGAACCAAACAGAAGTGATAGTTTGGAGTAAGATTTAGGAGCTTCTACCTCGATGAAATTTTGTGCGCCGCCGGATTCATGTGATCAGGTGGAGGTTGCCAATGGCGACTATTACAGAAGGTTGTTGGAGTCCATCCAACCAAAACCGTGGTGATATGACAATATAGTGAGACAATGAAGCATGTCACCGTTGTATGATTCACAAGTGTCATCCCAAGAAGACATGGCTTGTAGGGTTAAAAAAATTGACTGTGTGATAATATACAGTGAAGAAACTATCAATCATGAGAAATAGAGAAATATTAGACATTTGGATTGATGGCGCAAGGACTTAGTTATGTAAGATTTGCATGACGGGAATAAAACCACGAATCAAGCAGTGTTCCAATCACCGAAGATGAAGAGAGGGAGGACAAGCAAGCTAGGTGTGTGTAAAAAAAGAGAGAGATTGTGTAGCATGGAGAGGAAAAAGCATATCATTGTTGGTTGAGTTTTTTTTGGATGTGTTTGACTATTGGTGTCTCCTATGCAAATTAGTGTACTCGAATAATTATTAATGTGTGCTAATATATGCAATTGTATTACTGCAGGCAGAAATATTATACAAGTAAACAATGCTTTTTAAAATATGTAAATCTAACAATGTATTAACTCACATGGAAAACGAGGAAAGTGGACTGATATGAAGTTCTTGCGTTCACCCAAAAGTTATGCCTTGCTTGTAAAGGAAAAGACTATGTGCAAAAAGAATAAAATTAAACAAAACCATGAGAGCTATATATAGAAATTCATCTCCTCTTTTTTTCACATGAAAATACTAGCAAAAGTGAAAATCCGCATGATGTAAATGTGTTTTTATTAGTCAGTTAACCTTGGGTGCTTATTATGGATAAAATTGCACGATCTTGATTCTCTAGAAAGGTAAGGCAAATAAAATCTTACAAAGGAGTAGGAGATCAAATATATAAAAAGAGTTCTATATAAAACATTGATCGAGTACAAGGGGGAAATGCTAGTTTGGTTATAATTATGACCAAACAATAATCAAGCTCTATGCAAATTTGAAAGGTCAGATAAAACAGATTATAATAGAACTAGCAAAGAGCACATGTACCTTATAATTACGACCTACAAAATAAATGAAGCCTTGTAACTGGCTATCTCACCAAAATAGAAATATTTTTATGTGCTTGCATGCCTGCGATGTCCAATCATTCTATCCTATTTTAGATGCATGCCCTTTTTTCATTGTTGTGGTACATCCTTGAGCTACAAACCCTGCGGTGCAGGAATTAGGATTGACTCATGATTTCTATAGGCCCGTGCTATGATGCTATCCCCACCCCAGTGGGGCCAGCATAAAATGCGCTTTGGATGCTAATTATGTCAAGCGCAGGTTATCATGCAACATATCACTAGCATCCACAATCCAAGGTTTAATCGTATGTCCCTTCAATCAATTGGCTGAGCAGCACCAGTATAATCATCAACGGTTTTGGCAGAGCTTGTTAAGCCATGAATCATTATTATTGAATACAAAAGATTTATTCCAAGACATAGTGCTGTATTTAGTCATAATTTGAAACCCACTATGTAACGTAGTACAGGGACACGGACACCTTTAGTTGGGCTCAAACCTGACCCCTACCACTTCCCACTACAAAAATACATCTTTTCACAAAGCTTAAATGGGAAACAAACCTAGGACATTATGCAACTAGCACCTCCAATTTTTTGTTATATCAAGCGGGCAATGTGAATGCTTGCAGCAAGCTTAAGGCACGATTGCCATTCACTTGACAATTACAAACCTTAAAAAATGTTGCAATTTTTCATTTAGCCTATTTGGGTGTGGAGCTTTTTTCACTCTAGAAAATACTATATGGGATCTAGTTAATACACATTCTGAAGTAGGTGAAAGTTCAATCTTTATATCCAGATATTAGGCTCCGTTTGGAAGTTCGTATTGAACCAGGGAATTAGGAATTGGAATTTAGAATCTTGAATGCCAGTGTTTGGACGTCTCAGCGAATTGGAAATGGAAACCCACGGGAATACCGCACGGCATTCAATCTGCCTGCGAGTAGCTTCTCTCGATTCAGAGCCTCTCCGCTCCGTATTGCCATGCATTGGCCCGCGCCTCCCTCCTGTCGCCCGCGTCTTCGGAAAAAAAAAGCCGACCGAGATCCTCCGTCTCCCTTCCAAGTCCGGCTACCTGCCTCCCTCGTCACCCTCCAAGTCCGGCGACCTTCCTCCACCGTCGCCCGTCCAAGATCCGGCGAGCTACCTTCTTTCGAGCTCCGGTCCTCTCACGGCTCGGCTGAGCGGCAGCCGGCGGCCCGCGTGCGGAGGGGCGAAGCATATTGCTCGCGCAGGGCTGGGTAAAGTGGCTGCCGTCGCCGGCGGCCCGCACGCGGATGGGCGTGGATGAAAGTGCATCTAGGCCCCTAAGTGGATTTTGGTGAATTGAATGACAAAGCGATTAAAGGACTAATGTATTTGTCTAAGATTGTGAGCAGTTTTTATTTATATATTCATGAGCAATTATTGAAGTATTTATTTATGGATGAATGTTATATGGCTCACATTGGAGAAGACAAATATATGGATGATCCTATTGCATAAGTGACAAATATCAAGTAATAAATGAAGACAAATATTAGGATAATTTGAGAAGGTCAATTCATGGTCTCCCATATGAAGACGTAGCTTGATTAAAATTACAAGGATCATAAAAGAGAAGATAGTAATTCTCTAAGTCAAATGCAAGGCTTCATGCGTTTGTTGAAAGAGGACATAAGGATGAGTGTACACATTATGGTTCTAATTTGGAAGCTTGCACATTCGTTGTCAATCAAGATCAAGCATTTGAAGCGGGTTTTCAAATGAAGGTTAATTGTGTATGAAGCAAGTGGAACTCAAAAGTGGATTGGATAAGTGATGAAGAGATCAACCGAGATGTCTAGGGTGAGGGACTAAGCAATCTTTGGGGCCGTAGCTAAGCCGCCATTTCGTGTTTTGCTAAGGTGAAGTTCTAGCATCCGTGGGGTCTCCAAGTATCATATCCAAACCTTAACTGAGGGAAGCAATGCAAGTCATCACCATGTTAAGATTGGCAATATGGAGTGACTTATGGATTCAAGTGTGCATTCCTATGCTAGATGGAAAGATCCTAAGTCATTAACTCAAGTATGGACGTGCTCAAGTCAAAGGCTATGTTGAAAGCCCTCAAGTGAATATTGATCAAGTATGGCAAGATTGAAGATATCCAAGCTCAAGAGATCAACAAAGTGTTCTTAGTTATTCTTGAGTATATGTATGTCGTACTATCAAGAGGGATGCAACTTAGCGAGTTGACCAAGTCAAAGTGCTCATTAGTTGACCTAAGTGAGATCTAGCCTTAGAGTGTGCTAACAAACCCTCCTAACCTAACCTGAGCCACTTCATCTCTTTGGTGAAGTGTTAGTATCATAGAAAGGGTTTTGGGGTGTCTCGGGCCTGACCGGTCTGACCGGTCAGGGGCACCGGTCTGACCGGTGCCGCTAGCCCCAACGACTAGTTTTTCGAGCACCGGTCTGACCGGTGCCGCCCGAGGACCAACGGCTAGTTTTCTCCTTTGAGGGGTATAAATACCCCAAGCCTTCTTCAGTTGAAGCTTGCTGTTTCTAGTGACATTGCTAAAGTCCCAAGCCTTTCCTAACAAGCTCTAAGCCTTAGTGGCTCTCCCCAACCCTCTCTTTGTGAGATTTGTGGATTCAAGCCATATCCTTGGTGTTGGGTTGAGAGAGTGAGCTCAAGAGCGACCTTGTGAGCTAACAAGAGCATTTCCATAGCTTGAGCACTTTGGTTTCGCGTCTACAAGCTTTGAAGCGCTTGTTACTCTTGGAAGTTTGCCTCCTAGACGGTTAGGCGTCGCCGGCTAGCTCCCAACGTTGTGGTGAGCAGCGGGAAGTTGGTAAGGGCTGCGATCTTGCCTCTTCGTGGAAAAGATCCCCTTAGTGGAAAGGAGGAAAGTGGTTGAAAGAGACCCGGCTTGTTGTGGGAATTGTCCCTTACAAGCTCCTCAACAGAGACGTAGCCATTCCTTAGTGGGTGGTGAACTTCGGGAAACAAATCCTTTGCTTCTTCGTGTGGTTTGACTCTCTAAGTTGTTTTTCTAGCATATTTGTTTTGCTTCCGCTTCGATCTACTTGGGTGTGCTACTTGTGTGTGCAGGGCTCATTACCTTGCTTACGATCATCTACAAAGGCCACTCACCAAGTTTGGTTCGTGCTAGAAGTCAAGAGGTGCTTGAAGTTGTTTTTGCAGGTGCTCTGTGCTACACCGGTCTGACCGGTGAGGTGCACCGGTCTGACCGGTGCCTCCTGTGAAGTCCAGTGCTTGACCGGTCTGACCGGTGGAACACTGTCAGCTCAAGTGATCGGGGAAGAAGAGTTTAATTTGGTCGTCACGCCTATTCACCCCCCTCTAGGCGACATCAAGGTCCTTTCAATTGGTATCAGAGCTTGGTGCTCCGATTCGAGCTTAACCGCTTGGAGTTCTTCGATGTCGACAACTCGCGAGGTAACGTTTGAGCCTCTAACTCTAGATGGCTCAAACTATGCATCTTGGTCAATTCATGTACTCAATCGCATTAGGACTATGGGTCCACGTGCCGAGAAGATTGTTGTTGCTAGCATTCTACCTCCTCACCTTAGGGAAACCAAAGTTGACTTGTCAAAATCATCCCTAGAGGACTTAGAGTGTTGGCAATGCAACTCTCGAGTATTTAACTATATTTGTAGTGCTTTGAGTGATGATGTGCAGGACTTCATCTATGAGAAACTTGAGATTGATGCACACGCCATTTGGGAGATTCTTCGTGAAGAATATGAAAGGCCCAAATGGATTGATCAAGAGCAAACCATGACGAAAGCACTTGAGGAGAACTCTATGTCTCCATGCAACATCACTGAGCCTCAAGTGTCACTTCCCAAGCAAGGAGAAGGCCAAAGAAGCGAAGACCCTGTCCCTCTGCGGGGACCGGTCAGACCGGTGGCACTCACCGGTCAGACCGGTGCCGGCAGAGGCACAACCATTTGCTTGATGGCCAAGAAGGAAAAGAAGAAAAGGACCAAGGGAGGAAAGAATGAGAAGAATGAAGCTTCAAGCTCCTTGGCCAAGGAACTTGAGGCTCTCAAATCCGAGAATGCCTCCTTGGTTTGTAAGTATGATTCACTCGCTAGACAATATGATAAGGCTATCAAATCCTTTTGCGTGTGTAGCTGCAGTGGATCAAGAAAATGAAAGGCTTGAAGAAAAGCTAGGAAAGCTCATTAGTGAGCATATGGCTCTACAAGCCGATCACAAGGGACTTGAGTGTTCCTATGAGACGCTTGTCGATTCTTATGCAACACTAGAGATAGCCCATGAGGTTGTGCTTTCATCGGTAAAATTTATGCAACCTCTATCTCACACATGCACATGCTCACAAGTTCAAATTGATTTATCTTGCGCTATTGATTGTTTGTCTCGAGCAAGCCAATCTAGCATTGAGCATGTACTTGTAGAATCTTGTGATGACCTCATTGTTAAAGAAAATGATAAACTCAAGCAAGAGGTTGAAAAACTTCAAAAAGATTTGTATGTGTTGAAGGAGAAGAGCAAAGTGCAACCTTCTCAAGATAACCGTGATGACATGGTGAAGAAGCTTGAGAAGGGATCAACCGCCACGAGCTCAAACCCTCAACAACATACAATGACCCACAAGAACAAGATTCAAGAAAAGAGCAAGGTTGGGCATGTCAAGTCCCAATATCGTCCAACCAAGCACAAAGCACAAGAATCACTCTCCAAGAAGCCTAGAAGCTCAAACAAATGGAGAGTGTGCTACAGGTGCAGAGAGAAGGGTCACTTTGCCGACTCGTGCCCAAGTGTGAAGATGGGCAGTGGCACTGACCGTGACCGGTCAGACCGGTGCATGCCACCGGTCAGACCGGTGATGGCCAGGGCAGCCCCACCTCAAGCAAACAAGGCAAAGAAGACCTCTTCAACAAGAACAAGGCTCAGTAGCAAGCATGGACGAGAAATTACAAGGAATGGTGTGACCAACAAGAACAAAAGCCGCATTTGCTATGAATGCCGTCAAAAGGGTCACATGGGCAAAGATTGTCCAAATGGTAACATTCCTAAATCAAATCTAGTCCATTATGATTTCCATAAGCTTAGGAGTGATAAGAATGGAACTTGTGCTATGAGGGAGATTAGTTCACCTCAATGTAGCATAAGAGCCATTTGGGTTCCTAAGCACCTTGTGGCTAACCCAATAGGACCCAACAAGTATTGGGACAAAGAAATGCTTGCTGAGCTTGCAGGTTGGAAGAGATGCATTGAACACATGGTTAGAAGGCTTGAAAATCACGATTGATCAATTGACCATGTGAAGGGCAAAATTACGTAAATCTTGAAATCAATGACATCTCGGTTTCAAGTTAGTGATGTGTTCACTCAATCAAGGGACAAGAAATTGAAAATCACCAAAGGAGTGAACACTGGGGGTCACCGGTCTGACCGGTGCCGGCCCAGTGAGACTGTTGGCCGGGTGACCCGGGAATGACCCAACTTTCAAGAAAAAGGGTGATTTGGCGTCAAAGGTAATAAGAGACTCGACACATTTCAATTCATAAATCATTTATGTGTCGTGACCAAGTTTGGAATGAGCCTCACCAAGTTCTTAATTGAATAAAGTGCTTCGTTCGAGAAATTCAAATATCTCTAGCACTATTTAAGGGGGAGCTCATTGCCATACTTGAGTCACTTGTGGGACTAACAATTTCTTCTAGTGATCTTGTAGTCTCACTCTTTTGTGCATCCCTAAGCAAGCTCTTGATAAGTATAACTCCCAAAAGAACAAGTAAGAGCTAGCGCCGTTCAAAATTTAAATATATGCACAAATAAAATGGTATTAAGGCAAAGGTATGTTTCCATGAACCTCATTAAATACCGTAATGCATCTAGGCCATAATACCATGCTAGTGTGCCATCCTTAGCATGTAATTGCTTCAAGTGAATTTTTGTGTGCCTCTCTAGATATTTGGTTGATACCTTTGCTTTCCCTCGTCTTTGTGTCTCGAGGTTGAAGGTATGAGTCAAATATTCTTGAAAAGCCATTCATTTGAAGTGGATGCATGCACTTTGTGACATAGGATAGACTTTTCGAAAAATCAACTAGTATGTGTAGGAAGTGTGCTCATTTTGAAAAATATTTGATTCTTAGTCTTTGTGACCCAATCAACTTGGTTGTGACTATGGTTCCCCTTGTTTGATTGATGACTAGTCACAATTAAGATGATTTTCTCAAGTCCATAAAATCCATCTTTATCTCTCTCTCTTGGAAGAATCAAGAATTATCAAAATAAATTGGATTATCCTCCATTCTTTCAAGACTTGATGAATTTTGGATCAATATCAACTCTTTATCTCTTATCCAAAACTTCTGAAAGAATTAGGATCAAAATCTCTCTTTTTGGCTCAAAGTTTTTTTTCTCAGGGGAGCACCGGTCTGACCGGTGCCCACCACCGGTCTGACCGGTGGTACCCCTGAAGTCACATCTTCCTTCTTCTGAGACCTAAGTGGATGCAAAGTGTCTTATAAAATACCAGAAGAAGTTTTCAGGGGAATTTTCGCAAAATGGAAGAGAAGGATCGGAACTTCCGAG
The DNA here is from genome assembly GCA_036936925.1 of Cenchrus fungigraminus. Classification (NCBI taxonomy): domain Eukaryota; kingdom Viridiplantae; phylum Streptophyta; class Magnoliopsida; order Poales; family Poaceae; genus Cenchrus; species Cenchrus fungigraminus. The sequence goes on from CM072777.1 coordinate 124,981,001, forward strand.
GCTACGTCGGTTCTACCGATATGGTTTCTCTGTTGAAATTATCAAAATCTTCGGTATTACCGAGCACGGGTCGAAACTACCGCTAAAGGCTCACTGGCTCGACCAAGTGTAGTCACCGGTCTGACCGGTGGCTCGCACCGGTCTGACCGGTGACGCCCGACTGCAACCCGTGGGCCCACAGTAAAAAGAATCTATCTTTTACCCCTTTCCTTCTCTCTCTCCTCCATTATTCACCAGCTTTCACCCCATCCAAAACCGTAAAGGTCTTTTCCTTCCCTCCTCTCACCTCTCCTTTCTCCCATGGAGATTTGAGGATTCAACCAAGGAAAGACCACAAGATTGGAAGCAAAAGGATCTCCCAAGGCCCCTCTTCAGTTCCCCCTTCGAGTTCTTTGGATTCCATTCAAGTTCTTCTCTCCAAAGGTATTCAAATCTTCGTTTTGCCCGATCTCTTTACTCCGTGCAAAGATTTGAATTTCCTTTGGTATATCATCTCCTGAGAACCCCTAGAAGACATACCTATAGATCCATAAAGTTTCGTTGGACACATTGTGAGAACCCAAGATTTGGGGTCGGACGGCCTTCACCGGTCTGACCGGTGGCCGTCACCGGTCTGACCGGTGGCGCGTGTCCAGTCCCAAATTTTGTTTTCTTCATGCTTTTCAACACATATCTGTATTAGGTTGTCTCATGTCTATCTAGACCAAATCTTAGAGTCATAGCTGCTCAGATTGGATGTTGGGGCAATTGGCTCTGTTCTGGGTGGCACCGGTCTGACCGGTGCCCATCACCGGTCTGACCGGTGTGGCCCAGAGCAGACCCAATTGGTCTGTACTTTCAAGAATATTCTTCTATATCGATTCAATCTGGTTCCTAGAGTCTAATACACTCTTGTCATCCTTTTTTGTGACTCAGGACAGCAGTCATGGTCAGGGAAAAGGAGGGTGCTAAGAAGAGAATAGAAGAGGTGCATGCTCGCAGAGGGACTGCCCCCGGTGACTTTGGGGAAGGGGGCAGCACCATAAATGTCAGCGGCAAAAGGTTGAGACGTCGTTCAGCTCGAGAGAGTGCAGAGGCACCTGACCTTGGAGGTGACACCGGTACTAGCAGTGATGACAATGTTGAGGATGAGACCTTTCAGAGACAGTTTGAGCTAAATTGGCACCAGGAGGCTGGGTCTGATGATGATGACTCCGACGAGGCAATGGATGAGGCTGAGGAGGATGAGGAAGCAGAAGAGGATGTGGATGCCATGGATGAGGATGATTATGACCAGGGTAGATTGAAGATCATGCCACCCACCTATATCTATCCTGACAGGCCAGTAAAGTACCATGGTTCGGGCATGACTAAAGCCCTAAAGAAGTTGAGGGATAAGAACCCTTATGAGGAGGTAAGGACCGCATCCGATCCAAGGTTTTGGGCTAAGTTTCAGCAGGATTACTATGCTACGGTGATCATCAAAAAGCCCAAAATCACACATAAGGCACAATATGTGAATTGGGGGCATATGGCTAGGAAGAATGACCCCATTTTTAATGAAGTCATAAGCAACTGTGAGAGGCAAAGGGTCAAGAAGCTTATGGGTTTCCGGCAAGATTGGAACAAGGAGATAATAGCCCAATTTTATGCCACCGTGCACTTTGGACACATTGGTACTGAGAGGGCTATGATTTGGATGACTAATGCCCAGCGGTATTCCATCACTTTCCCCAGGTTCTTGAGGTATTTTGGGATCATGGCAGGAGACAAGGACTTAAGGCAGCTCCATGATGAAGGGGAGCTCAACAAGAGCGCCTTGCACCTTATGTACCCGAGAGGTGACCATGCTTATTATGGGATGGTGAAGAATCTCTATACCTACTATGCTGCACTTAATAGACTCCTTAGGGTGTCTATTACACCGAGAGATGGGAATCCCTCTGAGATCACAAAATTTCAGAAAAACTTGATGGTTGCTTTAAGGCTGGGAGCTCCGGAATTTAGTGTTGGGGATTTCATTTGGCAAGAAATCAAGCATCTATCAGAGGACCCCAAAAAGATTTGCAGCTACAGTCCCTATATCATGTATATGATTGAAAAGGTTGCAAAGACGGAGTTTCCCAAAAATGTGACACACAAGCCATTGAAGCTCCATCCTAGCAAGAATCCAAGGGTTCCATCCCCTAGAGCAGAGCAAGCACCTGGCCATGAGGAAGGAATCACAGAAGAAGGCACTACTCAGTCAGATCAGCCACAGTCAGGCCCTCAGACCGTCACCGGTCTGACCGGTGCTGAGCACCGGTCTGACCGGTGGGGAGGCTGGGAGCAGCACAGGCCCCGCAGGTCCACTTCTCCATTGCGGAAGTTCCTGAATTTCATATTTGGCATGTGTAGGAGTCAGCATGACATCCAGGTGGAGCAACAAAGGTCTAGGAGGGCAAACAAGCAAATGAGGGACACAATGAAGTTGATGCACAACGCTCAAGGGTTTGAACCGCCTCCCTCTCCTCCCTCTCCTGAGTCTCCACAGGTTGAGATACCTTCCTTCAAGGATAGGATGAGAGGATGGGTCAACTCCGACATGCTTAATCAATATGGACCTATGTTTTTTGAGTCCGGGCAAGAACAAGGGTCTTCATCATCGGCTCCTCCTCCACCTCCACCGTTTGTACCCCCTCACCCGGATGTACCTGGTTCTTCTCACTCCATGGAACAAGAACAAGCTCCTCCACCACCTCCACCTTCCGAGCAAGGACAAGATTGGGGCGCTCGCTTCTCCGCCGAGATCTTTGGATATAATCCATATTACTATGGAGGGAGCTCTCAACCAGGAGACGGATCTCAGGGACAGTGATCGACGGCTACTTCTTCTCCAGTCCCTTCTTGGATGCTTGATGACAAAGGGGGAGAAGATTTGGATTAAAGACTTAAACTCAGTGTTGTTGTCTGTGTTGCACCGGTCTGACCGGTGATGGCTGGCTGTTGAGAGCAGCTGTGTAATAAGCTAGAACCTTATCTTAGTGGACTTGAGAACATTTGTGTGAGTGCTACTGTGTGTTTGAACCTTTATTGTAATAATTAAGCAACTTTATTACTAGATTGTGATGCTTGTATTGAATGATGTATAGTTTGTGTTGGCTAAATGGAGCAAAGTGATCTAAGCCGGCTTGCAACCCCGGCCTGATCACCTTGGACCAAATAGCACGCACACCTTTTACTTTGTGCTCTGGCTGGACCTGACCGGTCTGACCGGTCATGGGCACCGGTCTGACCGGTGCCGCCTAGTCAGGCGTGCTGGCTGGACCTGACCGGTCTGACCGGTCGGGGGCACCGGTCTGACCGGTTCTGCCTAGTCAGTACTCTTGTTCTTTGCTTTGTGCATATCTTGTCATACGCATCACGGTTTTTATTTTATCGCTCACACATGTTGCACTCCACTGATTCTAAGATATAGGGGGAGCTCACACGCGCTTTCTCCTAAATTTGTGCAATTGGCATTTAAGGCCAAATTTTTGAAATTCAACTCTAAGCACAAATTAAGGGGGAGCTCTAGCTATATCTAAGAATCTAAAATGCGCTTTAATGTTTTATTTGTAAGCTTTAATCGAGTTGTCATCAATCACCAAAAAGGGGGAGATTGAAAGTGCATCTAGGCCCCTAAGTGGATTTTGGTGAATTGAATGACAAAGCGATTAAAGGACTAATGTATTTGTCTAAGATTGTGAGCAGGTTTTATTTATATATTCATGAGCAATTATTGAAGTATTTATTTATGGATGAATGTTATATGGCTCACATTGGAGAAGACAAATATATGGATGATCCTATTGCATAAGTGACAAATATCAAGTAATAAATGAAGACAAATATTAGGATAATTTGAGAAGGTCAATTCATGGTCTCCCATATGAAGACGTAGCTTGATTAAAATTACAAGGATCATAAAAGAGAAGATAGTAATTCTCTAAGTCAAATGCAATGCTTCATGTGTTTGTTGAAAGAGGACATAAGGATGAGTGTACACATTATGATTCTAATTTGGAAGCTTGCACATTCGTTGTCAATCAAGATCAAGCATTTGAAGCGGGTTTTCAAATGAAGGTTAATTGTGTATGAAGCAAGTGGAACTCAAAAGTGGATTGGATAAGTGATGAAGAGATCAACCGAGATGTCTAGGGTGAGGGACTAAGCAATCTTTAGGGCCGTAGCTAAGCCGCCATTTCGTGTTTTGCTAAGGTGAAGTTCTAGCATCCGTGGGGTCTCCAAGTATCATATCCAAACCTTAACTGATGGAAGCAATGCAAGTCATCACCATGTTAAGATTGACAATATGGAGTGATTTATGGATTCAAGTGTGCATTCCTATGCTAGATGGAAAGATCCTAAGTCATTAGCTCAAGTATGGACGTGCTCAAGTCAAAGGCTATGTTGAAAGCCCTCAAGTGAATATTGATCAAGTATGGCAAGATTGAAGATATCCAAGCTCAAGAGATCAACAAAGTGTTCTTAGTTATTCTTGAGTATAGGTATGCCGTACTATCAAGAGAGATGCAACTTAGCGAGTTGACCAAGTCAAAGTGCTCATTAGTTGACCTAAGTGAGATCTAGCCTTAGAGTGTGCTAACAAACCCTCCTAACCTAACCTGAGCCACTTCATCTCTTTGGTGAAGTGTTAGTATCATAGAAAGGGTTTTGGGGGTGTCTCGGGCCTGACCGGTCTGACCGGTCAGGGGCACCGGTCTGACCGGTGCCGCTAGCCCCAACGGCTAGTTTTTCGAACACCGGTCTGACCGGTGTGGAGCACCGGTCTGACCGGTGCCGCCCGAGGACCAACGGCTAGTTTTCTCCTTTACGGGGTATAAATACCCCAAGCCTTCTTCAGTTGAAGCTTGCTGTTTCTAGTGACATTGCTGAGGTCCCAAGCCTTTCCTAACAAGCTCTAAGCCTTAGTGGCTCTCCCCAACCCTCTCTTTGTGAGATTTGTGGATTCAAGCCATATCCTTGGTGTTGGGTTGAGAGAGTGAGCTCAAGAGCGACCTTGTGAGCTAACAAGAGCATTTCCATAGCTTGAGCACTTTGGTTTCGCGTCTACAAGCTTTGAAGCGTTTGTTACTCTTGGAGGTTTGCCTCCTAGACGGCTAGGCGTCGCCGGCTAGCTCTCAATGTTGTGGTGAGCAGCGGGAAGTTTGTAAGGGCTGCGATCTTGCCTCTTCGTGGAAAAGATCCCCTTAGTGGAAAAGAGGAAAGTGGAAAAAGACCCGGCTTGTTGTGAGAATTGTCCCTTACAAGCTCCTCAACGGAGACGTAGTCATTCCTTAGTGGGTGGTGAACTTCGGGAAACAAATCCTTTGCTTCTTCGTGTGGTTTGACTCTCTAAGTTGTTTTTCTAGCATATTTGTTTTGCTTCCGCTTCGATCTACTTGGGTGTGCTACTTGTGTGTGCAGGGCTCATTACCTTGCTTGTGATCATCTACAAAGGCCACTCACCAAGTTTGGTTCGTGCTAGAAGTCAAGAGGTGCTTGAAGTTGTTTTTCCAGGTGCTCTGTGCTACACCGGTCTGACCGGTGAGGTGCACCGGTCTGACCGGTGCCTCCTGTGAAGTCCAGTGCTTGACCGGTCTGACCGGTCATCACCACCGGTCTGACCGGTGGAACACTGTCAGCTCAAGTGATCGGGGAAGAAGAGTTTAATTTGGTCGTCACGCCTATTCACCCCCCCTCTAGGTGACATCAAGATCCTTTCAGTGGAGGAGATGCGCACGGGAGTCTAGGTGGAGCAGATGCGCCCTTCTTCCTTGTGGTCGGCGGCTCCTTCTCTCCTCTACCTCCTGATTGGCAGCCTTCTGCGGCGAGATGTGGACGACGCGCAGGAGCTCCACCTTGGATGAAGACGGCGGCCATCTCCGGCGAGGTGTGGGCGGTGTAAGGGAGCTCTGCCCTGGATGCGACCTTCTCCGGCGAGGTGTCAGTGGCGTGCGTTAGCGTCACCGCTAGTGTGGCCGCTGTCAAAATCAAATGCCACGATATGGACCTCCAAACATGAATCGGTATTCAACAGCTTCTTTAATTCCATCTAGCAATTTCATCTACATCCAAATAATGACTTTGGTATTGAAACCTAATATCAATGCTAGTTTGATTTGGCATTGAACTCAATTCAATGCCAAGGCCTCCAATATCGACTTCTAAACGGAGCCTTAGAGCATGCTTGGATCCATAGGACTAATTTTAGTCTATTTGAGAGGCTAAACTTCCAAGCACTTATGACTAAAGAGAGACTAAAACTAGTCTTGGGATTAAAATTTTTTAGTAAGGGGAACCCTACTAAGAGGGCGCTTGGATACCTTTTAGTCCTATGACTAAAACTAGTCAGGCTAAAAGTTGCTAGTCTCACCTATGTTTGGATCAAAATCCTAAAGAGACTAAAATGTAGTAAATGATCATTAATTATCTCTCGCCCTCTCCCTCTCCCTCTCCCTCTTTTCTCCCTCTCCCACCAATAGATGGAGCATGCTACAAATTTCTATGAGGTTAAATGAAGAGAGAGCTAAAACAAAGTTTAGTACGGTTCCCCTTACTAAAAAATTTTAGTCACAAGACTAGTTTTAGTCTCTCTTTAGTCATAAGTGCTTGGAAGTTTAGCCTCTCAAATAGACTAAAATAAGTCAGACTAAAATTAGTCCCATAGATCCAAGCATGCTCTAAACTTTGTTTTAGCTCTCTCTCTTCATTTAACCTCATAGAAATTTGTAGCATGCCCCATCTATTGGTGGGAGAGGGAGAAAAGAGAGAGATGGAGAGAGATAATTAATACTCATTTACTACATTTTAGTCTCTTTAGGATTTGGATCTAAACATAGGTGAGACTAGCAACTTTTAGCCTGACTAGTTTTAGTCATAAGACTAAAAGGTATCCAAGCACCCACTTAGTGAATTGAAGCAAGAATCGTGATGGAAGCTAACCGCTCCAACAACTAATTAACGCTAATTATTGGACCAACCAATCCAGTAGAATGTTTTTTTCATTAGTCTTGTAACTAGTAAGAATAGTCTTTGATGCTACATGTACCTATAAATGGTGTGAAATCTTAAAGTGGCCGTGTCTTGCAAATTTAAAAATAAAGTATTTATATAGGCAAAGCATCCTAATCATTTTTTTTCTAATTCATTAAACAGACAAACATCATAAGTATTTATTGATGTTCACTATTGTTTAATTGACACGTCAGAGGTGTTTGCTAGAAGCAAAATTAACACGTGATCTCATGCAAACTCTACTATGCGCAAGTCGCGGTTAGTTGCAAAAATACACACATGGTTATTGAAGTTTTCCATTCTGCTTAAGTGGCCCTGAAGGCTTAGTACCTTCTAAAAACTCTATTTTTTAAATTAAACGTGTAATAAAAAAATTCCTTCTGCATGTTAAATATCTATTCTCCCGTGGATTGCGCTTGCATGGGATAAACAAAATCTTTGTATGAAAAATCATGAGGAGCTCGTGGTAATTATATTTTTGTTTGCGTGTGTCAAACCTTAACCACCGGAAAAGCAATGGAGGACAGTGGTGGTGGTGCTTTCCGCGCAACCTTCCATTATAACACCCAAAAATACAGGCAGAAAAGCAAGAAGCGTGAGCACTTCCTTATCGTCTCCTCCTTTCCTCCCCGCAACCCCGATCGAATCGCTCGAACCATTCCAGGTTTGCGCGTCGATCTAGGTTTGCGTGAGGATCCAATTCCATCTCCTGCCGTTTGAGCTTGCGATCCTCGAAGGAGTTCTTTTGTTAGCCCCTTTTCCCCCGATTTTTTTCGCTTATTTTCCGAGCTTTTCAAGAGCAGAAGAGGCAGTTTCTAATTCCGATGCAACGAGGCCTCAAGATCCAAATTTGAGGCCTTTCCCAAGCTTTCTGCGTCGATCTGCGCAAGAGGATGGGTAACGTGGGCAGCAACGGTGGAGGCGCCGCCCCTGGTCACCGCCGTCGGAGCTCCAGCCACGGCCATGGTCACCACCACCAGGCGCCGCCGCCTCCCCCGCCGCAGGAGGCTGCGCCCAACCGCTACGTGTTCGCGGCCGCCACGCCGTACCCGCCCCAGTACCCTAACCCCAACCCGCCGCAGTATTACCCGCAGTACGGGAACTACTACCCGCCGCCCCCGCCGTCCGTGCCGGTGCCTCTCCCGGCGCCGTACGACCACCACCACAGGCCGCCCACCGCCGCCGCCGGGGAGTTCCCGCCTCCGCCCCCGGCCCATCCCCACCACTACCCGGGCTGGGCTGGGCGGTATCCCTCCTACGGACCGCATCTGCCTATGCCGACGCCCTACGTCGAGCACCAGAAGGCCGTCACTATCCGCAATGATGTCAACCTCAAGAAGGAGACGCTCCGGATTGAGCCTGATGAAGAGTGCCCTGGCCGCTTCCTCGTCTCCTTCACCTTTGACGCCACGGTCGCCGGCAGGTGATTAATCAGTTCACTTAACATCAACTATATATATTACATTCTGTTATACCTATTTTATGTATGTGTGAGAAGCTCCTTTGCCGGTATCTACTTTGTTAAGGACATGTTTGAAATTGTTGTCATTGTTTTGTTCTATATGTTGATGTTGATGCTTTGAGGAATTAGTGTCTCGCGATGGTGATGCTTTCAGCCCTCAAACGAGGGCTGGGGACTTTTATTAGTGATATTTGACCATCTTTTGTTTATTGACTGACAATTCCATTTCTTGATTGTAGCGAGTAGAAGAAATGAGAGATAATTTTACAAAAGCGAGTACATGTTCTGTTCCTTTTGAAAACATCCAAGTTAGCAATAAGATCTCCGTTACGTATTAAACAATTGTAGTATCGTCTTAGCGCTTAGGTTATCCTCTTTTCCCAGTCCAAGTGTCGATCCTTGTTACAACTGGCCCTTGCAAAGGACTGTGTATTATTCCGGCAGACAAGTGGTGGAACATTCTATACCTAGCTATATTCACCTTCTGCCTAATCTCTACTGATATAGTCTTGTAGGGTGCCATGCCTAGTAAAAATGTTGGAATTTTGATGTGAATTATCAAAGTTACGTTAACTACTCGCTAGTTAACTCTAGACATTCTATACGCCCTAATGGCTCTCTTCACTTGATTTGCCCCCATGTTTAAATATTTCTTTCCTCGTGTTCATGTACTTCATGTAGATTATTTAGCATCTAGACTAAATACTTGCTTTCAACATTCGCCGGTGTTGTAGTTGGGCATTACTAGTTAGGGTCTATGGCATTGCAAAGCTATAAACCTTAGTTTTGTCTTAATTTATAATCTTTCAGAACCATTTTTGCTACATGTGCATTGTTTGCTACAAGTTTGCAACAATTGTTGTCATTGTAACCAGATGTTTACAGTGTAATGGGTTGCTAAATTTGTAATGGCAAAGGAATCTTCACATTTGGATTGATTGCAATGTTTCTTAAATCATCTTACACCTGCGTGATTGAAATTCCCTATTCAACTAATTTATCCTTTTTGGTCCAAACATGGTACACATCTAGATGGTTTTTAGTTATAGTGCTTAATGCTATTATATAGTTTCTCCGCACTATCTAATATCTATATAGCATGAGACTAGCCTTGCAACCAGAATTTCTTATCAGTAACAAACAAAAGAAGATTTATGCTTGCAGTTAGGTAGAGTGATTTAACATTTTTTGTCTGCTTCTTTGAACAGCATGACTGTTTACTTCTTTGCAAAGGAAGAGCTCAACTGCAATTTAACAGCGGTTAAAGAAGACCTTATTAAGCCTGTTACTGTTAGCTTCAAAGAGGGTCTTGGTCAGAAATTCAGGCAACCTTCAGGGACAGGAATTGACTTTTCAGTGTTTGAGGAATCCCATTTATTAAAACAGGGGGAGATGGATGTATATCCACTTGCAGTTAAAGCTGAAACAGCATTATCTGTTGATCCACCATTGGAAGGGGAGGACCAAAAGATGAAAACTCCTAACTCACAGATTACACAGGCTGTGTTTGAGAAGAAAGAAAATGGGGATTATAATGTTCGAGTTGTTTGTCAGATCCTGTGGGTCAATGGAACTAGGTATGAGCTGCAAGAAATATATGGAATAGGGAACTCTATGGAAGGTGATGCTGACGCAAATGATCCAGGGAAAGAATGTGTTATTTGCCTCTCAGAGCCAAGGGATACTACTGTCCTCCCATGTAGGCATATGGTAAGATTGCACTTTATTTAGAAGTAGTGATGATCTGTGTTTTTAGAGTACAAATTGATCTAAAAAAACCATAACACCACAGAGTTATGTTTCGATTATATAGGCTTCCCAGATTTTCAACCATGTGATGATCTTCAGTACGCGTATTCAGACTCTCAGTCCAGAACAGTGCAACTTCCATTTCCTTTGAACTGATATGCTTCCCAGATTTCCAACTATATGATGATCCTCAGTGTCCATTTCTTAGTCCAGAAAAAGTGCAACTTCAATTTTTTTTTTGAATTGATGTAAATGTAATGCTGCATTAGCATATGTGCTAAACCATGACAGTTTTCTCCTCTCTTTGTTCCAGTGCATGTGCAGTGAGTGCGCCAAGGTCCTACGGTACCAAACCACTCGGTGCCCCATCTGCAGGCAGCCTGTTGAGCGTCTCCTCGAGATCAAAGTCAGCAACAAATCTGAAGATCAGCAGCAGGCACCCGAATCACCACCGCTCCCGCCTCCAACCCCGCAGCAGGAAGATGTGCATCCATGATCAGAGTCAGCGCTCAAACATTATATGGGTCTAGTTTGCGGGCCTTCGGGCCTTCCCTGGACGTTGCTCTCTCCCATTTGATCATCGGGGGAATGTAATCGATACTTTACCTTTAGCATATGTAAGCTTCTGGCTTCACTGCGGCTCGCCGACCCCCGCTGTTTCTGGAGGCCGGAGACCCAAAGATGCCATGAAGAGTGTGTGTACCATATACATCATGCTTGAGTGTGCCGTGGCTACCTGAAGAAGTGTAAGGGAGGAGGACTCCTCATGACTGATGGACTTCCGACATCAGGGAAAGAAAGGGAAGGGAAGATGGACTCTAAAATCTGTACAAAAAATGGCTGTATTTCACCTTGATGACATTCCTTGTATCTGTAATGCCTGGAAGGCTGTAAAGCCAAGTGATTATTTTACTTGTGTATGGGAGTTACTAGAAGCACAACTATAGGCTCACCAGGCGGGGAGAGCTTTGTGCCTCCAATGCCTGTACGTTACTCGTAAGTGGTAAAATCAGATTAAGGCTTGTGATAAAATACCGGGTACCAGTGTACTCCCAATTGGTATTCTCCATTGCCGCGATCGAGTCATGACTAGAGTTCTGGTCGCTCTCAGGTATGCAGACGTTGCATCCAAACATGACTGAAAAAAGACAGCAGTCATCGCTAGAGTAATCATCCTTCATCCCTCCACGATGCCAGCCTGAAGAGTTCGTCGTGCCTTCGTGGATATTTTCCTTGTGTACGAATTATGAAAGATCGAAAGTCAAGGAAGTTCGACTACGAGAGCTACCTGGCTGAAAGAATGCGACATGACCAAAATCGTGTTAATCGTGTGATAAACCTTTTTTTTAGAGCTGCATTTGATAGACATTGGTCGTCGCTACTAAAACCTCAATTAAGCCTGGGAATGATTTGGTTTTAAACCGGTTTTAATAGTTTGGTTTTCTTAATTGGTGTTGGTTGGTTTGGTGAATAATGTGGTGACATACATAATGGTTTGGTTTGGTTCGGTTTAGCAATATTAATAGTTTGGATCGGTTTGAAATGGTTTGGATTGGTTGTATGTGTCACCTAGATCAAAAGCTGAACTCTAAAACTAAAAACTCGCGTTCATATCTTAAAATTTCAGCAAATTTGACTAGAATTTGTTCGAGATGTCTTCGAGTGACAGTCCGCTACTTTGTGCAAATTATCATACCTAGATCCACAGGTGGGCCCCACGTTGAGAGTCGGACCCTAAAATTAAAAGCTCGCGTTCACACTTTAAAATTTCAACAAATTTGACTGAAATTTGTTGGAAATGACTTAGAGTTAGAGTCTGCTACTTTGTGCAATTTATCATACCTAGATCCACAAGTGAGCCCCACGTCAAGAGCCGGATTCTAAAACTAAAAGCTCGCGTTCACACTTTAAAATTTCAACGAATTTGACTGAAATTTGTTGGAGATGTATTAGAGTGACAGTCCGCTACTTCGTGCAAATTATCATACCTAGATCCACATGTGGGCCCCACGTCGAGAGTCGGGCCCTAAAACTAAAAGCTCGCGTTCACACCTTAAAATTTCAACGAATTTGACAGAAATTTGTTGGAGATATCTTAAAATGGCAGTCCACTACTTTGTGCAAATTATCATACCTAGATCCACACGTGGGCCCCCACATCGAGAGTCGGACCCTAAAATTAAAAGCTCGCGTTCACACCTTAAAATTTCAACGGATTTGACTGAAATTTGTTGAAAATGTCTTAAAATGGCAGTCCGCTACTTTGTGCAAATTATCATACCTATATCCACACGTGGACCCCACGTCGAGAGCCGGACCCTGAAACTAAAAGCTCGCGTTCACACCTTAAAATTTCAACGAATTTGTCTGAAATTTGTTGGAAATGTCTTAAAATGACAGTCCGCTATTTTGTGTAAATTGGTACAGCTAGATCCACACGTGGGCCCATCTTAAAAGCCAAACAGTTGATATATATGGAAAATAGATTTTATGTGACATAGAACTGGTTTGAGATATAAACTTGGTTTGGTTTGTGGTCTTCTACACCACTTAGTTAGTTTGGTTTGGATACATAAGAGAAATGGGTTGGATAATGTGATTTCAAATTAATTTTCTTTTATGTATGATTTTATTTGGTTTTGGGACGGTTCTCAAACCATTGTCAGCCTTAACCTCAATGCGGTGAGGGTACAATGCATGTGATAGACCGCGAAGGATGATTTTTTTTTTACAGCCTGGTCCTTTATCGCAGGTCTTTGCGCCATGGCACTCCGCACTCCCTTCTTCGTTGGTTGCTGTTACCAGATCGGAGATCCCACGAAGGTCAGCAATTCAGCATCCAAGTCAAAATCGCGATGCCTGGCGGGTTCAGCCGTTTGTTCGCCACCTGCCGTGGCTACTGGCCAGGCACCTCACCAACCCGGGCGGACCAGACCGGACCGGATCCCGGGACCCGTAGTACTGTAGGTGCTGTGCTGCAGGAGCCTGCAGCACGCCACAGAATGAACCGGGCGGCTGGACCGGAGGCCCCCGACCCGACGGGGGTAGGTGGCGGCTCCGCGCCGTGTCTAAACCGCTGCCCGCTTTTACCTTCCTCCTCCCACTTCTCCTCTCCGTCCTCCTCACCAACCAGAGTACCAGACCAACCCACCACCACCAATGGCCGCGCCCGTGTCGCAGCCGCCGGTGGCCGCCAGGGCGTCCGCGCGGCTCCTCCCCCGCGGGCTGGGCGTGCTCCCGGAATCCGCGCCCGCCTCCCTGCGCTTCTCCGTCGGCCGCCGCCGCCGCGCCGCTCGCCTAGGTCCGCACGGATGCTCCCCCTTTACTCGTGTTACTATGGGAGTTCATTTTCATTCCATAAAAGGCGTTGAGCGGATGAGTGTGTGGCGCGTTTCTGTTGCAACTGGGTTGGAGATTGTTGCTGAGGACCCCGCCCCGGAGAAGGGATCATCGCCTATTTGATGGCGTTGATACGTTTTTGTTGTAATTTCTGTGGTGACGAATCCAATGAACGCAAGGTTTCCCAGTTTCGGTGCTAGCTTGCGTAGTTTGGTATTCATGTAATCCGTGACTGCTTTAGATCTGGTGTAATCACAACTGGTACTAAGAGTTGCTAGTTTTCGGCATTTCCATCATTGATTTGTATGCTGCAAGTGATGCTCTGAAATTGACTCATCAATTAATCTGCTAGTACATTACTACCATTTTCTTTATATAGAACAATAATAATGGAAAATGAGCTGACTCTTAACACTCTGTGCTTCTGAAATTGGGGAACAGAGGTGAAGGCATCAGGAAATGTCTTTGGGAACCACTTCCAGGTTGCGACCTATGGCGAGTCTCATGGAGGAGGTGTTGGTTGTGTTATCAGTGGTTGCCCACCCAGAATTCCTCTCACTGAGGCAGACATGCAAGTAGACCTCGACAGAAGGTGTGTTTCTCCCACATTTCATTAATTTCGAGTTGTTAGTACTGGAGTAAGGAGTTTGCGAGATTCTAGCTTAATATGGTTGTCAAGTGGTACTTTTGGATATACAAGCAACTCCATGTCTCACTAACGTGTTAGCTACATATGGAGCAGCATATCATGAAACTCATATTGGGGTAGCAGCATACCCTTGAGCCTTTATGGGATGTTGCCACATTATCTCTGCTGTGTTCATGAATACCAAATGATTGAATATCCATTGATATACATTGTTATAATGTTCATTGACACCAAAGGTTGATTTGTACAGACGTCCTGGTCAGAGTAGAATAACTACCCCGAGAAAGGAGACTGATACATGCAAAATTCTATCAGGGACACATGAAGGTGTGGTTACCTACAAGATTAGAGGACATACAATTTGGTAATAAGAATGTACTAGCTTTTTCTCAGTGGCATGACAGTTCTGTTGGGTTTTATGCAGGGTTGACCACTGGTACACCAATCCATATTTTTGTCCCAAACACAGATCAAAGAGGCGGAGTATGTATCTACTTTTCCAATACATTTTTCGTAATGAATGAAACATATGGAAGCTGAACATTTACAAGGGCAAGAATTCATAAACATATTTGCCTGTACAGGATTACAGTGAAATGGCTAAGGCATACAGACCTTCCCATGCAGATGCAACCTATGACTTCAAGTATGGTGTTAGAGCTGTGCAGGTATCTTTTGTCGTATACATATAAGTAGAAATTATCACATTTTACAGCTAGTTGCAGCACATTTTCTGCTATAACCTGGAGGATCTGCTGTTTGTTCTTACTTAATATTTGAATTCAAAATATTTGTGATTGCTGAATGGTAGGGAGGTGGAAGATCATCAGCCAGAGAAACCATTGGCAGGGTGGCTGCAGGAGCTCTTGCAAAGAAAGTTCTTAAGCTCAAATCTGGAGTAGAGGTGTGGGTCTACTTGCCTTTTTTTTTCTCGAACTATTACACGCTTGTGATGAACCACCATAGTTAGCCTGGTTGCTTTGCTTCCCCATAGAAAATGCAAGAAAAATAATTAGAAACCTGTTTTGGAGACGCCCATGTACAAGTACCAAACCTTTTTTTTTTGGTATAGTTTTGAGAGCAACATTGTTAGATCCTGGTTATACAGTGCCCCTCAGATTACTTTGAATTGGATCCTGATTCTTGCTTGACCTGAATCCTATAATCATGTTGACTATGTAGCTTGATCTATGCACGTATTCTGCTAGAGTAATAGACTGCTCTTTTGCATTTTCATTTCCACTGCAAAAAGGCATTCCCTCACTCCCCCTTTTTTCGTAATCCTAATGGAAGAACCCCATCTACTTGCAGATCTTGGCATTTGTTTCCAAAGTGCATCAAGTCGTACTTCCAGAAGATGCAGTTGATTACGAAACTGTAACCATGGAACAGGTCCTCTTGATTTCACTTGCTCCCGCTCCAGCATTACAGGGATAGTCTGAGCAGGCATTTGTTGAATTTATCTTATTCTTGTAATTTTCCAGATAGAGAGCAACATCGTTAGATGTCCTGATCCAGAATACGCAGAGAAGATGATTGCTGCCATCGATAAAGTACGAGTTAGAGGGGATTCAATTGGTGGGGTTGTCACATGCATCGCAAGAAATGTTCCACGTGTAAGTATTGAGGCTCTGCACTTATGTTGATTTGTTTCCTTTAGTTTGGTTACATCATATGTTTTAAGGTTCATCATCACTCAAAATCTTATCTGAATTCTGATAACTGGTCTGATTGGGGTAACAACAATTTGTAGGGTCTTGGCTCTCCTGTTTTTGACAAACTTGAAGCTGAACTGGCAAAAGCTATGCTTTCTCTTCCTGCAAGCAAGGGGTTTGAGATTGGCAGTGGGTTTGCTGGTAAGGAATCATTTTATTTTGCACAGGATTAGTTGGTCCTAAGTATGTGATAGGCTATGCAGCCTACTTTACAACTTGACCAAGGACTAATAACTTGTGCCCAGGTACTGACTTTACCGGAAGCGAGCATAATGATGAGTTCTATATGGATGAGGCTGGAAATGTGAGAACACGAACTAATCGCTCAGGCGGTGTACAGGTTTTCATCCTACAATCCTTTTGCTTCGCTGTTACAATGTTTTCTGGTGATGTGGAGTCCTTGTTAGTATGAAACTGATGACTCTGTATTTGTAATTTGTGTGTGCATGCAGGGAGGGATATCAAATGGTGAAATTATTTACTTCAAAGTGGCTTTTAAGCCAACAGCGACTATTGGGGTAAGGCATCTCTGTTCCAAACTATCTTTCTTTGCTTCCTTAAAACGATATCTGTAGCATCATTGCCATGCAATGCTTTTGAATGATAAGCACTGTTATCCTGTGAATACAATTATGTTATGGACCGAGGTCCATTAAGGATAACCACCGCCGGGAAGATAGCCGGGCAGAGTCGACTTGGAGGGAGACTAGACTTTTGGGGGATTTTGGGAATAATACTTCTTCATTGATTTCTTGATCGCCCCAAAGGAGATACAATCCCATCCTTATATAGATGAGAAGACTTGACCCTGAAGAAACTAATCAACTTGACCCTTAAGGAACTAACCTAATCTCATCTCTAATTGATCCTATCCCTTGACTCGGGTACTGTTCACGCGCGTCCTGTTCACGTGCTACAGTAGATCATGGGCCCAGGCCTAGCTGGCCCACTCCCATAACACTCCCCCGCCCTTATTGAGCAGCTCGCCCTCGAGCTGCACCAGAACGACTACTATGACTAACTTGACACACGACAGACCCTTAAGCCTTTTACATCTCGGCCTAAGTTTATTATTCTTGACAAAGAGACGAAACCGATATGGAGGCCCATCTTCAACTGCAGGAGCACGCCAATCTGAAGCACACGAATATAGAATCACTTGCTCACCGCCTGGGTCCCATGGAATTAGCAGCCCAACATGCGGATGTACGTGGGCTGAAAACAAACGGCCGAAGGAGCCCACTAGATTTTTGCTCGTCGCAACCCACGCAGACCACCAGAGGCCAACGCCCAGTCGCAGAGCAAAGGAGCCGCCCACCGCAGCCGAACCCCTCCTTGGCGTCGAAGATCGCGCCGTACCGTGCGCCGCCCGTGGAGAAAGATAGGAGCTGCCCCGCGATGCACGCAGCGACCTCGCCGTCTTCCTCGCTAGGTTGTTGTGCACCGCCGCAGCTGGCAGCGCCCGCGCCGCCCAGGCCCGGGACCTCACACGAAAGGCAGGCGCTACCGCCTGCAGCCGTAACGCCGTAGCAGACTGCTTGCGCTCCGTCGTCCTCGTCACGCGCAGCACTTGTGTTCGGCGCCGCGCGAGGAAGCCACGCGCCGCCGCCCCTAACCGCAGCGCCGCCTCCTGCCGCTGCAGCCGCAGCGCGGCCGCCCTGCGCCGTGCTAGCAGCACGCGAGCCCCAGCCTGGAGGCGCACCGCCGCCTCCTGCCGCTGCAGCTGCAGCGCCGTCGCTCTACGCCGGGCAAGCAGCCCACGCGCCCTAGCCTGAAGGCGCACTGCTGCCTCCTTTCGCTGGAATCTTGCGAAGATGTCGAGCAGCTTTTCGCAGTCCGCCCGTGCATCGCGGCACAAGTCCACTATCGAGGCGCATGAGTCCGCTAACGACGCGAGGGCAGCAGAAGCCATGGAATCAGATCGAAACCGAAGCTAACTGATACCAGATGTTATGGACCGAGGTCCATTAAGGATAACCACCGCCGGGAAGATAGCCGGGCAGAGTCGACTTGGAGGGAGACTAGACTTTTGGGGGATTTTGGGAATAATACTTCTTCATTGATTTCTTGATCGCCCCAAAGGAGATACAATCCCATCCTTATATAGATGAGAAGACTTGAACCTGAAGAAACTAATCAACTTGACCCTTAAGGAACTAACCTAATCTCATCTCTAATTGATCCTATCCTGTTCACGTGCTACAGTAGATCATGGGCCCAGGCCTAGCTGGCCCACTCCCATAACAATTAGAACCGCTAATTTGTCAGGAATCACTCTTTTTTGCAACTTCCAAGAATATTAGAATGTCTGTCTGGTTCAATGTGTGTAATTTCTTTTGTATTGTATAATACAGTATGGTATGTTATCTTTTAAATCATCCTAGCCACAGTTCAGGCTTGTTAATTTTGAAAAGCTGTAGCCATTTGTCTGAGATGTTGATTTCACTTCTCCAGAAGAAACAAAATACTGTGACAAGGGAGCATGAAGATGTTGAACTTTTGGCTAGGGGGCGCCATGATCCATGTGTTGTCCCTCGAGGTAATGGCTCCACCTAAAATTTCCTACCATCTATCACTTTTGGTCCCTATGACTAATTTTTTCCGTTACTTCCGCAGCTGTTCCTATGGTGGAATCCATGGCTGCGTTGGTCCTCATGGACCAGCTCATGACGCACATTGCTCAGTGCGAGATGTTTCCGCTGAACCTTGCCCTACAAGAACCCATCGGCTCGGCCAGCAGTGCATCTGAATTGGCACCAAACCTATCATAATGTCTTTTGGAACAAAAGTCCCCTGTTTGAGTTTTTGCCTGCCAGTTTTCTTTCTTTGCCAGTCATAATTCTGGGCTTTACCAAGCAGTTTGCAGTTTTGAACCAACATACACCCTCCATTATTGTACCCTAGAGATCATAAATCGAATATCAAGATAGAAACACATTAATGTTTTGTGGTGTGTAGTATAACAGCAGGACATCTACCCTTTTCCTTTTTGGGCGAGAGGATGTATGATATGACTGTTCGAGCAATAAAGAGAGTATTTTTTTCACCCAATTTGGGAAAGATATTACTCCTTTGTGTATCGTATGATCAGCAGCCTATACATGGTTTTCTTTTCTTGCAAAATCTATGCAGAGATTGGACATCAATTGTTGCGGGTAGTCTGAATATTTTGTTAAGATTTTCTTCCATGCTTCTTGTCACTTCCTCGTTCCTGGAGCATGGTTGGGTTTGTCATGTGAACAATCTGTGAGCCTGGCGTTCAACAGAGACAACAGGCCACATAATTTATTGATTCAACTATAGTGTGGTTGAATTTATAAATAGGTTCCCAGTATGCAGGTTTTATTGGGTCAACCCAGTAACCCAAATACCCAAAACGTGAACTCTAGTGTAATTACCCACTGGACTGACCCACTGAATTCCAGTGTCAAATCACGGACTCGAGCCACGGTCGCCTGCCGCCCGTCATCCACTGCTGCTCCGCTCCACCCGCATCACTCCCAAGTCCCACCATCCAGCTCCTTGCCCGTGCGCGACGGAGCCCAAGAGTGCAAGAGGTAACAGACCAGGACGAGGACGACGAAACAGCTCGGGACACCTGCGCGGGAACTTCCCAGCACTTCAGATGCCAGAGCGAGACTGCGAGGTGTTGCAAGATCACTCTCTCCGACCAGGATGTCTGCTGGAATTGTTAGTATTGCCAAGACTCACTTGCTGACTTGCGTCATGGGTCATGGCTTTTAATCATGGAAAACCATTTCAGAAAAAGAATATCCAAATATACCTTCCGTTTTTTAAGACTTACCTTTGGCAGTTCAAGTTCTGGAGAAAGAAAAAAACAAAAAGAACAAAAAACTAGCGTTACGCCTACTAAATCAATTGAAGTATCTATCTTTGTGTGATAATAAGCAACACCCTCCGATTTAAAATTCAAAATAGATATAAGTACACATATTGAAGATTGATATGCGCGGAGGAACTAAAGTAGAGTATCATTAAGTTGCATCCTGTATAACATCAGTTGCATGTACATTTTGGTGCAAAGTAATTAGAGCATCAATTAAATTACATCAATATTTTATACTCCTTCCGTTCCAAAATGTAGGTCATTATAATTTTTTGAGAGTCAAACTATTTTGCATTTAATCAAAATTATAAAAGGATTATACACTATGAAAATGTATTTAATAAAGAGATGTGCTACCTACAACTACAAAACCATGCTTTTGGTGGTGTCTTGTAGATTAAAAAAATCAAATAGTTTTTTTTTTGGTTGCAACGCACTAGCAAATTTGCTAGAATATTTATTAAAAAAAGATCTGCTCTATGCTTTAATAGCCACATGATCCGTAAGATAAGGAACAAGTGCAGGCACGGCATATGAACATCTTGCACATTAGCATTGACCAGGTTAGATTTTTCCCAAACACGCAGAAAAACAACACATCATTGCATTAAGAAGAAATACAACATAATAACAGAATATACATGTATTAAACATATATGTATCCCACATGCATTATATTAGTTATTGTATAATTTGGTCAAATTTGAGATGGTTTGATTTTCCAAGAAAGTTGAAATGAGTTACAATTTGAAACTGAGAGAGTTTTTTTTTGAATGATCACCGGAGGGGAGAGAATCCCCACTTGAATTGTATTCAAAAGTGTGGCAGACCACTGATCAATAGTTTCATTTTTTTAAGGAAACGAGGCCAGAACTCATCGCACGGTTAATTCAGGAAAACCGAACTAAAACCATGCTAGACTACCTAGCTAGCCCCAGCACAAGGGCAAGTTTGTGGCACTACCACGAATAAGAAAAATATTGTACCCCCGTTGTGGGAAACTGTCACACCCAATTTTAAAGGCAAAACCGAATGCATAGATCACGTGTGCGCCAAGATCAAGTTACACACACGCAATGACATTGTGAATACCAAAATCAGTGCCACACGAATAAAGAGTTATTACATGACCAAAGTCTTAAACGAAACATAAATAACGAGTTCTCGCAGCGGATAAAGATGTCTCCACAGGCAGCTGACTGAAGACACGCACACCTAGAACTCCTGGAAGTCACCGGGGTAGTCTTCAAATCTCTCCCAGTCTGAGCAGCAATCCGA
This sequence comes from Cenchrus fungigraminus, assembly GCA_036936925.1. Taxonomy (NCBI): domain Eukaryota; kingdom Viridiplantae; phylum Streptophyta; class Magnoliopsida; order Poales; family Poaceae; genus Cenchrus; species Cenchrus fungigraminus. Next base: position 125,002,057 of record CM072777.1, read on the forward strand.
GTATTGTAGATACAAGAAAATAGACAAGCGTGAGCACGTGCCGTACTCAGCAAGGGGAAAACAACATAACATGCATGGCCATATGGTGTTTGGCTAGGGTTCAAGCAGTTTAGCATTTTAGTTGGTCAAGTTTTATTAGCAGCATATTTACTAAAGTGTGTAAGTTTATACCAACCCGCAATTAATAAAGCATAAGCATCATAAATAAAGATAGAACAACGATTTAACATTTAAGTTCCATAACTTAGTCATGTGAGGGTCCAGGCCGCTCTTGACCGTGAGCACGGCTAACTAGTTAGTTTTACACTCTGCAGAGGTTGTACACTTTCACCACAAGCAGCGTAAAAGCTCCGAAGAACTTTGAACCCAACCATGCGGTGTTTGCAAGGCACCATACCACACTACCGAGGTGTGGTTGCATAGGGACGCTACAAGGCCTTTACAAAGGTTCCCCAACAAGTTGTGACCCACAAGGTCCGGATCAGTTAGCAAGGTATAAAGTCCCCTAGCAGGTCGATACCCCACCATAAAAAGAATAACTCACCCAGCCCCCTGCTAGAGCGAGTCTATACCCCGCAGTACCGCCGATCCCTTGTCCTTATCAGGTAAGATCACCCCAAGCTAAAGTTCCTAATTACTAAGCCAAGACCATTGCCCGTTAGTTCTTGTGGTTGTACTGTTTTCCTGGGTGGTTCTCCATGTTCCGATTAACATAGCAAAGGGTGGTCTTGCAATTAAAATAACATAAAACGGAACATAGAACATAAAAGTATCCAAGTTGATTAATACCATCCCGGTTAAGCATGCTAAGCCATAGCTACCATCAAGTTTAATTCAATAACCCGGTTACAAGGCAAAGGTTATAAAGACTAGGCAAGATCCTTAGTAGGTTCCCGTCAAAGTTAATGCAAGCAAAAGTAAATACAATGAATTGAATGCATGTTATATAGGACAAGTGGGTATGCATCAAGGGAGACTTGCCTTCAACAAGACTCTGCTGCTCAAACTCTGGTGCGTCTTGATCTTCAAAGCCTTCGAACGCTTCACTCTCTACGCTCCACAACATTCACATACAAGCATACAACAAGAATAAATGAGAAACAATCATCAAACAGTACTAACAGAATAAAACAGAGGCATAAAACTAATCTACGCTTCGAGACGATCGCGTGGACATAAAGAACGCTAAAAACGGAGCTAAAACGACCAAGATATGCACTAACGAAGGTACAGGGACTAATCTGTAAAGAAAACTAAAGATTCTGGGCTTAAACGTAACGAAAGGACCTAACTGTAAAGAAACTCACTACTGCGGGAGGACCTATTTGTAAAAATGAAAAGCTCAGGGGGTTTTCTGCAAAAAGACGGGGTCATGCCGGTTTGACCGGTATTGACTCGGGTTGGATCTAATCCAGCCCGTTGGATCTTGATCCAACGGCCGGCGGCGGCTGCTGCGCAAGCGGTGGCGGTCAGATTGATCAGGACCGTCAGATCTTGATCTGACGGCTGCGGACGCATGCGAGCGCCCGACCGGCGGCGAGCGGCGGCGGACGGCGGCGAACTCGCCGGTGCGGCACGGGATCGAGCTAGGGGGCTCGGTTTCGCGTGCGGGTCACACCGGGATGAAGCGCGCGAGGCGGCGAACTCATCTAGGGCGACGCGGTCGGCTAGGACGCGGCGGAGACGGCGCGCGGCACGGCGAGGCGGAGCGGTGCGGCGGCGCAACTCCGGCGAGCCCTCCTCGGCGACTCGATGCACGGGGACGACAACAAGCGGCACCGGGGAGCTTCTCACCTCCTTGCGCAGCTCCGGGACGGCCTCTCGACGGCGGAGCGGCAACGGCGGCGGAGAACAGCGGCGGCGGCGTTCTAGGGTTCCGACGGGCTCGGGCGAGGGTGCTCAGGGGCGGCTAGGGTTTTGGCTAGCCCGGCCAGGAGGTGGCGGCGGCCTTAAATAGGCCAGGGGCTCGGCCTTGGCGTGCGGGCCAAGACGTGGAGGCGGCGCGAGACGCGGTCGGGTGCGGCCGGGACTCGAGCTCGAGTCCGGCTCGGGGACGAGCGCGGGGAGGGGGATGACTGGTGGGGTCACCCTGTCAGCAGCTGTGTGAAAGGACCTTGATGTCGCCTAGAGGCAAAGGATTTGTTTCCCGAAGTTCACCACCCACTAAGGAATGGCTACGTCTCCGTTGAGGAGCTTGTAAGGGACAATTCCCACAACAAGCCGGGTCTCTTTCAACCACTTTCCTCCTTTCCACTAAGGGGATCTTTTCCACGAAGAGGCAAGATCGCAGCCCTTACAAACTTCCCGCTGCTCACCACAACGTTGGGAGCTAGCCGGCGACGCCTAGCCGTCTAGGAGGCAAACCTCCAAGAGTAACAAACGCTTCAAAGCTTGTAGACGCGAAACCAAAGTGCTCAAGCTATGGAAATGCTCTTGTTAGCTCACAAGGTCGCTCTTGAGCTCACTCTCTCAACCCAACACCAAGGATATAGCTTGAATCCACAAATCTCACAAAGAGAGTGTAGGGGAGAGCCACTAAGGCTTAGAGCTTGTTAGGAAAGGCTTGGGACCTCAGCAATATCACTAGAAACAACAAGCTTCAACTGAAGAAAGCTTGGGGTATTTATACCCCTCAAAGGAGAAAACTAGCCGTTAGTCCACGGGCGGCACCGGTCAGACCGGTGCTCCACACCGGTCAGACCGGTGTTCGAAAAACTAGCCGTTGGGGCTAGCGGCACCGGTCAGACCGGTGCCCCTGACCGGTCAGACCGGTCAGGCCCGAGACACCCGAAAACCCTTTCTATGATACTAACACTTCACCAAAGAGATGAAGTGGCTCAGGTTAGGTTAGGAGGGTTTGTTAGCACACTCTAAGGCTAGATCTCACTTAGGTCAACTAATGAGCACTTTGACTTGGTCAACTCGCTAAGTTGCATCCCTCTTGATAGTACGGCATACCTATACTCAAGAATAACTAAGAACACTTTGTTGATCTCTTGAGCTTGGATATCTTCAATCTTGCCATACTTGATCAATATTCACTTGAGGGCTTTCAACATAGCCTTTGACTTGAGCACGTCCATACTTGAGCTAATGACTTATGATCTTTCCATCTAGCATAGGAATGCACACTTGAATCCATAAGTCACTCCATATTGCCAATCCTAACATGGTGATGACTTGCATTGCTTCCCTCAGTTAAGGTTTGGATATGATACTTGGAGACCCCACGGATGCTAGAACTTCACCTTAGCAAAACACGAAATGGCAGCTTAGCTACGGCCCCAAAGATTGCTTAGTCCCTCACCCTAGACATCTCGGTTGATCTCTTCATCACTTATCCAATCCACTTTTGAGTTCCACTTGCTTCATACACAATTAACCTTCATTTGAAAACCCGCTTCAAATGCTTGATCTTGATTGACAATGAATGTGCAAGCTTCCAAATTAGAACCATAATGTGTACACTCATCCTTGTGTCCTCTTTCAATAAACACATGAAGCCTTGCACTTGAGTTAGAGAATTACCATCTTCTCTTTTATGATCCTTGTAAATTTAATCAAGCTACGTCTTCATATGGGAGACCATGAATTGACCTTCTCAAATTATCCCAATATTTATCTTCTTTTATTGCTTGATACTTGTCACTTATGCATTAGGATCATCCATATATTTGTCTTCTCCAATGTGAGCCATATAATATTCATCCATAAATAAATACTTCAATAATTGCTCATGAATATATAAATAAAACCTGCTCACAATCTTAGACAAATACATTAGTCCTTTAATCGCCTTGTCATTCAATTCACCAAAATCCACTTAGGGGCCTAGATGCACTTTCAATCTCCCCCTTTTTGGTGATTGATGACAACTTGATTAAAGCTTACAAATAAAACTTTAAGCCGCATTTTAGATTCTTAGATATAGCTAGAGCTCCCCCTTAATTTGTGCTTAGAGTTGAATTTCAAAAAATTTGGCCTTAAATGCCAATTGCACAAATTTGGGAGAAAGCGCGTGTGAGCTCCCCCTATATCTTAGAATCAGTGGAGTGCAACATGTGTGAGCGATAAAATAAAAACCGTGATGCGTATGACAAGATATGCACAAAGCAAAGAACAAGAGTACTGACTAGGCAACACTGGTCAGACCGGTGCCCCCGACCGATCAGACCGGTCAGGTCCAGCCAGCACGCCTGACTAGGCGGCACCGGTCAGACCGGTGCCCCTTACCGGTCAGACTGGTCAGGTCCAGCCAGAGCACAAAGTAAAAGGTGTGCGTGCTATTTGGTCCAAGGTGATCAGGCCGGGGTTGCAAGCCGGCTTAGATCACTTTGCTCCATTTAGCCAACACAAAAAATACATCATTCAATACATGCATCACAATCTAGCAGTAAAGTCGCTTAATTATTACAATAAAGGTTAAAACACACAGTAGCACTCACACAAATATTCTCAAGTTCACAAAGATAAGATTCTAAATTATTACACAGCTGCTCTCAACAGCCAGCCAGCACCGGTCAGACCGGTTCCCTGCACCGGTCAGACCGGTGCAACACAGACAACAACTCTGATTTTAAGTCTTTAATCCAAATCTTCTCCCCCTTTGTCATCAAGCATCCAAGAAGGGCCTGGAGAAGAAGTAGCCGTCAATCACTGTCCCTGAGATCCGTCTCCCGGTTGAGAGCTCCCTCCTACTTGAGAAGTGTCAAAAATCCAATGCATAGGAGAGTTTAGGTAAATGGAATCAGAGATAGTGATTTCAGAGGGATGAGCTATAGGGGCACTGTCTTTACCATAGTAATATGGATTATATCCAAAGATCTCGGCAGAGAAGCGAGCGCCCCAATCTTGTCCTTGCTCGGAAGGTAGAGGAGGTGGAGGAGCTTGTTCTTGTTCCATGGAGTGAGAAGAACCAGGTACATCCGGGTGTGGGGGTACAAACGGTGGAGGTGGAGGAGGAGCCGATGATGACGACCCTTGTTCTTGCCCGGACTCAAAAAACATAGGTCCATATTGATTAAGCATGTCGGAGTTGACCCAACCTCTCATCCTATCCTCGAAGGAAGGTATCTCAACCTGTGGAGACTCAGGAGAGGGAGGAGAGCGGGGCGGTTCAAACCCTTGAGCGTTGTGCATCAACTTCATCGTGTCCCTCATTTGCTTGTTTGCCCTCCTAGACCTTTGTTGCTCCACCTGGATGTCATGCTGACTCCTACACATGCCAAAAATGAAATTGAGGAACTTCCTCAATGGAGAAGAGGACCTGCGAGGCCTGTGCTGCTCCCAGCCTCCCCACCGGTCAGACCGGTGCTCAGCACCGGTCAGACCGGTGACGGCCTGAGGGCCTGACTGTGGCTGATCTGACTGAGTAGTGCCCTCTTCTGTGATTCCTTCCCCATGGCCAGGTGCTTGCTCTGCTCTAGGAGATGGAAGCCTTGGACTCTTGCTAGGATTGAGCTTCAACGGCTTGTGTGTCACATTTTTGGGAAACTCCGTCTTTGCAACCTTTTCAATCATATACATGATATAGGGACTGTAGCTGCAAATCTTTTTGGGGTCCTCTGATAGATGCTTGATTTCTTGCCAAATGAAATCCCCAACACTAAATTCCGGAGCTCCCGGCCTTAAAGCAACCATCAAGTTTTTCTGAAATTTTGTGATCTCAGAGGGATTCCCATCTCTCGGTGTAATAGACACCCTAAGGAGTCTATTAAGTGCAGCATAATAGGTATAGAGATTCTTCACCTTCCCATAATAAGCATGGTTACCTCTCGGGTACATAAGGTGCAAGGCACTTTTGTCAAGCTCCCCTTCATCATGGAGCTGCCTTAAGTCCTTGTCTCCTGCCATGATCCCCAAGCACCTCAAGAACCTGGGGAAAGTGATGGAATACCTCTGGGCATTGGTCATCCAAATCATAGCCCTCTCAGTACCAATGTGTCCAAAGTGCACGGTGGCATAAAACTGGGCTATTGTCTCCTTGTTCCAATCTTGTCGGAAACCCATAAGTTCCTTGACCCTTTGCCTCTCACAGTTGCTTATGACTTCATTAAAAATGGGGTCATTCTTCCTAGCCATATGCCCCCAATCCACATATTGTGCCTTATGTGTGATTTTGTGCTTTTTGATGATCACCGTAGCATAGTAATCTTGCTGAAACTTAGCCCAAAACCTTGGATCGGATGCGGTCCTTGCCTCCTCATAAGGGTTCTTATCTCTCAACTTCTTTAGGGCTTTAGCCTCATCCATGGCATCTACATCCTCTTCTTCTTCCTCATCCTCCTCATCCTCATCCATTGCCTCGTCGGAGTCATCATCATCAGACCCAGCCTCCTGGTGCCTCTTCAGCTCAAACTGTCCTTGAAAGGTCTCATCCTCAACATTGTCATCACTGCTAGTACCGGTGTCACCTCCAAGGTCTGGTGCCTCTGCACTCTCTCGAGCTGAACGACGTCTCAACCTTTTGCCGCTGACATTTATGGTGCTGCCCCCTTCCCCAAAGTCACCGGGGGTAGTCCCTCTGCGAGCATGCACCTCTTCTCTTCTCTTCTTAGCACCCTCCTTTTCCCTAACCATGACTGCTGTCCTGAGTCACAAAAAGGATGACAAGAGTGTATTAGACTCTAGGAACCAGATTGAATCGATATAGAAGAAAATTCTTGAAAGTACAGACCAATTGGGTCTGCTCTGGGCCACACCGGTCAGACCGGTGATGGGCACCGGTCAGACCGGTGCCACCCAGAACAGAGCCAATTGCTCCAACATCCAATCTGAGCACCTATTACTCTAAGATTTGGTCTAGATAGACATGAGACAACCTAATACAGATAAGTGTTGAAAAGCATGAAGAAAACAAAGTTTGGGACTGGACACGCGCCACCGGTCAGACCGGTTACGGCCACCGGTCAGACCGGTGAAGGCCGTCCGACCCCAAATCTTGGGTTCTCACAATGTGTTCAACGAAACTTTATGGATCTATAGGTATGTCTTCTAGGGGTTCTCAGGAGATGATATACCAAAGGAAATTCAAATCTTTGCACGGAGTAAAGAGATCGGGCAAAACAAAGATTTGAATACCTTTGGAGAGAAGAACTTGAAAGGAATCCAAAGAACTCGAAGGGGGAACTGAAGAGGGGCCTTGGGAGATCCTTTTGCTTCCAATCTTGTGGTCTTTCCTTGGTTGAATCTTCAAATCTCCATGGGAGAAGAGAGAGGTGGAAGGAGGGAGGAGAGGTGGTCTTCACGGTTTGGAGGAGATGAATGCTGGTGAATAATGGAAGAGAGAGAGAAGGAAGGGGTAAAGGATGGATTCTTTTTACTGTAGGCCCACGGGTTGCAGTCGGGCGTCACCGGTCAGACCGGTGCGATCCACCGGTCAGACCGGTGCCTACACTTGGTCGACCCAGTGAGCCTTTAGCGGTAGTTCCGACCCGTGCTCGGTAGTACCGAAGATTTTGATAATTTCAACAGAGAATCCATATCGGTAGAACCGACGTAGCCTCGGAAGTTCCGATCCTTCTTTCCCATTTTGCGAAAATTCCTCTGAAAACTTCTTCTGGTATTTTATAAGACACTTTGCATCCACTTAGGTCTCAGAAGAAGGAAGATGTGACTTCAGGGGTACCGCCGGTCAGACCGGTGGTGGGCACCGGTCAGACCGGTGCTCCCCTGAGAAAAGGACTTCGGGCCAAAAAGAGAGATTTTGATCCTAATTCTTTCAGAAGTTTTGGATAGGAGATGAAGAGTTGATCTTGATCCAAAATTCATCAAGTCTTGAAAGAATGAAGGATAATCCAATTTATTTTGATAATTCTTGATTCTTCCAAGAGAGAGAGATAAAGATGGATTTAATGGACTTGAGAAAAACTTCTTAATTGTGACTAGCCATCAATCAAGCAAGGGGAACCATAGTCACAACTAAGTTGGTTGGGTCACAAAGACCAAGAATCGAATATTTTTCAAAAAGAGCACACTTCCTACACATACTAGTTGATTTTTTCGAAAAGTCTATCCTATGTCACAAAGTGCATGCATCCACTTCAAATGAATGGCTTTTCAAGAATATTTGACTCATACCTTCAACCTCGAGACACAAAGACGAGAGAAAGCAAAGGTATCAACCAAATATCTAGAGAGGCACACAAAAATTCACTTGAAGCAATTGCATGTTAAGGATGGCACACTAGCATGGTATTATGTCCTAGATGCATTACGGTATTCAATGAGGTTCATGGAAACATACCTTTGCCTTAAGATCATTTCATTTGTGCATATATTTGAATTTTGAATGGTGCTAGCTCTTACTTATCTTTAGAGAGTTATACTTATCAAGAGCTCGCTTAGGGATGCACAAAAGAGTAAGATTACAAGATCACTTTGATGCCAAATCACCCTTTTTCTTGAAAGTTGGGTCAATCCCGGGTCACCCGGCCATAGGGGTCGGGTCACCCTGCAGCACACAGAGGCACACCGGGTCACCCGAGCACAGGTGCCGGGTCACCCGCCCAACAGCCTCACTGAGCCGGCACCGGTCAGACCGGTGCTTGTCACCGGTCAGACCGGTGACCCCCAGTGGTCACTTCTTTGGTGATTTTCAATTTCTTGTCCCTTGATTAAGTGAACACATCACTAATTTGAAACCTGTAACAGAGACAAGGCAATGCTCTTCTAGAGAGCCATTAAAAGCATCGAATGGCATGAGAGTATAATTTCATAAAGATGTCAAAGTCACTACCTCATGTTTCACTCGTCCAAGATAAGTGTCACATGAGTGTTCACGAAGAACTAAGAGTGACTAAGACTCAACAAGGAGCACTAGTTACCGAGATGTCATTGAACTCAAGATTTAAATGAATTTGCCCTTCACATGGCTAATTGATCAAACGTGATTTCCATGCCTTCTAACCATGTGTTCAATGCATCTCTTTCAACCTGCAAGCTCAGCAAGCATTTCTTGGTACCCAGCGCTTGTTGGGTCCTATGGGGTTAGCCACAAGATGCTTAGGAACCCAAATAGCTCTCATGCTATATTGAGGTGAACTAATCTCCCTCATAGCACAGGTTCCATTCTTATCGCTCCTAAGCTTATGAAAATCATAATGGACTAGATTTGATTTAGGAATATTACCATTTGGACAATCTTTGCCCATGTGACCCTTTTGACGGCATTCATAGCAAATGCGATTTTTGTTCTTGTTGGTCACACCATTCCTCATAGTTTCTTGTCCATGCTTGCTTCTGAGCCTTGTACTTAGAGAAGAAGTCTTCCTCGCCTTGTTTGCTTGAGGTGGGGCTGCCCTGGCCGGCACCGGTCTGACCGGTGGCATGAACCGGTCTGACCGGTCACGGTCAGTGCCACTGCCCATCTTCACACTTGGGCACGAGTCGGCAAAGTGACCTTTCTCTCTGCACTTGTAGCACACTCTCCATTTGTTTGAGCTTCTAGGCTTTCTAGAGAGCGATTCTTGTGCCTTGTGCTTGGTTGGACGAGGTTGGGACTTGACTTGCCCAACCTTGCTCTTTTCTTGAATCTTGTGCTTGTGAGTCCTTGTATGTTGTTGAGGGGTTGAGCTAGTGACGATTGATCCCTTCTCAAGCTTCTTCACCATGTCTTCACGGTTATCTTGAGAAGGTTGCACTTTGCTCTTCTCCTTCAACACATACAAGTCTTTTTGAAGCTTTTCAACCTCTTGCTTGAGTTCATCATTTTCTTTAGCAATGAGGTCATCACAAGATTCTACAAGTACATGCTCAATGCTAGATTGGCTTGCTTGAGACAAATAATCATTAGCGCAAGATAAATTAATTTGAACTTGTGAGCATGTGCATGTGTGAGATAGAGATTGCATAGATTTTACCGATGAAAGCACAACCTCATGAGCTATCTCTAGTGTTGCATAAGAATCGACAAGCTTCTCATAGGAGCACTCAAGTCCCTTGTGATCGGCTTGTAGAGCCATATGCTCACTAGTGAGTTTCGCTAGTTGGGCTTCTAGCTCATCATTGGCTTCTTCTTCTACTTTAGTTCTATATGAAAAAGATTTGATATCATGATCATATTTGTTAGCCAATGATTCATACTTACAAACCAATGATGCAAGCTCGGATTTGAGAAGTTCAAGTTCTCTTGTCCGAGAGCTTGATGCTTCAATCTTCTGGACCTTAGCTCCATTGGCCTGCCTCTTCTTCTTGCTCTTCTTTTCCTTCTTGGCCATCAAGCAAGTTGGTGTGCCTCTGTCGGCACCGGTCTAACCGGTGTGTGTCACCGGTCTGACCGGTCCCTGCAGAGGGACAACGTCATCGCTTCTTTGATCTTCTTCTTGCTTGAGGGTTGATGCTTGATGATCAGTGGATGTTGTAGAGATTGTGGAACATATCTCCACTGGTTCATCTTCATCATCACTCTCAATTTCATCCCATTTGGTGTGAACTATCTCAAATAGCAATTTCCAAATGAGATGAGCATCTTCGCTAATCTTTTTGCTCTTTAGAATAAGATGCTTTAGCTCTCTACATACACAACTACACAAAAGGTTAGTAATAACGGCATTGAGTCGCTTCTTCTCCAATTCCTTAGGAGAGACACAAGTCCCATCCTCCGGAAGGATACTCGCAACCATAATACCCTCAGCGGTAGGACCCAAAACCTTAAGTGCAATGAGAACATTGGAGCACCAAGAAGAGTAGTTTGAGCCATCTAGAGCTAGAGGCTCAAACGGTACCATACAAGTTGTTGACATCGAAGAACTCCAAGCGGTTAAGCTCGAATCGGAGCACCAAGCTCTGATACCAATTGAAAGGACCTTGATGTCGCCTAGAGGGGGGTGAATAGGCGTGACGACCAAATTAAACTCTTCTTCCCCGATCACTTGAGCTGACAGTGTTCCACCGGTCAGACCGGTGGTGATGACCGGTCAGACCGGTCAAGCACTGGACTTCACAGGAGGCACCGGTCAGACCGGTGCACCTCACCGGTCAGACCGGTGTAGCACAGAGCAACTGCAAAAACAGCTTCAAGCACCTCTTGACTTCTAGCACGAACCAAACTTGGTGAGTGGCCTTTGTAGATGATCACAAGCAAGGTAATGAGCCCTGCACACACAAGTAGCACACCCAAGTAGATCGAAGCGGAAGCAAAACAATTATGCTAGAAGAACAACTTAGAGAGTCAAACCACACGAAGAAGCAAAGGATTTGTTTCCCGAAGTTCACTACCCACTAAGGAATGGCTACGTCTCCGTTGAGGAGCTTGTAAGGGACAATTCCCACAACAAGCCGGGTCTCTTTCAACCACTTTCCTCCTTTCCACTAAGGGGATCTTTTCCACGAAGAGGCAAGATCGCAGCCCTTACAAACTTCCCGCTGCTCACCACAACGTTGGGAGCTAGCCGGCGACGCCTAGCCGTCTAGGAGGCAAACCTCCAAGAGTAACAAACGCTTCAAAGCTTGTAGACGCGAAACCAAAGTGCTCAAGCTATGGAAATGCTCTTGTTAGCTCACAAGGTCGCTCTTGAGCTCACTCTCTCAACCCAACACCAAGGATATGGCTTGAATCCACAAATCTCACAAAGAGAGTGTTGGGGAGAGCCACTAAGGCTTAGAGCTTGTTAGGAAAGGCTTGGGACCTCAGCAATATCACTAGAAACAACAAGCTTCAACTGAAGAAAGCTTGGGGTATTTATACCCCTCAAAGGAGAAAACTAGCCGTTAGTCCACGGGCGGCACCGGTCAGACCGGTGCTCCACACCGGTCAGACCGGTGTTCGAAAAACTAGCCGTTGGGGCTAGCGGCACCGGTCAGACCGGTGCCCCTGACCGGTCAGACCGGTCAGGCCCGAGACACCCCAAAACCCTTTCTATGATACTAACACTTCACCAAAGAGATGAAGTGGCTCAGGTTAGGTTAGGAGGGTTTGTTAGCACACTCTAAGGCTAGATCTCACTTAGGTCAACTAATGAGCACTTTGACTTGGTCAACTCGCTAAGTTGCATCCCTCTTGATAGTACGGCATACCTATACTCAAGAATAACTAAGAACACTTTGTTGATCTCTTGAGCTTGGATATCTTCAATCTTGCCATACTTGATCAATATTCACTTGAGGGCTTTCAACATAGCCTTTGACTTGAGCACGTCCATACTTGAGCTAATGACTTATGATCTTTCCATCTAGCATAGGAATGCACACTTGAATCCATAAATCACTCCATATTGCCAATCCTAACATGGTGATGACTTGCATTGCTTCCCTCAGTTAAGGTTTGGATATGATACTTGGAGACCCCACGGATGCTAGAACTTCACCTTAGCAAAACACGAAATGGCGGCTTAGCTACGGCCCCAAAGATTGCTTAGTCCCTCACCCTAGACATCTCGGTTGATCTCTTCATCACTTATCCAATCCACTTTTGAGTTCCACTTGCTTCATACACAATTAACCTTCATTTGAAAACCCGCTTCAAATGCTTGATCTTGATTGACAATGAATGTGCAAGCTTCCAAATTAGAACCATAATGTGTACACTCATCCTTGTGTCCTCTTTCAATAAACACATGAAGCCTTGCACTTGAGTTAGAGAATTACCATCTTCTCTTTTATGATCCTTGTAAATTTAATCAAGCTACGTCTTCATATGGGAGACCATGAATTGACCTTCTCAAATTATCCCAATATTTATCTTCTTTTATTGCTTGATACTTGTCACTTATGCATTAGGATCATCCATATATTTGTCTTCTCCAATGTGAGCCATATAATATTCATCCATAAATAAATACTTCAATAATTGCTCATGAATATATAAATAAAACCTGCTCACAATCTTAGACAAATACATTAGTCTTTTAATCGCCTTGTCATTCAATTCACCAAAATCCACTTAGGGGCCTAGATGCACTTTCACTGTGGGCACGGGAGAGGGAGCGGTGGGCTGGCAGCGTTCGCTGGGCCGGCTGGGCCGAGCTGCGGTGTTGGGCTGTAGCGGGGAAAGGTGGAGCGGGCTGCGGCGCAAACGAACCAGGCCGAAGAGAAGGAGGGGCGCCGGCAGACTTTGGCTGGCTGGGCTCGAAGCCGAACTGGGCTGAAAGGAAGGGAGGGTTAGGGTAGAGGTTTATCTATTTAGAAAAGGCACAAAACAAATGAATTCAAATTAGAATTTGAATTCAAACAATCAAAGACAATGCACCAGCATGAATGCAACAATAAATTCCTATAGTTCATTTGTTTTATTTTAGAAAAGCTTAAATGTCTAAAAGAAATTAAATGCAACCCTATGATCCTTAGGAGCATAAATAAAGGTTTCTAACAAATTTTATTCAAAGCTCAAATTTATAAAATTAGGATGTTACAAATCCTACCCCCCTTAAGAAGAATCTCGTCCTCGAGATTCGGATAGGTTGGCGAAAAGATCTGGAAATTCTGCTTTCAATTCATCCTCTCTTTCCCATGTGGCCTCATCCTCTGCTTGGTTACTCCACTGTACTTTGCACATCTTAATCACACTATTCCTAGTGACTCGTGTCATAGTATCCAAAATCCGAATAGGGTGTTCAACAATGGTGAGATCCTCCTTAATGTTTAGCTCATCCATAGGTAACGGCTCCTTGTCATGAGGATTGAAACCCTTTTTCAACTGAGAGATGTGGAACACATCATGTACATCTGCTAACTAATTTGGCAACTCCAACCTGTAAGCTACTTCTCCCACTCTCTCTAGGATCTTGAAAGGTCCAATAAATCGAGGTGACAACTTCCCTTTGACCTTGAATCGACGCAAACCTCTGATTGGTGATACCTTTAGATACACATAGTCTCCCTCCTGAAAGACTACGTCTCTCCTTTTCCCGTCTGCATAACTCTTTTGTCTAGACTGAGCGATCCTCAAGTTTTCTCTGATAACCTGAACTTGCTTTTCTGCCTCTCTAATGATATCAGCCCCAAACAACTGCCTTTCGCCTGTCTCACTCCAGTACAACGGAGTTCTACACTTTCTCCCATACAAAGCCTCAAATGGTGCCATCTTGAGACTAGCCTGGTAGCTGTTGTTATAAGAGAACTCAGCGTACGGCAAGCTCTTATCCCAACTACCACCATGCTTAAGCGCACATGCTCTCAGCATGTCCTCCAGGATCTGATTGGTCCTCTCTGTCTGTCCATCTGTCTGCGGGTGATAGGCTGAGCTGAAGTTCAACTTTGTATCCATAGACTCGTGTAGCTTCTCCCAGAAGCGAGATGTGAACTGGGTACCTCTGTCTGACACTATCTTCTTTGGCACACCATGCAAACACACAATCCTGGACATGTACAACTCTGCCAACTTAGCTCCTGTATAAGTGGTCTTTACCGGAATGAAATGAGCAACCTTGGTTAAACGATCCACAATGACCCATATCGAATCATAACCATCCCGGGTTCGAGGTAAACCCACAATGAAATCCATACCAATCTCTTCTCACTTCCACTCAGGTACCTTCAAAGGTTGAAGTAATCCAGCTGGCCTCTGGTGTTCAGCCTTAACCCGATGGCAAGTGTCGCACAAAGCCACGTGTGCGGCCACATCCCTCTTCATACCGTACCACCAATACCTCTGCTTGAGATCCTGGTACATCTTGGTACTGCCTGGATGGATAGAGTAGGCGGAATCGTGAGCTTCTCTCAAGATAGTCTCTCTGAGATCTCCCGTTTCTGGCACACATATCCGGTTTTTAAACTATACAGTTCCCTGATCATCCTCTGTGAAATCTGGGGCTTCTCCCTGTTTCATACTTTCCTTTATTCTCTGGATCCCAACATCTTCTAGCTGCCCTTTTCGTATCTCCTGCTCGAGTATAGACTGCACTTCCAAAGTCACTCCCTCTGTGTATGCAATGATCTCCAGGTTGAGTCTCTCAAACTCTTTTACCAACTCATCAGGAAGCTGGAAAACCATAGCCATGTTAGCATGACCCTTCCGACTCGAAGCATCAGCGACCAAATTCGCTTTACCAGGGTGGTAGTGAATTTCCAGATCATAGTCCTTGATCAACTCTAGCCAACGGCGCTGTCTCAGATTGAGATCCTTCTGAGTGAAGATGTACTTCAAGCTCTTGTGATCGGTGTAGATATGGCACTTAGTTCCCATAACATAGTGCCTCCAAATCTTCAATGCGTGAACCACTGCTGCTAACTCAAGATCGTGAGTAGGATAGATCAGCTCATGCTTCCTTAACTGTCGAGATGCGTAGGCTATAACGTGACCTTCCTGCATAAGCACACAACCCAGACCCTGTCGAGATGCATCACAATAGATATCAAAGCTCTTCTGCAGATCTGGCATCACTAGGACTGGTGCTGTGGTCAACCGCTTCTTCAACTCTTCAAAACTAGCCTGACATGCACTGGTCCACTTGAACTCTCTGTCCTTCTCTAGCAGTGAGGTGAGAGGCTTTACTATCTTGGAGAACCCTTCGATGAATCGACGATAGTAACCAGCGAGTCCCAGAAAAATCCTGATCTCAAACACGGTACGAGGAGGTTCCCATTTTAACACATCACTGACCTTGCTTGGATCTACCGCAATCCCTCCGTTGGTGATGATATGACCCAGAAAAGCCACTTCCTTAAGCCAGAACTCACACTTGCTGAACTTCGCATACAACTCATGCTCTCTCAGCTTCTGCAACACAAGCCTCAAATGCTCCTCATGCTCTTCTTCATTCTTGGAGTAGATCAAGATATCATCAATAAACACCACAACAAACTTGTCTAGATACTCCATAAAGATCTTGTTCATCATATACATGAAGTAGGCAGGTGCATTGGTCAACCCAAAGGACATAACCGTATACTCGTAAAGTCCATACCTCGTGGTGAACGCTGTCTTAGGAATATCTGAAGGCCTGATCTTCATCTGGTGATAACCGGATCGTAGGTCAATCTTAGAGAACACCTTGGCTCCTCTTATCTGATCAAACAAGTCCTCAATGCGGGGCAGAGGATACTTGTTCTTGATAGTAACATCATTAAGAGACCTGTAATCAACACACATCCTCTGTGTACCATCCTTCTTTCCCACAAAGATAACCGGTGCTCCCCAAGGTGATGAACTAGCACGTATGAACCCTTTACCCATTAACTCTTTAATCTGTGCTTTAAGCTCTTGTAACTGATCACTAGACATTCTATATGGACGTTTAGAGATAGGAGCAGTACCAGGCAATAGATCAATAACGAACTCAACGTCTCGGTCAGGGGGCATACCTGGTAACTCCTCAGGAAACACATCAGGGTAGTCGCACACTACTCTTATGTCTTCTAAGGCCGTTCCATTGAGCTGATTCACTGCGCTGGCTATTGATGGTGGTGGATCTGCTGCAAACTCGATCCTTTCCCCGGCTGGACTAGTGAGAAGAACTGACCTCTTAGCACACTGAATCACTGCATCACACGCGGTCAACCATCCCATTCCCAGTATCACATCAATCCCTCTTGATTCCAGTATTATAAGATTAGCCCGGAAATCTCTGCCCAGAATCTTGAGACTGACATTGTCACACTTATATGATGCTTTCAATTCCCCCCTGGTGAACTAACTAGCATATGGCGAGACATGGGACTAATGGGTATGCTATGTTGAGCTACGAACTGAGATGTAATGAAAGAATGGGATGCTCCAGAATCAAATAAAACTGAGGCGGGAGTGGAGTTAACTAGGAACATACCGAGCACTACTCTGGGGTTCTCCTGGGCGACTTCAGCATCAACGTGCATAACCTTGCCACGTGCATAGCTCTGCTGTCCCTTGTTAGCCTGCGGGGTCTGGTTCCCATTCCTCATCTGCTGCATCTGCTGATTCTGCACTGGGGTGTTTGGAGGATTCCTCTTGGGGCACGCATTGGCATAGTGACCAAGCTCTCCACACTTGAAGCAAGTGGTGGTTGAAGGATTGGGAGGTGCAACGGACCTCACCGGTGTACCAACTGGAGCTCTCTGCTGACTCTGCTGGAAGGCGGGGCGTGGTGTCTGAGGGGCAGAACGCTGAAACTGCTGAGCAGACTGTTGGAACTGCTGTGCGGAACGTTGGGACTGCTGCTACCCAAAGTTTCCACCAGGCCCTCCAAAGCGGAACGGGGTGTTCTGCTGTGGGTTAAAGCGTGGCCGAGAAACACTCCCAGACTGTCCCGAGCTGGTGGCCTTCCTCTTCAGCTCTCCAAGCTCCTTGCGCTTGTGCTCCAAGCGGATAGCATTGTCCACCAGATGCTGGAACGTGGGGAAAGTGTGAGACATCAGCTGGTACTGAAGCGATCCGGCCAACCCATCCAGGAACAGCTCCTGCTTCTTCCTGTCTTCAGCAACTTCCTCAGTCGCGTAGCGAGACAACTCAATGAACTTGTCTCTGTACTCAGCCATTGACATTCCCTCCTGCTTGAGGGAAAGGAACTCCTTCTTCTTGATCTTCATGACCCCTGAAGGTATGTGGTGTCTCCGGAAGTTGGTGGTGAACTCGTCCCAGGTGATAGTGTCTGGGGCGGCGTGAGCAGCGACATACGCATCCCACCAAGCGGATGCGGACCCCTAAAGTCGTCCTGCAGCATACAGGACCTTCTCTCTGTCATCGCACTGGCAGGTAGTGAGCATCTTCAGCACTGTCTTCAGCCAATCCTCAGCTTCAAGTGGATCAGCAGCATGAGTGAACACTGGGGGGTGGTGACTCATGAACTCCCGGTGCTTGTTGCGAGGCGCCGGCTGCTGCACCGGTGGGTTGTTGGCTTGAGCTTGCAGATTCGCCACAGTGTTGGTCAGGTTCTGGAGGAGTTGAGTCTGCGTCTCGATGAATTGCTGCATGGCGGGATCCATCTGCGCTTGCCGGGGTGCCCTGCCTTGTCGATTCACTGCTGGTTGATCGACTCCGGATCCTGACCTGGTTTTCACCATCTGAGTGTTAGGGACTTCACTTTAGGTGATTGTGCCAAGAGTTAAACCCAGAAAGATAAGATAACAAAGATATTCAGCTTTAGACAGATTCTGTTGGTTCCAAACAATCAGGTATAACTCTCAGCGTGGATAACCAAAAATTATGAACCTTTAACCAGTACTAGGTAATGAATTTACGGAACTTCTCCAACTGGAATCACCTCAATCGGAGTTCTGTAACTCTGGTTATCAATTAAACAAGTCAGATAGGTCAGCAGTGTTTAACAGATTCGAGGGGCTCCAATGTTTCAGGCATATCTCTCTGACTATACATCCTAAAATTCTGAATTTTGTACAGAAAATCAGTCACGAAATTTCTGAACTTCTTCAATTGGATTTACTGCAATCGGGGTTCTGTAGCCTGAGATAAAATTAAAACAGTGCAGCTGACTCAGAGAGCTGCGTGAACAGATTTGAAGCTTTTGTATTAAGGGTAAGTTTTAAAGGAACACAAAGATTATGATAGATAAATTGATTGAGATAGAAGGTTGACCCCCACAAACTTACTACTAAACCAATGTCGTTGTGGTCATCACTCCACAACACATTGCACTCAAACAAAATCCAGCTCAAACATTTAACACAAAACCAAGCATTCAACCACACTCCTAAACTAAGCACACTTTAACCGATCGTCGACTAGCGATTACAAAAGACCCTATTCTTAACTTAAGCCTAAGGACTATCTTCTTCTGGCATGGCATCCGTGCGGGCGTCGGGGGAGTCGTAGCGTGGCCTCTTGGGTGACGGAGAGGTACATGCTTCTGCAGCGTCATGAACCACTGGCTGCTCTCTGTTCTGCAGTGCAGCTTCCAAGGCACGCTTCTGCAACTCCAGAGTGAAGATCTGCTGTTGTGCCGCGTACAGAGTGTTGTTGGTGTCATCCAACGCAGTATTAACAGCAGCTAGCAGTCCCCGGACGTTGTTCAGCGTTCCTTCATATGCTGGAGCTGGAGCGATGTAGGTTTTGGCTTCCCCACTTGCTCTGAAAGGTGTGTACCTACAGTGGCTATCCTCCAACCTGTCATGCTCTTTGTGGGAGAGCACATAGAGTGCCCTCCGAGCTGCTTCCGCGATGCCAGCGTCCATAGTGGTCCTGTGAGCCACATCATGATGCTTGGAGATCTCCTTCACTCCCTGGAATGGAGCATACTCCTCCAGGATAGTAGCAACCTCCCAGTGGGGCTCGAACCATGAGTGAGTCCACAGCTCACAGTGGTAAGCAGGGGCCTTATCATAGCCCAAGCGAAGTACCATAGCTCGCAGGTGGTCAGCCACGGGAATGCCCACTCCATCAACCCTGTAGTGGTACACCTCCCAGATCACTTCCTCAGCTGCTTCATCTTCTGCTGGGCCTTGTTGTTCAGCTTGCTCTTGCACTCCTTCTGAGTTCACCTCCTCTGGATCCTCCTCATCATCTGACACAATGATGAGGATAGGGGCGGCTACTGGTGCAGCTTCCATCTCGTTCTCTTCATCCGTGTCTCCGTCATGGAAGTCGTTGTACTCTTCCTGCGGAGCATACTGGTGGGTAGCACCAGCGTGTGAAGTCTTCAAACGGCGAACCATCTGTAAGTGCAGTGTAAAGTGGAATAGATGGTAAGACAAGAGGGGTGAGAGCTAAAAGCAAGCACAAGGTAAAGAATCAAGATTAACTCAAGGATGAGACAAAAGAAAGAGTATAAGATTATTAGAAACAAAGCAAGCATGTGATGAGAAAGGCTTCTATGATTATAAAATCCTTAAATTCGACCATTTCTATCTAGGCTAACGTCCTACAGTCAACACGGCTCTGGTACCACTCTGTCACACCCAGTTTTAAAGGCAAAACCGAATGCATATATCACGTGTGCGCCAGGATCAAGTTACACACACACAATGACATTGTGAATACCAAAATCAGTGCCACACGAATAAAGAGTTATTACATGACCAAAGTCTTAAACGAAACATAAATAACGAGTTCTCGCAGTAGATAAAGATGTCTCCATAGGCAGCTGACTGAAGACACGCACACCTAGAACTCCTGGAAGTCACCGGGGTAGTCTTCAAATCTCTCCCAGTCTGAGCAGCAATCCGAGTATTGTAGATACAAGAAAATAGACAAGCGTGAGCACGTGCCGTACTCAGCAAGGGGAAAACAACATAACATGCATGGCCATATGGTGTTTGGCTAGGGTTCAAGCAGTTTAGCATTTTAGTTGGTCAAGTTTTATTAGCAGCATATTTACTAAAGTGTGTAAGTTTATACCAACCCGCAATTAATAAAGCATAAGCATCATAAATAAAGATAGAACAACGATTTAACATTTAAGTTCCATAACTTAGTCATGTGAGGGTCCAGGCCGCTCTTGACCGTGAGCACGGCTAACTAGTTAGTTTTACACTCTGCAGAGGTTGTACACTTTCACCACAAGCAGCGTAAAAGCTCCGAAGAACTTTGAACCCAACCATGCGGTGTTTGCAAGGCACCATACCACACTACCGAGGTGTGGTTGCATAGGGACGCTACAAGGCCTTTACAAAGGTTCCCCAACAAGTTGTGACCCACAAGGTCCGGATCAGTTAGCAAGGTATAAAGTCCCCTAGCAGGTCGATACCCCACCATAAAAAGAATAACTCACCCAGCCCCCTGCTAGAGCGAGTCTATACCCCGCAGTACCGCCGATCCCTTGTCCTTATCAGGTAAGATCACCCCAAGCTAAAGTTCCTAATTACTAAGCCAAGACCATTACCCGTTAGTTCTTGTGGTTGTACTGTTTTCCTGGGTGGTTCTCCATGTTCCGATTAACATAGCAAAGGGTGGTCTTGCAATTAAAATAACATAAAACGGAACATAGAACATAAAAGTATCCAAGTTGATTAATACCATCCCAGTTAAGCATGCTAAGCCATAGCTACCATCAAGTTTAATTCAATAACCCGGTTACAAGGCAAAGGTTATAAAGACTAGGCAAGATCCTTAGTAGGTTCCCGTCAAAGTTAATGCAAGCAAAAGTAAATACAATGAATTGAATGCATGTTATATAGGACAAGTGGGTATGCATCAAGGGAGACTTGCCTTCAACAAGACTCTGCTGCTCAAACTCTGGCGCGTCTTGATCTTCAAAGCCTTCGAACGCTTCACTCTCTACGCTCCACAACATTCACATACAAGCATACAACAAGAATAAATGAGAAACAATCATCAAACAGTACTAACAGAATAAAACAGAGGCATAAAACTAATCTACGCTTCGAGACGATCGCGTGGACATAAAGAACGCTAAAAACGGAGCTAAAACGACCAAGATATGCACTAACGAAGGTACAGGGACTAATCTGTAAAGAAAACTAAAGATTCTGGGCTTAAACGTAACGAAAGGACCTAACTGTAAAGAAACTCACTACTGCGGGAGGACCTATTTGTAAAAAGGAAAAGCTCAGGGGGTTTTCTGCAAAAAGACGGGGTCATGCCGGTTTGACCGGTATTGACTCGGGTTGGATCTAATCCAGCCCGTTGGATCTTGATCCAACGGCCGGCGGCGGCTGCTGCGCAAGCGGTAGCGGTCAGATTGATCAGGACCGTCAGATCTTGATCTGACGGCTGCGGACGCATGCGAGCGCCCGGCCGGCGGCGAGCGGCGGCGGACGGCGGCGAACTCGCCGGTGCGGCACGGGATCGAGCTAGGGGGCTCGGTTTCGCGCGCGGGTCACACCGGGATGAAGCGCGCGAGGCGGCGAACTCATCTAGGGCGGCGCGGTCGGCTAGGACGCGGCGGAGACGGCGCGCGGCACGGCGAGGCGGAGCGGTGCGGCGGCGCAACTCCGGCGAGCCCTCCTCGGCGGCTCGATGCACGGGGACGACAACAAGCGGCACCGGGGAGCTTCTCACCTCCTTGCGCAGCTCCGGGACGGCCTCTCGACGGCGGAGCGGCAACGGCGGCGGAGAACAGCGGCGGCGGCGTTCTAGGGTTCCGGCGGGCTCGGGCGAGGGTGCTCAGGGGCGGCTAGGGTTTTGGCTAGCCCGGCCAGGAGGTGGCGGCGGCCTTAAATAGGCCAGGGGCTCGGCCTTGGCGTGCAGGCCAAGACGTGGAGGCGGCGCGGGACGCGGTCGGGTGCGGCCGGGACTCGAGCTCGAGTCCGGCTCGGGGACGAGCGCGGGGAGGGGGATGACAGGTGGGGTCACCCTGTCAGCGGCTGCGGGCGCGGGAGAGGGAGCGGTGGGCTGGCGGCGTTCGCTGGGCCGGCTGGGCCGAGCTGCGGTGTTGGGCTGTAGCGGGGAAAGGTGGAGCGGGCTGCGGCGCAAACGAACCAGGCCGAAGAGAAGGAGGGGCGCCGGCAGACTTTGGCTGGCTGGGCTCGAAGCCGAACTGGGCTGAAAGGAAGGGAGGGTTAGGGTAGAGGTTTATCTATTTAGAAAAGGCACAAAACAAATGAATTCAAATTAGAATTTGAATTCAAACAATCAAAGACAATGCACCAGCATGAATGCAACAATAAATTCCTATAGTTCATTTGTTTTATTTTAGAAAATCTTAAATGCCTAAAAGAAATTAAATGCAACCCTATGATCCTTAGGAGCATAAATAAAGGTTTCTAACAAATTTTATTCAAAGCTCAAATTTATAAAATTAGGATGTTACAGAAACTTAGGGAGTAATTTGAATCAAGATCACTATAGACAATATATATACTTCAAATGTTGAAATTGCTACCTAATGTGGATGCCGGGGAACAAATAAAGTCAAAGAAGTGTCAAGTGAGTCATTTTGTTTTTTCATGTCCTCCACGTCTGTCAAAATCTCTACTAAGAGTAGGACCAGCGCTAGCATTTTTGTTTTTCATGTCCTCCACGTCTGTCAAAATCTCTAGTAAGAGCAGGGCCAACGTGGGTGCTCCATTAGTGGCTTTTGTCAGGCCCTGTTGGCTTGGATGCCAACGTGGGTAAAAGTTGGGTGCCACGTCAGAGGCTCCTGCACAACTATATATACTTCGGAAACAAAGGTATTTTGCAAGTCAGTAAGATATTAATGCGGTATGCAAATTAATGCTCATGAATCTTATTATGAAACTCTCGTTAAAACTGCCTAACTTGAAATCAACACCGCTAGCTGACATAATACCGGAGAACAATTAAAGTCAAAGAAGTGTGAAGAGCTTGACGACGTAACTGGAGCCTAAAAGCACACGTGCGGTGGAGATAGTAGGACTGCATAAGTGATATAGGCTAAAAGCACGTGAGGTAGAGATAGTAGGACTGCACAAGTGATATAGGCTAAAAGCATGTCCGGTAGAGAGAGTAGGACTGCATAAGTGATATAGGCTAGAAGCACGTGTAGTAGAGAGAGTAGGACTGCATAAGTGATATAGAGTTGCATGTGCACTTGAGGCTAACGCCTGCATGCGTTACCATTTTATTTTCTTCGTGTCATCTCCACGTCAGTGAAAATCTCTACTAACATACATACCACTTTGGAACGATTTAATTTCTCATGACAAGACAAAAACAAAGATTATAATCTTTTGCAAGTCTGTCCTTGAGATATTTTGGGATATTACATTGAATCAAACACATTTAAGCGGTGTTAGATGTGTTTCTTTCACTTTACAGGACACCTTGTTATTTCATTTCTCGTACAATATGTGCACCCTTTTTCCTTCCTTTTCCGAAATCGAAACGTCTCTGGGGTCTTTCTTGAAAGAAATCATTTTGTTCGGGTCGAAAAGATCTTCATTAAAAAGCAAAACCATCCACAGCCAACCCGGATTCCCGTTTGCGTGAATGGAGGTGGACCAGCGGGCCCCACCACTATCTCCAACTCGTCTTATCAACGATCACATCCACAGGTACTTATCACGAGCGATAAGCACATCAACTGATTGATACGTGCGTGCACTTATCTTATGTCCCGTCCTATAAATTCAGATGTCCCTTCATTCCGCGTCCAAATAGTTTCTCTTCTCTCCAGCCGCAAGTCTCCGACCTGCCTCGGGTGATTTGGTGGTGGTCTCCGGCAACCAGGATCGTCGACGGCGGCGGCCGTTCCCGCGGCGAGTACGATCGGATCGATCCACGCCCAA
The DNA here is from genome assembly GCA_036936925.1 of Cenchrus fungigraminus. Lineage (NCBI taxonomy): Eukaryota > Viridiplantae > Streptophyta > Magnoliopsida > Poales > Poaceae > Cenchrus > Cenchrus fungigraminus. The sequence goes on from CM072777.1 coordinate 125,026,072, forward strand.
AGCTTCCAGGTGGTCGCCATAGTTTCCGCTTGTTTGATGCGTGTTGATTTTGGCTTTTTTTTTTACAAAATTCAGATCTGAAGCCAAAAAGTACTCCTAGGGCAGAGAGTTTGAAGCCTCCTGCTCAGCTCAGTCTTTGGATTTGAATATTTCTGTTTATTATGTTTTCCGAATAGATAAGGGCGGCTGCAGTCTTCCTTTTTTTCTTTTGCCCTACTAGGCTAGAGTGAAATGGACATTTTCCCTAAAAATACTGACCAAAAAATATTCGGTCTGCGCTTCCGGGCTCACCATGTCAGGCCCTGACCTGCTGCGCTAGACCTCAAAGCCTCGATCGCACCGCATCTTCTCCCCCTGTTGCTCGTCCGCTCCGTCGCCGCCGACCCCGCGCCGCCAGCCTCCACTTCCACCGAAGGACGGCCGCCGGGCGCCCTCCCCTGGCCCACGGCGCGTCGGTTACCATTGGATTGGCGTGGGGCGGCGATCCGACCGGTCCTAGGGTTGCTGGTAAGGAACCCTAACATGCTTCGATGGGTTTTCTTCGCCTTGAGATTTATTTGTCCCGGGAGATCTCTTATCGGCCGTGGGCAACCAGATCCTAATTTTGCAGGTGAAAAGCCGGTGATTTCTACTCTAACTCTGCTCTGGTACTGTGCAGAGACCCATAGGATACGATCCTGGGCGCATCCGCCTCCGCGTGGGTGAGGCGGAGGGGAGAGGATGTCGTCGCTCAGCAGGGAGCTGGTCTTCCTCATCCTGCAGTTCCTCGATGAGGAGAAGTTCAAAGAGACTGTCCACAAGTGAGTTGTTTGAATTGGAAGGAAATGGAGTCTGGCTTTAGTGTCAACTTCTTACTTATTTGGCGATTTTGTTGCTGTTTAGGCTCGAGCAGGAGTCCGGGTTCTACTTCAACATGAAGTACTTTGAGGATGAGGTAGGCAATGGGAATTGGGACGAGGTGGAGCGCTACCTTGGTGGCTTCACCAAGGTCGATGACAACCGCTACTCGATGAAGATATTCTTTGAGATCCGCAAGCAGAAGTATCTCGAGGCTCTTGATAAGTAAGTGGAGAGGGTTATGCAGTTTTGATGATGCTTGAGTAGAGTGCCTTGCTGACCCTGGTTTCCTGCTAGGCATGATCGGTCGAAGGCTGTTGAAATCTTGGTCAAGGACTTGAAGGTCTTTGCATCCTTCAATGAGGAGCTTTTTAAGGAGATCACACAGCTTCTGACCCTTGAGAACTTCAGGTAATCTGCTGTCATTATTGTCATGATGCCTAGTTGTTTCTGGATATCTCAACAAGTTATTTCTGCTTTTGTATTGTTAGGGAAAATGAGCAGCTCTCCAAGTACGGTGATACAAAGTCTGCAAGATCGATAATGCTTGTTGAGCTGAAGAAGCTGATTGAAGCTAATCCCTTATTTCGCGACAAGCTACAGTTTCCCAACCTGAAGAATTCTAGGTTGCGGACACTTATCAACCAGAGGTAGCCCCCTGTAGAAAGTCATCTATGTGCTCTTTACTCAGTAATTATGACATTTTGTTTTTTCTTGTATGGTTGTGCTAATGCGAGCAGCAATTATACAGCAACTGGAAATTTTTAGACTAGGTTGCCTGGATATGGTAGAACCAATGTGTGATGCAGATATGTTGATACTGCAGAATGCCATTTCATCTATACCACTAATGTGGCGATACATATGTACTTAATAAACGTGAAAGAATGGATTGATAGTTTCTAATGATGAAATGAGAATATGTTAACATTTAATTAGGATATTGATCTAGTAGAACAACTGTTCTAAAATATTCAAAATAAGAAAGGCAAGAAGGCCAACTTTAAAAGACAGGAATAGCTAAAAGGCTGTAGATGGGTTTCGATCTGCTGGGAAGTGAGGTTACCATATTTGGATTGGCAGGTGTTCTCAGCATGTATAGAACCCATTTTGGTACATGGGTAGAATTATCCGTGTGTAATGCACGTTTCAGATATACTTTTAGCTTCTGATTTATTTGAACTGTTTTTATATTGAAAACATTATTAATTTTGCTTGTTAATTCTTCCGGATATTGTTGTCATACCTTCTGTTTTGATTCAGTTAATTTTCTGAAGTCACGAATCTTCGCATAGTGAATTAACATCTTATATTTTCCTGCTATGTTGGCTGTTACTTTACTTTCCTATTATCTTTCATGTATACACGATCCAAGATCCGGTGTGGCTGGTATCTTACATTATAGACTTAGATCTGGTTTCAGTTTCAAAAGTGGCATGTTCTGTGTCTCTCGGTCTTTCATATATGTTTAAATTAGCAATAAATTATAATTCTATAACTAAGAAATCTGTTTTGAGATTTTTTGTACTTCTTTTAGGGTAACCTTACTTTTGTTTGTTCGTATTTGGCAGCTTGAACTGGCAGCATCAGCTTTGCAAAAATCCTAGGCCTAATCCTGATATCAAGACTCTTTTTGTTGATCATTCTTGTGGACAACCAAATGGTGCACGTGCTCCGTCGCCAGCAAACAATCCGTTGCTTGGATCTATACCCAAACCAGGAGGTTTCCCTCCATTGGGTGCTCATGGAGTAAGTCTGTTGAGCACATTGTGATACTCCATATGTATTTGGGGTACAATGTTTTAGTCTTTTAGAATTTGCTTTGGTGCAATTGTTTAGAACCTGATATATGTCCTTTTCAGCCTTTTCAACCTGCACCAACACCGGTCCCACCTCTGGCGGGGTGGATGTCAAACCCTCCAGCAGTAACACATCCTGCTGTGTCTGGTGGTGCTATTGGATTTGGTACTCCTACGAATCCCGGTACTTGCGTTATCTTTGTTGCAAAGAATCATGCAATGGTCTGAATTGAAGGCAGTGCATGAGGCTGTTGACTAACATCTTTCTGACTAAACATCTTGTAGCCGCTTTATTGAAGCATCCTAGGACACCCACAACTAATCCTAGTATGGATTATCCATCAGGAGATTCTGATCACATTGCAAAGAGATCTAGACCTGTTGGCATGGCTGAGGAGGTATTTGTGATATCTCATTCCGCCATTACTATGTTCTTGCTGTTAAAATGATACTGCCCATTACCCCAATTCATGCACTTATGGTAATCTAATAATGTAGCAGGTGAATCTTCCTGTGAATATGTTGCCTGTGACTTACCCGCAGAGCCATAATTACCAACAAGAAGATTTCCATAAAACTGTGGCACGGACCTTGAACCAAGGATCAGCCCCGATGAGCATGGATTTCCATCCACTTCAGCAAACTCTTCTTCTTGGTATGTTCTTCGTACCTTAATACTTCATTATGATAGGTTCAGTGTAGTCATTTCCCTGTCATCTTATTGTGCTATCTTACCCTTGGTCTGCTGTAGTTGGTACCAATGTTGGTGACATAGGATTATGGGATGTTGGTACAAAAGATAGACTAACATTAAGAAACTTCAAAGTTTGGGAGCTTGGAAAATGCTCGATGACCCTCCAGGTTTGTTTGTTGCATTATGTGATTTAGTAACTTGGTACCCTTTACTAGCCTAGCAGCCTTTATATAATGTTGTAATTTGTCAACAGGCATCGCTCGTTAAGGATCCTACTGTGTCAGTTAATCGCATAATATGGAGTCCTGATGGAACCTTGTTTGGTAAGCTAAGATGACTTAAATGATGTTCTTGCTATCTTTTTGTTGCTGCAGCTTTCTAATGTATATGTCGTTTTAATAGGTGTTGCTTATTCAAGGCATATTGTACAGATTTATTCCTATCACGGTGGTGATGATATTAGGCAACACTTGGAGGTTTGACTGCATGTTCTTAGTTCTTTCTGCCTGATACTTCTTTTGGTATACCATTATGTATTCGTGTGTATGATTGGATGTTACGGTTCCTAAAAATGATTTATTTTTTGCTTTCTTCAGATTGATGCACATGTTGGTGGTGTAAATGACATTGCATTTGCTCATCCAAATAAGCAGCTATGTATAATTACTTGTGGAGATGATAAGACAATTAAGGTGAGTTACTGTGATGGCTTAGCTAATCATTTTTCTTAGATACGAAACTATTTGAGTATTGTATGCTATACTAGGTATGGGAGGCCGCTAGTGGAACAAAGCAATTTTCCTTTGAAGGACATGAAGGTCCTGTTTATTCAGTTTGTCCACATTACAAGGAAAATATTCAGGTATTCGTGTGGTTATTGCGAGACTAGTTCTTTGATACCTGATTAAGCCTAGTCTGTACTATAGGAAACTAATACTTCTACCTTGTGTTTTGTTTCCTTTGTTCAGTTCATCTTCTCAACTGCTTTAGATGGAAAGATCAAGGCGTGGCTATATGATAATTTGGGATCTAGAGTTGACTATGACGCGCCAGGTCACTGGTGCACTACAATGGCATATAGCGCGGATGGTTCAAGGTTCCTATTTTCCTTTCTTTGTTACTTGGTTTAATCAGGAATATGTATGTTTGTATTTTGGTTACAACATTCCACTAACTTTTTGTCCTTTATGTGTAGGCTATTTTCTTGTGGCACTAGCAAAGAGGGTGAATCACATCTAGTAGAATGGAATGAAAGTGAAGGAGCTGTGAAGAGAACATATCAGGGATTCCGTAAGCGATCCATGGGTGTAGTGCAATTTGATACCACCCGAAACAGGTTTTTGGCTGCTGGAGATGAATTCTTGGTTAAGATATGGGACATGGACAACACAGGTCTTCTGACCACCATTGATGCTGATGGTGGCTTACCGGTGAGTTCTTTTTTTCATTCTTGTGTGCTTCCTTGGCGAATGGCTGGTTGCACAGAATGAAGTATGAAATTTCCCTTGTTTTAAAATGTCCTCACATTCAACAGGCAAGTCCACGGATACGCTTCAACAAGGAAGGGACTCTGTTGGCTGTTTCTACTCTTGACAATGGTGTCAAGATCTTAGCAAATGCTGATGGACTTCGGTTATTGCGCACGTTGGAAAATCGTTCTTTTGAGGCTTCCCGTAATGCAACTGAGACTGTAACAAAGGTAACTCCTTGTGACCATAACACTCAGAATAATTTCTGCAAGTATATAATCCAATCAATCCTTGTTTATGCAGCCTCTAATAAATCCATTGACTGCTGCGGCAAATGCGGCTGCAGCAAGCAGTTCAGGAACTCCTGCTCCAGCAGCTATAACTGCAATGGTATCCACTGTTCCATTTCAGCTGATCTTGTATTCTTCTATCACAAAACAACTTTTGTCATCCTGACTAACTTCGGCGTACTCTGAAAAAAATGTACAGAATGGTGATAACAGAGGTTTGGTTGACGTAAAACCTAGAATAGCTGATGAGTCATTGGACAAGTCAAAGGTATGGAAACTTGTGGAGATAACTGAATCAACTCAGTGCAGATCAATTAAACTGGCAGATAGCAACATGAGAGCAAGCAAGGTGATACATTATTCCTTATCTTTTCCTTCATGTTAATTCTTTGAATCTATATCATTTCTATTACAGCCTTGTTTATGGAGTTTGGAGCATCTTTATTTGGATGTTATTTATTTTATTGTGGTTGCATGAAATTAATCTGTAACATCATTTCCATGTATCCATCTTTTTATGTTTCAGCTGTCCTTTGGGCTGGAACACTCTAGTACTCTAATTGCATTAGGTTCTTGCCTGCATGTTACCCTATATTTTTTCATTTCAATCTGTGTTGTATTCTTGATTTATACATTCACCCTGGCAATTGCACTGCTGATCTTGGTTTTTTTCATTCTTCTCTCTCGTAATTTGCAGATTTCAAGACTGATTTACACAAATTCTGGTGTTGCTATCTTGGCTCTAACCGCAAGTGCTGTTCATCTACTCTGGAAATGGCCGCGCAGTGATCGGAATGCATCTGGCAAGGTGTCTGTTTCCCCTTTTACCTCTACACATGCAATGCTCAGATTGCTTAACATCACATCATAACTGAATAGTTTGTGCAGTAGTTTGTTACTAATTTGGTTCAATTCGTTGTTCACTCTTAGGCCACCGCAAGTGTGTCTCCCACACTATGGCAACCTCCGAGTGGCATCTTTATGACCAATGACATGACTGACAATAATCCTGAGGAAGCTGTTCACTGCTTTGCTTTGTCGAAGAATGATTCATATGTCATGTCTGCTTCTGGTGGAAAAATATCCTTATTCAACATGATGACATTCAAGGTTCACCCTCAATCTTCATGCTGGTTCACATTATTAGCTTTTATTTAGAAACCAACTTTTATGTCATCTTTACTGCAGACTATGACGACATTTATGCCTCCACCACCGGCAGCAACTTTTCTTGCATTTCACCCTCAAGATAACAATATAATTGCAATTGGAATGGATGATTCGACCATCCAAATCTACAATGTCCGAATTGATGAGGTATTAGCCTTGGCCAACATGGTTAGCTTCGGTTTCTTCTCCATTGAACAGGACACACTAAAACATGACTTGTTTGTTCGTCGTACAGGTCAAAAGCAAGCTTAGAGGTCACTCTAAGAGAATCACGGGTCTTGCCTTTTCAAATGTGCTAAATGTATTGGTCTCTTCTGGAGCTGACGCACAGGTTATTTACTGAACCTTCAAGTTAGATCATATCTGAAAGCTACATATATTCTATTTACACTGTTTTTAATATTTTCTCTTTTAGTTGTGTGTTTGGAACACGGATGGATGGGAGAAGCAAAAGAACAGATTTTTGCAGATACCATCTGGTCGCCCATCCAACATACTAGACACTCGGGTTCAGTTCCACCAAGACCAAATGCACTTTCTTGTTGTGCACGAAACTCAGATTGCAATCTATGATACTACAAAGCTAGAACCAGTGAAGCAGGTAAACTCCCCCCCTCCTTGTTTTCAGTTCACACTTGCAATGTAGGTAAACTCTCTGCTCAGTATGAAAGTTATCTCATATCTACCTCTTTACTTACAGTGGCCTGTTCGAGAGAATTCACCTCCAATAACACATGCCACGTTCTCGTGTGATAGTCAACTGATCTATGCAAGCTTTATGGATGCTACTGTTGGTATATTTAATGCATCGAGTTTGAGACTCCAATGTCGCATTCTTCCAGCTTCGTATCTTCCTCCAAGTATCAGGTATTTTTTTTGGAGATGATGTCTATCTGTTTTCTGAAGTTGTGTGTTGAATTGGCAATTTTTGTTCGATTAAAAAGCTAGGATTGAATATTTGAATTGTGCCCATATACTGCTGCTATCCTAGGGAACAGCACCTCCTGCCTGCCAGTTTTAGTTATGGCACCTAGGGTGTATGCCCCTTACTGCCAGCTGATTGCCTGGTGTCTGCCTGTTTGCCTCTTTATGCATTGTTTAAGAGTTCCTATTTTTAATTGCTGTATACATCAAACTGGAAAGTAGGTAGTATCAGTAGCATTTTGTAGCACCCACACATTTATTTTCTGAAGTATTCTTTATAACAAGCAAGTCATGTTTGGCATATTAGTGTTGTACCGTGGAGTGGACCAATTGCTGATAAATGTCATTTTCTCTTCTACTAGTTCAAGTGTTCATCCTGTTGTGGTTGCGGCACACCCTTCGGAAGCAAGTCAGTTTGCTCTAGGGTTGACAGATGGTGGTGTTTATGTATTGGAACCTTTGGAATCTGAGAGAAAATGGGGAAATCCTCCACCAGCAGAGAATGGATCAACAAGCAACTTGTCCACACCAGCTCCTAATGGAGCTTCAAGTTCAGATCAACCAGAAAGATAATCAGGAGAAGGTGAAGGGGTAGAGTTTTTGTGGCATGAGTCACTAACCAAGGTATCCTTAGTAGAAGTTGATGAAACAAACTACAAACTGTTACCTTCCGATCTTAAATTATTTGCTATGTTATGCATAGAGTATTCTTATGTACCCTTTGCACTTTAGAATTGTGGTAAATAAACTGCAATTATTTAGGTGCAAACGTGATTGAAATACTTGCATGTAAGAATGGTTTGTGTTTCTGTTTCATTGAGAAATCGCTTTCCTCATTGTCCAACATTGTTCACAATGAAAAAATTATATGGTTCCTAACGCCGGTATCCTGTTCTGCAGATGGGCTTCGAAGGGTGGTGCAACTAACCTTGGCCAAGCTGCTTCCAAGGGTCTCTAGTTGATGATGCGCTCAATAAAAGCAAGCTCAACAGCAGTTTATCCGTTGCTCATATATCTTTTCCATTGACTGTATTGAGTGGAGGGAATTAGTCCTAGTATTCCATTTTGCTTTGTTTTTCCGTGCTGTGAAAAGGAGTTTTAATATCGGTAGATAATCTCTAGTACGAGTGCCAGTTTGGCTGTACTTGGTACCAATATTTCTGACTAGTAGTGGAAGTGTCTGCATTTTCATTTGCTTTTTTGGCCAGAGCCCCTTTTTTGTGACACTGAAAAATGCTAGTGTTTCTGACGTAATTCTTCGGCGCTTCCTTTTTGAACGGGCTTACGAAGTCGCAACTGCCAACAGCGGAAGTTGATTTTTTGGCCCCCGGTTGTGTTGTACAGTATCTCGATTTTGTCATGCAAAGCCAAGGTAACCATTTTGGTTGGAGCACCTTGGATTGCAGAGTTGCCAAACCTGACGTGCGCCGGGACACAGTAGGAGCATAGCGATCGCGTGGCACAATGTTCGACATGATGTTGCGTCTATGGCCTTAAAGTTTAGACTGCTCAGAGAGAATGGTTTTTCGGCTGATCCAGGTATTAGAATCATTGTACCAGACTAATCAGTTTACATAAGCATGCTAAGAAACTGATCGGTAAAGACTACTCATGTGACATTATTCTAGGACTATTGAAGCATAATACATATGGAAAGAACTGCAGCAAAGCGACACTAGAGAGGGATGTCAATGGATTTCTATTGCTATATGAAGCTTCACATCTTGCTTTCAGAGGTGAAGAGATGCTAGATGTGGCAAGAACATTTTCCACTAACGCTCTTAGAGATCTTATGCCATCGATGCCTCCCCACACAAGGCGTGGCCCATGCGTTAGAGCTTCCATTGCAGTGGAGGGCTCCAAGGCTAGAAACAAGATGGTTATTGATCACTATGCAGAAGACGTTGGCTTCCATCCATTGCTTGTCCAGTTTGCAAAGGTAGATTTCAACAGTGTTCAAGGTGTGCATCAGCAAGAGCTTCCTAGTTTAACAAGGTAATTAAGCTTGGGTGGGGGGGGGGGGGGGTGGATGTTGCATGCTGTAATATTTCGATCATCTCTACATATATGTTACTTGTACCTGTAAACTTTTATTAGGTGGTGGAGGGACATTAGGCTCTGTGATAAATTGGTGTTTGCAAGAGATCCTTTGGTGGAGTGCTTCCACTATGCGAATGGGATTGTATGGGAACCCAAACATGGCGCGTGTCGAGAAACGCTTGTCAGAGTTGCTAATCTAATCGTTCACTTGAATGATGTTTACGGTGTGTATGGAACACTAGATGAACTCACACTGTTCACTGATGCCATTGGACGGTGAGCATAACGACACTATAATTAACAATGCATTCAAAAAACATTTAGTATATATCCACCTCATGCAAAGAACCATAGGTATTTTTGCTAAAATAACATCTTAACGATAGGTAGTCTTGCAAAAGCGTTTCAAGTAACCACGGGTCTGCTTACACTATTGGAGTTTACAAACTCAAATATATCTTATCATTCAGATGGGATGAAAATCCATGCGAAAGCCTTCCTGAATACATGAAAGCACTTTATTCCGTTGTATACAAGACATCGAACGAAGTTGCTAACCACATTTTGAAGGTGCATGGTTGCAGCGTGCATTCTCTTCTGCGAAAAGCGGTAAATTACCATTAACACGAGACAGCACCACTTACGAATAAACAATGAATAAATATGCAATTATGTTTCAAAAATATGCTTTTTTTTTTGTTGATTTTTTCACGCGGGGGCGTGGGAGGGAGTACAGCCAGAATTCTCTGATCGTTGAATCAGTTTTTTACCCCTCAGACCCAGGAGCTAAAAAGTTGAGCCATGGCCGGGCAAAACCTGCACTGGATTAGGTAAATTGGAGACTCTAACATCTGGCCAAAACTGGAACAAAAATCTACCGAAGCAGCAGCCAAGAAGCCTTGTGCGAGCCACGTTCACCCACCCAGCCAAGAAGAGTAGAAGACCCAGAGATACTTGTTGCGAGAGACGAGAGGGCGCCAAGCGCCCAAGCCAAAAAAGCCAAGAGAGATCTCTACCAGCGCCGGACTGATAAGGCCGTAACAGCGCGCGCGCCCCTCGCAACATGTGGTCGTCGCGGCCCGGTCGTTGCGCATCAACCAATCACCGGCCTCCACCACCAGAGGGACACACACATATAGCCCCGGTGCTCATCCGCAAGCCTGTGGACGCCAGCGACACAAGCCTCCTTCGGTCCTTCCCCAGCAATCGATCCTCCCCTCCCAGCAGCCATGGCGGCCTCCACGGCGCTCTCCACCGCCGCCAACCCCACCCAGGTAAGCGCCCAGCTTCCTCCTCCTCCTCTTCTTCTTCTTCTTCGGCGCACCTCCTTTCCCATCACCGGCTTCTCTGTATCAGCTCCGTCGCTAACGCAACGCAGAACCTGCAACAAAATGGAGTACAAGTGTAGAGCTAGTGTGTCGATTCTTGATTTGTTTATAGAGGGATTCTTGATTTTGGTGAACGAGTCAGCTACGGTGTAGACATTCGTTTGGATTTGGATTAATTGCTCAAGCAGAGCAGAACACGTATTCGCTAGTGTCGATTCTTGATTTGTTTGTAGAGGGATTTACTACATGACGACAGACATTCGTTTGGATTTGGATTAATCAATTGATCAGAACAGAGCACAGATTCGCTATGCATTGGCATGCAGCTCGATTGATCTTTTCATCCAATTCTAGTCTGAATCCCGTATGTCTGTTTGCATATGCAACTCGAATGGGGCGTACGTGCAGCTCTGCCGGCCCCGCGCTTCTTCTCCGGTGGGCAAGCCGGTGAAGGGCCTAGGCGGCCTCGGGATGGGCCGGCGGAGCATCACGTGCCAGGCGGCGAGCAGCATCCCCGCCGACCGCGTCCCCGACATGGAGAAGCGGAAGCTGATGAACCTCCTCCTCCTCGGCGCCATCTCGCTGCCCACCGTCGGCATGGTCGTCCCCTACGGCGCCTTCTTCGTCCCCGCCGGGTAATAAGCTGCTGCCTAGCTTCTCTCTCGCGTCTCCGCCGCCGCCGCCGCCGCCGCCAACGCCGTGCTGTTCATCACCGACGGTTGGTGGTTCCTTGCAGGTCCGGCGGCGCCGGCAGCGGGACGTACGCCAAGGACAAGCTGGGGAACGACATCAAGGTGGAGGAGTGGCTCAAGACGCACGGGCCCAACGACCGGACGCTGGCGCAGGGGCTCCGGGGCGACCCGACGTACCTGGTGGTGGAGCAGGACAAGACGCTGGCTACCTACGGCATCAACGCCGTGTGCACCCACCTCGGCTGCGTCGTGCCGTGGAACGGCGCCGAGAACAAGTTCATCTGCCCCTGCCATGGCTCCCAGTACAACAACCAGGGCAGGGTCGTCCGTGGCCCGGCGCCATTGGTGAGCTACCAATGCCTTGATTGATTCTAGCTGCTGAATGATATGGTATATGCCTTGATCAACGATTGACTGAATCTGATCTTGATTGACAGTCGCTGGCCTTGGTGCACGCCGACGTCGACGACGGCAAGGTCCTCTTCGTCCCGTGGGTGGAGACCGACTTCAGGACCGGCGAGGACCCGTGGTGGAAGGCATAAGGAGGGGGGCTTCGTCGATGTTCCTGTCTGTCATCAGCTGCTCTTACCTTCGGCGTTCCTGTGTTCCTTCTCTGAGGGAGGGCTATAAATTCACTTACTCCATGCCTCCAAACCATTATATATGTACACAACACACTGTATGAAACAAGAACACCTCTGTTTTCTCATCTCTGCATGCATATACAAACCTTTTTTGATTCAAGACACTGAAATCAAATCTGCTGAAATGGAACTGTACTCCCTCCGTCTCAAAATAATTGCACATCTCACTTCTCCGGGAGTTCAAACGTTTTTTAATTTGACCAAAATTTATAAAGAAATGCACTAGAATCCTTTTTTGGTATTGCCAGCAGCAGGTCGTCCGTTGATGCCAGTTGGTCTGCTTCTACACATGTACAAGTTACAGGTTCCTGGACATTCTATACATGTTACAAGTTCCTGCCCCTGTGAGCTAGAGGTCTTTTTCGGTACACAATACCACCCTGTACCACCACTTTAAAAGGACTCGTATGTAATAGGAAAAGATCTATTTGTAAGGATCAGACGGTTGAGATTAATTCTGTTCCACCGGTTTTTTTTTGGGTACGGGTGGTATTCATAGGTGGTATTAGTAGCATATGGGTATTATTGGAAATGAAAAATATTTTTGTTGTAATATATGAAATTGGATATATGGAACGATTTAGGTATTGTACGTGGTATGTTTTTATTGTACTCGTCGGCGGTATATTTTTTCCAAATAATATTCATTCACCAAATTACCATTTTACCCACAGCAAAAAACCGATAATACCACCGTACTACCAAAGAGTGGTATAGTGTACCGAAAAAGAGCTTGTGAGGTAAACTCCCAAGCAATGGAAATCAACAACCCTTTAGGCACGGAAATTGCCTTCTTATCTATTATTATCTTAATACTTGAGTGTTAAAAGAAGCCACCGCGTTCGTCGAGAGGGTCTAGAAATTCCCACGTTAATCCAAAAAAGAGAAGAATATGAACCTTTGGATTTTATGAAGATCTAGCAGTTCTTATTACTTTAAAGAATCCATATCAAATACAACTAATAATAAGCATGTAATTACTCTCAAAAAATAATAAGTATATAATTGGAAATAAAAATATTAGCATACCCTCACGTGATACAATAGGAAAGATTGGGACCTATGCAAAGATTCCGACCCATACATATACGAGCTGACAATTAATGTAAATTTAATCTTTAGGTTAGCAAACATGTTATTTACTATTCTTATATATATATGTTAATATGTAATCATATTCAACACACAGATCAATAATATTTATGTACCCGTGTGGATATAGGTTTTGGGTAGCTATAAATTTATTTTATTCTTATGCTAACAAGGCGTGTAAGATATGAACTTCGTCTATCACACAGTTCATGCATCGGTCAACACAAATTGAAGACTATAGATCAAACAACAGCCGCATGGTTCTCGATGATCTATCAGGAGCAACAGCAAACCACCATCTTGAGCAAGGGAAGAAGCCACTACACTACTCGAACAACATAGGGAACCATAACTCCTTTCACCTAAGCCTTCTACTTTCCTGTAGCGGGTAGAATCTAGATGCTTGGACAATATTACTACTTTTTATTTCTCTTGCTTCATCTTAATATTTTTTCCTTTTGCAAATAAACAAGGAGCAATAAAAAAGTTTTTTTTAATAGCAGATTACTTCTTTTTTCATTATAATAGGGAAAAGTGTATCTTCATCCCTCAAGATATTTCATTTGGTGCAAATCAATCTCTTAACTAACTAAAATGGTGCATTTATCATCCCCACCTTATAGTTTAACAATGATTTAGTGCAATCTATTGATGGTGTATGCCACGTAATCATTTGATTAATTAGTAATCACTACTTAGCGATGTAATAGTATGCTGAGTAGAAAAAAATTAGATAATTCAAAAAAAAATAATGGAACCGATTCACACTCAACTATTATAGAAATTGATTAAACATAAGATGCAGCTAAGTAGTAAAATTAGCAAGCTGATAGCATGATCTAAAATGCTATTATATGATACGAAAATTATTATTAACCTAAGGTGAGATGATAAATGCACCAGTTTAGGTAGTAAAGGAGTTGATTTGTAAAATATGAAGGATGAATAACACACTTTTGCAATACTTGAGGGGTGAAAAATACACTTTTTTCTTTTAAATAGCAACATGTGTGGCTATATCCACTATCTTGATCGAGATATGAAGGCTTAGATTTTGGTACGAGTAGGGCAATTATATGAGATTGTGCACATATTATAGTCACACGAGGCTTGATGTCCCTGGTTTGAATCACAGCACCGCGTGCACACATATTTTGAGTGTGAAAACCTCTCAACTATAAAAAATGTTTAGTTTTTGGGCGCAAGGTAAAAAATGATTAGTTTTTGGACGCAAGGTATAATAGTCGATTCTCCCTCCAGTAGAAGTAAATAATTTGACTCAAGATTCTATCTATGAAATCAAAAAAATTAAATTAAATGGAAATAAAATATAATAGGAAATCTAGCCACATATATGACAACAAAGTGTTGCCTTCTATTATGAATAATGAATGTTTTGATTGGTTTGTCCCGATGATCAAAAGGTAGTCTTAATGGGATGGGCTTGGATGGAGCAAATCAAGTCCTTTTTCACGACCCAAACCCAATATGAACTATTAAATGAATTTTTCTGATTAAAAAATAGTAGGAAACCCAATCTCGACTTAGGCCCGACCCGAGCCTGGCCCATAAGAGAGGCATGTAGCCGCCATAGGACGAGCGGGCATGAGTGGATTTTTTAGGCTAAAAAACGGGTTTTTTTGGCCCAGCATGTGCTCAGCCTAGCACACGTCTAGGTACAATATCACCACATGTTAGGTTAAAAAATAAATTAGGAAGAAATGTCCACTATATTAGAAATAAGAAGAGACTCAAAATTGAGCACAACATCAAATAACACTGATCGGTTGGATTGGATACGTGCACCGCAGAACACACTCACACCACATAACTTAACTCAAGAACATCTGCTGATTGGACTAATACATTAACACTATCGCACAACATCTAACACTATTAAACTCTACACCACAAACAACATTTACCGGTTGGATTGGGACATCAAGACGACTCTACAACTTAGCTACAATTGAACCTAACACCTCCAACTGCTACTTCATTAGATCACTGATTGCCGCCACCACCATGATGTGTGCAACATCACCACAAAGACTAGCAATGTTTTTTTTATTGTTTTGTTTTCCTTTTTTAAGAAAGAAACCTTCTCGACAACTGTTGCATTTGAGCAAGGATGCCTAGCCACTATATATGCCGGATGTGCCTAACGAATAAAATAACGACACGTCGACACCTTCAAGAAGGATATGACGCAAACAATCCTATTGTCACTCGCCCAAAAGATTAGATTTTCACCTGCAATATCCAGCATGATAGGATGGGAAGGTGCAAAAGGACACCTCCAAGGAGGAAACAACGTCTGCAGATGGGAAAAGCCACCAACACCCATGTCAAAATCACCTCCAAGAAGGCACAAATGATGGTTTGAGCACCACTACAGCTCTAGCACCACATGTTGAGCTATGAGATGACAACACTTATGGTCCTACACCACCATTGTTGTTCTTCCATGTCGATATCACAACTACCAATCTAGATGGCAGTTGTGGATAGGTGCAACACTACCTCAACCTAGTGTTGTCGTTGGTGCTACAACCCCACCCTCACCTGCCACAACGTTGATGTGAGCAATTACCAAAGATTGTAACCAGAACCGCAAAGCGACCACCATGGCTCCTGCGGTGCATATCCAGCAAGTCTTGATCGAGATCCAAGTCACAGACGCCTCAGTCTGCAATACCATCAATTAGGGTTGTCGTCAGCCGGTGAACACGAGCACATCCATGTAGTCCTATAGAGAAGATACGCCTAATATAGGAAAAGAAGAAAACAACGGGTATTGGAAAGGAGGGGTAAGGGGATGGTTTGAGAGGCCGCCGTCACCGCTAGCGATGGTGGATGGCTGGGTGTTGCGACACTTTTTTGTGGTGGGCGAGGCCGAACCGCCCCTAAGGGACGATGTAAGGGCCAACAAAAAAAGTTTCACATGCAACTCAATTAAACAATCCTGACATGCTTTATAGGTGAGCTTTTAGGATTTAGGAAACCATAAGCATCTAGAAAGGGATGAGAAAGTTGTTGACTTTGGAGAGTGTAACGATAATGAATGTATGGACAGGCTCATATGTGTAGTTGTATTTGGAATATGAAGTGATCTCAACCGGATCACTAGGTCGAGTATCAACCTAACATGTCATGTTATTATTACCATCAAAGTATGTTAATTACCAATAGAGATAACGAGAAGTAGCAAATGATAATGTCAACATTATGCTCAATATTTTTGAGAATTGAGAATTTTAGAAGACCAGAGTAACGATGTAATCATAAACATATTGGTGATGTCACAGTGACAATTTAATATTGACAGAACAATTCAAAATCAAAGTTTGACTTTTATGCACATTCATATAGCAAGATGTTGGTAGTGTTCAAAAAGAGGACAACACACGCTGTCAGAAACCCTTAATTCGCTGATATGCCATGGAATATGATGATGAAAAAGAACAAGCAATACCTTGAGTTAGGCTATTAGGACTATCCCTCACATTCTAAATATTATCATAAATATACTAGCTACCCGCGCTATTTGCGCGGGCCAACTTGCTAGTTGAAATAAACAATAAAGCACCCTTTGCGAGCTATTCAGAATCAGGGCCAGCAAGATCATGGAAACAAAATACCGATCATGAAAAAGAAAATACCGCCCTAGACAATGAAACTACAAACTACACATGTGAACAAGACAATTATGGTCTCCAAGATCGAAAGCCAGAATGAATACCAGTCGATAAAATAAGGAAAATCAAGTATACCAACTGTTTGGAATTGGGCTTGCACAAAACGAGACTACTAAAGAAAACAAGTGCATTTGGCTTTGCTCAAAAGACATCAGCAAATGAAACAAACAAACGGAACTAATCTGCAAACAGAGTAACAGAGCCAACATTCCTGCACACCGGTCCATCCAGTATCTAGGATGGGCGCATTTTGAAGGAGGGGAGTCGTTGGTTGGAGACAATGGCGTTGGAGTTCTTCAACAAAAGTGGTTGGAATGTTCTGAGGAGAATTAAGAATTAGAGTGTATCTTGCTATTAGGTGGCAGGGTGTTGTTTTTCTTTACTTCTTTGTGTACGTCGAGGATGTACTTTGTTCTGGGCATGTGGAGTTTGTGTATTGTCCATCCTTCGGGAGTCTTTGGTTGTAGACAGTCGGCGCCGACTGTTGAGACCGGATTTATTCCTTAATTAAAAAATTCCTGCACACCAGTCGAAAGCAAGCCACCATGGCGTCCTGCCAATTCATAAATGCCTTGTGGGCCGGTTTGGCAAGCTCATTAGAGTTAGGTTAGGGATAAGATTAGATCCTTATGTAGAGATCAAGGAATCCTCTCTATTTAAAAGGAGGTGATGTATCGGTCAAAGGCAGCCAATGAGAATTTCAATCTATTAGGGTTAGCCCCTTTATCCCTGCTCTTGTAGTCCGGCTGCCGCCATCGGTGAGGTCGGGCTGCTAGGGTTCAGGGTCATTCGGATCTTGGTACACAACATGTTGTGTGTTAGATACAATCTTGGAGCAATGATCCTTTCATGTAGCAACATCTATGCAACCACTTGAAGCAACTAAGTCCTATTTGTGTTCTCAAAATGTTGATCAAGAACAGCATGTGATTTCATATCTTTCTCGTTACATGGGAACTGCTTTCTGACCTCTGGCAAAAACAATGCAGATTGTAATACTAGAAGATGTCGTGGAAGAAATAGTTGGTGAAATCTTTGATGATAATGATTCAAAGGTGATTATTTCAAGATTTTTTCTGTTCAAATTGTGCAAGTGGATGTTTAATGCTGTTCATCTACGTGCTGTTATTTTTCATTAACTTTTAAAAGTGTATCTGTTTCTTTTTACTTATTGTTCTCTTTACGCCTTGTAACTATCATCATTCTTACTAAAATTTGGCTCTAATAAACTTAGGAAATTTAGCATACCTAATATACTGAGTGATGCCAAATAAAAAACTAAGGCAAATGCAAGTCACATGGTCAGGTTTTGCTGCTGGACGTCTTTTAGGTGTTGGAGAATTCTGTTTGTCCAGGTTCATTCTAGTGCTTCTGCATAGTCTTTAGAGCTAGCTTTCAGCATAGAGTAATAGGGATAAACTGGACTTTCATTATGAATTGACCATAATCCTGCTAACTAGCATCAGTTTGATATTGGAACTATGGGATTCAATGTTGTACCTCTCTAAGTTTGGTCTGGAATCAGATGCTTCACTCCTGTTTTTTGCATCATAGTCAAAACTCAGAACAAAGGATTTGTCCATGTGACAAACTAGTTGCTATGTGCTTTGGCAGTCTCCCAATTCCTTCTGCTACTCTATCTTTTATCCTTTCAGGAGGAAATCCAGAAGAAAACAGGTTATATAGCAATGCGGGAAGATGGGACATTTGATGTTGATGCGAACACATCAATAGATCAACTATCTGAAGAGCTTGGTATTAAAATTCCAGAGGTATTGTTTCACATTAGATCTCTGTTTTCTCTTGGCCACAAAATGTGTATTTATGATATCGGGCATGGATGGTCATTGAAATACAAATTTTTTGTGATCAAATTCACTTTATTTCTAGAATGGAATACAGATATAGCATTATGGATGTATTTTTGAATGAAAATGTGGACTTAATATTTATGTCAATATAAATATTCTCAGATGTTCTTCTTTAGTACATTATGCCCTTGGCAGTGATATGGACATATGGTGTCTCTAGTTTTCTCATGGTTCTTTCTTTTAGATTGATTAATATCCTGAGTCCTTCTTGGTGGAGGCAAAGTGGCACCATGGAAACTAGAGACCCACCCTCCAAGAGTAGTTGGACAATGGATGGGTGTCCGGCTCTGCACCATTGCTGTTACTCCATGCTGTGGTTAATTCAGAGGTCAGCGCAGAGACCTGTTCTATGGTCCAAAACCATCCAAGATTAGTGCAGTATGCTTGGTTAGGAAAAGGCCTTGCCCCCGCAGTGGAACAAAACGTAGTACTCCCTGCACTTTCTGAATTCGGCTGCTACGACTGTGACCGCTTTCGTGCCAGGCAAAGGCTTTGGTGTCCAACAGTCCAAGCACCTACCACCACACCCACACCGGCGGCACTGGAGCAAATGCTGGTCAGCAAGAGACGCTGAAACAGAGGACACAAGTTTCAGCACAGCCCATCTCGGTGGTCGGTGGTGAAAAGCAGGAGGTGGTGTCAACTGTCAAGCGCCATGCATGGCATGGTGTCCGCCTGCCCGGCCGGTCCGTAACCCCACATGCATAGGGCGGAAGCTTGGAGGGAGGAAAGCGGCCACCGGCCATGCCTGCTGCTCCCTCTGCGACCTTGGTGCGTGCTAGCTAAGCACGTACTACGGCGTCGTACGTGACCGGCCGGCGCGGCCCTCGTGCCGTCCTTCACCTCCGTATCCGTGGCTTTGCGTCCGTGCACGCACAATGGAGCATCAATTGCATGCGTGCATGCATAATGGACCGCCCTCACCGTCACCGAGTCACGAGTGGGCCCAGCGGCAGAACGATGGGTATGGGTGCACGCCGCCGACCGCCGTCGTCCCCGCCTCCCCGCTTTCGGCAGCAGAGCAGAGCTACCCCCTGCCGGGCCGGCAGCGCCGCAGCAGAGCTAGCTAGCTAGTGCCACCTCCAAAACCAGCAAGCAAAGCGTCGTCCAGCGTTCCTGCCACTGCCCGTGCCCGAGCTAAGGCCAAGTTTAGTTCCCCAAAAATCCTAAAAATTTTCGTATCGCAGACCGTGTCCCCTCTCACAGAACATGTTTATCAATGCAAAATTTTCACCACTTTTTCCAAAATTTCACCGAACTAAACGGTGCCTAAGGCACAATTTAGTTCAGTGAAAATTTGGCGAAAGTGGTGAATTTTTTGCATTGGGAAACGTGTTCTGTGAGAGATGACACGGTCTGCGATGCGAAAATTTTGGGACTTTTTGGGGAACTAAACAGGGCCTAAAAAAATCAGACCCTGTTTAGTTCCCCAAAAGTCCTAAAAATTTTCGCATCGCAGACCGTGCCATCTCTCACAGAACACACTTCCCAATGCAAAATTTTCACCACTTTCCTCAAAATTTCACCGAACTAAACGGTGCCTAAGGACCGTGCCACCTCTCACAGAACACGCTTAGTTTTGACATTCGAGGAAGTACACGCAGAGTGAAAAAAATATGATTTCTAGGTGAGATTTCAAGAGCCAATCGGGAGGACGGACAAGCACTCCCGCTGCGGCGCCGATCGGGTTCGTGGTACCTCTGCGGTCGGCCCCAGAAGTCCAGAGGCGCGACGGAGGAAAATGGCGGGAGGAATCACACGAGGGCGCGCGAGCACTGGTGCCATCGTGGAGAGGACACAGCGAGTTGGCTGCATTGCGTTCCATCACTCGGCTGATAGCGGTAGAATGAATAGTACTCGACTGGTAGATTGAATAGTATTGTGTAAGAGAAAATAAGTCAAAACAAGTTAAGATAAACCAAACTAAGATAAGCCGATCAGCCTCCAAGTGTCAGCGTGTCGCGTTGCGTTTACAGCCATCCGTTGGCCGTCGCTGTATCTCTGGACAGTCTGGAGACGAACAAGGGGACGGCAGGCAGCAGCAGACCAGAGCTCACCTGCTGCTGCTGCCGCCGCAGGCAGTTTTTTCTCACTTTTTACAGCTGGGCACCTGATGAGAGGAACGGAAGCAGAGGAGGCTGCCGTGGCCAGCTGTCTACCAGACTGGGGTGGCCGCCGTCTCCCCGGCTACAAACTCAAGTCTGATGCGTCGTCTCTCATGACACGACGGTGAACATAACGAACGAGTTGCCCGGTCCTCAAAATTAAATGTGCCTAAATTAAATTAGAGGAAAATTTATTATTGCAAAAAACAACTCATCTACTTTTTTTTTATCAAACTCGATCTAGACATTATGGATGCGTTTAGTTAGATGGTTGGTGTGGGTTGGGACGGGTTCGATCCAAATGAACCCGTGTTTGGTTGGAAAGCCAAGTGAGTTGGATTGGGCCTAGAACAAAATATACCCTCTAGATTCATATTGAAACCATCCCTCCAAATCGAGCAAACGGACTGGTGCATGGGAGGGAGAAGCAGGGTGGCACAGAGAAGGGAAGGAGGGAGGGGCAAGACGGTCGGTTGGAGGGCAACAATTGGTGCTGGGGAGGGAGTTGCCCGGTGGCCGACGACTGACGTAGAGGAGAGGGAGGGGCGGCGCTTGGGTGGAGCTCGAGCTCCTCCAGGCTGATCTCGTGAGAAAGAAGATAAGATGCACATGGGAAAAAAATTAAAAAGAAGACGAGGATGATATGTAACTCCCACGATGATATATGGGTTCATGTAAAATCGTTGCTAACTGTGTTAAAATGACATCCGTTCTACTCCTCTCAAGTCTCAACCCATACAACCAAACAAAAAATTGAAACAGGTTCATCTCTTTTAACCAAATACAAAATGGATCCAATCCAACTCCAAAAATACTTGAAAAATAGGGATGGAGCCAACCCATTCCACTTGAACCCCAAACTAGCATTTTCAAATTCTGAATAGAGTATGTCAAATCAATCTCCATCGATGGGCTCCCATCCAAATGATTTTGCGGGGGGACACACCAGGCAAAGGCTGCTTGATCTTGATCCATCTTTTGTCCACCCACATTGGATGGCGCTCGCCTCCGCAAATTTGGCGCCCAAACTCTTGCGCAGCCTTTTCCATTTAAAGAAATTATTAAATGGTTATTTTTCATGTAATCGTTCTAATAATCTTTTTCTTAAATTATTGTAAAATTTATTAGAAATAAATACAGCAACATCTAAAACAACTACACACTCATCTAAAGCAACGTCTTAGAGAATCTAGACCAAGATACATTAAAAGATATGTTTAAACAGAGATAAACACCTTCGTCATCCGTAACCGGATAAAAAACTTGAAACTACACGAACAGTTCTACGATTAACCTATCCAAACTAATACTCCTACGCGCATAAAATTTTGACAGTGTAAGTGCTAGGGGTCATTTTTCATCAGCTGCTCTACACAGCTTGATGACTTGACAACACCAAGCAACATTTCAGAGTGATGGCAACTCGAGGTACGGCCCTGTTTAGGAGCTCAACTTCCTCCAAAATACACTATGCAAAAAGAAGATTTCCCATCACATCAAACATCACATCAAAAATGTCAGTACATGCATGGAGTACTAAATGTAGATGAAATCAAAAACTAATTACACAGTTTGGATGTACTTTGCGAGACGAATCTTTTGAGCCTAGTTAAGCCATGGTAGGACAATATTTACCACAAACAAACGAAAAGTGCTACAGTGCTTTTTAGTTCGGAACAGTGCTTTTCAACCCGAAATTCGTGCAAAATCTCCCAATTTTGACTTATAAACACACCCGTCAAGAATTTTGGGACCATTCCTCTCGATGCATCTGCTGATCTGCACATTCGTGGGGTAAGAATTACAGTGAGGGTGACCCCACCAGATTTCACATCCACTGGCACGGAGGCTCCGGCTTGACTGGCCTCAATTGGCTGCTCTTTACCTTCAGTGCTCTTGCGTTGCTCACTTGAACGGTAAAGGGCACACACTTACTCTCTCTGTCTCTGAATACCTTCAGTGAGCCTGTTTAGTTCCCAAAAATTTTCCCAACTACTCGTCACATCAATCTTCGGACACTGATTAGGAGTATTAAATGTGGATTAATGACAAAACTCATTCCATAACCCCTACCTAATTTTTCGAGACGAATCTAACAAACCTAATTATGTCATGATTAGACAACGTCGTGCTACAGTAAACAATATTTAATGATGGATTAATTAGGCTTAATGGATTCATCTCGCGATTTCACTTTCATTCGTGTAATTAGTTTTGTAATTAGTCTATGTTTAGTCCTCCTAATCGTACTTTTTTTGTCAAAATTTTTGGCCAACTAAACAGTATCATTTGCACATCTCAAGAAACAACTTTAACTAATTTTATACTAAAAAATATTGATATCTATGATACATAATTAGTATCTTTGAAAAGATACTTGAATCTAATTTTTTAACAAAATTATTTGGAGACACAAATGTTGTATGTACTTTTTACAAACCAAGTCAAACTTGTAGCACATACATACACCAATGATGACACTTATTTTACCGAAGTAGCCATCAGAACGTGTACGCCTTGAGGTGTTCGTCTATCGACGGGGCAATCCGACACTGGCACTGAAGCTTACCACTCACTAATGGCAACGTAACCCGCCACTCAACGGAATCATGGAGACGTAGTACTAGCTACATGATTAGGTCAATCGTTGTTGTCGCAAGAATAGTTTATGGTCCGTACTGCTCGCCACTTTGTTTTCCACGTCTGTTGCCATCGTGTTTTTTTAGGGAGGTTCTGAGGACATGGCCTTACCCCCCACCGCTTTTTGCGATGATGATAAAATAATAATATCCTGAAAGTGTGATATGAACTCTTTTTAGTAACCTCAATCTTGACACTTTTTACAATTAGTGATATGGTCTATCCAGAAAAAGGCTAATCCCATGGATGCTCAAGTATTGTCGAGGAACAAAGGGAGGAGCTAGGGAGGTTCCCAAGCTCCAAAACCATGCATGAGAAATCCAGCCAGTCAGTCCATCCAGTGGACCGACCGACCTGTACTTTACGAACACCGAGCAACAAACCCACGTTGATGAAGGCAGAGACACGACCGGCTGAACAGGGCACCGTCGTCCTAACCAAAACCAACCACCCAGCGGTCTCCGAGATGGCCGAAGAAAGCAACGGGATCGCGTGGACGAGGACGACCGATCGAGCGAGAGCGAGCACGCTCCAGCGTCCACCGACGACGACGGAGGCCGTCCGGCACGGGGGCACGGGCGCGGAGACAGACGCGACGCGCGCCGGTGCGCTCCGTGCCGGCCGGCTTCCGAACCCCAACCAGAACGGAGAAGCGATAAGCCTGGTGCATGCCCTGGATGAGCTAAGCGCACGCCGCACGCCCCGTTGGAACAGAACAAAGGCGGCGCACCAAACTCCGTGCGCCCCCTCCATAACTTCCCCAGTTACCGCTGACTGATGATTACTCTGAAGAAGAATGCCGCGCCACTGCATCACCCCAGTGGCCTGTGCCGCTAATGATCTCTGTCTGTCGGTTGACACATACGATTACGGGCGGGGGAGACGCCCTGATCTCGGTGGCGAGGGGCGATGTGATCGTCCGGGACAGCAAGGTGCTAGATACTCCAAATCCAACAACCAGCAATCATGGAGAGGCGCCTGTTCCCTGACAGCCCCCGTCAAAAAGACGACCACTGCACAACGGCGCCCTCAAAGCTCACCTCAGCTCCATCACGGAGCACCCGCAAATATAGAATTCCAAACGGGCGCCCGGCCCTAGCCCTAAATGGCCCGGCACTAAGCGGCCCGGCACTATGCGGCCCGATGGATTCTTCGTGCCGGGTCGTGTCGGGTGTCGTGCCTGCCTGGCGGTCCAGGCCCGGCCCTATGACCGATTTTTCGTGCCGGGTTGGCACGACAGCCCGACTGGCCCATCGGGCTGGTGGCGGCCCATCGGGCTATGCCGGCCCGTCGCCTGCCATGGCAGCCGTCAAGCGGCGGCGCTAGGGTTGCTGGCGAGTGGCGACGCAGGCTGATCCACGGGGGTAGCGGCCTGGAGGCGGAGCTAACCGGCGCAGCGCGCAGATGCGGCGGGACGGTGGCCTAGAGGCGGAGCCGACCGGCGCGGCGGCGCGTAGATGCGGCGGGGCGGCGGAGCATTGCAGTGCAGCTCGTCGAGGTGCCAGCGGCGGCACCACGGCTCGCGGCCGCGCCCACGGGGGCGGCCCCGCGGCGGGCTGCACAGCTCCCGACCGGCGCCCCGAAGGAGGGAGAGAGGGCAGCGCACGGCTCCGCCTTGCGCCCCTAGCAGCGACAGTGACCGGATTTGAGGTCGGGGGAGGCCGGGAGGTTGGTGTGCGGGAGGGAGGCTGAGGGAGAGCGTGACGTGCGGGGGTGAGGCATGACGACGGGCGGGACCTCGGGTTGGGAGGGAGAGAACAGAGAGAAGTGAGGGTGGAGGAATTAGGGTTTTTATATATATGGATGGATGGATTGGTAGGCCGGGCCTCCATCGGGCCGGCCAATTTCGTGCCGTGCCTCGGGCCGGCCCGACATGCCGGGGTAGCGGCCCAGGCACTAAAAGACCGTCGGGCCGGGCCGGCACTAAGCACTATTGATCGTGTCTAGGGCCGAGCTAGGACCGTGCTTTTTAGGATCGTGCCTCGTGCCGCCAATCGTGCCCGGCTTATTTGGAATTCTATAGCCCGCAAATCAGCTTGGTTACCACTAGAGGGAGGGAAGAGAGCGAGCAAACTGTTTCGCCCGCCGCCGCCAACTGTTCCGGAGCGAGGCTTCAAATCGCGCCGTCGACTTGACACGACGGCAGCGTACAGTGCTGGCTGCCTGGAACGAAGGGTCGGTCGGGCGCACGTAACCGAGTGGCGCTGTAGCGCGAGACGAAGAACTCCACACGAGTCCTCTCGCTGTCACGCTATTAGTTTGCGTCTGCTCGTGTGGTTACGGCATGCTGTCAAAGCAAAGGTTACTCGATTTAGTTTGCGTGGAGGAATCTTCCCGCGCTTCGTTTCGACACAGGTACATCCGGACCAGTTCCAAGACGGCGACGGCACTTGCGCGCAAACAGTTCCTTTGCCTTTTGTTTTTTCTCTCTTCACAGGCTGAGAAGATGTCTGGGATGTCTTCGGGTTAATTTCGTACGGATTAACATGGAAATTACGATGTTTCAACAAGCAAAAAAAGTGCACTGCACGTCTGAGAATTCTCGACTGATCCAAGAGCCCTACAAGATGTACATTCAGACATTTGCACGCACTATTGATGTGCAGTTTTAACTTCAGAGAAGACTCGAGTTTTTGTCTGCATACTGGCAGGTGTCTCTTATTGTAGGAGTATCTCCCAGCATTTTGTGCAAGCTCTACCGACACTTAGGGTTCGTTCGTTCAGGGAGGAATGACGTAGGAATCATTCCTGATAATGAAAGCTTGTATAAATTGATTTGCAACTCCGGTCGGAATTTGTCCTGTGAGTCATTCCTAATGAAAAGAACGGGGCCTTAACAAAGTTGAAACCCTAGCGAAAACTAGAATGGCCAGTAGAATTCTGCATAAAGAACGCTACATTATTGTCTCCTAAGATCAACTGAAAACAAAATATATGTCGCAAATGTTCCTTCGATCATATTTTAACCCCTCCTCTCCAACAAGAGTTCACAGCGGCGAATGCCATGCCACGCTGCCGCGTAAAAAAAAACTACTATGCAGCAGGATTCCAGCCGCGAGCCCAAGCAATGCAAGGAGAAAAGAGAGGCCTACATGTCGTCCTCCACGCCACGCCACAGGTCCACGGGTCACCAAGCTCAGCTCAGCCCAGCGCCGCCGGCTTCTGCGGCGCCTGCTTGAACGCGACGGTGGGCGCGATCCGGGAGCTCCTGCTGCGGTGCTCCGCGACGAGCTCGGCCGCGAACCAGTCCAGCTTCTCCGCGTTCGTCTGCTCCCCGACCCGCCTCCCCTCGAACAGCACCGACTCCACGTTCCGCTGCTTCAGCATCTCGTCCGCCGCCGCCAGCAGCGCGCGCACGTTCCCGGGGGTCGGCTCGTACTCGCCGTCCGGACCGCACGGCGGCATGCTCTCCCGCTTCGCCTGGATCACGCGACCATCAGTTTTAATGCAGAGCGCGACGGAGAACAAAGAACATTTTAATGGAAGAAGAAGAATCGGCTTGCTCACCTGGATGCGCAGGTAGTTCGACGAGCGGCATTGCCCGAAGGCGCGCGCCACGGCGTGGTCGACGAGGTCGGCGGCGCCGTCGGCGGCAATGCGGGCGATGGGGCGAGCCCACTCCTTGGAACCCCACCGGCGCATGCGCCGGAGGTCCGCGTCGGCGGTGGCGCCGGGGCCCCCGCCGGAGCAGCCGCCGATGGAGAGCACGAGGAGGTCCTCGACGCCGCGCACGAACGGGAACTCGTGCTTGTTGTGGAGGACGTGCGTGATGGCGGCGGCCGCCGGGCTGCCCATGGTGGGCCCGCCGTCCACGGCGGCGCAGGACGTGGCGCCGTCGACCGACGACACCTCGGCGGGCTCGAAGCGTCCGGCCTCGGACCACGCGGCGCGGCCGACCTCGCAGAGGCGGAAGTCGTAGCTCTCGTTCTCCAGGGCGTCGGCGCGGGAGAACACCAGCGGCGCGGAGGTCTTGAGGTCGTAGCAGGAGATGAGCACGGGCTTGATGGTGTCCCGGAGGGTGAGCTCCTCCCCGAACGCGAACTTCATGGCCGCCTCCAGCGCCGCCGTGGGCGCGGCGAGCGGCCGCTTCTTGCCGCGGCAGAAGAGGGACCCGGAGCCGCCGCCCGCGGGCCTCCGGAACAGCCGCGGCGCGTGGTCCGACACGAGGCGCCACGTGTCGTCGGCGTGGAACAGCGGCGCGCCGCGCGAGTGCGTGGAGAAGAGCATCGCCGCGAACACGCCGCCCGCGCCGGTGCCCGCGGCGAGGTCGAAGTAGTCGGCGACGCGGGCGTCGGGGTCACCCGACGCGCGGCGGAGCGCGGCCTCCAGGTGCGCCAGCGCGCGGCCGGCCAGCAGCGCCCGCAGCCCGCCCCCGCCGCCGTCGACGCAGAGCACGCACACCTTCCCCCGCTGCCCCGCCGCCGCCTTCCCCGCCGGCGCCGCCGCGTCCGACGCCTGCGCCGGCGGCGCCTTGGGCAGCCAGAGCTGGTGCGGGTCGGTGTAGCCGAACAGGAACTTGCTCTCGAGGATGGAGAATATCTCGTAGCTGAGCTTGTCCGTGTCGGCGCCGCCAGCGTCGGCCTCCTCGTGCAGCCTCTCCACCTGCATCTCCTCCGCCTCGTCCATGTCCGCCCTCCTCCTCCCTCTCTGCCGCCAATACAGTCAACCTCTCGGCGAATCGAGAACGACTTCGGGAAAGCAGGGAGCAGGAGACAGAATCTCTCGCGGATTCGCAAAGATTGCTGCCGCCGAGACCTGCCCGCGCCTTGTTGTCGCGCGCGAGACACCGGCCCCCTCCTTTTGAAGATCGCAGCGGCCGGCAGCGCGGCTTGTTACCTGCCAGTCGCCGCTAGTGGCGGTCGCCTTTTGATCCTTGCGCGCGCGCCAGAGCACGCGGAGAAAGGAAGGAGCGCGGGCACAGAAAGGTGCGCGCGCGGGAGCGAGCGAGGGAGGGAGCGAGAGTGGGAGGGGAAGCTGAGGCGATGAGGCTGGTGGTCGTCGAGGAGAAGAAAGAAAGGAACACGAAGAAAGGCGTGAGAGGGAGCGAGCCGTCGACTCGTCCGTCGTCCTCTCTTCTCTCCTCTGGTCGTGTCCTCGTGTCTCGCTGCCGCGCCGTAACGGATGGGTGCACCCGGTGCAGGCGCGGGCCGTTGCGGCGGCGGACGTCTCGGCCTCGACATCCGTGAGGCGAGCGCGACGGGGCGCCGTCGTGGGTGGAACGGGTCCAGCCAGGTCCAGGGACGAGGAGCACGGTCGTCACCTGGACTCGTGCTGGATTAAAGCTAAGACTAATTAATCCAACAGCTGGGGCCCTGTAAGCCATCAAGCCAAAGCGGGGGAAGTAATTAATTAGATTGATTCCAGCACGGGCTGCACGGCCGTTCTAGAGCCTGAGATGTGGATTAGCACGATCGAGGCGGCCGGCGACCACCTCTGCGTGGCGTGGAGGCGGTCCACGGACCAGGCGTCGAGGAGCGCGCGAGACCATACGATGTGCCGGCACTTTTGCCTGTCGTGCCGTGGTAATTTTGAGAGAAGAATCTTGGGTGGGGGGCAGGGGCAGTATTTCTGCAAAGACTTGACAGCACGCGAGTGGGCGTGGCAGTGCGGTGTGCAGCAGCGCCAGCGGCGACGCGCAAACTCCTAGGCTGCAGCCTGCAGTGCAGTGGTGCGTTGCTCTCGGGATTCAGGGCCCTGCCGCCTGCACGGGACACGTCTACCTGTCGCGGTACGGCTCCGAGTGCAGCTTCAGGTGCCACTTCTTCGATCCCACTGCAACTGGCACGTTACAGCTCAGCAGCAGGGCCTGCACAGTCAGATGATGATCGGAATCGGTCTGAGAGAAAACCTGTGCGTTACGACGGTCTACAGGACTCGGTGCACGAGCAGGAGGCCCCAGCCGATGAGAGGTACGGACGGTCCACGAGCCCAAAACCCTCCCTCCTCCGGGCTCCGGCTAAAACGTCGAGCAGCCGAGCCGGGTCCCTCCCTCCACGAGGCGCGCCGCCCCCTTTTCCCCTTGGTCAAAGCTCAAACGCAACGGGACGGACGGCGGAAACGGACGATCACCGCATTCCCTCCGCACGCTCTCGCTGACTGACGGATGCTTGGGGTGGACGGGTCGACTGGGCAATGCCTTCCGGCACCGCCGCTCCCCGCCGCCCCGTCTCGTTCCCGCTCCGGTCTGGGCCCCGGGGAGCGGGTCAATGGCTCCGCGCACGAGTCCGTGTGGTCGGTCGGTCGGTCCACACTGATCTGTACTAGTACGCCGCTCCGGGACGCGGGGACTTTGTGAGTGCTGCAGCGCTCTCCTCCGCTCTGCCTGACTAGACGAGGCTCACGTGTGCCGCGGACTTTTTTTTTTTTTTTGGACACGGGTGTGCCGCGGACATTGGGAAGGGAACAAAGCGAGATTTCACGGGCGCGGCCGTGGATGCAGAGCGGCAGGGCCGGACGCGGGAGCAGGACTGGAAGCCGTTGTTGAGCATGTGCTGCACAGCTGATTCTGCAGTTTTTCTTTCCTCTCTCTCTCTCCCCATTTCTGACCAAAGTATCATTCATCTGCACAACGTGCTTTATTACAATACAAAAGGGCTTAGTATGTCGCTAACAACGTACTACGATTTTGTATATGCGTTGCTTCATTTCAGTGGCAACCGAATATCCTTGAACGGATAGTACTACTACGTAGTAGTAGACAGGGACACAGCAGGTACCTGGATCGACATTCTAGCCCACCGTTTCGCAACGTTCAGAGACAGGATCAGATCACTCGATTCCTCCGGTTGGAGCCACGTAGTACATATATCTGCGATTCGTGAGAAAGTCAGACAGTGACCTTTCTTTGCCCGGAACAGAGGGCCTGCGCTGCTGTTTTGGACACTTGTTGGAGTCCCGAAGAAAAAACCCGCTAGCGAATGCACCCACCCACGCGCGCACTGCGCATCTGGTGGTAGGACCGCTTCGTCGTTCTGTTTCAAGCGTAGTACTACGTGAGCCGTTGGGGCTCGGCGTCTCATCACTCCCACAGAGAGCAGCCCGTGTTTTTCCTAATGGGGGATTTGATTGATTGTGACGAGAAGATTAGGTTAGATGTCATGTTGGAGCTTTGGAGCAGATGCCTTTCCGAGCTTCTCCACTCTCCACTGGGCACCGTTGCCCATGCGGCCATGCCCTTCCACTGGACAGTGCCAAATGGGATCGCAGCTCCGTATTTTCAGGCTGCAGCATATACTATATTCCGTAGATTACTACCAAGGACGCGCTCCCTCGTCGACACGATTTGCAACTTTGCAAGTGTATTCTAGTACGGGTATTCTATACTAGTACTGCAGAGAAAGGCAACAAGCACCTGTAGACTTGTGTAGTGTAGGTACATCCTGGCACTCTGATAGCACCCTTTAATTTTGTCGCCCGTGTACAAGCTTTTTCTTGGCGCGCACTTGACAAATCGCCTCGATCGTCAGGCCGTCAGTGTGGCTCGTATATCATATACGTTCTCTCATTCTCATGTGCGTTCTACGTACGTATGGTGGCGTCTCCTTTGGCACGCAGTACCAACTGTTACCCCATCCCACGCCGTTACACACACGGGTTTGTTAAACAAGTGTAGAAGGGCGTGCAGAATATATATATATATAATGAGAAGGGCGTGCACGTACGGGTGCTGATGAAGTGATCGATGAACAGTGGCAGTATATATCTTCATCTCCCACACGGCACCGAACTCACTGATGAGGGGCATGGCCGGCATGATTGAGATCAACGTATCGGTGACGAATACAATTTCGCGCGGGCGAGGTCCTGTTGCTGCGTCGTCCGTCGGTTCATCCATCCGGTAGGCCGTACATCGTAATCCGTGTACAGACAAGTGGTGCAGATGGTCCTCGACTTTGTTTTTCAAAGCTAAGGGCAGTCTTAACCCAGACTCCACCATAATTTCTATGGACATTAATTAGACTGCCACGTCATCGTTTTGCTGATGTAGCATGTGTTTTAACGAGGAGAGAGGAGAGAAAACATAGAAACCGAGTGTAAAGAAGAAACCAGGTCTACGATTCTTTCGAGGTGATAGACGCTACCT
This sequence comes from Cenchrus fungigraminus, assembly GCA_036936925.1. Classification (NCBI taxonomy): domain Eukaryota; kingdom Viridiplantae; phylum Streptophyta; class Magnoliopsida; order Poales; family Poaceae; genus Cenchrus; species Cenchrus fungigraminus. The sequence goes on from CM072777.1 coordinate 125,057,448, forward strand.
GGACGCACGTTGTGGAAGGTCGGCATCGTTTCCATCGATCCGGTATGGCCTCCATGGCTCCAGCTCCACTACCGCCGCGAATCCTTCCCCTCTTCCGCGCGTGCTCCGGCGAGTAGCCACCCCAGCGGTGCTGCCTGCAGAAGCCCTGCAAAAAGCGAGCACGCGCATGGCTAAGCGGCGGGGTCGCAGGGCCACGGGGAAGAGTTTCTTCGGTGAGGCAGCCACGGCCACCGATTGAACTAAAAAATGATGACAAAATGGCAATTACTTGCTGTGCGAGAGTTCAATTTGAGCTGAGCGGCGGCAGGTCGTGGTGCAGTGGCGCCTTGCGACTTGGTTTCCTCCGGCCGGCCGTCAGCACCAACAGTATCTGCGAGCGACGCCGCGCGCGAGGCCAGGAGGAGAACCAGGCGGCGGCGGTGGCGAGCATCAGGTGACAGCGGTGGCAGACCAGTGACGATGGCGTTCTGCGCTCCTCCTGAGTCCTGTCTTTGTTTCTTTCTCCTTTTTCTTTCCTCCCACCTCCTCTTCTCTCTATTTCTTTAGGATTTTTTCATTGCTATACGTACTGGAGTGATAGTCGATGGGTACTATCATGATCGACTCGTGGCTATTATCTAAATTTTCATCGGAACATTGTATATTATCATTTTTTGTGTTTAGAGTTCAGTGATGTACTGCTTGATGTTGCATAGGGTGGATCACATGGTAGTATGCCACAACTGATCAGCTTTGTTTGTGCCACAACTAATCTATAGAAACTAATGTTACAGATTTGCATTGGAAAGCATAGTTTCTTGTGATGAAGTCTTTGAGTTGTAGACTCTATGGATAGAGTCTGCATTGGGAGTGCCCTAACAACCTGCAAATTAATTCCTCATGATTTGTTTAGTTATGGGGGAATACGAGCGTATCACGCATTCACGCCTCGCGCGCGTCTAGAAAATTTTGTGCGATGCGCTGATGCTGATGGTATAGAAAACAGGCTCTCTTTGGCTCGTGGGAGGTATGCACGTATACACAATTACACATACACTTGATTTTCGAAGGACGGAGTTGGGTGGGACTACCTTGTATTATTCATCAAGGTTGAGAGGTAAGGTAGAGTATACTGGGATAATCGTCGTGGACGAGATCATCAGCTGAGAAAGACAAGTACTTTCCGAATAACCGACAAGATGACGGGTCACTCAAAAAGGTACTAGACGCCCTCTCCACAAGAAATTTATTAGCGGCTCGTGTGCGCACGCATGCATAGCACCGACGGGCGACGGTGGACGGAAACGAAGCGGAGGCAAACAACTACGGACCCCGCTGCCATGTTGTCATCTCACCCCATTGACGGGGCCACAAACACCAAGCTCAGGGGTGCGTCGTGAACTAACGCGTGTGTTGTGTACCGACCGAGCTAGCCCTCCCTCTCCTGTGTCTGTGGTGCACAGAGCAACGCGAAGAAATGTCACTGCGTCCGTGGCGATTTGGTTCAGTCAAAGCATCCGACACCACCCACGGGCCAAAACTTGCAAGGCCGGTGTTCCTACGGCCCGTGGACCGCCCCGATCAAATCATCTTCCGAGCGATCCCAAAAAAAAAAAGAAGCAGCGGAAGGAAGCGAAAACATGTCGAATTTGGGCCTCATCCGTTTGCCCGCCCATTCATCTCTTGAAGCCCATATGTGGACACTATACGGGGAAAAAACTATTTTACTCCTCACACCTATTTACTTTGTCCACGTAAACCCCTTAAGTAAAAGAATATTTTATTTGGTCCAATAAACCTCTAATTACATTTCTTTCTTCCTTCACGTACAAGTTGAATTTTAGTTTCAGATTTTACTAGTTGGCTTATAACATGATGCTCCAAATTAGAAAAATGCATCCATACAATTCTGTACACACACTCCCGTGCCTTCCACTGAACACTGCCAAATGAGAGCTCGAGTATTTTCAGGCGGGAGTATGTGGAACACCGAATAATGCACGCTCTCCGATCCCTCGTCGACACGATTGCAACTTTGCAAGTGACCACATCCTCCTATTCCAGCATTCTACACCACTGTAGAAAGGCAAATCAGCACTTGTACTACATCCCTTAATTTTTTTGTCGCCGGTGTACAAGCTTTTCTTCGCGCGCATTGAAAAACAACACCTCGGCCGTCAGTGGCTCGTATCATATACAGTACGTTAATCTCAAATATATATATATATATATATATATATATATAGTATCTTGTCTCTCTTGTCATTCGCGCTCTACGCGAGTACGTATGGTGCCGCCGTCTCCTTTGGCACGTACGCACCAACTGTTCCACGCCACACACGGGTTTGTTAAACAAATTAACAAGTGATGTGCAGACTGATGAGAAGGGTGCGCGCGCACGAGTGCTCAAGTGATCGACGAACAGTGGTAGTATATTCAATTCTTCATCTCCCACACGGCACTGAACATCGTAATCCGGCATGACTGAGATAATTCGCGCGGGCGAGGACCGTCCATCCCTTGGGTAGGCCGTACATCGTAATCCGTGTATAGACAAGTGGTGCAGATGGTCCTGTTTTTGTTTTTAAAAACTACAGGGTATGGGCCTCCTCCTGGTTGGTGTGCACAACCTGTTAGGGATGCATTTGTTTCTCCCTCAAACCGCACACACATCAAACTAGTGAGTAGAACCCAAATCAAACCAACTCGTGAATAGAGTCAGCCCATTAACACCTAACCTAAGAAAGCTCACCACAACCCAAACCAAACCAACTCGTGAATAGAGTCAGCCCATTAGCACCTAACCTAAGAAAGCTCACAACGAAACCCAACCTATTGAAACTATTACAGCCCAAACGATTTGCAGGGTTAGCACCACGTGCACGGGCCAAAACTTGCAAAGGCTGGTGTTCCTACGGCCCGTGGACCGCCCCCGATCAAATCCTCCGATCCAGCCCATTCATCTCTTGGAGCCCATATGTGGACACTTTACGGTGGAAAAAAATAATCTTTTTAGTTCCTTCACATATTTAGTTTCTCTCGTGAGTGGTCCTTCCGTTCTAATCTGTAAATCGTTTTTGTTTTTTCTAAGTACATCGATGTTGCTATGTATCTAGGTATATTGTATGTTTAGATGTATAAACAAATTATGGAGCTAGAAAAACTAAAATGATGTATAACTTGAAACAGAGGAAATAATATACATTTAATTTAACTGAAATAGATAGTGTGAAGATCTCATCTCATAAGGAGGGCTGCCACTCAAATAGATCGTGTGAAGATTTGAGTATTGGGTACCTAAAACTTCAGTGGGTTTTGGTTGACAGATGCCTTTCCGTGCTCTGAATTGCCAGCCACCAGAATCTCGATTTTTATCGATAGTTTTGGAAGAGATATTAATGGCCCCATTTGTTTCAAATCTATATAATCTATATGGATACACCCAACAAAAGTCATTAATTCCATTTATCTCAACATGCAAGATATCCATCTCTCTAAACATCCACTACATCACATGCTACATCATCATACACTAGGATCATTTTTATGACTTCCATCAATTTTCTTTGACTAGCTAACAACATCCATGCATGCAATTTATTAGTATGTGCGAGTACCATGCTACAAAATTCTCGTAGTAGAAATACATGAAGGATCAATCGTTTAATAGCCGTTCTCTCTTAACAAAACGAACATATTTTTATTTTATGTGTAATGTCATTTGCAAAAAATTATTGTCATGCAATCACTTTAGTATTTCTATTTTTAATTTTTTAAAAAACATTACTACCTTAGTGTTTACTTTCAAATTTCATCTTAAAGTTTTATTTAAGAATTTCCCACAGCAACCCACGTGGTATCACCTAGTTATATTCGATTTTGAAAGCTTGATCATGAGAGATCTAAAAATCAGATGACTCGCATAATGCAGAATCCAGAAGCATTAGTATATCAAATTTCAGAAAGATTACAAAAGTAAACAAAAGGAGCTGAACATAAAAACTGAATAACTCACGTCTCATTTCCCATTATGGAAATAATTCCACACAATTTTCTGACAACACGTACAATATTAGCACACAATTTTCAAACCACACGTGCCATATTAGCATGTCGATGGTAGGAAGAGTGGACAATGTATCAAATTTCAGAAAGACTATAAAGGTAAAAGAAAAGGAGATGAACATAAAAAAATGAACAGCTCAAGTCCCATTTGAAAACATTTCCACACAATTTTTAGACTGCAATCATCCACTGGTGCTCCTCCATTAGAATGTCAGTTATGATTGAAACAGTAGTGTGGACATTTCAATACCTCAACAGGTGAATCTTTAAGACTTTGGCCAAGTAGATCTCTACCGAGTAGCGTTCCACCAACCCATTCTTCCATATATGGTAGAATGTAACCATTGATACCAACTTCAATATTTCACAAGAGATAGACATCCATGATAAGATCAGAAGCACAACTCAAGACTAGGTCCACATAAAATTAAAGGTATTTTTGGACCAGATAAAATTATTTTGACATGTAAAGTGAGTTTAAATTTTGCTCATAGGTGTTAAGTGGACAAAGTATAGTATTATTATAAATGACACCAAGTAGGTCCCACAACGACTTGAGGTGCAATAAGACTGATTGCTTGATGATCCAGTTTTTGTCTTCAACTCTTCATAGTCAATACTCGAGGTTCGACTGGAATGAGGTTCTCTGAGGTAGTTGGAAACATAGTTGGAAACTACTACCTCAGAGGGAGGCAGAAGCCCTTGGAGATGTCCGATGCACAACCGATTGACAGATCGATCGCTACAGTAAAAAGCAAATAGTGAAATCAGACATATAAAATGAATAGTATTCTCGCTTTACGGTTGCTACAGTACACATCGGATTGTTGTAACACTAATTCTCCTGTTTTTCTTTGAGGTAGATGGAAGAACTCTAGAGCAACCGACTCCCATCGACTTCATCACATAGCACGCCGATGACCCAAGCCAACCGATGAATACATAAAGAGCGCCTTTACCCTCTCCTCTGCATTAGCATTTTTCACACATCTTCTTGCCCCATCAAAGCATCAGGGTGCATAGATGACATGGTTGTATCCGGGGTGCACCCAATTTTTTTCACGTCGTCCGACTCGGTTTGGTTGGACTAGGATCCTCCGAATATGAAACCAAAACCTTGTTATTGTTCAGATCGGTTTCTTTAACAAACCAAACGAAATCAGCATGGTGATCTATCTATTATTTTAATACTACAGAGTTAAAAGAAGTCACCATGTTCATCGAGAGGGTCTAGAAATTCACACATTAATCTAAAAAAGAGAAGAATATAATAGTTGGATTTTTTGTAGATCCAAGGGTTTAGAAATTCTCACATTAATCCATAAAAATCAATTCCAATAAATAGAAAAATTTACAATGTTAGATTTATAGATCTAAATGGATAATTGATTAATGTCTAATATCATACTCGAACTCCAAATAGAAAAGGAATTATTATTAGGACAACCTCAATCATCGAATCATGTTTCCTTACTCAGAATTCATGTGTCCTTAAATTATTAAAATACTGTTTCCATACATATGTTCGTATCTCATTATAATGTTCAACACATGGTCTTGAAACATAACAAGCTTACGTCTTAAATCTATGTCCGCCTTTGATGTGAATAGCTCCCGCTCAAAAATTAAATAAAAGTCCAATGCCATAGGGTCAATCAACTTGGTTCTTCTTGTCATGATTTTTCTGCTCCAACCCAAAGGATTATCCATCCACTAGAAGAACACGACAATCATATCTAGGATCCGTCGTCCGGAGCAATAGGATTTGGACACAGTTAATCGACTAGCAGATTTCTTACCGGGAATTGCACATGACATTATCGAGGCCATGTCCAAACATGAAATAAAAAAATTACTCAACTATAGCCAAATTTTAAATAACCCTAAAATATTTATTGGTTCAGTCTACCATCTAAAATATATCATTTGGTTTGATTTATACCTTGACACAATTTGTTTTTATTTCTCCATGCGCAAGTGGGGTATTAAGTTGAAATTTCACACGATGATAAAAAGTATCATAAGACATTTTAGAAAAAATATCATTAATTTTAATCGTATTTTGATAAGGTATGACATTCAATAATAAAATTATCCTTGAGATACTAATTTGTATAAATAATAAGTATGAAAAATGATAAAATAATTTTAAAATATAGATTACGATGTCCAGTACCACCTTGCACACTCTCAAATTAAAATCCAATTTATGCATAGAGAAAAAAACAAATTGCATTATAGGGTAAGTTGAACCAAATAGCATAGTTTAGAGGTAAATTGAAAAAAATAGCTTAGATGATTCATACATGGAGAGAGAGAGAGAGAGAGAGAGAGAGAGTAAATCTAATTAGAGGATAGATTGGATCAAATAGAATAGTTCACAAGAGTAAAGTGAGTCTAAATTTTATTAAGAGTTAAGCAGACAAAATGGACAAGTGAGAGAAGTAAAATGTATTTTTTTTGTCTATAGGGGGGGTAGAGACTTTGCATCTGTTCAATGCTCAGAAACTTTTCTCGATCGAGAGCCGCGTTGAAGCTTAGGAAGCCCTGAACCATTTTGCCAGGAACCAGTAGGTCACACGAAAGAGCCTGTAGCCTAGTGGTTACAACAGGAGTCTCAGTAGCATCTCAGGTCCTGGGTTCGACTCCTCATGAAAGCGAATTTATCAGGATTTAACGATGTTTGTGCTTTCAGTGGTAGGCGACGTTCCCGTCGACAGCGAGGCGCCTGTGGTAACTTCGTCAATCTTGAGGATTTGTCAGCCTAGTCTTCGAAGATGCTCATAAGAGTAGGATTTGCGCGTGTGTGTTCATAGGGATGAGTGTGTGTGCGTTATGAGTGTCTCCGTACAACGAGGTGTCTGTGGTGACTTCGTCAATCTTGAGGATTTACCGGCCCAGTCTTTGATGAAGATGCTCATAAGGGTATGATTTGCGCGTGTGTGTTCATAAGGATGAGTGTGCATGCGTTGTGAGTGTCTCCGTGTACTGTGTAATTCGAAAAAAAGAACCAATAGGTCAGAGAAAGAGAACACACCCATCCCAACCAGAAACTTGCCTTTCTCTTTCTATAAGAACATCATGCATGCTTGAGTCAAGCATGCCAAAAAGTACAGGGTGTTACAGCCATTTCAAATGTAAGATGTCAAAAATGAATTCAAATGACTTTATAAGTTTTGGGAAATTTTAGGGTGCTTGTAGTTAATGTGAGCCATCCGTCCGGTGAAATCTAACGGTGGTAGTACCAGGTAGTACTAATGGGGTAGTACCCGGTATTACCATTTTGGTGGACCCGGTACTAGGTACTACCTGGTAGGTACTACCTAATTAAATTAGCTGATGAAAAAATATTAGTACAAGGTACTACCACGGGTGGAAAAAGGGCCTTTCATCCCGGGTGGGAAAAGCATTAAGTCCCTAAAGCCCACCCGGGACTAATACGTAGAGACGAAAGGCCCCCCTTTCTTACCGGGTGCCCAACCGGGACTAAAGGGGGACATTTAGTCCCGGTTGGTATTACCAACCGAGACAAAAGGGGGGGAGGGGCACGCCAACGTCAAAAATTTTCTTGGAAATTCCTGGGAGGCCCCTACACACGCGCACGCCGCAAGTCACAAGTCACGTGATTTTTTCACGCGAAATATACGTGTGCGCGGTGCGGGGATTCGAACTCGTGACTTGTAGCCTCGCGTGTAACTTCCTTACCATCTCACCTATACAGCACATGTGATTGAGTAGAGATTGCAATCCTCTTATAGTAACTCGTGGGAGACCCTTTAGTCTCGGTTCGTAACACGAACCGAGACTAAAGGGGGGTCCTTTAGTCTCGGTTCGTAACACCAACCTAGACTAAAGGGCCCCCCTTCGGTTCGTGTTACGAACCGAGACTAAAGGGTCGGAGCTCTCCTACCACTCATGGTCACGTCGCCCCAAAACCTTTAGTCTCGGCTCCAAAATTCAACCGGGACTAATGTGTAGGAACAAAGGTCGTTTTTCCACTAGTGTACCTGGTATTACCCAGTACTACCTAATTAAATTAGCTGGTGAAAAAAATATTAGTACAAGGTACTACCTGGTACTACTCGGTACTACCCAAGTACCGGAAAAAAGCTCATAAGTTTTTGGAAAAGTTTCGGGTGTTAGGTTCTAAAACCTCTTTTTTCAAAAAAAATCTTCAACTAAGAACAGCGCATGTTCGAGTCAAACTAGGTTCTTGTGTGAGTTGCCACGGACAAATGTCGTATGTTTATACTATTACACTGTAGTGATAAACATGATTTTATAAAGTACTCCATATAATGTGTTATACACTATTAATACTATCTTACAGACCAGCTGTTCTTTCTTTGAAAAGAGAATGGTGTATTAAAGCCATGCCAAATGATAAACTAAATGTGAAGAACTTTAAAAAATCTGGGTGTTAGATTGTAAATAGGTTTTAATTTCCCTTTCCTCTTTTTTTAAGAACAACATGTTCAAGTCAAGCAAGACCGGATTCGAAAAAACAAAAGAGTCAAGCAAGACCGGCTCTGATGCTTTGGTTTTTATATACAGGCAGATCCACCAACTCCTGCTGTGATTGCATTGCTCCCTCCGCACGATATGATGAAGGGTTGCAGCTCCATGATTATGCATAAGAACATCTTCAACTAGCCGATTATAGTCTTGAAGGCTAGATTCTGAGGTTGGAGCGAGATAGATGGCGGCCTCGAACGGCGACGAGCCGGCGATCGGTATAGATCTGGGGACGACGTACTCTTGCGTGGCCGTGTGGCACGGCGACCGCGGCGAGGTCATCGCCAACGATCAGGGCAGCCGCCTCACGCCGTCCTGCGTGGCGTTCACCGACATCGAGAGGTTCGTCGGCGATGCGGCCGTGAACCAGGCCGCCCGCAACCATGCCAATACCATCTTCGGTGAGTATTTCAAGAGCTGAGCACCTCTCGCTTTGACCTTTTTCTTTGGTGGCCACTCTGGTTTTTACTAGCTAGTGGGCAGAAAGCTAATCTAAGCTCTACACACGGTGTTCATCCGATTGACCACATGGTTAATTTTCTTACAGAGGTGAAGCGTTTGATCGGTCGCCGATTCAGCGACGAGTCGGTACAGAAAGATATCAAGCTGTGGCCTTTCAAAGTCGTCGCCGGCCACGATGACCGGCCGATGATCAAGGTGCAGCATAAAGGCGAAGAGAGGCAGTTTGCGCCTGAGGAGATCTCAGCCATGGTGCTCGCCAAGATGAAGGAGACGGCGGAGGTGTACCTCAGCACCACGGTAACGAACGCCGTCGTCACCGTTCCCGTCTACTTCAGCAACGCCCAGCGCGAGGCCACCATCGACGCCGGTGTCATCGCCGGCCTGAACGTCATGCGCATCATCAACGAGCCGACTGCAGCCGCCATCGCCTACGGTCTGGACAGGATGCCCGTCACCAACGGGGAGAGGACCGTGCTTGTCTTCGATCTTGGTGGTGGCACCTTGGATGTCTCCCTCCTGAACATCGATCCGGGCAAGGACATAGACATGGCTCTCTTCAACGTGAAGGCCATCGCCGGCGACACTCACCTCGGCGGTGCGGATTTCGACAACGAGCTGGTGAAATTCGCTATGCGGGAATTCTTAAGGAAGCACTGCAAGATGGACATCAGAAGCAACCAGAGGGCGCTCCGGCGGCTTAGGAGTGCCTGCGAGAGGGCTAAGAGGATGCTTTCTTCCACTGCACAAACCACCATCGAAGTCGACTCGCTTCACGACGGAATCGACTTCTGCGCCAACATCACCCGCTCCCGGTTCGAGGAGCTCAACAAGGATCTCTTCGGCAAGTGCATGGACGCTGTTGAGAAGTGCTTCCAGGATGCCAAGATGGACAAGAGCCGCGTCCACGACGTCGTCCTCGTGGGAGGCTCCACCCGCATCCCCAAGCTGCAGACCATGCTACGGGAATTCTTCAACGGGAAGGAGCTCTGCCGGACGATCAACCCCGACGAGGCCGTCGCGTACGGAGCCGCCATCAAGGCTGCTTCCCTCCGCGGCAAGGTTGCCATGCGGAGCTTGCTGCTTCTCGACATGGCGCCGCTCTCGCTTGGGGTCGAGACGATCGGAGGTGTCATGTCAGTGCTGATCCCGCGGAACACCACCATCCCAACCAAGAAGGTGGAGGACTACACCACCACCTCGGACGATCAAGCCAGCGTGCTTATCCAGGTTTATGAGGGTGAGAGCATGAGCACCAAGGACAACAAGCTGCTCGGCAAGTTTGAGCTCTGGGGCATCCCCTCGGCGCCCAAGGGCAAACCCAAGATCAAAGTCACCTTCGACATCGACGTGAACGGCGTGCTGAACGTGTCGGCGGAGGACAGGACCACCGGGCGCAGGAACAGCATCACCATCACCAGCAACAAGGGCCGGCTGAGCAAGCAGGAAATCCAGCGCATGACGGAGGTCTGCAGGAGATCATTAGGAACTACAAAGGGGTAAAGAAAATCAAGGAAGGCCGCCAAGTTGATCGCCGAGAACTGCCTGTGGAAAGTACTATCATCATCTCCAAGACGGTGTACTACCAGTGGTTTCTATGTTTCACAACGCAGTCATTTCAATGGACGCTTAATAACAAGAATATGCTACTTCGCATGTCTGTTTGGCTGTTGCCCACAATTTCTTTATTTTCTGAAAGCTCTTCTGTATATAATATACATCATGGTTTAATCAGTGATACTGGAACTGAACTCAAGTCTCAGATCACAGGCCAAACTGGCAGTCTGGAAACACATTGACTAATCCCTTTATGGCTCCCTTTGGCAGGGCTTCACGAAGGAGGTCTTTTTCGGTACACAATACCACTATTTAGTAGTACGGTGGTATTGTCGGTTTTTCGCTGTGGGTAAAATAGTAATTTGGTGAATGAATATTATTTGGAAAAAATATACCGCCGACCGCATACAATACCTAAATCATTTCATATATCCAATTTTATATATTACAACAAAAATATTTTCCATTTCCAGTAATACCCATATGCTACCAATACCACCTATGAATACCACCCGTACCACACAAAAAAACCCGGTGGTACAAAACTAATCTCAACCGTCTGATCCTTACAAATAGACCATTTCCTATTACATACGAGTCCTTTTAAAGTGGTGGTACATAGTGGTATTATGTACCGAAAAAGACCTCTCACGAACAGCTCCAAAACAAGCTCCAGTCAGAACTCTTTTAAACGGACATATTGGTGGAGTGGCTCCACGCTCGGGCTCCAGACAGCTGGAGCCGTTTTGCATAGGCAAAAGGTGTAGCCGGCAGAGCCACAAAAGAGCAGCTCCACCGGCTCCGGCTCTGGAGCCAGCCTCGCTGGAGCCCTCCCAAAGAGGGCCTATGTATTGCATACTACTGCTATTTGCATAGCCAGCCAAATAGTCTTGCATCAACACCTAGTTAACGCGAGATCAACATTGGTGGCACAAAAAACTACCTGACCTAGTCTATTGAACGGGAGCGGCATTGAAACTGAGGAAGTCCTGAACCATTTTCTCAAGAATCACGAGGACAGAGAACAAACCTATCCCGACCAGAACAGCGGACGGAAGCGAAAACATGTCAAATTTGAGCCTCATCCGTTTGACCCATTCATCTCTTGAAGCCCATATGTGGACACTTTACGGGGGAAAACCATTGTACTCTCCTCACACCTACCTATTTACTTTGTCCACGTAAACCCCTTAAGTAAAAGAATGTTTTATTTGGTCTAATGAACCTCTAATTACATTCCTTTCTTCCTTCAAGTACAAGTTGAGTTTTAGTTTCAGATTTTACTAATTAACTTATAACATAATGCTCCAAATTAGAAAAATGCATATCCATACAATTCTGTACACACTCCACTGGCCGTTGCCCATGCCTTCCACTAAACACTGCCAAATGGGAGCTCTCCGTATAGAGTATTTTCAGGCGGGAGTATGCGGAACACGAATAATGCACGCTCTCCGATCCCTCGTCGACACGATTGCAGTTTTGCAAGTGATCTAGGAGTGTTTGGTAGGGGTGAAAATTTTTTCACCTCATAATAAATGCAACTTTGACTACTAATTAAGAGTATTAAATAAAGTAAGTTTCAAAACTACCTTCACAACCCTGAGACGAACCTAATGAGGCCTTTGAATGCATGATAAGAGCATGGTTACTGCAACATTACTATAGCAAATAGCTAATTAATTATGCTTATTAGATTCGTCACGCAAAGTTGCACTCATCTGTGAAAAGATTTTGCAAATAAACTTCATTTAGTACCTCATGCATGCAAGATTCCCTAGGAGGAAAATTTTTCCCTCCCCTACCAAACACAGGCGCCTATTCTAGCATTCTACACCACTGTAGAAAGGCAAACCAGCACTTGTACTACATCCCTTAATTTTTTTTGTCGCCGGTGTACAAGCTTTTCTTTGCGCGCGCATTGAAAAACAACGCCTCGGTCGTCAGTGGCTCCTATCATATACAGCATACACTCTCTCTTGTCGTCATTCTCATGTGCGCGCTCTACGCGAGTACGTATGGTGCCGTCGTCTCCTTTGGCACGTACTCCCTCTGTCCCCGAAAGACGGTTGCTGGAGAAATTTTGTTGGAAACAAGGCAAGTGGCCGAAGACACTGATACCCCTATGGCTCTATGTAGTGTGTGAACGTGTTTTCTCTGTTTGATTTTTTACTACTGCATACATGTGAACGCGTGGTGGTGGGAGGTTGCTAGGGTCTAGGGAGATGCAGGTTGCTTCAATTACTACAACACTGGTGGTAAGAGTAGAGGTAGACCTACCGTGGTGCTTGTCTCAGGGTGCAGTTGCTGCTGTCAGAGTGCCGACGATAATTATTCCGGGACTCAACTCTGTAGCATTCACGACCTTTTTTTCGGGATAGAGGGAGTACGCACCAACTGTTCCACGCCACACACGAGCGGGTTTGTTAAACAAACAAGTGATGTGCAGACTGATGAGAAAGGTGTGCACGCACGGGTGCTCAAGTGATCGATGAACAGTGGCAGCATCTTCATCTCCCACACGGCACTGAACATCATATCGTAATCCGGCATGATTGAGATAATTCGCGTAGGCGAGAGGTCCGTCCATCCCTTCGGTAGGCCGTACATCGCAATCCGTGTAGGGACAAGTGGTGCAGATGGTCCTCGATCGACTTTGTTTTTTTTAAAACGTGCTTGCACGTTTTTCATTAAGAGAGGAGAAAAAAATTGTTCACAACGAGTACATGGCCCAGACCCGAAAAAAGAGTTACACAGCCCTCAGAGGGCGAACGCCTAAGAAATGAGCTAAAGGTAGGAAGCCCGCACGCGCTCAGGTTCGCGCCTCCTCCAGAATTGCCGGCACCAGCAGCACCGACATGAGAGCTTCCCTGTTGTGGACGCGCCTGTTGCGCTCCTTCCAAAGCGACCAGCCAAACAAAGGTATCGAAGCCTTTCCTTCGAACCTTGGCGACCTGCTTCCTAGCGGAGCACCACCACACCGCGAAGCTCGTGGGATGGTCTGGGGCAAGGTCCTGGAGAAGAAAAGGCTTGAGCGCCCTGAACCAAACCTCGCGAGTAAAGACACAGTCCACGATGAGGTGATCAAGCCTCTCAGCGTCATGTGCACAGAGGGCACAAGAGTCAGAGTCTCTCAGACCGTGCCGGTGTAGGAGGTCATAAGTCCAGCAGCGACCGTGCAAGACAAGCAAGCGAAAAACTTGCACTTTCCTGGCATATGGACTTTCCAAATCTGCCTAGCTCCGAGGATGTCGACACGACCGAGAAAAAGTGCGGAGTAGGCCGAAGCCGCAGAGTAGACACCGCTAGACGACCACTTCCACACAAATCTGTCAGGCTCAAACGTGAAGCTGGCCGATTGCAAGAGGTCCCAGACAGTTAGGTACTGTAGGACAACCTGCACTGTCCTAGCGTGGGTGATGTTTGCGACCCATCGAAGCCCTGCCGCGCCAGACTGCAGCCCCTCCTTAACCGTGCGAGAGCGCCGAGTGCGCGGTGAGACCACCGCCCAAAGATTAGGCGCCAGAGACTTGATGGAGCAACCAGAGATCCAGTTGTCCTCCCAGAATAACGCGCACGCCACATCCCCCACCTCAACGGAGACAGAGGCGTCGAAAAAGGCGTGCGTAGCCTGGTCGACCGGGAAGCGAAATGCTGCCCAAGTCCGGTCAGGGTCAGTCCGCACAAGCCAAAGCCAGCGCAGGCGAAGAGCCGTCCCGAAAGCCTGGAGGTCAGGCAAGCCAAGGCCACCACTAGAGATGGCAATGGGTACCCGAAATCCGAGTACCCGACGGGTTTTACCCGATAAGAAGCCGAGTATGGAAACATATCTCTACCCGCGGTACACAAATGGGCAATATCATGTACCCATCGGGTAAGCGGGTGCGGGTACGGGTGCATACTACCCATACCCGCATACCCACGGGTAAAATATACCCGTTTACAATATGTGATAAACTTGTAAATTTGCACATTGTTAGTGAAGGATAGCTTAATATTGATAACTAACTAATAATTTTATGCTTCATTAGACTATTAATTGGTTTAGGATTATAATGTATCTTTTTTTATTTATTTCAATTTGTTGATATATGCACTTTCCTATGTGTTATGTTTCGAATTATATTAGATTATAATCGGTATGCTATCGGGTACGGGTTACCCGACAGGTAAAAAAACTCGCGTGGGTACGGGTATGGTTAAGAAGTTGTACCCGCATGCGGGTATGGGTTTTTTAACAGGTAGAGTTAGAGTTGGCGGGTGCGGGTATGGAATGGTACTACCCGACGGGTTTGTACCCGTTGCCATCTCTAGCCACAACAGTGCGTGGGGCAGGTGACGTTCACCCAAGCGACCAGACAGCGACCACCGCAAGCCACCTCCGTGCCGCACCACAGAAACCCCGAATGAGAGTCTCGATCGCCCGCAGTGCCCAAGGTGCAACGGCTATTGCCATCAAAATATGTACAGGGATAGCCGAGAGGGTAGACTTGGCTAGAACGAGGCGACCACTACGGCTCAGAAGTCTACCCTGCCAAGGAGGTAGACGTCTGGCGACCTTATCGACCAGAGGCTGCAGGGCGTCCTTGGGCAGCCGTCTAATAGAGAGAGGCACGCCCAGGTAGGTGCACGGGAAGTCAGCGATGGTACAGGAGAGGATGGAGCAAACCAGCGAAAGGTGGTACTCCGAGCAGTTAATGGGGTACACCTGGCTCTTTTCGAAGTTAGCCGCCAGGCCGGCGGCGCCCTCAAAAAGCGACAGGAGTGCCTTGGCGACCCTCAAATCAAGTTCGACCGGAGAAAAGAAGGCGACCACATCGTCCGCGTACAGGGAGGCAAGTGGATGTTCCTGCCCAGCTTCTGGAGGGGCCCTCGCGATTCTGCCTGGCGGAAGTGGGCACGAAAGCATTCCATGACCAGGACAAAGAGCATGGGATAGAGGGGCTCTCCCTGGCGCAGGTCGCAACCATGACAGATTCGCTGCCCGGGGACACCATTAAGAAGGATCTTGGTGCTCGCAGTCGACAAAATGACTGAGATCCAGTCGATCCATCTCCGTGGGTAGCCGACCGCAGAGAGGAGCTCCAGGAGAAACACCCACCCGACCGAATCGAAAGCTTTGGCTAGGTTAATCTTGAACATGATCCTAGGAAGCTTGCGACTGGCGAGCGTTTTCGTCGTGCCAAGAACATAACGGAAGTTGTCATGAATGAGGCAACCTTTGATAAAAGCACTTTGGTTTTTTTAGAAGGAACATGTATTGATCTTAGCGCATTACACCGGTCCGTTTACAAACAGGACCCGAAAGAAAAGGAAAATTATAAAGAAGTTCAAAACTCTTGTTCATCTTCCTCGAAGCCTTCAGCGATCCATTTGTCACCGCCGTCGAAGCCGCTTCCCAATCGTCGCCGAGCACTAGAGCCAAACTCCACAAAGTGGAGACCGCAGAGGAGGGCTTACTGCTAGGTGAATCAGCCGAGTACACTGTCTCCCAGGCGCATCGGCCAACTCCAGTACCCATGACGCATCCTTCGTTTCCATCACCGGCAACCCGAGCAATGCTCATATTTCCTCCAAAGATCATCTTCCTTGAGATTAATAGGGTCAACTACATCATCACCTGAAGAAGACGACGATGCGCCAGCCCTCGACTCCTGGGCAGGTCTCCCTAGCCTCTCCGTTGACGTCGGAGTAGATCGCCATCAGAGAACGGAAGAAACTGGGAGAAATTATTCCTCTGCACTGCCGTCGCTTCCGCATCGCCGGAACCGCCAGGAAAATCAAGCCGTAGAGGAGCCACGCTCCACCGGCAAAACCTAACTCCGCCGCCGAGCATCGGCGACGAGCAAACCCTAGACCTAGATGGACTCGATGAGGACTCGATCAACTAAAAGGATGGACCCCCGCTCCCCTTGCCACCGGCTAGGAGGCCGGGGACGAGGGAGAACGGGGGTCGAAGGCGGACGGCGGTGGCGGCGCAAGCCCAGGCGGCGGCGGCGGCTCCACCCGTGTCGCCCCTCGGGGGTGACGCGGGGAACGGACAACCTTTTTTCCCTGGCGGCGGCTGCCAAGTTAACTAATTAAGTTATAAAAACACTTTGGTTGGGTGAGATGAGAGAGTGGAGGTGTGGAGCGAGGCGGTTGGCTGCCGCTTTGGAGAAAAGCTTTCCAAAGCTGTGTTCCATGTTGATGGGGCGATAATCCGAGAGAGCGACCGGATCCGGTTTCTTGAAGATGAGAGTGAGGAGGGCATCATTCAGGTGGTGGAAGCTGCGAGCGTCCAAATCAGAGAGCGCATTGAACGCTCGCAGCACGTCACCCTTGATGATCGACCAGCACGACCTGTAGAAGCGACCGGTGAACCCATCCGGTCCGGGCGCCTTATCCAGGGGTAAATCCTTGATGACCTCCCAGATCTCGGCCTCGGAGAACGGGTGGCCGAGGCTCTCGAGGTCCAGCCGTGGCAAGCCCAGCTCCGCGAAATCAAGCGCACACGAGCGCTCGTGGCTGGTACCCAAGATCCTGTCGAAGTAGTCAAAGGCCGCAACAGCCTTTTCATCCTCACGTAGGACAGGATGACCGTCGACCAGGAGGGAGGGAATGAAGTTCTTTCTTCTGCGGTGGTTGGCGTGAAGGTGGAAAAGTTTGGTATTCACGTCCCTCTCACGGAGCCACCTCAGACTAGATTTTTGTCGAGCGATCGTACGCTGCAACGAAGTGAGTCCAAGGCAGCGAAACTTGAGCAAACGTCGTACATGGCAAGCCATCGACTTTGTTTTTAAAAGGAAACTATGGCGGTATTGAACGTATCATGCGTGTGTCTAGAAAAAAAAACAGCAGTACTTATCTTTTGCTCGTGGGAGGTACTACGACTCACCTGCACGTACACATGCGCTTCTTTTTCTTTTTTCAATTTTCATCAAGGCCGGAGTTCGGTGGGAATACATGGCAAGTAAGTATCGATTTTCATTGGCAACCTCTCTGAGCATAAATAAATAAATAAATAAATAAAACACGAAAACGAGTAAGCATCCACGCACTCTAGACCATTTTGACCATAAGAGCCGGTTGATCAATGCCACGTACCATTGAAAAAAATACTATGTAGATTATAGTAATTATATCTCTTCTCTATCTCTATCTCTACTCCTAAAAAGAATGAAGTGGAGAACAAATGCGGTCGTACTTTTTACCCAAGTGAACGCGCGTTCACCCTCTCCGAGGCGCGTTCACCCGCGCATCCGCCTCTTCGGAGTCAAAACCCGTGACCTAATAGATCCTGGCTCCTCCCTTCCATCGCCTCCCTCGCTACCCCTCCTCCTCCGCCGGCGCCCCATCGGATCCTCTTCACCTCGATCACCCCTCGTAGTAAAAACCTGTGACCTAATCGATCCCTGCTCCTCTTTCCCTCGCCTCCCTCGATACCCCTCCTCCTCTGCCCATCATCCGCGCCACCGATCCAGGCTGCACCGCCGGCGACATCGAATCGCCTCCCTCGCTGCCGCCGCAACGCCTCCTCCTCCACCCGGCATGCGTGCCGCCGATCCCTCTGCCCGTTGGATCTCACGCCGCCGCACTGCTGCGCTCCATCCTCCGCCCCCAACCCCGCATCGGGCACCATGGCGACAGCCACCGTCCAATCGTGTAGTCCTTCAGTGCCTCTCGCCGGCCGATCTTCACCCGCAACCTATCCTTCATCACCATAACCCGCCGCCGCCGACCCGTCGTCCTTCATCGTGATACCGCGCTGCCGTCGTCCTTCATCGTGTGATACCGTCCCCGTCGTCGCCGTTCATCACTGGGGCCATGTGGGTGACGCGCTGATCCGGCCCTCTCGCCACCTCAACCAAGGCCGCCGCCGCTGCCTGGGTCTGCTGCCACGCCCTCACCCCGGGCGCGGTGTGCGCCACGGACGATGGTGAGTTGCGCAGGCTGCTAGCGTTGGGCACCGCACTGGACCCAATTGACTGCCTGCTCCTATCGTGGGTGCTCGACCACCACCCCTGCACACCTCGGGGCGGGATTCGAGAGTGTCACCATCACTAATGTCTTGCGGCGGGCGAAGCCGGGAAGGGGCTGCCTAGCGCGCACACGGGGCTGGGGCTCTACCTCCACTACAACGTGCTCCGGGGCGGCATCGCGAAGGAACTCGGCACATTTCTCCAGGCCCGCACCGCAGATATCAGCACCATGGCGTCCCTGCAAGGTATGCACACACGGCTCTCTCTAAGATCTGGTCGGCGCGCACAAGTTGTTTAATGTAATGCGGAAGAGGAATGTGGTGTCGCATACAATTTTGATTGGGGGCTTGGGGGAGTACCTGCATATGAAGCAGCCATAGGAAGCAGAAGAGGTGGTCCGGAGGATGCAAGTAGGCGATTGAACATTTGAACCTGATGGAGTGCCTGTGTTGTCAGCTCTGTCGGCATGTGGATATTTGGGCCTAGTTGATCTAGGGGAGTGGGTTCTAATTTTTGTGGTGAGGCACTGAGGTGGAGGGTTATTCCAGAAGATACCACTGATGAATGCGATCTTGACATGAAAATGAAATATAGGCCCTGTTTGGTGCGGCTCCGGCAGCAGCTCCGCCTGCAGCTGGAGCGGGAGCCGCACCAAAGACCTCCGCTCGTGTCCTGCTCCTGCTGACGTGGGTGTGAGAGGAGGAGCTGTTTTCACAGCAAATAGAAGGAGTCGGAGGAGCTGAAAATCACAGCTTCACCAGCTCCAACTCCAGCTCCTCCCGCGCAAGGAGCGTTGCCAAACAGGCCCATAGTTGCATCGAGAAGGCACTGGAGGTGTTTGAGGGTATGCAGAAGAGGAGCGCTGTGACTTAGACTGCAAAGTGTGCAAAGTCCAGTAGCAGTGAGCCAGTGACAGATGTATTGCTGCTCATCCAGGTAAGCCTCCATTCTTTTGATTAGTAACCTTTCCATTGATCAGGAAGTAAGAAACCTTTTGGTGCGTGCCTACTGTCTACTTCCTAGCTCCTACACGTTGGGGAAAAATGACAACCAAATTACTTGAGGGTAACTCCAGCCGGACCCTCAAATTTGGGCCCTATTCACCTGTATGAGGGTCTCTCATCTAGATTCGAGGCTCCTCTATTCCTTCCAACTCCAACCCAACTCTCATATGACTCCTTACATTTTATTCATCTCTTTCTTTATCCATATCTTGTAACTAACAATCCAACTCTCCACAGATTAGTTAAAACATCTCAGGCAACACAACACAAATAGTCCACATGCAGAGGCTGATGAACACAAAATACCACAAATAGTCCACATGCATACCACAAATAATACAAATTGTCTAGAGACCAAAAATGAAGATAGATAGTTCATGCATAGCAAGGCACATAATACAAATTGTCCACCTACAGACCACCAATTAAGAAAAAAATGTTCATACATTGCACCTACAGACCACAATCTCAAATATTGCCGCTGCCCAAACGTCGAGCAATGATCTCTTTTTGCAGCCCACTGTAGAATATCTGTTGCACCTCACTCAATGCACTTAGATCCATGTTAATTATTTTCTCATCATCCATCCTTTGTTTCAGATGCATTTCTTGTTGTTGTAAATCAAGGTGTCTATTCTCTACTTGTTCCTTGATAGCAAGTTTCTTAGTCGCTACTTCTAGCTTCATTTCAATCCTTTTATTTTCTATAGCAAGTCTCATCATTGCGCTCTTTTTTCCTAAGCTCTTTTATCTCATCAGCCTTTTCTATCTTAGACCAACTATATTCTACTGCTTCTAGGTAGAGAGTTTCTCCATGAGCTATAGGATTTTTACCTCGCCTTTGTTTCTCCTTCTTCTGACCATCTGGTCTGCTACATTTTGTTGGTGAAGTATGACTTGGGCCATCCTCTTCATCAACATGGCAACTTTGATGTGTTCCAGGAGTAGCTGATCTTGGATTTGCTTTAGATGATGTCTTCTGTTTTTTGTTGCTGTTGTTACAAGGGAGGTCCTTCCACTTCTGGGCATGTTGTAGCAGGTTCCAACAATGAAGCAAACCAAATGACCTCTTGTCTGGGTCTGCATCCTTGTAGAGCACACATGCTTGTTGAATCTACACATATGACAATGTGTTAGTAAACATACACACTACATGCATACAAATTGAGAAACAAATTGAAAGAAAAGACTTTATACCCTGTCTTGATCTGTGACACCACTTTGATTTGAACGGAGTACATACTGTACCATGAACAAAATTTGCTAACACTTGCTTGAATGATACCCCAACGATGTGAGAGAGAACTGACATTACGATCAGATTCAAAGGTCTTGTGCTTGTTGTAGTACTCATGAATTCGCTGCCAATAAGTACTACGAGTTTGAACAATATTTTGAACGGGATCCATGCTTATTTCTAGCCATGCTGACGCCAACAAAATATCCTTCTTCTTGCTGAAATTCCTTGCTCTTTTCTTGTTTCCCATCTTCAAGGGGGGAGAAACCTCTGCAACTGCTTCTGTTTGTCCATGTTCCTCAGGCATTGCTTCAAAATTGAACTCATCAGCATCAAGCTTGCTACTTCCAATATTGTGCTGCACCATTTCCGACCATGTTTGCATTTCTATCTCCTACAGTTGAGCTTGAGCATGAATGATAAGAAAAAAAAGCAGTACAATCACAACATATGAACTGAACAAAATGTAATTGCATCTATCTCTGTATTAAACAACAGCAAATCATGTCACATGGATTGAATAAAATCCTAATTGAGCAACCAGAGCAGGCAAGCGGTCATTAACCTCAACCACTCTCTTCTATATCTATCAACTAGGCAAGCAGGCACCAGCTAGCACCTGCGCAGGCAAGCAGTCCAGCAGCATCCGTGCAGAGCAGTACCCGCACCTCTTCTATCTGTACCCAGGCAAGCAGTCAACCAAGCAGAGCAGCACCCGTGCAGCAAGATGGGGCGCAGGCCGGCCATGGCAAGGAGCGAGATCGAGGCTCGAGCAGCATGCAAGGCGCAGCCACGGGCAGATCTCCGTCGGCATCTGCGCGTGCAGCCATGAGCAGTACGCAGCGCGCGGACGCGAGCAGCAGGCAGGCGCGGCTCCAACCCCCATCCGGTCGTGGGAAGCAGGAAGGCGACCGGCCCCCTCGGCATGCGCGGAACCGGCCGCCCGGGATGGGCCACCGCCGCCCCCTCGGCCAAGGCCACGGACGTGACCGCCGGTCCCTATGGCTGCTGCTATAGGCCACTGCCGGATCTACAAGTAGCGAGGCCGAAGCCGGCCCCATAGTAGGGTTTTTTATCGACCAGAACCGGTCCAGATACCGCGGTAACCGGTTCGGTTCGGTTCCGATTCCGGTCGGTTCCTAACCGGCCAAATTCAAAATTTTGAATTTGAATTCAAAAAATAAAAAAAAATCCTAAAAAATTCTCAAAAATACTTCAAGTTCCTATGAATCTAATGGTGTCAAAATTGTTCAAATATTCGTTCATTTAGTATACTTTGCGGGCATTAGAAGTTGGTTCAACTTCTAATGCATGCAAAAAATACTAAATGCATTAATATTTGAAAAAAATTGACACCATTAGATTCTACACACCTTGAAATATTTTTAGAAAATTTTCTTTTATTTTCCAATTTTTTAATTCAAATTTGAAAATACGTCAAATTCTTCACTGTGTCGATTTTTTGTGAAACTAGTGGAAGTGCACGTGCCACACGCATGTGTTTAAAAAAACTACAAATTAACTTACGCTGTTTACAAAAGTAAAAGATATAAGAAAGTAGCATTTATAGGCATGTATATTTCTTTTCAATTTTTCATTCCAAAAGTGCATGTTTATTTTTGTTACAACTAAAATAGTATTTATCTGCATGTATATTTTTCTTTTGAAGGAAATAGGAAATTAACGGGACTATATCAAGTTGTGTTTGTTTCTTTTGGAAAGAAATATTCGGCCCCTACATAGCAACAAATCATAGCAACAAATGGAAACAACATCATGCAAATCACGGAGATGGTGTAATTTTTATTTCTATTTAGGTCTCCAACAAAATAATAAACGGGATCCAAGGATGATCCTACAAATCCGGCCGGTGCAGGATCCAAGACTGATCCTTTGCCCGCAGGTGCGGGATCCAAGTCTGATCCTCTGCCGCGTTAGTATGAGGATCAGAAAATCGGCATCGTCTTCTGCGCGCCAGACACGACAGAAGATCATGTCCCCTCGACGATCCTCCTGCGGCCAATTCCGTGTCGACACGTCACGCACGCACGTCAACACAAAAATAAACAGAATTATCTAGAAGAAACAATACTACACTATAATACCATACCTATATGAATAAAAACAATACGACCAAATATGGATGAGAAATACGATCAAATACCTTCGCCTCGTCTCTTCACACCGCGACCACGTCTGGCCGAAGTTGAATTTTGAGTGTTGGTGACGTCTCCAAGCGGATTTCGACGGTCCATTGAACCTCAGACGGAAAGACCTGGTGATGTACCCTCGATGTACCTTCGATGATGAGTAGGTGATGAGGAATCCATCGAAGAACAATAAATTAACGACCACGTGAAAGGACAATGCAGCT
Source organism: Cenchrus fungigraminus (assembly GCA_036936925.1). NCBI lineage: Eukaryota > Viridiplantae > Streptophyta > Magnoliopsida > Poales > Poaceae > Cenchrus > Cenchrus fungigraminus. The sequence goes on from CM072777.1 coordinate 125,080,599, forward strand.
CTAGATTGGAAGGTGGTAATGCAAACATCGAGGCCCGGCAAATGGAATCCGCAAACAAAGCCTAACTACGATCTGGAGAATAGCCGTATTGTACCTTGGTAAAGCAGGTATAGGAGCTTGGTGATGACCTACAGATTGTCCTGAAGACATGAGAGACGATGATGTGCAGATGCGTGAGTAATATTATATAATAAAAAACACAAGATCAAATGCTAGTGGTAGTAAAAAAATGCAAGATCAAATGCTAGTGCTAGTCAAAAATGCAAGATCAAATGAACTCACGGATGGAGCACTTCTCACCATCGTCGATCCACGTGCGAGAGCAGCAATCCAGCTACACACGAAGTTGAATCAAAGTAGAAGACGAAGAACAGTAGCAAACGAATGGGAATGGTTGGGCTCACGATAAGATAGACACATATATATACTAACTGCGTAGAAGAGTTATATTTGGTAATAGAAAACTTTCCATCAAATCATCAACGACACCATATCCTCATCCACAATCAGTGGGTCAATTTAGGTACAAAATTAATCAATGAATGATTAATTATTGGGCCAGCGAGGCATAATTAGTGCATGTCATATTTTCTTGTCTAGCATCTACATATTTGGTAATAGAAAACTTTCCATCAAATCGTCAACAACACCATATCCTCATCCACAATTAGTGGGTAAATTTAGGTACAAAATCAATCAATGATTGATTAATTATAGGGTAAGCAATACATAATTAGTGCATGCCATATTTTCTTGTCTAGCATCTACATAATAGGAAGGACCGGAGACGGCTTAAAAAAAAGATGAGAGAAGGCAAAGCTAAAAAGGAAGGCAACAGAGGAGAGATCGGAGATCGTTGACAGAAACAAAACAGAAAAGGAAGGAAGGAAAGGCTGGAAGCGAGGAATCTGCGTGGCTAAGCAAAAAAGGAAGGCAACAGAGGAGTAAAAGGAAAGAAGAGGAAAGACAGGTAAGACGCCGCACCTTGTTTTTCTCCCGAAACATCAGCGCTGATTCCCTCTTTCCTTGTTTGCACGTGGGTATGCAAGGTGGGTAAGCCCAAGCGCTTGGTGACAAAACATTTTAGTTTTGTGGAGAAACGTTTTAGAAAGTGCAAAAATTTTCGTCGTACCCCCTTTTGTGGCCCCAAAACAGGTGGACCGGGCTGTCATGTGGGGCTCTTGTGAGAGGTGGGTATGTTTTCCGTTGGGTGAGAATTGACATCAATTTGCTCATCTCTTATAGTATAGATTTACTGTAACCGGTCAAACTGGAGCGGCTAACCGGTCTAACCGGCCCAAACCGTTTGAACTATGATTTTTGATTTGAAATTCGAACTCAACCGGTTTTTTCGGTAACCGGTCTAACTGGACCGCTTAGCCGGAACCGGTGGCCGGCGGTTTGGTATTACCGGTTGGAAAAAAACCCTACCCCATAGCCGCCGCCATGCCACTACCAGATCTACAGGTACCCCTTTCCCTTCCCTTCCCTAGACCGCATCGCCACCGGAGATGAGAAATCGACGTACCTCGCACGGGGAAACCATCATGCACGGCGCGGGAAAGCTCCGTGGAGGCGCGGGAGGTACGGCCGTTGGCGTCGCGCCGGATGAGAGCTCGGAGCGGGAGCTCCTACAAGTGAGAGTCGGAGGGGAGGGAATGAGGCCACCTCATCCTTCGGGGGCTAGATGAGGCCCCGGTTGGAGGCGTTTTTTTTCGTTTGGACCCTCATAGATGAGGTAGGAGTGCAGTTGAGGGTCCGGCTGGAGTTGCCCTGACCTCCTACTTCCTTGTTAGTTAATGCCCTGAAGTTTGAAATTGGTTGACAATAGTTTTGAATGTGTGATGCATCATACCGATAATCTTATCTTTTCAAGGGTGATTCATAACATTACGCCCCATGTTTGTTCACATGCCTACAATTTACTAAATTTGGCATGACAAAGGAACACATAATATTGTTGAATTCTCATCAGTTTAATTCATTGGGAAGAGGTGAATAGGAAAGATAATTAAAATGAGCAAATATATCTATACAGGTTAATCGTGCACAGGGTTCCTTAGGATTCTATACCTCTGATGAAGAAGGATGGCCTGATTTTAGTTTGGGAGGGACAAGGGTAGCGCTCAAAGATTGAAAATACAACTAGGCCCAGTAATCTAGATGTTTTCCCTATTCTCGAATGTCTGTGTTGATGTCCGTTGACGACAAGTAGAGAATTATGTCCATGCCTGATGTCTGATTACTTCCGTACCTTCGGCCATCAGCATACCCTAAAGGCTCGAAGCTTGAAGCTGTGACATAGATAAAGACAGTATATGCTGGCAGCTATGCATGGTGAATTTCTGACTGCATTCTTAATGAGACGTACCAGTGCTCCTGCTCTTGTGAGGACCAGTAAAATAATGTGTCAGGGGTCGAGACCCGGACAGATCCGCAAGAAGGCTACCCAAGCGGTTTGTAGGTTAATGGGGAGATCGGGAACTAAGAGCGTAGGTGGTAGTTCACGTGGTGAACTCGGAACATGGCAAGTAGGCGAAGAACACGGGGGTTTATACTGGTTTAGGCCTCCGGAGAGTAAAACCCTATATCCAGTTGTTTGTGGTGTATTGCGTGGAGCGTGAATGAGATGAAGTCCCCTCGAATGGAGCCCTGGGCCGCCTTATATGGGCAACGGGCTAGGGTTTCCATTCGAGGTCGGTTACAAGTTGGAAGGCTATCCTTACGGATTACAAGGAGTATCCCGAGATACTCAGACTAACAGGTGGCGCCACGCCGCGCACTATTGCTTGCCTTGTACTCCAAGTACCGCGGATCTTCCGGGATCTGGATAAGGTCGCCCGGGGTCGTCCGTGGTCGTCGGGTCGGTGTATAAGGTCTTTGGGCCCACTTGCATGTCGGCGGGGCTTCTGGCAGGTCGGATCCACTTGGCAGGGACCTCTAGGACACTGGTCAGTGGGGACCCAGGGGTACCCATGTCTCTCAAGCCCCCGATCGACGTGTAGGCGTAGCAGCCGAGACGAGGTCATGTCGAAACTTGACGAAGACACGGCACCGTCAAGGTCGTGTAAGGTGCACGGGGATCAAAAAAAGAAAAAACCCCTCCAATGTGCGCACGGAGTCGAACATCGAGCTCCTGGAATATAAATCCAGAAGGTCGAAGTGAAGGCGAGACGTCGATCTTGAAGAACCGCCGACCTGACCTGGATCAGGTGACACAAAGTAGCTCCCGCGACCTTTCGAAAGGTCGCAATGCCAACCGTAGGTAGGTCGAGCAGAGGAGTAATGGAAGTAGGCTTCCAGTAAGTCGATACGACGTAGAAGCAAGAGGGCGTCGCAAGACGCACTCGTAGAGTAGCCCCCGAGCAGTAAAGCGACCAGAATGGCAGGTTTGATGCTCCAAAAAAGAGGAAGAAAAGGAGAACCTGCGGCCTTCTGCCTTATCAGCATGATGCTCTGACGAACTGAGCCAATAAGCCAAAACACCTAGAATCTTGAGGAAGACGCCAACCGCCGAAAGCTGTCATGACCGGAGTCACAAGCGCACTGTACGGTCACGGGCTTGCTCCCACGCAAGGCATAAGCTGTTGTCCACTCACAAGGGACAAAAGCACCAGGATGTAGTCAGGTAGGGGAAAGGCGCTCCAACACTCCCCACGGGTGAACAGTGACCTCATGCTTCACGTGGGAACAGTAACCTTGAGGATAAGGACGCCACACAAGCTGGGTCGCGGATAAGATCGGAGGCCGAGTTCCTGCGGGTATAAATAGGTGCCCACGCCATTAGGCGAAGAACCCAAGCTGCTTGTAAAAGCCATGGCGATGCTGTGTAGTAATTTCTCCATTCCTTGGACTTGCGTCCGTCCACCAGAGCATAGAGCTAGTGCCGTTAATGCTTGGAGCTAGAAGAATGGTTGTGAAGCCCGAAGAACTCTATCAGCCGTTCCTCCCGCGCCCACTGAGGAATCCAGGTGCAGCAGGAGGCAATGCTGGCGTCAGTGGGCCTTACACGCAGAGGCTTGAGGTTGTGACAGAACCGCCCAAATTAATTCCATATTATTGCCTAAACCACTCCATTTAGTCATTAAGCAATAATACAGAAGTAACTTGTCGCCTCTGCCGGGTCAAGCCCGGTAAATCACTTTAACCAGGATCGAAGAATTGTACATTAAAACTCACACGACGGCGAGTCCAGAGATAAACATTTCAAAAATTATTACATCAAGCTCCGTAAGGTTTTAATATTACAAACCAAGTCCTTTGCATAAGGTAAAAAGTTCAAAGTTCGAAACACAGCGGAATTAAAATACTAAACGTCATAAGTGACATCATAGGAGGCCATCCATGACGTCACTAAGCACTGTCATCCTCCCACTCCACTTCCCAACCGGGTGGGAGAGAACCAGGCTACGGGAACCCATCATCATTCACGTCACCTGAAAACAACAACAACAGCAAGGCTGAGTATACTAATACTCAGCAAGACTTAACCGGCGGGTGATGGAAAATCACCAACTCCCTAGACATGCAAGGCTCTTTGGCTAGTGGGTTGTTTTGCTGAAAAGCAATGAATAGTAGGTCCTTACTTTCAAGTTTTAGCTCAAGATTCTAGTTGATTATCCATTACTAAGTAAGCAACTATTGCAAGCATAAGTTGTGCAAACAATTAATCATATAACCAAATTATAGCTCAATTCCATCATTAAGGGACATAGAGTGTATGGTTAAGCAATCTTAGGTAACGGTGAGAGGCCGACGATCGATCGATTCATAACGTTGCAAGGGAAACCCAAACATACGGAAGAATGCACACCCCAAAAATAATCCAACTAGAAACCAACAGGGGGTGGGGTGTGCACCAACCAGGCGGTTCCCAACCGTCCTCGACTCAGGATCCATTTCTACAGTCTTTGGTACAAGGCATACTAGCCACGGAGACACATGCCGCCCAGCTTCACATATGCACCACTCTGCTGCAGGCAGAGGGGACTCTTCCCAAGATTAGTGGTCATAGACCCCTTACCGGATCAAGAAGGTACTAGGCTTACCGGTCCCATTCCCGGCAAATGCTTAGTACGTTCAAACGCTTAACCACAGACCTACTGGCCGGAGCCGGTCCCATGCTCTTACCACATGAGCATATCCATTTATCAAAATCTTATGATTCCAACATAAGAGACCTGTAGCTCGCGAGTGACGAACATCACTCGACTTTTACCGTGTCCTTAGAGCAATGGCAACTAGCGACCTATCATGCTAGTATTCGAGCATAAGAACCTATGATCATGCATCTAGGGTTTCAATTCAACTCCTGAAACGTAAATGCACAAACACAGACAAGCATAATTGTAAAAGTTAGAAAACTGGGTTATGCTCCGGGGCTTGCCTTCACTAGCAAAGTCAGTGACGAAGTCCTCCGAACTTTGGTTCGGGTCTTGCTGCACTTCCACCACGTTCACTTCTCCTTCCGCAAGATCTCCCTCGGATTCCGGCACCAACTCGTAGTTTCCGTCCGGAAGTTCTACACGACATGCATATGCATTAACTTCATGTATTTATAACTGAGGAGTGAGAATATTGTTTAGCATTGAAGGGTAAACGTGGGGGTGTATGAGTGACCACATTCACCTGGATAAATATATATCCAGCATACTCTTCCTATCAAAGAAAGGGCTATGCGTGCGGGGTTTAACACCTTATTTGATGGTGATTGTGTGGACATCTATATTAATTAGTTAACTTTTCTTCACCAAAATATGGGGTGTTGTTCAGGGTGTGATTTGGTGAGGTTTAACCCAAAGAGTTAAAAGAAAACAAAGGTGATTTCTATTTTTCTTTTAATTCATAGATAAAGCTTGATTTACTTTGAAAATTCATTCTGGAAGAAACACAAACAAGATGACCATGAAACTTTGCAGAGAGGCACATCATACTACACATGAGCTACTGCCAAAAATTTAGATCAATCCAAGCTATAGATCTAGCATGAAAAATACAACTATATTCAACCATTAAAAACAAGAATAAATCATACACCAATAAATATACTACAAATTGAGCTAGAAATTCATGTAGAGGTTCAAAACACCTAATCATGAAGAGATATGCACTTACTCAGCAAAGAAAATTTAAATTAATTTAAATTTATGAAGGAAGGTTAAACTTGTGCAAAAATTATTTGACCCTATTAAACTTGGTAAAAACATCTCTATTATTTATCATGGGTGCAAAACCATAACACAGGATCATAACAAAAAGATTGGATTTAAAAGATCAACAGATTAATTTATAAAAATCCTAAACAGAACAAGGCTGAAAATCAACTTTAAATCATAAGTAAAGATCTGCTTAATAACTTTGTGCCAACATTGAACTAGAAGACCAACATGACATGGCAAACAACATATCCAAAACTTAGCTTCAGATCATGCATAGAATTTGAATTATTTCAGATCTATCTAAAAAGGCAAATTCTACATTATTTAAAATCTACATAGAAATTTGAAAACTTCCTTTGTAGAAAAGTTTCTACTATTCATAAGGATCACAACACAACTAAGTTTGCTTTTTTACGATTTTTCTGTGATTTAATATGCATTTTACAAGATTCAGGAATTTGAAAAGAGGGTGGAAGATTCTTTTTGCAGAAACACCCTTGGCTTTTGCATGGGAGCCCTCGGAAAGAGTTCGATTATCACACAAATGCCCCTGGCGGCGCGGCTGACCTCGCCGGCGGTGATGTGGGGCCGGACTTGGCCGTGCAAGCGGCAGGGGTCGACAGGATGCTCACCTTGGAGCTAGCCGTGGCCGGTGTTGGGCGGGGGAGGACTCTGGCGAGGGGGCTCGGCGGCGCCCTGGATTTCCGGCCGCAGTGGCGGGGATTCCGGCGAGGTGGTCGGTCGTGCACGACAATGCGCTACTGGGGAGGCTTCAGTGTAGACGTGTGGGTGCTCTGGGGTGTTGCAGGACCAGCGGCGTCGAGCTGAGCAGCGAGCTCCACGGCAACGCGGCAATGGCGGCGGCGGAGCAGGGTGGGGACGGCGCCGCGCTGCGGGGCTCTGCCCTTTTTATAGGCGGCGGCGAGCGGGAGATCGGCGCGGGCTCCTTGGCCTCTACACGGGCGTGCGCGCGGGCGGAAGGTAAGGCGCGCACAGGTGCGGCGGTAGTGCCGCGCAAGGCGTGCGCGCGCGGTGTGGCGCGGCCGGGCGTTTTTGCGTCCGGGCGCTGGCCATCCGGCCGGAAGTGCCTCGGGGAGGTGGCACCTGGGTACGGCCCAACTGGTGGCGCGGTGGGCCCACGGTCGGAGCGCCACGGACATCAAAACAGGGGGGCGGCCGGCGCGGCGCACGGCGCTCTCGCACTCTAGAGCGCACGCGGCATTCCGGCGCGGCGAGCAGTTTGATCTTGCCCTGTTTGACCGGCACAAAGAATAAAAAGTTGAATACCACTCAAAAATCCGTCAATACAAAAGATGTAGAGGACCTAACCCTCTTCAAGTTTTGTAAAGGCCGACATATGAAATACTCCACGGATTTTGAACAAAATTGGGTTGAAGTTGCTGTTTTTCTCGGCTAGGTCAACATACATCCCTAAACTTTGACCAAAATTTTGAGTGCCTTTCACTTCGAATTTCAAATGCCGCTAATTGAATGAAATGTGTCCCATGTGAAAATGAGCAACTTTCATATTGGCCGATTTTGAAGTTGTTATATGAAAAGTGGAGAACGCGCTAGATTATCGATGAAAGGTATGGGACCCTAGGGTGTTGACCTTGATTTGGAGGGGTTTGACTCGGGTTAGGGATGTTGACCAAGTCAAACAAGTTAACCACCATGCTTAGCCTTGTTAATGAGGGTGATCACTGTTGCTTAAACATCAGGGATGTTACAGCCTACCCCCCTTACAAAGAATCTCGTCCCGAGATTCGGAAAATAAAGACGAAGGTAGGGAAAAACACTTACGATTGCGAGATTGTAGAAAACCCGGGTACTTGGTGTTGAGATAGTGTTCCGTCTCCCAAGTAGCTTCGTCTTCAGTATGGTGACTCCATTGGATTTTGTACATTGTTACCGAATGTCGTCGAGTCTTCCTCTCTTTTTGATCCAAAATTCTTAGAGGATGCTCAACCACGGATAAGTCGGGTTCGATCCAAGCATTTGATTCGATGATAACTTTTATCTCTAGCTTGTTAGCACATCTCCTGAGTTGTGAAACATGAAATACATTATGGACTGCTGAAAGCTGTTCAGGAAGCTGAACGCGATAAGCAACCGGTCCACAAACTTGAATGATTTCATAAGGGCCAATATAGCGTGGTGCTAATTTCCCTTTCACTCCAAACCTTTGAATTCCCTTTGTTGGTGAAACCTTAAGATATACATATTCACCAACTTGATATGGCTTAGGTTTCCTTCCTTGATCATGGTAGCGTTGTTGACTCATTTGAGCTGTCTTTAGATTTGCTTGTATTACTTTAACTTTTTCTTCTGCTTCTTCAACTAACGTTGGACCGAAGAATTTTCTTTCCCCGGTCTGTGACCAGTTCAAAGGAGTTCGACACCTCCTTCTATAAAGAGCTTCAAATGGTGCCATTTTCAAGCTAGCCTGGTAGCTATTGTTATACGAGAATTCAGCCAAGGACAAGCAATTGTCCCAATTCTTGTCAAAATGGATAATACAAGCTCTCAACATATCCTCTAGGACTTGATTTACTCTCTCAGTCTGACCATCCGTCTGAGGGTGGTAAGTAGAACTGTGAAGTAGCTTGGTTCCCATTGAGGTATGTAGGTATTCCCAGAAACGTGACATGAACTGAGGACCTCTATCTGAAACGATGGTTCTAGGAACTCCGTGTAAGCACACGATACGTTCAAGATAAATCTCTGCATATTGCTTTGCTGAGTATGTGGTATGAACAGGAATAAAGTGTGCGGTCTTTGTGAGTCTGTCCACAATAACCCAGATAGAATATGGTGCTTAGAGGTGAGAGGCAGTCCCACTATGAAATCCATACTTATATCATCCCATTTCCATGAAGGTATCGGCAAAGGTTGAAGGGTACCGTCAGCTTTCAAATGACTGGCTTTAATTCTCTGACATGTGTCACACTCGGACACATACTTGGCAATCTCTACTTTCATATTTGACCACTAGAAGTTTTCCTTCACATCTTGGTACATTTTGCTACTCTCAGGATGAATTGCAAATTTGGACAAATGAGCTTCATCCAAAATTTCCTTCCTGAGACTAGTATCATTTGGAACAACAAGACGTTGCCCAAACCAAACTGTACCCTTTGAGTCTTGGTGAAAACACTTGTATTTAGGATCACCTTCTGACAACTTTTGCCTTATCTTCTTAACATCCTCGTCATTGGACTGAGCATTCAAGACTTTGTCATACAAGGTTGCCTCCATGCCAATAGCATTTAACTCACCTTGACTAACAATTTCCAATTTGAGTTTGTTCATCTCGTGGCATAGTGTGTCACTATAGGTGTCCACGGATAAGCAATTGCAATGGGATTTTCGGCTAAGAGCATCTGCAACGACATTTGCCTTACCGGGGTGGTAATGTACTTCCAGGTCATAATCTTTAATAAGTTCTAACCACCTTCTCTGGCGCATATTCAAGTCGGCCTGAGTGAAGATATACTTGAGACTCTTGTGGTCAGTGAAGATATTGCAACGGGTTCCCATCAAATAATGCCTCCAAATTTTGAGAGCATGAACAACCGCTGCTAATTCAAGATCATGAGTGGGGTAATTTAATTCATGGGGTCGAAGTGCTCGAGAAGCATAAGCAATGACTCTATTTTCTTGCATGAGTACACAACCAAGACCAGTACCTGAGGCATCACAATAAACCTCATATGGCTTAGAGTTGTCTGGTTGAGCCAAAACAGGTGCTGAAGTCAAATATTGTTTTAGGGCGTGGAAAGCTTTTTCACAACTCTCATCCTACACAAACTTGACTCCTTTCTTCATAAGTTCAGTCATAGGTTTGGCAATTCTGGAAAAATCCAGAACGAAGCGACGATAATAACCAGCTAATCCGAGAAAGCTTCGAATCTGATGAACGGACTTAGGTGGTTTCCAATCCATCACTTCTTGCACTTTACTTGGATCTACTGAGATACCATCACTAGAAATAGTGTGGCCCAAGAATTTCACACTATCCAGCCAGAATTCGCATTTGGAGAATTTAGCGTGAAGCTTGTGATCTCTCAAACGCTGCAAAACAATGCGGAGATGTTCGGCATGTTCTTCTTCATCTTTGGAATAAATTAAGATGTCGTCGATGAATACCACCACGAACTTATCAAGTTCGTTCATGAATACCAAATTCATGAGGTACATGAAGTAAGCAGGAGCATTAGTCAGCCCGAAGGACATGACTAGAAATTCATATAGCCCATACCGTGTGGAAAAGGCAGTTTTAGGAATATCACAAGGTCGGAACTTTATCTGATGATACCCTGATCTAAGATCAATCTTGGAAAAGATCTTTGCTCCTGATAGTTGATCAAACAACACATCAATGCAGGGAAGGGGGTATTTGTTTTTGATAGTCACCGCATTGAGAGGCCGGTAGTCCACACACAGTCTCAAACTACCGTCTTTCTTCTTAACGAAGAGAGCAGGATATCCCCAAGGGGAAGAACTCGGGCGAATGAAACCCTTATCCAATAGTTCCTGAAGCTGGGTCTTCAATTCGGCCAGTTCCTTAGGTGGCATGCGGTAGGCTCTTTTTGAGATAGGTGCCGTACCGGGTTGAAGTTCGATAACGAATTCAATGTCTCGGTACGCTGGCATACCCAGCAGATCATCAGGGAAGACATCCAGGTATTCACACACCACTGGAATTTCTTCTAATTGGGTGGCTATGGTCACATAGGCACATGCATCCACATATACTCTGGAAGGTAAGTAGAGCGTTGATGCTCCTACTCTCAGGGAGTTGATTTCTATCCTTCGCTCAGAAATGTCCAAGATCACCTTGTGCATGGTCATCCAGTCCATTCCTAGAATAACATCTATTCCATCTAGTGCCAAGGTTATGAGATTCGTCTGAAAAACCTTGCTATCTAACTCCAAAGGTACTCCAATGTTTAGGGTGTTGGAAGAAAATTTTCCTCCCGGGGTAGTAATCTTATAGATACTCCTAGTGTGCGTTTCCTTTAAACCCAACTTGATTTGTGTTTGCTTGTTCATAAAACTGTGCGTAGCACCAGAATCAAACAAAATCTTAATAGGTTTGCCTTGGATAGAGAATGTACCCGTCATGACTGCTGCTCCCTCAGGAATTTCCACCATTGTGGTGAAGTTGAGGCGACCCTGCTTGACTTGCACGGTTTGCTTCTTTCCCTTGTCCTTGTTGTCCTGAGTAGGTCCACGTCCTTGGTTCTGCTGGTTGCGCTGGTTCTGCTGCTTGGGACGGGGGCACTCATTAGCATAGTGTCCCGTCTCACCACAGTTGTAGCATTTGCCATCCCTAGCATTCCGGTTAGGCTGCGGAGCATTGGACCTGTAATTCGGTTGGGAAGCAGAAGAACGATAGTCTCCTCGCTGCTGATTCTGGGACGGCTTAGCTACCTAGCGTCCAGACCGCTGGTTCCTTTGAGAATCCTGGGAAACCTTCTTCACAAGGTGAAACTTCCGATTAGGCGCGTTGTTAGAGTTGAACGCAGCCTTTCTCTTCTTTGCATTCTGCGTTCTCTTCATAGCATCTTCTTGAGAAATAGCCAGATTCACTATCTCGTGGTAGGTGTCAGTCTTGATGGGGTTCAGCCTTTCATAAAGCTCAGGATCAAGACCACGTCAGAAACGATCCATCTTCTTCGCATCGTTATCCACATGGTATCCCCCATACTGACAAAGGTTGTTGAATTTCTGGGCATATTGATACACAGAATCAGAACCTTGCCTTAATGCCAGTAATTCACTGATCTTCCGATCAACCATTCCCTGAGGAATGTGATGAGTCTTGAACGCAGTTTTGAACTCATCCCAAGTAATGGCATGTCCAGCCGGTTGCGTCATCTTGAAGTGTTCCCACCAGATCAAAGTAGGACCACGAAGTTGCAATGCTGCAAAGCTAGCCTTGCGCTCCTCTGAGCAGGGCAGAGTGAGAGCATCGAACCTGGCCTCAATGGCACGAATCCAAGCATCTGCCTCCAGTGGTTCTTCTGCTTTGGTGAATATTGGTGGCTTCATGGCCATGAAGTGCTCATTCTTTGCCACTTGTGACTGGTCATCACGCGGATTGCCGCGTTGCTGCTGCTGCTGATTGTGCAAGATCTGGCGCATCATATCAGCTTGAGCCAACAGGAAGGTCTCCATGGGCGTCATGGGAGGTGGCGGTGGAGGATTGCTGCCACTAGCATCACCGAACCCATGGGGAGTATTGCGAGTGGGACCCACCATCTGAAAAATTATGGAAGTAAAGATTAGTCACATATTCACAAGCTTGCAGATAGATTTATGCACAAGTAGAATATGTGAAACAATCCATTCAACAGAATTTTTCAGGAGGGTCAGCCACAACACTGAAATGAAAAATTCATATCTCCCGGCTCGATCAACGGATGGTGCTCAATTTTGGTCAGTAGGAGCATCATGTCGTGCACTACGTTTTTGGTATTCAACCAATACACGGATTTTGATGTTATCATGCTTGAAAAATCCATTTACCGACTCTCTGTTTTGGCTGTTTTTCAGCCAGCCGAGGGTTACAAAAATATTCATAACTCTCAGCACAAAAGAGCAATAAGGGTGAAAATTTGTGAGCATGCACAAAATGAAATTTCCAACAACTTTCCTTCATATTGCATAGCTCAGATTTGATCATAAGGGGGTTCAATTTACAGATTACTAGGACTGCTGCAGAAAGTCTTGCAACACAAGGTCATACACTAGATTACATCACATGATTACAACATACACTAGGTCCTCTTTCAATATACTAGTGGTTAACATGTAGCTTCTAGCCACACAAAAGAATACTCCAACTACGCTAGCCTAACCCATCCATGGACCAAAATTAGGCCACCGTAGGAGTACACATGCTGCACTATCTACTACCATCTAGAAGTCATCTAGGTTGTCTACTGAGGAGGAGCTCGAAGCGGATGAAGCAATCTCCATTGGTTCTGCCTGTGATTCTTCCTTCTCACTGTCTATCATGGACTGAGTGTCATCCGGATCCTCCTCCATAGCTTCTGGAACTGGTGGTGGTGGCGGCTGCTGTAGCATAGCAATCATGCCATGGGCAGCACCCAGATCCTCGTCCATCAACTCTAGCTGCTCTTCCATTTGTGCTAGTGCTTGTATGTGCTGTAAGCACTCATTCCTCAACTGATCCATCTCAACCTGCATCTGATCTCGCTGCTCCTGGAGTCCTTTAACAGTCTGAAGGCGATCAGCGAGCTGGTGTGCCCACAGAGCTATACAGGTCACCCAGTGAGCCTCTTTAGCCTGCAGTCCAACAATCCTCAGTCGTGCCTCAGCAAGGTCTCGCTCCAGTCCCATGTAGCCACGGGAGATGGAGTGCAGGTGGTGATTCCGTACTCCCAACACTCCAGCAGTGTCTAGAGCAACGGTGGACACGTCTGTGGTAGCCACACTGCGGAGAGCCTGCAGACGATACAGTGCATTCACGCACCGGGACATCTCGTGCAGTACGTCCAGTGGGGTCCTCTCAGTCAGAAGTGCTGCCATGTTCCCCATGCGGCTCCTCCACGCGGGATCCGCGGGGTCCACGGTCGGAAGTAGTCCCACCGGAGTCGAAGAAACCTCGAGAGGGTGCTGATCACCAAAGGAGTTCAACACTCTCAAAGCAGCAACCTCAAGTGTCTCCAACATGCAGATGCCAGACACGTCCATGCTCAGGTCCTGCCACTCCGGGTGAGTAGGGTGAAGTGGCACGGTCACCCGAACATAGCAGCGAGGCACTCCAAGTTGTGTGGTCTCCAACGCCTCGTACATCGGAGGAGTAGCTTACCCTGACGAGCGAAGAGTGTCCCACAAAATGCGAGCAAACCCCTCAAGGTGTAGCCCATCGGTGCGGACCATCCCGTCAGGACGTACCTCCCAGAAGAGCGGTCCAGCCATCTGTATCAACAAAACTCCCACCGATTAGTGTGAGTTAAAAGATAACAGATTCTGTCCAAAGCACAAAAAAATGCATAAAGCTCATATTCTGGTAGGCCAAAAATTTTCAAATTTTTCCAGCTACTCAGTGAAGTTATTATACCCAAAATTGGTATTCAAAAGTTGGGCTAAAAACAAAAAGAAGATACCCTAATAGAGCAAGGTTTAGTTCTTTATCTCCCAGGAAAAACAGCAAGTAGACAGGAAATAAACTGAGCATAACTCCAGATTCCCTTGCTCAAAAATTCTGAAATTTTTTCAGCAGGATCTAGACAAGATTTGACACAACTTTTGTATCTAACTTTTCTCCAGAAAACTCTGTTCAAAGGGTCGAAAAATTCAGACCAACAGAGCATCCAAAAGTGAGAAACAAGGACAGCTATCAAGATTGGGATGATGTGAAGGTGTTTTGGTGAGGTGCTTTAGGATAGATTATGAAGTGATTTATTTACTTCTCAACAACTTCTAGCATGATGCAAAAAGTGTCCTAAACATCCTCACAAGGCAAGTCCATGCCCAAAACTCGGGGTTAGTGCCGGTTGCAAGGCACAATTATACGTCTCTCCCTATAATAGCTAGTCGGATACTAACCGTTCGATCTACTGGAACATGGTTAGTGTACCTGCAAAAGAAAGAACCTTCCGTGCCAGCACATCACAGAAGCATCCACAAACATTACCATTCGCTATAGAAACGGCACCCATGCGTTTAGCGCTGCATGGACATCGTCCAACCTGAGACACACCCCTTTCGAATGGAGGGTGTCCCCCTTCGCATGTTCGTAATGCGGAATCATGCACACGTATAGCAAAACGTGGCGACATCACAACCCATGATATGTTCATATGGAATAGAACATACCATCCTTCGTATGCTTTACATACGGAAAGCGCACGTATAAAACACGTGTGCATCCAACCGAGAAGATAGGATCCGTTGAATAGATTGCCCTATCGACCCTCGCATACTTGTGATGCGGCACAACACACGTATGAAACACGTGGCTTAAGAAGTGCTGGAAGTTAGTTTAAATACACCATAATTTACTAGCCACCTGAAAGAACCCAAAATCCCTCTAGGGCCTCTCGGACTAGTTCATCCTTAGCGTTCCTAACGCATTTTGCAAACACACCTTAATCTTGCAAGTTTTATTTCAAAAACATGTTATTAAAGGTGTATTAAGATCTCTGGTGTACAAGTGAGCTCTGATGCCAGCTGTGACAGAACCACCCAAATTAATTCCATATTATTGCCTAAACCACTCCATTTGGTCATTAAGCAATAATACAGAAGTAACTTGTCGCCTCTGCCGGGTCAAGCCCGGTAAATCACTTTAACCAGGATCGAAGAATTGTACATTAAAACTCACACGACGGCGAGTCCAGAGATAAACATTTCAAAAATTATTACATCAAGCTCCATAAGGTTTTAATATTACAAACCAAGTCCTTTGCATAAGGTAAGGTGCACGGGGATCCAAAAAAGAAAAAACCCCTCCAATGTGCGAACGAAGTCGAACATCGAGCTCCTGGAATATAAATCCAGAAGGTCGAAGTGAAGGCGAGATGTCGATCTTGAAGAACCACCGACCTGACCTGGATCAGGTGACACAAAGTAGCTCCCGCGACCTTTCGAAAGGTCGCAATGCCAACCGTAGGTAGGTCGAGCAGAGGAGTAATGGAAGCAGGCTTCCAGTAAGTCGATGCGACGTAGAAGCAAGAGGGCGTCACAAGACACACTCGTAGAGTAGCCCCCGAGCAGTAAAGCAACCAGAATGGCCGGTTTGATGCTCCAAAAACGAGGAAGAAAAGGAGAACCTGCGGCCTTCTGCCTTATCAGCGTGATGCTCTGACAAACTGAGCCAATAAGCCAAAACACCTAGAATCTTGTGGAAGACGCCAACCGTCGAAAGCTGTCATGACCGGAGTCACAAGCGCACTGTACGGTCACGAGCTTGCTCCCACGCAAGGCATAAGCTGTTGTCCACTCACAAGGGACAAAAGCACCAGGATGTAGTCAGGTAGGGGAAAGGCGCGCCAACACTCCCCACGGGTGAACAGTGACCTCATGCTTCACGCGGGAACAGTAACCTTAAGGATAAGGACGCCACACAAGCTGGGTTGCGGATAAGATCGGAGGCTGAGTTCCTGCGGGTATAAATAGGTGCCCACGCCATTAGGCGAAGAACCCAAGCTGCTTGTAAAAGCCATGGCGATGCTGTGTAGTAATTTCTCCATTCCTTGGACTTGCGTCCGTCCACCAGAGCATAGAGCTAGTGCCATTAATGCTTGGAGCTAGAAGAATGCTTGTGAAGCCCGAAGAACTCTATCAGCTGTTCCTCCCGCGCCCACCGAGGAATCCAGGTGCAGCAGGGGGCAGTGCTGGCGTCAGTGGGCCTTACACGCAGATGCCTGAGGTTGTGACAGAACCGCCCAAATTAATTCCATATTATTGCCTAAACTACTCCATTTGGTCATTAAGCAATAATACAGAAGTAACTTGTCGCCTCTGCCGGGTCAAGCCCGGTAAATCACTTTAACCAGGATCGAAGAATTGTACATTAAAACTCACACGACGGCGAGTCCAGAGATAAACATTTCAAAAATTATTACATCAAGCTCCATAAGGTTTTAATATTACAAACCAAGTCCTTTGCATAAGGTAAAAAGTTCAAAGTTTGAAACACAGCGGAATTAAAATACTAAACTTCATAAGTGACATCATAGGAGGCCATCCATGACATCACTAAGCACTGTCATCCTCCCACTCCACTTCCCAACCGGGTGGGAGAGAACCAGGCCACGGGAACCCATCATCATTCACGTCACCTGAAAACAACAATAACAGCAAGGCTGAGTATACTAATACTCAGCAAGACTTAACCGGCGGGTGATGGAAAATCACCAACTCCCTAGACATGCAAGGCTCTTTGGCTAGTGGGTTGTTTTGCTGAAAAGCAATGAAGAGTAGGTCCTTACTTTCAAGTTTTAGCTCAAGATTCTAGTTGATTATCCATTACTAAGTAAGCAACTATTGCAAGCATAAGTTGTGCAAACAATTAAGCATATAACCGAATTATAGCTCAATTTCATCATTAAGGGACATAGAGTGTATGGTTAAGCAATCTCAGGTAACGGTGAGAGGCCGACGATCGATCGATTCATAACCTTGCAAGGGAAACCCAAACATACGGAAGAATGCACACCCCAAAAATAATCCAATTAGAAACCAAGAGGGGGTGGGGTGTGCACCAACCAGGCGGTTCCCAACCGTCCTCGACTCAGGATCCATTTCTACAGTCTTTGGTACAAGGCATACTGGCCACGGAGACACATGCCGCCCAGCTTCACAGATGCACCACTCTGCTGCAGGCAGAGGGGACTCTTCCCAAGATTAGTGGTCATAGATCCCTTACCGGATCAAGAAGGTACTAGGCTTACCGGTCCCATTCCCAGCAAATGTTTAGTATGTTCAAACGCTTAACCACAGGCCTACTGGCCGGAGCCGGTCCCATGCTCTTACCACATGAGCATATCCATTTATCAAAATCTTATGATTCCAACATAAGAGACCTGTAGCTCGTGAGTGACGAACATCACTCGACCTTTACCATGTCCTTAGAGCAATGGCAACTAGCGACCTATCATGCTAGTATTCGAGCATAGGAACCTATGTTCATGCATCTAGGGTTTCAATTCAACTCCTGAAACGTAAATGCACAAACATAGACAAGCATAATTGTAAAAGTTAGAAAACTAGGTTATGCTCCGGTGCTTGCCTTCACTAGCAAAGTCAGTGACGAAGTCCTCCGAACTTTGGTTCGGGTCTTACTGCACTTCCACCACGTTCACTTCTCCTTCCGCAAGATCTCCCTCGGATTCCGGCACCAACTCGTAGTTTCCGTCCGGAAGTTCTACACGACATGCATATGCATTAACTTCATGTATTTATAACTGAGGAGTGAGAACATTGTTTAGCATTGAAGGGTAAACGTGGGGGTGTATGAGTGACCACATTCACCTGGATAAAGATATATCCAGCATACTCTTCCTATCAAAGAAAGGGGTATGCGTGCGGGGTTTAACTCCTTATTTGATGGTGATTGTGTGCACATCTATATTAATTAGTTAACTTTTCTTCACCAAAATATGGGGTGTTGTTCAGGGTGTGATTTGGTGAGGTTTAACCCAAAGAGTTAAAAGAAAACAAAGGTGATTTCTATTTTTCTTTTAATTCATAGATAAAGCTTGATTTACTTTGAAAATTCATTCTGGAAGAAATACAAACACGATGACCATGAAACTTTGCAGAGAGGCACATCATACTACACATGAGCTACTGCCAAAAATTTAGATCAATCCAAGCTATAGATCTAGCATGAAAAATACAACTAGATTCAATCATTAAAAACAAGAATAAATCATACAACAATAAATATGCAATAAATTGAGCTAGAAATTCATGTAGAGGTTCAAAACACCTAATCATGAAGAGATATGCACTTACTCAGCAAAGAAAATTGAAATTAATTTAAATTTATGAAGGAAGGTTAAACTTGTGCAAAAATTATTTGACCCTATAAAACATGGTCAAAACATCTCTATTATTTATAATGGGTGCAAAACCATAACACAGGATCATAAAAAAATATTGGATTTAAAAGATCAACAAATTAATTTATAAAAATCCTAAACAGGAACAAGGTTGAAAATCAACTTTAAATCATAAGTAAAGATCTACTTAATAACTTTGTGCCAAAATTAAACCAGAATACCAACATTACATGGCAAACAACATATCCAAAATTTAGCTTCAGATCATGCATAGAATTTGAATTATTTCAGATCTATCTAAAAAGGTAAATTCAACATTATTTAAAATCTACATAGAAATTTGAAAATTTCCTTTGTAGAAAAGTTTCTACTATTCATAAGGATCACAACACAATTGAGTTTGCATTTTTATGATTTTTCTGTGATTTAATATGCATTTTACAAGATTCAGGAATTTGAAAAGAGGGTGGAAGATTCTTTTTGCAGAAACACCCTTGGCTTTTGCATGGGAGCCCTCGGAAAGAGTTCGATTATCACACAAATGCCCCTGGCGGCGCGGCTGACCTTGCCGGCGGCGATGTGGGGCCAGACTTGGTCGTGCAAGCGGCGGGGGTCGACGGGATGCTCACCTAGGAGCTAGCCGTGGTCGGTGTTGGGCGGGGGAGGACTCTTACGAGGGGGCTCGGCGGCGCCCTGTATTTCCGGCCGCGGCGGCGGGGATTCCGGCGAGGTGGGTGGTCGTGCACGATAATGCGCTACTGGGGAGGCTTCAGTGTAGACGTGTGGGTGCTCTGGGGTGTTGCAGGACCGGTGGTGTCGAGCTGAGTAGCGAGCTCCACGGCAGCGCGGCAATGGCGGCGGCGGAGCAGGGTGGGGACGGCGCGGCGTTGCGGGGCTCTGCCCTTTTTATAGGTGGCGGCGAGCGGGAGATCGGCGCGGGCTCCTTGGCCTCTACGCGGGCGCGCGCGCGGGCGGAAGGCAAGGCGCGCACAGGTGCGGCGGCAGTGCCGCGCAAGGCGCGGGCGCGGCGTGGCGCGGCCGGGCGTTTCTGCGTCCGGGCGCGGGCCATCCGGCTGGAAGTGCCTCAGGGAGGTGGCACCTGGGTACGGCCCAACTGGTGGCGCGGTGGGCCCACGGACGTCGAAACAGGGGGCGGCCGGCGCGGCGCGCGGCGCTCTCGCGCTCTAGAGCGCGCGCGGCGTTCCGGCGCGGCGAGCAGTTTGATCTTGCCTTGTTTGACCGACGCAAAGAATAAAAAGTTGAATACCACTCAAAAATCTGTCAATACAAAAGATGTAGATGACCTAACCCTCTTCAAGTTTTGTAAAGGCCGACATATGAAGTACTCCACGGATTTTGAACAAAATTGGGTTGAAGTTGCTGTTTTTCTCGGCTAGGTCAACATACAGCCCTGAACTTTGACCAAATTTTTGAGTGCCTTTCACTTCGAATTTCAAATGCCGCCAATTGAGTGAAATGTGTCCCATGTAAAAATGAGCAACTTTCATATTGACCGATTTTGAAGTTGTTATATGAAAAGTGGAGAACGCGCTAGATTATCGATGAAAGGTATGGGACCCTAGGGTGTTGACCTTGATTTGGAGGGGTTTGACTAGGGTTAGGGATGTTGACCAAGTCAAACAAGTTAACCACCATGCTTAGCCTTGTTAATGAGGGTGATCACTGTTGCTTAAACATCAGGGATGTTACAGAGGTGATGCTGGTGACCACAGGAAACCTGCTGGAGCGCGAGTAGAGGGGGCTGTGTGGCAGCTGCCTCTACAGCGGCGGTAGAGGTCTGCAACCAGGTCCTGAAGTTAGAAGAAAACTTGCGATGCACCTTATTAGTGTAAACTGCATCGCAAACATTATATAGGGTAGCTCAGGGCCATTGATGTCTTTGTATCTTGTAATTGGCCAAGGGACAAAGTCCTTGTAGCTTGTGAAGCTTTATATTTGCATTTGTATGATAAATGGTATTTCCCAAGTAGATGTAGAGGTGCCCAGGCGGCAATGGTATGGCTACCAAGGTCCCAGCAGGGCTATGTTAGCACGCCGACCTTTGGGAGGCCTTAAGAAGCGACAAATTGCCCGTATCGACCTGAATCGACACGACCGCTGTGACAACCCCACCCGAGATAAGTCCGTACTATCACCTAAACCAATCCACTTAGCTATCTGTGCTCGGGCTTCTTCCAATTCTTGTGTGGTACCCTTCCCTTCCTTAACTTGCCGCCTATTAATTCGGTGTCTATAGAAAACACTTTCTCCAACCATCAATTGATAGGTGTCATACATGGCCTTGGAGAAATGGACTGACGTAACAAGATCAGGATTATGGTGAGCATCACCTTGAGCGGGGAGAAACGCTTCACGTTCCACCCATTGCGCAGGGTGTTCTGCTCCTATGGGAATCACCTTGGCTGCAGTACCAGCTACCGAGGCAGAATGCTTCCCACAAAAAGTAGTGAGGGCTTCAAGAGTGGCATTTTGTACGGTGCTAGGCAGTGTCAAGCCTTGGGCTTTAAATTCCCATATTTCCCAGTCGGGATTCATCGGGCAAGTGGGAATCTTCACCTTCACTTCCCAAAGAAGGATTTGTCCCGACGTCATGAACTCACGTCCCATGTACCCTGGATACGTGGTGTATCCAAAGTCCTTCAGGGTGTCCCACAGAAGTGCAGGAAATCCACCTTCCTCGAGGCAGTTCAAGTGAGTCCACGCTTGCGCATCAGCGGTCATGGATCCGGAGTTGGACATCTGGATAGAGTGACGATAATAAGTATTCTGATGCAAGAATGTGCACAAGGATAGATTCTCATGGCTATAAAAGTGAGTTGCATGCAAAAACCACCCTAAGGATTCTAACTGTCATCAAATCCTTAGGTAGATACCGAGGAACAATTCGGATCCTCAGGTGTTAAAATTGGGGTAGCCATCTATACAAAGGTACAGAGTATGCCTAAACTCAACGAGCGTGACATACAAATGGCATAAAGTTCTGGCGGTTGTGAACAAAAATTCATAACTCAGAAACTACATCCCCAAACATTCCCAAATTTTTGTAGCAACTCAGCAAGGTTATGAGGCACATTTTTGGTATTCAAAGGTTGACCTAAAAAGGTTTGGAAGGTGCTCCAAAGATACCAGTTCAGATCGAGGTCTCCAGGAAAAACAGCAAGACAGGGTGTCACTATTTTGGGCATAACTTGAGATCAATAGAAGCTATGACCACGAGATTTTGATGGCAACAACTAGATTAGATATGGAGCAACTTTGGTATAGATTATCTAGTCCAACTATTTTTGT
This sequence comes from Cenchrus fungigraminus, assembly GCA_036936925.1. Taxonomy (NCBI): domain Eukaryota; kingdom Viridiplantae; phylum Streptophyta; class Magnoliopsida; order Poales; family Poaceae; genus Cenchrus; species Cenchrus fungigraminus. Next base: position 125,102,611 of record CM072777.1, read on the forward strand.
TAAGCAACACGCATCTACTTGATGACTAAGCAACAAGCAAGCTATACATGCAAAGCCATATCAACATCAAGATAACAAGGTAGCACCTAGAGAGCATACTAACATGTATGATTGCAAAATTTTAGGGTTCAACAAATTTTAGCATGATGCAAAAAGCGTCACATACGACCTCACACGGCGATCAAGCCAAAAATCAAAGTTAGTGCCGGTGGCAAGGCTTATATACTTCTCTCCCTATAATAACTAGTCGGAGCTACACATTGGTCACGCAACGATCGTACGAATCGTGGTTAGTGTACCTGCAGAAAAGAACCTTCCGTGCCAGCACGTCATGGAAGCGTCCACATACATTACCATTCACTATAGAAATGGTACCCATGCATTTTGCACCGCATGGACGACGTCCAACCTGAGACACGCCCCTTTTGAATGGAGGGTGCCCCCCTTCGCATGTTCGTAATGTGGAATCATGCGCACGTGTAGCAAAACGTGGTGACATCACAACCCATGACATGTTCATCTTGAATAGAACATGGCATCCTTCGTATGACTTGCATATGGTAGCACACGTATAAAACACGTGCACATCCAACCGAGAAGATAGGATCCGTTGAATGGATTGCCCTATCAACCCTCGCATACTCGTGATGCGGCACAACACACGTATGAAACACGTGGCTTAAGAAGTGCTGGAAGTTAGAATAAATAAACCATAAATACTTAGCCACCTTAAAAGAATCCAAAATTCCCTCTAGGGCCTTTCGGTCTAATCATTCCTTAACGATCCAACGTATTTTCAAAATCCAATCAATTTTGGTAAGTTTTAATTATAAATCATGTGGTTAGTATTAAACTAATTACCCTGGTGTAAACAGATGCTCTGATACTGTTGACGGTTGTTATCTACTCATTTTATACCCGTCAACATGTACCTTTTGGCATGAGAAATGATCATCAACACTAGAATAGGGCTTAAACTAATCATTTCCACAAGTGTTGGTGTTTATTCAAATGTAGGTATTTAGCACAAGAAATGGAGAGAAAGCACGCACATTTGATCCAAGCCATTCAGGCCCTTAAACAGCTAGGGTGGGTTGGCGCTTGTTGACGGCTGTTAATTGCTACTTTTACACCGTCAGTACCTGCATAATATTATGGTAAAAGGATCATCAACACTAGAATAGGGCTTGATACTAACAATTTCCACAAGTGTTGGTGTTTTTAGCTTTTGTTGCAGGATGCACCAAAATGCGTGCCAAATGGTACAATTGAGAGCAAGTAGTCCAATGGCTATTAAAGGACGTCATCATAAACAACTTCAAATGCAAATTTGGACTGCACCATTGCGACGGGCTCGTCGAGACGATCGAAATGGACATATTATATGCCTACATCAGAGTTCGTATGCACGAGATATACAAAGGACAAAATATGATGCAGTGCTGACGTCACCGTACCCTATCCCTATGCAACTCACCGCAGAGCCGCCACGTGTCAGGGCCTAGTTGGTTCGGATTCTCCCACGTTTGACTGCTGGCGCGTGCAGCTGCGCAGCAGCAGCAGCTGGGGGCACCACGCGGCAGGCCCGGATTGGCTGCCAACCCCTCCGGCGGATCAGCACAGGAGGCAGTGCAGCAGGCGACGTGGCAGTATATGAGTGGGCACCAGCCGCGCACGCGGATCGTCCTCTGCGCAGATGCGGGATGCCGCCGTGTGGGCCACGCATCGCCCATCCGTGCGGGAGCGCACCTCCGGCGCTGGCACGCGCGCGCGGGAGCGGATCGCCTGCCCAGGCCGAGACACGTGTTGGCATCGGATAGGCGCGGGGTGAGTCAGCACATGCAGCGTACAGGAGAAGGCGCGGGAAGCACGGGCGGGCGCCGGTTCGCCGGCCTGGTTCGCTTGGCTCGGCCGGTTCTCCTTCTTTTACACCGGTTCAAGCCCCAAAATACATCGGATGCTCCGGTTTTGTCCGGTTCTCGACTCCAGAAGCTCGGTTCTGCAAGGACAGGTGTCGCCACAGGGTTGGCTGCGCCCAGAAGCTGCTGCACAAGTCCTCCTACCTCCCTAGCCTATAAATAGAGATGGAGGCGGTAAAGAAAGAGACATCCCATTCTCCTCCCTCTCTCTTTAAAAAACACTTGTTTCCTCTCTCATGTGATCTCTCATGGATCAAATGAGTTGATCCATGTGGGTGAGAGTAGGTGCTAGGTAGAGTGTGGTGTTGGTGAGGGTGTCATGTTCTTCGATTAGAGCAAAGTAAGTATTCTTGTATTTTCCAATTAGACTAAAGTGTTATTCATGCATGAATGATATGTTCTTGAGTTCTTCGTTCGTTCATCATTTAGAGGCTCGTGTTCTTCATGAACGCGCTTCCTCGATCTAGTTGACGAACAAGTTACTCACGCTTTTGTGTTTGTTCATAAGTTAGAGGCTCGTGTTCTTCACGAACACGACCCTTTGATCTTTTGTTACAAGTGCATAAGTTTGCATCCTGTTTGTGTGAATTAATCTCATTAGATCTTGTTGGAGTACATTAATACGCTGGCATTCGTTCTTCCTATCATCTGTGTGATCCTGTGGTAAGTGAGATTAGCTTGAAGCTCGCGGGTTCGCCGCTCCGTATTTATATGGAGTGCTATAGTGTTTCTACAGGATATCAGACGTAGCCGTGCTATAGTAGTAATCGGTGGTGTAGACGTGGTGTCTAGACTACGGGTTATCCTTCGAATGCCCTGTATCCCACGGTTTGTCTTGGGGTAGGCCGCGGTAGTGACAGCCATTGGACCCTCTGAAACCCCCCACGTTCGGATACAGCGTGTAGGCAACCCTTTGCCGTGAACCAACTGTTATAGCCAGGAGGGGCCGGTGTTCGAAGTGAGCATAATTGCTTGCTCTTCTCCTCTGGGATCAGTATTCATAGGAAGCGCCTCATCATCTCTCAACCTTAACTAGGGGCTTGGTGTCCTTGGACCGTTCGTTTAGGATAGAAGGTAGTGCACACCGTTCCTTGGATTCGATACCCTTTGGAATACTCCTTTGGGGAAGTGCTACAGCGGTATTTTCGTGCACTTGCGGTATACCCGGTTGCTCTTATACGTTCCCTCTAGGTGTACAACTAGTGGTGACGTTAAGAAACGCCAACAGCGCCCAAGGCGAGTGTTATACTTGAGAGACCGTGCTAGACTCTGTGCTCGGTCAAGGCAGATCCTTTCTACCTATCCTATCAATCAGTGTTGTGTCCTTAGACCACCAGCTAAGCCAGAAACTAGAGCTCCTCCGTCCTAGGAACGAAACTCGATGGGAATACTCATTCTCCGAGGGAGAAGTGCTACAACGGTGTATCCGTGCGCTTGCGGATTCGTTCGCACTCGTCAGTGTACCCGGGTGTCTCTTACACGCTCACGCTACCCAACGGCGCCTAGCAGTGAGGTTAAGAAACGCCAATAAGCATTTTTGGCGCCGTTGCCGGGGACGGTTGCTGTTTCTATCTTCGAGCCTAGTGGTCTTCGTATCTTTTTATCTTTTCCTTTTTGTTCTACCTTTACCCCTGTTACCCTTTTGAGATGTCTTCCTGTCAAAGCCTCTTTACCCCTAGGGGCGAGTTTGTCATAGAGCAACCATCAACTTCCTCATCTTGCTACAAACTCGGTCCTGGCTTTATAGCCATGGTTCGAAATCGACCCTTCTCTGGAGCGATTAGCAATAATCCCCATGTTCATGTGGAGGAGTTCGAAGAACTGTGTTCAGACCTAGTTGTGCTAGGCATGACACAAGAAACTTTGAGGTGGAAATTGTTCCCTTTCTCTCTTGTAGATAGGGCGGAACAGTGGTACACCCTCACGGTGGGTAGTGTGAACAGTTGGGAAGAACTACGAGATAACTTTTGCTACTCGTTCTCCTATCCGAAACATATAAACTCTCTACCGTTTGACCTCTTCGACTTTGAGCAATTGGAGATGGAGTCCATAGGTGCATCCTGGGCTAGGTTCTCAAGTCTTTTGATATCTAGCTCAGACTTGTCTATATCCGATGATATTTCAACGAACATCTTTTACATGCATATAGACTTGGAATCTGCACAAGAGCTCGATCTCGTAGCTGGAGGATCGTTTGAAACCCAAACTCCAGAGGAAAGAAGAGAGATCCTAGAATTCTTCTTAGAAACCTCTTCTTCCCATGACTTTTATGACGAATCCTACCAGACATCCGAGTCGAGTTATGAGAGTCTCTCAATAGCCGAATCTGAGCTTTCATTCTCCGAATCCCTTGATTCCTCTGTTGAATCCTCTCCTGAATCACAAACACCGAAGGAAGAAGAAATTCAACCTTCGAAGTTCTCTTCCTGATTTGAGGATGATCCTTCTAGAAACATAGCAATACCTCAGATCACTCTTGGCACGAGAAGCCTACGACATCGTTGGACCTTTATGAGGTCCTCGATGAAGTTTGGAATCATAGGACGATAGTGGATTGGTCGTCTCAGAAGCATACATCCGAAGCAATTCGGGTTAGCTCGACTTCCACGATCATCCACTGTTCCGTGAGAGGAAACACCGTAGACGTTGTCCATGACCCTACTGTTGGGGCTTGCATCATACCAGAGATCCTTTTGGATACTCTGGTGGGTGACATGCCCTTGATCCCGACTGATAGACTTTTCCATAGTCCTAGGTGGCGCTGTGTTTTTCCATGTCGAGGGATTGCTAGGGACGTGTCGATCACCATTGATGACATAGAGGTGCAGTTAGATTTCCACATCTATGACATCATGGATTTTGATCTTCTCTTAGGTTTCCCCTTAGAGAAACTTCTCGATAAATCTCAAGGAAACCTAGAAGAAGAGCTTAGGGAAATCGTTTCTGTCCATGCTGGATCATCTAGACATCCTTTGACAGAACCTTTCCCTAGGCCTACGGTTTCTCCTCTACCTCTTGATCCTCCTGACGAAGCATATCCTGAGGAGGCCATGAGGGAGGAATGGTCAGAGGGAGTGACACGATTTTCCGAAGCAATTTGGAATAGTTTACCTTCTCTGGTTGTCCCTTGCTCTATTAGAGGCATTACCGTAGAGGCCCACTGTAACCCCATCAGGGAGGTTAACATTTTGCCATGGCACTTAGTGGAAACTCTTTTGGGCAAAGTTCCGCTAGCTCCATTCGACATGCTCCTCAAGATTTGTTCCTTTGGACATGTTCTTGAATGTCGGGGGATCGCAAGTGCCGTGCCGCTCATCATAGACAGGATCGAAGCTAGCTTAGACTTTCATATCTTCAATGTCCTCGATCTTGATCTTCTCCTAGGCTCCCCATTAGAGCAACTCTTTGATACATCCTTAGGGAGCCTAGATGGTAAGTTTAGGGAAGCTGTTTCCGCCACTACTACCCCTTGTCTGGGATACCCTATGGCGAAGCCTCTTCTCCAGCAAAACCCGCTCGAGAAAACAACACGTTCATCTCCATTCACGTCATCCAATCCTGTTCTCATTGAGGGTGTAAAATTCTCTACTCCTCATGAGTATGACTCAGAAGACCCTCTTCACCTTTGTGAAGACGAACGACCGTCACCATTCTCGACCGAGTTTCAGCGTCTTCCCGCTGGCCCGTATCATGTTGCTTTCGATTATGATCGAGAGTCAACATTGAATGTTCACGATGACTTTCTTGAGATGGAGAATTCATGGGCCATGGAACCTTTCGAGGCACTGACTCTGGAGTCCGGAGGAAAGGATTCCACATACGAGCATGGTAGTTTCACTCTTGATAAACCATACGAACCATGCTCGCATCATGCCTCTCTAGAGTCAGCCATGCTTAGTTCGCTGAGCACATACGAGGGCTACAACCACCTTCTGGTCCTCTTTTGCAAAACATTTGGAAGGTTGATTGTAGATGCATATGTTTACCATAAGCATTGCAGATTTCGTGTGTGAACTATGGCACTAACCTTGCAACTAAAGCTTCACTGATTCATCAAGGATTGGTGGTGAGACGGGAATGACACCACCAACGATAGCTGCAAGATGAAGTTCCCATGGTCGAGCTTATGACCTTAAATAAACAAAGCACTATCAGGAGATATCCTGGATTAGCATAGGTTTTATTTCCCTTTTGAATAAAAGCAAGAACATGTTTTTAGGATGAGTTGTCCTTCGGGTATTTTTGGTCACTAACCTTTCAGGTGGAGATTGAAGAGAACGATGGACAGGTGACACCTAAATGCATGAGAGCTACATCACCTACACCACCTCGGTAAGTTTGGGTAAGGGAACATTTACAAATGGAAGTTTGATCTCCACACACTTGAGTTTTGTTGCCTAGCAATGCAAACTTCAAGTGTGGGGGAGGTATGTGAGCATCCTGAGTAAAGTTCCTCCTCTACCAAATCTTATCCTGGTGTGGATGATGTTAGCTCTTGCATCTTGCCCATTAGCTAGGTAAGTCCTGCTTTTGACATAAAACAAAGCCCTTCTGGGAGGTTGCCCGAGGTTCACCGTCTTATGCTCATGCTTATGTTCCTTTTGGTAATAGCTTGATCACGCTTTCATGCTTCCATTATCTTTGTTCTTATGCTCTAGTTTGAATGTATGTTGCAACATACCTTCATAGGCCGTTTTAAATTAAGCATGGTGCTTAGGTTAAAACTATCTTCTTCAGTCAAAACAAGACATGGCGTCGAGTTTTGATTGATAAACCTTAGAGTTCTATTTTCATAGATCTTAGTTGCATATATGCTGACTAACCCCTGCAGAAAATTGTCAAATTGGAATGGGTAAGTCATTGAACTAAAATCAACTGGGAAGGTAAGTTGAGGTGTCAGGTTCATGTTGCACAACATGCAAAGGTGGTACATATGACCTCTCGAAGGTCCAAGGTAAGTATATTCCCCTCTGTGCATGAAGTGTAATCTTGGTCTAACCCTGTTTCAATTCTCCAAGGTAAGTATATGACCTCCAGACCATGGTTTCAATTCCATCTACCCTGTTTGACCAAGAAAATCTCTAGTTTTTGCAACTACAGTGCACCATGGTGTAAATACAAAAGTTACAGATCTACTAACCCTCTACAACTTTTACAAAGGTGCATGGGTGTTTCGATCGACCATCTGTGCACTAGAGCCCTGGCAAGTTGGTACTTTTCTCGACGCCAGAAAAACGTGGCTGCTGCCGTTGACCATGAATTCAACCAATTTCCACTCAAAATTTGTAATGCCGACCAACATGAAAAATCTGTCCCTCGACAAGATGCACAACTCTTATATTGACGGATTTTGAAGTGTTTAGGCGAAATTTGGAGAACGCAGCAAAAGTTCTAGGCCGAGTAAGGGTCAAAGAGGGTTGACCAAGGATTTTGACTATGTTTGACCATGATTTGACCATAAGTGATTGTTGGGGAGGTTTTCGAGATGATGACCCAGGTTGACCTAGGATTGACCAAGTCAACATGGTTGACTTGATTGATTTGATCATTAGTGTTGATTAACCCTAATTGAAAACCTGGGGCATCACAGCCGCTGTGCAGTGGCACAACGCAGGGTGTCAACCTGAGAATTTTAGGTCTAGGCGACCTAGAAGGCAGCAGGGCCTTAGCAACCTCAAGAAGGAGCTGTAGTCATGACCAGGGGGTCGCCAACGGGCAGTAGAGCCTTTAAGCACGGAGCCGTTGGTATATACTCGCCGTTGTAGGTCGAGGCAACCTAGGAGGCAGCAGGGCCTCATCGACCTCGCGGAGGCGATGTGATAGACCCGAAGGTCGTCAATCAGTCAGGAGACCTTGTAACACCCTAATTTTTGCAAAAAATTGTTTTAATAAAATTTGTTTAGAAACAAGGCTTTGATATTAAGGATCATAAGGTGTATTTAAATTTCTAGGCATTTAAATATATTTTTGAAAAATAAATAAATAAATATAGTAGTTTATTGTTGCATTTCATGCTGATGCATTATTTTTGTTTGGTTGAATTCAAATTTGAATTTGAATTCATGTGTTTGAAGTTGTTTTTAAAAATTCAAAAGCTTCCTTTTAATCCTTAAACCCTTCTACCTTTCTGGCCTGTTTTTGCTTTCGGCCCAATCCCGCAGAAGTTCACCCGAACCCCCTGATCTCCTTCCCCCGCTCGCCTGTGCCTCGGCCCAGTTGCTTTCCGGCCCAGTGCAGCCCGCCAACCCCGCCTCCGCCTCAGCCGCTGCCGAGTGGAGCCCACATGTCATCCCCGAGCTCCCGTCGCCGTCCCGGACTCCTCCGCAGCCGCCGTGTTCGAGTCCTGGTCTCCGCCGTTTCCGAGTCGCCCGGCTGTGCACGACAAGTCTCGCACCCGCCCTTTTTAAGCTTCCGAGCCCCGCCGCCCTCCTCAATCCAAGCAATCCCGCCGCCTTCGAGCTCCAGACGCGCCACATCGAAACCCTAGCCACCGCCGTTGTTGACCTGCTCGACCGTCGCTGCCCTGTCGTCGTGAGGTGCCCCAGGAGCTTCGCAAGGAGGTGAGGATCCCGTAGATGCCGCTCATTTGCGTCCAGACGTGCTGCAGCGCACACACGAGCTCACCGGAGTTCTTCTTCCGCCGCCCGCTGCTGTACCGAGCCATGCGCCATCACCGTTGCTCGAGCCACCTCCCCGAAGCCTTAGATCGGTTCGCCGTCGCCCCAGCAAGCTTCTCGACCAGATCCCGTCGACAACCGTGCACCCAAGCTCGATTTCGGGCAAGCTCGCCGGAGTTTTGCCTCTCAACCGCCGCTCGCCGGTGTTCGCGCCGCCGTCCTCCGCCTGCGCAGCACCTCGTCCGTCCGATCGAGACCCTACGGCCCAGATCTAGTCCAGTCGGAGTCAACCAGTCAAGGGTAAATGTCAACAGCCGCTTGACCGTGATGTTTTACAAAAAAACCCCTGGTCTTTTAAATATCACAAGCCGGTCTTTCCACCATATAAAAACCCTTACAGATCAGTCCTTTTCTTTTTGTTTTAACCCCTGGTGTCGGTGCAATGGACCGGCAGTCCACCACGGGGTAGGCTATGGTGGTAGATTATGTGGAGGGGATCGCCGAGACTGGAGCTAGATGGTGAACAAAGGGCACAGGGGTTTATCCAGGTTCGGGCCACCGGGAGGCGTAATACCCTACGTCCTGTGCTCGATGTGTTGTATTGATGGTTCCGCGAATGGGAATCAGATGGAGTTGTTTCTGAGGGGGGTCCCTGCCGCCCTTATATAGCCTGGGGGGCAGGGTTACAGATCTCAGGGAATCTATAGCTGACCGATTACAAGATTTGGCCTTCGGGCTCAAGTAATATCTTGCCTAACTAACCGGCCTTCATTCATGGGATGACATCTCCTCGGGCGCTGCCTCATCCTGATCCGTACGCCATGCCGTATCTCCACACGGGTGGACCCATCTCCGTATACGTATACATGTTATGAAGCCCCTCCGTGTGGGACCCGGGGGGGTATATCCCCCACAGCAGTCCCCGAGCGCTTCTTGACCAGACTGCAACTTCGATCTTCAGCCCTGTATACCTTCTCGTGTACTTTCGCCATTTAGCCGAGTGCTTAATGCCTTCCGTCCGAGTGCTTTGAATCCTGTCTGATCTGATCTTCGGTGCAGCCGAGCGGTCTTGAAGCTGAACTCGTGGTTGCCGGGTGGTTGAGGAGAGCTCTTCACCATGTTTGTGATTTACTCAGATCATCCGGGCTTGGAGGTTGTACATCTTCGTCGAAGACGAAGTGTACGCACTTAGTCCCCGAGCCTAGATAAAGATTGAAGAGGTTTATCTAGGGTCAAAAGAGAATCTAAGCGACCACTCCCTGATGTCTTTTAGAATGGGTGCCCCTTTAGGAAAAAGGTACCACTGATTGCCTCCCGTATCCCCGATCCTGACTTTAGTCAATGAGACTTTGTCTTGGAATAAGTCCGAATGATCACGGTGGCGGGTTGTAGCCGCTGAATGGGCGCACCCCGAGGTTCATAATAGTTAAAGTAACTATTTCGAAGCTCTAAAAGGGTTTAGTTCGGTATTACCATCATCCCGTTTGGGAGAGTACCACTCGGATCATCTGACCCGGTACGGTGTCTGGTTAGAGCTCTGGCCCTATGCCAGATTTGCCGTGTGGCCCACCGTGTTCTCACGGAGCACTCGCGCAAGGTCACCTGTCCTAGTCAGCATATTCGTGACTTCTGAACAGCTTTGGCCTATCTATGGCATGCCTCCGGGAGAACACTCATGAGCTAGTAGATTTTTAGAGCTCTCTTAGGAGTCAAAACCGAAATTTCGAGGGTGGGTTATCTGATAACCTGGCAGTACGTGACTCTGGGTCACGGGCTCTGAGTGATTTAAGCCAACCGATCATTTTTGGAAAGCTCTTTTAAGTTTAAGGGTATCTTCCCGTAGAAGGAAAGGCTTTAACCCTTTGGCCCATTTAGAGCCACGGCCCACTTAGGCCCAGCAGCCAGAATCGGAAGTGTCCTGGATAAGGCTGGGCACTAGCGCGGGTCGTGCTCGCGAGTTTCTCGCGAGAAGAATCTCCCGCGCTGCGGCGACGCGACCGCACGGGGGGCAGGGCCTGCCACGACCACCGTTCCGTCTGCCGCATTTAAGGCAGCCCGGGAGCGTCGTACGCCACGCATCCCTGTAGTCATGTCACTCCGCTTCCCATAGGAAACCACGCAGCTACCCCTTGCTCATCCTTCCCCGGCCGCTCCGCCTTCGATCTGCCGGATCCATCGCCGCATTAGCTCGATCTCCACCAGATTTGGCTCCGGCGAGGCTGCAGATCTAGATCCGCCGCCGCGCCGCATCCAGGCTGCTGTTCCTGGGCAGTCCCCGAGCGTAGCGAGGGTGTAAACCGCTCCTCGCCCGAGTCCCCGAGCCCCGCGAGGATGTCGCCGGTGGGATCCCGCCGGCCCTCGAAGAAGTCAAGGCGCAGCGCCTCCGAGGCGAGGCGCTCGTCGTCTCCGTCGTCGTCGTCCCCGCTTCCGCCGTCGGTGCGGAGCGAGGAGTGGGTGCGCTCCGTCTCCACGATGGAGCGCATCACCGCCCTAGTGCTGGGCGGAGTGCTGCTCGAGTCCGCTGTCGAGGGATGACGGCCTGCTGCGGGGGAGGAGTTCCCCACGCCGTCGACCGACGACGCCGTCGTCTTCGAGTCGGCCTACCTCCGCGGGTTCGGCCTGCCCGCGCATCCCTTCTTCCTCGGCCTGCTATACTACTACGGTTTGGAGCTGTGCCATCTCAACCCCAACTCCATTTTGCACATCTCCATTTTTGTGCATCTGTGCGAGGCATTTCTTAGAATCGCCCCGCATTTCAATCTTTTTTGCTACTTCTTCTGGGTGAAGCCCCAACCGAACGCCAAGAAGCCACGGGTGGTGGGCGGTGCCGGATTCCAGCTCAAGCAGAGGCACTCTACTGAGTACATTTTGGTGCTGCTTGTCAGCTCCAACAAGGGCAGGCATTCTGAGTGGTTCTACACCACCAACCATGCTCCGGCGGTGCCCTGCGACGTCGACACACGGCCGACTCCTCTCCCATGCTGGGATGAAGAACTTGGCCACGCTGAGATGGGGCAGGTGTCTGTGCTGCTGGAGCATATCCGGAAGCTGAAGGAGGCCGGGCTCACTGGCGTCACGGTGATGGCGAGCTTCGCCGTCCGGCACACGCAGCCGCTCCGGGATAGGGTGCACCCGGTGTATGATTATGCCACCGACGACCTCGACGCGGCACGGCGAGCGACAGGGCCAGGGAGAGCAGAGGAGCTGAAGGAGTGCGTCCGTCAGTGCTTCGTTCCCGGCACCGTCATCTCCAACCGCAACGCGCCGAAGCCATTCAACCTGGCGAACTATCCGCCTGAGGTAATGATTTTATCTTTTGTAGGGCGCCCATTAGGGCATAAACATGTGCCCACCAGATGTGTGAGGAAATGGTTCTGTTTGTTTTTCTGCGAAATCATAGGATCGCAGGGCTTTTGTCTCTGTGGCACCTGTGCCTGGCTCATTGGCCGGACAGGGTCCTTTGACCGGCCGCCTTGGTGAGCTGCAGAGGATGGAGCGCGCCAGCGCCTACTTCACGGCGGTTGGCGACGAGGCGATTCAGTCTGAGCCCCGTCAGCCCACAGCCTCTGCTCCGGAGAGGAGACGCGCCGCGCCGGCCAGCACTCTGCGAAACTAGAGTTTAGACTCCTACAGCAGGTACCCCAACGCGGAGGTTGCCCTAGGATCCAACAGGGCTGTCACCACCTGAGGACCGACCTCTCGTTACGGGGGTATGCTCATAACTATCGTAGCCAGACAACCCAGGCACCATGCCTACGTTGCTGCTAGACTTCACCCGGCCCGGGCTATTGTGACCCAGGGTGAGAGCCACCAGAAGACTGGTCAACTAGACCGAGTACCGTAGCTTGAACACAGACCCCATGCAACACTCTCATGCTATCTAACAAGATCGACTAAGGCTAGACATACGAACAGATATGAACTCTCTTATGTCTAATCAACAAGATCAAAGGGTCGTGTTCGTGAAGAACACGAGCCTCTAATCTATGAACAAACACATAAGGAAGGAGTTTATCATCCTTCAAGTGGATCAAAAGGTAGTGTTCACGAAGAACACAAGCCTCTAAATGATGAACAGAGGATGAACTCAAGAACACATCAAGAATATGATCTACCATGACTTTATATGAAATAGCTGAATAACTGAAGTAGATCAAAGTCATACAAAGAAATAAAGATAAAAGAGAACTCATACCTAAACTTCCAAGAGGACTTGGAACCTGAAGAAGAGCTACTCTAGCCTACCCCCTAGCCTTGGAAACTAAAAGTGAGAGGAGAATGAGAGAGTGGTGTGTGAGAAATGGGAGCCCCTCCCCTCCTATTTATAGAGGGAGACAAGGCTTGCTCGGACGCCCAAATGGCCCCTAAACACCCGGGACTGCAGCAAGTGACCAATGAGGAGCAACCACGTGTAGGGGCCAGATGGGCGCCCCCTAGGTCGGTTCGGCCGATCCTAGGTTCGGCCGACCCCCTAGGGTGGCCCCACCTGGTGTGCTTCCTCTGGGTGGCTGCCCTGTGGGCCCTCTGATCCATCCTCGGTGCATGGCTTGATTTGGTATCCGAGGTGGGCCCTTTGATCCATGTGAAGTCCATGTGGTGTCCTCTGATTCGTCGGTGAGTGCCTCCCCTGGATCGATGACGTGTCTTGCCATGTTTCCTTTGGTGGCAGCCACCTCCTCAGCTGAGTTGGCATGGTTTCTTCATAGGAGTTGAGTTTCCATCTCTTTTAAGGGGTAAATCACCTACATACAAATAATCTCCAAGGACAAGTGGAACTACATTACTCAAACCTAAATGCTAGTAAATAATGCATATGCCTCCATTTATGTGAGAATATTGAGGGTTGGAAATGGTGAATTTCCACCGTCAACAGTCTTGTCGAAGGTAACCTCGCAAGTCTCCATGGTTCGGTTAGTGTCAAGGTTGAGCACACGATATGCTCTAGAATGAATCACATAACCAAGGAAAATCCCATCCGAACATCGAGACTCAAACTTATCCAACTTGCCCTTCTTGAGAATGAAACACTTGCAACCAAAAGCTCTAAAGTGACTCACCTTGGGTTGTCGGCCATGCATCAACTCATAAGAGGTCTTCTTCTTAAAGGCACGAAGGAAGATGCGATTTGAGACATAGCAAGCGGTATTGACCGCCTCGGCCCAGAAATGCCTAGGAGTCCTATGCTCATTGAGCATCGTCCTGGCCATCTCACAAAGGGTCCGGTTCTTCCTCTCCACTACGCCATTCTGGCAAGCGACGTATGGAGAAGAGTACTGATGATCAAGACCAAGATCACTGCAAAAGGCATCAAAATGAGAGTTCTTAAACTATGTGCCATTGTCACTGCGTATAGCTCGAATGGCATCACCATGTCTCTCATTCTTCAACCTCAAGATCAAGTCTCGAACAAAGCCAAATGTCTCACTCTTATCCTCCAAAAAGAAAACCCAAGAGTACCTCGAAAAATCATCAACAACCACAAGAACATACCACTTCCCACCAGCAGAGTGAACACGAGCTGGCCCAACCAAATCCATGTGTAACAGCTCACAAGGTCGCTCGGTCATGACAGAAGTCAGAGGGGCGTGAGAAGCGGCAACCATTTTTCCATGCCGACAAGAAGCACAAACCAACTCCTTCTCGAATTTCAACTTAGGCAATCCTCGGACAAGATCAAGACCACTTAAGCGGGAAAGCAACTCAAAGCTCAAGTGTCCCAACCTCCTATGCCATTTCCAAAGCTCGACCGAAATGCCAACAACAAAGCATCGAGGAGGACCAACAGACTGGGAAAAATCGGCACGATAGATTTGACCCTCGGGGATGATCGTACAGACAAGATCGCCTCGAGAATCAAGCACACGAGAAACACCCGACTTGAAACGAACCTCAAAACCTTCGTCAAGTAATTGAGATACTGACAACAGGTTGAAACCAAGTGACTTAACCAGGGCCACACTTCTTAAGGTCACCTTGCTACTCACCTTCACCATACCTTCCGCAAGCACTCGTCCTCTCCCATTGTCCCCGAAAGTGATGTAATCCCTCGTACTCACCGGGGTGAGGCTGGAAAACCACCCACGATCTCCGGTCATGTGTCTTGAGCAACCGGAGTCGATCAAGCAAAAGTTCTCTAAGCCTCCCACCTGCAATAAAAAATGAGGACAAGAATGAGCAAGCGACTCAACACTGGGGTTAGTACCAAAAGAGTCAAACCAGTGCTGAGCCATTTGCTCAAAAGAAGGGTTAGCAAAATCCATCCTCCCAAAGCCTCTAGGCGGAGCCCTCTCACGCCTACCACCGAAGGACCTGTCACGTCTCACTGGAGGAGTACACGCACCACGAGGGGGAAAACGTGGCCCGTAGTCCATCTGAGACCCAAAGCTCCGATCGTGCCTCCCAAACTCGTAACGGTCACGAGAAGGAGCACGTCGAGCCAACTCACCACGCCCAAACCCAACACGCCTGTCTCTCTGAGGGAACACACCTCCACCTCCACCTCCACGAATGGGAACTATCCTCACAACACATCACCCCTAGGTATAGGCCCTCTACGAGGCTCAGGCACACCACGAGCAAGGTGGTACTTGTCCTTGTTTGCCATCTCCCTAGCAAACCTCTCATCCCTCTTCCTCCGGAAACAGAACTCATCCTTGTGCCCATCCCTCCCACAATACTCACAATGGAAGCGGATTGGCACTGGCTTAGGCTGTGGCTTCTCTACAAGCTTCTCTCCAGCTTTCTCTCCTGTCTTCCCATCAAAGACACTCCCCTGGGTGCTCACAAACTTGATGGGTTTTTGGTAGTTTTCAGCTTTGTGGGGGAACACTGGAGGATCTGAGGTTGTGTCTAGCTTGTTTCTGAGATGGTTTGGCTTGGGTGCAAATTTGTTCATTGGTGTGGTATGTGGTGGAATGGGGATCTCTCCGGCTTTCTCTTCTCCCTCACCACTCTTCTCATCACACTTGTCAGCCCCCAACGCCTGACCATCAAACCTCTTAAACTGAGCCAACATCATACTCAATTGTGGCTCATGCCCAGACAACCACCCCATCATTTTTCTCAATTCATCATTTTCATCCTGTAGACGATCAACATAGTTTGCAAGTTCCATGTTTTTCAAAGCATGCATTTCACAGGTTGAACATGATGTAGGAAGAGGAGCTTTCAATGCCGCCTCAAGAGAAACAATTCTAGTGTGAGATTCATCTAGCCTAGCATGCAAAATAGGACATGAAGTACAAGCTCCTAACAAAGCTGGCCTAGACTTCAATTCATCACACTCAACCCTAACCACATCTAGTTCCTTAAGAACAGAGGCATGTTTCTCCTTGAGGGCAGTCAAGTCAGCAAGAAAAACTGAGCAATCACCACAATCAATTTCATCCGACACCACAGGAATAGATTTCAAAGCAGCTATCTCATTTCGAGCTTCCACAAGCAAGGATTCAAGTTCAGCTACCTTGTCCTTAGCATCTCCCAACAAAGACCTAAATTCCCTCTTCTCCTTGTTGGTCTTTCTAAGCACATCATCACGGTTGTCAAGCAACTCATTCAGCCTAGCATTCTCCTCTAGCAAGAAGTTGGGATCTTGTCATACCTCGTCATCGGAATCGGAGTTCGAATCCGAGCTGTGCTTCCCACCCTTCTTGGAATGCGCCATGCCGCAGAAGCCTCCTTGTGCGACAAAGCTCAGGCCGGTGATGTTCTTGCCCATGTGCCGCTTGTCCTTGCATTTCTCTTGTTCTTCCTCGCTGCTCAAATCGGAAGAAGCATCGCTTGATGTCGAGTCGATGTCGCTCGCTCCGGCCACCATCGCTCGAGCGGTCTTCTTCTTGTAGCCGCCACCCTTCTTGTGCCTTCTCTCGCCCTTGTCCTTGTGCTTGTCCTTGTAGTCGTTCCGGGACCGGTGCTTGTTGTAGTCGTGCTTGGGCTTGCCCTTGTAGTCATTCTTGATCTCCTTTCCTTCAGGGCATTCGGCGATGAAGTGCCCGTGCTTCCCACACCGATAGCACATCCCTGAGCTCCGCCTTGCATTCTTGCGGTTCTCGTACATCCGCCCAAACCTCTTGCTCAACAAGGCGAGATCGTCCTCGCTCAGCACATCAAAGTCCTCATCTGGCAAGGACACAAGACAAGACAAAGAGAAACCACCAGAGTTAGTGTTAGTCCTCGATCCTGAGATGAGAGCCAAACTATGAGGATCAGTGGGGCTCTCGCTCTTGGCTCTCAAGCCACGATCGACCTCTGAAGACCTGAGCTTGGAGAACAGCTCATCAAGCGAAAGCGTATCATATGCGCTCGACTCCTCAATGGCCTCGATCTTGGCTTCCCACACAGACCTATCTAGGGCATGCAAAAGCTTGATAGCTTGATCATTGTCTGTGTATGGGAGCACTGTCACATTGCCCCTCATGTTGTTGACTATGCAAGTGAAGCGCTGAAACATAGCATCGGTCGACTCACCGGGGAGATGAGTGAAGTTCTCGTACTGTCTTCGGTAAGTGGTAAACATCCGGGCTTGCACTTGGGCATTGCCAACATGAGCATTCTTCAACTTGAGCCAAATCTTTCCGGCCACATCCTCTCCGTACACTCGGTCAAACTCCGAGGCACAGAGAGTACGGAACAAGTAATCAACGGCCTTGCTGTTGGCCTCAAACATGTCCCGCGATCCTGGAAGCAGAAAACTATCTGGGATGACATAATGAGGATTCTGAGTGACCTCCCAGATAAGAGTTCCCTTCCCTCGCAAAAACGCGCCCATGCGCCTCTCCCACATCAGGTAATTCTTGCCATCAAAGTGCGGAGGACCCGACCCCTTGCCGTAATCACCCATCTTTGGATCTTAGACTGCTTAGAATCACGAAGATCCGTAACCTGCTCTGATACCAATTGAAGGACCGATTCAGGCGACCAGAGAGGGGGGGGAGTGAATGGGAGCCGATAAAAATTCTTCCCTAAGGTCGAACTCGGCCTATGCCCCGATTGCCACTCCACGAATCCGTGCACACACAAGAAGCTCCAAACCAGGCACACACAAGCCAAGAAGATCACTAGAGAAGCCTAGGAGCAAAGAGCGGAAGCACCAAAGCAAGAATCAAAGGAACCGATCAACTCGAGTTAGTTCCTGCGTTTGGGATGGACGGTCCGCCAGGCTACCGCGGACGGTCCGCCAGGTAGACGCGGACAGTCCGACGGTCAGGCGCGGATGGTCCGAAATTGACGCAGACGCTAACAGAGAGTTCGGGAGAAAATCCACTACTCGCGGACTGTCCGGACGTGCACCGCGGACGGTCCGCCAAAACCACTGGAAACCCCAGACAAATGACGAGCCACCCCAGACGAAATCTCAGGGCCACGCGGACAGTCCGCCAGGACCATGCAGACGGTCCACGAACTGCCTGCAAAATAAAAGCCCGAAACCAACAGATCGAAACGATCTTCGCGAAGAACAAACAAAGAACACGATGAACAACCGCGCTGTCGACACCTTGTGGACAGTCCGCACGAGGCCCGCAGACGGTCCGCCGGGCTCGAACAGAGCAGAAAAAGCTCGAGCTCGGGAATCAACCCAACCTTTCCATCACCGGATCTCCCAAACGGTTGAAGCTCAAGACAAGATTTTGGGGAGAAGTAAAGCGTCACACAAGGATGCTATGCCCCAAAAATCTCGACTCCTAAGCCACTAAATCATCGGGAATCACGGATCAACCGAACCACCACCATGAACTCGGGCACCAACCAAAAATGCAAGAATCGAAGGCTCTCCACAGCGTTTGAGGGGTCAAGATCACACACAAAGATGCGCAAGGCATCCACCCATGATCCCCTCAAAGAAATCCGTCAAGAAACGCCTCCAAAATCACGAATCGAGCCAAGAATAAAAACTCCCAAAAATAGTCCCAAAAATGACACGAAAATCACAGAGGACTAGGAGATCACCGGGACGCCGAATGCTTCCATACATCCAGAGGTCAGATTCTGTACAAGAGTCTAGCCTAAGGAATCCAGAGGGAAAAGAAGTAGTTCAGAGAAAATCTACCGGGGGAGAAACCCCTAGGGAGCAAGAGAGAGAGAGATGCCATCCACCTCTCCGCTATTTATATGAAGTTCATCGGAGGGAGGTAAATGACCACACTACCCCTTCTGCATAAATGAAGATACAACCCCTCAGGGGCATTTTGGTCAAGTCTTCATCGAGCGGACACGCTTCCACCACGGCCTTGCTTTGCTTCGACGCAAGCCCCGCGATCACGCCACGTGCCTCCCGCCTTGAAGCTTCCCGAAGCTCCCGGATCACCGTCTCCGTCGCCTCAGGCCTCCGGGCTTGGTTTTGAGGCCCAAACCAAGAAACCGTTCACCAGATGGTTTTGTGGGCAAACCACCAAACCCCGCGTGCAAGCTTCGGGCTTCAACCGCTACCTTGCACCGGCCCATGTTCACGACTTCAGGCCGCCAGTCTTGCACCGCACGGCTCGCACTTGACCCCGTCGGCCATCGGGTCCATTGAACCAAGCCTACTTGCCACTCCATCACCCGGAGGCCGCCACGGCTCAGGCCTTTCGCGCTTGTTCTTCACCTGCACCGACACGAGTCAAGCCGCAACCTGTACCTGCACACTTAGCCAAGCATCAGTCCACACAACGTTGTCAATCACTCATCGCTAAGGAACGACCCTCCACTGGTCCTCGGACACACCTGGTCCTCACTCGCTCAACTTGGCCATTAGCACGTGGGTGCGCGACTGAGGCACGTGCCACCTTGATGAGGAGTTCGTCACAATATTCCTGGAACTCCCTTCCTTTGAAGTTTGTACCCAGGTCGGTTATTATCCTGTTAGGGACACCGAATCTATGCAGGATTTCTCCTATGAACTCGGCCGCCTTGGCAGCCGTGAGCGCCTTTATCGGCTTGACCTCTATCCATTTGGTGAACTTGTCGACTGCCACCAGGATGTGGTCGTACCCTCCGGATGCTTTCTTGAAAGGCCCGATCATGTTGAGTCCCCAGCATGCGAAGGGCCATGAAACGGGTATCGTCTGCAGAGCTTGGGCTGGAACGTGTATTTGTTTTGCGAAGAATTGGCATCCCTCGCAACGTTTCACCAGCGCCTCAGCGTCCGCGACGGCTGTGGACCAGTAGAAACCAGGCCAAAAAGCTTTTCCAACAATGGTTCTTGCCCCGGCGTGGTTGCCACACATGCCTCCGTGAATCTCCGCTTGGAGTCGTCATCCTTCTTCCTCCGGTATGCACTTCTGGAGTACTCGGGACTGTCCACCTCGGCGATACAGGTTGTCGCCAATCAGGACATAGTTCTTGCTCCTGCGACTGATCCATTCATGCAGCGCTCACGTCTCCCTTTCCTGACCTGGCAAAGGATTCGGGAGCGTGTCATCCTTGATGTACTCGATCATCTCTGAAATCCGCTCGGGTTGTGGTTCAATCATTAGGACTTCGCCGAGTCCTTCTGATGGATCGACTTGCGCATCGGGGTCCTTGATGGAGGGCTTGACCAAATCTTGAACAAAGACGCCGGGTGGTACCTGGGCCCTCGTGGATCCCATGTTTGCCAGCTCATCGGCCGCCTTGTTATCGTCGCGGAGTACATGCTGAAACTCCAGGCCGTAGAACTTGCCTTCGAGTTTGCGGATCTCCGCGCAATATGCGTCCATCTTCTCGCTGGTCCGGTTCCACTTCTTGCTAACCTAGTTTACCACCAAAGCAGAGTCGCCCTTGACCATCAGGTATTTTATCCTGAGCGACACGACGATACGGAGCCCGTGAAGAGCCGCGTCGTACTCGGCCGCGTTGTTTGAAACCTTGAACATGATCTGCAGCACGTATCGCAGTTTCTCTCCTGTTGGGGAGATGAAAATTATGCCGGCCCCGCCTCCTTTAATCCTGAGTGATCCATCAAAGTACAGGGTCCAATACTCAGGTTCAGCGGCAGTGGATGGCGTCTGGATCTCCGTGTACTCTGCCACGAAGTCTGCGAGTACCTGCGACTTGATCGTGTTACGCGGTATGAAAGTTATGTCGTGTGCGGCCAGCTCGATGGACCACTTCACGATCCTTCCCATGGCATCTCTGTTGTGCAGGATGTTGCCTATGGGGTAGTCGGAAACTACAACGATTTTATGAGCTTCGAAGTAGTGATTCAACTTGCGTGCGGTGATCAACAGTGTGTAGAGCAGTTTCTGCGCCTGATTGTACCACACCTTAGAGTCGGTCAATACCTCGCTTATGAAGTAGATCGGCCTCTGGACGGTGAAAGCGTGTCCTTCCTCTTTGCGCTCCACAACTAGTACCATGCTTACCACATGCGTGGTAGCCGAGATGTAGAGGTAGAGACCGCTCTGGTGCTGTGAGGATGGGGGCCTTTTGCAGATCACTCCTGAGTTCCAGGAAAGCCTTCTGGGCATCCTCATCCCACTTGAAATCATCATCTTGATATTTGAGGAGCTTGAAGAAGGGCAGGCCTTGTACGCTGAGTCGTGAGATGAATCGGCTGAGTGCTGCCATGCACCCAGCTAGTTTCTGTACATCCTTCTGGCACTTGGGAGGCTTCATCCGAGTGATCACGTGGATCTTCTCTGGGTTTGCCTCTATGCCGCGATTGCTGACAAGGAATCCGAGTAGTTTTCCTGAGGGAACGCCAAAAATGCATTTTTCTGGGTTAAGTTTCCACCGGTAAATCCTCAAGTTAGCGAAGGTCTCAGACAAGTCCCTGATAAGGTTATCAGGGTCTCGAATCTGGACTACGACGTCGTCTACGTATGCCTCGCAGTTTACGCCGATTTGGGTCCTCAAGCATGCCTGGATGGCACGCTGATACGTCGCACCGGCGTTCTTCAGACCAAAGGACATTGTCAAGTAACAGTACGCACCATGGGGCGTAATGAACGACCTCTTGATCTGGTCTTCAACCTTCAGGCTAATCTGGTGGTAGCCTGAATAGCAGTCGAGAAAACAGAGCAGGGCACAGCCCGCCGTGGAATCAACGACTTGGTCTATTCGAGGGAGGGTGAAGGGGTCTTTGGGGCAGTGTTTGTTGAGATCGGTATAATCAACGCACATTCTCCATTGCTTATTCTTTTTGGATACAAGAACTAGATTAGCCAGCCAGTCTGGGTGATACACCTCTTTGATGAACTTGGCAGCTAACAGCTTCGTAACCTCTACCCCTATTGCCTCCTTGCGGTCAGTCGCGAACCGACGAAGCTTTTGCTTGATCGGCTTAGCACTCGGGTCAACCTTCAAGGAGTGCTCGGTGAGCTCTCTGGGCACTCCTAGCATATCCACTGGTTTCCCGACGAATATGTCGGAGTTAGCACGCAGGAACTCGACGAGCACGCTTTCCTATTTAGGGTCCAGGTTGGCCCCTATGGTCGCCGTCTTCGCAGGATTGTCGAGGTTGAGCGACACCTTCTTCACGGCCTCCTTCTCCCGCTGGATCACCTCCGTCGCCGACTTCTTGGTCGGGATCTCCAGATCTATCGGATCGAGCTTGCTGGCAGCCGCCAGGACTTCAGCAGTGCACCTGGAGAGATCCAGGGTAGCAGCGATGTGGAGGTTCTCCTTCTCACAGGCGCTGGCTGTGTTGGAGTCGCCTCTGAGGGTGATGACCCCATTTGGCGCAGGCATCTTCAATACCATGTAGGTATAGTGGGGCACCGCCATGAACTTGGCTAGTGCCGGCCTGCCGAGTATGCCATGATAGGCTGTCTCGAAGTCCGCCACTATGAAGCGGACGTACTCTGTCCGGTAGTTCTCGACCGTGCCAAAGGTGACTGGTAGGGAGATCTGACCGAGTGGTACTGAGGGATCTCTGGGTACAATCCCGAAGAAAGGCTTGTCAGTTGGGCTCAAGTCCAAGGGAGTGAGGTTCAACTCCTTGAGCATGCTGGCGAATAATATGTCGAGGCCACTGCCACTGTCCACCAGCATCTTGCGAAGTCCCACGTTGCGGATCGTAGGCTTCAGCACGAGGGGGTACCGCCCGGGCTTGACGACTGCCTCCGGGTGGTCCTCCCTACTGAAAGTGATCGGGACTTCCGACCACCGCAAGAACTGGGGCGTGCTGTGTTGGGCTGCATACACCAGTAACCTGTCCGTGAGCTTGGCCTTGCGCTTTCCCTCGATCTGGTCCGGGCCGCCATAGATCATGTTGACCGTACGGTTGGCGACATGGAAATCTTCCTCGTCATCATCCGCCGGGGGAGCGTGCTTCCCCTTGCCCTTGTCGTTCTTGGGGAGACCCTTCGAGCGGCCCTTGTCGGAGAAGTGGTTCTTCAGGCCAAAGCAATCGCGAGTCGAGTGCTTATGGTTCTTGTGGTATGGGCATTGCATGTCCAACATCCTCTGGAACTCAGAGGGGACCATGCGCTTCGGAGCGGGCTCTACGGCCGCTACGACCTCGGCCGGCTTGCGCCTCCTGTTGCGTCGTGCGCCCTGCTGGGAGGTTTCTCCCTCTTGGTCCGGATCGCGACGTGGCTGACGCGGACGTGGGGAATCGTCATCTTCCCAGCGGGACTTGATGTGCTTCAGCTGCTCGCGTTCTGCCTCTTCACCGTCAGCCTCCTTGTTGGCTATGGTGAAGAGCTCATTTACGGTCTTTGGGGGCCTCTGGGCCCACCTATTCACCAGCTTGCCGTAGGCCAGTCCATGTTGGAAGGCGCTGATGATGCCGTGCTCCTCGACGAAAGGAAGAGAGTTCTTCTTCTCGGAGAAGCGTCGAATGTACGAGCGCAGCGACTCGTTCTTGCGCTGCCGGATCTGGTCAAGCATCCTTCTGTTCCTCGGCCTCTCCCATGTGCCAGAGTATTGGCTCGTGAAGAACTTGCAGAGGTCATCCCAGGATGTAATGGAGTTCCTTGGGAGCCCCGCAAGCCAGTTTCTGCACCCCTTCATGAGCATTATGGGCAAGTAGTTTGCCATCACGTTGGCGTTTCCTCCCGCGGCCTTGACCGCGGTGGAGTAGATCTAGAGCCATTGCATGGGGTCTGACATGCCGTCATATTTGTCGACGTCGGACAGCTTGAAACCTCAGGGCCATGTCACCTGACGTAGCCTTTTTGAGAGGGAGAGGAAGCCATCGTAGGATGGGGCACCCTCTCGACCACCGCGGCGTCCGCCGGCCGGCCGCTCGTAGGAGCTGTAGCTATCCCCAGACTCCCCGTAGGAATCCGAGTAGTAGTCTTCGTACCTGCTCTGCGAGTCGCCGCGTCTCTCTTGACGGCGGGGAGCTCCATGCTCCCTATTGTAGTCATTGCGTTGCCTCGATTCCTGACGACGGCACTCCTCGTGGTTGCGGTTGATCGTGGTCCTTGCGTCGCGGCTGCGGAGCCTGTCGCGCAAGTCTTCACCTTCGTCGCGCCGCGCTCTTTTATGGCATGAGCGGCGGGTACCCTCCGTCTCTCCCTGCCCAACTGGCGGGGAGGGATCGACGCGGTTATGCTGGGTCGCAGCGGCCTGCACCAGGGCCCGTATGCGCCAAATGTCTGGTGTGTAGTCGGAGGTAACCTCTCGACCGCCTCATTTAGCACAATGAGGTTTGCCTTGGGGGTCGCGTAGACCTTGTGCCCATCGTACTCAAGGGTGAAGTCATCTTCGAGCCTTCGGGGCTGAACTCTGTTGGATCGGCGGGTGCGACGTCACCGCCTGCTGCGACGCGGGCGGTCGGAATCTTCGAAAAGATCCTCGTCCTCCTCCTCGTCGCACTGGTTGGAGCGCTGGGCTTCCTGGCGCCGTCGCGCTCGGTCCGCATTCTTTTGTATCCGATCGGCCTTTTGTGCGGCCGTCTCGTTAGCTTGAGTGTGCTCATCCTCGGAGACTGCGGGCGGAGCTCCTAGTGCTGCCGCGTAGACAAAGGCAGGCGACCAGCTTCCGTCGGACAGGTCCGAGGGTGAGCTTGAAGAGCTGATCAGGATCGTGTCGTTGGACCGGCGAGAGGGAGAGCTTTCGTCCAGGCCAAGAGCCGCCTCAAGGGATGCAAAGGACCCATCCGAGATGTACTCAGGGCTGGACGGCCTGGTAGATCGGCCTGACCGGCGCTCATCCCCAGATTCATCCATAGTCCAATCGCAAAGTTGACCGTCCTCGTCCTCTTCCAGTATGGGGAGGAGGGACGTGTCGCGGTTTCCCTCTCATATGGGGGAGGTAACCACGTTCACGAAGCGCGGCGAGTCCTCATCCGAGTGGTATTCGACCGGCTCGGGTGCAGGGATCACCGCTAGGTCTCGCTTCACCTCCTCCGTGATCACGGAGGCGGCGGTGCTCTTCAACCCGAAGGGAAAGCACTTGGACTGCGGGGTACCCAAGGTTGCCTCACAGATGGCGATGGTGTCAGCCATGTGGCTAATGACCCGGTCGATAGATTCAACCAGATCGTCCGCGGGAGGGTTCGATGACCCTGCAACCGTCAGATCTTGAACCGAGAGGGGTGGCCTCCGAGTTTGCTGTGGCGTGCTGCAAAGCACTTGGCAAGCTTTGGGCTTGTCCAGATTGGATCTGGCAGCCGGTCTTCTCCTCGCGGGTGGTGTGGAAACCGCTCCGGAAGGCTTTTCCGTGGTGATCACGGTGTCGGAGAGAATGCATGGGATCTCCCCGATGGTGATGTAACCCTGAGGAGGAGTCACGTAGCCGGCCGCCTGCTTGTCGACGGCGGAGACGGGATCGAGGCTCCCGAAAGGGATTCCCGCTCCCAACGCGGCGAAGGCAAGGCAACTAGTAGGGATCTTAACTGCGGCCATCAAGCTCGCTAATTATCGCGGTGAACCCCTACCTGGAGCGCCAACTGTCGGTGCAATGGACCGCCAGTCCACCACGGGGTAGGCTATGGTGGTAGATTATGTGGAGGGGATCGCCGAGACTGGAGCTAGATGGTGAACAAAGGACACAGGGGTTTATCCAGGTTCGGGCCGCCGGGAGGGGTAATACCCTACGTCCTGTGCTCGATGTGTTGTATTGATGGTTCCGCGAATGGGAATCAGATGGAGTTGTTTCTGAGGGGGTCCCTGGCACCCTTATATAACCTGGGGGGCAGGGTTACAGATCTCAGGGAATCTATAGCTGACCGATTACAAGATTTGGCCTTTGGGCTCAAGTAATATCTTTCCTAACTAACCGGCCTTCATTCATGGGATGACATCTCCTCGGGCGCCACCTCATCCTGATCCGTACGCCATGCCGTATCTCCACACGGGTGGGCCTATCTCCGTATACGTATACATGTTATGAAGCCCCTCCGTGTGGGACCCGGGGGGTATATCCCCCACACCTGGCTTTTATAGAATTAGCTGCCGAGGTCCACAGCCCTAGTTTTTTCAACCAAACCCTTTGTTTTTAAGTTTCTTTACGCTTAAGCCCTCGGTTTCTTGCAGTTAGGTCCTTGGAACCTTAGAATCTTCACAGATATGCCCCTGCACCTTCTTCTAGCCATATCTTTTCCGTTTTAGCTCCGTTTTTAGCGTTCTTTATGTCCAAACGATCGTATCGAAGAGTAGATTAGCTTTTTGCCCCTGTTTTGATCTGATCTTACTGTTTGGTGATTGTTTCTTATTTTATTCTATTGTGTGCTTGTATGTACTTGATGTGATGCGTAGAGAACGTTTGGGCTGAAGGATTTGAAGACCAAGAAGCTCAAGTGTCTGAACAGGAACAAGGATCTGTTGAAGGCAAGTCTACTTTGATGCATACCTGTTCACCTATACAACATGCATTTAATTCACTATTCTTACTTTTTGCTTGCATTAAATTGATGGGACCCTTTTTAAGGACATGACTAGATTATTT
Source organism: Cenchrus fungigraminus (assembly GCA_036936925.1). Taxonomy (NCBI): domain Eukaryota; kingdom Viridiplantae; phylum Streptophyta; class Magnoliopsida; order Poales; family Poaceae; genus Cenchrus; species Cenchrus fungigraminus. The sequence goes on from CM072777.1 coordinate 125,128,943, forward strand.
TTATCCCTTTACCTTAAACAACCTGGGTATTTACTTTTATTGTTGGGTAGCTCTCGCTATGCTTAACTTGGTGGATTGTATTAATGAAACTTTATGAAACTTGATTTATTTATGCTATACCTTCATTAATACAAGATCACCTTATTTAATTAGAACATGGAGCGACCACCCAGGACAACAGTGCAACCACAAGGGCATATGGCTCTGCCTTGGCTAATTAATTAGGGACTCTAGTGTTGGGGTGACCTTACCTGATAAGGGCAAGGGGGAGCGTTAGTTGAGGTATAGACTCACTCTAGTAGGGAGTGGGCTTTGCTAAGACACGGTACCTACTAGGGGACTTTATGCTTTGCGGCGGCTCGGAACCTTCGCGGGTTGCTTCACACTGGGGAAACTTTGTAAAAGCCTCGTAGTGTCCCTATGCAATCACACCTAGGTAGTGTGGTATGATGCTTGGCCGGCATCGCATGGTTGGGTTCAAAGTTCCTAGAACTTTTACGCGACTTGTGGTGAAAGTGAACAACCTCTGCAGAGTGTAAAACTAATCGATTAGCCGTGCTCACGGTCAAGAGCGGCCTGGACCCTCACATGATTAATCTATGGAAGTCAATGATTAACTTGATGCATCTATCTTTATTTATGTTGTTAATTCTCTTATGTTAATTATGGGTTTGGTATAAACTTACACTTGCTAGTATTTATGTTGCTAATAAAACTTGACCAACTAAAATGCTGAATGCTTAAACCAATCAGCCTCCACTATAAAGCCTTGCATGTTATGTTATGTTTCCGCTTGCTGAGTACAGCATGTGCTCACACTTGTTTTCATTATTGCAACGACACAATCCGGATGCTGTTCAGACTTGGAGAGATTTGAAGATTTCCCTGGAGACTTCGACGAATTCTAGGCGGGCGTGCCACCAGTCAGCTGCCTGTGGTGTTGACCCCATCCGCTGCGTTGCTACTCGTTAATAACTAGTTCGTTTATGAGACATTTTGGTCTGTAATAAAGTTAATACTCTCTTTACGTTATGGCATTGTGTTTTGGTTATCACTGAGTCGTTATATGTGTGAACTTTGATCCTGGCGCACATATAATATGAGCATTCGAATTTTCCTATAAATTCGGGTGTGATAAAGTGGTACCAGAGCCGTGTTGACTGTAGGACGTTAGCCTAGTTAGAAAATGGTCGTATTTAAGGATTATAATATCTTAGAAGCCATTCTTGCCTTATGCTTGCTTTATTTCTAATAATTTCATCCTTGCTTTATCTCATCCTTGATCTCTACTTGGTTCTCTTCTTTCTAGTATCTTTTCTTGACATCTATCTCATCCATCACATGTTTCTTTTTAGATGGTTCGTCAGTTGCAGACATCCCGTACAGGCTCTTTCCAGTTTCCCCACCATTTGGAGGACCAAGATTATTACTACTATCCTATGGAGAGTAGAGAGCATGAAGAGGACACTCACGAGGAGATAGTGATAGAAGCACCACCTGCAATGCCATCTCCAACACCTGCTCCAGAGCCCATCACTGTGTCTGATGATGAAGAGTCAGAGGAGGAACCAGCTGAGGAGGCCACTGAGGAACCTGAGGAAGACCCAGAAGAGTTGGTCCCAGAGGAAGAAGAAGATCCAGAAGAGGTGAATCCAAAGGGAAAGGATGGTGATCAAGGAGATCATCAAGAGCAGATGGAAGAGCAAGAGGAGAAGCTGAGGAAGTGGGATTGATGGTGTTCCACTACAAGAAAGATGGAAGAGGCATTCTTATGGCTGACAATCTAAGAAGGACTTTGTACCGTCCGGCCTATGGTGAGGATCCAATTTACCATTGTGAGAGGTGGACTCATCCTTGGTTTGAGCCTCACTGGGAAGTGACAGTCATTGTCTATAAAAGAGTTGAAGACTATGGACCTATGGAGATATCCAGGCACGATGACGTAGCTGCCAGAGATACTATGGAAGCTGGGATTGCCGAAGCTGCTAGAAGAGGACTCTGTGTTCTCTCTCACAGGGAGCGTTCTGAGTTGATACACACTCGCAGTCTGTATACTCCTTACAGAGCTAGTGGTGAAGCCAAGACCTACATCGCATCAGCTAATGGCCACAGTCCCACCATAGACAACCTCCGTGAGTTACTGGCTGCTGTCAATACTGCCTTGGACGACACCAACAACATGCTTGCCGCAGCTCAACAGAAGATCTATGAAACAGAGATAGAGAAGCGTCAGCTAGAAGCTACTCTGGCAGGAAGGGAATCCCCTGTGATTCATGATAGCGAAATGGAAACTCATCACTCTCCATCACCCAAGAGGCCTCGCTACAACTCCCTAGACGCCCGCACGGAAGAGCTTCCTTAGGATCTAGGAGTTCTTAAGCTTAGGATCTTTTGTAATCGTTAGTTCTAAACGATCGTTTAAGTGTGTTTAGTCTAGGGGTGTGACAGACCTTTAAGCAGATATCCGTCGTAGTATAGTAGGGGGCGTAACGTAGGGCATGACGGGTCCATGGACGCTAGGCCATTGACCATGGAGCCAACGGGCATAGATCCCCACAGGGTGCGAGCCGTTACTGCCTGTGACCATTAGGTCGAAAGGGCCGTTGGAAAGCGATCCGTTGGGTTGCCGAGAATTCCGCAGGAATCAAATCCCACAGGAACAAAGAGACGTTGGGCGCGGCGGCCCACAGCACCACTGGGGCCCATCTATAAAAGGCTGAGTGAAGGGCTGGGGACCTCACTCACTTCCATTTCCGCCCTGATTTAGGGTTTTACTGCTGCCACATAAGCATTCCGCGCAAATCCACCGGTGCCGCCGTGCTTAGATCCGCCTCGTCGCGCGCCGCCGCATGCACGTGAAGTCCCTTGTAGTGTTTAGAGCTAGATCCACCGGCGTGCAAGAAGAAGAGATGGCTTCCGAGCTTGCGCCGCAGCCGGAGAGCATCTCGGAGCCCTCAACTGTGACAGAGGAGCAGCTCCAGGGTCTGGTGGCCCGCGGGCTGTTGAAGCCTAAGGAGGAGGTGGGCTGGAAGGCGGCGGCCGGCGAGGCCTTCCCCACCGAGGGGACCGGCGAGACCGTCGCCTTCGTCTCACACATCGAGCGCGGATTCGGAGTCCCCACAGGCGACTTCTTCTGTGGGCTCCTCCACTACTACCAGATAGATCTGGTACACCTCGTCCCCAACGCCATTACCACCATTTCGTCCTTCATTCACCTCTATGAGGCATACTTGGGGATACCGCCACACTTCCACCTGTGGCGGTACTTCTTCGAGCTGAAGAAGACGGGGAAGTCCGAGGTCGTGGGGAGCGTCGGCTTCATGCTCCGCCGCTACATGAAGTCGATCTATATCGACATGGTGCTGCCGGACAACACCACGGGCTGGAGACAGGGGTGGTTCTACATCAACAACCCAAAGTCGGCACTACCAACAAGGTCGGGGTACGTGTCGGTCCCAGTGCCGGAGTGGGTCAACCAACTGATGTCGCGGGAGAACGACGCCATCAAGCCGCTGCTGGAGGACCTGGCGAGGCTAAAGACGAAGGGGCTGACGGGGGGCGCGGTGGCCATCAGCTTCAGCCGGCGGCTCCTGCAGCCGATCCAAGATCGGGTGCACCCGGCTTACGAGTACTGGGGCTAGGTCGACCCCACCCGGGTGGCGCAGCACAAGGTCTCCAAAGAGGAGATGGTGAACTAGGTGAAGGACCTATTCGCCGGGCGGATTCGCAACCAGACATGCCCCAAGGTGCACAGCCTAAAGCGCCCCACCGAAGCCGTAAGTCGCCCTCTGTCCAATTGACCTTAGTCGTTGTTCATGCACTTGGATATTCAATGATTGTGATGAAGGTCTTCTGATACAGGGTCGTGAGGGTGTGTACTGGTGCCCAGCTCCGCTGCCTAATGATGACGAGCGAAGCTTCAAGGTCAGGGCTACAGAGGACGTCGAGGCGCCTCCACAGCATCCCATCGACAACTACCTCTCCTACTCGATGGTGGAGAGTAGTGACGACGAGGGTCCCGCCACGGGGAAGGCGGTGGAGGCTATCGCGCCGTCGACGCGGCGCACACGGTAGGTTGCTGGCAAGATGTCGGCATCCAAGGCCGCCGCAGTGATCTCCACCACCAAGGCGGCAGAGAAGAAGAAGAGGAAGAGGAAGGGCGCCACCACGTCGACGGAGACGACGACGACCAACGCCGAGGCTGAGACGGACGCCGGTGACGACGACGACGCAAGGTCGCCCGCCACACTGGTCGAGCAGGGGAAGGAAAAGCTCCTCAAGGTCTCGGAGGAGGGACTCCCGAAGCCAGGTGCCGAGGGGCCGAGTGACGTAGGGTCGCAGAAGAGGGTGAGGAAAGCTCCACCCAAGCCAATAAAGCTCGGTTTGAAGCTTGGTAGCAAGTAAGTCGACAAACTTTACCCACTCATGTTCGGCTTTGCACGTCTTGTATGCATCGTTGTTGACGCACTTTGTGTTTGGTAGGTCGACCCCTGCTACCTCGCAAAGCGGCAAGAATGTCGTGGGCCAGGAGGCCTTTGGGAACAAGGGGACGAAGGCATCGGTGGAGTAGTCACTGGCAGCGTCGGCGAGGGATGTCTCGAGCCAGACTCCTGTTGTGGAGATAACAACGTCGGCGGCGATGAAGGTCGCATTCGGCGGTACATAGTAGGTCAAAGGGCTTCAGCAGGATCCGCCCGTGTCTGACCCACCGCCGACGCGGGAGGTGCAGGTTGGAGACGGAAGTGGGCCTGGCAAAGAGAACGAGGATGATAGGTGCCTCTATGCCGGGACCCATGGGTGGATGACATCGATGCTGATCGCCCTGACATGGAGGAGTTCAAGGCGACGCAGTGGACGATTGTGCGGACACTCTCGGTAAGTCCTTTCTTCCAAGTAAGCCATGACTTTGGTTTGTTTTGGTGACATGTGGGGCTGACTTTGTTTGATGCAGTCTCTCGCTGAGCGAGCGCAGGCCCGAGCGGACCTGGTGAAAGAAGGTGCCAAGGCGCACATAGAAGCTACTGCAGCTTGGGAGAGGCCGCGCTGCAAGCCAAGGTCGAGGCTGCGAAGGAGATCCAACACGTCAAGGATGCCCTGGCCAAGCAAGCGGAGAAGGAGATGGCCACCCTTAAGAAGGAGCTAGCAGCCGCCGAGAAGAAGGCGGAAGACGCTGAGAAGGATCTCAGGATCATCGTAGACGGTATGCCTGGACTTACTCCCGACCTTGATTTCCGGAGGTTGTGGCACTCGTTGACCTTGATTTTGATGTTTCCAGATGCCAAGAAGAAGGAGGACGCCTTGAAGAAGCAACTCAAGGAGTCCAAGGACCAGGTGAAGAACCTCAAGGAAAAGACCAAGGAGGTCCAGGACAATGAGTATTATCTTTCCCGAAAAGCTGCATATGAGCATGGTGTACGTCGAGACCTGGAGATCGATCTCTCCCAGGTCATATAGACCATCATTTACCAGCAAGCAATGATTGCAGATCTTGAGAAGCAGCTGGGCGACCTCAAGGAGGCCGCTGAGTACCTGATGGACATTTATGTCCCTCAGGAGGAGGGGGCACAGCCCAAGGAGCTGGTTGCCCGTCTGGATGGAGGTAGAGGGCTGGATGAAGACGTTGGTTCTGGATACCAGCAAGCTCGTCGTGGCCGCAGCTTTGGCTACGGTGAAGTTCCATGAGCCGACATCCGACCTGTGAAAGTTTGTAGAGGATGTCGACCTATCGGAGCTGGTGAAGGCTGAAGATGTCCAGGCCGCCGCGGAGGAGATCATTAAGAAGGCCGACCTCTGAAAAAGTAGTTCAGGGATGCATCAAACTGTCGATGTAAATGAGGGCGTGGACCCTTTGACTATGTACATAAACTGACATGAATGACATATTCCTTTTAATTAAAGAGCATGATCCCTTGTTTGGCAAAAACACCTATTATGAAAACTCATGAGCAATGAAGTCGCAAAACGTGTCCCCTCCGCTAACCCAACTCAGTGGAGGAACGACTTACCGACTGCACGGCTCAGCGTGGAGGCATAGGTGCAGTCGGCGCAACAACACGACTTAAGAATGCGCATAACAAGCATAAGAGCTGTGGTAAGGAAAAACACTTTAAGAAAGAAAAGGTAAAACCCCTCAGGTCGTAAGACCCTTAGATTGGCAAAGCCAAGCCCCTGAGCGTGTCGGGTCCGGCTTTAGACCAAGCCCTCGAGCATGTAGAAGGGGGAGGTATGAACAGAAAGTAAAAAGAGACCTAGATGTAGGTCGACAGGAAGCCTGCCGAAAGGGAATCTTATCTTTATTGATTATAAATTACAAGAGGGTAGAGTACATAGCTTTTTATTTTTGGTACAAGGCTCCTAAGGGTAGAAGCAACGTAAGTGCTCAATGTTCCAGGGGTTCGGGACGCCCTGGCCATCAGCCCACTGGAGGCGATAGGTCGCCGGTCCAATGACCTTCTTGATTATGAAGGGGCCTTCCCAAGGTGCTGCAAGCTTGTGCATGTCCTTGGTGTTCTGAATCTGCCGCAGGACCAGGTCGCCGACGTTGAAGGAACGTTCCCGCACATTGCGGTCGTGGTAGTGACGTAACTGCTGCTCGGAAACTGGTACGCAGCCAGAGCGTGGTCCCTTCGAGGATTACATTGTAAGTTATCGTGCTCCTATGATCAATTTCATATGCATTTTGTTATTATGTTGGAACTTGAATTGATTCGTAACCTCATATAGGGCCTACAACTTGGAAGATTTGCTAATGAGGCTGAGCAAGCTTTGGCGGTCCCCATAGGATCTCCTGAGGAGGCGGGCGTGTTGAGGGGGTTCGTGTAGAGGATCCGACAGGGGTGTAGGAAAGTGGCGTTCAAGCTGAATTGCTTGGCACAACCGGCACCGGCACCTGAACATGGTGTCGGACCTTCACACTCCGCCCAAAGGACCGCCCAAAGGACGTCGACTTCAGGTGTGTGGCGTGCATTCTCATGAATTTGTGTGTAACTCATGTTTGCCACACCAATGATGGTTACCTTGTTGTAGGAGGTTCTCAGCGTCGTGCACCGGGGATTGTAATTAGATCCCCTCCAGGTTCGCCTCAACCCAATACCCCATCTGAGAGCAGTGAAAACTCCGAGGAATGAGATCCTACCTTCCAAGAGGAAATTGGACCTTCTCAACTTCCTGATGCTCCCTCCGGCACACAAGGAACTCTACCAGCACCAAAGCGGCGGACGAGGTCACGAGATCGTGCGGACGTTGGCAGCCACAACGTCGTACCCACCGACCCTCGCCGGACTCGCAAGGTGAAGAAAGTCTACACTCCGCATCCAACTCTGCATCCTTGAGATTTCCGCTTGTGTTGTCGCTTATGTAAGACTATGTATCACTAGTTGAAAGGACTTATGTGTTGAACCATTTAGGATTGCTCGGACTTATGTCATGAACTATGTGTGACTTAGTGTTTGTCGCTACATTTGTGTAATGAACTATGTGTGACTATGTATGAACTATGTGTTGTCGCTTGTAATGAACTATGTTGGTTCCAGGAACTTATTTGTGAAATTGTGCTCCTACTTTGTGTGAAATTGTGCTTGTACTTTGTGCGAAATTGTTGTACACTTTTGTGTGAAATTGTTCATGTGCAACTACGGCAAAAAAATTTTCTCTCAGCTGTTCCAGACTTAGCCACAATTTCGTGGATCTCTTATCAGGAAAATGAACTACGACAAAATTGTATTTGGACTTCTGTTGGAGTGACCGCTTCATTAGTCGCGCCGCGTCACTTGGCGCGACTAACACATGCGTCGTACCAAGCATCGTGGCGCGACTCCTTAGGGCAAATTTGAACTACGACAAAACTGTATTTGGAGTTGCGTTGGAGTGACTACTACTTGAGTCGCGCCACGTGCTTTGGCGCGACTCATGTGTGAGTCGCGCCAGAGGACGTGGCGCGACTCAAGGAGTCACTCCAATCCAACTCCAAATACAGTTTTGCCACAAGTCATTTCTCAGATAACTAGTCGCGCCAAAAGACTTGGCGCGACTCACAAGCGAGTCGCACCACGTGCCCTGGCGCAACTCACACATGAGTCGCGCCAAAGCGCGTGGCGCGACTCAAGGAGGAGTCACTCCAATGCAACTCCAAATACAATTTTGCCCTAAGTCATTTTCATGATAAGACGACCTCGAATTTTTGGCTAAGTCTGGATCCGCTGAGAGTAAATTGTTTTGTCGTAGTTCCACATGAACATTTTCACACATAATTTGTAGGAAAATTTTTGCACAAAGTACAACCAAATTAGAAGCATAATTTCACACATAAGTCCGCGCAACCAACATAGTTCATCACACACACCACTTTGCTCATCAAACGGTGAGTTGACTACATAGTTCATCAAACACCACATAGTCCACGGCATAATACATAAATTGGCTACTCCGAATCAAAATCGACCAAAAGTTCATCATCACCCCAATCGTCATCGTCATCTTCCACCTCGATCACTTTCGCTTTGCCATTTGCATCCACAACGTTCCTTTTGCTCATTGCCTCCACCTCTCGCGCCTTGTTCTTGCCCTTGGGATCCACCTCTTGTGACATTCTTGCAAGCGACCTTATTCCCTCCCATTGCGCCTTTGTAGCCTCATCTACAAATTTGTCCACATTGTTCCTAGGCACTTTGACACCTACAAATTTCGGCAAATCATTGACAAGAGCTTTCATTGCCTGCAATTGAGCAATCTTTGCCTCAATTCTAGCCTCCTTCAAATTAATCCCTCTTTTCTTTGCCTCCGCCATTTGGAACCATTCTTCCGCGGAGTTTTTTGGAAAAATCCTTGTTGGATCAAACTCGGAGCAATCACGGTTGAATTTTCAATCATCAAACGCCTGCTTGTCCCTCTTCTCTCCTGCTCCTCCTCTTCCCTCAACCTCTTCCTCCTCCTCTCATCAGCAGTTAGTGGTCGTGGATAGTTCATCCTATTCCTCCTCCAAAAGTCAATGAGGCCCTCTCGAATCCCCTCTCCAACCATAGGAAGTGGACGATCCTTCTCTTTAGCAAGCTTATCTTTGCAAATTGGTCCAAACAACTCTCTATTGGATGGAATAGGGACATCATACTTGGCTCTCAATATATTTCTCCTTTTGCAAGTTTCCTCAGTTTTCAAAGGTTCTGAACACTTGCCCAAATAAATACGGAGAGCTGCTCTACCGGCAAAAGTCTCCCAATTACAAGTCCTCCCCTCCTACAACAAGTAAGGACCAAATTTAGGAAATTTAGTAAACCAAGGCACTCAAAATGTAGACAACAACTTAACCAAAGAAAAAAGGAATTGTCAAAGTGAGTTTACCCAATAGTCTCCAAATGAGTTTCCACAATACCATCCATAACCAAGCTCGGATGGAACCACACCCTTCCTAGCGGGTATCCCGCACTTGCAGTGAGGCCTATAAGGCTCATCACATGGCCATGGATGTTTCCCACTCTCGAATGCTTGCACCTCTTCTTCTGACGGCCACTAACCCTTTGGCCTGTACATATCCTCTTGAAAATCACATAGCGGCCATCCATCCTGCACAATAATTGAAATTCATTTGCAAATGACCCTAACTCAACCACGGTGAAGAATAGAGGTTCGATGCTTACATGTGTTGTTAACTTGCAATGAAAGAATGGTGTGAACTTGTCGGTAAGCTCAATGTTAGGACCTTGCAAATAGCTTCGAACTCCACAATGACACAATGGAGGGTGGTCTACACGCTTGCATGTAGCCTCTTGTTTTTCTTCCCATGTCATGGGAGGTGGATTTGGTGGTGGTGGAACCCACCTCTTGAACTCATGATACGGCTGCACCAACGACGGCTACCACCGAAATAGACGGATCCTAGGGTCAAATTTGTCGGGACCATCAATCCACTGGTGGAAATAACAAGGTCGCTTGTTGTATTGATCAGGGAAGCCATCTTTGTCAAGTGACCACTTTGTTGCACATGTGTAGAACGCTCTTCCTGATGTAGCCTCGTTCCTAGATTGCTGCACCTGAGCTGGAATGCCACACTCACATAGAGGAACGGGAAGAGGAGGTGGGACAGGATCATCAGGCCTGCCTTGGACCGCCATTGTCCTGAAACAAAAAAAGAAACATGATTAGTAACATGAATCATATGTTAAGATAAAAGAAAAAGTAGAACAATATTACTAAGATGACTCCAAAAATAACAACAAGCAATCCTAAGTAGGTACCGCATGGCCTCTCGCACTAGTACTAGGTTCTTTATGACGTTCCTTCCGGTGACCCTTCTCGTGACAGCCACTGCATCGGTTCTTCGTCTTTTTTTGGTCAAACTCTCCCGCACCATAAATATCGACGTCATACCCACTTGTTTGGTCCATCTCATTGCGGAGCCGCTTTTTCTTCCTCCTTCCAACACCTGTTTTCTTCTTCTCGTCATCAGGAACATAATCAGGGCCACTGTACTCTGGCAATGTGTCTCGTCTAGTATAGGCTCAAAGCGAGCTGCCCATGTCTTTAATATTGTATTCTTGGAATATAATTCTGTTGTGTACAAAGGTGAGAGCCAAGACACCCCTCGAACATTGCAAGCGGCCATCATATGAGAGCAAGGAACATGTAGCAATTGAGGTATACAACAAGTGCAAGTCACTGCTGAGAGGTCGACCTTATATATGCGTCCGCCCATCATCTCACCTCCCACATTCAAAGCGGACGCTGTCCTGACCGAGTACACATACAACATGGGATCAAACAACTTAGCCCTCATGCCCGCAGCTTTCAAGCCTTCTGTGTCTAAGTGCTTCTTTGTTGCCTTCCCAAAATTATTTACATTCCGTAATCTTCTATCTATGTGGGCTCTTGCTTTTTTCCACCTGTGCACAAAGTATAAATTTATCTTATAGAATATGAACTCCACAATAGCTGATACTGGCATAGCACGGACGCCTTTGAGGACCTTGTTGAGCACTTCTGATAGATTTGTATTTTGCACACCATATCTCCAACCACCTTCATCAAATGCATTTGCCCACTTGTGCTTATTCACCATTTGCCCTTCCAACCACTCTTTTGCTTCCGGATTCACCATTTTTTTTAATTTCTCTAGTCTGATGTTAAATGTCCTCTCCACTTTTGCTGCACATACCAATTTTAGCTGACTTCTCACTTTCTTGTTAGCTTGCCTATGCCATACGTTCGCTGCAAAGTGTGGCATGCACCACCGACTGACGATAGGTTCGTACCCTTCCATATAATCCTCAACCGCACTTAGTATTCCTTGATGGCGGTCCGAAACTATGCACACCTTCCTTAGACGTCCCACAATATCTCGACGGACCAAATGTAAGAACCAGGACCAACTTTCATTATTCTCACTTTCAACTAAGGCAAATGCAAGGGGTACTAATCTATCCTCACCATCAACGCCAGTGGCGATCAACAAAACACCCCTATACTTTCCAGTTAGGAATGTGCCATCAACACTTATCACCGGTCTGCGATGCTTGAATGCCTCTACACATTGGGGGAAGCACCAATACACCCGCTCCATAACAGGTTTCAATACACCTTTGTGAAGCTCTGTCTTTCCCGTTGTATGAGTGCACCACTTCGTACCCGGGTTGAAGTGTGTTATTGCTTGTAGGATTTTTGGAACCCTACCGTAAGCATACTTCCAATCACCCCACAACATGGATATTGCGTGCTGCTTAGCCCTCCAGGCTTTCCCATACTTCACTGTGTAGTTGGTGAAACCTTTGATGGCTTCAATGAGGGTAGCTACGGAAACATCGGCATCCTTATAAACCATTGCAGCAATCCGTCTAGCAATGTAACGAGCCATGCATTGAGAATGTTCTTGTGCCACTTCCGACATCCCACATGTATGGGGTTGGACAACTCTTGTGATTCTCCATTTTTTCTTATCATCAGGAAGTGGACGCACCCACACCTTCCACTCAAAACCTTGTTGGCAAGCTACCGTGTACCTTATTTTGGTCGATGAATGAATCACATCATAAGGCCTATGGTGTCGCACCGAGTAATCCCTTAAGAAAAACTTCAATTCTTCCAAGCTATCGAATTGCATTCCCTTCTCTATAAACAACTGACCACTGTCCGGATCAACTTCAGAAAGGAGTAACCCAGAATCACAATATGCTTTCTTTGGAACCGAATGGAATACGGAAACTTCAGGCACATCAACATGTACAGCTTCCAATTGCCTCAACTCTGTTCGAGTAAATTCCGGCACTCAAAATCCAGAAAGAGTATACATCGATCCTCTGGACACCTCATTTTCCCTCTCATCAAATGATGGAATCTCTTCACCCAAAGGATTTGCTTGGTGTATAGGATTAACTCTAAGCACAGGTGTCGGTTGGGTCACACGAGTTGGTTGGCTAACTGGAGTTGGAGTTGGTTGGCTAAGTGGAGTTGGAGTTGCTTGGTTAAGTGGAGTTGGAATTGCGTGGCTAACTAGAGTTGGAGTTCCTTGGCTAAGTGGGGTTGGAGTTGCTTGGCTAACTGGAGGTGGTTCATCTTCTTCGGAGCTCACAGATATATCATCCTCATCCTCTTCCTCTTCATCCTCATAATCACCAAAATTATTGTTCAACATACACCTATCAAATTCATCTTCCCCATCTGAATCATGAGAACTTTCATCATCATCACCACCCTCTTCATCATCATCATCGTCCTCATGAACCTCATTGTGTGCTACCATATCTTCCTGAGTTAAGTGTTCCATAGGCTCTTCACTATGAGGTGACATTACCGAAGAGCAAACATCAACAACTAACTCGGCACAACGAACTTGAGATTCTTTCACACACTCTTTGTAAAATAACCAATCATCACCACATGTAATAGGCATCATCACATAGTGGCGCAGATCATCTAAACATTTTGAATAAAAAGAAGAGTAGGGTATCACTTTAGAATTAAAATAAAGGAAAAAGGATCCAAAGTGACAAAACTTAGGAATCAATTGGAGGGTGCAATGGAGAAGATAGATACATTAAAAATAAGATGAGGAGAAGATTGGTCTAGGAAGACAGGTTACAAGTAAATCATCAGAGAGTAACCAATATCACCATAAATCAAAAGGAGGTGAATTGATGGAGAGAGATCATTCATCAAATGAGATGCATCATCATGATTAAGAAGGAATCAAGGAGAGAGAAAGGGAATATCAACAAGGTTTGAGGGTTAACATTTGCCAAGCAAGAATGTGCAAATGAAAAACATCAAGTCAGAGAGGTAAGACATCAAGGAGGAATTGAGAAAAGAGAATGACCAAAGAGTGAGAATATTTCTCGGAGTCATCAAGGGTAAGGTAGGAATTGTTTTTAGAGTAAAACAGACCTTAGGAAGCAACCATGGCTATCTAGGCTTACGTCCTACAGTCGATACAGCTCTGATACCACTCTGTCACACCTGATTTTCCGAAGAAAACCAAGTGGTAACTATATGTATGCCAGGATCTAGTTTCATACATATAGTGACATCATAGTGAATAACAGAAACAATATCACATAAAGAAAGAGAGATTATCAGAGATTTACAGCAGAATCCTAGGAAACAAAGGCTCCAAACTTCACAGGCAAATGACTGGAGGTTACGTACGCCTAGCACCATCTTCTGAACTTCTTACACCTTCTTCTTCTGAACAGCAGGTAAGCAAGGGTGAGCACACTTATGGTTGGAGCTCAGCAAGTGGGGGAAGATGCAAGGCTATCAAGGATAGGCTAAGATTTTGCAGCGGTTAGCATTTTAATGTTGGTCAAATTTTATTACCAAGCACCTATTTACTAGGTGTAAGTTTATACCAACCCAAAATTAAGTATTTAGAAAACATTATCTCAAAACCATATGAAACCATGATTTAATTCCGTCTTCAAGTTCACTTATCATGTGAGGGTCCAGGCCGCTCTTAACCGTGAGCACGGCTGATCGATCAGTTTTCACTCTGCAGAGGTTGTACACTTTACCCACAGCTCGTGTTCCCCATGTTGCCTGGGTTAGCTAGACCCTTAAACACTTCCGAGGTGAGTGTCTAGGGGTCCACTATGAAGCCTTTACAAAGGCATGCAAAAGACCAACAACCCGCATAGTTACAGATCAGGGCGGACCATAACCCTCCCTAGTGGTCGGCACCTTAGCAAAGGCTGCTACCCAAAAGGACCGGGCTATACCCCTGCAACCCCAACCCCCCTCTGCTCCTTTCGGATAAGGTCATCAGTTCATTCGCACACCTAATTAATTGGCTAAGCTAGAGCCATATGGACTGTGGTTGTACTGTTTTCCTGGGTGGTTCTCCGTGTTCCAATTAAATCATATGATCTTGTAATTAACCACATTTATCACCAAAATTATCATGATCAACATTTTGTAAAGAACCATTTCAACCATCCCAAAGGATAGCAACTAAGCATTATCTATCCCAAAAACATTTATTTAAAACTGGGTTGTTCAAGGTAATAGGGATAAAATCTAGTCATGTCCTTAAAAAGGTGATTTCCCATCAAGTTATACAATACAACATAAAAGTAAATTTAATTGAAATGCTTGTGAATAGGACGAAGTAGAATATGCAGGGGGAGGAAAACCACTTGCCTTCCTCCAACAAAAAGCTACTCTTATACTCATCCACTCTTGCTCACTTGAAACTCTTGATCTTCATGACTTTCGAACAACAGCTCGATCTTCTACTCGAAGCAAACATCGACACAAACATGCAAAGCAACAAACGAGAACAACTAAGAACAATACACCAATTGATAAAGGCTTCAAAAGAGCGGACAGGGAAAGGGCTCGGTCCTACGAACGCAAACACAAGAAACGCTCGGAACTATTGAGAGATTTGGATTTTAACACACAAAGGCTATATGTACTTGTTATATTTTATTTATAAATAAAACCATGTGCATAGGTTATTTCAGAGAAATACCCTATTTAGAATTTAAACAAGTTAAATTAAGTTATAAAAGGACGATGTGGAACTTAAACCAATTTTTATTTAGAAATATTCAAGTATGATTTATGCAAATTAAACATTTAATTTTAAAAGAAGCATGTAAAGCATCTAACCGTGTAACTTTATATTTCGGGTTGAACTAAACAAATTGTAATTCAAAACACATTTATATTCAGATTAGTCAAATTAACATTTAATTATGAAAACACGGGATAGCCTTATGTTGCTTTTATTTAGAAATCTAACTGAATATTCATTAATCAATTTAAATTTGACTATGAAAATCGTGGTATACATCTAATTAGATTTTAATTGAAAAGATTATTTAGATAAGTATTAATCAAATTAATTTAGAAACATTCTTAAAACATTTTATATGTTAAACATCATGACTAGCGTGTATTTTATTGTGAGACGAAACTACGCAACAAGAGCGAGATTAAACAGGCTAAAACGATGGTTCTATGGTTTAAACAAAGATTAGGGACCTAACCATGATTAAGTGTAGATGTGGAGGGCTATCATATAAGATTGGCAAGACACAAAGAATCGGACAGATATTACAAGATTATTCAAGGGCTTAGATGGTAAGATGGACATTTATAGAATTACATGATAGATAGATACTTTTCAGGATGTATATGACATCATCATGATGTAATGCTGACATCAAGCAAGATATGAGCTGAGCGTATAAGTGAACCTACAAGTTTATAAGCTTTGCATACTTGTCTAAAGAGAGCACATGCACGTACATGACTGGAGTTCACAAGATGATATTGGTTTGTATCCAAACTGTATACAACACGTGCTGAGTGATTTGCCTGGAACAGGAGCATGCATGAGATCAAAGAACTATAGACTGCAAGATAAATAGGCTTTCACGATGACGTACTAATGGAGCTTTGCATGCACCTTCTTGTGTGATACTGTGATGACGACGATTGATGGTGAACGACGACGAGGACGGGCCGATGAAGTGACGCCAGCGATTGGCAGAAGCTACTCGTCGGACGAACAGCAACCTTCCAGGAATATTAGTGAGCATCCTCGACGGACGTGATGGATCGAGAGGAACTAATGGCAGAGCTTGATGGAGGGGCTCACCGACGGCAGCCGATCACAGAGACGGCCGGGGAGTTGAAGCGGATGACGACTGGTGGTATGCGGCCGGTGCGGGCGGTGGTACTCCGTCCGGTGGGTGACGAGCGACAAGGACCGACGGTGTCGCACGGCAGACGGCTCGGCCTCCAGACTGTGGTGGCGCTCCAGTACGTGATGGATTGGTGATGTGGAACGGAGGAACAAGTGCAGCTGGGCATCGTCGTGCTTCTGGTGGCGTTTGGCCAACTCCGAGCGGGCTCCTGGCCGACGAACCGACGGCGAGGCCGGTGGCGCTCTGAAGCAGGGTGCGAGAGGCTGCAGTGCTCGGCTCGGCAGCGTGTGGTGCAGAGCGAGAGAGGCGAGGCAGTAGGGGCGCAATGAGAGCTCGACGCTCTGGCTTTATAGACAGGCAGGAGCTGGCATGGGAGAAAGGGAAATGACAGGCGGTCGGCCATTGATGGAGGAAGAGGAACGGACGACCATTAATGGCCTTAGTGGCAACGATCGTTACGCAGGCGTGTTGCGCAGGCACGCGGCGGAGGTGCCGAGGCATGAGGCCAGGGGCGCGTGGGCACGAGGGCCAGGCAGTGGCACGTTGCGCAGGCCTGCGGGGGAGGCGAGCCGCGCGAGAGGGGAGCGAGCGCGGGCAGGGAGATGGGCAGGCGCATGGGAGCCGAGCAGCTCGGGCGCGTGCGGCTGTTGACGGTTGAAATTCACCATTTCCAAACCTCAATATTCTCACATAAATGGAGGCATATGCATTATTTACTAGCATTTTGGTTTGAATAATGTAGTTCCACTTGTCCTTGGAGATTATTTGTATGTAGGTGATTTACCCCTCAAAAGAGATGGAAACCCACCTTCTATGAAGAAACCATGCCAACTCAGCTGAGGAGGTGGCTGCCACCAAGGGAAACATGGCATTCCACGTCATCGATCCAGGGGAGGCACTCACCGACGAATCAGAGGACGCCACATGGACTTCACATGGATCAAAGGGCCCACCTCGGATACCAAATCAAGCCATGCATCGGGGGAGGATCAGAGGGCCCACAGGGCAGCCACCAAGAGGAAGCACACCAGGTGGGGCCGCCCTAGGTGGCCGGCCGATCCTAGGATCGGCCGAACTACCTTAGTGGCGCCCCATCTGGCCCCTACATGTGGCAGCTCCCCATTGGTCCATTGCCTCACTCCCGGGTGTTTCGAGGCCATTTGGTGCTCCGAGCAAGTCTTGTCCTTTCCTATAAATAGAAAGGGAGGGGCTCCCATTTCTCACACACCACTCTCTCATTCTCCTCTCACTTTTAGTTTCCGAGGCTAGGGGGTAGGCTAGTGTAGCTCTTATTCAGGTTCCAAGTCCTCTTGGAAGTCTAGGTATGAGTTCTCTTTTATCTTTATTTCTTTGTATGACTTTGATCTACTTCAGTTATTCAGCTATTTCATATAAAGTCATGGTAGATCATATGTTTGATATGTTCTTGAGTTCATCCTCTGTTCATCATTTAGAGGCTTGTGTTCTTCGTGAACACTACCTTTTGATCCACTTGAAGGGTGATAAACTCCTTCCTTATGTGTTTGTTCATAAGTTAGAGGCTCGTGTTCTTCACGAACATGACCCTTTGATCTTATTGATTAGACATAAGAGAGTTCATATCTGTTTGTATGTTTAGCCTTAGTTGATCTTGTTAGATGGCATGAGAGTGTTGCATGAGGTCTGTGTTCAAGCTACGGTACTCAGTCTAGTTGACCAGTCTTCTGGTGGCTCTCACCCTGGGTCACAATAGCCCAGGCTGGGTCGAGTCTAGCAGCAACGTAGGCATGGTGCCTGGGTTGTCTGGCTACGATAGTTATGAGCATACCCCCCGTAACGATAGAGGTCGGTCCTCAGGTGGTGGCAGTCCCATTGGATCCTTGGGCAACCTTAGCACTGGGGTACCTGCTGTAGGAGTCTAAAGTCTAGTTTCGCAGAGTGCTGGTCATCATGGGCTAGCTCCCCGTTTGTACCTGGGTGTTGAACCTTATCTCTCTCATGCAATACTCATGCCCATCTCTTGTATCTTCTAGCTTTGTATGTTTAGTACATTAGAACCTAGAGCTAACTCGTATGTTCCCCCTATGCCGTAGTGTACTAGAGTAGAGGTAGATTTGAGTGTGTGTGTGTCACACTACCCTTATATCTTTTATCTTACCCCTGTCTTTGAGTGTGTTGTTCCCTATATCTATCTCTTGGTTTACATTTAGAGCAAAAGCATAAGTCTAAGATATCCGCCATTGGCTTCCAAGGATACGATACCCTTGGAATACTCTCCTTCCTTGGGGAAATGCTACAATGGTTTATCTGTGCGCTTGCGGATTCGTTCATGATCGTTTAGATTAACCTATGGCAAGTCTCGATGTTCACGCTAACCCACGCCATTAGTTGTGACATTGAGAGGAGCCTAAAAGACGTTTCCTGGTGTTGTCACTAAGGATGGGTCCCAAATCTATTCTTAAGATGACGGCACTACGAAACGCCAACAAGCATTTCTGGCGCCGTTGCCGGGGAAGGCACATGATTATCATGACTATGCTTTGCATCTGTTTATAAACTCTGAGTAGGTTAGGACAACTCTCAATGCAGGCTAACCTTGATTGTCTTCTTTTATCTTTGGATGATGAAGACAGGTAGTGTATGACTGGTTTCGACCTACCGGGGAATTTTACTGAAGATCCCGAGTCACTTGTGAGGAAAGCTCGAATTCATTTCGGCTCACCTCGTCGTACTCGTCCGGAAGGCAAACCAGCTTCCTTTGTACCATCCACATCCAACGCTATGGCCCAGAAGACACTTCGTGAGTACTCAGCTCCTTCCGCTGACCAGGTGCTGCAAGGCCCTGAGGTGGCAATGGGGACTGAAAATGTTGAGATCAAGACGGGTCTAATCACGATGGTACAGGCTAGCCCATTCTGTGGCAAGCCAAATGAGGATGACAATGCTCATCTGCAGCAATTCCTAGAGCTATGCAGCACTTTCGTCATCAGGGGTGCAAATATGGATGTTGTTCGTCTACGGCTGTTTCCATTCTCCCTCCTGGGGAAAGCTAAGCAATGGTTCTACGTGAATCGTGAGGCTATTAACACTTGGAATAAGTGTTCAGAGGCATTTCTCAAGAAATTCTTCCCATTGGGTAAAACTAATGCTCTTCGTGGAAGGATTTCTGGTTTTCAGCAAGCAGCAAGTGAATCTATTCCAGAGGCTTGGGAAAGGCTTCAGGAGTACGTCCTGGCCTGTCCTCACCATGGGATGGAGGATTGGCTCATTCTTCAAAGCTTCTATAATGGGTTGACTCCGACAACCCGAGGCCATATTGATGCTGCTGCTCAAGGAGCATTCTTCTCACTCACTGTTGATGATGCTAAATTACTCATTGACCGAGGGGTGGAGTGATGAAAGACTCCAACCACGACCGAGGGGTACTCATACTATCAAGGAAGCAGACATGATTATTGCCAAGATGGATCTTCTTATGAAGAGATTGGATGACTACACCAGCGAGAAGGCTGCCATGGCCACCACTACTCTGCCTATGGACTCTCACATGACTTGTGAAGTCTGTGGCAACACTGGGCACTCAGGAAACTACTGTCCGGAGACTCAGGAGGAAGTGATGTACATGAATGGCAACAACAACGGTTATCGTCCACTTCAACAAGGAGGCCAATCGTGGAATCAACAACGCCCTTATTATCAAAGAGGTAACCAAGGTAATTCGTACAATCCCAACCAACCTTCCTTGAGAGATCTTGTTTTCGGGCAAGCTAAGATTAATGAAGGTGTTAACAAGAAGCTAGCTGCCCTTGATAAAACTTTGGAAAGCCTCAACGTTAAGCTTGATAGTTTTTCTTTTGCTCAAAAGAGTCAGCTAAGTTTCAACAAAATGTTAGAAACCCAGCTGGCCTAGCTGGCTGTTTTGGTTCCATCTCCTGATAACAGGAGGATCCCGGGGCAACCCGTATCCTCTTGTGAAAATGTTAGTGTAGTGTCAACTCGGTGGGGTAAGCCGCCTAGGAAGACACATGCTTCTAACTATGCAGGAAAGCCCATACAACAAATTCTAGATCCGTGGGAGGAATCAGCAGTGGTGCACAAGAAAGATCCAGACTACCCGACTATTACCTGCACAATCTATTACAAGAAGATCAGGCATGCCCTTTGTGACCTTGGTGCAAGTATTAATCTCATGTCCAAGGCCATGTTCGAGCAACTGGGATATCCAGCTCTCTCTCTCCTACAGCACGGACTATCCAACTCGCCGATTCAATGATACGATATCCAGAAGGAATTGTTGAGAGCATATTGGTTAAGGTCAAGAGTTCTTATGTCTTCGCGGATTTCGTGGTCCTTGATATGGATGACGAGGGAGGAATGCCACTCATCCTTGGGCGACCATTTCTCAGTGATGTCCGAGCTAGGATCAATATGGGGTCCTGAATCATCCGTTTCCGCATTGGGAAGAGGAACTTGAAGTTCAAGTTTATGGACAAAGAAGAGCAATGCTATTTGGTGCAAGATAGTGTTGAGCAGCTTGGGGGAAGGACGGAGCCTTTACCCCCGAGGAAGGAATCTCCGTCAAAGAGGCTAAAGAAAATTCGGAAAGAATGGCGGAAGATTGAGATGGCACCACCCTCTACTTCTTAGGAGTGGGGTGCTGAATGAAATTGATCACTGAGAAGAGTCCAACTCGTCGGACTAAAAATGATGGGTCCTTTCTACCAAAAAGGTTAAAAATGGTACTTATCTCATATTTCCCTTTCCAAAATTTTATTTCCAAAATTGCATATTTGATTTTCCAAGACTCTGCATCTGCATGCTAGATTTATCTAGCCCTTTTCCCTTTTCCAAATAAAATTTCTGAAAATCATTTCTGAGTCTGAAAATTCAAGAAAAATCTTTGGAAAAATATTTTTGGGCGAATTTTGGCTGGTGCACCAAGGCAAGCCATGGGCTAGCCGTTGGGGAGCCACCAGCTGAAGCAGGCTGCCAGCTGGCCCGAGCCAGGGTCGGCCGACTGTTGGATCGGCCGAACCCAGCCAATGGCTAGCGGGGCCCAACCGGCTCCAACGGCTCCTAGCCGTTGTGCCTTGGCCACCCCGAGCTGCCTGCCCTGTTTTGCCTATAAATAGCAGGTGGAGAGGGGGTGTTCTTCACCCATTCATTCACACTCCCCTCTCTACTCCTTGCTCTCTTGGTTTTCTTGGAATTCTTGCTCGAGATTGGATCATCAAGTGTTCCCTCTATTGTGTTGCTGAAAATATTGTTATTGGTGGAGCAAACTCGGTAAGAACTTCATTCGATTTCACTAACCCATCACTGAGTTGCTCTTGTTGTCCCTTGTTGTTGTGCTAGCATGAATTGGGCGGCGAACACTCTCCGGAGGGTGACACGCTCACACTCCCGTTCGCGGGCAAGCACGAGTGCATCCACCCCCGCCGAGCTAACACCGAGCCCATCGACGATGGATTATGAAGAAGAGCAAGAAGATCAAGCCGAGCCACAAGCCGCGGAGGAGGTCATCGACGACACCCCCTACCTCAGCTTGCGGGGCGCTCGAGAGGAGCAAGCCTATGCTCTCTTGAAGGACCGAGTCTTCGCCCACACCCGGGACTTCGACCCGGCCCTCATGGAGGAAACAGGTATGAATCTCGAGTTCGCTTCCATTTGGAATGCTCTTGGTTGGGAGGAGTTTGCGCCGGTTACAGAGCTTGGCTCTCGGCCCCTCACCATCCAGTTTCTTTGCTCTCTTACCGAGATTCCGGATGGCATTCAGTTTCATCTTTTTGGGACCGATTATCGTATTTCTTGGAAGGAACTTAGTCGTCTTCTTGGGTTTAGTCCTCGTTGTGTTGTTTCTCTGAAGAAGGCTTATGATGGTTTTGTTCGAGAACCTTTCTGTTCAGACATCTCTGGTCTTATTTACAGTGGCAAGTTTGTACCTTGGTGCAACGATATTGTGCATCCCACTCTCCGTTTGTGGCACAAGTGGCTCGCCATTACTCTCTTTCCACGAGAGGATGTTCGGCCCGTGCGCAGCGATGAGATGATGCTATTATATGCCACTGTTAACCGGATCAAGGTCTCTCCCGTTAAAGCTATGATTCGGCAATGGTTGATGAATTTCAAGATGATAGGTCCTATTGAGTGTACATCTTTGGTGACTCGTATCGCTCTCAGACTTGGGGTTCTTAGCGGGAATTCCGTACCCTTCATCGGGATGCCCCGAGTTCTCATTGATGAGGCATACTTGATCCAAGGGCATATACTCAAGAGGGGCCCAAATGATTCTTTGACTTTCTTCTTCCCGGGCTATGCAAATCAAAACCCGTTACCTAACCTGGGGTTTGGATTGTATAACTCAGAGTCACTAACCATTCCCCTTGTTACACAAGAGGAAAGCCGTCGTGCTAGTGTTTCAGGTAGCTCCACCAGAAGCGCGGCGAAGAGAGCGCACATGCAGCAGCAGCAGCAGTCACAGCCGACACCACCACCACAACCTCAGCCTCAGCCACAGCCTGCTACACCACCGGTGGCAGGAGGGGCCCCTGCGGGGTACATGTTCGGGGTTACCCCTGGATATGCACCTGGCTGGGACCAGCCCACCTACCACCCGAGTGCGAGTGGCACAGCTTGGGCGGATGCGAGCAGTGCTCAGTGGGCCACACCCGCTAGTTCCAGCTCCGGTGGTCCACCTCCGTCTTCGTCCTTCCGGCGATACTCCTCAGCCTCTGCACGCGATGCTCAGCTCGCGCAGCGGATGGGAGAGCTCACCGTCCAGGTCACGGGATTGGAGGAGATGCTGAACACCCACATCGAGTCTACCTCAGCGTGGCAGTGTCAGGCTAGTGAGAGGATAGCAGCCATGCAGCAGGATCAGCAGCGACACATGGAGGCGCAGAGGGCTTACTACGCGAGTCAGGGTTTCTTCTACCCTCCTCCACACTGAGCCTGAAGCTAGCTTGGGGGAGGACCCCCATTCTGAGGTAACTTGTATCTTCCTTTGTTTTCAGAATATCTTATAAATGAAAATCCAAAAAAAATCTGCAAAAATAAAAAAGACCAAAAATATTTATTTGCTTTCATCATCGTTTGCTTAGTTTGCTTTGATATGCTTAGTAAGAATGCTTTGCCTCTATGGTTGAAATGATGAATAGTTGCTTTGTTTATTTTCCTCGTATGTCTTGCTTACAACTTTATATCCTACCTAAGTTTTGAGTTTGTTGGCTTGTATGTTCAAACCTTAGCTTGAAAACTGTGGGTAGCAAAAAGCATGATCCTTGCCTAAGTTGTTGTGAGACATGACATGGTATAATAGAGTGCTATGATCTTGCGCTTAGTGATGCTTGACATCCGGAGTTTTCCTTTTTTGAAAAATCGAAACATGATGAGTTCCTCAATGATGAGAATTTCCCAACCAAGGCCATATGCAGATTCTAGTTCTTAGCCTCCACATATGCAGCTTGTTCTCTCCTTGAGCTTTGTCAAATTGTTGTGACCCTTGTTAGAACTCATACTCCCCTGATCAAGATCACGCACACACTCATGCTAAACTTCTACACTGGAAGTTAAGCATTCATCATTTGTTCCATATGCCTATGCATTCTTCCACAAATAAAACTCTATGTATCTTTGTATCATTCATCCCTCTCCAAATATCTCCAATAGAGACAAAGGGGCTAGCTAAAAAAAGAAAAGAAAAGAAAAGCATGCTCAAAAGCATGGCAAAAATAAATAAAGAGATTGATATGTGCAAGAGAAAGAGTTCCACCATGTAGATGGTAATAACTAGTACCCACTCCGGGGCTAGTGTCCACCTTGCCATCAATCCCTCATTCCCTCATTTAAAGCATGGTAATATCTAGCACCCATTTCCGGGCCTAGTATCCACCTTGCCGTGCTCATATCCATCACACACATATGCACATCTTGATCAGGATGTATGTTTGTTTCTTCCAAAGATCCGGTTTTTGACTTAGCAAAACATGAGAGACAAGTATGCCACATCTTCCCTACCTACAGCTCCACATACAACCTATTAGGAGTAGGATATGAAGAAAGGCAACATTGATGCCTTGGTGAGGAACCATACACTTTTGGGAAAAAGTCTACAACACCCCCTAACCTATTGGATGTAGGCTACTTCACCCCCTCACCTACAAAACTAGGCATTCTACTCCCTCAACTTTGCAAAACCAGGCATTTTACCCCCTTGGCCGGTTTCACATGGTGGTTTTGCCATGTCAGCGTGCTGAGGTGGACAGGGTGCTGATGTGGTTTGGGTGACAGGTGGGTCCCACCTGTAAGTGGGAAGATCCAATGACACATGCACTCTTTCCTTCCCTAGCTGAAGCTGACCGCTGCCGCCGCTCTGGCCATCGGATCTGTCACCGCCTTCCATGCAGTCGGTCTTAATCCGCCTTGCGACAGGCATGGCCGCTCCTCCAACGCACCGCTGCCCCGCCTCCCCCCAAATCCTCCGATCCGCTCCGTGCCGTACTGATCAACTTCATCCTCTACGTCTCGCTCTACACCAACCTGCCTCGCGCAGCTTCAGCACTGCCTGCTAGTTTGCCAGTCACGAGGAGGCGCTCCAGCAACAGATGTGCAGTAATACAAATCAAAGGCAAATCGAATCTTTCGATAGCTAATCTGAGAAGAAACTAATCAAACGAGCTGCACATGGAGCAAAAGAAATGCAAAGAATCATGGGACTTCCCGCACAAACCAAAATCAAAATGAAATAGCATAAACTAATCTTTGAAAGGAGCTCTAGATGGTCCGAGCAGAGGATGAGATTGTAGAAGGGGTGACAGGAGCCGCTGCTCGTTGCAGCTTGAAGCTGCGCACAGGCTGATGGAGGGATGCGACAGGACATATGGCCGCGGGACTAGGTGGCGCCGCCGGCGGGAGCGACGGCGGACCGTCTCAGCTGCTCTGAGAAGGAAAGATCGGAGTTGTAGGCTTGTAGCTGGACCTGGCCACTTACAGGTGGACCCAGCTAAATCAGACAGCCCACATCATCATCACTATCCACCTCAGCACCCCAACCTAACAGAACCACAATGTGAAACCGGCCAAGGGGGTTAAGTAAATGGTTTTGCAAAGTTGAGGGGGTAAAATACCTGGTTTTGTAGGTGAGAGGGTGAACTGGTCTAGATCCAATAAGTTGGGGGGTGTTGTAGACTTTTTCCTACACTTTTGAGCGATCCGAGAGTATCATTTGAGGAACTCTGATTTTCTTTTGAAAAATTTGCAAAACCTCCGGATTAATAAGCTGATCAAGGTATGAGTGATTATGCACATGCTATATAACCATTCTGTCTCTCAACCGCCCAAGGCAGGTGAAGCTATATGCCCCACGTTATCAGGTGAAAGGCAAGAACACTGCCAACTTATTCAACTCTTGGTAGAGTACTTTGCTGTATGTTTGCCATAAGTTGAGAATACAACATTGTAGCAACTCCTGATCAACCAACCTAAGTCTCTAATGTCTTGCTTCGAGACGAGCAAGAGGTTAGCTTCGGGGGAGTTTGTTGACGGTAGAAATTCACCATTTCCAACCCTCAATATTCTCACATAAATGGAGGCATATGCATTATTTACTAGCATTGTGGTTTGAATAATGTAGTTCCACTTGTCCTTGGAGATTATTTGTATGTAGGTGATTTACCCCTTAAAAGAGATAGAAACCCACCTTCTATGAAGAAACCAAGCCAACTCAGCTGAGGAGGTGCCTTCCACCAAGGGAAACATGGCATTCCACGTCATCAACCCAGGGGAGGCACTCACCGACGAATCAGAGGACGTCACATGGACTTCACATGGATCAAAGGGCCCACCTCGGATACCAAATCAAGCCATGCACCGGGGGAGGATCAGAAGGCCCACAGGGCAGCCACCCAGAGGAAGCACACCAGGTGGGGCCGCCCTAGGGGGGCCGGCCGATCCTAGGATCGGTCAAACCGCCTTAGTGGCGCCCCAACTGGCCCCTACATGTGGCAGCTCCCCATTGGTCCATTGCCTCACTCCCGGGTGTTTCGATGCCATTTGGTGCTCCGAGCAAGCCTTGTCCTTGCCTATAAATAGAAGGGGAGGGGCTCCCATTTCTCACACACCACTCTCTCATTCTCCTCTCACTTTTAGTTTTCGAGGCTAGGGGGTAGGCTAGTGTAGCTCTTATTCAGGTTCCAAGTCCTCTTGGAAGTCTAGGTATGAGTTCTCTTTTATCTTTATTTCTTTGTATGACTTTGATCTACTTCAGTTATTCAGCTATTTCATATAAAGTCATGGTAGATCATATGTTTGATATGTTCTTGAGTTCATCCTCTGTTCATCATTTAGAGGCTTGTGTTCTTCATGAACACTACCTTTTGATCCACTTGAAGGGTGATAAACTCCTTCCTTATGTGTTTGTTCATAAGTTAGAGGCTCGTGTTCTTCACAAACACGACCCTTTGATCTTATTGATTAGACATAAGAGAGTTCATATATGTTTGTATGTCTAGCCTTAGTTGATCTTGTTAGATGGCATGAGAGTCTTGCATGAGGTCTGTGTTCAAGCTACGGTACTCAGTCTAGTTGACCAGTCTTCTGGTGGCTCTCACCCTGGGTCACAATAGCCCGGGCCGGGTGGAGTCTAGCAGCAATGTAGGCATGGTGCCTGAGTTGTCTGGCTACGATAGTTATGAGCATACCCCCCGTAATGATAGAGGTCGGTCCTCAGGTGGTGACAGTCCTGTTGGATCCTTGGGCAACCTCCGCGCTGGGGTACCTGCTGTAGGAGTCTAAAGTCTAGTTTCGCAGAGTGCTGGTCGTCGCGGGCTAGCTCCCCGTTTGTACCTGGGTGCTGAACCTTATCTCTCTCATGCAATACTCATGCCCATCTCTTGTATCTTCTAGCTTTGTATGTTTAGTACATTAGAACCTAGAGCTAACTCGTATGTTCCCCCTATGCCGTAGTGTGCTAGAGTAGAGGTAGATCTGAGTGTGTGTGTCACACTACCCTTATATCTTTTATCTTCCCTATATTTAGAGCAAAAGCATAAGTCTAAGATATCCGCCATTGCCTTCCACGGATACGATACCCTTGGAATACTCTCATTCCTTGGGGAAATGCTACAATGGTTTATCTGTGCGCTTACGGATTCGTTCATGATCGTTTAGATTAACCTATGGCAAGTCTCGATGTTCACACTAACCCGTGCCATTAGTTGTGACATTGAGAGGAGCCTAAAAGACGTTTCCTGGTGTTGTCACTAAGGATGGGTCCCAGATCTGTTCTTAAGATGACGGCGCTATGAAACGCCAACAGCGGCGGCGTAGGACTCCGGTCTTGTTTTGTCCGGTGGAATCGTATGAAAGGAGATGACGGGTGAGGCCTGGCTGTCGACGAGATAGAGAGAAGAGAGATGAGCTACAGCTGGTCCAAGTGGACGACGTGGGCTAGCGGCCTGTTGTGGCTTTGGACGGCATGAGAGAGAGAAACCGGTTGGGCTTGATAGAAGAAGAAAGAGAGAGAGAGAAAAAGATTTTGGAGTTTGATCTTTTTGAAAGATTTTGAAATCACATTCAAACAAAGACAAAGAAGAAAAACAACCGAAAAGGAAGCAACACTCATAGAACCATTTTATTTAATTTATAAAAAAACAATCAATTATTTTCCTATTCTAATTTTCCTGTAAACAAAATAAATGTTGCAAATTTTTAAAATTATGAGAAATCGTTCTTTAATTATTCTTCCTAATAGCATCCTGAAATCAGGGTGTTACAACTTGGGTGCTGCAACCGCGTAACCACCTCGACCAAGACGATGGTTGTATTCGGTCCTCTTACTGGCACTTATATGAGCTTGTGCGCTCTTCTTGGCGAATTCTTCAGTTCTCTTGTAATCCACAAAGGACTCACAGTGATCCTTTAGCTTGGGATAATCATCCCAATTTGGAGTTCGATTCTTCTTGATATAGTTTTTGTGCAGCTGCTTCTGGAAACTCTACAATTGTTCTGCCATCTTCGATAGAGTCCACTTCTTCACAAAGTTTGGGTTGACGCCCGGTGGAAGTGTGAAGTGTTTTAAGATATCATTCCATAACATATTTTTTAGTGCATCCGGAACCACCCATGGATTATCTTCCTTTCCCTTCCATTCTCTATACGATATGGGCACGTTGTCCCTCACAATAGCACCGCATTGGGACAGGTACTTGTCCCTGACCTTCTTTGGTTCTCATGGCTGGCCAAGCTCGTTGACTTCCGTGATATGAAACTTCACGTCATCGACGATTACTTTTGTATGGCCTCTCTTTGTCTTTTTGGTTGTCGAGGTTGAAGCCTACAAATTGCGGATTCGTTATTAACGCGGGGTTCGAGAATGAAAGCGTGTGATGAACTTAATGCATGATATATATAACTCATTGGAACCTTCTGCATTAACAATGAGAACGTCTTCATTATTGTCCTCGGCGCAGGTGTCGATGTCCGCGGTGCGGGTGTCGATGTCCTCGGTTATGTTGAGGAACCCATCCGCCTGGCTTTGCTCCTCCTCGGTGAAGGTTGGGATCTCGGTATTTGAACCGGCAGCAATAAGGTTCTCCATAATCCGCGCATCCTCCTCAGTATTATCCATAACTCCGAATTTCTATGAATTTGTAAAATGGGCACATATTTTTTTCAATAAACAACAGTCTCTATGAATTTCTGAGAATAAACAAGAATTTCTATAAATTTCTATGAATTTCATGAATTACCGAGAGTAAACATGAATACTGTGAATATACAACGATTCTTAAGAATTTCAATGAATTTCTAAGAATAAACAAGAATTTCTAAAAATGTCTATGAATTTCCTGAATTTTCTATGAATAAATAAGATTTTATATAAATATCTATAAATTTCCTGAATTTCTGAGGGTAAAAAATAATTTCTATGAATATACAACAATTTCAGAGAATTTCTATGAATTTCTGAGAACAAACAAGAATTTTCATAAATTTCTATAAATTTTATGAATTTCTGAGGGTAAACATGATTTTCTATGAATATACAAGAATTTCTATGAATTTTCTGAATTTCGGAGAATAAATAAGAAATTCTATAACATCTATGAATTTCTGAGAATAACTAAAAATTTCTATGAATAACTAAGAATTTCTATGCATTTCTGAGAATAACTAAGAATTTCTGTGATAACTAAGAATTTCTATGAATTTCTGCGACGGCGCCTACCAAAGGGGCGGCAGGGTCGGAGAATCACAGCATGTCGTGTGCGGAGGCGTCGTGGGCGGAGACGTCATGGGCGGAGATGTCGAAGGGCGGAGGCGTCGTGGGCGGAGACGTCGAAGGGCGGAGGCGTCGTGGGCGGAGTTGTCGTGCACGGAGACGTCGAAGGGGCCGAGAGACCGGTCACTAGCACGGTGCCGGAATTAGACCAGCCGACGCAGTGGACGCAACACGACTCGGATATCTGTCGATTGCATAATTTTTTTTCATTTTCTAAACAATATAAATGAAGAAAGTATCAGCAAAAAAATTGTTGACGTCAGCTAAACCCCAATCCCCCGCAGCCACGCGCCGAAGCAGAGGAGGCGCCGCTGGTGGCCGCACTAGGGATTGTGGCTGGCGCCGCGCGCGTAGGAGGCCGGCCGGAGGGCGCCTACCATGGGGCGCCAGACAGGGACAGCGGCGCGAGCGTGGGTGCGGGACGGGGATTGACGGCGGCGCGGCGGGGGACGGTGCGGCGTCGACGGGGACGGCGACGCGAGGGGGACGGCGCGAGGGAGACGATGACGGCGGCTCTGGACGGCGGCGCGAGACGGTAACGGGGACGTACGGCGCGCGCGCGGTGTCGACGGCCGGGGACGGCGCGGCGCAAGACGCGCGTGCGCGCGGCGTGGATCCGGTGGAGGAGGCTGCGCGGCGGGGGACGGCGTGGCGGGGGATCGGAGACGACATCGGCGTGCGGGAGAGATGACATCGGCGGGGAGACGACGGCGGCGGCGCCGGGGAGACGACGGCGGGGGGGCGACAGCGGGGGCGACGACAACGACTATTCAGCTCAACTTTTAATTTCTAGGTGATGTCGCACGGAAATTCAATTAAACCGTAAAAAATACTAAACTAATTCAGAAAAATCTAAAACTTGGTGGGTCAATCTCACATGACATATTCAAGCTTCATAAAAAATTTGAGACCAACACAACACTGCAAAGTGCATGGACTTCAGAATCGTAAAGAACTTTAGTGTATAGACATGGTTCGATGAAAGGTTCCATATAGTTTTGTGAAGCACGTGTACTCCATCTATGTCGAAATGGTCTGAAATTTTTTTTGGTTGTCATTTACACCCAAAATATTAGCTCATGCAAGGTCTTAGATTTTTCTGATGACTAAATGTATTATAGGTTTTTTTCCGTGCTAAAGGAGCTAGAATATTGTGAATTACAGATCAATAACTCAAGAATTATGATTCGGCTTTTAGATAAATTAGACTCCTAAGGCACAATAGAACTTGTGGCCAAGTTTGGTACCATTCCGGATCGTTTGAGGGGTGCTCTCTGTTTAAGTGAGTTGTAAACGAGAGAGACAATTGGAGAGAAACTGTGTTCGATCAATTCCATTCATCTGTGATGTACATATATATATACAGGGATGAGTAGTGCGGCGTACGGACGAGGTGGCAACCGCCGTGTCCGTACGCCGCCGGTGATTCAGTGATGTCAGTTGCCATCTGTGTATGGATGGATGAGATCATTTTGATCTCATGGTTTGTAACACTCCCCCTTGATCGAATCCAGCCTTGATCATTCTTCAAGATATCTGTTTAGAAATCTCAGAAATATATATGTAGATCAAGTAAAACTCCTCAAAAACCTAGTGGGAAAAATAAGGAGAATAACCATGATATGTAGCTTTGTGTTAATATTACCTCATTAAAAACTTTGAATGAGAAACTCAAATGATAAAACTCATACAAAGAAAAGAGTGTAATATGATGGTATAACAAGTTAAGTGTCATGGAGTGACACTCCCCCTGATTCTTGCAAGTCTTTGAGCCGCCTCCTACCAATAGCCATGATGTATTTATGAAAAGAAGAGTATGGTAAAGACTTTGTGAATAAATCAGCAAGATTATCACAAGACTTTATCTGCAAGATGTTTATATCCCCATTCTTCTGAAGATCATGAGGGAAAAATAATTTAGGGGCCATATGTTTGTTAAGATTAGTCTTAACATAACCTGTTTCCATTTGAATAACACAAGCAGCATTATCTTCATAGATAATGGTTGGTGATTCCATTGAACCAATACCACAAGATGTAAGTATATGGTGTACCATTCTGCGAAGCCATACACATTCACATGATGCTTCAAATAATGCAACTATTTCAGAATGGTTGGTGGATGTAGCTACCATAGTTTGTTTGGAAGATTTCCAAGAAATAGCAGTTCCACCATGCATGAAAACGAATCCTGTTTGCGATTTGGCTTCGTGGGGATCAGATAAATAGCCAGCATCAACATACCCTGTTAGAGTCTGATCATCATTTCTCTTAAAGAAGAGGCCAAGATCTCTTGTGCCTTTGAGATATCGAAAGACATTCTTAACTCCAACCCAATGACATTTGGTAGGAGCAGCGCTGTATCTTGCTAACAGATTTACTGCAAAGGCAATATCCGGTCGGGTACTATTAGCAAGATACATAAGCGCACCAATGGCACTTAGATATGGGAACTCATTCCCCAATATCTCTTCCCCATCTTCCCTTGGTCTGAATGGATCTTTCTCCACGTCTAGAGATCGAACCACCATAGGGGTCTTAGATGGATATGACTTATCCATATTGAATTTCTCCAATATCTTTTGGGTATAAGCACTTTGGTGCACAAGGATTCCTGAAGGTAAATGCTCAAGTTGTAGACCTAAGCAAAATTTGGTTTGACCCAAATCTTAATGATCGACAGAGATTGAAATCCCACATAGATCCCCACTTTCCTGTGTGGGCCCATAGATGTACACTGTGGTGGTGAGATCGAGATGTAGACCGCACATCCAAACTTATGCAAATGGGAAATACTTGGAGGATTTCCACGTACTAACTGCATTGGGGAAGTATCATGATATGCAGTTGGTCGTAGTTGGACAAGGTTGGCAGCGTGCAGAACTGCATGACCCCAACACGACGTAGGCAATTGGCAATTCATTAACAAAGGTCGTGCAATGAGCTTGATCCTCTTAATCAATGATTCAACCAAACCATTCTGGGTATGGACATATGGAACGGAGTGCTGAACTTCAATTCCTAAAGCCATACAATAGTCATTGAAGGCATGAGATGAAAATTCAGCATCATTGTCCATACGGATCGATTGGATCCTATGTTCAGGGAAATTTGCCTTCAACTTTATGATTTGAGACATAATCTTGGCAAATGCATGGTTACGTGTCGAAAGAAGACACACATGTGACCATCGAGTAGATGTGTCAATCAATACCATGAAATACCTGAACGATCCAGAGTTTGGAGCAATTGGACCACAAATATCACCTTGAATTCTTTCAAGGAATTTTAGTGGTTCAGTTTTGATTTTGAGAGGAGATGGTCTCACAATTAGTTTCCCTGTGGCACATGCTGTGCACACAAAATCTGAGGATTTAGGAAATTTTGCTCTTAAACTGTGACCAATGGAATTGCTGATAATCTTTCTCATCATCCCTATGCCAGGGTGTCCAAGTCGATCATGCCAAATACGGAATGGATCAACATTTTGAAAGATTATCTTATATGCAACATGTGGAATAGGTTTAATGTATGTGAAATACAACCCAGACGAGAGTGAGGGAATTTTTTCGCATGTGCGCTTGCCATATCCATCTGGTTTAGTCAAGAGAAGAAATTCCCCTTCCTTATCATCATGGGTTTCAACATGATGAATCCCATTACGACAGATATCTCTAAAACTTAGGAGGGTACGTGTAGAATCAGGATACAAGAGTGCATCCTCAATTACAATTTGTGTACCCATGGGGAGTGTAATAGTGGCCCGTCCAGAACCAACTATTACAGCATCGCGTCCTGCGATGGTCAAAACTTTGCCATCTCTCTTCTTGAGAGTTTGAAAGTATTTGACCTCCCTAAGTATAGAGTTTGTGGTGCAACTATCCACTAGGCATAATTCCTCCTCTGTTGAGTTGACATCATGAGACATCTATAGTTAAACAAGAAATTCAAGTCAAGAATTCTTTATTCAACATATAGAAACAGTCACATACATATGAAAATATTACAATAATAAAGAGTTTATATGCCCCAAATGTAAAGGATGCATATATCTCTAAGAACTACCAAGCAATACTACTGGAGTTCATACAACCCATGTAATGAGTTTGTACATCTTTACTTATTACAACATGAAGACATGACAAATATAGGACATAAATAACTGGTTCGAGATCAGTACTTCTAGTAGACCAATTCACCGAGATTATGCTAAATCACCAAGTGGATCCTTTGTGAAGTACTCGATAAGCATGTCATCTGCAGTTTCTTCATATGGAAGAGTGAGGATGCTTCCAGTCGTAGTGGTATTCTCTTGACCAAGAGTGTTCTGCGGTTCTGTAGGAGCCAGCGAAGAACTTGGAACCACATTTGTAGCCTCAGTAGAATTGAAGTGAGCTTCATATCTTGGCTTGTTGAACTTTGGCTTCTTGAGGGAATTTTGATACAGAAGAACAAGATGTTTTGGGCAACGGCATTCCTTAGTGGTATGGTTATAGCAACCACACCTGGAGCAAGCATTGCGACTGTTGTCGCGAGGTGATGATGCTTTGCCATTGCCTTTTCCCCCTTTTCCTCTCCGAAAGAATTTGCGTCTGTTGTTGAACTTGTGTTTTCCAGCCGAACTTTTGGAGGGATTATTCTCTTTAAAGTTCTTCTTATTCCCGGCAAATGAATGTTCATTGTAGTGTACCTCAGGCAAAGGAGCAGAACCCGGAGGGTGCTGATGGGCATTCTTTAAAAGAAGCTCATGATGTTTTTCTGCCTGGGACAATATATGAATAAGCTGGGAATATTACTGGAAATTGCTTCTGCGGTATTGCTGATGCAATATCCTGTCCTCTGGAAGCATGGTAGATAGAGTTTTCTCTATCTTCTCTGCATCCGTTGGCTCTTTCTCACATAATTTCAACTTTGAGCAAATGGTGTGAACAGCATGGTTGTATTCTGCAACAGTTTTAAAGTCTTGCAGACGAAGGTGATTCCACTCATGATTGGCTGAAGGCCAGATGAGTTCCTTCTGCTGTTCATACCTTTCTTTGAGGGCTTTCCATAAAGCAAGTGGGCATCTTTCCATCAGATACTTCTGCTTTAGATCTTTATGGATGTAGAGCCTTAGGAGAAAAAGAGCAGAAAACTTCTTTTTATCCTGAATGGGGGGAGTCCCAGCAACAGGATCTTGTATTGCCTCAACAATCCCTCTAGAAGCAAAGTTGATTTCAATGTCCGAAGCCCATGTTGGGTAATTGTGCCCATCAATGGCGAGTTCGTCGAACTCTTTATTAGATGTCATGTCCCTACAAATATGGTCATGGGTTACCATCATGAAATGATAATAAATTAAGAATTCCCATGGTAATGTTGTAATCTCATGAAGCAAAAATAATCACATGGAATGAGAGGAAAAATTTCTTCAGAGTTAATATTTTGAGAATTAATAAGCACAGTATAGATATTCTCCAAATTAATGGAGTAGATCCCTTAGTAATGGGCAAATGAATTGCTGCCTAAAGCATGGATCTCAGGGCTGATATATTCAAAAGAACATACCGCAGCCAACGCTTAGGACTCCACTACCTTGTGCTTCATTAATAATCAAAATGAAACTTCAAAATGTAGATTTAAATTTTCCTCAAATCACACTTGGGGAAGCATGTATAGGCAATCATCGGAAGATGTAGGCCTCATACTAATGGGCAAGAAACTTGCTATCTTAAAGCACGGTCTCAGGGCTACTAAATTCTATGAAAGAACTTAGTGCAGCCGGTGCCAAGGTCTCCATCACCCTATGCTCAAAACCCAAGAGAAAATACATGTGATATAAATTTGCATGAGAATGTGCTAAGTAAAAGAAAATGCAATAAATTGCAAATTAATACATAGCTAATAAGTAGAGGTAAATTTTTAGAAAAAATGCAAGGCATAAATTCTAAAAACATGTGTAATAATTCAACAACATAGTCTGAATTGCATAGATGACAATACATACATGGATGCACAATTACAGACAACATCAGGGGTCTAAACAGAAAAGAACATAGACACATAAACACTGATGAACTGTTGTAACAGAATTATCATCTAACACAGGGACTTGAATGAAAACAGTCATTGAAACAGAAAACAGAAAATAAATAAATGTAATGGGCCAGCGAGCCGCCTCGGTGGTCCGCCTGCCGGCGGAGAGCTCCCGGCCGCAGATCCGGCGAGGCTCTAGGCCTCCGCGTCGAAGTTGGTGGAGGCGGAGCCCCCGAAGCCGTTGGGGAGGTGGCGATGGCCGGTCGAGATGATGCGGGGGCGAGGAGCGGAGGCGGAGGCGTGGGTAGCGCCGGCATACGCGTCCTCTCCGGCGGTCCAGTCGGGGACTGTGGAGGCCGGCTGCCAGCGCCGAGCCGCGATGGTGCCGGCGGGATCATTCCCAGATCCCGTCGGCGTCGGTGAAGAAGGGCGGCGACGGCGGCGTCCAGCGATGGGGGAAGGAGCCCTGGAGGTATCCCTCTGGATCTCCATGGGCTCCGCCTCCAGCGACGCAGCAACAGGAGCGGAGGCCAGTGGCAAGTCTTCATCGAGTGGCTGCGGGCACTCCGTCCACGGGACCGGCACCACTGCCGTCCAACCATGGACGTCGCAGTGGAGCAGGTTCCGCACCCGGACGCGGAGTGGCTGGATCTCTTCCGCCGGCGGCCCGCTGGGGCCCGCGTCTGTGGAACGGCCCGTCAGCGGTCCACGAGGACCTGCGTCGGCGGATCCACCTACCGGTGGTCTACTGGGACCAGCGACGGTGGATGGCGTGGCTGAGTCGCGGCGGTGGAAGGCACGGCCTCCTCCAGTCGTGATGCGAGCACCACGACGGCGTTGAGGAGGAGCCGGCGGCGCAGGAACCGCAGCCGCGGCGTTCCAGAGGAGAAGACCTTCACGCGCGGCGGTCGGCGTCGCTGTCTGGTGCTCCACCAGTGAGCGGTGCACGTGACGCTAAAGACGATCCCAAAGACGGCGAGCGCGGAGGCGAGGAGGAAGATGCATCACAGAGGCGACGAGTTCATCGATGGTAGGCATGTTACCTTTACTCGCCGGAGGCCAGTGCCTCCACTTCCTTCTCGTTCTCCAATCCGCAAACTTCTCCTTTCTTCTCCCAGAGCAAGTGCTGATAACGTGTTTAAGTGAGTTGTAAACGAGAGAGACAATTGGAGAGAAACTGTGTTCGATCAATTCCATTCATCTGTGATGTACATATATATATACAGGGATGAGTAGTGCGGCGTACGGACGTGGTGGCAACCGCCACGTCCGTACGCTGCCGGTGATTCAGTGATGGCAGTTGCCATCTGTGTATGGATGGATGAGATCATTTTGATCTCATGGTTTGTAACACTCTCAGCTCAACTTTTAATTTCTAGGTGATGTCGCACGAAAATTCAATTAAACCGAAAAAAATACTAAACTAATTCAGAAAAATCTCAAACTTGGTGGGTCAATCTCACATGACATATTCAAGCTTCATAAAAAATTTGAGACCAATACAACACTGCAAAGTGCATGGACTTCAGAATCGTTAAGAACTTAAGTGTATAGACATGGTTCGATGAAAGGTTCCAATAGCTTTGTGAAGCACGTGTACTCCATCTATGTCGAAATGGTCTGAAATTTTTTTGGTTGTCATTTACACCAAAAATATTAGCTCACGCAAGATCTTAGATTTTTCTGATGACTAAATGTATTATAGGTTTTCTCTTCGTGCTAAAGGAGCTAGAATATTGTGAATTACACATCAATAACTCAAGAATTATGATTCGGCTTTCAGATAAATTAGACTCCTAAGGCACAAGAGAACTTGTGGCCAATTTTGGCACCATTCCGGATCGTTTGAGGGGTGCTCTGAGCTCAACTTTTAATTTCTAGGTGATGTCGCATGGAAATTCAATTAAACCGAAAAAATACTAAACCAATTCAGAAAAATCTCAAATTCGGTGGGTCAATCTCACATGACATATTCAAGCTTCATAAAAAAATTTGAGACCAATACAACACTGCAAAGGCATGGACTTCAGAATCGTTAAGAACTTAAGTGTATAGACATGGTTCGATGAAAGGTTCCATATAGCTTTGTGAAGCACGTGTACTCCATCTATATCAAAATGGTCTGAAATTTTTTTGGTTGTCATAACTTTCACCGGAACTCTCTTCGTCTTGTCACAGTGCCCCTGGACATCACCACTAGGATCTTCATCTCGCCGAATCTTATAACGTAGCGCTTGGCACACAGGACAAGCATCCAAATTCTCGTAATCCTTGCCCCGATATATGATGCAATCATTAGGGCATGCATGGAACTTCTGTACCTCCAACCCAAGAGGGCACACAGTCTGTTTCGCTTCATATGTGGTGGACGGTAATTCATTATTCTCGGGAAGCTTGCCCTTCACAATTTTTAGCATCCCTTCAAATGCCTTATCAGACACACCATGTTTTGCCTTCCATTGCAGCATTTCTAGTGTAGTACCAAGCTTTTTGTGACCTGACTTGCAATCTGGGTATAACGGTTTTCTGTGATCTTCTATCATACGCTGCAACTTTGCCTTTTCTTTTTCGTTTTCACAATCCCTATTTGCATCCTGTAGAACCTGGCTGAGATCATCAGCAGGCCCATCAGCATGTGCTGGTAACTCTTCTTCGTCAGCATCATCCATTAAAGTATCTGCAAAAGCTTGCCCCGCGGCCCAGTCCGGAATATCCTCCTCATCTTCTTCATCGTCTTCCATCACAACCCCTATTTCACCGTGTTTGGTCCAAACCACATAGTTCGGCATGAATTCGTATTTCAACAAGTGCAAGTGAAGTGTTCCTGGGTCATGGTAGTCTCTTTCGTTTCTGCAATCGGAGCATGGACAACACATGAATCCACTCGTATTCTTGTTTGTTTTCGCCACTTCGAGAAAACCATGCATGTCGGTAATGTACTCCGCTGACCGTCTGTCGGTGTTGTACATCCATTGTCGGTTCATCTGCATCATATTAAGTGAAAAATATCCATGTTAATTGTACAACACTTCATTTTCTTAATTATGTCATAACATTTAAGTATAAAAACTATACACTATCCCAAGGTCTCATTTTCTAATAACTAAATTAATAAATTCTATTTTCTCTAATATTAAATATAGCTAGCTAAAAGTAAAATTTATATAAAAACAAAAAAATCTTAGTACAATGAAAGAAGATAATCATAACAAATGATAACTACATATTACCAAATATAAAGTACACTAATATAAAAACTTCATCTCTTAGCTCTTAAATCAAATTTTCTTAATTGTGGTATAAATTTTAAGTATAAAAAATATACACTATCCCTAGGTCTCATTTTCTAATAACTAAATTAATAAATTCTATTTTCTCTAATAATAAATAAAGCTAGCTAAAAGTAAAATTTATATAAAAACAAAAAAAATCTTAGCACAAATGAATGAAAGAAGATAATCATAACAAATGATAACTACTTATTACTAAATCTAAAGTATACTAAAAACCTCATCTCTTAGCTCTTAAATCAAATTTTCTATTTTCTCCTTCTCTAAATCATAAAACGAAATTTAATCACAAAAAATGAATGGAGGATGAAGAATAATACCTTAGCAACACCTTGGAGGTGAGAAAACTTCACAAATCGATGAGGAAAAATTTGGGCAACACCTCCCTAGGTTTGAGGCGCCATGGGAGAGGAGCTTTCTTTGAGCTCTCGGTGAAAAATGGTCGGGCAGGGAAGAAGGGTGCGTGCTGTCGATTTTGTATAGGAACGGCCTTTTGTCCCGGTTGGTAAAACCAACCGAGACAAAAGGGTGCATTTTGTCTCGGTTCGTTTTACCAACCGGGACAAAAGGGCTCTGAAGGCCGGCCCCCCTACCCTTTTGTCTCGGGTGGGTTTACCACCCGGGACTAAAGGCCGGCCCCAATCATTGCGGTCGTGGAGGGCAGGCCTTTAATCCCGGGTTGGTTTACCAACCGAGACTAAAGGGTCCCCCCCCCAATGACCCTGTTATTTTTTTAGTTTAATATATATTAAGGTCTCCAAAATTTGTGATAAAAGCTAATATTAAGGCTTAATCAATACTTTGGAGGTGAGAACCCTAATATTAAGGCTTCCAAAAAATTACTCACTGGCCTAACATCAATACTTAAGGTCCTAACAAAAAATATAAAAAAGTTCATACATCAATACTTAATTAAGGTCTTACAAACATAAAAAGTTCATACATGAATACTTAAGGTATGGTCTTAACAAAGGTAGAGGGGTGCATCAATGCACGACACATATTTCATACTTCATTCTTTTTCCTTAGATAGTTCATATAGTTGAAGTCTCCGATCTTGAAGTCGAGAACTTCATCGATATATGCCAGAGAATGGATCAGTGCACTCTCCATCGCTTCACAATAACGGTCACATGGACTTCCATAAATTTCAAACAGTGGCAAGGAAAACTGATATGGCCTGAAAATGAAAGATTTGCCTGATACTTCGAACCTCTTGTAAGTGTAGGATTTGAATCTGTGTAAGAAAATCCCACAACATCCAACACTTGCTCTAGAATTGCATGAAAGCTCTTTGCGGCAAAGGTTTGACCAAAGATATCCTACAGTTAAGAATAATGTTATTACGACTCATAAAAAATGTTAAATAATAAGATTAAAATAACATTAAATGATGATCCATACTATGTCATGTTCATTTAGCTGACAAAGTCTCTCTGCGGTTGTGGTCACACTTCCTCCTTCCTCGAGTGCCTTGATTAGAAAATAAGAGTAATCCGGCACAAAGTACCCATTAGCGTAAAGTTGTTCTAAGCATGCAGCGGTCCTTTCATAAATCCTCCTAACCATGGCAGGGGTACCCCACCCAACAATTGAGACTATTTGGATGGGTTCTGAAGATAGCGAGGAGTGAATTTGTCCTCGAACGAGTATGTCAAACGAGATTTTTAATTGTATGCAATTGTTTGGACCGACAATGGCACATTGTGAAACAGGAGGGGTACCACCTAAATTTTCAACAACATGTGCGAGCCACTGCAAATGATTGAGAATCTGCATTGTTTGAAAATAATATTATTATCCGTGTGTAGTACGTAAACATCAAATTTATACAAGGAAACAATATTACTATGTTGGGACGAGATCCCTGGCTTCGATCACCAGTAGGTAAGTCAATCACACCATGGGTGAAGTGTATGACTGGACGACGAGCATAAGGTGGCCGTTCATCACGGCGACCGCCACGGTGACCACCGTGACCAGAATAGCTTGCCATAGTTTTCCAAAACTATTACAATCTCTGCGGGAAAATAAGAGACTGGTTAAATTTATTCTATATAAAAACAAAATATATAAGACCTATTTTCTCATTTTGTAATAACTAAACAGATAAGTGCAAGAGCTCGTTCCATTGCAGTGAGGCCGAAGGCGACGTAAGTCTGTACTATACCTTTTCTAATGACCCTGGTCATTTAGGAAGTACAGCCTCACCTCACCATCATATACACGCACCTCGCTCTCCCACTTACAGTTCTCTACATCGCCAAGCTACAGCCCTACATCTCCTACCTAGCTACAGCCCTACATCACCGAGCCACGTACAGCCCCAGCTCGCCGGTGATGTAAGACTGTAGCTAGCTAGGATGTAAGGCTACTGGTACAGAACGTCCAACCGACTGTATATGAAAAAAAGAAAAAAAATAAGAGAATGCCTAAATGTATTCTAAATAAAAACAAGAAATACTTAATAAAAATGAATTAAATAGGTAGGTAGTATATTTTCGTTTGGTAATGACCATTTTTTAAATAAACTAACTTCTAATAAATTAATTCTAAATGTAAATTTAAATGCATCTCTAATTATTTCTAAAAGTAAAAAATCAATTGTCTCTATATCAAATACTAGAAAATTAGAGGATGCTTAAAAAATATGTGAAACAAAATACAATGTTAGTAGCTAAATAACTACTTGTTTCTAAATCCAAAACATCTAAAAAACCTCATCTCTTAGCTCCTACTACTACCTAGAAACTAAAATTGCTATTTTCTCCATTTCTAAACCATAAATCAAAAGTTAAACACAACAAATGAAAAGAGAATAAAGAATCTAACCTTGGCAACACTTTGGAGGAGGGAAATCTTCACAAATTGATGGCGAAAGAATTGGACAGCACCTCTCTAGGAGAGAGGCGCCATATGAGCTTGAGCTAGCTCTCGGTTGTGAAATGGGCAAATGGTACGGGCAGAGAAAGAAGAAGAGGGGAGGGCAGGGACTTATAGGCGCCGGCCTTTCGTCCCGAATCATTTTACCACCCGAGACAAAAGGCGACTCTTTTGTCTCGGGTCGTAAAACGATCCGGGATGAAAGCTTTTGTCCCGAGTGGTGTCACCACCTAAGACAAAAGGGCACCCCTTTTGTCTCGGGTGGTGACACCGCCTGGGACAAAATGCTGGGGCCAATAATTGACCTGCAGTACCAACCGGGACAAATGGGGAGGGGTCGTTCGGAGGCTTTTCGGGCCACGTCGCCCTAAAGCCTTTTGTCCCGGCTCCAAAGTTGAACCGGGACAAAAGGCCTGGATCAAAGGTCCATTCTCCACCAGTGGTGGATGCTCCCGTCAGCATGTTGGTGATTATGCAAATATAGGTGAATAGCACTAGAAAGAGGAGTCAAAGCACAAGTCTTTGATCCAAGCACTTCAAGACCAGCCAGTGAGGGGATGCCACCTAGGATTCCCCTGGATCACTGACGTCATCAATCCAAGAGAGGCAAGCCCAACGAATCACGAAGTGCCACACGGACATCACATGGATTCAAGGGCCCACTTATCCCCCAAAACCGTCGGGAAACTTGGCATGCACGGAGGACAAGCATCAGGGCCCACCAGTCAGCCACCACGAAGAAGCACAGGGCGCCACGTGGCCCCGTGGTTTCGGCCGAACCGTGGATCGGCCGAACCGCCTTTGGTTCGGTTGATCTCGGCCTTCCACGTGGCAGCCCCTGATTGGTCCCTAGTTGCAATCCCGAGCGTTTTGGAGCACTTGGAGCCCCGAAGTAAGCCTCTCCCTCCTCTATAAATAGGAGGGGAGGGGCTCCATTTTGGAACACACACTTCTCCTCCTCCTCTTCATTTTGGCTTGGAGCCTCTCTCTTTAGGAGAGGAGAGCTCTTTGTATAGGATTAGTGCTAGGAAGTGAGGTGGGAGGCTTGAGGACATGTCATGTTCTTCATGACATCTTCCTCAAGAACGATCCTCAGCGGTGCCTTTGTTCTTCAACTAGACTAAAGTGAGTATTTCGACATTTCCTATCTAGACTAAAGTTGTATGCATACTTAGTTGCTTTGTTCTTGTGTTCTTCGTTTGTTCTTGGTTTAGAGGCTTGTGTTCTT
The DNA here is from genome assembly GCA_036936925.1 of Cenchrus fungigraminus. Lineage (NCBI taxonomy): Eukaryota > Viridiplantae > Streptophyta > Magnoliopsida > Poales > Poaceae > Cenchrus > Cenchrus fungigraminus. Next base: position 125,171,753 of record CM072777.1, read on the forward strand.
CGAACACAACCCTTTCGATCCAGTAGACTTAGATCATAAGTTTGCATCTAGTTTGCCAGCTTGTCTATTAGAGTAAAGTGAAGCTCCTGCATGTTTCTAGTTAGATCAAAGTACATTCGTGATCTTGCATGAGTGATAGAGCATTCCTTGAGCTAGTGCCAGTATCTCCCTCGCGAATTCGTAGTAATAGTAAGTGGTGTAGACGAGGTGTTTGGACCATAAGCTATCCTTCGAAGACCACGTACGATCGTAGCGTAGAGGTAGGCCGCAGCGGTGACAGCCTGTTGGACCCTTTGTCAACCCTCTACGTCGCGTACCGAGTTGGGCTCGTCGCCAGCACATTGACCTTGTGCTTGGTGCCCGAAGTGAGTGTTATACCCGAGAGACCGTGACTAGACTCAGTGCTCGATCAAGGCAGATCCTTTCTACCTATCCTATCAATCAGTGTTGTGTCTTTGGATCATCTATACTAGAGTAGGAGATAGTGCACACTGTTCCTTGGATTCGATACCATTGGAATACTCTCCTTCCTTGGGGAAATGCTTCAATGGTTTATCTGTGCGCTTGCGGATTCGTTCATGATCGTTTAGATTAACCTATGGCAAGTCTCGATGTTCACGCTAACCCGGCGCCATTAGTTGTGACATTAAGAGGTGCCTACAAGGTGTTTCTTGGTGGTGTCACTGAGGATGGGTCCCGGATCTGTTCTTAAGATGACGACGCTACGAAACGCCAACACGGAGTAAACAACGGGCATGTCCATAACTGAGGACGTGGCTATACGTATAGATCTAAACTCTGCAGAGCGTGTACACCAGTACCCAACTCAGAATAGCACCCGGACGGTGTACGGCCGACCGAGCCTACCCAACCAAACGAACACCTAAGAGTTACGATTCCATCCTGCATCCGGGTCTCGATGCGGTCCCTCGCAAAGGACCACCCCAGAACTGTGAACATGCCCCCGTGTGGCCACACGGGGAGCGCCCAAAAGGGAAGGGACTTCACCCTATACCCTCTCATAGTTACCCTCTATCCTGCTAGCAGGTATGGCATCACACTTGCTAGGGTCGAAACGGCCCTATCCCCACTCTCGGCGAGGTGGTGTATACGAAAGTCCCGTGTAACAAAGCGACCCACTCGGTTTCAGACCGGGGCGAGCTCCTATCTTCCAAGTCATCACAAAAACCCCAACACCTGTGCTCCTAAAATAGTGTACCCACCATAGGTACCAAACTAGGCATCGCCCGAGAAGACGATCCCTGGCCCCCGATCCCGGATCGGGTTGTCTTGAGCTCACCCCTGCCAAGCATCCCAAGAACACCTTCTCCTACCGGTTTTTCCCCACACACACCAAGAATACTACCATAATAATCCCAACACATGCACAGCGAAGCTCAGCGTATAAACACGCATAAATATAGTAGTAGCAGGTCAATCAAGGACAAGGTAGTAAAAAGGGCAGTGCAAGGGTTTTCATCATAACCATCATCATGCATAAATAAAGCGCTAGCAGTTCTTAAGCAATGCCTAATGGGCATTCAAAGTAGGTCGGGCGTGAACCTGGGTGCGGGTAGTCGTCGTAGCCGAGGTCGTCGTCGTAGTCCTGGTTCAGCTCTCCGGCTCCGGCGGCTCCTAGATTCGTAAATAAATAAATAAACACGGCTGCTATGCAATTAAATCCAAGAGGAAAAACAATTAAGACCCAAAAAGAGGCAAACTCTAGCCTAGCGCGGAGTTTGAGATTTTCGAAGATTTTCAGAAAAGGTTTTGTATTTTTCGGAGTTAAAACGGATTTATTATGAATTTCCAAAGAGAAAATACATTTCTGAAAATTAAATACGCATATACAATATTGCAAACTTTAGGCTAGCTCTAGGCTATCTCCAGCTGTCTCAAAACGGGCTTAAAGCCGGCTACAGGCCAGCTCCAGCCGCCCACGTGGCTGCCACGGCGCGGCTTAAAGCCAGCGTCAGCCCACGTGGCGGCCTACGTGGCGACGTGTGTGGCGCGTCGCAGCTGATCCCTGGGCGGATCGCTACGGCGACGTCCCGTGCAGGCGAGCGTGTGGCCCGGTCGGGAGTGGCCAGCCACACGGTGATCCCAGCGGATCGTCTACGGTGACGCGTGCGTGTGTGCGTGCGTGTGCAACAAAACCCCAGGGTTTTGGGTTGGCACCGGTACGTGTTCGGTGGATTGCCCCAGAGGAGCTCCGGCGTGGCAAAGCTCGCCGGCGGCGAGGTGTGCTGAAGGTTGGCCAACAAAAGGCTTGGCTCGACTCAGGGGACGAAGACGCACGCGTTGGGGCCTAGAAAGGCGGCACCTTTGGCCGGAGCAGGGCTCAACGGCGACGGCGCGGCGATGGGCGCGGAGGCGCAGTGCGGCGAGGGCCGGCGAGGGTGCGCGGGTGCGTCCAAGTGCCAGGCGTGTAAGCGTGTATATCAGGCGAAGCGAAACGGCCCCAAAGGTCGGGGCTTTGCCCCTTTGTCCAAGCGCACAAGATCGTCTCAGCCAGGGCGGCGCTCTGGCCGGCGTGCGTGACGGCGAAGAGCAGGGGATCCGCGACGAGGCGAGGACGTGCGTGAGTGCACAGTCGCAATGGCAGTGAGGTACGCACGGCGAGACCCTAAAGGCGTGGCCTTTTTCCTCCCTGCTCGCGCGTGCACAAAGGCATCTGGTGGACAAGACCGCGGCGGCGCGACGAGCAGGACGGTGAGGCCTCTGGCGTGCAGACAGACAAAAGGACCAAGGCCAAGCAGTGAGTGCGCACGCGTCGATGAAGGCAGTGGCACCTACAGGCGTAAGGCTCGGCACGAAGGCCGGCGACACAGGCGACGGCGGTCTGCGGCGGCGGCACGGCGCGTGCAAGGTCGTTCACGAGGTCAAGGCGGGGTCTTTCCCCTCTCGGCGCGAAGGCCGGCTCCACAGAAGAGAGGGGGTCGACGGCGCTCACCTGGAGACCACGGGTCGAAGCGATGAGCGGCGGTGAAGAGGTGCGGAGCAGGACGGCGGTGGCGCGGGCTGGAGCAGGGGAAGCAGAGCAGGCGGCGCGGTACGTGGCTTCACGGCGAACGGGTGCTCCACGGGCGATCACGGCTTCACGGCGACGACGGCGATCCCACGGGCGGCCTTCCCCGCCTCCTTCTCCTCCCCTCCTTCTTCTTCTTCAGGTGCGGCGGCGGAGACAGTGGAAAACCCCAGGGCGGATTAGGTCAGGGGGTGCGGCCGCGGCGGTGTTTTTATAGGCGGCACGGAGAGGCGTGGACGGCCGGATGAGGCGCAACTGAGGTGGCACGCATCCAGGCCATCGCCACGGGCGCGTACGGCGAGCTCGCCGACCTAGCGCTCGCCGGATTGGCGCGGCAGAGCGAAAAGGGGAGAAAGGGGGAAAAGCAGAAGGGCGAGGGAGACGACGACGTGGCGTCTGACGCGCGGGCCCCGGCTGTCGGCGTCTCGGCATGAAGAAACGGCCGGTGGACTTAGCTGGGCTGCGGCGCTTGCTGGGCCGGGGAGTGCAGGGTGGTGCGCCGGTTCGGAAAAAGAATAGGAGGGCATCCGGTGGACTTCTGTAGCAGGTCTAGAGGCCCAAGCAAGGGTTGGTTCCCCTCCCCTTTTCTTTTAACTAAAACCCTTTTTCTAAAATGATTCAAATTTGAATTTGAATTCAAATTTGAATCCCACCCAATTAAATCCAAATAGAATCCAAATAAACTCCATGGTTCTCACACTAGCATTTTATATTTCCTAGAAATTTTTATTTAGCTCAAAAAATAAATCTAGGAATTTAGGAGAGAATTTAGAAGGCAACCTTATTTAATTTATCAAGCACTCAAATAAATCACCAAAAAATTTTAAATCCTCATTTTTATAATTAACATTCCGTATTAAAAATGCGGGATGTTACAGACTCCCCCCCTCAAAAGAATCTCGTCCTTGAGATTAAGAACTTACCTCCGTCTCGAAGAGGTGTGGGTACTTCTCCTTCATGACTGATTCTTTCTCCCACGTCGCTTCTCGCTCGGTGTGATTGCTCCAAAGCACCCTGCAGAAGCGAGTGGTGGTGCTTCTTGTAGCTTTCTCGGCCCAATCCAGTATCTTTACCGGATATTCCAAGTATTCTAAATTGTCTTGCAAGTTGATAGCATCGGTGGAGACATGCTTGTCAAGCTTCGGGTCGAGGCATCTCCGGAGTTATGAAATGTGAAACACAGGATGCACTGCGGCAAGATCAGGTGGTAACTCCAGCCTGTATGCAAGTTTCCCCACCTTTGCCACAATCTGGTAGGGTCCAACAAACCTCGGGGCTAGCTTCCCCTTCACATGGAACCTCTTCGTGCCTCTAAGTGGTGACACTCTCAGAAGGACGTAGTCACCCACTTAGAAGGAGATATCCCTTCGCTTAGGATCAGCATAGCTCTTCTGCCTGCTCTGAGCTATCTTCAGGTTCTCTCTAACCTTAGCCACATTCTCCTCAGCTTCAATAATGGAAGCAGGACCGAAGAAAGTCCTCTTCCCCACCTCAGACCACATCAGCGAGGTCCTACACTTTCTGCCATAGAGAGCTTCAAAGGGTGCCATTTGCAGACTCACCTGAAAACTGTTGTTGTACGAGAACTCAGCATAGGGCAGACTCTTCTCCCAATCATTGCTGTAAGTCAACACACAAGCTCTCAGAAGGTCTTCAAGAACCTGATTCACCCGTTCTGTCTGTCCATCAGTCTAAGGATGGAAAGCTGTACTGTAGTCCAAGTGTGTGCCCATTGAATCATGCAGACTCTTCCAGAACTGAGCAGTGAACTGAGCACCTCGATCGGACACGATGCTATGGGGTGCACCATGCAACCTCAGGATATGCTCTACATAGAGATCAGCCAACTGACTCACACTGAATCCGTTCTTCACCGGTAGGAAGTGTGCTACCTTGGTCAAACGGTCCACAATCACCCAAATCGAGTCATTTCCCTTCTGAGTGCGGGGTAAACCCACCACGAAGTCCATGCTGATATCATCCCATTTCCATTGAGGTATCTCAAGTGGCTGTAGCAATCTGGCGGGTCTCTGATGTTCCGCCTTCACTCTCTGGCATGTCTCACATCGAGCAACATACTCAGCTATGTCCTTCCTCATATTCTCCTACCAGAATCGACATTTCAGGTCTTGGTACATCTTGGTGCAACCGGGGTGAATAGAGTACCGAGAATCGTGACCTTCTTTCAGAATCGTCTTCCGGATATCCTCACCACTAGGCACATATATGCGATCTTTCAACCACAACGTGCCTTGCTCATCAATGCGGTAGTTGGGGGCCTTATCTCTCGTCAGAAGGTCTTTCACTTCTTCAATCTCAGGACACTTCTTCTGGGCTTGCCTGATTTGATCTTCCAGTCCGTACTTCACCCTCAACTCATTGAGTTGTCCCCTCTCGACGATGTCAAGCTTCAATCTCTCCATCTCCTTATACAGCTCCGGCTGTTCCTTCTGCACCATCAGGTTGTTGCAATAGCTTCTTCGACTCAAAGCATCGGCCACGACATTCGCTTTGCCTGGGTGGTAGTGAATGTTGAGGTCATAGTCCTTTATCAGCTCTAGCCATCTTCGTTGCCTCAAGTTCAACTCTGACTGGGTGAAGATATACTTCAGACTCTTGTGATTTGTGTAGATATCACATTTGTTGCCCATCAAGTAGTGCCTCCATATGTTCAAAGCATGAACAACAGCTGCTAACTCAAGGTCATGTGTCCGGTAGTTCTCTTCATGCTTCCGAAGCTGCCTTGAAGCATAAGCGATCACCTTGCCTTCCTGCATCAACACACAACCAAGACCCTGCCTCGAAGCATCACAGTACACCACAAAGTCCTTGTTGTCATCGGGAAGCGTCAACACCGGAGTTGTGGTGAGTCGGGTCTTGAGCTCTTGGAAGCTTGCTTCACACTTCTCTGACCACACGAATGGCGTGATGTTCTTCAGCAACTCAGTCATCGGCTTCGCAATCTTGGAGAAGTTCTAGATAAACCAACGGTAGTACCCTGCCATACCGAGAAAACTCCTGATTTCTGTCACTATCTTGGGCGACTGCCACTTTGACACAGCTTCGATCTTCGAGGGATCAACTGCTACTCCTTCACCTGACAACACATGCCCAAGGAAAGCCACTTCTTCTAGCCAGAACTCGCACTTGCTGAACTTGGCATACAACTGATTCTGCCTCAGCTTCCCCAGCACTATCCTCAGATGCTCTTCATGTTCTTCAGTAGTTTCCGACAAGACCAAGATGTCGTCTATGAAAACCACGACAAACTTGTCTAACTCGTCCATGAACACCTTGTTCATCATGTTCATGAAGTAAGTTGGGGCATTCGTAAGACCGAACGATACGACAGTGAACTCATACTGCCCGCACCGGGTCACAAACGTTGTCTTGTAGATGTCCTCGGGGCGAATCTTCATCTGATGATAGCCGGATCGAAGGTCAATCTTGCTGAAGTACTTTGCCTTCCTCAACTGATCGAGAAGATCATCAATACGTGGCAACGGGTACTTGTTCTTCATGGTTACCGCATTAAGAGCGCGGTAATTGACGCACAGCCGTTGCGTCCCATCCTTCTTCAGTACAAACATCACCGGTGAAGCCCAAGGTGATGCACTTGGTCGGATGTACCCCTTCTGTCGGAGAGCTTCTAATTCTTCCTTCAGCGTTGTCAGCTCTAACTTGCCCATTCTGTAAGGACTCTGTGCCACGGGTGTTGTACCTGGCACAAGGTTGATCACGAACTCCACATCGCGGTCTGGGGGTAACCCCGGCAGATCATCCGGAAAGACATCGGGGTACTCACAAACCACTGGAACATCGGCCACTGTCTTCGTAGTGAGGTTGTACATAGCTGGTACGTCTCGTGACTTCAGTGGCTCAAACGTGATCTTCGTCCCCTTGGGATGTATCAGGGTCACTTGTCAAGGTGACGAGGAGATAACTCCTTTGTGAGCGGTGATCCAATCCATGCCCAGAATAACATCGATCCCATTGGATTTTAGCACGGTCAGATCTCCGAGGAACTTGTGACCCTTGATGAACATTTCCACACCTTTGCATAGTAAGGTGCACCTGATATCTCCGAGTGGCGAGCTCGTCACAATAGGTTTCGGTCGGGGAGTCATGGGGAGAGACAGTTTGTTTACAAAGTTAGAGGACACATAAGAACTAGTTGCACCAGTATCGAAAAGAATCAAAGCCTTTGTACCACAAACTAAAAACTCATTGATCACGACATCAGGAGCGTCACCAGCCTCCTCCTCGGTCAGGAGGTTGAGCCTCCCGCGGTCAGCGATCGGCTAGGGAGCAGCCTGAGGTGGCCTCCCTCCTGGAGCTGGTGCCCTGGCAGGTGTAGCAGCGGTCTTCTTGCTGGGGCACTCGTACGACTTGTGCCCTTGGTTGCCACAGGCATAGCACGTGGGTGTGAAACCTCCGGTGCTGGGTCTTGACGCGCTCTGCTGCGGGCGGTTGTAGCCACCACCCTGCTGCTAGTAGTTGGAGCTCCTTCCTCCAGGGTACGGTGCACGGCTTCCTCCGAAGCCACGTCCGGCCTGGTTGTTCCCCGGGCGGTAGCTCCCTCTCAGCAGGTTGCTCTGCCCACTCCTCGGCCTCTGGAAGGATCGGTCGCCATGGTCCCGATCTCCCATCCTCTTCTTGCCCTTCATGCGCTCCTCATGCCACCTCCTTTCTTCCTCGAGCGCGATAGCCCTGTTCACCAGGTGGCGAAGGGACTTGTGCTCACTGGCCTTCAAGCCCTGGCGGAGACCATGGTGGAGGCCTCACAGAAACCAGAACTGCTTCTTGTCGTCGGTGTTGGTGTCGTCGGGGGCATAGCGCATCATCTTCATGAAGTGCCTCTCGTACTCCTCCACCCTCATTGCACCCTGAGTCATGGTGCGGAACTCCTGTGCCTTCTGACTCATGAGTTCCTGCGGCAGGTACTGCTCACGGAACACCTCACAGAACTCCAGCCAGGTGATGAAGGCTGGGTTCGGGTGGCTGTCGGAGTAGTTGTCCCACCAAGACTTGGCAGGACCCTCGAGCTGGTGGACGGCGAGAGCCACACACTCTTCGTCGGTGTAGGCTGTGAGGTCGAGCTTCGTCTCGATCACGTGGAGCCAATCATCGGCCTCGAGAGGATCATCCGAGTAACTGAAGGTAGGGGCCTTCAGGCGGAGGAACCTCTCGATCTTCTTGGCGAAGTCCTCCTCCGGCGGGATGTTGCGGTTCCCACCGTTGACTCGGTTCTCGACGGCTTCCGCCATCCTCTGCATCAGCACTGTCTGAGCGGCCATCACCTCAGCCAGGTTAGGCGGTGGCGGTGGTGGTGCCTCTCCACGGCCACGACCACGCCCACGACCCTGGGGAGCTGGTGCCGGCTCAGGTTACCCTTCAGCTTCTTCCTCTCCTTCTTCAGCATTGCCTTCTCCGATGGGCGGAGGCGGTGGTGGTGGCACCACAGCACCTCGGCCTCGTCCTTGGACAGGTGCGTGTCCACGACCACGAGTGCGTCCATGCCCACGTACGGGAGCGCGGCCACATCCACAGCCACAGACTGGCGGGGCTTGCTCTTCCTCGGCCTCGGCCTCGACCTCCTCGAGGCGAGCCAACAGACGTCCAGACCTCCTGATGGACATCTTACTGAAAACATGACCAAGGACAAAGAAGACTTTACATACGTCACTCACCAACAAATTGAGTCTGATATACAAGCATGAAAATATTTCTACCAATATAATTCCAACACTCAAGGGGAAAAGCAATAAAAACGATTAACTCCATTAAGACCAAACAATCAACATCCATTATGAGTACATAAGTTTCCTCGAGGCTGACTCAAGCCTTGGAGGTCACACACAGCAGCAATCTAATATAGCATTACATGATCTCAAAAAGGGTGTGCACATCTAGGTGTGAAAAGACTCATAACTCCACATGTACCGGAACAGGCTCTCGGCTGCATGGGGTAACTCATGGTAACTACCTATCTTACAACTCTACTCTTTATTAGCATGATCACGCTCCAGCACGCTACTCAGTGCGAGCCCTCTTGTACCTCACGGGGCAACGGTCCTCCTCGGGGAAGTCTCTGGGGAACATCCGTGTCAGCATGGCGTGAGCAGCCCTCACCTCCTGGGTCTCAACCGGAGTGGGCATGTCAGCCATTGGACACAGGTGTAGCTTGAGGGCGGACGGGTGCAGCTTGAAGGTCTCCTTGCGGATCGCTCGCTGGTGCTCTGGAGGTAGCTGACTGTTGAGCTCGTGAAGCTCGTCCACACGAAGAGAGTCAGCGTCCTCCCAAGTCCTCAGCATCCTCTTGCACTTGTCCAGCAGGAACACAGAAGTCCTGGTGAGTGCAGCGAAGTTGGCGGTGTTGGAGTACTGGTCCTGGACAAGCTCGGCCACCTTGGCCTTCTCACGAACGAGATTGCGTCCCTGCGAGGCGAGCAGTGCATCCTTCTGGTTTAGCTTGTCGAAGAGGCGCTTGAACCTAGCCTCCTGCTTGCGTAGATCCTCCTTGGCGTAGATCATCTCCTCTCGAGCGGACACTCTCTCTGCCTCAGCTCGTACCACCAAAGAGTTGGCATGGCGTAGCCCATGCTCGAGCTACTCGACTCGCTGGCGCAGGGTACGGTTCTCCACGATCAAACTCTGGTAGCGGGGCTGAAGCTCGCGGAACTCCAGTGTAGTGTGCTCAAGTCTGCTGAAGAGTCTACTCGTCTGCTCGCTCAGTCGACGGGCGTGAGTGACGAGGTCCACGAGGTAGCTCCTTGTGGTGACGAGCGTGTCATCGGACTCACGCAGAGGACCCTGGACAACCTCCTCCTCATAGAGAGCTGTAGGATCTGGCAGTCCGTCCACGATCGGAGCCACTCTGTAGTAGTCCTGGGGGATCAGCCGCAGGTCTCCTGTCCTGTAGAGGTCGCGGTACCTAGCCAACAGGTGGCAAAGTACGTGGCTGCAGGTGGTGTCCACAGCGTTCCTGATGTTGAGTCCTGTGCTGTGCTCGAGCATCCCGGGGAAGTCTGGACGCACCGGGTGGGGTAGGATGGCCACCGTGCAAAGCACCAGTGGGCCTGACAGAGTGCGGACGTCCTCGACGCGGTAGGTGATGTGTATAGGGGGAATCCCCAGCCTGAGGACGACCCGGTCCACCCAACGAGCAAGTCCCTCCATGTGCTCCGGGAGGAGCTCTATCTCCTGTCGATCCATTTCCTGTGATACGGAAGAAATTTCTAGTTAGCGCAGGTGAGATAGAACTTTTCAAAGAAGGATAAATTTTTGTAATATATGCCAAGAGTTGTATATAGCAAAAGAGACCATTTAGAGTCCTAATCTCTATCGACCATTTCTATGGGCACGTGCTACGGTCAAGTACGGCTCTGATACCATCTGTAACGACCCGGGTTTTCAAAAAGGGAAAACCCGTCAACCTGCTCTCGTGATAGTTCCTGGATCAGACGCTATCACGCATAGACATCCATCACAGATAAATATCACAACCATACAACGAAATAAAGCATCAGAGTACGAATATTATTACATATCCTGAATAATGGAGTACATCAATACACACCTCTTGGCGGAATAACATGAATAAGAGCCTACGCAGCGGTAGCTAGCTTCCAGAAGATGTCTCCATCTTTATTCTTCTCCCACAGGCATCCTTGAGTGAAGTAATGTGCCCCTCAGTCGTACCATCCGTCGGCGTTGTTGTCGAAGTCTGACTCGTACCTTGCAAGCTCAGGGGCTATCCCCAAGGATCGGGATAGGTCCACGTCACCAACCGTATGCAAGCTTTAAGTGGTCTACTTCTAAAGGTAAAGAAAGGCACAAGGTAGAGGCTGGGTTTCCTAAGCAGCAGCAGCAGTAATATAAATAGAATAACATCTCCATATTCCCAACATTTCCCACATCTCTCATCCGCAAACGGTTACACCTGGTCGCCCAGATCACCGTCACGAGAACCTAACTCCATCTAGGGTCGGTGCGAGAACTCCCACTCCTCGCACCTCAATGATTGCACCCGGATCCGCGAGGCAGAGGGAGCAACTCCCCTCTCCCCGGGTACAACCACGGCTCACCATACACTCTCATCCTATAAGGGGGAGGTAGAAATCCCAAAACGTAAGAGTTGGAGTAAACAACAGGCATATCCATAACCAAGGACGCGGCTATACGTATAGATCTAAACTCTGCAGAGCGTGTACACCAGTACCCAACTCGGAATAGCACCCGGACGGTGTACGGCCGACCGAGCCTACCCAACCGAACGAACACCTAGGAGTAATGATTCCATCCTGCATCCGGGTCTCGATGCGGTCCCTCGCAAAGGACCACCCCAGAACTACGAACATGCCCCCGTGTGGCCACACGGGGAGCGCCCAAAAGGGAAGGGACTTCACCCTATACCCTCTCACTGATACCCTCTATCCTGCTAACAGGTATGGCATCGCACTTGCTAGGGTCGAAACGGCCCTATCCCCACTCTCGGCGAGGTGGTGTGTACGAAAGTCCCGTGTAACAAAGCGACCCACTCGGTTTCAGACCGGGGCGAGCTCCTATCCTCCAAGTCATCACAAAAACCCCAACACATGTGCTCCTAAAACAGTGTACCCGCCATAGGTACCAAACTGGACATCGCCCGAGAAGACGATCCCTGGCCCCCGATCCCGGATCGGGTTGTCTTGAGCTCACCCCCGCCAAGCATCCCAAAAACACCTTCTCCTACCGGTTTTTCCCCACACACGCCAAGAATACTACCACAATAATCCCAACACATGCACAGCGAAGCTCAGCATATAAACACGTATAAATATAGTAGTAGTAGGTCAATCAAGGACAAGGTAGTAAAAAGGGCAGTGCAAGGGTTTTCATCATAACCATCATCATGCATAAATAAAGCGCTAGCAGTTCTAAAGCAATGCCTAATGGGCATTCAAAGTAGGTCGGGCGTGAACCTGGGTGCGGGTAGTCGTCGTAGGTGAGGTCGTTGTCGTAGTCCTGGTTTAGCTCTCCGGCTCCGGCGGCTCCTAGATTCGTAAATAAATAAATAAAAACGACTGCTATGCAATTAAATCCAAGAGGAAAAACAATTAAGACCCAAAAAGAGGCAAACTCTAGCCTACCGTGGAGTTTGAGATTTTAGAAGATTTTCAGAAAAGGTTTTGTATTTTTTGGAGTTAAAACGGATTTATTATGAATTTCCAAAGAGAAAATACATTTTTGAAAATTAAATACGCATATACAATATTGCAAACTTTAGGCTAGCTCTAGGCTATCTCCAGCTGTCTCAAAACGGGCTTAAAGCAAGCTACAGGCTAGCTCCAGCCGCCCACGTGGCTGCCACGGCACGGCTTAAAGCCAGCGCCAGCCCACGTGGCGGCCTGCGTGGCGACGTGTGTGGCGCGTCGCAGCTGATCCCTGGGCGGATCGCTGCGGCGACGTCCCGTGCAGGCGAGCGTGTGGCCCGGCCGAGAGTGGCCAGCCGCACGGTGATCCCAGCGGATCGTCTACGGTGACGCGTGCGTGTGTGTGTGCGTGTGCAACAAAACCCCAAGGTTTTGGGTTGGCGCCGGTACGTGTTCGGTGGATTGCCCCAGAGGAGCTCCGGCACGGCAAAGCTCACCGGCGGCGAGGCGTGCTGAAGGTTGGCCAACAAAAGGCTCGGCTCGACTCAGGGTACGAAGACGCACGCGTTGGGGCCCAGAAAGGCGGCACCTTTGGCCGGAGCAGGGCTCAACGGCGACGGCGCGGCGATGGGCGCGGAGACGCGGTGCGGCGAGGGCCGGCGAGGACGCGTGGGTGCGTCCAAGTGCCAGGCGTGTAAGCGCGTATATCAGGCGAAGCGAAACGGCCCCAAAGGTCGGGGAATTGCCCCTTTGTCCAAGCGCACAAGACAATCTCGGCCAGGGCGGCGCTCTAGCCGGCGTGCGTGACGGCGAAGAGCAGGGGATCCGCGACGAGGCGAGGACGTGCATGAGTGCACGGTCGCGTCGGCCACGAGGTACTCACGGCGAGACCCTAAAGGCGTGGCCTTTTTCCTCCCTGCTCGCGCGTGCATGAAGGCATCCGGCGGACATGGCCGCGGTGACGTGACGAGCAGGACGGCGAGGCCTCTGGCGTGCAGACAGACAAAAGGACCACGGCCAAGCGGTGAGTGCGCGCGCGTCGATGAAGGCAGCGGCACCTGCAGGCGTAAGGCTCGGCACGAAGGCCGGCGACATAGGCGACGGCGGTCTGCGGCGGCGGCGCGGCGCGTGCAAGGTCGTTCACGAGGTCATGGCGGGGTCTTTCCCCTCTCGGCGTGAAGGCCGGCTCCACAGAAGAGAGGAGGTCGACGGCGCTCACCTGGAGACCATGGGTCGAAGCGATGAGCGACGGTGAAGAGGTGCGGAGCAGGACGGTAGCGGCACGGGCTGGAGCAGGGGAAGCAGAGCAGGCGGCGTGGTACGTGGCTTCACGACGAACGGGTGCTCCACGGGCGGCCTCCAGCTTCACGGCGACGACGGCGATCCCACGGACGGCCTTCCCCGTCTCCTTCTCCTCCCCTCCTTCTTCTTCTTCAGGTGCGACGGCAGAGACAGGGGAAAACCCCAAGGCGGATTAGGTCAGGGGGTGCGGCCGCGGTGGTGTTTTTATAGGTGGCGTGTGCGTGACGGCGAAGAGCAGGGGATCCACGACGAGGCGAGGACGTGCGTTAGTGCACGGTCGCGTCGGCGGCGAGGTACGCACGGCGAGACCCTAAAGGTGTGGCCTTTTTCCTCCCTGCTCGCGCGTGCACGAAGGCATCCAGCGGACATGGCCGCGGCGGCGTGACGAGCAGGACGGCGAGGCCTCTGGCGTGCAGATAGACAAAAAGACCAAGGCCAAGCACTGAGTGCGCACGCGTCGATGAAGGCAGCGACACCTGCAGGCGTAAGGCTCGGCACGAAGGCCGGCGACACAGGTGACAGCGGTCTGCGGCGCGACGCGTGCAAGGTCGTTCACGAGGTCAAGGCGGGGTCTTTCCCCTCTCGGCGCGAAGGCCGGCTCCACAGAAGAGAGGAGGTCGGCGGCGCTCACCTGGAGACCACAGGTCGAAGCGATGAGCGGTGGTGAAGAGGTGCGGAGCAGGACGGCGGCGGCGCGGGCTGGAGCAGGGGAAGCAGAGCAGGCGGCGTGGTACATGGCTTCACGGCGAATGGGTGCTCCACGGGCGGCCTCCGGCTTCACGGCGACGACGGCGATCCCACGGACGGCCTTCCCCGCCTCCTTCTCCTCCCCTCCTTCTTCTTCAGGTGCGGCAGCGGAGACAGGGGAAAACCCCAGGGCGGATTAGGTCAGGGGGTGCGGCCGCGGTGGTGTTTTTATAGGCGGCGCGGAGAGGCGTGGACGGCCGGATGAGGCGCGGCCAAGGTGGCGCGCATCCAGGCCATCACCACGGGCGCGTACGATGAGCTCACCGACCTGGCGCTCGCCGGATTGGCGCGGCGCAGCGAAAAGGGGAGAAAGGGGGGAAAGCAGAGGGGCGAGGGAGACGACGACGTGGTGTCCGACGCGCGGGCCCTGGCTGTTGGCATCTTGGCGTGACGAAACGGCCGGTGGGCTTAGCTGGGCTGCGACGCTTGCTAGGCCGGGGAGTGCGGGGTGGTGCGCCGGTTCGGAAAAAGAATAGGAGGGCCTCCGGTGGACTTCTGTAGCAGGCTAGAGGCCCAAGCCCGGGTTGGTTCCCCTCCCCTTTTCTTTTAACTAAAACTCTTTTTCTAAAATGATTCAAATTTGAATTTGAATTCAAATTTGAATCCCACTCAATTAAATCCAAATAAACTCCATGATTCTCACACTAGCATTTTATATTTCCTAGAAATTTTTATTTAGCTCAAAAAATAAATCTAGGAATTTAGGAGAGAATTTAGAAGTCAACCTTATTTAATTTATCAAGCACTCAAATAAATCACCAAAAATTTTTAAATCCTCATTTTTATAATTAACATTCCGTATTAAAAATGCGGGATGTTACACTTATTCCTTCAAGTTTTGTCCACACAAGCAGATTCAGCGGAGAGGACATAGACAAATTGTCTCCTCCTTCCTTCCATGATTGGTGTGCCAATCACCTTCAACTTTCTAAAAATTGACACAACTTCTAGTCCAAAGAACACATATTTTCCTTCTGTTGTCAATTGTGGAACTGACAACAGATTCTTCTTTAAGCCAAGAACGTGATAAACCTTATTGAGTTGGAGTTGCTGAGGACCATACCTTGGAACGACTACCTTCCCAACATGCGAGATGGATAATCTCGAGTTGTCTGCCATAAGCACAACTCTCCTTCCTTTGTAGTTGGCCATTCCCTCCAGATGATCCCGAACCACCTAGCTGTGATACCAATTGTTGGAATTTGTGGTGGCACTAATACTCACTAAGATGAGGACCTACACCTAGGACACCAATGTTGGTGGTCAAATATGACACCCCTAGCTATGAGTTTACCTTCAATGTTGGTATTGATTTGATATCCAAACTAATGACCCTAACCCCCTTGATATAACAAGTTTGCACTTGCATGTGGTTTTGAAGTATTTGTGTTTACGCAGGATTATAGCACCAAAAGGAGCACTTTCGGGTAAGGTTCACAAAGCATGTTTCGAGAGGATAAAGAAGCCTGACACAAGTGTAGACCTAAGATGAACAAGACTCCAGGAGGGCCAAGGACCAAAAGCGTAAAGTGATAAAACTCTGGGGATCAAAACAGAAGACGCAAAAGATTGTGCGACAAGTACTCTTATCTAATTTGCGGAGAAAATGACGTCAGGGACCCACATGCATAAGGGTGGAAACTCTGGAAGACACGAGAACCATCGGGAAACGAGCCGGGGCTGAACCGGGCTGAGGTGGGCACAGGCCGGCCGGCCCAGCCCATTTCGGTGGCGGTTCGGCACCCCTTTTGACCTTGCACCCCCTCGAACTATTTAAATCCACCACACGAAGACTCACACATCAATTTTCATCATTCGTCGCCGAGGAGCGGAGAAGCTAGAGGGGCACCATTCCGGAGAGGAGGGTCGTGCTAGTTGTCTAGGGTTACCCTAGCCGACGTGGTAACCTTGCAAGGAAGAACACGTCGAAGTTCTGGAGCAAGGATCAAGGTCAAGGTAGGATCTCGGTTGTGATCTTGTATCATGTAATCATTCATGGTGAAGTCTTCTTGTGAATCCGATTTCTAGCGATCAAGTGCCTCTCTTTATGATTTTGCTCTCTCTTGGTTTTGCTTCTTCCTCAATCTATTCTCGAGAAAGATTGCTCGGGGTGCTCCTGTAGTCATGGTGGCTAGAGGTAGGGATGAAAGCAGTCGGGAACAGTCGGGAAAACACCTTAACCATTCCTGTTCCTGAATTTTGTAGGCGGGAACGGGAACGGGAGCGGTAAAGCCGGACGGGAAAACGAAATCGATATTACGGGATATCGGGAGCGGAACATTTCGATCGGGAATATCTCGATTACGATCGGGAGCCGGTAACTCAAAACGGGAATTGCGACCACTGTAACCACTTCAAACATTTAGCTCAATGCAATAGTTGCAACCGTGCACACATCAACGAATGAAGACAGCTCAGGCAAGGTCAAAGATAATAACATACTGAGTACTGCATCAGGACACCGGCACAATTTGCATTCATACTGGCAGACTGCAAGTCTACACAACAGCCAACAGACCAACACTAGTACACAACAACACCAACTCAAATACATACTGTCTGCAGTTTCCACACATATATACGTAGCTTGGTAATCAAGTCTTCGAATCAGTGATTGTGGAGGCAAACAAAATTTTATAGCCCATCTGAAGTATATTTGCTTCTGCAAGTGAGCTATGGGAAATCAGAAACAGAAGAGATTAAGAGAACATGGATAGCAACTGCACCTGCACTTCAATCAAACAAGCAGCAGACGACGGCGTGTTGCGTACGGCCGCGCATGGCCTCCTGCACGCCTGGAGCTGACCAGTCGCGTCCAGCACCCAGCAGGCAGCAGCAGATGAGCGGTGGCAGTGGCCAACACCCAGGCAACCACAATGGGCGGCGGCGGTGACAGATCGAAGATACAAGAGAGTGACAGAGGGATAGCGAGTGAATCTGAGACAGAGATTGAGATGGCGCACAGGTAAGCGACAGCCGACGAGGGTCGGCGGAGCAGGGTAGTGTGAGGATTGAGGAGAGAACTCAGAGGAGGCCACTCGGTGTGGGGACGGATGGGCGGATGGTGGCAAGCCGCCGACGACTGGTGGAGTGGTGATGGAGGGGAGGCGGCGGCATGTCAAATATCGAGACAAGAGAGACACGCCGCCGCCGCTAGGGTTAGAGGGGAGCGGGTGAATGTGTGCGGGGACGGGGCTTCGCAGATGGGCTGGGCCGAGATGAGACGCGAGTGTGTGGGCTGAATGGTGTGTGAGGCCTAAATGCGGGAATTTCCCGCGGGAAACTTCCCGGCTAAAAATGGGAACCGGAAATCCGGTCGGGAAAACCCCTCAACCGATTCCGCTCCCGATTTCGCCGGTTTTTCCCGGTTTTTTCCCGTTTTCCTGTTTTTCCCATGAAAATGATATATGGACGGGAAATGCGGTATACGGTGCCGGTCGGGACGGGATTTTTCCGTTCCCGCTTTCATCCCTAGCTAGAGGTGCATACCGGATCAACCAAGTGGGTTCAATACGTTCCTCGTCAGCATGCTCTTAGGTTCACCTACGAAGATAGAGAGGCATCGTGACAGGATGTCATCCAGTGTATAAAGATGGAAACGGGAAAAATGCCCGCGGATACCAGCGTCTCATGCCCACGCCCGCGAGTAGAATATGGTGCCCGCGCCCACCACCCACCACGGGCGCTATCCTGTGCCCGCGCCCGCTATCCACGGGCATGCGTTGCGTGCGGGCATGCCCGTGCCCACCAGACCTGGAGGAGACGAGAAGGGCGGCGACGACATGAGGACAACCGCAGGGCGACGAGGACGGTGGCGGACGCATGTGCTCGACGAGGATGCAGACCAGCCAGTTGGCGGGGGAGCCCGTGGATCTGAGCGAATCGATGGGCCATGGCGAGGTTGGGGCGAGGGGCCGGGGATAGGGTGGGTCCGCTGCATGAGAGGATGAAAGCCGCCGCCGCCGCCGCCGGGGGCTTGAGGCCTTGAGGAAGACAGGGAGGGCCGGAGCAAAGCCATCACGGTCAAGCAGGGGGCACTCCGGCCTCGCGCAGCCTCGCTCACGACTTCACGTGACGACGCGAGGGTGAGAGTGCTACCGCGGTACGGCTCGCGAGTCCGCGACGCGACTCTGGTGGCGAGACAAGGGCGACGACAGGTACTAGGAAGCAGATTGCAGGGGAAAGAAACCCTAGGAATTTTGTATATATATGTATTTGCTTGTAGGTCCCACGTGTCGGACCTGTGGAGCGGGTCTGGTGGGTATGCGGGCGAGGATAGCAAATTTCTATGCCCGCGAAGAACTATCCTCTGGGTTTTGGATTGTGCCCGCACTCGTGCCTGCGGGCAACAAATGGTGCATGTATCCTTGCCCATCGGGTTCCATGCCCGCAGGCATGCGGATATTCTGTGTCGTTGCCATCTTTACCTGTGTACGGTGGGTGCCTTCGAGGGTTAGACCGAGGTCACTATTTAAAGATGTTTTTTTATGAGATTTGCAATATTATCTTCCCCTCTTATGCTCGGAGCTACAATAAAGGCATGATCTAGGCCTCTCTAGATCGGTTATCTCTACGCTTTCTCTTGCTACCTCTGGTGTTTAGTAGATTCGATGCAAACCAATCTCTCAAAAGAAAGTGTTTTCCGCTTATTGGATTGAATATTGCATTGCACATGTTCCGCGGATTGATAGCTTGGGTTAATATTTGAGAGAAAAAGAGACTACGATGATCCGTAAGCTTGTGGTGAATCTTGGCGTATTATTGAACCGTTAACAACCAACTCATAAGAACAAAACTTTATTATTACACAACAATATTACACAAGAGTGTGCAACACCCTCTCTTTGGTGGCTAGCCTAGCACTCACTCTATGCTCCACTCATCTACCATGCTCATGGTTGAATGGCATGGCAGGGGAGGGGGTTCTATTTATAGGCCAAGGGGGTCATGGGGGTTGAGACAAGTGTCTCCCTTTCTAGAGATTTTCTAGATAAATATATATGTTCTACACTCGTATACTCTTTTCATGAGAACAAGATCTAGTACCTTCATGGAAGATAACATGGCTCTTGAGTTGTGGGGAAAGTTCTAGAAGTTTGTATTGCTTCCCTTCAACAGGCTCGAATCTTCTATTATCTTAACACTATAGTGTTAAAAGAAGCCACTACATTCGTCGAGATGGTCTAGAAATTCTCACGTTAATCTAAAAATGAGAAGAATATGGATCATTGGATTTTATGAAGATCTAGTGGTCTAAACAAATCAAAAGAGTCCACGTCAAATAGGAATAATAAATACGTCAAATAGGAATAACAAATACATATATAAATATATAATTTAAAATAACAATTTCCTTTCCTAACTCAATACGTGTCTTTATTCAATCTTAACATAGATTTCCATGTTCCCTAAACCAAAATACATGGCATTCCATCTATATATAATATCATTTTTTAACCATGTGGATGAATCTAGATATTGAAAGAGACTTATAAATGGCAGCGTACTTTTCATTGGATTAAATAAATCTAAAATAAAGAAATATATTTCTACAAGGTGCAGCACAAAATTAAGAAACAGACTGCTCACCTTGGACACATGCGTGACTGTGTAAGACTTCTATTTTTTTTAATCAATCTCAACATGCTGGACCCTAACGTTATAAAAAAATCTCAATATACGGGACCGATGGAAAAAGAGAGAGAGAAAAATATGCATATATTCCGTAACTGTTCTGGTCGAAGGACCAAATTATATCATCGCCTAGGGATTGACATCGCAACTAACCACCGACAAGGAGAAGCCGAAGATAAAAAATGAAGCTCCATAGGAGAATCCAAATATGGCACCGGTGGAATCAAATAGTAGCGGCAAAAATTAAAAGATCTTGCTATTTCTGCCTATACGGTTGTGGCAGTCAAACACCCTTACACATTTTCTCATGTTGGACAACAGCTGCACGCTTGCTCTGCTTTAGGAGAGAAGAACGAAGATACGGATAAATTTAGAAGAATCACATGGGGGCAGATGATGCATTCAACATACAACAGCGAGCCCAACATGTAGGTGCCTTTGGTAGGACTCCGCGAGCAGATTCGGCCTAAGCTGTGCCAAAAGGAGCTAAAAAAACAGTACCACCTCGAGAGAGCTCCACAAAACACGCTCTCTAGAGCCATTTGACCGAGGAGGAGCCAGAAAAACTCGCTCCCCTCAGCTCCTCCCGTCGTTTCCCACACTTACCCTTGAGAGACTCGTGAGCGGAGGAGAAGGACGCAGTCAGCCCCGTGGCGGAGGCCCGCCAGGACTCCGCAGCTCGACGGTGCATGGAGGCAGTCGGCGGCGTGGGCAAGTTGGAGGCGGGGCTCAACGGTGGTGGGGGTGCGGGAGGCACCCGCGCAGAGCTCGACGGCAGCACTCGCGCGGAGCTCGACGGTGTGGATGAGGTCGGAGCTGAGGAAGACGACGGCGTGGCATAGAGAGCTAGAAGTGGCTGGCGCATGAAGGATAGGTGACCAGCGGGTGGAGGAGAGGTGTCACACCCTGAAATTTTTAATTTCAGGATGTGAATAGGAAGAATAATTAAAATAATGATTTTCTGTCAATTTTAAAATTTTCCAACATTTATTTTCTTTACAGGAAATATAGTATAAGAAAAATCTTTTGTTTGTCTTTCTAAATTAAATAAAATGATTATGTGAATGTTGCATTTATGCCGATGCATCTTGGTGCTCATGAGTGTGAAATGTTTTAAAAACACGCTTAGGAGCCGACCAAACCCTTCCGAGAATTTTCCGGAATTTATTCTCATTTTCTCTGAGCATTTTCTATTTACTAGAAGGCTCTAAAATCCTTTTCATGAGCTCCAAATATTTTATTTGGATTGTTCATATCTCAAACTATCTGTGGGAATTTTTCCTGGAATTTTTGAGATTTTCCGAGTATTTTTCGTGCCTCTAAACAATTTCTAGATTTTTCTGGAATTATTTTCGCATCGGAAATTAAATTCGGAAAATCAAAATCTTTTCTTTTCCTTTGGGCCGAGCCCCCCGCGGAAGTCCGGCGCAACTCCCTCATTTCCTCGGCCCAGCTCCTTTTTCCCCTTCCGTTTCGCAGCTACATACAGCCCAGCAAAGGCCCGTCCGTAAAGTCCGCTCGTGCCCCTTGAATTTCCTTCGCTGTTCGCGTTTCGCGGCCGAGTCAGCTCGGCCCGTTCCGATCGTATCCACTCCAACCCGACCCATCACCGCCGGCCCAGTCTCAGGCCCGGCCGAAGCCCATCCGGGCCCGGCGCTGCTGTTCGTCCCGGACACGGCCAGAGACCGTGCTACCGCCGCCGGCCACCTCGGCGTCCGTGCTGTGCACGCCAAGGCCGCGCGCCCCTGCGCCCCATAAAACCCAGCCCCGGCCTCCGCGCGCCCCCGCCTGCTCCTGCGCCTCGTTCCGCCCTGCGCCGCCGCCGCCGTCGCCATGGGGCCGAGCTCCGCCGTCACCCATGTGTCATGCCTGGACGTCCCCGAAGCTAGCCAACGCCACCACGGGACGCGCGACACCGAGCTGAGTCTCCGTCGCCCGGTCACAACGTCGTCCTGCCCCTGGAGGTCACTACCTGCATGCAGTTCGCGCCGGCCGCCGTGCATCACCGTCGACGGCCGTTGCTGTTCCGCCGCACCGGGGCGCCATTGGTCCAAGGCGCCACCACCAGGAGCTCCGCGAGGCCAAGCCGCATCCGTCTGGCCGGTTTCCGTCGCCAGCCGAGCACCGGAGCGCCGCCACAGTCTCGAAGTCCGGCCGCCCCCAAGCTCAACCGCAGGCGCCGTCTCCTCCGGAATTCGGTCGACACAGCACCTCCCAATCGCCGGTGAGCATCTCCGTGAGGTCCCCTGCCCCTCCTCCACCCTTTGCGCCATCCATCCGAGCCCCTAGGAGGCCAGAGCCTCGGCGATTTGAACGGCCGGAGTAACCTGTCCGTCTCTGTCCGTTGCGAACCAAAGGAAGAAGATAAGGTAGTTTTTCGTTTAGGCCCCTGGAGAAAAAGGGTATCTAGATGGTTTAGTTTGTGTCTTGAGTCTTTTGCAGAAGAACCCTCGGAAGCTTTAGATTCTCTCGATCCAATCCATCCTACAGATTTTGCGTGTAAACCCTTGGGTTTTCATTCATAATTCCGTATATGCCCTCGGTTTCTTGCAGATAGGTCCCTGAGAGTTTCTAATCTTTGCCAGCAAGTCCCTAGACCTTTGTTAAGCCATATCTTCCACGTTTTAGCTCCGTTTTCATCCGTTCATGTTGCGTTAGGTTCATAATAATGTGAAGAACACGTTAGTAGTGAGTTTTCTTTATGCATATTTTCTAAAAATTAATTTAATATTAATTTTGATTAATGCCTAGCTAAATATGTCTTTTCTAAATAAAAACTATATAGGGCTACACCGTTTTTCATAATCAATATTAATTTGATTAATGATTATTTTACATGCTTTTGTAAATAAAATCTAATTAGATCTTTTACTCAGTTTTTCATAAACCAAATGTTAATTTGATTAATATTTATTTAACCTTTCATAATTAAAAGTTGATAGGCTTTTACACCGGCTTTTATAAATAAATGTTAATTTGTTTAATATCAACATGAATGAGTTTTTAATTATAACTTTATTAATTTGCTCGAATCATAAAGTTACGATTAGAGGATTCATATAGTTTAGTTTTCTAAATTAAATGTTTAATTGGTATAATCCATATATGAATCTTTATAAATAAAACTTGACTAGTTCTTTACTTCGGTCTTTGCAAATAAAATATAATATTGCATTAATTCCAACTTAGGGTATTTTATTTATAAAATATCCTTTACATATTTTTGCTAATTAAAAATAAACCTAGCTCATAGCCTTGTTCTCTCATATATGCAAATCGTTCGTTAGACGCTCTGTGTCAAAACCCTGTCTCAGTGTGTCTCTGTTGCAAAGCTAATCTTCTTTCAAGCTCTAGATCTTTTTGATCCATAGAATCGAGCCTATCCTTTAGCACGCTCTTTTAAAGTTTTTTTTCTTTTGATTGGTGCCATGTTCTTAGTATGCTTGTTTGTTTGCTTTGTATGCTTGTGCCTGATGATTGATGCGAGTAGCACGAACGTGGTTCAAGAGCTTTGAAGAGCTTGAAGGTGAAGACATTCTGAGCAACATCACTACTCTGGTTAAAGGTAAGTGTGTCCTTGTTCTTTTGTCCCAATAACTATTTAATCACCATTGCATATGCTTGCATTAATATTGATGGGTCCTATTAAGGTTTATCCTAGTCTTTATTACATTTATTCCTTGTCAACCTGGGTTTACCTTTCTGTTGGGTAGTTTTGCCTAGTTGCTCTACCTGGGTTATGGTGGTTCTAATGAACAACAACAATGATGATGAACTTGCTTTACTTTTATGCTATATATCGCTGGTTAATACAAGATCACCATGCTTAATCGGAACATGGAGCGACCACCCAGGACAACAGTGCAACCACAAGGCATATGGCTCTGCCTTGGCTAATTAATTAGGGACTCTAGTGTTGGGATGACCTTACCTGATAAGGGCAAGGGGGAGCGCCAGTGGGGTATAGACTCGCTCTAGTAGGGAGTTGGGCTTGGCTAAGACACGGTACCTACTAGGGGACTTTATACTCTGCAACGACTCGGAACCTTCGCGGGTTGTTTCACACTGGGGAAACTTTGTAAAGGCCTCGTAGTGAATCCCTAGCCACTCACCAAAGGAAGTGTTTAAGGGCTTTGCAAACCCGGGCGATATGGGAAACACGACTTGTGGGTAAAGATGTGCCACCTCTGCAGAGTGTATAAACTGATCGATCAGCCGTGCTCACGGTCACGAGCGGCCTGGACCCTCACATAATAATTGAACTTGAAGATGGACTTAAATCATTGTTATGGTTATGTTAGTCATATGCTTATGGCATATCTCTTTATGTAAATTGTGGGTTGGTATATACTTATACTCTATTAGTAACCAGGTGCTAATAAAATTTGACCAACTAAAAGTATTTAATGCAGTCAACTTGTCAGCCTTTCCTTGTTAAGCCTTTGCATTCATACTTTCCCCACACTTGCTGAGTACGACATGTGCTCACCCTTGCTATAAACAATGTTGCTCAGAAAGAGGAAGCTGCTATGAAGTTGTTGTGAAGATGTTGCTGGTGCTAGGCGTACGCAACCCCCAGTCGACTGTCTGTGATGGTTGGAGCCTTCGTTTCCAGGATTTAAGCGTAATACTCTGATAATCTTTTTTTTTCTTACGAGATATTGTTTCTGTTATTCACTTATGTCAACTATATGCATGAAACTTGATTCTGGCATGCATATATGTTTGCACTTGGTTTTCTTTGGAAAAACAGGTGTGACAGGAGGCGGCCAGCAGGTGGAGGGGAGTTGGCGGTGAGCGAACGACGAGCGAAGGGGAGGTGGCCGGCGGACGGATGAGTGGTGGTTGGCGAGCGTGGTGGTGGAGGAGGAGCGACCGACGGAAGGAGGATGCCGGTGAATGGATAAAGGAAGAAAGAGAGGAGAAATAGAAAGTGAGAAAAATGATAAAAACGAAGAAAAGGAAAGGAATGAGAGGGGAAAAGAAAAATAAAGAAAAGAGAGAAAAATTAAAAGAGGAAAATAAAAGAAGAAGGGTATTATGGACATTTCACACTCATATCCATGTTACAGTCATGAGAAGTTGTTTTGTTAAACGTTCCTTCAAAATGTTTCAGCTTCATCACCACAGAATTCGCTCCACTAGCACAACCGGAGCTGTTTAATTCAGCCACAGCCACAACCATGCCAACCGCACCCGTAATCGTAAAGTGAGTGTGAATTGGTATACAATCAAAACAGTAGGCCAAAGATGCAGCACTCTGTGGTAGACA
The DNA here is from genome assembly GCA_036936925.1 of Cenchrus fungigraminus. NCBI lineage: Eukaryota > Viridiplantae > Streptophyta > Magnoliopsida > Poales > Poaceae > Cenchrus > Cenchrus fungigraminus. The sequence goes on from CM072777.1 coordinate 125,196,870, forward strand.
GCATGGTAAGCGAGCGGCTATGGTAAATTGACTTTATCAAAGTGTCGCAGCAAGGAGGGGCAAAGTGTGGTTGAAAAAAGTGCACTGCCAAATCAACATTTTTCTTTTTAAAATCATTTTTTTGTTGCCTCAAGCAGGGCACCAAAGAGATATTTTTAATTGCAAAAATATATAGGCAAGAACACTCTCCAGGATTGAAATTACACTAATAAATCTCAATATGTTATTGTAACTATATCATTGGATAATAATGTTTAAATTTTCTGAATTGCATGCGCATTGTAACATCATAATATTAATCCACGTAAACTTCAATCATTAATATATTTTCAATTCATACAAAGAACTATGAATCAGGCTATATAGCTCAACGTGTCTAGCCGTGATATTAACATGATAGAGATCTATCTACTAGATTGATATAAAGTGGAATGAACCTAGGGACCCAATCAGTCAGCCAAAAATCTTGATGAACTCAATAAATAAGTCAAGGACAAAAACAACATCCGGGGAAAAAGGTAAACGATGAGGTTGGTGAAGTGCAAAAGTAGAGATAATTATTCAATAAGGTTAATCTCTCAACAACACGTCAACTATGCAAAAAGTAAAGACGCAACGCCATGATGCCTGAAAGCCTGAAAGGTAGCTTGGCCAAAATGTATCATAGTCAACTCCACAAGAATTCATCCATAATCTTCAATAAAAGATTGAAGAGACAAGCAGTCAAATAGCTACCTTAGCTGGAACAATTTAGCTGAGTAGCTCTATAAACTTATCAACAACAGACTATTTAAACTTCCAACTAACCCCTATCTTCTTCTTAAAACCTAAAATTATATAATATCACGGCCTGCTTGGTTGATAAACTAAGATTAAAAATGTTTGTCACAAATTCTTGCCAAACTTGACTAAAGTTAATTAGTTCATCAAATTATTTGCCACACTTTTGACTTGATAGGCAAATCTTGCAACACTTTTTTAGTCGCTGATATGTGTGCGATCGAGCTGGTAGAAGATGAATATTGCCATAGTTTGTGGCTACAACCAAACAACATCTAACTGGATCATAATCAACTAACCTTAGGTGTGGCAAAGTGTAGTAAGGTTTGTTTCAATCCAAACAGGCCCAATACAAATTAACATCACAAGACAAAAATATATTACTTTGAAGAAATATAGAAATTATGTTTCTAAATAAGATATTTCACAATATTATGAATTCATGTTTCATGCAATAATTTTTTTAAAAAAAAGATTATGTCTTGGTACCGGCAATTTGGATACAACACTGGTAATATTTTGATACAATTCAAAATATAAAACACCACAAGTGTTAGCGTTAAAAAGTTAGCTAGCCGCGCTATTTGCACGGGCCATCTGCTTATTTGAGACAGTAGCTAAGATTGCTCCAGGCAAGGAGCGGCGGGCGTCGGCAACGTCACAGGGACGGACGCCACGTCCTCATCTTTCCTCCCCGAGCTGCCGTTGGTGGTTGGCTTAGCCGGATCCTGCGTGTCAAGATGGTGGAGCTTCAGTGCGGTCCACAGAGGACGCAAAGAAAACATGTCTCGATATGAGCTCATTCGTGGGGTTCCTTCTCCTAGAAGCCTCCGCTCAGCGCTCCCTTCTTCCACCACCTCCCGACCCCCTCCCTCCCGGCTCCAGCGAGTCCGTCGCAGCGGGTAAGGAGCAGGGCCACCCCGCTCTCTAGTTTTAGTAGTTTGTTTTAGTTTCTTTTAAGGAGAAGATTGTTCTTTTACCAAACATATGTGGATCAAATCATATCTTATAATAAGAAGAAATGTTTCTCGGTATCAATCCCCTTGCTTCTTCACGACGCCGCCCTCAACCTCTTCAAGCCTACGCTCCGCGAGGCCTTTCCGCACCATTGGCACCATGCGTCTGCGACACCCCTTCTGCCGACCGCCGGCGACCTGCCCTCCTGCGACGAATCTGGATCTGGATTTGTGTCCTTCATGGACCTCTTTGTAATTGGCTCTTTTCCTAAGGGCCCAGTTGTAAGAATGCTGGTTTAATATAATCTATGTGGTTTGTTGTAAAAAACATGTCCCTTGTCACAACTCGCCAGCCACGTCGGCGAAGACCAATGAAGTTTAGAGGTGTATGCGAGAGAACACCGTCGCCCAGAACCTTGCGTCGACCAGACGACGACTCGATGTGCTCGGAATAGCCCGTAGATGGGTTCATGTATTGACATGTTGACAGCATGCTGATGGTTAACTCGCGTTAACCATGTAAATCGACATATATTGACAGCTGCGTGCTTCCTTTCACTGAACAGTACATGTATTGCGTACTACTCCTTTACTATTTACATGGCCAGGGCCAGCCTAACAGAGTAACAGTGTTGCATTAACCCGTAGTTAACGCGAGATCAAACATTGGCAGCACAAGCTAAGCGTCCTGATCTAGTCTATGGAACGAGAGCAGCGTTGAAACTGAACAAGTCCTGCGACATCTGCTCGAGGACCATGAGTACAGAGAACACACCCATCCCAACCAGAACAGGCTTTGCACTGGTCAAGTCCACTCTCCCACTGTTTATTTCCGAAAGATCTTCGTCTGTTAGCCCGGCACTATTTGTGCCAGACAGTTTGGAGCCCATAGCCCAGGCCATCAGTGGAGGGAGAACACCATACAGGATGGTCATGCAGTATCCTCCCTGAACATTTGTGCATGACAGAAGCGCAGAGCAAGTCAATGGAGAATGTGGGATGCTATGTTTGCTCCATTTGACGAACTAAGATAAGATGCCACATGTTTTGATGTACACTTACCGCGATGTCGGTCGCTATGGAGAATGAATTCGGGACAGTAGCTGCGATGACTATGGTCGGGACAACCACGATCCCGGTGGCGACGTAGTTGAGCCTGTTCTTCTCCACCGCACCAGGATGTCTGGATCCGTCATCTCCCTTGGGAAATACAGCAATGCCTCCTTTGCTGATCTTTTCCTGCACTCGTCCATGTCTGATCAGAACAATTCACGCATTGTTAATAGAAACTGATTGGTGAGTGTTGACCTAGTTGCCTTTATATTTACATGTTCTTTGGCTGACGAAGACATCAGATCGGTCATCTGCTCGATGAAGAACTGGGACGCCCCAAGCAGAGTTCCGATGAGGGACGTCCCCACGGCGAGCAGCGAGAAAGTCTCCACCACGGTATAGCTCCATCTACCAAAATCGAAGAACTCTATTCACGTGACAGAAATTGAATGCATCGGCATCGGCTGCCTGCATGTTCTATTCTACCTAGTAAATCTGAAGCGTTGGGCAGCGATGCAGATGGCCGAAAAAGATGCAGAGGCACGTTCTCGGCACCGCGGCGCGTCCTTACTCTGTCTTTAACATGTCCTGAACGTCAAACCCGCCGAGGTCCGTGGCGAGGCCGAGCGCGATGTCGTCCCACACCAGCAGGGACACCAGGGACACCAGCGGCACCAGGCTGCCGACGAGTATCGACAGCCGGATCCTCGCGAGGTCCCCTTGCAGGTACGCGCAGATCACTGCAAAGATCAACGAAGGTACAGTACCCTGGCCTTCTTCCAAGTGATAGTGATAGGCTAGCAGCTCTGAACGGTTTCGGCGACATGCTGGATCGGGGTGGTGGGGTTATTACCTGGTGCGATGTCGTGGAAGACCAGCGTGAAGATGATCACGGGCAGCGCCGCCGGGACCTGCTCCCAGTTGGCGTTCGCTGGCAGGCTCAGGCCACCGCCGAGCGCCACTGCTGACACCTCGATCGTCAGCAGTAAACCTGTTGATACATTACAGAAGGACAGATCATCGTTAACTGATCAGACGACTTCATTTCCACTCTCTTTAAGCTAGGAATCATGAATTGGTGATGATCACAGTAGCACAAGAGGCGTAGCCGATCGAATCAAGAATTAAGGACGAACATGGCAAGGTGTACATGCTGAGAATTCTGCCTTTACTTTGGCACAGTAATGCTTTCTAGCTCCTTTGTTTTGCATACGAGGGCATAGCAAGTGGGATCTCAAACCAAAGATTCGTTGCCCTGATCCGTGTTAATGCAGATCTAGGAGAGTCAGCATTGATGCACGCATGATCAGCTTGCAGTAATGGCAATGGCAGCTCATATCGACGGCACGGCATGCAAGTCTGTCGTCCGGACACTACGTACTACGTGGGATCGCGAGCAGAGCAAAGTACTTGCCTATCATGACGAACGTGAGCAGCTGGTTCACCCGGTCGGTGACGCCCGTCCCGCCGCCGGCGACGAGCAGCGCGAGCGCGGCGGTGAAGGCGGCGCCGGCGACGGGCTCGGGGACGCCGCCGACCAGGCGGGACAGCACCTCGCCGGACTTGGACGCGTACGCGACCATGGACGTGTAGGACAGAAACAGGTAGGCGGCGGTGGCCACGTGCCCGCCCCACGCGCCCAGCGTCTCCTGCGCCATGCTCTTCACGGAGATCACCTCCAGGTCCCGGTCCCCACCGCCGCCGCCGCCGCCGTGGATGACGTCCTTGCCCCACCTCCGGCGCAGGTGGACGTTGATCTCCGCGATGAGGAGGGCCTCCGCCACCAGGAACGCCCAGCACGTGACCATGCACGCCGCGCTTGGGATGAAGCCCTGCACCCATCAGTTTGGCAACGGTCAGTGCTGCTTTCCTGACGAAATGGGCGTTGGATCGGATCAAGATCCATGCAGATGTTTCTTTTTTTGAATGAACAGAAGATCAATGCAGCGGTTTCTTCCGATCAGGAAAGGTTTTTCAGTCCCAGATCGATCAGAAGTTCAGAAACGAGCAGTCGGCGTGGGGCATTAAACGCGTGATTACTCAGACGGGGCCAACCGAAAACGAGCAAGATGCCACCGACTGAATGCTCATAACTGGTAGACAAATTCAGTTGGTTTGGTCATATGATCTGCCAGGGTACACTTGTACTGTACATGCCGAGTGATTATTCAGACCGGGCCACCCACTGTTCTCTACTCTACTCTACTCTACTCTACTGGTATTCTACTGTCACTGTTGCTGTATGAATCCACCATTCATTGATTGCAAAGAGAAGAGATGTTGTATGTGGCTCAGTGTTTGGTCCATCGTGTCAATTACTGATACTGACAGCAACGCTGATAATTGGGGAAATCGTTGTCCTGGCAACATGTACCGTCTTTCAGCAGGTTCATCGTTGGTCGTTGCAGAGCTGCCCGCAACTTGCGGCAGCGGGTCGTGGAAATGATATCCGGCGGTGGTGGTGGATTCAGGCTGATCTCGCGCCGGAGGGGTGCCAAAAAGAGAGAACAACTCACCGCGGGCGCCGTGCGCTGCGGCACGGCGAGGATGCCGGACCCGATGCTGGTCCCGACGATCAGCGCCACGGCGCCGGCCACGCTCCCTCTCCTCGCGCCGCGGGGCGGCGCCACCGCCGGGACGACAGCGTCCGGTCCCGCCGCGCGCGTTGTTTCAGCAGCTACCACAGGGCGCGCGTCCGCGAGCACCCCCGAGGGGACGACGTCGCGCGCCCCCTCGCCCGCGGCAGCCGCGACGCACCGTTTGGCGCCGCCGCCGCCGCCGCCTACGGAGAGACTTCTCGGTACGTGGCGCGCGCGTGCCGCCGGGCAGCCGTACGTGGCGCGCTGGGCCTTTGGGCGTGGGCACAGCGCCGCGCGCGCGATTGCCCCTTGCATTCGCGAGGAGCTTCGGGCTTCGGCGGCGTCGCAGCAGCTCGGCAGCTGGGCGCCCAGACTCTGACGAGAGGGGGATTCGCCGCCTGGTATATTCGTTTGTTGGAGTCTTGGGAGACTTGGGAGTGGCTGTGGATTCACCTAGGAGTATGGCCCTATGGGGAATCTCCGAGCTCCGGTGGCTGCGGAGAGCGCCAGAGCGGGGTTGTGGTGCACACCGCAGTAGCTGACGGGCACGGCAGTTCGGAGATTGTGGACCAAGCAGAGGCCGGGCGCGGGATCCATGCGTACCAACTGGAACGAGAACGATGTGTCCAGCCCACGTGTCGAGTGTCGATGATTACAGTCGACTGCAGAGTGTCGACTCAGTTTTAGTTTGTGGTAGTGTGGCGTTTAACGTTTCGAGTACAACTTGTTTCCCATTTCTAAAAGCTTGACGCTTCTCGTTCGTATGGGAATCGGTTTCAAGCTTGACGCAGTGGTGGAGCAAAGGAATCCAGTGGCAGCGATTCCAAAAGTTTTGATTAAAATCTTACTGCATTTTATTATGGACGTGACTATTTTACAGCTTACAGTACAATCATTGAGTTTGTGTACGTTTTTGTAAAATAGCTTACGTTTTTGTACCTATTCACCCTGCCAACCCCTTTTTCGGTACTGGAAACCGTGTCCCGGCCTCCTAGGCAAACAAAGAGTGCTAAAAATTCGTAACTTTACAACCGAGCATCAAACCCAAAATCCAATTGCGCCATCGTTTTAATCTCGACAAAAGCTTCAAAACAAGACCACATTTCAATATATTTTGATTCTTTTTTTTCTGGAATACTAAGCAATTTTGCTAAATTGTAAACACATATTACAATAAATTTGGAAGCAATTTAGAACAAATTTATAAGCAAGTCATCATCATTCGAAAAAGCACAAATATATATATGATGGCTAAGGCACAGCCCCAACAGTAGTATGGTCATTTAAGGTCAGATCACAACAGTGATTAGAAGAACACTGAGCACAGGAGGATATCTAGCAGCGAGCCAGCGAGCCACACTGAGGCATGGACCATAGAGCATTTCTACCAAGTTAAGCAGATGGAGATTGACATCGGCTGAATCCAGCAGCAGGTGGCATGAGACCAACTTAGCATGTAGCACATAGTAAAATGAGGGCAAACAAACTTAATTAAGTTGGATGATACAAAGAAACTAGTAGATCGTACCACAGAGGCACTCCAAAAAATAAAAGATCGGAAATTGCCTAGACAATTTCATTGAGTTGATTGTTCTGTAACTTTAATTACATGATATGAGCAATATAATTGTCTACTGAACTTGTTCTTTTTGCACAGATCTACACCACAAATAATTTGCGCTTCAGTCAATTTTATTAACAACCACATGATCCTTTATTATAACATATCTAATGAACTTGAGAAAATAAACAACATGAAATCATTTAACTTGCATGTTGAAAATCATACCAATGACAGGTTTAACTTGCCTTGAACTCCTAATAGTAACCTAAGATGCATAATTGGTAGTGATTGGTAACTGAATTGGTTAAATCGATATGCTAAGTTGCTGAGTCAATTGGTATAAATGACTTGGTATTCAATGGTTAATGTAGATACTACCATTTTGGTGAGTGCCTGAGGATAACAAACACTACCAGTTTGGTGCATGTGTGTAAGCTTGTAACACTATAGTTGATTGCTTATAACGGTGAATAGTGCCTACCAAAACAAATTATTACCTGCTTGAGAATCATATTTTTAATATAACTGCTTAGGTTAAATTACTAAATTGATAAAGGAATGATCAATAATCTGCTTAGCTTTAACTAAAAAATGTTAACCATGCTATAACAAGAAAATAGCATGCAAATGCCTGACCAATATAAAAGCCTGACTTGGGTTTCATTAGAAATGTAAATATACATAAATAAAAGGTAGGATGAGTTGTTTGTTGTCAACAAATAAAACTCCTAATTTTACAGTATAGCTATCAACTAGTACTAAACATATATGCTTAAAAATTTTAACCATTGAAGGTGCAAATAACTACAGTAACACATGTTTGAAATTAGTAGCCAAAAAGCAAATAAACATTTAGCTTGAACTACACAACTGCCTAACACCAAGTTTACAAGAATCCAACAAATGTTATGAGCTAAAGCATGCAAGTTATGATTAATTGATAGTAGCAAGGAAATAAAGATTCTGAACAGATCTGACAAAATACTGCTATTACACTAAATCAAGAGTCAATGCTTACATGCACACACAAACAGAGTGGGGGGCTGATTGCATTGTTGTACTATGGTGCCTGTCCAGCACAGAGAAGCTGAACTCGAGCAAAAGCAAGCCTAAATAAAACTAAGATAAGAATGGAGCAAAGAAAGCTCAGCGCCTAGCACCCTATGGTAATTTGCTGCCAACCAAATAGGAACACTAGAAGAATTAAACATCAAGAAACTGGATCAGACATTATTTGAGAATTGTTGGTAATCTGGCATGTAACATTAACTCCGTAGAATTAAACTTCAGGGAAGCCATACAAGATCTATTTCAATCTCTACCCTTTCAAATAGTGGTATAATATTTGTAAAGAAACAATTGACTTGCCTTGGATGCAAAGCTGTTATCCGGTGATTCTTGTACTACATCATAGATGCAAAAACATAGCTCTCAATGCTACAGAGACCTAACCATTTACTGCATCTTCACCTGCAGTTGCGCAAGTCAGACACTTTGCTCACATTGCAAGGGGAGGGAAGCAGAGTTATACTGCAAAATAGTAGCAAATGGTATGTATTTCGAAGTCTAAATACTTCTCAGTTTCTGACGCAGTATATATCAAAGCTCATTACTGAGACTGAATTTTTGACACCTGCAGCTTCTGACCTGGAGATTCTCTTTGGGAGGCTATGGACGCAATGCCAGGAGTGCCAGGGGTCTCTGCACCAGGATGTCCTCTGCCCAAGGTTTGCTACTTTTTCCTCCACTTAATGTTTTCTCATCCCTACCATCTCTGAATCAGGAGAAGGATCTGCAAGAAACTGGCTGAAGGCAACAAAACCAACACAATTAATCTAGTGTGGCTGCCACCGAGAAGAGATAGATATAGTAAGCAGAAGCAACACAGAATCTAGCAACACGAAAGGGGTATTTGTGTTTGGAAAAAAATGCATGGTTGGATATCAATTGCATGGCATGTGACATAGAGGATGGAATATCTCAGTCCTGGAACAAAATGAAGAGAAACAATAATATGCCCAACTAAAAATAATATTTTGCCTAACTAATAGCAGTACTTTGCCTGACTAATAACAATAATTTGCTTATCTAAGTACAGTGATTTGCCTAAAACACATAAAAACGGACCAATCCACAAAAAAAATCTCAGCCACCAAGAAACTAATGCTAGATTGTTTATCAGGATGGATTTGAAGTTACCATGGCAATTTAGCCAGCCTCAACAAGCATCAGCACAAGCGACAAGGAGATGATAGGCGATACACACAATCCAATTCTCCTCATGTAACAGTGTAAAACTATGGAACACAGCAAAGGAAGAAGAAAAAAAATCAAATAGTGATCAGACTCAATCCAACTTCAGAGTATATGATCACCTTCACTAGATCATCAGATGTATCATATACTTGTGAACATCATTTAAGATTGCCTAACTAACAACAATATTTTGTCTAACTAATAATGATACTTTGCTTATTTAAGTACAATAATTTGCCTATATAGGATTTCATATATTAGCATGCTTATTAGGAGTTCACATGCTACACACAAATTCCCAACAAGTACTAACCTTAAGCCAATGGGAAAGGTCTTTAAAACCTCCACAAGATGATGCAACATCCTCTCCCTTTCCTGCTGATACATCAAAAAAGAGCTCCAGCATATGAAGCAAATTCATCCAAATGACGTCGATGAAGCACTATGATAGTATACATCAAAAAAAAATTGTTAGACACGCTATAATGAGAAAATGACAGTAGGGGACAAACACGTGTAACCAACACATAAACGTTGGGGACAAACATATGTGATAGTACAACACTACATTAGAGCTAGCAAACATGAGCGGCAAACATATGTGTGGTGGCTCAGCTGTCCTTGAACACCACTGCACATAATCACAATTTTTATGGTAAGAACTAGGACATTCTACTGGAATTTAAATTCTGAACACAACAACCAATAGTAGGCAGAAAAGAACATTATAGATGAACATAATATCTTATGCATTCCTAGGTAAAATAAGACTTCATTTTCATTACTAAAAAAGAGTGTAGTTGATTCTCCTTGTGTCAGCATAGGACTTACAGTGCAATGCAATTGACTACTTGTACTAGCATGGTTAATGATGGATGGACATGCTATAGTTGCCAGCACACGCTTAGTGACAAAGCTGACCGAGAGGCTTGCCCGATTAACTATAGGATCACCACCATCCATATCTGTAATGAAAAGCAGACACAAAATACAGTAGGCTGGTTGCAGGTATTTAAACAATATATCTGAGGAAAAATAGACTGTGCACCAAGTTTTTATTATGAAGCTATCAAAAATTTACAGAAAATCATAGTAAACCTTTAGTAGTTAGCCAAAAGAATAGTTTATTGCAGTAATCCCTGATACTCAACAATCCACAGTTTTAAGCCATTCCGTGCACCACAATAGCATCTCATTAGTCCAATACTCAAAACATTAAGTTTATTTTTACTAGCATTTTCATACGCACAGGGATTACTCTGATGAACCATTGTGTTTGTGACTTTAAATTAGTACAACAATTTTTTTGCAAGCAAAAATAGTAGGCTACTGCAATTAGTTAAGAATTGTATCCTAATGCAAAATATCCTATGCTCTAGTTGTTTATTATGGAGCTCAGAAACATTACGCCAAAATCATCAGTAACCTTCAGTAGTTCATCAATCCATAAGATTCATGAGCTAATTAAGATGTTCCATGCACAATCACAATATCTCAGTAATCCAGGTATACAGTAATCATATTTTCCCTAGCAAATCACGCAAAAAACTACTAAAATGAAGAGAGCAATCAGTGTGATTGAAACTTTCCAGTTGCTGAGAGGATAACCATGTGTTGGGAACAATAATCACTAGGAGGGCAGAGGCAATTTTTACCTAGCTGGCGTCAAAGTCCCCTCTCGTTTGAAATTGATTTCCTGCAGATGCTTGGGGGTGGGGAGTACGGAGCTCCTGTAGGTCACCTGATCCAATCGCTCCTCATGCACTTCCTGCTCTTGCGCGCCGCCGCTCGATGCACGATTGCACGCCCTGTTTGCTTGCCGCTCGCAGCCGCGCCGCACCTGCGTCTCCCCCGCTCGTCGCGCTCAGAACCGAGATATCATGACTCCCCTGGGAAAATCGAATCGAGATGAATCAGAAAAAATGCTGTAACTCCCAAACAAAAATTCCAAATCCAGCAGAAGGCCCCGGTAATGAACGAATGGCTCACCTATCGCCGTCCTCCATTGCATCTCCGCCCACCTCCCTTCACGAGAAATCGACTGGTTCATCGGATTTCAATGCCCTCACCCATCGTCTAGGAATCGCCGGGGGAGGAAGAGAGAGAGAGAAACCCTAGAGAGAGGGAGCGAAATGAGGAACGGTGTTTTGAAGAGTCACCCCGGCAAGTGGACCCCGCACCGAATAAACGTGTGAACGCGTGAACGTGCGCTAGTGACCTGCGCGGTAGGATCTGGGCGAACGGCGGATGCAGGCGGCTGTTCCAACCAAACAAATTACAGCGGGTTGGGAAGAAGTCATTACCTTTTATTATTTTGTTCGATAATATTTTTTTAGTATTTTATTTGAAATATAAAATTATTTTTAGGGCTAAAATGGGTTGCGTATAATTGTTCTGAAAAGATCATTCATAAAACGTAACTATGTACTTATTAGATATTGTAAAAAAAATGGTATAAAAAGGAGTGGTTACAGTTAAAACTCAACCATAAAAAAGTCAGCGGCGTCTCCTATTATCCAAGAAAAGGGAAAAACCGCTTTGAATTTAGACGAGGCTGATAACTTTCATAAGGTTACATCATTGACATGCTAACACTCAGATCTTGAACTTATTTATTATTTTCGTTTGAAGGCAATGGTTTTATACTTTTATTTGATTTCTTATATTTTTCAGGTTATAACAGTGGACCAGGAAGGTGCCGTTTTTTTAAAGCTAGGGATTGTGCTTTAATTCTTTAAATGTGACATCAACCTCTGCATGTCGATTTCACATTTCCAATTTAAATACTTAATAACAGTGCAACTACTAGTACTGATCAAATCTACAGCACGTCATCATCCTTTACAATAACTGAAGTTTATCTCACAGCTCCTTTTCAGCCCCAGACCCCCAAAACATATTTTCAAATAATAATGGGACGCCATAGACATGTCTGTCGATAGCGAGACATTTTTTTAGGACAACTACGGTAGGTAAGAAGCCGGTCTGAACGTTATATATTAAAGGCATATGCAAATTTGAGCATACAAGTTTTGTGAAAGAAGTTGCATCACTAGGTTCTATTACATAAGATGCTACTCCACAGCAAGAGACGGTCCCGGTGGCCTTGGTTGCGCAGACGATGCACCCATAGGCGTAGATCTTGGGCGGCTTGATGAATGAGCACAAGAGGGGGACGAAGTCAGAGCTAAACACGATGGCGTTGCGACCCTTCCATATGTTCCAGAGGACGGCCACGATGATGGTGGAGCTGAGCTTGGCGGGGAGGTCGTCAGGGAGCTGGGGCATGGTCCAGAGGTCATGGCAGTCGGCCAAATGAGGGGCGCATTGCCATCGAAGGCTCCGCCATACCTGGATCGCTAGGGGGCAGCGCAGGAAACAGGTGTTCCTGGTCTTCAGGTTCGCCACAGTACACACAGAATGGCGAGTCGATGATGTTGCGGTGGTGGAATAGAGCCGCCGTGGGCAACCGCCGGTGATGCATGAGCCAGAGGAAGTGGCGACAGCGCGGGATCGCCGCGTTGTCCCAGATGCAGCCGACAAACAAGTCCACCGGCCGTTGTGACATGTGGTGGCGGTAGTAGACCGAGGAGGAGAAGGGAACCATAGCCTCACCGACCCCCCAGCGATCGGGCACCCCGTCCTGCAGGGTCACCTGCTGCAGAGCTTGGAGAAGGGTGTTCCGTTGTGCCGCCATGACAGGCGACAGGCGGGGGTGCAGGTGGAGGTCCCAGGTCACGCCGTCAAACGAGGCCGCAACAGAGGCGTTGTGCCGGGTGCAGTGGGAGAGGAGCGCCGGGAAGAGCTCAGCCAGGGGCTTTGGCCCCATCCAGTGATCGAACCAGAAGGACGTGTAGACTCCATTGCCCAGATGCACCCTGGTTGAGGAACGGAAGTCTGGCAGGAGCTGTAGAAGGGCAGACCAGACCAGGGTATCAAGTCGATGACTGTCCCCCAGATCCCGCGGCGAGCCAATTCCATAAAACCAATGGAACCACCGCTGTCAGTTGGTTGTGGGAGGCCGGAGCAGCTTAGCCAGGAACTTGGAAAGAGGCCACGATTTTGCAGCGTCAAATCTTTGACCCCAAGGCCCCCTTGTTCCTTGTTGGTGCAGACGAGAGGCCAGGCAGCCTTGCACTGTCCACCATTGCAGACTGAGTCGCCCGTCCAGAGGAATGTGCGCCGGCGAGAATCAATGGCCTCAACGGCGCCCTTCAGAAGGAGTGAGGAGCACATAGCATAGACAGCTCTGGCACCCAAGACCGCATTGGCCAGAATGGTGCGCCTGCTCAGTGTGAGCACCTTCCCACACCAGCCCGGGATGTAGTTTTGAACCGCGGAGACGAGAGGATGCCACGCCGCCAAGCGCAACTTGTGGACGGACATCGGCCCAGGTAGGTTTGCGGAAAGGCGGCGACAGGGCATCCTAGGTAAGCTGCCAGGGGGGCAATTTGATCTTCAGCGACGGTGATGGGCACAAATGTGCTTTTGTCATAGTTGATGTGCAGTTCGCTGAAGCTTGAGAAGTCGTCAAGGATTCGCTTGAGGTGGAGGATCTAATCTGGGACAGCCCTGATGATGATGAGTGTGTCATCAGCGTACTGAAGTACTGGGCAAGGGAGATCGTCCACGAGCGGGTGCTGCAGGAGGGCGCGGTCAGAAGCGTCGATGATCATCTGTTGCAGAAGATCAGCCACCAGGATGAAGAGGAAAGGGGAGAGGGGGTCTCCCTGTCGGATCCCCTTTTTGCACTGTATCCATCTGCCCGGGACCCCATTCAGCACGACTGTTGTCTGACTGGATGTGTTGAGCAGGTCGACCCACCGTCGCCAGAGGTCGGGGAAGCCTTTGGCCGCCAAGACAGCATCCATGGCGCTCCAATCAACAGAGTCGAAGGCCTTACGGAAATCCAGCTTGAGGGCAATGGCAGGTGCGAGCCTCTTGTGACAGCATTGGATGATCTCAGCAGTGTAGATGAAGTTCTCGGCGATGCAGCACCCACGCATGAAGCCTGTTTGGTCACAGTGCATGAGCCGTGGCATCCAGGGCTGCAGCCTCGACGTCATGACTTTAGTGCAGAGCTTGGTGACGCAGTTCTGCAGAGAGATAGGCCGGTAATCCTTCGGGAGCAGGCATTATTCCTTCTTGGGCAGCAGAGCAAGGTAAGCCTTGTTGATCCGGCGGAGATCAGCAAAGCCGCTACGGAAATTGTTGAGGAGGAGCAGCAGATCATCCTTGAACCTTTCCCGATTGGCTTTGAAGAAGAGGGGAGTGAACCCATCAGGCCCAGGGGCGCAGTCGTCCCTCATGGACATGAGGGTTGTCTTCAGCTCCGTCAGGGTGAATGGCTCGATCAAGGTTGCAGCTTGCGAACCAGTGAGGTGAGTGTTGCGCAGGTAGTGTTGAAGCCCAGGTAGCGGCTGGGTGTCATCAGCCTCTCCAAGCAAGGTGCGGTAAAAAAGTATGGAGGAGGCCAGCCTTGGACGCATGATCCGAGAGTAGCATCCCATTGTCATCCTGAAGCGTCCTGATCTAGTTGCGGCGCCAACGGATCGTTGCCGTGAGGTGGTGAAATTTGGTATTTCCATCACCTAGGACGCAGGTCCTCACCTTGGCTCGCTGTCGCCAATAGGTGGCCAGGAGACCAGCATGTTCTTGGGCAGCATCCCGGATGAAGCTCCGCAGGGCGAACTCTGCAGGGAAGAGGGGGCGACATTCTTCTAGAAGGTCCAGCATGCCAATGGCCAGGTTGCAGTTGAGGAGGACATCCTTTGGCGACCGAGCAGAGCGCTACCAAGCTTTGAGATCCGCTCGGCACCGCTTGAGGCCTAGCACGAGTTTGGCGGTGCCCGAGCGGTGTTGGACACTGCCCCACGTAGAGACGATGACGTCGAGCGACCCCTGCATGCGTAGCTAGTGATTGTTGAAGCGAAAAATGGTCGGCTTGGGCACCTTGGAAGTGGTGGTGAGGAGGAGCTAGCAGTGGTCAGACACCGAGGTGGAGGCCGATGCAATCGTGGAGTCGGGGAGGAGCAGGTTCCAATCGTTGTTAACGAAGAAGCGATCGAGCCGGACCAGAATCGGTTCCGCCTGGTGGTTGGACCAGGTGAACCGCCGATCTGTGAGCGGTAGCTCGTGGAGGGCCATGGCCTCAATGGCCCTGTTGAAGAGGTGTGTGTCATGATGGTCGAAGTTGTCGTTGGAGTGATCATCAGGCGAGCGCGCGAGGTTGAAGTCGCCAAGCAGCAGCCATGCCCTGAAACTTGAGAAGAAAGAGCGGTGAGTCCATCAAGGAAGACCGGTTTGTCAGGGTGTTCACAGGGGTCGTAGCAGTTGGTGATGGTGAGTTGAAGATCGGTGGTGGTGGATTGAAGCGTAGTGGTGAGGAAGTAATGGCCGGAGGACTGGGTGACAAGGGAGAAGAGGGAGGTGTCCCAAGCAGTGAGGATGCCTCCCACAGCCCCGGTGGAGGGTTGGAAGGAGAAGGATCGGGCGTGCGAGGGCGGAAGGAAGAAGGCTGCTTTCAAGGTGTCTATGGTGGCGAGTTTGGATTCCTGGAGGCAGATGATGGATGGGGTGGTTTGGGGGAAAGCAAGACGGACGTTGTTGCACTTGACCTTATCACAAGTCCGTGCACATTCCAGGACAAGATGGAGATGGTTCTCGATGTACTAGCCATGGAAAACACGAGCTACCAGCCAGTCGAAGCGCGTGCGAAGACCCGACGAGAGAGGAGGAGCACAACAATAGAAGTAAGGGGAAGCAAGGACGGCGGCGCTATCCGTCAGCCCAAGCGTCGCCAACCAACAGAGTTCAGATAACCTAGCGCCAGTGGCAACACAACCAAGTTCAAGTCAGCAGGCGCATATTACAACCCAGGCGGCATGGCCGCAATTGAAACAGCAAAAGCAAAAGATCACTTGAAGCAATAGAGCACTAGAGCGTAGCATCATTAGTCAAGCGCATCGACGATTGGTGCAGGAGGGTTGCCGAGCTGCCGCGGTCGTGCCTCAGGAACGCCCCAGGCGCGCCCCAGGAGCTGAAGATCCTCAATGCTCCAAGCAGGCACAGCCGGGGGGGGGGGCAGTGTCGTTGCCGGGGACGCCGAGTCGTCGGAGTCGCTGATACCATCAGTGGAGGTGTGGCCGTCGTAGGAGCCGGGGTTGGTGTCGTCGTTCATGGCGCTGTCGGTAGGCGTTGTCAGGGCAGCGCGGACCAGCGTGACGTAGCCCAGCTTGCGCTTCTTGAGGCGCGAGGCCTTGTTGGGCATCGTCTCGCGTACCGCAGGTTCCTTGGCGCGGAGGCTTACACTGCTCCGACGCGAAGGCCGGAGCGCCGCCTGGATCGTCTCGTGGCAGAGGAGGTCAAGCTCCTCCGTTGGTGTCGGGTCTGGTGCTGGGGGCTCCACAGTAGCCAGGCACCCAGCAAGATCAGCCAGTGCCACCATGATAGGCACCTCCGGATCGGGCCGCACGTCGCACGTCGGAACAGCAGCTGGGAGGTCAGCATGAGCAGGAAGCAGAGCAGAAGTGGGGGAACAGCAAACCACAACTTTGGGAGTGGTAGGGCCGTGTTCGCGACAACGTGCTCGACGACGTCCCCCTTCCAGATGCAACCGAAAGCGACCGGGATGTTGAAGTTAGCAGCCGCGTCGAGGTCCAGCGCGTCGAAGTCCGGCTCGCTGTTGGAGGATGGGCTTAGGTGGCCGCCGTCCGCCTCCAGGGGACCCGGCGCCGGAGCCGGAGGAACGGCAGGCTCCAGCGGCGCGTCCACCGGGTTGGGAGCCACAAGTGGGGGGCACAGCCAAGGCAGGCAGTATTGCCGCGTCACACAGTGCGCTCGTGTCCCCAACGGAGATGGTCGCGGGTGGAGGAGGCCCGCCGCAGATGGGGTCTGCCGAATAGGAGACGCACCTGGTGCAGGAAGCCTACGGAGGCGGAGCAGAGGTTGACGACGAGCATGCCCTAGTCGCCTCGGACGTCGGTGCAGTACGGCTGCAGGGGAACCTTGTAGAGGCCCACCGAGCCGTCCCCCGCCGTGACGGTGATCTCGAAGTAGGAGCCGCGGCACAGCTTGAAGTCAACGTGTGTCGGCTTGGAGAGCTGGGGCAGGGCGTGGACCTCCGGCACGACGGTGCGCCCACGGAGGCGGCCGGCAGGAACCGGCGGACGTCCACCATGGTCATGGCGCTGTCGGCGCGGCGTCGCGAGCCCGTCCAGGTACGTGTGGCCCACCGGGAGCGCGTTGAGGTGGAGCCCCGCATGACCGTCGTTACCACCGTGGTTGGCCGGCGGCGGGGTGTGGTGGCCCCCACCAGGGCCATGCGCGGGAGGGGGTGTCGTCGCCAGGACCCCCAGGCATGGGCTCGTCGAAGATGAGGTGCCCTGGGCCCGGCGGGGGCGTATCGCCATCCGAGTCGGAGTCGTCCAGGTGCTCCACCCGCACGATCTGGATGGTAGCGACAGACCCGAGACCTGCATGGTTCTTGAAGTTCTCTTCCCAGGGAATGTCAGCGACCGATTCGGCCTTTACCGTGAGCAGGACAACAGTGAAGTCGACGCCAAAAAGGCGGATCAGATCGAGGATATGCGGGTTGGCGTAGGGACCAGTGCTAAAGATGATGCGCTCGCGGTTCCAGTGCTCCAAGGGATACTCCCTGATGGCGAGGTTGACGAAGGCCTCGTGCTCGAAGTGGAAGCGGTGGGGAGCGTGACGACGTGCTCACACCCCACGAAGGGCTCCTGGAGCAAAGCCGCCGCACGGGCCGCCGGGCTCTCGAATGCCATGAGCGCCGCCCCATAGGAGGAGATGGCGAGCACCACACGGGGGTCGCCCGCCTGACCGACGAGTGCCTCCCGGACATGCGTGCCCGGGTTTGGAGGCGGCGGGTCGACATGAGCGAAGGCAAGGTGGGCGAAGCGGCTCATGCGTACCGACAACATGTAGACGTCGACGTGGTCGGGGCGAAGGGGGCCGTCCGAGGCGTCGGAGCTCGAGGAGGTGTCGTCTCCCATGGCTTCCAGATCCGAAGCGGTGGGCGGAATCTCCCCTTCCTCCAGGTCCGCCACCAGCTCCGCCGGAAGAGGCTACACCGGGACGTCCGGGGTGATTGGGAGGCCGTCGCTGGAGACCGAGGCGGAGGAGCGCGGGGAGGCCAGCGGGTGGGGACGCGCGCGGCAGGTACGTTGGATGTGCCCAAAAACCCAGCACCACCGGCAGCGCACCGGCTCCTGACAGGCGCTCCGCTGATGATCGAGCGCGAAGCAGCGGAAGCGGCGGCGGTGATCAGGGGGTAGGCGCGGTGGTGGAGGTGGTGAACGGTGAGGCGGCGGCGGTTTTGCAGGCGAAGCGGCGACGACGGCGAAGGAGGGCTGGGATGGGGTTTTCTGGGGAGTGGAAGGGGAAGAGTGGAGGGCGGTAGGAAGCGGGGGGAAGAAGCGTCCTCCGGCGGTGACTTCTTCAATCTCGATGATTTGCCGATTGAGTCTCTCGGAGGTGCTCATAGGGATAGGATTGCGCGCATGTGTTCATAGAAGTGAGTATGTGTACGTGTGTATGTGAGCGTCTCTACTACTCCCTCCGTCCCGCTTTGTTCGTCGCTTGAAAAAAGTGCCTGTGAGGAGATTACGTTTCCCGAGGGACCATAAAAACGGGACAGAGGGTGTATGTGATTCGCAAAATAATATTGATGATTATTCCTTATCGTCCTCCGTAGTACAGTACGTTAAAGCCGCGATTCAGTAGCTAAAATTCACATGCAAATCATACCCTTGATTCGTTGGCACCGTCCACCCAAAAGTGCAGCAAAAAATAATTGACAGTTTTCTTTTTGAACGAATATCATTACCATTTTCGTATTACGATATTTTCAAGACTGATAAATTCATACAGCTGATTTCAACAATCGCAGTAGCAGGTACATTTGTGATGAAGCTAGTTTCAAAGTTTAAATCACACTTGTTCTAAAATTCTAGTTGTTCTTCTAAAATAACACGTCCATTTGTTTTTCGCTTAGGCTTTTTTTTTGGACGGGTTCGCTTAGGCTGTCTTACATCCGGTCTATTTGGATGCAAGGAGTAAATGTTTACACTAAGACAAATGTTTTGCTCTTTCTATTTGTCTCTAATAATATTTACTTCTTAGGTTGTTTGAATTGAGAGGTAAATGTGGATGTGAGAGAGAGGGCTGGAGTCCACCACAATTTTGCTCCAATTTACTACTTTGTAAGGGTAAATGGAATTAGAAGGCAAAACATTTGCCCCACCACATTTGCCCCGCATATTTGGCATCTTAGAGGTTACCTCTCTATCCAAACACCATAATCATCACCTATTCACCTTTCAAAACTCGGCAGATCTTACCAAGATTTCTCCTGATTTTTACGACTAATTTGTTTTGAAAAAATATACTGAAAAATAGAACAGAAACACTGCGCAAACTGAAAATCCTAACAGAGCATACAGTTTGGGACTGGGTGACCTATCGACACGTCGCCTTGACAAGAGCAGAGGAGCTGAGGATCGCGCGTCCATGGCGTGAATGAATGCAGCTGGTGCAGCCGCCGAACGGCATGGCCACTCACGGCGAGCCAGCTTGGATGGATCTCCCAACGCCGAGCAGCCGAGCTCCTCCACTCCACTCCTGTGCCGCGCCCTCGTGACCCCAACCACGCCGCCAGGTCTGCTCCGGCAGGCGTCTCTGGCGTCGTCCAACCGATTCAGCTCACGCATTCACTGCGCCATTAACAGCCCTCTCGCCACCCCACCTACTCACTTCCATCCTCTTAAACCTAGCCGCACCCAGTGCTTCAGTCTTCACCGCGCACGCGCATGCACCGCAGTCTCCCTAGCACCGCCGTGCCGCTGCTGAACGCACGGGAGACCGGAGCGCGCCGCCGGCGAGGAGATCTTGGCTTGGTTGTTGCGTGTCGATCGGCGGAGATCCGATGGAGCTGCAGCTCGCCGCCGTGCTCGGCTCGCTCGCCCTCGGCGGCGCGGTGCTGGCGCTCTTCTTCGGCAAGTGGTGGCAGCCGCTGGCAGACACGGACCGGCGTGTCAAGGAGCTGGCCGACGCGGTGGACGCCCTGCTGCGGCAGCGGGCGGAGGTGCTGGCCCACGACCCGTCGCCGGCGTTGGACCCCGTGCGCGCGTGGCTGCGGCGGGTGCAGGAGGCGCAGGACGAGATGACGTCCATCCAGGCGCGCCACGACGGCGGGCAGCTCTACGTTGTCCGCCTGGTGCAGTACCTCTTCCTACCCACAGGCCCCGTCGCGGGGCTTGCCAAGCAGCAGCTCAAGGCGGTGCGCGCGCTCCGGGATCAGGGCGCGGCGATCCTCGAGGCCGCGCTCGCCACGCCGCAGGCGCCGCCACCGCTGCTCTGCGACCCCGAGGACCTGGACGGTCTCCCCGCGGAGGCGAGGCCCGCGAGGGCCTACCTCAACGAGGCGCTCCGCTTCCTCGGCGACTGCGACGCCGCGCTCGGCGTCTGGGGCGCCGGCGGCGTGGGCAAGACGACGGTGCTTAAGCTGGTGCGCAAGGTGTGCGGCCGCGTCGCGCGCTTCGACCACGTCCTGCTCGTCGCGGCCTCCAGGGACTGCACGGTGGCCAAGCTCCAGAGGGAGGTGGTGTCCGTGCTCGGCCTGCGGGACGCGCCCACGGAGCAGGCGCAGGCCGCGGGGATCCTGAGCTTCCTGAGGGACAAGAGCTTCCTGCTGCTGCTGGACGGCGTGTGCGAGCGGCTGGACCTGGAGAGGGTCGGCATCCCGCAGCCCCTCGGCATGGCCAACGGCAAGGTGAGGAAGGTCATTGTGGCGTCGAGGAGCGAGGCGCTGTGCGCCGACATGGGCTGCCGCAACAAGATCAAGATGGAATGCTTGAACGAGGAGGATGCGTGGAGCCTTTTTCAAGCCAACGTTGGCGGTGACGCCATCCATGGCCACGCCCAAATTTCCACACTTGCGAGACAGGTAATCAGCTGGTCTGGTCTGTATCTTGTTCAACGTTGAAACCCATGGATCTGCCTCAGATCATGGCATTGCTACTGATCACTCTCTCCATCTAAAATACACTTGTTGTTTTGATTTTGACTTTTTTTAATTGTTTGCAACCAACTTATTTTCCACTCACTGTTCTATACTGTACTTTTTATGTCTTGGACCAACATCCTGCTACACGCGGGTTGAAATGGTTGATGTCGATCGAAGGACATCAAGCTACCTTCTGAATGATCTATTTGTGGAAGACATTGATCCAATGACTTAATTGATGTAAATGCTGCCCCGAGTGCCTAGTAATTGATTCAGAATGTCCATTTTGGTTTGGTAAATAGATTAGGGCTTAACACACATTTTTACAAATATATCATGTCTAGTTACAAAGTGTGCTAGGAAGCTAATTACTGGCAACACTTCAAGTCTAGGGGCATCAAGTCAATGCATCTTCCATTTCTTTTACATCGCAATTCGGTCTTTAAGATGTGGTTTTTTTTTTCTTTGCATTTTAAATATCTAGGCAACAATGTATTGAATTTTCAACTACAAATGTTTTATTGTCTGAAGTCTTACCGCAAATGTTTAGGCAATGTTCTACAGTACTTGATTTCTTCAGGCTAACTTGTTCTGCCATCGAACAGGTGGCTGCAGAATGCAAGGGCTTGCCTTTGCCCCTCGTCACCGTCGGCCGGGCCATGTCAAACAAGCGCACACCAGATGAGTGGGCTGATGCGCTCGACACCCTCAAGGCGTCCCAGCTCTCGGGCACGCCCGGCTCAGACAAGGGCACGCACGCTCTGGTGAAGTTCTGCTACGACAGTCTGGGGAGCGACACGGCGAGGGAATGCTTCCTGACCAGCGCGCTCTGGCCCGAGGATCACAACATCTCCAAGGACGAGCTCGTGCAGAGCTGGATCGGGCTCGGCCTGCTCCCGGACCTTGGCGACGTCGACGAGGCGCACCGGCTCGGGCACTCGGTGATCGCCGTCCTGGAGGCCGCGCACCTCCTGGAGCCAGGAGACAACCACCGGTACAACATGTTCCCGTCCGACACGCACGTCCGGCTCCACGACGTCGTGCGCGACGCGGCGCTCCGGTTCGCGCCCGGCAAGTGGCTGGTCCGCGCGGGCGCCGGGCTCAGGGAGCCCCCACGCGAGGAGGCGCTGTGGCGCGGCGCGCAGCGCGTGTCCCTGATGCACAACAGCATTGAGGACGCGCCGGCGAAGGCGGGCAGCGCCCTTGCGGAGGCGCAGCCGGCGTCGTTGATGCTCCAGTGCAACCGTGCCCTCCCGAAGAGGATGCTCCAGGCGATCCAGCATTTCACCAAGCTCACGTACCTGGACCTCGAGGACACCGGCATCCAGGACGCCTTCCCCATGGAGATCTGCTGCCTGGTGAACCTAGAGTACCTCAACCTGTCCAAGAACAGGATCCTGTCGCTGCCGATGGAGCTCGGCAACCTGAGCCAGCTCAAGTACTTCTACCTGCGCGACAACTACTACATCCAGATCACGATCCCGCCGGGGCTGATCTCGCGGCTCGGGAGGCTTCAGGTCCTGGAGGTGTTCACCGCGAGCATCGTCTCCGTCGCGGACGACTACGTGTCGCCGGTCATCGACGGCCTCGAGAGCAGCGGTGCGCGCATGGCGTCGCTCGGCATCTGGCTGGACAGCATCGGCGACGTGGAGCGGCTCGCGCGGCTGGCACCCGGCGTGCGCGCCCGGTCCCTCCACCTGCGCAAACTGAGCGGCGCTCGCGCTCTGCCACTGTTGTCGGCGGAGCACACGCCGGAGCTCGGCGGCGTGCAGGAAAGCCTGCGGGAGCTGGTGACCTACTCGTCCGACGTCGAGGAGATCGTGGCTGACGCGCACGTGCCCAGACTGGAGACCATCAAGTTCGGGTTCCTCACGAAGCTGCGCGTCATGGCGTGGACCCACGCCGCGGCGTCCAGCCTCCGCGAGGTCGCCATGGGCGCGTGCCACTCCCTGACGCACCTGACGTGGGTGCAGCACCTCCCCTGCCTGGAGTCGCTGAACCTCAGCGGGTGCAACGGGCTGACGACGCTGCTGGGCGGCACCGAGGACGGCGGCACCGCCGCGGAGGAGGTGGTCGTGTTCCCGCGGCTGAGGCTGCTGGCGCTGCTGGGTCTGCCCAAGCTGGAGTCCGTCCGCGCCGAGGGCGAGTGCGCGTTCCCGGAGCTGCGGCGCCTGCAGACGAGGGGGTGCCCGCGGTTGAGGAAGATCCCGATGCGGCCGGCGCGCGGGCAGGAGGGCACCGTGCGCATCGAGTGCGACAAGCACTGGTGGAACGCGGTGCAGTGGGCGGGCGAGGACGTCAAGGCCTGCTTCGTCCCCGTGCTCTGAGTCTGTAGACTTGCAGTTGTAGTAGGCGGCGGAGTTGCAATTTTGGCGCCGGGGGATCGGGATGAAGGGAGTACTGTGCTTGATGATTTCGGACAGCAATAAGATGGGTTACTTTTGGATTTCTTCCATTTTAATTTGGGACGATTCGAATTTCGGCCTAATTTGCTGCGTGTTGGCAGCTGATGACTTTGGTTTTACTTTGATGTATGACCAGGATATACTTTATGGTTGCCCAAACTTTTTTTAAACTACGTTCTCTCAAAATTGATGCTAAGGACATGTCCATTTGTAACGGATTTTTTTAAATCTCTAAATGTATACAAAATGCATTTGACTTTAAATCTCTAAACTTTGAACTTGAGCAGCGAGCATCTCTGTGACAGTGGGCAACTCTGCAGCGTTCCGTCGGTTGGTTTTCTTCAGCTCGATTGGTCTTGTAGTCTAATGGTAGGTCGGTCCAGTGGGACGCTACTCAGCAGGATTCAAATTCTGGTGCTCGCACTTTTTCCTGGATTTATTCTGGGATTTTCCGGCGTTATGCATTAAGTGGTAAGCGACGTTCCCGTCGACGACGAGGCGCCAGTGGTGACTTCGAGAATCTCCAGATCTGCCGGTGCTCAGTCCTTCGGAGGTGCTCATAGGGGTAGGTTTTGCGTACGTGTGTTCATAAGGGTGAGTGTGCGTGCGTGTTGTGAGCGTCTGCGTTGTACTGTGTCATTCTTAAAAGAATTCCATTTGCATATGTTTAAGGCTTAGTCAAAATCCGAAGCGATAAAAGTTTGATCCCAGTTCAACAACAAGAGTTTGGATTGTGATGTTTCCTTTTGATGTGAATTTGGGCGTTGCTATTTAGCGACCGGTCGCTCCTAGCGACCGGTTCCCTCCCCTGGCGTTTTAATTTTTTCTCACAATTTGTACTCATAACTTTAACGCATAACTTCGAGTAATAAATTTTTGTTAGATAATTTTTAAGCATAAGTTTGATGACACGCAGAATTTATTCGTACAATTTGTATGCACAATTGTTTGACGATTAACTTGTGCGTACAATTTTTTCTTTAACGACGAGTTGTACGCATAACTTTTTACGTACACGACAAGTTGTGTGCATAACTTTTTCTGTAAAGACGAGTTGTGCACATAACTTATGAAAAAAAGAAAAAAATATTGAAGAAAGAAAAAAAAAGAGAAACGGTAGCCGTGGAAGCACGAGACCCCGCCCCCCGATCGGAACCGCGGCACCGGTCGCTCGGAGCGACCGGTTGCCAGATTGGTTTTGCGTGTGAATTTGTGATTGTTGAGCTTAAGCCTATCACCCAAATCTGATCTCAATCAATTCGCCGTCGCTCGTAACGGCTGACACGAGTTTTAGGAGGCGCAAAAACTCCGACCCGACCCGTTCCGTTGGCGCGGAGCACCGAGCCGCCGAAATAAAGCCCAGACGCGACCCGAATGGCCGAATCTCTTCCCTTTCTCCTCGCCTCCATCCCTCCACCCCCTCCCCCAAGTAAAACAAACGCCCATGGCCTCCCGGATCGCGAGGCTCCTCCAGCACCGCCGCCTCCTCGCCACCGCGGCGGAGGCGTCCGCCCGCTACTCCCCGAGGGCTCCCTGTGCCGGCGCCGCCATCTCAAAGGTAATCCCGCACCAGCAATGTGGATAACCCTAAACCCCTCTAAACCCCCCTTCAAGGTGTTCGACGGAATGCCCAGGCCGATCGACGCCGCTGTCCTTGCTGCCTGTGAACTCGTGGTTGTGGTGTGACGGCTGGTTAGGTTTCTGAAGGTAGGGTGCCGAATGGGTGCTCCATGTTAGGTTCCACTGAAGCATCAATTGTTGTGCAGGGTTGTGCTTACTTTCCTACTAGTACTTGTTAGTATTCTGTAATGCCACTATGCTAGCCTATTCTGCTGGCCCTGTTATATCCATCTGCTTAGGGCCTTAAGCAATGCATGTGCTGGCGCTCTATCTGGAAAGTAGGAAACATCATTCCATTGTGTTTCTGAATTGCCTAGATTCGATTGGGGCTTTGGGGAATTCTTCAACTCGTAATGTCCTTATTGGATTTGTTGTTTCTTATTTGGAAATATAATTTTGGCTCTGAAAATTATTTACATTGTAATTTCCTCTGTCTAACTGCAGGATGTTGCTAAGGCTGAAGGTGAACTCCCACCTTTGATTAAAAGCGGTGTTTGGTTGGTCAAGTTGCTGTTGTGAAATCATTTGTTTTCTCAATCTTCCTGTTATTGTTGGATCAGCGAATCTGTGCTTGTTTTGCGTCGCTGGGTGGATACTGCAACCTGACAGTTTAAACACTCTGGATGCCTATCAAAATTTTTAAATTTAGCTCTTTAGATGTATGTTGACATTGCAAATAAGTGTTCAGTGGCTTCCATATTAGTTTATACCAAATTAGCATATTTTAGCAGGTATAATCAGGATAAAGCTGGATAAGCTCTGTTATAGTATCTGTGAAATATTTCTCTATACTTCAAAGGACTCTCACTTACTGCCATACTGGTTTAGTATAAGCCCTTGTTGAGAATGTACTGCCACTGCAACACTGCATCAAATGGTGTTGATAAAACTCCAGCTATCTGTTTCTGTTCTGAACTAAATCATAGTTTGAATACTTCCTCCATCCCAAATTACTATTCGTTTTGGCTTTTCTAGATACATAGCTTGTGCTTTGAACCTAGATATATACGTATGTCTAGATACGTCGTAATGCATCTAGAAAAGCTAAAACGAATAGTAATTTGGGACGGAGGGAGTACATGATTGCGAATGTTCCACTCATAATTTCCCTCATCATGGCTCAGTCGACGCGCATCACAATTTCTTTCAGTTCATAAAATTGATTCAAATATACCTTTGATTCTACCTGTGTCTATGTTATAGCTTATGAGCATGCATGGCTAAGTTTACAAAGAATGGGTTTTCAGCTATCTGGTCTCATTATTTACATGTATTTCCAGACATTTGAAAACCATCAAACTTTTGTGTTCTTTTTTGCTCTACAGGACCAAAAATCCTGTTGCACTATTTTTTTCATGTTAGGATTTATTAATGCTGACATAATTTTCTTTGGATAAACATCCAGCTTCATCTTTGAAAAACTCAAGGTGGTATATGACCAGGTCAAACACTTCAGGTCCTTTGACTACTCATTCTGAGTGCCGCAAGGCATTTCCTTCTTTCATAAGGCCATCTGCATCTTACTCCGCAAAAGCTTCAGACCAGAATCCAAAGCAGGTTTGTGTTATTTAGTTCTTTTTGTTGATTTGAATTATTCAATGAAATATTGCTGTACATCTTCCTACTTGTTTCTGATCTTTGCTGGCATAAATTACAATGAACACTGTGCATCTTTTGATTTATGAACATGCTGCTAGGTCTGGTTCAAGTGTATAAAATTCTAGTTATTGTTCATGGTGATCATCTGAATTCTGATGCAACTGTTGATTACATCTATTGAGTAATTTATATGCATTAATCCTGCTATGTGGTTTTGGACAACCAAAATTTCTTAAGAAAAGAGTGCTAAATGTTCCTAAATTTGTGATCCTGCATATGTTGAAAGGACTGTTACAATGATCTGTTCAGATTCTTGCCTTATGGATTCATACTCTCAGTGGTCTCATCTCATGTGGGCGAACTTAATTATGCACATTTAGCCAAAGCCAGAAGTGTATGTACTGTTACAATTACAGTGCTACCCCCCAACCGGCAGGTGAGGTGTCTGTCATTATGTTAAGGAGAAATAAAAGTCCGGTATGACCGAGGAAAAAAACTTAATGGTCCCTGGCTCAACAGAAACATAATTGATCTAACTCTTTTCCTCACATAATTCTGCTGGAGAAGACTTCAAGTTCTGTATACTGTTGCACCACTTGAAAGTTTTCAGTTTTTTTTTGGCGGGGCGGGGCGGGGGGTCTTTTGGTCCTTTAGTTCTTGATCCAATAGTAAACTGACATGACTGGTTTCTTCAGGCAAGTGGATGTTTGTTCATTATATTGCAAGCAGAATAGTTAGTTACTTAGTGTGCTTATGCTGTGCACACTTTTGTGATGTTTTATTACTAATAAATCACTGTCCTCTTTGTTCTCAGGAGGGAAAAGACTTGTCAACTACAGAACATCCTTTTGATGATATTACGTACAACATACCCGAGAAGCCAGTGACATTTACTGAGGGTGCTTCTTACAGTCTTGTAATACTTGCTGGACTTGGGATTGCAGCACTGGCTGGATATGCTGTGTTCAAAGAGCTTATATTTGAACCAAAAGAGTAAGCCTCTTGCATGTTATTTAGCTTCTGTTTGAACTTTGCATAATGCTAAGTGATACAGTTATGACATTGTATTTTGATACTACCAAACATGTTAGTAAATAGTACTTATTACCATATTCTGGTAAGTTCTACAACATTTCTTTGTTGGAGTTTTGTAGTTGTCATTCTTCATATTGGAATACTACCCCCATTTTGTGCATTGCACAAATTAACAGGAGTTAATATGATGTGTGATATGGAACTTCCTTTGTCCTTTTTACTAAGTTACATATACATCGTCTTAATCTGGATGTGTTACTGTCTATTAAGGTTACATGTGTATATGATTTTCATTTCCTTGGTTCATAAAATAACATTTAGTGTAGAAGGAAGAGTTTTTTTGGGCAACATGTGCCATGCTTACACTAGCCTCGTTTCCTCTTATAGGTTGGTTTGCTACCTGTCATAAACAAAATTGTAGTATGTTGAAAAATGAAGATAAAACCAAATACTATGATAGGCTGTGCTCTTAATGCTCCGTTGTCATGTGTCCTATTCTGGTGCATTTTTCTCTCCTCACGTGTAGAGTTGTCTGAATCACTACCGTAAATACTAAACATTGCGTTGTGCTCCCCATAAAGTTGAACAAAAAAAAACCTTTTAGTCCACAGCAAGTTGGGTAGGCTGGAGTTGAAACCCCAATATAATAACTTGTTGCTTCTTGTCTCTCTGTTGGCCTTGTCATATATTTTTTTCCCTGGAAGAACGTCTGCGTTAATGTATAACCTTGAAGTTGAAGGGATATTTGTTAATGCTTGTGTATTGTTACCACCCTACAGGTACAAGATATTTGGGAAAGCTCTGGCAAGGATTCAGAGTGATAGCCAGGTTTTTGGTGATCTTGCTATTCTCTTGTAGATAGTTGTATTTTCCCTCTCTTATTAGTTATATATATATATATTTTTGTCAGGTCACGTCAAGAATTGGCCACCCTATTACTGGATATGGTCAGGAAACTAGAAACCGTGCAGCACGGCAACGAATTCCAAATAAGATTTGGACAGACGAGGATGGTGTTGAACATGTGGAGGTAGCATATATTCTCGTATCTGCTGCATTGCCTGCTTCCATTGTGCTGTTTTACTTGCATGGGTCGTCAAGTCAATAAGAAAAAGGATAACTTTGTACCAATTACAACTGTGCTGTATGTTGTGCAACACTTGATGTGAAACTGAGAGTTCATTAGTGCCTTAGCAGCATTTGACAATGGGCCAATCCCATAGTGAACTTGCAAGCAGCATAGAAAGAGCTAGTGAATCATAATATGGGGAGAAGTACAAAGATGCAAATTAATTTTCTTCATTGCTGATATTAATTCTGATGCAGTGCCAACACCAGTGAAAATTCCCTTAACAATTTTGTATGCTCATAGGTATTGTTTTTTTTAAATTGGAAACGGGGGCACTAAGGTTGCATTGATGTAAAATCGAACTATTTGTATTGCTGCCTTTTATGGTGCTCACATGCATCTTGTCAGGTGAACTTTCTCATCCGTGGGCCACATGGAGCTGGAAAGGTCTATTCAGAGATGTTCAAGGATAACTCTGACCGGACATGGAAGTTCACGTACCTTGTTGTTGAAATTGTGTCTCCACAACATGCAAAAACACAACTGATGTTAGAATCTTACTTACCAGTAGCAGCTTAAGGATGCAAGTAACAAAAGCAGTTAGCAGTGGTACAACATTGTAAGGTTTGGTCTCTCAGATAACTTCATATTTATATCATCATTTTACATTATATCCTTTATCCTTTCCTTGCATTCTCATTCGAACAGAAAGTTTTGAATTTTTATATTCTCTAAGTAGTAAACTTCAAATAGTAGAAAGATAAAATATGCTTCTAGTGATTCATGGAACTAGTAACCTCCATCTAAAAAAAGTTGTACAATAAATCTTCCTAACATGCTGATGACATCAGCAACCCCAACCTTGTGGTCACATGAAGTCTTTTAATTGGTAATTTCAAATTACAAAATTATCATGCATGTTAGTGATACATTTTTTGTAAACATTTTTAAGGTGTGGCAATGCAAGTTGATAGAGTGAAAGATTCTCGCAGCGTAACGGTTATAGCATAGAACTTTGGGGTTTGGTCAATTAAACCCCTGTTGCCGGCCTGGGTTTGAGCCTTGGTACTGGCTTCTTTAAGGCAAAATCAGTGGGACGTCTCTCCCTCTGGTTCAGTTTTTCTCTTCTGGTGTCTAGGTGAAGGGGCCAAGCATGCTTTTTCGTAGTAGTTTGTTCAAATCCTCAAACATGGATATTTGTCAGTCCAATTTCCTTTAGGCTTGGTGTTTGTCTGTTTTGTATGGATATTTGTTCAATAATCTGATGATACAGGTAGGTTTGCACCCAACATTCTTGATGCCAGTAGTTACCTTTGAACGTTCCTGTATTTCTTTCAAGCCAGAAGTTTGTAGCCATGTCATTGCCTACATTACTTTCAAGCCAGAAGTTCCTACCCATACACGTCAATTCTAGCTAAATGCATTGGTGGTCCTGCAGTACCATCTAGGCCTCTAAACTCTTAAAATGCACATAAGGATTCCTAGTGTGTGACTGGGAGGCCCAATTCACCCTAATCAACAAACAACTATGTATGTGGTACTCTAGAGTGGACCCTGAGGCGTCTCCATGCTCTACTGCATGCTTTAGGATCATAGCCACTATCATGTACACTGCCATGTTGGCATGCCGTGTAGGCAAGTTTATGTTAATTAGGTAGCTTTGTACCTCGAGTGGCTCACATAGCAAGTTTAGGAACTTAAATGACACCACATGAAAAGTTTAAGGACACTGCCGATGCACTTCAACTCCGTGAAATCAGTTGACTCTTTAGTTGACTACCCACTATTTTTATTTTAGCATTATTTATGTATAATGGTTTACTGTCAAACTTTATTGAATTTATTTATTTTTTGTTTAGAGATTGGCACAACTGGGAAGATCCAAAACAAGTTTTGGCTAAACTGGGAATGTTATGAGCAAGTCCGGGCAGATCGGTAAAGTTAGGAACAATCTTTCAGAATGTACTGGCATCAAACCTGTATTATGGAGTAATAAACCGGTTCTTGCATTACTAGAAGGAAAATTAGTTTCAGAATTCAGACAGTTGATATCTCAAAATGTTTTGATGTTCCTTTGAAAAAGTTTGCTGTACCCAAATTAATTGGGGAAAGCACTGCATGCCTGGACGTTGAGGGTATTTTTGATCTTTTGATAGATCATGAGTGGTTTGTATCGTCCAAACGATGTGGCCTTACTCTACAAGCCATCTATGTAAAATCAAAGCAACTTTTGTCAACTGTGACAGTGTGCTGGAATTATTTTATTTTCAAATGCTCTTTCGAAGCATGGGGTCTAATGTTGACTACTTCAAACCTCTCACTTTCTGGAGAACAGTTTCATATGTTTGTTTTGGTAAAATGCCCTACAGTTGATCTCTAATATGCTGTTTGTAGCTTTACTGAACAAAAGCAAACCCTACCTTGGGAGACTTTGTGGGTATTCGTCAACCTTTGCATGATCATGTCTGTTACTCTGCCCCAACGATCGGTCCACTTCTTTACCTCGATATCAGACACCTCACGCTTTCCATTTCTTTTATCTCATCCATCATCTGCATTGTGATCACAAATCCATCAGCAGATTCTTCCTTTTAGACTTTGCTGGCTTGCTACTGCAGCCTGCAGGTCGATGCAGATCCAAAGGTTCAGTTGCTTCATCCTTCCATCATGCATTCATGCGTCGACCAGAAACTATTCTAATGAACTAAATGAAATATCCCTCCATGCTCCCTTGTCTTCATCTCCATCTGCCGCAATCGAAGCATGTGGCGTGGCTCGTCGTCGCCTCCTACCGATCAAAGCCCTTTCGCTGTCAGGCCTCTACCTGCTCCAGGCTCCGAGCCACCCACCAAGCCTTTTGCCGAGGTCGCCTTCGGCTGCTACATCACACCGTGTCTGATTGGAGCAAAGCTATAAGTAGGATGCCTTTAGATTTACCTGCTCCCATAACAAGATTTGCAGCGTGGCGGATGTATCATTCCTCCTTCAGCGCTCCAGTCCCTTCCCTTCGGCCGCATCGTGTTGTCAATTCCCAGCTTGGCATCGCTCATCACGAGTCCTGAACGTGGCAAAGGGCTTTTTTTTTCCTGTGGAAATGTCTGTTTGGTTTTGGACTTTTGGTTTAATCCTGGGGCCCTTGTACGAGTGGCGTGATAAATGGTGATCTATTGATCCCTTGAACAAAAACAATCAGCTCATGTTTCATCCAATTAATCGAACAATGTACAGTCTGAATTACTGGTCAACATAACGAAGAGTGTGACACCACATATACCGTATTAATATAATTACTCCAAAAAAAATATCGCATTCATCCCATTAATCGTTTCGACCTGCGAAGGGAGTATCTTTGAAACTAGGCATGTTGATGTGTAAGCTCAACTTGAAGTAAGGGCCTGTCACTGCCCTATGATGCATGCAGGCAGACTTGGACCATGGAGTCATGAAGTAGAAGCATCTGGTATTATATGCTCAGACTGACGCTTGATGTCGGCTTATAGTGGTCCAATACTCCAATGTACATGTACGAGAGTAGCATGTCTCACAATATATGTACACGCAGTCACTTTCAAAGACACGGTCCTATTTTTTGACTTGGCAGAGGCCACAAAGCTTAGGTTTACTGTTTCTTCCATTCAAATTGACAGTTGATTCAAGCCTGCTGAAATCATCTTGCTCGTGCAATGGAGTAGAAATTGCCCACTTGCTCACGTCCCCTGCAAATTGCCGGGGATTATATAGAGCTCGCTCACAGCATCTGCAACAGCAGCTGCAGCACCCCAAATTCCAGCCAATATATCCTTCATCCATCTCATTCTCATGTGTCATCACACAACATGTTTGACAAGAAGATAACAGAACAGAACAACAGAGCTCGGTCATGGCAGCAATAAACAAAGCAGAGCGCTGCCTCCCCACATGGTGCATGCCCATATCCATTCGACTTGTATGCATATCAAATTGGGGGCAGTTGGGTCTATGAAAAAAGGATTGGGAGTAGGAGTATCATAGCAAGAAGATCCACAGCTGGCCGGATTATAAAAAAAGGTCAAAGAGGCGCGTTGTGCTGCAGGAACATCCGGCCACCATCTCAGGGACAGACATGCATGCAGATGCAGTGCGCAAGCTTTAGACTGGGATACCACACCGTAGGGGGCGCCACAAGCACTTCTTTGATCCAGGACGATCATATGGCCTACCTGGCTTTGTTTGTGCCAACTACCAGAATAATTCTCTGACTCCCAAACAAAGGAATCATCTTCCTCAATTCCTCACGGCGAATAAAAGATTTGAGTATCATGTCTGTTGCCTTGGAATCCAAATGATAGCTCCATCATATGCCTCTCTGACAACCTAAACCCTTTTGGAAAAAAAAAATGAAGAAGCATGTATATAAGGGTTACATACACACATGCAATACCAGCTTATCTACTAGTTTGATGCTAATAATGCAGGCCTAATCATGCATTAAACAAGGAGTCTGGATTGGCCATTTGGTCTTTATATCCTCACCAAATACCCCCAACAAACCTCTCTGAGGACATACAATCCTTCAACAAACTCTAACTAACACCTAGGTACATGTAAACAAACGTTTGCTCTGTTTCTCTCCCTTTGCTGGCCTACCCTACCAACGCATGAGAACGAAACAAAGTCAAACAAATACCTCACCCTTCCATCCCTTCCTCACCTCAACCACCATGACAGCAAACCATCAACGCCATCTGCCCAAAACACCCCTACACCCCCAATTAATCCATGCTACTGCCATCAGTCATTGTAGACATCTTTCCTAGGTAATCTTTAGGTTAGCACACAATGTTCGAAAAAATCTAGTTAAAGGGCATGCCTGTCAAATTGCTTCAAAGGTGCCAGTTAAACCTTCCCTATCCAGTTCCAAACTTCCCACCCCCCTCTCCCTCCACCTACAAGCAACAGCAGCAGCACACCGGCCAGCCTCCTCCAAGAAGAGGAACGAGGAGGAGGGTGAGGAGTTGCCTCTGAAAGCAAGCCATCATTGGCTACCAAATGCAGGCATGCATATAGCGAACAGGACAAGAAGAAGAGGAGGAGGAAGAAGAGGAACAGGGAGCAGGAGCAGAGCTGCAGGGCACCGAGAAGTGGTTGGTTTCTGCCACCATCATGTCCTATGACCAGATGCTCGCGCCGCTTTTCGGCGCCGGGCGATCGGCGTGGAGAGCGGCTCAGCAGGGCGGCGGCGGCGGCGGCGGCGGCGGCGACGCCGTGACGAGGCAGATACTCAAGTGCACGAGATGGCAGCTCGAGGAGACCACCGACTTCGTCACCTGCCCCTACCACTACTACTGCGACAGCTCTTACCCGGGCGACTACTCCGCCGCCGTCGGGCTCCTCGTCGCCGCCTTCGCCGCGTACTGCTTCCTCTCCACGCTCGCGTTCACCGTGCTCGACCTGGTGCGGGGCAGCGGCGGCGCGCCGGCGGCCGGCGTCAGGGGCATCAAGCGGAAGTACCTGCTCCCGTCGGGCCCGTTCCTGCTCCCGCTGGTCCTGCTCGCGCTCGCCAAGGGGCAGCGGGTCAACGCCGTGTTCCCGCTCGCGCAGCTCGGCCCGGCATTGCTGCTGCTGCTGCAGGCGTCGGCGCTGGCGTTCCGGAACGAGGCCGACGGCGACATCCGGTACGCCGTGCTGGAGGCGTCCACGGTGTCCGGGGTGCTGCACGCGAGCCTCTACCTGGACGCCGTCGTGCTGCCCTACTACACGGGGCTCGAGGCGCTCCGGTGGTCGCGCTTCTCCGGCGAGTGCGCGTCGTGCCTGTGCCGGATGGAGCCCCTCGTCGTCGGCGGCACGGCGGTGCAGTACCGGGGCCTGTCCAAGACGGCGCTGGCCATCATCTTCGCGCTCTGCTCGCGGATGGTGTGCCGCATCTACGGCGAGGAGCGGCTCAGCGCGTGGACGCGGTCCGCGCTGGAGGCCGTGGGGTGGGTGTTCGTGGCCGGCGACGCGGTCTACCTCGTCGGCTGGGTGGCCGCGGAGGGCGGCGTCGTCGGCGTGGCGGCCTACAGCCTGGTCGCCGGGCTCGTGTTCCTGAGCGTCTTCGGCAAGGTGTACCGGTTCTTGGCGTGGGTGGAGACGAGGCAGTCGCAGTGGAAATCCAGCCTTTGCCACAGCGTTGTTTGATTCATCATACTCCAAACTCTCGTCGGAGTTCATCCTCCCCTCGGAGATCTGTAAAAAGAAAGAAAGAAACCATTTCTTAGTTCATCTTTTGCTTGCTGTACAATCTACACAATGGTACAAAGGTGCGATTTTTTTGTTCACGTTTAATTAGCTTAACTTCTGCTGATTCAAAATTCAGGTTTTTTTTTTTTTTTTTGCTGATGAAACTTCAGAGCTTCTTCTTTACCCTCTTCTTTCAACGTTTTAAATATGGTTTCAATGGCACCTTTTCCTAACGATCCTGCTGACAACAGTGCACATTCTGATGCAAGTTAGGCTTTGAACCAGGCAGGCATCTGTGCGGTATTTAGTTTGAGTTTCTTAATTCCCATGATTGTATGAAGCTAGGTCGCACTGTCAGGGATCGCTAGTGGTAGCTGGACATTGTTGGTCGTATCAGGGAAGTGAATGTGACAATCCAGCAGCAAGATTGAGGTGGTTCGAGACATGTGTTGTGATCAAGCAAAGCAACGACCTAACCACTGGCGGCTTCATCAAGCCAGTTCTTGGAGGCTTCCTCTCTGGGAGTTGCTCTGCTCTGCTCTGCTCTGCTCTGCTCTTTTTTGTCCTCGTCAGTTTGAAGCGAAGCGGCTGGAGCAGTTCACCTGTGTCGGGTGCCTCATCAGATTTCGGACCGACGGAACATGAACTGCACATCTCTGCATTCAGTCACCATGGCCCGCATGCAGGGCCGCAACTAAATCTGAGGATAAACTTGTACATGTACTTGTCACATAGGATTTGGTCCTACTCTTGATCTCGACGAAGCAAAAGCGTCTGAGAATTTAATGATTCTTTTGAGATGCACACAAAAAGTGTTTGACTTGGCTTGGGCTGTTGGGGGCATGATATCCAATCTGGTGACCAGGCTTCTTTGTCAAAGGAGAGTTCTCTCTCATTCCTCGTGCAATTTTTTTGCAATGACTGAAAGAAAAGGTCAGGTGCAAACGCGCAGCTCCTTCCTCCTCCTGCAGAGTCCAATCCTTCCTTCCTGCTGAGAGAGCCGGGAATGATTTGGCTCGATGATTAGGTAGGCTGACGAGGCCAGCAAACTGGAACGGGTCATCGTCAAGTTGTTGCGTTGCGTCCCAAATCATCGAGCCGCGCCGAGCAGAGCCCGGGGGGCCTTCGTGCACCGGAAGCAAGCTTGGGGACTGGATGGCATGGCGGCATCTCGTCACTTTCAGAACCGGCCCATGCGTGTAGGACGGCTCATGTGTGTTACATCCTTGTCTCCCAACGGCCACTGGATTTCATCATCAGCTATAGGGCCATGTGCCGTCGCTCTAAAAGTGTTTTAGTGTAACTCAAGGTGCATAATCCTCACTGTCAAAGGAGAAAAGAAGTGAGATTCCGTGGTTTTTGCATGTGTCCAAACGGGCTTTTAGTGGTTGGGGTTTTAAATCAGGGAAAAGGGGTTTCGTTGATAGCTGTGGACTGTGGTGTACTAGATGTTAAGTGAATGTGATGTGACATGGATATTCAGTTATTGTAAGACTTCACGGTGTACTGTTTTGCTTCTGCATTTTGATGGTCCAAGAACTGAAGATCCGGTGGGAAGGACTTATATTAGGATATATTTTTTTTGGATCCTTTGCTGCGCCTGTGTGTAGCCTTGTCCAATGAGAAGTTAGGAATAAATACATTTGGGTGGTAGGTGGGCCTGTTTGGTTACCAATGGTTAAATTTTAGTCCCGTCATTGAACGCTAATTAAAGAGTATTGAAATGAGAAAATTCATTTCATAACCCAGACTAATTGACGAAATGAATTTATTAAACCTGATTAATTCATGAGTAGTTAATATGATACTATAATAAACATGTACTAATCATGAGTTAATTAAGTTTAATATATTCATTTGCAAAATAGCCTCGAGTTATGGAATTAGTTTTGTTATTAATTTACATTTAATACTTCTAATTACTATCAAACATCATATCCGACGTAACGAGACTAACCTTCAACCCCTCAAGTCACCACAACATATTTCTGATAAAAAATTTACTAACTTCTCCGAGTGAGCAAATTTGGCTCGCTTGCCCCGGTAAGGCAAAGCTTTGCTCAAGCAAACCAATTAATGTCATGTATAAGAAGATGACTTATAGTACCGTATTATGACTATAGTACCCTATTATGACTAGGGGCATATGCTCCCCTTCCCACTAACATAAGTCCTCACCGAGGTTATTTTTTTAATCATTTATCAAGTTGGATGACACATTAGACCCAGAGTTTCATCTTGGTTACAAAATGAGTGGAAGATATAGGAATGGAAGATCATTCACAATCTTGCATTGCACGAAAACTTAAACAATGAGATGTGAAATTTTGTCACACAAGAAATAACAATTTTCTTAGTTGATTACATCGGTAGGAAACACACTGTACAATCCCTTGATGATGATAAAATGAAACTGCAAGATAGATCTAGTACAATTAATTACGGTTTTAGTGTAGCTGTTGATGCAACTGCATGCGTATTGGCTGAACTTTAGGTCCAAAAGCGCCACTGAATTTTTTTTATTTGATCGGTGGATTCAGATTTGAGCGCACACCGTAGCTACTGATTTTTTTTTTTTGAGAATGATTAGCTACTGATTCTGATTGCATGCTGCACATAACTATTTGCTCCCAGAACGATCGCATTCGCTTTCACGGTTTCACCTACGGAGCCACCAAAAGGGCCGAAACAGCTCACGAAATATGGGCCGGCTCTCTCTCGGCGACGCAGCCCGTGTCCGACTCGACCGACGACCGACCGACGACACACCACCGATTAGGATCACGCACGACGAGCCCACAGCTTAAATATCCACCGCATAGCAATCACACCGTTCGCGCCCCGCGATCGAGGCCGTAGCCGGAGAGGAGGTTGCTCGTACCTGGCTACCTGCTTGCGGGGGCGGAGAGAGCGGCGGCGAGGCGGGGGCTATTCGGCGGGCGTGCGGGCCAGCGATTGCTCGCCGTTCGCGTTCTTCCCACTTTGCCCCTCCAGATCGTCGCCGCTTCCTCTGCTGCGGCCGCGCCATGGAGGAGCAGCGGAAGCTGTCGATCTCCATCGCCTGCAAGCGCCGGCCTGCCAAGCCTCCCTCCCGCCCCGCCGCCGCAGACCCCGCGCCCGCTGCCCAGTTTGTCACCGAGTTCGACCCGTCCCCGACTCTACCCCCGGCCGCCGGGCCCGTCGTCATCCCGCCGCTCCCCAATTCGTTCAACTTCGGCCCTCGCAAGCCATCCTCCCTCCCGACGTCCGAGGAGGACGACGACGACCCCTCCTCCTGCACCTTCTACGGTGTCACCCTCCGCGACGCCGCCGCCGCGCTCCTTGCCGGATACGGCTGGTCCGAAGGCCAATGCGTCGGCAAGAGCCACAGGGACAAGAAGGAAGATACCAAGACCGCCCACCACGGCGATCGCCGCCGTGCTGGCAAACTGGGGTTTGGCTACAACCCCTCCGAGCACGACCCTCGGAAATCTCGCACCGGCGACTGGACATTTACCGCTGGTAACAAGATGATGACGGGGAATGGAGCCGCGAGGAAGAGAGGTAGAGACGCTAGCGGCACAACAGAGGACAAGGACCGCAATGCCGGCCGCCGGCACAAGAGCTCTGGCGAGAAAAGGTCCAGGACGACGTCGACGGCGAAGGCTTCCGAGAAGGAGAGGGGGCGGCGTACTTTGAATCCCTGATATGGCTGCGCATCACGGCATCTCTACCCTGATATGACTGTTGCAATTATAGTGTTTCTGCAACTTTTCAGATTTGCTGTTAGCATCCCGGTGTCCTGCTAATCTAATACTGAAATTGTGAATTCTACAGAAACCTCAGGCTAAAATTATATGCAGTTTGTACATTTGTTTGTATGCTTTACGCATGTTAAACGAGACCTGGTGAAGACTAGTCTGTCGCCTGTATTCAAATCTATTTTTAGTTGCTGATGAAATCACGTTTGTATTTTTTTTTTGGGGGAAAAAATCACGTTTGTATTGAAGGTGCTGAAACAGTGAAGTTCTGAATGCTGGTGAGAAGGCGTGCAGACTTTCGCTCACAAGTTCTCGGGCCAGAGGGACCCGACTCGGGCTGGATCGGGATCCTCTGCAGTCAGTCGTCGACCGGAGTGGCAGTTGCACTCCTGCAGCCGATGCAGAGGAGCTGATTCCACTAGGGCTGCCCATTTAAAACCTACTTCAAGCGGGCAATTTAGGTATAACATAGCAGAATAAAGCTAAGGAGCCTAGCAAAAACCACTTCAGGCGAGCAATTCTTTTAAAAAAAACCTCCAAGCAAGCAATTTAGGTATGATAAGTTGATAACTTCAACCATCTAGATGTAGGTGTAGAAGAAGCAAATATTTCCCCCGTTTTCCCCTCATTTGACTATTTATGACCCAGAAGGTGAGACATCTAGAAAAATTGACATACAAAATACCTGTGTTCACACACGAAAGTAAGATCACCATTCTTTCTTGTATATACAAGCAGAACTTTCATGCATCAACTAGTATGAATAATTAAGCTGTTCCAACATTTAGACAAGGTAATGCATCCATGCACCAACAGGCAACAGGCTAGTTGTAATTGATTATTAATAAATGAAATACTGAAGCACGGCAGAACAAATATCATTCACTGGCCACATATACAATGCATGGCATAAGCTAGAGCCAGAATAGGTGCTTAAAGTACTTTTGGTAATATTCAGCATGATACTGTGCAAATGCACCACAAGCAACTACAAATCAAACTAAAAGGAACGAATTTATAAAAGAAACTTTGCACATAAATGTTGCCAAATTAACATCAATTGAACTATAAAGGCTAGTTTTGCTAAGCATTATTTATTAGATGGTAATATTCTTGCATAGGACCTACTCCCTCAATTCCAAATTATAGTTCGTTTGATTTTTTTTAACCTCAAGTTTAACCACTTGTCTTATTCAAAAAATTATGCAAAATATCTTCTTCTTTTTTGTGGCTGGCTTCACTAATAAAAAACCTTCAAGAATGACTTAAATTTGACTATATTTGCACAATTTTTTTTGAATAAGACGAGCAAAAACTTGAGGTTAAAAAAGTCAAACGACCTGTAATTTGTAGCTCAATAGGATCTTTTCAATTCACCACAGCCCACAAAAGGGGTCTTGGGGTACATATGTAGACTGCCACCAAGGTGGCTAAGCAT
The DNA here is from genome assembly GCA_036936925.1 of Cenchrus fungigraminus. Classification (NCBI taxonomy): domain Eukaryota; kingdom Viridiplantae; phylum Streptophyta; class Magnoliopsida; order Poales; family Poaceae; genus Cenchrus; species Cenchrus fungigraminus. The sequence goes on from CM072777.1 coordinate 125,237,187, forward strand.
AGGGGGTAAAATAGAAATGAAAACTACTAAAATACCTAAGCTACTAGACTTATACTAACATAATTTAGAACAGATGAAGTAGTTTCTATAATTCAGAAAGTAATTTTTTTAGAACATAATTCAGAAAGTTGGGCATGAACCTAGTACATGGACGCATACCAAATCAAAGCCAGTAATCAGCGGACATGGGGGGTGTGCAGATATGAAAGTATTGCTCTTATTAGCCACACCATAATTGATAAACTGACTGTATTATTAATCATTTGCTCACTGGAAAGCAACCATACACTGGGTCGCAACTACAAAGTATCAGCATCAGCAGCAGAGCCAAATACCTCAACAGGGCCGCTTCAGCCTACTTGTGCTTCGCCGTGCCTGACTCGATGGCAACTGCCTAAAACATCCAAGTCACTATCATATGAAGAATCAACTGATTACAACATCTGAACAAGCTTATAACCATGCCTCGTCAGGTCAATTGCAGAATTCTAAGGATGCAAAATCAAAGCAATACTTTTGCACTTTATGTACCATATATGGGAATCGGATATATAAAAACATAACATAAATCAGATAAGGAGTTGAAAACAGTTTCTAACAAAATATTCAGCATGATACTGTACAAAACTCTATGCACCACACAGACAACTGCACATATAACCAAAAAAATTTGAGTTACCAAAAAGGGATTTGCACAAAAAATTGTAAAATTCATGACCAGGTTCTATAACCAACCAATGGAACTATCCGGACTGGTTTTGTTAAGCATCTCTGCTTCTCAGATGGCATTAATCATGAGGACTATAAAATCATGTGACAATTCAGAAAGTTGGATGCAAAATTAGTACATCAAGGCACACCAAATCACAGTCAGCAATCAGCAGATATGGGACATGCTTTTTAGATATGCAAGTATTGCTCTTATTTGGTGGTTCACCACCGAGTTGTTTTTTCCAATCATCACTTAGCTCATCAGACAATAAGCAGACTCTCCATTGCAAGTTGCAACTAGGATGATGGAGCAGCAGAGGCCGATGCCTCTGCAGGAGCCGCCTCATCATCCTTGTGCTTCACCATGCCCGAGTCGACCAGGATCGGGACCTCCGCCGCGAGCCACGGCGCGAGTCCGAGGCACAGCGCGTGCGCAATCCCGAACCTCGGGCAGTTCTTGGCCCACAGCGGCTTGAAGTGCACGGTGAGGCAGATCTTCCCTCCCCTGTACATCTGCGCGCACGAGCACCCATCCATCAGAACGCAAGTCAAGAATCCTTGCCCGAATCCAACAAATTAAGCAAGCATACAGGCAGCAGCACAGTAAGCAGTGGGTAAATCAGCTAACCTTGTGGGTCTTGCCGTCGAGGGTGGGGAGCTCGATCTCGGGGGCGACCTGGGGGTAGGCGACGGGGATGTCGAACTGGAGCGGGAACTCGTAGCGGCGGAGGTTGTGGACGTACCAGCAGGTGCCCTCCCAGCGGGTGCCCTCCGGGTTGGCGGCGGCGATGCGGAACCAGTCGTTGTCCTTGGCCTTGTTCACCGACGTGTAGGCGATCAAAGCGCGGTACTCCTCCTTGAGCCGCTGCCGCCACGCCTCCCCGTCCCGCGGACCCGCCCGCGTCGTCAGCAGCGGGATCTCGCCCACCGTGCTCTTCGTGCCCTTGTCCCAGCCCTCCATCGATTCGGCGGTGTGCTGCTCGGCGGCGACGCGGCGGAGAAGAGAAGGAGATGCGCTGCGTGTGTGTGACGCGTGAGAACCCGAGGCTTTTGGGTAGGGGTAGTGCAGGCCAAACTGGGGACCAGGGCTGCTCAGATGGGCCGGCCCAAATCTCCGACTCCGACACGCGACGCAAACCGCCTTCGACTCGGCCACGGGACACAACGAGTCCACGATATATTTTCATCGCACTGGGCACGACACCGCAGTACCGCACCGCCGCTAGCCGACGGCCCACACGCCACGCGCTACCGCGTTCCTCCACCAAACAGGCGCATTTTGCCCGGATCGCTCGCTTCCGCCGCCGTCGCCCGCCGCCGCGATGGAGAAGGAGAAGAAGCTCTCGTTCTCCATCTCCTCGAAGCAGCGGCCGCCCAAGCCTCCCTCGCGTCCCGCGGCAGCCGCCGCGGACGACGAGGACGCTGGCCCTCGCTCCGCTTCAGCGCCGGCCCAACAGTTCGTCACAGAGTTCGACGCATCCCAAACCCTAGCCGCCTCCGGAGCGCCGCGCGCCGTCATCGCGCCGCTCCCCAACTCGGGCAACTTCCTCACCCACCGCCCACGCAAGCCGTCCTCGCTCCCCACCCCCGAGGAGGAGGCCGCCCTCGCAGCGGAATCCGGCGGCGGGGCGCTCTCGTTCGTCCTCGACACCTCCAACGCCCCCGACGACCCGTCTTCCAATATCGCCTACGGCCTCACCGTCCGCAACGGCGCCACCGAGGCCGCCGCTGTGAAGGAATTGGAGAAGTCGCCGCCACCACCACCTCCTCCGGCCGCCGCTGATGCCGGCGACCTCATGCTGCGGCGGTACAAGGAGGACATGGCTAGCCTTCCGGACCACCGCGGCATCGACGAGTTCAACGAGATGCCCGTGGATGGATTCGGCGCGGCTCTTCTGGCTGGATACGGCTGGACAGAGGGTAAGGGTATTGGTAGGAACAATAAGACTGGGGATACCAAGGTGGTTGAGTATGACCGCCGTGCTGGCACACAGGGGTTAGGGTATAGCCCCTCTGAGGCTGATCCTAGGAAGACCCGCTCTGGTGATTGGATTGTTGGCGAGAAGAAGGCATCAGAGAATGGGAGTGTGAAGAAGAGAGATAGAGACAGTAGAGATAGGATGGAGGAGAGGGATTCAAGCGCCCGGAAGAAGAGATCAGGTGAGCAAAGGTCTGAGAGGGAGGCCCATGGAAAGGACAAAAATGCCCGAGAGAGCCGACAAGGCACAACTAATGGCAGTGATTCTCGTAGCAAGGTCCGGTGGTTACAGAGTCATATCAGGGTTCGTGTTGTTAGTGAAAAGTTGAGCAAGAGGCTTTACTTGATGAAGGGTAAGGTTGTTGATGTTGTTGGACCAACAACGTGTGATGTTATGATGGATGATGGGTCTCAACTGGTGCAAGGGGTGGAGCAGGATATGCTTGAAACAGTACTTCCTCGGACGAACGGGCGAGTGCTTGTGCTCTATGGGAAGCACAAGGGAATGTATGGGCACCTGGTTGAGAAGAATTCCCAAGAGGAGTTTGGATTGGTGGAAGATGCAGATACAAAAGATATAATACGTGTTAGATATGACCAGATGGCAGAATATACTGGAGATCCGGAGCTGCTTGGCTACTGATTAATTTATTTTTAGCAGATATTTGCTTACTTGGAGCTATTCCATTGTGTTAGGTAATGTCTGTTTCTTTTTTTTATGACAAACAATATTGCTTTGATGTAAAATCTTGAATGAACTGGTGGTTTTGTATGCATTTACTTGTATATGTGTCTGCTACTTAATTGTCAGCCCTCGGTGATAATCGATGATTTGGGAGGTGAACTACTAGTTGGGTCTCTTTAAATAAATGATGGAATGCCTCTGAATGTCAAAGTCTGTTATTTCTTAGTGAACAATGAACAAAGCTGTTAGTTTTGTGTTCTAGTAGCTTCTGTGTGGACTTATGTTATTTATTTCTCTATTTCACACTTCCATCGATGATCCTTTTGAATTGTTTGAACAGTGTCATTCTAGCTTTGTCCTCTGTCCAACTTTGTTTGACATAGTTTATATAGAAGAATACCAACATTTATTACACCACATAGGTACACTATAAAAATATATTCCATGAATATTGGGAAGTATTGTTTTTTATATAAAGTTGGTCAGGGTGAAAATGGTTCGACCTAGGAAAAAGCTAGAATGGCACTTCTTTTGGGATAGGGAGTAGAAATCATTTGGTGTCCTGTGTCCTTGCACGGTATATCATCTTGCAACGTTAGTTTGGAACTTCCATTGCCGGCTTTCTGGTAGCCCACATATACAGATATTAGCTTTACGCATATTATTTCTTAGGTCCTCTATTGGCATCCAATGCCGACCTTGGCTTGCGTTATTTGCGATGGTATCGTTAGGATGATTAGCAGTAACCAGTGAGTATTCTGTCAGTAGCTTGGTTAGAGTCGTACCTCTGATATAGCCTCTACAATTATTTTGCAAAGTGATGTGTGTAAATTATCACAAACACAATAATCATCTAACGTCTATTTCAACTGGTGTTGTTGTGCCTATTATCATATAATATTAACCATGATATTTGCAGTTCATGGGCCTTGGCCATTAGCTTTTTTTTTCAGATTCTATGACTATTAACCTTCTTATGCAAGTTCACGTCTAAGGCTCTTACCATCTATGATGGATTTACTTCCAATTAATAATGCTTGTCTGTTTTTCCTCCTCCTTTTGAAAATTGAAGTCATGTATATGTTGATCACCTATCGATTATTAGATTGCAAGTCTAGAGAAGTGTTTATTTGGGTGTGTTCCATTTTATTTGACTTAATACGTAGGTTCTATTCACTGCTGCACCTTATCATTTGGCAGCTATTACAACTCAGTGACACCTATTGCCATACTGACATTGCTCTCAAGTTTCAGTTGCTGAAAGTGTGAACTTTATGTGGATCTGAACTGACTTCTCACCTTCTGCCTTGGCCCCCATTGCCAGAGCAGACAGAGAATGCCTGTCAAACTGTCTTTAAATCCCTGCAAAGTAAGATTATTGACCAAAATTTGAAACAAACATCAGAATTTTTCTTTATGCATTAGAGATGAGTTCATTTTCTACTTGCTACATATGACATGATCTTCACAATCTCTTGCCAGCATTAGAGATAGGTTCAAGATCTATGGGCATGAGAATGTGTTTTGTGGGCATAATTCACAATCTCTGAGGCTCTATTAAATTTTTATTTTCATACATTTTTCACTTTCCATAATATTCTTAAGCCAGCATCTGAGATTCTCAAGACACAAAATTTTCTTTGATTATTGTATTATTATTGAAAACAATCTGGAACTCTAAGCTAACTATTTTATGCTAGTTGCATTAGCTAAATCTGTATGTTTGGTTTCTTTCTGAAAGTGTGCTCATTTCTTTCCACCTATCCTTTTGTTTTTCCTGTGGAATATGCCCAGATGATGCACATATCATGCCTGCAGCTTAAGGTGAAAGGGGAAAGAGATGCATCTCTATAACTGAATTGAAACATCAATACCACATCGCATGTAAACTCTCTATGCCATTCTTTCAAGATATATGTTGTTGATTTTTTACAAAAGATGCCATATGATATCGTCTATACGATTTTATTTTGTATCAAAGAGAAGGAAACTTGGGGCAGGAAGACCCTTACTATCAAATCTGAGTCTCTTCCCTCGCAAGTTCGCAACCATGGCTACTCTGTTTTATTGACATTATTCAAGTGGATTGTATTTGTATGTGAAAAATGTGTAGTCTGCTTTACAAGTTGGACTGAAATTCAAATCTATGTTCCTCCGGATTCTTTGGTGCCTCTGCAATCTCTCGTTTTAGACAGATCTAGATTCATACTAGCTTGTGCATGTAAACAGTGCAGATCTCCATTGCAGTTCTAGCTATGCCTATGTACATGTATGATAGTGACATCGAAGTCCTGAAATTTTATCAATGTGAGCCTGCTTTTCTGCAAAGGGTGACTTGACTTCTCTCGTATTCTCTCTATCTTGTTGCAGAATGCAGATGATGACTATTTATAATTGGTTGTTTCGATGAGTGTGGTCGTTATAGCTGTTGCATTTGTTTCACAATCTGCTTTGTTTCGATGAGTGTGGTCCTGCCATTTGTTTTTCATTAAGAAGGATTTTTTTCCGAGGCTAGAAAACCCTCGCTCCATGATACGATCTAATGAGAAATCGAACTTGGATCTCCTGGTTACGACTATACCTCAGCCCCTCTAACCAAGTAGACTAGAGGAGCTTTGGTGTTTTGTATGTGCAACGTGGTTTGTTAGCTGCAACTATGGTGGAATTCCATTAAACCTGATTGCAAATTTGGATGTGTCCCGTACTCGTTTTTAACGTAAGATTACAATTTATGGGATTGTAAATTCAACGAAACCTGATTTCAGTCGCTCTAAACCTATTACTCCTAGCGACGGATGTAGCGTTGGGGCTGGAGGGGGCTCCAGCCCCTCCTACCGTCATGAATTCCATAGAAAAAAGAGGAGAGATGAAGGAGAAGAAGAGAAAAATAGAAGAGGGAGAAAAAGAAGGGGGACGGAAGGAAGGGGAAGGAAAATCAGCCCCTCTAACCTTTGCATCTCGACTCCGTCCCTGATTACTCTCTCTGTTCTTAAATATATGGCATCGTTGACTTTTTACTCCAACTTTGACTGTCAATATATATTGAACAAATTAGTTAACTAAAGTAAAATGTATGTCATTATATATATTATCTAATATATTTTAGATTTAACTTGTTAGTTTATTAATTTGCAACAAAAAATTATAAAAAAAACAAATAGTCAAACAAACGAAAAAATCAATAGTGTAACGAAGGTAACAAATCTGATTTCGGCATCGTCCGGCACGGTCGCACGGAAGGTCAGGCGGGCGGTATCTACTCCCACGTGAGCGGTCCCCTGCCCTCACACGTTTTTTTATTCCCCTTTTCTTTTTTCTTTTTTTCTTCATCCAACACAATTTTTCTTCTGTATAAGTTAGGCGTATAATTCGTCGGTACAGAAAAAATTATATGTACAACTCGTCATTAAAAAAAGGTTATGCGCACAACTCGTCGTAGAGAAAAAATTATACGCACAAGTTATTCTTCAAACATTTGTGCATACAAGTTGTACGTATAAGTTATGCGCGTCATCAAATTTATACTTAAAAATTATCTAACAAAAATTTATATTACGCAGTTATGCGTCGAAGTTGTGTGTATAAGTTTCAAAAATAAAAAGATAAAACTGATGTTTGAAAAAAGTTGACGTATAAGCTATTTTCTTTAAAAAAATGTGCATACAAGTTGTATGTATAAGTTCTGCACACGAGCTAGTGGCAAATTTGTGCTTAAAATTATCTGATAAAAATTTATAGCTCGAAGTTATACATCAAAGTTTTGTGTATAAGTTATGATAATAAAAAAAAGTTGCGGAATTTTCATCTGTCTTAAAAACGAGAATTTTTTTAATATATTTTTTACTCGATTTCGCAAAAATAAATGTCGGCCAAAAAATTTATCAAATCTATACTACTGCCGCCGTACCACATGGCGGTAGGGTTCCTACCGCCGTGTGGTACGGCGGCTGTTGACGTGGCACGGTGGCATGGCACCAACCGCCATACCACACGGCGGTAGGGCTAATCGCCGTGTGGGACGGCGGTTGGAGCCTGCCGCCAGGCGGCAGCATAGGCTGCAGCAACCGCCGTATGACATGACGGTAGCTAGGAACCTACCGCCGTGCCCTACGATGGTAGGTTTTTTTGCTTAGTACCTTACATTTTTGAACACAAGATACTTAACGAGACAAGCAAGCACATAAATAAACAATGGCACGTACGACGCAAATACCGTAACCTTGTGCCGCTGCTAGTCCTAACGTGCCTTAGGGAATTTAGATAAACGATTACAACATTTCTAATCTAGTTGTACGAGTACTGCTCGGAGAACATAGACCCGTCAGAGTGCTGGGAGGGCATGTAGTACTCGTACCCTGGCGGGGGTGGAGGTAGAGGTGAAGGTGGCGGGGATGGAGTTGCTGGTGGAGTGTTGTCCTTCTTCTCGTGGCATGGACAGCAACAGAACTCGTCCTCACAACCGGTGTTCGTCTTCACCACCATTGGTCCGGTCACCGGTCCGTCGTCGTCGTTGGTAGATGTCGGATCTGGAGAAGCCAATGCCGACGCGAGCTCTTGCTTCAGGTTGAAGATGACAACATCCTCGAGGTAGTTGATGTACTGTTGATACGGGTGAATAGCTGGGGGATCCACCCATTGCACGAAACCACAATTATCTGGTTGGTCGGAGTACTGCAGAAATCGAGATTACATTAGTAAACCATAAAATGATGAAGGACAAAGGTCACGTAGTTTTGCTTACCCATGCTTGTGAGCAGTGCCAGAAGCGCCGACTAGAGTTGTTCCATCCCTGGTAAACTTGCATCACACAAAACTCAGCGTGTGCACACCTTGGCCAGTTCACCGTTTGATTTGGTGCGTACTTTCTAACATCACACATGGATTTGAAATCTCTCTTATCTAAGACTGGAAAACTGTTGTTGAACTGTGGATCTTGCTGGCTCCACAGTGTTGGACCGACGGAGCCATCATCATCCTCAGTCCAGGAACTCATTGGTGCTTGTTGTGTTGAGAAGGGGCACTGGAGAAGAGTGGTCACATACATGTAGGCAATGAAGCAGACTAGACGGTGGGCCATTCGATCCGGGGCAAGAGAAACGGGTAGTGACTCAAAGGAAACTGAAAGTGCATCTAGGCTCCTAATTATTTTGGTGATAATGATAATACAATTTGGATGATTTAATGCTTTCAATGAGATGTGTGCAGGGATTAAAATGATAAAATTCGTATTTAATCAAAAGAAGCCCCTTATACCTTCTATTCGGTGTTGAAGCTCAATTGGAGATTTAAATTGATTTATATTTCGAATTTGAGTATAGGAAACACCGTACTATTAAGAGGGATGCGATTTGACCGTCTAGAGATGCTAAAAGTGCTTAGAAAGGTGAATCAAGAAAACCAAGAGAGACACAAAGCCTACACGTCCACATACCTTTGTTTTCCTCCCTATCAGCCTTTTGTCGGTAGTACCGGCCCTGGGTCGGTAGTACCGAAAAAGGGTTTCTGTCTGGTTTTCTTGAACCCCTCGGTAGTACCGACTTCATGCCGGTACTACCGATAAAGACCTTCTGTTTCTGTTTCCGGGGCTCCTCTCCTTTTTCGGAGCCCCTCGGTAGTACCGACCTGAGGTCGGTAGTACCGATAAATTACGTTTCCAGCACAATAACGGCTAGTTTTGGAGGGTGGGTATTTATACCCCCCTTCACCCCCTTCATTTGTTGCTGACCTAACTCGAGACAAACACACCTGTCGGGGTTTGTTACTGCCGGCAAGTAAATTTATATGAGAGCGCGTGTCGTCGGTCCGCACGGTAGCACAGGAGACACTCGTGATTATACTGGTTCGGGCCACTGGAGAGTAATACCCTACGTCCAGTCTGAGAGAAAGTGTTCCTTATGCTCGGGAGTTTGTAGTAGGGGGTACAAGCAAGTCGGGAGAGGGTGCAGAGCCCAAGTCCCTGGTGAGTGAGTGGTTCAAGTAGCAGAAGTCTGCGTACGTGAGTGTGTGAGTGCTTGCAGTGCTTGTATGAAATGAGATATCGATGCTAAGTGCGTGTGGGGCTGAAAACGAACGTGTCTGGTGAGCGCCTCTGTCTCTCCCTTTTATAGTCGCAAGGGGGAGGCTCAGGGCAGTTACATCGAGTGCATGTGAGCTGGTCTACAGTGCGAGGCATCCTTCTCTGCATCGGGCTGTCAGGCAGCAGCAGCGGCGAAGCACTGTTACGGGGCCTTGGGTGACGGTGTAGATCCCGTGCGTCCCAAGCAGCCGTCCCGGGGCCCCCTGCGCCCTTCTCCGGGTAGTTAGTCGGGTACAGGAGGCAGAGTACGTGCCCTGATCCCGTCAGTGGATCAGGGGCTTGTCTTTTCTGGGTACTGTGGAAACGGAGTAGTCTGCACCGTGGCGATCGAGGGATAGGTGACGGCTTGCACTGTGTCGTTCGTGGCGCAGCGTTTCCTGTGCCCTCCGTGGTACGATACGTACCGTCCCTGCTTGAGGAGCAGCAGGAAGATCCGACCTCTGACACAGGATCGACCCGGCCAGGGCGGACCAGCGCGGGGCGGTTGGCACGTGGAGAGTCGTGCACCTAGGTATCACAGAACACCAACGGGCCCGTATACTTGCGGCCTTGACGGCCAAGTCTTGAACTGGTCGGAGGCGGAGAACTACTCGTGCGAGTAGGTGATCTATGCCGCGTCTTCCAATGCTTAGGGTGTAGCGTGTACTGTATCGTACGCTGCCCAGCGCCCATTACGCTGTTGGCGGTACGATGGCCACTGTGCCGTTCGTGGTAGGGTTTGACGAATCCATCCCCTGACACCGAATCGGCCCGGCCCGGGCGGACCGCTGCGGCGGAGCGGACACGTGGCGGTGCAAGGGGGAGAGTGCGCGGAGTTCCCGGGACCCCGATCTGACGGGCCCACACGCCACGTGCCTTCCCCGTGAAGCCTGTGCGGGTCGGTGACAGAAACTACTCGTGCGAACGAGTAGTCGTGGCTCCGAGGCGGAAACTACTCGTGCGAGCGAGTAGTCGCGGCCGCGAGGCGGATACTACTCGTGCGAGTGAGTAGTCGGGAGTGGAGGTGAAAACTTGTCGTACGGGCCGCCACGTACTCGGGGAAGAGGGTGCGGGCGGCCGTGGGCCGCATGCCTTCTGGCCCATGGCGGAAACTGGTCGTACGGGCCTTCACGTGTTCGGGCAGCGTAACACTCGTTGTGTTAGCTTCCGGAGCATGCCGTACGTGGGTCCGTACTGCGTTTTTTAGGGGTCTTGGTGGGCTCTGGTCCATGGCCTCGTCAGTAGCCCCCGAGCCTGGTGAGGGAGTCGGAGACTCGCTCCCAAGATCAACTGTCATGTAGACGAGGAGACTTGTTGTGTTTTCTCCGGCGGGGACGCGCGAGCGGACCCGCGGGTAGTAGCCCCCGAGCCCACGGACAAGTTGGAGACTTGTGCGTGGGGTTAAATGCTGGACCTTTGGACAAGTCGGAGACTGAGACTTGTGGCTTGCCGCGTGGTGCGCGTCGTGGGGTGACTGGCGGAGATCTCGCGCTGGCCGCGAGATTTCCGGGTCCCACTTCGGGTGACGTGGCGGCGCGGTCGTGGGCGGCTGGCAGCAGTGGGGCACGCCTTTTGAGGGGCGACGCTTCAGCAGATGGAGTACGTGGCCCGAGGCGGCCCGGGCATTTACTGCGGGGGGGGGAGGGAAGTAATCATTCCCCCTCTTATATACCGCGGCCGCCGGCCAATTTTTCTCCGCCGTCGCTTCTTGCCTTTGCTCCCGTACTCGCCGCGCGCACACCGCAGAGCTCACCCCGCCTTCTCTCGCAAGCTGGAAACACCCACCGCCGCCACCACAGCCGACGCGATGTCGAACTGGTCATCTTCGACGGTGACTTGGTCCGAGCTCGACCGCCTCGCCTCCGACGGCATGCTGCCACCACTGACCGCAGCGGAAGAGTGAAGGGTGCCTGGGCCGGAGAGTAGCCCTCAGCCCCTGGCGGGGTACATAGTTTTGTTCGTGCTGTTCCACGAGCGAGGCTTCTCCGTCCCGGCGGGACGGTTCATCCGCGCCGTGCTCGAGGAGTACGGCTTGGAGCTTCACAACCTCAACCCGAACGGCGTCCAACAGATGGCGGCGTTCGAGGCTTTGTGCGAGGGGTACCTGGAGCAGGGGGCCCATTGGGACCTGTTCCGGTACTTTTACAAGTTCGTCTGCGTCAAGGACAACAACTCCGCGGCGGTCATTGGGTGCGCCGGCCTCTGCGGGAAGTAGGGGAGGATGGACGAGTACATCCCCACCTACCTGACTTCCTCCAACAGCGGGTGGCACCGAGGGAGGTTCTATTTCAAGAACGACCTCGAGAACCCGCTGCCGGAGTTCACCAATCGCTGGTACGATCGGGCGTCGGCGAAGTGGAGCTATGGACCGGAGAAGAAAGATCGTCCCCGGTTCCTCGACAGCGCCCTCACCGCCCTCCAGATACTCCGCGACAACGGGGTGAACTTCATCACCTTGATTGGCGGATACCATACCCGGGGGGTCGTCCCGCTCCGTCATCGCGCACTGCGCCTCTAAGAGATGACGGACGACCGGGCTCCCTTTGAGGGGACTGTGACCGCTCACCCCCTGCCTTCGCTGGACGAGGTCCAGCGCCGGGTGACCCAGGGCACTGGAGTCACCTGGATGTTCTAGCCACCACCGGGCATGCTGTAGATGCTCCCTTCCCCGGCCACGGCGGCCCTGGTATGTCTCCTCTCGACTTCCTTTCGATTCGTCTTTTGCGGTTGCGAGTGGTGATTGTTCTTGTGCTTGCGCAGATGAAGGACGTGCACATCCTCCCCTCTCGTCCTCTACTAGAAGAGGACCGGACGCTCACCCGGGAGACCGCTGCGCAGCAGCAGCGACGAGGGCAGCGCAAGAGGGCCCACCAGCAGAAGGAGATCGAGAAACGGGAGAGGAACGATAAACGCGCCTCGCGCTGGCGCAATGGGGAGAGGGACGTCTCCAATGACGAGGATCCCTCGTCGGCGCCGTCGGATACGGACAAGGCCGAGTCCCCGTTCGAGTGGACCGACGACGAGACGGCGCCGTCCTCTCGGCCAAGTGGCGGATCGGCGCCCGCCTCGGCCGCAGCTGGCGCCAGTTCGAGCTGGCAGGCGCCCCTCTCCTCTTCCCGGGCTGATCAGCCTGGAACGAGTAACCGTGTTCCTCGGCGGGACCGCCGTGAGAGGGGCAGGAGCTCTCCGCGGCGTGGTGACACCAGCCGCCACGAGTCGAGGCGCGACGGCTCGCGTCGCCACTCCTCACGCTGGAGGTCTCACTCGCCTTTGGCGCGTCCATCACGGGAGCCGCGAAGCGTGCCGGCGACCTCCCCCCCACCTGTAGCCCAGAGCGGGCGGCCGGCCCCGACACAACGGCGTCTTGCATCGGTCGTCATTGCCAAGGGCGGGTCAACCCCTTCCCCGACAACTGCTCCGTCTGTAGGGGGCAAGAGGGCGGCGTCTCCGCCCAATCCGACGATTGGCTCCAAGCGGCGTCGTCACGTCGCCGAGAGGTGAGCTCCGAGTTGCAACCTTTTGGTTTTTGCTTTGTGCTCTTAGCGAGTATGTTTTTGCTTGTCGTCGTGACATTCTTCTCGGTTCAGGGTGCCCGACCACCGCACCATGAGGCCGGCGCCTGTCAAGGCATTGTGCCGCCCTGCCCAGGTGGTCGGAGATGCGCCGTCGTCGAGTGACCCGCCGTCCTCCCTTCAGTCGGGGGCAGCGGTAGAAGAAGCAGATGGGTCTGGGACTGTTGACACATCTTATCCTATATATTTATAAGTCAACTAAACATGAGAAAAGGGCATAAATGTTAATATCAACTTAGAATAGGGTGCCACTAACAGTTTTTCTGGAGATTTGGTAAATTATATAAATCTAGGAACCATTCGGGAAAAGTGCTAGAAGAATCGAATCTAGAAGACTCCAGAAGGCTCCGGAACTCAACGTGACTTGGCACCCAAGAAAGAAGCATCTAGAAGAAGCGACAGACCACCTGGCCGAAGTGGGCCCCGAGAGGGGCCCACCCCAGCCCGATCGGCCTGGTGGTGGGGCCGATCGGCCTCCCCCGGGCGCCACCTCAGCCCTACTTCCAGAAGGTTCTTCCACCGCCTATGAGGATCAATCTAAACCACTCATTAGGTCGGTTTGATCAAACGGCGCGCGTCTACCCCTTAGGGCTATATAAGCAGCCCCCTACCCCCTGGCAGAGGCATTTGGAAACCTGAGTTTGCATACACCAGATCAAGTCATCAAGTCAGAGATACTACACCCTAGAAACACCATATAGCAGAGTAGCTAGCTAGTCTAGATCTAGGAGGAGGCAAGGCGTCTACTTGGCTCCTGATCGTCTAGAGGCTGATCGAGATACTGATCTAGCTTCGCTCTTGTAAGTTCTTATCTAGTTCCTTACATTTGTTATACAGACATATGTTCTTATCAATGATTATATTCGACATTATATGCTTTGGTGTTTATTATGATTACATGTTTAGCATAGTTGATTTGCCTTTATATTCATGTATGGAGTCGTATAGCCCTCACCTAGATCATTTGTTAACATGGGTGAACGGTAAAGACAGTGTAAGCGTGGTGCTTATATTGTATTTATCTGCGATTGCACCCTATATGCCGGGTCGTGTGGTAGATCGTGGTGGTGACAGCACTATTGAGTCCTTCGCAGTCCACCCCCCGTGTATAGGACTAGTGGAGCCTTATACTGTTTGGGTTGTTTCAAGTTTCGGCCTTGATCCTCCTGGATAGTCTCCCCATGCATTGATATAATAGTTCTTCTTCCATGATTGTTAAATGTTTGCACTAATCATAGTTTGCATTGACATATAGTTTAGAGTTATCGAGGAGTATCCTCTCTAACTAGACTTTGCTATGTTTCTCTTGCTATAATGACACTTTCTAGCTGCTCATGATGTTATGACTTGAACAATGCTATCAATATCTTTATCTTTATGTGACTTACCCTTGTTTATAGCAATTGATACATTTTGGCCACTCTACATTATAAAACTGAGAGATGAGCATGTATTAGCTATTATGGATTAGAAAGACTTCTTTCCCTATGGTAGAATATAAATACGATACTTGGTTTTACTCCTGGTTAAAATGCTACAATGGTATATTCATATCTGTGCGCTTGCGGATTCCCAGTTTATATATATCTTCTTTTCTAGAGATCCAAGGCATATGTAAGAGTACCATATCCGTGCGTTTTCTGGCACACCAGTCAGGGCTGACAACCTATATCGAGTTGTGCTATGAATCGTGTCGGAGTTCACCTTTTAGTTTAATCTAAAAGCAACATCTGATATACACTTAGCATCATGTTAAGATATACCTTTGCATTTCTGATGCCGTCGATAGAGATGGATCTTATATCCGTTTCTAGTCGATGACGTTAGCAATGTCAACAAGCATTTTTAGTGCCGTTGCCGGGGAAAGAAAGTCTATAGCCTAGATGAAAAAGTTTCAGTAATAGCATGTATGCATCTCTCACACATAATGTATCAAGAACCCGCCGCCGACAGCGACGCAGAGCTGGCGGCCCGCCGCCGCCTAGAGCGTGGCCTGCGCCTGAGCGAGATGGCGTTGCGCCAGTCAGAGCGGGGAATCAGGGTTCTGATCCCCGCCTCGAGGGTGAGTCCTTTTTCTTCCTCTTCTTCTCATGCTTATTTTTTTTCTCTTCTTCTCAGTCGTGCGACTCATGCGTGGTTTAGGAGCTCGTCGGGCGCTCCGAGGACAAGGCGCGGGCCTTTGAGGTACTCCGCGCGGAGAAGGTCCAGCTGGAGGCGCAACTGGCCGCGGCCCGCTTCGCGGCGGCGGATGGCGAGGCCAGCCGGTCAACGGAGCGCGCGTCCTTTGAGGCGAGGACTAAAGCCTCTGAAGACCGTGTCGCCACAGTGCAGGCGGAGAAGACCGCCCTGGAGGAAAAGCTGGCGGCGGCGGAGCTATGCTCCAATGCTGAGGCCGCTGCCCGCACCGCCCATCAAGAGAGGACGGTGCTCGAGACCAGGGCGGGCCGAGCTGAGTCCGACCTCCAGGCAGCTCGTGAGATGGTGACAACGCTCGAGGCCCAAGTCGGCAGCGTCACCACCGAGAAGGGCCGTCTTGAGGAAATTGCCCAAAAGCGTGAGAATGAGATCATCGGTGAGTACCTTACGACCTGTTATCTCTGCTTTCTGTTTCCGTGCGGTTTCTTGATTCGAGACGTCTTCTTTCTTCTGGGGTGTACAACTCTCCGTGTGACCCGTACCGACTTGGAGAAGCAGGTCACGGATTACAAGAGTGCCGCGACCACCCGCCTCGTCGAGAACCAGAAGCTGGCGGAGCTGATCAAGGAGGCTAACGAGAAGCTCAATAATAAGAGCCGTGTCCTCTTCATCTTTTGCCTTCCCTGGATTGGGACATCTTTCGCTGACATTGGTCTTTTCACTTCTCTCCAGAGGTCGTGGCTGAGCTCGAGCAGGAGCGGAAGTCGCACGCGGGGGCCAGGACCGAGATCAGGCAGTTGGAATCGATCCGCAATGGGATGGGAGCGGCCATCATCAAGGCGTGCGACGAACTCGGTGTTCCTCCCGGCCCCATGAAGGATCGCTTGGAGTTGGCCGCTGCGACAGCTCGTCAACAGTCGATGGATATGGCCGGCGACATCGTCCGCAAGGTGGTAGCCATCTTCTTGTCGCACTACCCAGACCTGGACAGGGTGCTGCTTGGCCAGGGATGGTGTCCGGGCTACACCAATGAGCAGTATGACAGCATCGAAGAAGGTGCCATCGACTTCGCCAAAGCTATGCTGGGTCATGCCCTCCACGACCTGGGCCTGTAAAGAAAAAACCAAGTTTCCTCGCTGAGGCTTTTAATCGTGCTTGTAAAAACTTGTGGGCCAAGTGTTTATGGCAAACTCGTGGGTTAAGAACCCATTTTTATTTCAAGTTTAAACATTTTGATTGTTTGTCGACCTTTTCTTCGAGTAGCTAGAGGACCCGTGAGCCCGAGTAGTGTAGCTTAAAACTTTGCTGGCGGGGTCTTGCTCCGTAGCCGTGGAGGCGTAGGAACTTGGCGACTCGACCGAGCCTAGTTTAGGAGCGTTGCTACTCGAGCGGGCAGCCCCCGAGTACTTCAGAGAAAGATAGGTGCGCGTACATGTTTTTTGCAAATAAGAAAACTCTTGAGAGTTTGATACGGTTACTCGGAATCCCTTCGAAGGGGCGAGTGATTGATGACTTGAGGTCACAAACTTTGCTTGTGGGTCTTTGTACCGTAGCCGCGGGGGCGTAAGTACTCGGGACCTGGACGAGCGTAGGTTCATGACTGCTAGAGTCGTCGTTCATCTCCCTTTAAGGAATGCGAGTGTACCGCAACGATCATACGAGAAACTGTGGACGGTTTTTGATCGAAAAAAGGCTTCGCAACGCTCAGGGGAGGGTGTCGTAGCCCCCGGGTAGCCCTCGAGCCCATGGACAAGTCAGAGACTTGCCCATGGGATGAGACAAGCATAGAGACACTTTACTTGAGTAAAAATGTAAGCTTGAGAAAGATATCATTTTACTAAAAAGAAAGTAGCTCGAAGCTCTTGCATTATCATAAAATGAGAACGAAATAAATACTTAAGGGTAAAAACGGCATAGTTGTTCTATGTTCCAGGTATTGGAGATGACCCTACCGTCCTCGTACTTGAGTTTGAAGGTTCCTGGTCGGAGCACTTGGTCGACGATGAAGGGCCCCTCCCATGGTGGTGAAAGCTTGTGCCTCCCCTCGTTACTTTGAACTCGTCCGAGGACGAGGTCGCCGACTTGGAACTCGCGCTCCCGTATGTTGTGCTCGTGGTAGCGGCGTAGAGCTTGCTGATATCGTGCTGAGTAGAGGAGGGCGACGTTGCGCGCCTCATCCAGCTGGTCGATGGCGTTCTCGAGGGCAACCTGGTTGCCTTCTTCAGTGTAGGCTTGAACCCGTGGGTTGCCGTAGTCGATGTCCGTTGGGAGGATCGCTTCCGACCCATGAATGAGGAAGAAAGGCGTGCAGCTAGTAGCCTGACTTGGCGTGGTGCGCAGGCTCCTCAAGACGGACGGAAGCTCTGCGGCCCACGTCACTCGAAACTTCTCGAGACGCTTGAATATCCGCGTCTTCAGACCTTGTAAGATCATACCGTTGGCCCTCTCCACTTGCCCATTGGTCCTTGGATGACTGACAGCGGCCCAGTCCACACAGATGTGGTTGTCGTCGCAGAACTTGAGGAATTTTTTGCCGGTGAACTGCATGCCGTTGTCGGTGATGATGGAGTTCGGGATCCCGAAGCGGTAGATGATGTCGGTGAAGAACGCGACGGCCTCCTCGAAACGGACATTCATTATGGGCTTGGCCTCGATCCACTTTGAGAACTTGTCGATGGCGACGAGCACGTGGGTGTAGCCCCCATGTGCTTTTCTCAGTGGTCCAACCATATCCAGCTCTCAGACCGCGAAGGGCCAGGTGATGGGTATGGTTTGCAAGGCCTGCGCCGGGAGATGTGTTTGTCGTGCATAGAACTGGCAGCCTTCGCAGCTGCGCACAATCCGGGTCGCGTCGGCAACCGCGGTGGGCTAGTAAAAACCTTATCGAAAAGCTTTTCCGACAATGGTCTTTGGACCGGCGTGGTGTCCGCATGTTCTGGCATGGATTTCTTGCAGCAGTTCCTTGCCCCGGTCGGCCAGGATACAACGCCTGAATATGCCTTCTGCGCCCTTTCGTCGGAGCTCACCGTCGACCAGCTTGTACGACTTGGCCATCCGAGCGATGCGTCGAGCCGTCTCCTTGTCGGGTGGCAATTTTCCTTCCACCATCCATTCGAGGATCGAAATCCTCCAGTCAGGGTCTTCGAGGTTGGGCTCTTGCACTCCGTCAATCTCCATGACCTCCTGTGTCGACGGCTCTGGCGACTTGTCCTCCTCAGAACGAACAGATGGTTCATACTGGTCGCTGGCGAAGACTCCGTGTGGAACGGGCTTCCGATTCGACACCGCCTTCGCGAGGGTGTCAGCCGCCTTGTTGTACTCGCGTAGTACGTGATTGAGCTCGAGCCCGTGAAACTTGTCCTCCAACTCGCGCACCGCCCGGCAGTAAGCAGCCATCTTCGGACTTATGCAATTCTTCTCTTTCATAACCTATCCCACGACCAGGTCGGAGTCCCCCCTGACGTCGAGGCGTCGTATTCCCAGCTCGAGACCGTTGATGAGCGCCTCGTACTCCGCGACGTTGTTGGAGGCTGCGAAATGTAGTCGGACCATGTATTCCATTCGTACGCCCAGAGGCGAGATGAACACGAGTCCGACCCCGACTCCTTCCTTCATGAGGGATCCGTCGAAGTACATGAGCCACGTCTCGTGCTCGATGGGAGCAAGAGGCGTTTGGATCTCCGTCCATTCGGCGACGAAGTCAACCAATGCCTGCGACTTGATGGCGGTGCGGGGCACGTACTCGATATTCTGCCCTATCAACTCAAGGGCCCACTTAGCGATTCTTCCTTCGGCCTCCGGGCTCAATATGATTTCACCAAGTGGGTACTTGGACACCACCGTGATACAGTGCGAGTCAAAATAATGCCGGAGCTTCTGCTTGGTGATGAGGTCAGCATAGATCAGCTTCTGTATCTGCGGGTATCGCGTCTTCGAGTCGGAGAGGACTTCGCTCACGAAGTAGATGGGGTGTTGTACTTTCTGCGTCTTGTCAGGCTCGTCTCGCTCGACGACTAACGCCGCGCTCACGACTTGGGTCGTGGCAGCGATGTACAGGAGCATCAGCTCCCCCTCCGCTGGTGCAGTGAGCACCGGTGGACTCTCGAGTAGTTTCTTGAGCGAGTCGAGTGCTTCCTGCGCTTCTGGCGTCCACTGAAAGTGCTCCAACTTCTTCATGAGCTTGTACAGTGGTAGGCTGTGCTCACCTAACCGAGCGATGAACCTGCTGAGGACAGTGAGGCATCCGGTGATGCGCTGCACTCCCTTCAGATTCTTGATGGGTCCCATGCTCGTGATCGCAGAGATCTTCTCGGGGTTGGCCTCGATGCCACATTCTGACACAACGAAGCCGAGTAGCATGCCTTTGGGGACCCTAAAGACACACTTCTTGGGATTTAACTTCACGCCGTGCTCCCTCAGCTTTTTGAAGACCGCGGTAAGGTCGGGGATCATGTCGCCCACCTTTTTTGACTTGACCACGATATCGTCGACATAGGCCTCGATTAGCCGTCCGATGAGATCTCCAAAAGCATGGAAACGTAGCAGTACGCACCAAATGGGGTGATGAATGAGGTGGCGAGCTGGTCGATCAGATCCATCGTGATCTGATGGTACCCCGAGTAAGTGTCAAGAAAACAGAGGGTTTCGCACCCAGCCGTTGAGTCGACTACTTGATCTATGCGTGGTAAAGGAAATGGATCTTTTGGACACGCCTTGTTCAGGCTCGTGTAATCAACGCACATCCTCCATTTTCCATTCTTCTTCTTAATGAGTACAGGGTTTGCTAACCACTCGGGGTGGTAGACTTCACGAATGAACCCTGCACTAATGAGCTTCTTGATCTCCTCACCGATAGCCTTGCACTTGTCGGAGTTGAAGTGGCGCAGACGCTGCTTGATCGGCTTCGAGCCGGGCTTAATGTTAAGCTTGTGCTCGGCGATCTCTCTTGGAATCCCTGGCATGTCGGAGGGTTTCCATGCGAATACGTCGAGATTCGCGCAGAGGAAGTCGACGAGCGCGCTTTCCTAGTCAGAACCGAGCGCCGTCCCGATACGGAGTGTGCGTCCGTCGTCGGAGATGGGCACTTCCTTGGCGTCCTTGGCGGGCTCGAAAGAGCAGGCCGCACGCTTGGACGACTCGGGGATTTCTTGGTCCTCGGAAGGGGGCTCAGCGGCGAGCTTCTCAGACCGGATCAGTGCTTCAGCGAACTGGAAGCACTCAGCATCGCATTCATATGCGTACTAGAAAGTTGTACCAGCTATGATGACGCCTTTCAGGCCGGGCATCTTTAGCTTGAGGTACGTGTAGTTGGGGACGGCCATGAACTTAGCGTAAGCTGGCCTTCCGAGTATCGCGTGATACGTCCCCGGGAACCCCACCACCTCGAAGGTGAGGTTTTCCTTTCAGAAGTTGCTCGGAGTTCCGAACGTGACGGGCAGGTCGATCTGCCCGAGTGGGACCGCCTCCATCACGGGTACGACCCCGTGGAAAGGCGCCGTTGACAACCGCAGTCGGGACCGCAGGATCCCCATGTCGTCCAGGGTCGACATGTAGATGACGTTGAGGCCGCTGCCTTCGTCCATCAGTACCTTGTGCACACGCTTGGTGCCAAACAAGGGTGACACAACTAGCGGGTAGCTACCCGGTCGTGGTATGTGGTTGGGATGATCATGCCGGTCAAACGTAACCGGCATCTCCGACCACTTCAGGTAGGTCGGCGTCGCATGCTCGAGCTGGTAGACTTCTCATCGAACCACCTTCTCTTGGCGCTTGGGCAGCCGCGCATCCGAGCCCCCAAAGATCATCATCACAGCTCCGTCTTCTCGAGGGTAAGTGACGAGGCCATGGACCAGGGCCCACCAAGACCCCTAAAAACGCAGTACGGACCCACGTACGGCATGCTCCGGAAGCTAACACAACGAGTGTTACGCTGCCCGAACACGTGAAGGCCCGTACAACTAGTTTCCGCCATGGGTCAGAAGGCATGCGGCCCACGGCTGCCCGCACCCTCTTCCCCGAGTACGTGGCGGCCCGTACGACAGGTTTTCACCTCCACTCCCGACTACTCGCTCGCATGAGTAGATTCTGCCTCACGGCTGCGACTACTCGCTCGCACGAGTCGTTTCCGCCTCGGAGCCACAACTACTCGTTCGCATGAGTAGTTTCTGTCACCGACCCGCACAGGCTTCGCGGGGAAGGCGCGTGGCGTGTGGGCCCGTCAGATCGGGGTCCCGGGAACTCCGTGCACGCTCCCCCTCGCACCGCCACGTGTCTGCTCCGCCGCAGCAGTCCGCCCGGGTCAGGCCGATTCGGTGTCAGGGGATGGATTCGTCAAACCCTGCCATGAACGGCACAGTGGCCATTGTACCGCCAATGGCGTAATGGGCGCTGGGCAGCGTATGATACAGTACACGCTACACCCTAAGCATTGGAAGACGCGGCATAGATCACCTACTCGCACGAGTAGTTCTCCGCCTCAGACCAGTTCAAGACTTGGCCGTCAAGGCCGCAAGTACACGGGCCCCGTTGGTGTTCTGTGATACCTGGGCGCACGACTCGCCACGTGCCAACCGCCCCGCGCTGGTCCGCCCTGGCCGGGTCGATCCTGTGTCAGAGGTCGGATCTTCCTGCTGCTCCTCAAGCAGGGACGGTACGTATCGTACCATGGAGGGCACGGGAAACGCTGCGCCACGAACGGCACAGTGCAAGCCTTCACCTATCCCTCGATCGCCGCGGTGCAGACTACTCTGTTTCCACAGTACCCAGAAAAGACAAGCCCCTGATCCACTGACAGGATCAGGGCACGTACTCTGCCTCCTGTACCCGACTAACTACCCGGAGAAGGGCGCAGGGGGCCCCGGGACGGCTGCTTGGGACGCACGGGATCTACACCGTCACCCAAGGCCCCGTAACAGTGCTTCGCCGCTGCTGCTGCCTGACAGCCCGATGCAGAGAAGGACGCCTCGCACTGTAGACCAGCTCACATGCACTCGATGTAACCGCCCTGAGCCTCCCCCTTGCGACTATAAAAGGGAGAGACAGAGGCGCTCACCAGACACGTTCTTTTCACCCCCACACGCACTTAGCATCGATATCTCATTTCATACAAGCACCGCAAGCACTCACACACTCATGTATGCAGACTTCTGCTACTTGAACCACTCACTCACTAGGGACTTGGGCTCTACGCCCTCTCCCTACTTGTTTGTACCCCCTACTACAAACTCCCAAGCATAAGGAACACTTTCTCTCAGACCGGACGTAGGGTATTACTCTCCGGAGGCCCGAACCAGTATAATCCCGAGTGTCTCCTGTGCTACCGTGCGGACCGATGACACGCGCTCTCATATAAATTTACTTGCCAGCAGTAACAAACCCCGACAGTTGGCGCGCCAGGTAGGGGCCTTCGCGTGTTTTCGACGTTCTTTTTAGGGTCCGCACGACCCTCCCATCGTTCGCTTCAACAAAAGCTGTCACCAAGCTGCTGTTGATGGACTCCCCCATGGGATCACCGGAGTCGCTCGTGGCCGGGCTTGAGATCTGGTTCGGGAGCCTGAACTTCCGAGCGACTGGAGACGGCTACGTCATGCGCCTCGTCGATGAGGTCATCGACGCACCTGCACCGACTCCTGCTCCAACCGCCTCGCCATGCTCGCCCTGATGCAAGAGGCGCTCAGGCAAGCACTCAAAGTGGGCCAAGGCAGAGCAGCGCAGGGCAACACGTGCTAGCTCTCCTCCGCGGGTCGAAGCTGGTACACCGCAGCCCGCCGGCGCGACAGCGGACTCCCTGCCGTCAGACTCGACGGAGCGCATCGCCAGGGAGAGCGCCCCGATACCACCTCTTCATGGAAGAAGGTCCTACGCAGCGGCGGCATGTTCCTCTTCATCGAGCACAGACTGGGCCATGTACGAGAACCTCCCCAGACATCGCCTCTACTGCAACATGGTGCTTGCTGCAACCTCGCCCGATGAGCAATACCTCATCACTGACGGCACGGACGACGTTTTGGACTCGGAGTGGGACTACTCCGGGCTTCGCGACGCTGGCGCCTTCTGTCGTTTCCAGTCAGCGGCGGACTATTGCTTCGGCTACTCCGATGACTCCGACGATGGGGGTTACGACCCCTCACGCGAGTGCTTCGTCGTCGGCAATGCTCCTGTTGCTCCAGTACCAGCTCACACTCCAGAAGGAGCGGTCCACTCCGCCCATAGCTCGACGGCGGATAGTGCAGCTGGGGCGCGGGACCCACCCGACGCCGCAGCACAGCGGGCCCGACTGGATGAGCTAGAGGACGCACAGCGCCAGCTCAACGACGAGCGAGCCCAGCTCCACCAACAACTCGGGCACGACCCGAACCCGACTCCCGCTCGCGCACGAGCGCGGGACGTCCAGCAACGCATCATCAACGACAACTGAGATGTCGTTGATGGCACACCCGTCTTCAAAAGGGCATCACAAAATCTGGCGGCGGCGGCAGTCCTTCTCCGGAAGATACCTGAGTCAGCCACGCCTCAAGAAAAAGAGATGCACAAGCAGATCAAGACTCTCCTCGAGACTGCCGCTGTGCAGCAGGCGGAGAGCTCCGCTTCTCGGCTGCGGGGCTCACAGGGTCGCGGGCCCTCCGATCCGCGACAACCTGCGGCACCGTCGTAGTAGCCACGACGGTCCGAGGAGGTCAACGTGCCAGTCAAGAGCCACTTGGGTCCCAACCGCGACGCGCGTGACACCATCAAGGCGCGACGGAGAGCTGACGCGGGTCAGTACGACGACTACGAGCAGCAGCCTCGTAACGAGTACAATCGGCGACGCGGAGGCCGGTACGACAGCGACGAGGATCGAAGCAGGAGCAGCTTGCCTGATGCCCAAGGGCCTCGTGCCTTCGGGAAGAATGTGCGCAGCGCCCGCTTCCCCTCGTGTTTCAGGGCTCTGGTTGGAAGACTACCGGCTGGCATGCAACGCCGGCGGAGCGCGAGACGACCTGTTCATCATCAAGAACCTGCCGCTACATCTCGCGGACTCGGCCTGCACGTGGCTCGAGCACTTGCCGCGAGGCAAGATCGACAGCTGGTCGCAGCTATGCGACGCCTTCATCGGCAACTTCCAGGGCACGTACACCCGACCAGGGAACCCCTGGGACCTGCGCAACTGCAAGCAGATGAAGTGCGAAAGCTTACACGACTACATCCGACGCTTCTCCAAGTGATGCACCGAGTTGCCCAGCACCACCGAGAAGGACGTCATCTCAGCCTTTTAGAATGGCACCACGTGTGCCATACTGATCCATCGGATCGGGCGACGGAAGCCGCGATCTACTGGGGAGCTGCTCGACATCGCAACCGATCACGCCAATGGGGAGGAAGCCGTAGCTGCGACGCTCAGCTCCGGTGCAAGCAAAGGGAAGCAGCCAGCCGAAGCCGGGGACGGTCCGTCCGCACCCACCAAGAAGAAGAAAAGTAAAGATAAAAGGTACCATGAGGATACCTTGGTGGCTGCTGTCGACCGAAAGACAGCGAGACCCAGAGGCAACCATCCATCGTGTCACTTCGAGAAGCTGTTGGACGCCCCGTGCCCCAACCACGAGGGCCCAGTCAAACACGCCTTCAAGGATTGCAACCTGATGAAGGCCTACCTCACCGGCACGCTGAAAAAGCGAAGCGACCCTCCAACCGGCGACGAAGGGAAAGACAAGGGTGATGACGAGGGCGCTTACCCTCGAGAAGACGGAGCCGTGATGATGATCTTCGGGGGCTCGGAGGTGTGGCTGCCCAAGCGCCAAGAGAAGGTGGTCCGACAAGAAGTCTACCAGCTCGAGCATGCGACGCCGACCTACCTGAAGTGGTCGGAGATGCCGGTTACGTTTGACCGGCACGATCATCCCGACCACATACCACGACCGGGTAGCTACCCGCTGGTTGTGTCACCCTTGTTCAGCACCAAGCATGTGCACAAGGTACTGATGGACGGAGGCAGCGGCCTCAACGTCATCTACATGTCGACCCTGGACGACATGGGGATCCCGCGGTCCCGACTGCGGCCGTCAACGGCGCCTTTCCACGGGGTCGTACCCGGGATGGAGGCGGTCCCACTCGGGCAGATCGACCTGCCCGTCACGTTCGGAACTCCGAGCAACTTCCGAAAGGAAACCCTCACCTTCGAGGTGGTGGGGTTCCCGGGGACGTATCACGTGATACTCGGAAGGCCAGCTTACGCTAAGTTCATGGCCGTCCCCAACTACACGTACCTCAAGCTAAAGATGCCCGGCCCGAAAGGCGTCATCACAACTGGTACAACTTTCTAGTACGCATACGAATGCGATGTTGAGTGCTTCCAGTTCACTGAAGCACTGATCCGGTCTGAGAAGCTCGCCACTGAGCCCCCCTCCGAGGACCAAGAAATCCCCGAGTCGTCCAAGCGTGCGGACTGCTCTTTCGAGCCTGCCAAGGATGCCAAGGAAGTGCCCGTCTCCGACGACGGCCGCACACTCTGTATCGGGACGGCGCTCGGTTCCAACTAGGAAAGCGCGCTCGTCGACTTCCTCCGGGCGAATCTCGACATATTCGCATGGAAACCCTCTGACATGCCAGGGATTCCAAGGGAGGTCGCCGAGCACAAGCTTAACATTAAGCCCGGCTCGAAGCCGATCAAGCAGCGTCTGCGCCGCTTCAACTCCGACAAGTGCAAGGCTATCGGTGAGGAGATCAAGAAGCTCATTAGTGCAGGGTTCATTCATGAAGTCTACCACCCCGAGTGGTTAGCAAACCCTGTACTCGTTAAGAAGAAGAATGGCAAATGGAGGATGTGCGTTGATTACACGAGCCTGAACAAGGCGTGTCGAAAAGATCCATTTCCTTTACCGCGCATAGATCAAGTAGTCGACTCAACGGCTGGGTGCGAAACCCTCTGTTTTCTTGACGCTTACTCGGGGTACCATCAGATCGTGATGGATCTGATCTACCAGCTCGCCACCTCATTCATCACCCCGTTTGGTGTGTACTGCTATGTTTCCATGCCTTTCGGGTTAAAGAATGCAGGAGCCACCTTCCAGAGATGCATGTGTCTCATCTTTGGAGATCTCATCGGACGGCTAATCGAGGCCTATGTCGACGATATCGTGGTCAAGTCAAAAAAGGTGGGCGACCT
This sequence comes from Cenchrus fungigraminus, assembly GCA_036936925.1. Taxonomy (NCBI): domain Eukaryota; kingdom Viridiplantae; phylum Streptophyta; class Magnoliopsida; order Poales; family Poaceae; genus Cenchrus; species Cenchrus fungigraminus. The sequence goes on from CM072777.1 coordinate 125,263,464, forward strand.
GATCCCCGACCTTACCGCGGTCTTCGAAAAGCTGAGGGAGCACGACGTGAAGTTAAATCCCGAGAAGTGTGTCTTTGGGGTCCCCAGAAGCATGCTACTCGGCTTCGTTGTGTCGGAACGCGGCATCGAGGCCAACCCTGAGAAGATCTCTGCGATCACGAGCATGGGACCCATCAAGAATTTGAAGGGAATGCAGCGCGTCACCGGATGCCTCACTGCCCTCAGCAGGTTCATCGCTCGGTTAGGTGAGTGCAGCCTACCACTGTACAAGCTCATGAAGAAGTCGGAGCACTTTTAGTGGACGGCAGAAGCGCAGGAAGCACTTGACTCGCTCTAGAAACTACTCGAGAGTCCACCGGTGCTCACTGCACCAGCGGAGGGGGAGCTGATGCTCCTATACATCGCTGCCATGACCCAAGTCGTGAGCACGGCGTTAGTCGTTGAGCGAGACGAGCCTGACAAGACGCAGAAAGTACAACGCCCCGTCTACTTCGTGAGCAAAGTCCTCTTCGACTCGAAGACGCGATACCCGCAGATACAGAAGCTGATCTATGCTATCCTCATCACCAAGCGGAAGCTCTGGCATTATTTCAACTCGCACCGCATCACGATGGTGTCCAAGTACCCACTTGGTGAAATCATATAGAGCCCGGAGGCAGAAGGAAGAATCGCTAAGTGGGCCCTCGAGTTGATGGGGCAGAATATCGAGTACGCACCCCGCACCGCCATCAAGTCGCGGGCATTGGTTGACTTCGTCGCCGAATGGACGGAGATCCAAATGCCTCCTGCTCCCATCGAGCATGAGACGTGGCTCATGTACTTCGACGGATCCCTCATGATAGAAGGAGCCGGGGTCGGACTCGTGTTCATCTCGCCTCTAGGCGTACGAATGGAATACATGGTCCGACTACATTTCACGGCCTCCAACAACGTCGCGGAGTACGAGGCACTCATCAACGGTCTCCGGATCGCCCTCGAGCTGGGAATACGTTGCCTCGACGTCAGGGGGGACTCCGACCTGGTCGTGGGATAGGTTATGAAAGAGAAGAATTGCACAAGTCCGAAGATGGCCGCTTACTGCCGGGCGGTGCGCGAGTTGGAGGACAAGTTTCACGGGCTCGAGCTCAATCACGTACTACGCGAGTACAACAAGGCGGCTGACACCCTCATGAAGGCAGCGTCGAATCGGAAGCCCGTTCCACACGGAGTCTTCGCCAGCGACCAGTATGAATCATCTATTCGTTCCGAGGAGGACAAGTCGCTAGAGCCGTCGACACAGGAGGTCATGGAGATTGACGGAGTGCAAGAGCCCAACCTCGAAGACCCTGACTGGAGGATTTCGATCCTCAAATGGATGGTGGAAGGAAAATTGCCACCCGACAAGGAGACGGCTCGACACATCGCTCGCATGGCCAAGTCGTACAAGCTGGTCGACGGCGAGCTCCGGCGAAAGGGCGCAGAAGGCATATTCATGCGTTGTATCCTGGCTGACCGGGGCAAGGAACTGCTACAAGAAATCCATGCCAGAACATGCGGACACCACGCCGGTCCAAAGACCATTGTCGGAAAAGCTTTCCGACAAGGTTTTTACTGGCCCACCGCGGTTGCCGACGTGACCCGGATCGTGCACAGCTGCGAAGGCTGCCAGTTCTATGCACGACAAACACATCTCCTGGCGTAGGCCTTGCAAACCATACCCATCACCTGGCCCTTCGCGGTTTGGGGGCTGGATATGGTTGGACCACTGAGAAAAGCACCCAAGGGCTACACCCATGTGCTCGTCACCATCGACAAGTTCTCAAAGTGGATCGAGGCCAAGCCCATAACGAATGTCCGTTCCGAGGAGGCCGTCGTGTTCTTCACCGACATCATTTATCGCTTCGGGATCCCGAACTCCATCACCACTGACAATGGCACGCAGTTCACCGGCAAAAAATTCCTCAAGTTCTGCGATGACAACCACATCCGTGTGGACTGGGCCGCTGTCAGCTATCCAAGGACCAATGGGCAAGTGGAGAGGGCCAACGGCATGATCTTACAAGGTTTGAAGCCGTGGATATTCAAGCGTCTCGAGAAGTTTCGAGTGATGTGGGCCGCAGAGCTTCCGTCCGTCCTGTGGAGCTTGCGCACCACGCCAAGTCGGGCTACTGGCTGCACGCCTTTCTTCCTCATTCACGGGTCGGAAGCGATCCTCCCAACGCACATCGACTACGGCAACCCACGGGTTCAAGCCTACACTGAAGAAGGCAACCAGGTTGCCCCCGAGAACGCCATCGACCAGCTGGATGAGGCGCGCAGTGTGACCCTCCTCCACTCAACACGATATCAGCAAGCTCTATGCCGCTACCACGAGCGCAACATACGGGAGCGCGAGTTCCAAGTCGGTGACCTCGTCCTCCGACGAGTTCAAAGTAACGAGGGGAGGCATAAGCTTTCATCACCATGGGAGGGGCCCTTCATCGTCGACCAAGTGCTCCGACCAGGAACCTTCAAACTCAAGTACGAGGACGGCAGGGAGCTCCGAGCTACTTTCTTTTTCGTAAAATGATATGTTTCTCAAGCTTACATTTTTACTCGAGTAAAGTGTCTCTATGCTTGTCTCATCGCAAGGGCAAGTCTCCGACTTGTCCATGGGCTCGGGGGCTACCCGGGGGCTACGACCCCCCTCCCCTGAGCGTTGCGAAGCCTTTTTTCGATCAAAAACCGTCCACGGTTTCTCGTATGATCGTCGCGGTACACTCACATTCCTTAAAGGGAGATGAACGACGACTCTAGCGGTCATGAACCTGCGCTCGTCCGGGTCCCGAGTACTTACGCCCCCGCGGCTATGGTACAAAGACCCACAAGCAAAGTTTGTGACCTCAAGTCATTGATCACTCGCCCCTTTGAAGGGATTCCGAGTAACCATCTCAAACTCTCAAGAGTTTTCTTGTTTGCAAAAAATATGTACGCGCACCTATCTTTCTCTGAAGTACTCGGGGGCTGCCCGCTCGAGTAGTAACGCTCCTAAACTAGGCCCGGTCGAGTCGCCAAGTTCCTACACCTCCGCGGCTACGGAGCAAGACACCGCCAGCAAAGTTTTAAGCTACACTACTCGGGCTCACGGGTCCTCTAGCTACTCGAAGAAAAGGTCGACAAACAATCAAAATGTTTAAACTTGAAATAAAAATGGGTTCTTAACCCACGAGTTTGCCATAAACACTTGGCCCACAAGTTTTTACAAGCACGATTAAAAGCCTCGGCGAGGCAACTTGGTTTTTTTCTTTACAGGCCCAGGTCGTGGAGGGCATGACCCAGCATAGCTTTGGCGAAGTCGATGGCGCCTTCTTCGATGCTGTCATAATGCTCGTTGGTGTAGCCTGGACACCATCCCTGGCCAAGCAGCACCCTATCCAGGTCTGGGTAGTGCGACACGAAGATGGCTACCACCTTGCGGATGATGTCGCCGGCCATATCCATCGACTGCTGACGAGCTGTCGCAGCAGCCAACTCCAAGCGATCCTTCATGGGGCCGGGAGGAACACCGAGTTCGTCGCACGCCTTGATGATGGCTGCTCCCATCCCATTGCGGATCGAATCCAACTGCCTGATCTCGGTCCTGGCCCCCGCGTGCGACTTCCGCTCCTGCTCGAGCTCAGCCATGACCTCTGGAGAGAAGTGTAAAGACCAATGTCAGCGAAAGATGTCCCAATCCAGGGAAGGCAAAAGATGAAGAGGACACAACTCTTATTATTGAGCTTCTCGTTAGCCTCCTTGATCAGCTCCACCAGCTTCTGGTTCTCGACGCGGCGGGTGGTCGCGTCACTCTTGTAATCTGCGACCTGCTTCTCCAAGTCGGTACGAGTCACACGGAGAGCTGTACACCCCAGAAGAAAGATGACGTCTCGAATCAAGAAACCGCACGGAAACAGAAAGCAGAGATAACAGGTCGTAAGGTACTCACCGATGATCTCATTCTCACGCTTTTGGGCAATTTCCTCAAGACGGCCCTTCTCGGCGGTGACGCTGCCGACTTGGGCCTCGAGCGTCGTCACCATCTCACGAGCCGCCTGGAGGTCGGACTCGGCCCGGCCCGCCCTGGTCTCGAGCGCCGTCTTCTCTTGATGGGCGGTGCGGGCAGCGGCCTCAGCATTGGAGCGTAGCTCCGCCGCCGCCTACTCCACCGCGGCCAGCTTTTCCTCCAGGGCGGTCTTCTCCGCCTGCGCCGTGGCAGCACGGTCTTCAGCGGCTTTCGTCCTCGCCCCAAAGGACGCACGCTCCATTGACCGGCTGGCCTCGCCATTCGCCGTCGCGAAGCGGGCCGCGGCCAGTTGCGCCTCCAGCTGGACCTTCTCTGCGCGGAGTACCTCAAAGGCCCGCGCCTTGTCCTCGGAGCGCCCGACGAGCTCCTAAACCACGCATGAGTTGCACGACTGAGAAGAAGAGAAAAAAATAAGCATGAGAAGAAGAGGAAGAAAAAGGACTCACCCTCGAGGCGGGGATCAGATCCCTGATTGCCCGCTCCGACTGGCGCAGCGCCATCTCGCTCAGGCACAGGCCACGCTCTAGGCGGTGGCGGGCCGCCAGCTCCGCGTCGCTGTCGAGGTCTGGGCCTACGGAGGCCTGAACCAGCGAAACGGACACCAGCCATAGCGGCGGGACTTCCATCTCCTCCTCCTCCTCCGCCGTCGAGGTAGTCGGCCCTTGCTCCCTCGAGCTCTCCCCGACCTCCACGATCGGGGGAGGCGTCTGCTCGTCCACCGTCCCGACGGGAGAGACGGTCGGAGAAGGCGACGCCGGGATGACGATCACCACCGCGGGGGCGGCGTCCGATGCGGCGACCGATGAGATGGGGACAATCCCCTCAGTCACCACGACCTCGGAGGTGCGATCACCCGCCTCTACCATCTCAACAATACTCCCCATGCCCCCCGCCGACTCGGGGGCTCGGGTCTCCATTTCCACCTCCGCCGCGGGTCTCCCCGCTACCCCCAGCGACTCGAGGGCTGGGGTCTCGGAGCCCGCAGCGGCAGTAGCCGTCCCCTCCAGTGACTCGGGGGCTGACCGCTCGGTGTCCGTGTTATCGCCCGCCCCCGTCAACAACTCGGGGGCTGGCTGTGCGCCCGCCCCCGTCGACGACTCGGGGGCTGGTTGTCCATCGTCGCCCGCCTGCGCCTCGGGAGCAGGGTTCTCCTGGTCCTGCCCCTGGGCCCCGGACAGGCACCTCGCCAACTCGGCCGCGCGGGCCGAGAGCGCTTCTTCGGTGGGGGCCTCGCCCCCCCAAACCCATCGTCCCCATCGACAGGTCGCTGCGAGCCGGGCTCGCAGTTCTCTGTGGGGGGACGGTCATCACCTGGGTCCCAGACCCTTCTGCTTCTTCTACCGTCGCCCCCGACTGAAGGGAGGACGGCGGGTCGCTCGACGACGGCGCGTCTCCGACCACCTGGGCAGGGCGGCGCAATGCCTTGACAGGCGCCGGCCTCATGGTGCGGCGGTCGGGCACCCTGAACCGAGAAGAATGTCACGACGACAAGCAAAAATATACTCGCTAAGAACACAAAGCAAAAACCAAAAGGTTGCAACTCGGAGCTCACCTCTCGACGACGTGACGAGGCCGCTTGGAGCCAATCGTCGGATTGGGCGGAGACGCCGCCCTCTTGACCCCTGCAGACGGAGTAGTTGTCGGGGAAGGGGTTGACCCGCCCTTGGCAATGACGACCGACGCAAGACGCCGCTGGGTCGGGGTCGGCCGCCCGCTCTGGGCTACAGGTGGGGGGGAGGTCGCCGGCACGCTTCGCGGCTCCCGTGACGGACATGCCGAAGGCGAGTGAGACCTCTGGCGCGAGGAGTGGCGACGCGAGCTGTCGCGCCTCGACTCATGGCGGCTGGTGTCGCCGCGCCGCGGAGAGCTCCTGCCCCTCTCACGGCGGTCCCGCCGAGGAACACGGCTGCTCGTTCCGGGCTGATCAGCCCGGGAAGAGGAGAAGGGCGCCTGCCAGCTGCGGCCGAGGCGGGCGCCGATCCGCCGCTTGGCCGAGAGGACGGCGCCGTCTCGTCGTCGGTCCACTCGAACGGGGACTCGGCCTCGTCCGTATCCGACAGCGCCGATGAGGGATCCTCATCATTGGAGACGTCCCTCTCCCCATTGCGCCGGCGCGAGGCGCATTTGTCGTTCCTCTCCCGTTTCTCGATCTCTTTCTGCTGGTAGGCCCTCTTGCACTGCCCTCGTCGCTGCTGCCACGCAGCGGTCTCCCGGGTGAGCGTCCGGTCCTCTTCTAGCGGAGGACGAGAGGGGAGGACGCGCACGTCCTTCATCTGCGCAAGCACAAGAACAATCGCCACTCGCAACCGCAAAAGACGAATCGAAAGGAAGTCGAGAGGAGACATACCAGGGCCGCCGTGGCCAGGGAAGGGAGCATCTGCAGCATGCCCGGCGGCGGCCAGAACATCCAGGTTACTCCAGTGGCCTTGGTCACCCGGCGCTGGACCTCGTCCAGTGAAGGCAGGGGGTGAGCGGTCACGGTCCCCTCAATGGGAGCCCGGTCGTCCGTCATCTCCCAGAGGCACAGCGCGCGACGACGGAGCGGGACGACCCCCCGGGTATGGTAGCCGCCAATCAAGGTGATGAAGTTCACCCTGTTGTCGCGGAGTATCTGGAGGGCGGCGAGGGCGCTGTCGAGGAACCAGGGACGATCTTTCTTCTCCGGTCCGTAGCTCCACTTCGCCGGCGCCTGATCGTACCAGCGATTGGTGAACTCCGGCAGCGGGTTCTCGAGGTCGTTCTTGAGGTAGAACCACCCTCGGTGCCACCCGCTGTTGGACGAAGTCAGGTAGGTGGGGATGAACTCGTCCATCCTCCCCTGCTTCTCGCGGAGGCCGGCGCACCTGATGACCGCCGCGGAGTTGTTGTCCTTGACGCAGACGAACTTGTAAAAGTACCGGAACAGGTCCCATTGGGCTCCCTGCTCTAGGTACCCCTCGCACAAAGCCTCGAACGCCGCCATCTGTTGGACGCCGTTCGGGTTGAGGTTGTGAAGCTCCAAGCCGTACTCCTCGAGCACGGCGCGGATGAACCGTCCCGCCGGGACGGAGAAGCCTCACTCGTGGAACAGCACGAACGAAACTATGTACCCCACCGGGGGCTGAGGGCTACTCTCCGGCCCAGGCACCCTCCACTCTTCCGCTGCGGTCAGCGGCGGCAGCATGCCGTCAGAGGCGAGGCGGTCGAGCTCGGACCAGGTCACCGTCGAAGATGACCAGTTCGACATCACGTCGGTTGTGGTGGCGGTGGTGGGCGTTTCCAGCTTGCGAGAGAAGGCGGGGTGAGCTCTGCGGTGTGCGCGCGACGAGTATGGGAGCAAAGGCAAGAAGCGGCGGCGGAGAGCACAAAGAAGCAGAAGGGGAAAAATTGGCCGGCGGCCGTGGTATATAAGAGGGGGAATGATTACTTCTCCCCCCGCAGTAAATGCCCGGGCCGCCTCGGGCCACGTCCTCCATCCGCCGAAGCGTCACCCCTCAAATGGCGCGCCCCACTGCTGCCAGCCGCCCACGACCGCACCGCCACGTCACCCGAAGTGGGACCCAGAAATCTCGCGGCCGGTGCGAGATCTCCGCCAGTCACCCCACGACGCGCACCACGCGGCAAGCCACAAGTCTCCAACTTGTCCAATGGTCCAGCATTTAACCCCACGCACAAGTCTCCGACTTGTCCATGGGCTCGGGGGCTACTACCCGCGGGTCCGCTCGCACATCCCCACCGGAGAAAACACAACAAGTCTCCTCGTCTACATGACAGTTGATCCTGGGAGCGAGTCTCCGACTCCCTCACCAGGCTCGGGGGCTACTGACGTAAAAGTTTTGCAATTTGGTCCTTTTTCGGTAACAATTTTACATTTGGGTCCCTGGTGGAAACATTCTCAGAAATGGACCCGAAGCACGGCGCCAAGTCCCCTGGCGCCGTTTTTAGATATCATGGCGCCATTTCTATTGGCGCCTTCTACTGCCACGTCGGATCCACCGTGGCGTGTTGAAATTCCGGTCAAAAATGACAGCGCCAAAAGCTAAGGCGCCGTGCCATCTAAGGACGGCGCCACGTCCCCTGGCGCCGTGGTATCTGATCACGGAGCTAAAGGGCCTGGCGCCATGCTGCGCATTTAACCCTAGCCCGCGGCCTCCCTTTCTTTTTCCTTCACCCGCCGCCGCCCCCGTCCGCATCCGCTTCAACCGCCGGCGCCCCCGTCCGCCGCCCAGCGGCCCTCCCCTCCTTTGGTCAAGGTGAGCCTCCCGTTTTTTTTCGATTTAGTAGTGTTGGTAGTTACATAGATAACCTTGTGAAAACCTAGTTAGATGGGAACCCTAGATGCTAGGATTTGTTCTTTATCTATGAAATTAGTGGTTGATAGATGAATTTTTGGATGCCGAATCGATGAGTTGGAAAATACTATGAAAATTCATCTATGTAATGTCAATTTCATGATGCACATGTGGAATGATATTTTTTTTGTTGGATAGATGGATAAGCTTGTGACAATTCGTCATGGTGGTATTGTGAGAAGGAATGACATTGGAGATATTGAATTTGAGGGAATGCGAGAGGTTTCAATGATTTTCAATGCTCGGCCGTCTTATAGTTTCCTTGTGACTAGATTGAAAGAGAGGCTTCAGTGGATAGATGAGGGGGTGGATATTGTTATGGAAGGGGTGATTGATGTGGGGTCGTCTAATGGGCCACGTATCAAGCGGTTGGTTTCAATATGTGGTCAAGCCGAATGGAACAATTATGTGTCAATTGTGATGGAAACGGAAGTGAGAGCGCTGGACTTGATTGTTAGGCAGGTTGTGACGGAGGCGTCGTGTCGGGAGGCATCACACATACAATGTGGTGCTTCTGTTGAGACGGTTCCTCCTGATGCATGTGAGGTTGCCTTTACTCAGGTACCGCCAGAAGATGATGATGATGTGAGAGGTGATGGCTTTGCTGATGATGAAATGGGTGATGGTTCTTTTTCCGATTCTGGTGAAGATGACATGCATGCAGCATTCCCAACAGTTCAGGAGCCTCTTGTAGATGATCAACCTTCCTTGGTTTGTGAGGCTTCGAACCATGTCAACGTCCGTTTGTGTGATGATGACGTGACATATGAGACGATGAGGGCTGTTGATTCTGATGATGACCGTGTTGTTCCTCCGCCGTCTCCACGCACTATTCAAATTCTGAAGAGGCTTTTCCCACATCATGATCCTCTTGTGTCACATTTTTGTGACCTTAGAGAGTTCTACAGAGCAGTTGCTGACGGCGGGGAAGTGGAAGCTGTCATTCCGAGGCCAGGGTCAAGCACGATAATTCAGAAGGGGCATGTATTCAAGGATATTGAAGCACTAAAGATGTGGTTGAGGGAGTATGCTGTAGTGCATAACCGGTCTTACCGTGTGAAGAACTCACATGCCGCAAGGAGGTACATCATCACGTGTGAGTCTGGTCAATGCATATGGAAAGTTTGTGCTAGGAAGATGAAGGACTCCGATAGATTCAAGATCACTAGTGTTGTTGGGCCGCACACTTGTGGCTCGGCGGAGCCAAACCAGCAGCATCGTCAGTTGACATCGAAATTCATTGCAAATCGCTTGTTACCTGTAGTGAAGCTTGATCCAACGATTTCTATTCGTGGGGTGATTGGGATTGTCACATTGAAATGGAATTACACGGTGAAGTACGGAAAGGCATGGAGGGCTCATCAACGGGCGTTGAGGATGATCTATGGTTCTTGGGAGGATGCATATGAGGGATTGCCTGTTATGTTGAATGCAATGAAAGCTGTGAATCCGGGTATGCATTATGAGTACTTGCCCATTCCGAACGTAAACTTGAACGGGCGACAGGTGTTCCAGCAAGCCTTTTGGTGCTTTGCTCAGTGTGTCGAGGCCTTCAAGCACTGCAGACCCGTTTTTTCTATCGATGGCACCTTCTTGACCGGGAAGTATGAGGGCACACTGCTTTTGGCTATCGGGGTTGATGCGGAGAACAGTCTTATTCCTTTGGCATTTGGGTTGGTTGAGAAGGAGAACAAGGGGAGTTGGGCATGGTTTCTACGCCTTGTACGGATCCATGTGGTTGGTCCAGGGAGACCGGTTTGTGTGTTGTCTGATAGGCATGCTAGCATCTTGAGTGCAGTTACTGAGTCCATTCCGGGACATGCACCTGTGGTACATCGTTGGTGTACTCGCCACCTTGCCGATAATTTGTTGAAGAAGGACCATGTGAAGGATAACTTCAAACTATTTGAGTTAGTGGCTCGACAGCTCAAGGTACAGTTGTTTGAGGAGAAGCTGGAGGAGCTAAAAACTAAAACAAATGCAGAAGGGAGGGATTGGCTCCGAGGCTTGATGCGTGATGTTGAGATGTGGTCGAGGGCTCATGACAGTGGATGGAGGTACTCGTTCCAAACAAGCAACATGGCAGAATGTTTTAATGCTTTGCTAAAAGGCTCACGGGCCTTACCGGTAACCGCCATTGTTGCATTTACATTCTACAAGTGCATAGAATGGTTCGCGACTAGAGAGAAATATGCGAGGTCTATGTTGGAAAATGGGGATCGGTTGGGACCGGTACAACTCAAACACCTAAATGATGCGAAGGTAGCCGCGATTGGGTACCAATGTGTTTTATTCGACCATAGAACCGGCACATATGAGGTTGCCGAGCCAGGTGGGACAAACGAGGGTGGTGAGATTATAGACGGACGGAAGCATACAGTCGTCATCCAAATGAGAACATGTACTTGTCGAAGGTTCCGCTTCCCTTGTTCGCACATGGTCGCAGCTTGCAGGGCACGCAGGGTTTCTGTAGAGTCGATGATCCATCATGATTTCTCAGTGCAGGCTTTGTTGGACACTTGGTCTCCTCGGTTCGTGCCCTTTCGTGATGAGAGCGAATGGCCTTTGTATGATGGTCCAAAATACGTGGTCAACCCAGCAACCAAGTGGCCTAAGAGGGGGACACGTAGGAGGACCAGGTACAAGATGGGAATGGATGGGATACCTGGTATGACTCATAGGGCAAAAGGGAATGCCTTTGTTGCTGACCCCATGGAGACACGGTGCGGTAGATGTTATGCAACTGGCCACAATGTTAGGACTTGTGAACGTCATCAGGTCGTATGTTGTTATTAATGTATCTTTATTTCATTTTTAATCATTATACTTAGCATTATCCTTGTCATCAACATAATTATTTGTCTAACTCTGTTTTCGTAAATTTATGCAGGATGGCGGGGGCGCGGGGGTACCGGATGCTGGACGAGTTCTACGACAGGAAGCACCGAGTGAGGGCGATAGAGGACAGCCCGAGACTGGTACGATACTAGTGGTTATTACATAATTTAATACTGGCAAATTAATGAAGATACTAACAATACTAGTGGTTATCTTTCAGGACCTTCCGATCCTTCGGGTCAGAACCCATGATGGGTTAAATGTTATGCGCTACGACCGCCGGTACACACCACTCCTGCAGAGGGCCGGCCTCCACGTTGTCGCCCAGGTAGTTCGCCGTGGACTTCCCAACTTCAACGCCCCCGCTCTCACCGCGCTGATCGATAGGTTCGTACTTAACTTATGTGTACATGGTTTGTTATGCTCCTTTGTACTATACTTAGCTTTGTTTTTGTTGCAGGTGGAGGCCAGAGACACACAGTTTCCACCTACCTTGTGGTGAGATGACTGTCACGTTACAGGATGTGGCGATATTTTTCGGGTTGGCTATCAGAGGCCGTCCAGTGATTGGTCCTGCAGTCTCTGATGGTTGGCACGGACGAGTGGAGGAGTTTTTAGGCACACCTCCTCCGGCACCTCAGGGCGAGGAGGCTAGGCGTGGACGAGTTTCAGGCGTGCCGCTCCGCTGGCTTCGGGAGACGTTTTCTGAGTGCCCACAGCACGCTGACGAGGGGACAGTCACGCGCTACTGCCGAGCGTGGGTCCTCAACCTCTTTGGTTCCGTGCTTTTCCCAGACGCCACGGGAGACAGTGCTTCTTGGATGTACATCCACTGTCTGTGGAACTGGGATGAAGCAGGTATGTGTACGCCTATCCAATGTTAATTAGTTATCGCATTGTTGCTGGATATGAATCTTAACTAACTTCAGTTACGCAATTTGTCCAGGCACGTACAGCTGGGGGTTCGCTGTGCTAGCCTTCCTCTACAGGCAGCTGTGTGAGGCTTGCCGACGTAGCGCCCAGACCTCGACTCAGGCAGGTTGCACACTCCTCCTTCAGCTTTGGATGTGGTCGCGGCTTCCGGTTGGCAGGCCTGACGTCCTGCAGGCGAACCCCTGGGTCGACCACGGGAATCCCAACCTTGCACGGACTGTGGCGTACCTGTGGGATGTGGTCTCTCCCCCGTACGCGACTCACGAGCGAGCGTACCTTGACTACACGAACGAGATCGACGCCCTCGTTCCCTCGACGGTTCGTGAATCTGAAATGTTTCGACTCTGGTCATTTATTTGCAATAAAAACATGCTTTTCACATAATTATGCATTTGATCATTTATTTGCACTAAAATAGGTGGTGTGGGAGCCTTATGACACAGAGGCAGTTCTGGCGATGCCTCTGAACCCGATGTGCCGGCGTGACCAGGACCTTTGGAGGATGAGCTGCCCCCTCATTTGTTTCTACGCGGTCGAGATTCACCTACTGCACAGGGTAGCACGTCAGTTCGGGTTGGTCCAGATGTTTCCTCCGGACGAGGTTTCCACGTCCATCGAGTTGCACAAGTAAGTCCACTTGTAATGGCTTTACCTTTGTTTGCTTCTAAAACAACTTGACTAATCTTGAGTTCCCGTGCAGGTTCGATCGAGTTAAACAGCGCAAGGTCACCGACTTCGTCGACTATCACCGTGAGAGGATTGAGTGGTGGAACAGGATGGAGGCGAACGTTCTGCCGGTTGAAGGCCCGCACAACAATGCGAACTTCCGAGCCTACTTGACTTGGTACCACACTACTACTCGGTACAGACTGCGGCAAAGGTGGACACAGGACGACTACGCCGACATTGCTTCCTCAGACGATGAGAACACCACCTACGACATCAGAGGTCGAGAGGGACGGGCAGTAGAGCTGGGACCCATCTTGGATAGATTGGTTTGTTCACTTCAGACTTAAAACTAGAAACTTACATACTATTGCTCTAAGGTTACAACATTTGATCCAATTTCTAAATACTGCTTGCAGGGCACGTCTATGAGGGACTCAGTCACTGAGATCGATGCAGCACTTCACTACCCGGTTGGGCACCCAGAAAATGAAGGGCGCTTCAGGACCTTGCTTCAGGTAACTCATCTTTTTAGCTTCCGAACTTTTGTTCTAATTCCAATATTTGCAACTAACATTTTCTTTTTTCTTATTCAAACAGAGGTTGCGCGGTCGTTTGAGTCGAGCTGCCGCACGTGCTGGTTGCCGGACTATAGCTCCGGGTGACGTCTCCCTGCCTATGACCTCGCATCCGGCAAGGTCGTCGTCCTCACACCGAGCGGGAGCCACAAGGTGCTCCTCTCGCACGGCCACATTCAGCGAGGACGAGGACGTCGTGGGCGACGACCAGGAGGAGCTTGGTGGGTCACAGCTACAGGACGCACCACCTGCCACTCAGCCGACACAGTGACTTCGCCGACCGCCTGCACGACACACACCGGGCACAGATGCACTTGGCAAGGGCAAGCGCAAGACAAAGGGAGGGTGATCATGGAGATAGTTGTATGTCATGTGTGAACTTTTATGTCATCTGTGAACTTGTGTATGTCGTGTGTGAACTTTTATGTCATCTGTGAACTTGTGTATGTCGTGTGTGAACTTTTATGTCATCTGTGAACTTGTGTATGTCGTGTGTGAACTTTTTTGTCATGTGTGAACTTTTATGTCATTTGTGTTTCTCTTGGCTGCTGTGTGCTTGGCGCTTTGCTCTGAGAGAATCCCAGCAAAGATGCTCAGCAGCAACCGCTTACAGCATACAAGTTTGCTGGAATGTGTTTGCACGGCTCCAAAAGGCCTGGCGCCATGATAAGTTACTACGGCGCCAGGTTCATTGGCGCCGTACTTCGGAACATCAGATCCCAGAGACACGACGCCAAAAGGCCTGGCGCCGTGATAAGTTATTACGGCGCCAGGTTCATTGGCACCGTATTTCGGAACATCATATCCCAGGTCACAAGAGACACAGCACCAAAAGGCCTGGCGCCGTGATAAGTTACTACGGCGCCAGGTTTGTTGGCGCCATTTGTCAAACCGCGTGCATGGTGTACGTGCTGTCTTTTCCAGCAGCGTGACGTCGTGTTGTCTTGCATGGTGTACGTGCTGTCTTTTCCAGCAGCGTGACATCATGCTGTCTTTTCCAGCAGCCAAGCCATACAAGTTCATTACCACAAGTTCACAAATTACATTACCATAAGTTCAAATGACTTGACACAAGTTCATACGACAAGTTGATAGGAATACAAACCGAAAAAAAATTCATTAACACAAGGATACATCATGGATTAAGGAGGATCACAAAATATGCCAAATGACTCCAATCTACTACTCATCTTCAAGAAATACTGGTAAATCCGTAACAAGTCCCTTCATGGTCTCCATTAAGACCTTATCTACTCCAAGTCTACTTGTCCTGTCTTCTCCACATTTTTGTTTCTTCTCCCTAGGCTCCATTGTTGCATCCACAGATTTCCCCCTAGCATTTCTAGTCTGTCGAGGCCACAATCCCATTTTCCTTGCCGTTTCTCTTTGCCCTTCCTTCCGAAACCTCACGTAACTATTCAAGATAGCCGGATGTCTTCCACCTAGGCTACGCCACTTCATCTCATTTTCAACTTCACGCTTGTCATAGAAGAACTCGTAGTCACACTTTCTTGTTTTCTGTTCATAAGAACACATATGTCATAACACTTTTTTTGTGACCATGTCATGTGCATTATTTCATATAAGGAAGTAAAACTCACCAAATCATCTTCAACCATGTGTCCACAATAACGACCGATGCCCAACTCCGATGGAACTAAACCATAGTTCGCAACTACGCCGTAGTGGCACTTGTGCGGTGGAGCATGGAAATCCTCCTTCTCTTTACCCTTTTCCTTTCCATACGACTCAGGCCAATATGACTTTGGACCATAGTCATATTCAGAGAAATCACAAAGTGGATACCCATTCTGCACAAGTCAAATGTCAAAGTTAGAACTTCGTTCGCAACATTTATTGTCTTCCACAATTCTAAGCATGCATGAACTCTGCTATCATCTCATATTGCATCACTAACCTTTGACGTATTTCTGCACTGAAAGGTAGGGGTGTAAGGACACCCTTCCGCCCTCTGAGGAATCTGGGCAGGCACACCACAATGGCACAAGGGTGGATTAGTCATACGCGCGGCGATTGCTTGTTTCTTCTCTTCGTCTGTCATTGGTGGTGGGTTTGGTGGAGGAGGCACCCAACGCTTGAATGTCTCGTACGGCTTTTTTGACCATTGCTTAAAATGCAAGATTCTTGGGTCAAACATTTCTGGGCCATCAATCCACTGGAAAAAATAGCACATCTCCTCTGGCTGCACCAAAACAAACATTTGTTTTCATCAACCAACTTTCAAAGCAAGAAATGTTGTAATGCAACCAATCAACAGAAATTCTACTTACACGAGTATCACCACACGAGTAGTATGCCCGAGCCGCCGTCTTAGGGTGCATGGATTGAATTACCTTGGCAGGCTTGCCACAGTCACAATTTGGAACAGGCAGGGCAGGTGGTACAGGTGCATCCTTGCAGGATACATCGGGATAGAGCTCCGCGGGCCGATTCTTCCACTTGTTCTCACGCCACAGACTGTCCATGCTCTGCAAAACATAACTCAAACATAAATCCTAGGTAAAAAACCTCCTATCAACCACTAATTTCATAGATAAATGTCTTGAAAAATTATATAACCTAGATAAATGTCTTGAAAAATTATATCACTAATTCTACATGTGCATATAGGCACTCAACATGTGCATTCTCCATATCTATCACGAAATTGACATTACACATATATATTTTCATAGCATTTTTCAACTATATACTACCACTCATCGATTCAGCTTCTACAAGATGAAAAATTCAGTGAGATACACCACCACATTGCATATCCACGACACAATCCTCCTATCAACCACTAATATCATAGATCGAGACCAATATCATTCATCTAGGGTTTCTTCAAATACTAACTACCATTCCAACCAATCAAAGAAAATATGAGGAGGGGAGAGGGCTTACCTTCACCGGAGGGAGGGGGGCGTGCCGGCCAGGGAACCCTCACCGCCGACGGGATCTGGCCGGCGGCGCTGGGGGCCGGCGGCTCTGTCCAGAGAGGGAGGAAGGGAGGAAAGAAGGAGGCCGGGCGGCCTCTGGCGCGCGTTCTGTTTAAGTCGCGAAGCACGACGCCAGGCCCTTTAGCGCCGTTCTTATATAGCACGGCGCCGAGAGGCATGGCGCCGTGATAAGATGGCACGGCGCCTTCTCTTTTGGCGCCGTCATTTTTGACAGGATTTTCAACGCGACACGTTGGATCCCACGTGGCACAGTATGGCACTAGGTTACTTGGCGCCGTGTAATCTAACCTTGGCGCCGAGGGAAGTGGCGCTGTGCTTCGGGTCCATTTCTCAGAATGTTTCCGCCAGGGACCCAAATGTAAAATTATTACCGAAAAAGGACCAAATTGCAAAAATTTTACGCTACTGACGAGGCCATGGACCAGGGCCCACCAAGACCCCTAAAAAATGCAGTACGGACCCACGTACGGCATGCTCCGGAAGCTAACACAACGAGTGTTACGCTGCCCGAACACGTGAAGGCCCGTACGACCAGTTTCCGCCATGGGACAGAAGGCATGCGGCCCATGGCCGCCCACACCCTCTTCCCTGAGTACGTGGTGGCCCGTACGACAGGTTTTCACCTCCACTCCCGACTACTCGCTCGGACGAGTAGTTTCTGCCTCACGGCCGCGACTACTCGCTCGCACGAGTAGTTTCCGCCTCGGAGCCACGACTACTCGTTCGCACGAGTAGTTTCCGTCACCGACCCGCACAGGCTTCGCGGCGAAGGCGCGTGGCGTGTGGGCCCATCAGATCGGGGTCCCAGGAACTCTGCGCACGCTCCCCCTCGCACCGCCACGTGTCCGCTCCGCCGCAGCGGTCCACCCGGGCCAGGCCGATTCGGTGTTATGGGATGGATTCGTCAAACCCTGCCACGAACGGCACAGTGGCCATCGTACCGCCAATGGCGTAATGGGCGCTGGGCAGCGTACGATACAGTACATGCTACACCCTAAGCATTGGAAGACGTGGCATAGATCACCTACTCGCACGAGTAGTTCTTCGCCTCCGACCAGTTCAAGACTTGGCCGTCAAGGCCGCAAGTACACAGGCCCCGTTGGTGTTCTGTGATACATGGGTGCACGACTCACCACGTGGCAACCGCCCGGCGCTGGTCCGCTCTGGCTGGGTCGATCCTGTGTCAGAGGTCGGATCTTCCTGCTGCTCCTCAAGCAGGGACGGTACGTATCGTACCACGGAGGGCACGGGAAACACTGCGCCACGAACGGCACAGTGCAAGCCGTCACCTATCCCTCGATCGCCACGGTGCAGACTACTCCGTTTCCACAGTACCCAGAAAAGACAAGCCCCTGATCCACTGACGGGATCAGGGCACGTACTCTACCTCCTGTACCCGACTAACTACCCGGAGAAGGGCGCAGGATGCCCCGGGACGGCTGCTTGGGACGAACGGGATCTACATTGTCACCCAAGGCCCCGTAACAGTGCTTCGCCGCTGCTGCTGCCTGACAGCCCGATGCAGAGAAGGACGCCTCGCACTATAGACCAGCCCACATGCACTCGATGTAACCGCCCTGAGCCTCCCCCTTACGACTATAAAAGGGAGAGACAGAGACGCTCACCAGACACGTTTGTTTTCACCCCCACACGCACTTAGCATCGATATCTCATTTCATACAAGCACCGCAAGCACTTACACACTCACGTACGCAGACTTCTGCTACTTGAACCACTCACTCACCAGGGACTTGGGCTCTGCACCCTCTCCCGACTTGTTTGTACCCCCTACTACAAACTCCCGAGCATAAGGAACACTTCCTCTCAGACTGGACGTAGGGAATTACTCTCCGGAGGCCCGAACCAGTATAATCCCGAGTGTCTCCTGTGCTGCCGTGCGGACCGACGACACGTGCTCTCATATAAATTTACTTGCCGGTGGTAACAAACCCCGACAGTTGGCGCGCCAGGTAGGGGCCTTCGCGTGTTTTCGACATTCTTTTTAGGGTCCGCACGGCCCTCCCATCGTTCGCTTCAACAAAAGCCGTCACCAAGCCGCTGCTGATGGACTCCCCCGTGGGATCACCGGAGTCGCTCGTGGCCGGGCTTGAGATCCGGTTCGGGAGCCTGAACTTCCGAGCGACTGGAGACGGCTACGTCATGCGCCTCGTCGACGAGGTCATCGATGCACCTACTCCGACTCCTGCTCCAACCACCTCGCCACGCTCGCCCCGACGCAAGAGGCGCTCAGGCAAGCGCTCAAAGCGGGCCAAGGCGGAGCGGCGTAGGGTAGCACGTGCAAGATCCCCTCCGCGGGTCGAAGCTGGTACACCGTAGCCCACTGGCGCGCGGATGACTCCTTGCCGTCAGACTCGACGGAGCGCATCGCCAGGGAGAGCGCCCCGATACCACCTCTTCATGGAAGAAGGTCCTACGCAGCGGCGGTGTGTTCCTCTTTATCGAGCACGGACTGGGCCATGTACGGGAACCACCCCAGCCATCACCTCTACTGCAACATGGGGCTTGCTGCAACCTCGCGCGACGAGCAATACCTCGTCACCGACGGCACAGATGATGTTTTGGACTCGGAGTGGGACTACTCCGGGCTTCGCGACGCTGGCGCCTTCTGTCGTTTCCAGTCGGCGGCAGACTATTGCTTCGGCTACTCCGACGACTCCGACGACGGGGGTTACGACCCCTCACGCGAGTGCTTCGTCGTCGGTAACGCTCGAAAACTAGTCGTACGGGCCCTCGGGAACTCGGTGGCCTAACACTCGTTGTATTAGCCGCCAAAGTGTACCATACGTGGGTCCGTATTGCATTTTTTAGGGGTCTTGGAGGGCCCTGGTCCATGGCCTCGTCAGTAGCCCCCGAGCCTGCTGAGGGAGTCGGAGACTCACTCCCAGGATCAACTGTCGTGGAGACGAGGAGACTTGTTGTGTTTTCTCCGGCAGGGACGCGCGAGCGGGCCCGCGGGTAGTAGCCCCCGAGCCCACGGACAAGTCGGAGACCTGTGCGTGGGGTTGAATGCTGAACTCTTGGATAAGTCGGAGATTTGTGGCTTGCCGTGTGGTGCGCACTGTGGGGCAACTGGCGGAGATCTCGTGCTGGTCGCGAGATTTGCGGGCCCCACTTCGGGTGACGTGCCGGCACGGTCGTGGGCGGCGGGCTGTAGCGGGGCGCGCCTTTTGAGGGGCGACGCTTCAGCGGACGGAGGACATGGGCCGAGGCGGTCTGGGCATTAACTGCGGGAGGGGGGATAATCATTTCTCCCCTTTATATACCGCGGCCGCCGGCCAAAATTTCCCCTTATGCTTCCTTGTGCTTTCCGCCGCCTTCGACTCTTGCCTTTGCTTTCGTGCTCGCCATGCGCAAGCCACCGCGCTCATCCCGCCTTCGCGTCGCAAGCTAGCTTCACCCACCGCTGCCTCCACAGCCGACGCCATGTCGAACTGGTCATCCTCGACGGTGACCTGGTCCAAGATTGACCGCCTCGCCGCCGACGGCATGCTGCCGCCGCTGACCGAAGCGGGAGAGTGGAGGGTGCCTGGGCCGGAGCGTAGCCCCCAGCCCCCTGCGGGGTATGTAGTCTCATTCGTGCTGTTCCACGGCGAGGCTTCTCCGTCCCGGCGGGGCGGTTCATCCGCGCCGTGCTCGAGGAGGACGGCTTGGAGCTCCACAACCTCAACCCGAACGGCGTCCAGTAGATGGCGGCGTTCGAGGCCTTGTGCGAAGGGTACCTGGAATAGGGAGCCCATTGGGACCTGTTCCGGTACTTCTACAGGTTTGTCTGCGTGAAGGACAACAACTCCGTCGCGGTCATCGGGTGCACCGGTCTCCGCGGGAAGCAGGGAAGGATGGACGAGTACATCCCCACCAACCTGACTTCCTCCAACAGCGGGTGGCACCGAGATTGGTTCTACCTCAAGAACGATCTCGAGAATCCGCTGCCTGAGTTCACCAACCGCTGGTACGATCGGGCGCCGGCGAAGTGGAGCTACAGACCGGAGAAGAAGGATCATCCCCGGTTCCTCAATAGCGCCCTCGCCGCCCTCAAGATACTCCGCGACAGCGGGGTGAACTTCATCACCCTGATTGGTGGTTGCCACGCTCGGGGGATTGTCCCACTCTGTCGTCGCGCGCTGCGCCTCTGGGGGATGACGGATGACCGAGTTCCTTTTGAGGGGACTGTGACTGCTCATCCCCTGCCTTCGCTGGACGAGGTTCAGCGCCAGGAGACCCAGGCCACTGGGGTCGCTTATCTATTCTGTCCGCCGCTGGACATGTTGCCGATGCTTCCTTCCCCGATTACTGCGGGCCTGGTACGCCATCTCCCGACTTCTTTTCGATTTGTCTTTTGTGATTACGGGAGGTGATTGTCTTGTGTTTGCGCAGATAGGGGCCGTGCACGTCCTCGCCTCTCATCCTCTGCTGGAGGAGGACTGGACGCTCACCCGGGAGATTGCTGCGCGGCAGCAGCGGTGTGGGGAGCGCAAGAGGGCCCACCAGCAGAAAGAGATCGAGAAGCGGTCGAGGAACGACGGCCGCGCCTCGCGCCGGCGCAACAGGGAGGCCGACGTCTCCAATGACGAGGACCCCTCGTCAGCGCCGCCAGACACGGACGAGGCCGAGTACGAGTTCGAGTGGACCGACGATGAGGCGGCGCCGTCCTCGCGGCCACGCGGCGGATCGGTGCCTGCCTCGACCACAGCTGGCGTCGGCTCAAGCCAGCAGGCGCCACCCCCCTCTTCCCGGGCTGACCAGCCCTGGACGAGCAGCCGTGTTTCTCGGCGGGACCACCGTGAGAGGAGTAGGAGCTCCCCACGGTGCGGCGACCCCAGCCGCCACGAGTCGAGGCGTGACACTTCGCGCCGCCATCCTTCACGCCGGAGGTCTCATTCGCCCTCTGTGCGTCCGTCGCGGGCACCACGAAGCGCGCCGGTGGTCTCCCCTCCACCTGCAGCTCAGAGCGGGGGGCTGGCCCCGACCCAGTAGTGTCTCGTGTCGGTCGTCGTTGCTGAGGGTGGGTCGACCCCTCCTCCGACATCGGCGTCATCTGCAGGGAGCAAGAGGGCAGCGTCTCCGCTCAACCCCACCATTGGCTCCAAGCGGCCCCGTCACGTCGCAGAGAGGTGAGCTTCGGGCTGCTACCTTTCGGTTCTTGTCTCGTGTCCATGGCGAGTACACCTTTTGCTTGTTGTTGTGACATTCTTTGTGTTTCAGAGCGCCCGACCGCCGCACCATGAGGCCTGCGCCTGTCAAGTCCTTGCACCGCCAAGCCCGGGTGGTCGGGGACACACCGTCGCCGAGCGACCCGCCGGCCTCCCTTCAGTCGGGGGCTGCGGCTGAAGAGGCGGATGGGTCTAGGACCCAAGTGATGATGGTCCCCCCACAGGGAACTGCGAGCCTGACTCGTAGCGACCTGTCAATGGGGATGGTGGGTTTGGGGGGCGAGGCCCCCACTGAAGAAGCGCTCTCGGCCCACGCGGCCGAGTTAGCGTGGTGCCTGTCCGGAGCCCAGGAGCAAAACCAGGAAAATCCTGCTCCTGAGGCGCGGGAGGGCGATGATGAACAGCCGACCCCCGAGTCGTTGACAGGGGTAAGCAATGATGCCGACGTTGAGCGGCCAACCCCCGAGTCACTGGAGGGGACGGCCGCTGCCGCTGCGGGCTCTGAGACCCCAGCCCCCGAGCCGCTGGGGGGGAGCGGGGAGCACCACGGCGGAGGTGGAGATGGGGACTCGAGCCCCCGAGTCGATGGCGGTAACGGGGAATACTGTTGAGGAGGTGGAGGCGGCCAACCTCGACTCCGAGGAGGCTTCTGCCACGGCGGCGATCGTGGTGACCGAGGGGGTCGCCCCCATTTTGTCGATCGCCGTATCGGACGCCGCTCCTGCGGAGGTGATCGTCATCCCGGCGTCGCCTTCTCCGGTCGTCTCTCCCGTCGGGACGGTGGATGAGCAGATGCCACCCCCGATTTCGGAGGTCGGGGAGAGCTCAAGGTAGCAGAGACCGACCACCTCGACGGTGGGGGAGGAGGAGGAGGAGATGGAAGTCCCGCCGCTCTGGCTGGTGTCCGTCTCGCCGGTCCAGGCTTCAGTTGGCTTGGATATCGATAGCGACGCAGTGCTAGCGGCCCCTCACCGTTTAGAGCGCGGCCTGCGCCTAAGCGAGCTGGCGCTGCGTCAGTCGGAGCGGGCGATCAGGAATCTGATCCCCGCCTCGAGGGTGAGTCCTTCTTTTTCCTCCTCTTCGACTTCTCACACTTGTTTTTCCCTTCCTTCTTATCCGTGCAATTCTCATGTGGTTCATGAGCTCGTCGGGCGCTGCGACGACAAGGCGCGGGCCTTTGAGGCACTCCGTGCGGAGAAAATCCGGCTGGAGTCGCAGCTTGCCGCGGCCCGTCTTGTGGCAGCGGACAGCGAGGTCGGCCGGTCGGCTGAGCGCGCGTCCCTTGAGGCGAAGGCGAAGGCTGCTGAAGACCGTGCGGCCACGGCGCAGGAGGAGAAGACCACCCTGGTGGAAACACTGGCCGCGGCGGAGCAGGCGGCGGTGGCGCTACGCTCCAATGCCGAGGCCGCTACCCGTACTGCCCTCCAGGAGAAGACGGAGCTCGAGACCAGGGTAGGCCGGGCCGAGTCCGACCTCCAGGCGGCTCGCGAGAGGGTGACGACGCTCGAGGCCCACGTCGACAGCGTCACCGCCGAGAAAGGTTGTCTTGAGGAAATCACCGAAAAGTGTGAGAATGAGATCATCAGTGAGTACCTCACGACTGGTTACCTCTGCTTTCTGTTTCTGTGTGGTTATTTGATTCGTGATGTCATCTTCCTTTCGGGGTGGACAGCTCTCCGTGTGGCTCGCACTGACTTGGAGAAGCAGGTCGCTGATCACGAGAGTGTCGCAGCCACCCGCCTCATCGAGAACCAGAAGCTGGTGGAGTTGATCAAGGAGGCTAATGAGAGGCTCAATAGTAAGAGTCACGTCCCCATCACATTTTGCCTTCTTTGAGTCAAGATGTTTTCTGCTGACATTGGTCTTTTTGTTTCCCTTCAGAGGTCGTGGCTGAGCTCGAGCAAGAAAGGAAGTCGCACATGGAGACCAAGGCCGACCTCACGCGGGTGGAGACAATCCGCAATAGGATGGCGTTGGCCATCATCAAGGCAATGGACGACCTTGGTGTTGCCTCCGGTCCCATCACGGATCGCTTGGAACTGGCTGCTGCGACAGCTCACCAACAGTCGATGGATGTGGCTCGCGACGTCGTCCGCAAGGTGGTGGCCATCTTCCTGTCGCATTACCCGGATATGGACAGAGAGCTGCTGGGCCAGGGATGGTGCCGGGTTACAGCAACGACTAGTACGACCACATTGAGGAAGGCGCCGTCGACTTCACCAAGATTATGATGGGGCACGCCCTCCACGACCTGGGCCTGTAGAGAAGAAGAAACAGAGTAGCCTCGCCGAGGCTTTAGGTTATGCTAATGGGTACTTGTGATAAACTTACGAATTGAGCCCTCGTGGCAGACTCATGGGTCGAGTACCCACGTTTATTTCAAGTTAAGCATTTTGTTTGTTCGCTATCCCTCCCCCGAGTAGTTATAGAGTCTGCGAGCCCAAGCGGTGTAGCTTAAAACTTTTGCTGACGGTGTCTTGCTCAGTAACCGCGGGGGCGTAGGAGCCTGGCGACTCGACCAGGCTTAGTTTTGAAGCGTTACTACTTGGGCGGGCAGCCCCCGAGTACTTGGGAGAAGGATAGGTGTGCGTATAAGTTTTTGCAAACAAGAAAACTCTTCAGAGTTCGCTTAGGCAGTTACCCGACAACCTTTCGAGGGGGCGAGTGATCAACAACTTGAGGTTTTAAACTTTGCTCGTGGGTCTTTGACGAGGTCATAGACCAGGGCCCACCAGGACCTCTAAAAAACACAGTACGGACCAACGAACAACGTACTCAGTGGCTGATACGCTGAGTATTAAGCCCCCGAGTACCTGAAGGTCCGTATGACTTGTTTCCGTCATGGGCCAAAACACAGACGGCCCGCGGTCACCGGGGCCCTTTCTCCGAGTACATGGTGGTCCACACGATGGGTCTTCACCTCCGTCTCCGACTACTCGCTCGTACAAGTAGTTACCGCCTCCTCCTCTGACTACTCGTTCGCACGACTAGTTTCCGTCATCGACCAACGCAGGCGTCGCGTGGAAGGCAAAGGAGGCGCGGGCCCCCTCCCGTTGAGATCCCGGGATCTCCGCGTGCGTTCTCCCATGCACCGCCACGCGTCTGCTGCACCACAGCGGTCCGCCCGGGCCTGGCTGATTCGGTGTCAGGGGCGGATCTGTCCACCCAGCCATGAATGGCACAGTGTCCGTCGTACCACGAACGGCGTGAGATGTGCTGAGCCACGAATGGCATAGTGCACGCTACGCCCTAAGCATCGGAAGGCAGGACAGCGAGACCCGTGATGCAGCACAGCAAAATGGCTTCAAGTCCACATCAAATAGGACACTTGCATGCCAAAGGTGGGGCCCACGACATGCAACAAGGAGGCCACCTCTCACCACTCGAGGACGCATGCAGGCATGCAAGGACCGGGCCCGGCCTTGGCTTGCGGTGGTGGGCATGGAGAAACAAGGCACAATAAGTAAGGCAACCACTCGAGTGCGCATGCGTGCATGCATGCAGGTAAGGGGTGAGACTTTTTCTTCCCCCTCCCGGTGTCTCTCTCTCTGAGTTTGCTTGGCTTGTACTCCACCTCTCTCTCTCTCTCTCTCTCTCTCTGAGCTTGCTTGGCTTGTACTTCGCCTCTTTCTCTCTCCCTCTTGACTGCCTTCACCTGTAAGCCTTCTCTTGACTTATAAAAGAGAAGGCACGGAGGGAGCCGAGAGGGGTCTTCTTTTTTACTTCTTCCTTCTCCTCTCTGGAGCACTTCTCTCTCTGTTCTTCTTCTTCCTCCAGCCAGACTTGGCTCTCACACACGTACGCAGACTCCTGCTACATGAACCACGTACACACATCACAAAGACTTGGGACCGAGCTCCCCCTCTCGCCCATTTGTATCCCCCTACTACAAATCAGTGCAAATAACACGAGCAGCTCGAACTGGATGTAGGGTGTTACTCTCTAGAGGCCCGAACCAGTATAAATCCTTGTGTCCATTTCGCACACCATCCGAGGCCCGACACACAGTCTTATAAATTTACTTGCCGGCGGTAACAAACCCCGACAGTCTTTTTACCGTAGCCGCGGGGGCGTAAGTACTCGGGGCCTGGACGAGCGCAGGTTTGTAACCGCTAGAGCCGTCATTCATCTCCCTTTAAGGGCTGCGAGCGTACCGCGACGGTCATTCGAGAGACCGTAGACGGTTTTCGATCGAAAAAAGATTTCGAAACGTTCAGGGGAGGGGTGTCGTAGCCCCGGGTAGCCCCCGAGCCCATGGGCAAGTCGGAGACTTGTCCGTGGGATGAGACAAGCATAAAGGCATTTTTTTAAGTAAAAACGCAAGCTTGAGGAAGCTATCATCTTCACGAAAAAGAAAGTAGCTCAGAGCTCTTGCACTATCATAAGATGAAAAAGAAGTAAATACTTAAGGGTAAAAACGGCGTAGCTGCTCTATGTTCCAGGTGTTAGAGATGACCCTGCCGTCTTCGTATTTGAGCTTAAAAGTTCTTGGTCGGAGCACCTGGTCGACGATGAACGGACCCTCCCATGGTGGCGAGAGTTTGTGTCGCCCCTCGTTGCTTTGAACTCACCGGAGGACGAGGTCACCGACTTGGAACTCGCGCTCCCGTATGTTGCGCTCGTGGTAGCGACATAGGGCCTGTTGGTACTGTGCCGAGTGGAGGAAAGCGATGCTACGTGCCTCGTCGAGCTGGTCGATGGCGTCTTCGAGAGCGACCTGATTGCCTTCTTCGGTGTGGGCCTGAACCCGTGGACTGCCGTAGTCAATGTCCGTCGGGAGGATTGCTTCCAACCCGTGGACAAGGAAGAAAGGCTTGCAGCCAGTAGCCCGACTTGGCGTAGTGTGCAGGCTCCATAGGACAGACGAGAGCTCTGCGGCCCACGTCGCTCGAAACTTCTCGAGGCGCTTGAATATCCACGGCTTCAGCCCTTGCAAGATCATGTCGTTGGCCCTCTCCACTTGCCCATTAGTCCTTGGGTGACTGACAATGGCCCAGTCCACGTGGATGTTATCGTCATCGCAGAACTTGAGGAATTTCTTGCCGGTGAACTGGGTACCATTGTCGGTGATGATAGAATTTGGAATCCCGAAACGGTAGATGATGCCGGTGAAGAACGCAACGGCCTCCTCGGAGCGGACATTTGTTATGGGCTTGGCCTCGATCCATTTTGAGAACTTGTCAATGGCGACGAGCACGTGGGTGTAGCCCCCGGGTGCTTTTCTCAAAGGTCCGACCATGTCCAGCCCCCAGACCGCGAAGGGTCAGGTGATAGGAATGGTTTGTAATGCTTGCGCCAGGAGATGAGTTTGTCGCGCGTAGAATTGACAGCCTTCACAGCTGCGCACAATCCGAGTTGCATTAGCAACCGCAGTTGGCCAGTAGAAGCCTTGTCGGAAAGCTTTCCCGACAATGGTCTTTGGGCCGGCGTGATGTCCGCATGTCCCTGCATGGATCTCCTGTAGCAGCTCCTTGCCCTGGTTGGCCGGGATGCAACGCATGAATATGCCTTCAGCGCCCTTTCAACGGAGCTCGCCATCGATCAGTTTATATGACTTGGCCATGCGGGCAATCCTTCGAGCCGTCTCCTTGTCAGACAGCAATTTTCCTTCCACCATCCACTCGAGGATCGGAATCCTCCAGTCAGGGTCTTCGAGGTTTGGCTCTCGAATCTCGTCAATCTCCATGACCTCTTGCGTCGATGGCTCCGGCGGCTTGTCCTCCTCGGAGCGGACGGACGGCTCGTGCTGGTCGCTGGCAAAGACCCCGTGAGGCACGGGTTTTCGATTCGCCGCCGCCTTCGCGAGGGTATCCGCCACCTTGTTGTACTCGCGCAGTACATGATTGAGCTCGAGCCCATGAAACTTGTCCTCCAGCTCACGCACCGCCCGGCAGTACGCGGCCATCTTCGGACTTATGCAGTTTTTCTCCTTCATTACCTGTCCTACGACCAGATCGGAGTCTCCCCTGATGTCGAGGCGCCGGATTCCTAACTCGAGGGTGATCCGGAGACCGTTGATGAGTGCCTCGTACTCCGCGATGTTGTTGGAGGCCGCGAAGTGTAGTCGGACCATGCACTCCATTCGTACGCCCAGAGGCGAGATGAATACAAGTCCGACTCCGGCTCCTTCCGTCATAAGTGACCCGTCGAAGTACATGAGCCATGTCTCGTGTTCGATGGGAGCAGGGGGCGTCTGGATCTCCGTCCATTCGGAGACGTAGTCAGCCAATGTCTGCGACTTGATGGCGGTGCGAGGTGCATATTCGATGTTCTGTCCCATCAACTCGAGGGCCCACTTCGCAATTCTTCCTTCTGCCTCTGGGCTTAGTATGATTTCGCCGAGCGGGTACTTGGACACCACTGTGATGTGGTGTGAGTCGAAATAGTGCCGGAGCTTACGCTTAGTGATGAGGACAGCGTAGATCAACTTCTAGATTTGCGGGTATCGCGTTTTCGAATCGGAGACGACTTCGCTCACAAAGTAGACGGGGCGCTGCACTTTCTGTGTCTTCCCAGGCTCATCTCGCTCGACTACTAAAGCCGCGCTCACGACCTGGGTTGTTGCGGCGATATATAGGAGCATCGGCTCTCCCTCCGCGGGTGCAGTGAGCACATGTGGGCTCTCGAGTAGTTTCTTGAGCGAATCGAGTGCCTCCTTGTTGACATTGCTAACGTCATCGACTAGAAACGGATATAAGATCCATCTCTATCGACGGCACCAGAAATGCAAAGGTATATCTTAACATGATGCTAAGTGTATATTAGATGTTGCTTTCAGATTAAACTAAAAGGTGAACTCCGACACGATTCATAGCACAACTCGATATAGGTTGTCAGCCCTGACTGGTGTGCCAGAAAACGCACGGATATGGTACTCTTACATATGCCTTGGATCTCTAGAAAAGAAGATATATATAAACTGGGAATCCGCAAGCGCACAGATATGAATATACCATTGTAGCATTTTAACCAGGAGTAAAACCAGGTTTCGTATTTATATTCTACCACAGGGAAAGAAGTCTTTCTAATCCATAATAGCTAATACATGCTCATCTCTCAGTTTTATAATGTAGAGTGGCCAAAATATATCAATTGCTATAAACAGGGGTAAGTCACATAAAGATAAAGATATTGATAGCATTGTTCAAGTCATAACATCATGAGCAGCTAGAAAGTGTCATTATAGCAAGAGAAACATAGCAAAGTCTAGTTAGAGAGGATACTCCTCGGTAACTCTAAACTATATGTCAATGCAAACTATGATTAGTGCAAACATTTAACAATCATGGAAGAAGAACTATTATATTAATGCATGGGGAGACTATCCAGGAGGATCAAGGCCGAAACTTGAAACAACCCAAACAGTATAAGGCTCCACTAGTCCTATACACGGGGGGTGGACTGCGAAGGACTCAATAGTGCTGTCACCACCACGATCTACCACATGACCTGGCATATAGGGTGCAATCGTAGATAAATACAATATAAGCATCACGCTTACACTGTCTTTACCGTTCACCCATGTTAACAAATGATCTAGGTGAGGGCTATACGACTCCATACATGAATATAAAGGCAAATCAACTATGCTAAACATGTAATCATAATAAACACCAAAGCATATAATGTCGAATATAATCATTGATAAGAACATATGTCTGTATAACAAATGTAAGGAACTAGATAAGAACTTACAAGAGTGAAGCTAGATCAGTATCTCGATCAGCCTCTAGACGATCAGGAGCCAAGTAGACGCCTTACCTCCTCCTAAATCTAGACTAGCTAGCTACTCTGCTATATGGTGTTTCTAGGGCGTAGTATCTCTGACTTGATGACTTGATCTAGTGTATGCAAACTCAGGTTTCCAGATGCCTCTGCCAGGGGGCAGGGGGGCTGCTTATATAGCCCTGAGGGGTAGACGTGCGCCGTTTGATCAAACCGCCCTAACGAGTGGTTTAGATTGATCCTCATAGGCGGTGGAAGAACCTTCTGGAAGTAGGGCTGAGGTGGCGCCCGGGGGAGGCCGACCGGCCCCACCACCAGGCCGATCGGGCTGGGGTGGGCCCCCCTCGGGGCCCACTTCGGCCAGGTGGTCCGTCGCTTCTTCTAGATGCTTCTTTCTTAGGTGCCAAGTCACGTTGAGTTCCGGAGCCTTCTGGAGTCTTCTAGATTTGATTCTTTTAGCACTTTTCCCGAATGGTTCCTAGATTTATATAATTTACCAAATCTCCAGAAAAACTGTTAGTGGCACCCTATTCTAAGTTGATATTAACATTTATGCCCTTTTCTCATGTTTAGTTGACTTATAAATATATAGGATAAGATGTGTCAACAAACTCCCCCAAGCTTACCCTTTGCTAGTCCCTAGCAAAGATATGCTTTAGCAGGATCAGGAGTTGCTACAACGCTTTCACACCTCAAAAGTACTATGATTTTCAAAACCAATTCTCCTCAACAAGATTGCTCTCTCTTACCTTCAACCTTTAAGCATAGCCTTTTCATAAATCTTGAGCAAATAAAAGACAAAACAATCAAGTCAAGCAGTATATCTCAAATTCTTTGATCAGCTATCATCCTGGGGTTTTGCACATTTTTCAGATAAAACTCAGAGATCCTGTGTATGACCTTCTCAAGCATGGAGTCACACTTGGCAAGATATGTATGGATGATAGTGTTGGATGGATGAGGGTGAAAGGTGGTAAGCCATTTAGCCTAGCTCTTGGACTATATCTCCCTTTCTAAGATTTTTAAGATCTGGGCTTTCCATTCTTAGAGAGGTGGGCTCTACTCGCCCCGGACTTTTGTCCATTTTTCTCTCTCCTTAGAGATGTGGGCTCTACTCGCCCTCGGACATGTGTCCATTATTCATCTCTAAATTTATTATATTTTTTTAGGGAGGTAGGCCCTTCTCGCCTAGTATGACACTTGTCCTTTTCTCTCCCTCTCTCTTCTCACTTTTTCCTCTTTTTTTCGAATGTAGCCCCAGAATCCTTTTTAACATTGAGAGAGATATATCCTAGAGTTGCATGAGCTGTATGGCTTGATGGAAAATGCGTACTTCCATGTCAGAAGCAGCATAAATGGTGGAATGGAATGATCTTGATGTGTATGACAAGCTCTTAAGGATCATAGACACAGGAACTCATCATATAAAATTTCATGATTTTTAAGATAAATCCAGGAATCAAGCTTCTCTAGGAAAATGATCAATAGCAACTCAACTTTTCATGAATCATCTTTCAAAGCCTAGACTCAGATTAAGCATGTACTTGCACAGGTTTTGGGTTTAGAGCAAATTAAGCATTTAAGCTTCAGGAGAATCTAGGTCTGAAAACTAAGCACTTTTAAAAGGAATTACGGCAGAGCAACTATTCATCATCTCCAAGCATATATCATCAAGATCATTATTAAAGGGAAAAGCCAACTAGCAGACTCTAGCATTTTATTCAAACTAAGACTTTTAACTAATACTCAAATAACTAGCTAACAACATAGGATAGTGATACTTATCGTGATAACTGGGGGTGCTCTCCCCCAAGCTGGATCTTGAAGTGATTCTTGATTCATCCTTGGAACTTGTTTGCCTTCAGGTCCTTATTAAATTCTCCCTGTAAATATTAGTCTCGCACATACCCGAAGGAACAAATTCTAGGATTATGCTGTGAGCCTTCATGTGCCCACGTATTTTTTTTGTGAATTTTTATATGCAAAAGGGATGCTAAAACAAAAATATGTGAATGCAATTTATTTTTTTTTATGCCGCCACGGTACGGAGTACATGGGGCCTTAAAGAATGCAAAAGCAGAAAATATTTTTATGATTTTTTTTTCAATGCAGGTATAGGGAAATAAACATGCTAAAATATGCAGTGCAGAATATAAAGATAAATACCGAGTTACCTCTCGGCGAGAGTTTAGAGTACTTACTCCCATGGCGTAGATGTAGTGGCCATTGATTGACCAGTTGATGACGCGGGTAGTGATTGGTCTTCCGAAGGTGTACTTTGATCTTTCTTCCTCCAAACTTGTTTCTTCGGTGGAGACCTTTCTGGAGTAACAGGTTCAGAATACTGGGCTGGTAGAAGCTGAGCGGACTTCTCCTTGATCTCTTCTTCAATGTTCTTGACATCCGTCAACTTTGTGTTCAGCTTGCGTTGTAATTTCTGAAGGCGTCTCCGCGTTTTGTTCTTCTTGGGCTGCTCAGAATCAGTATAAGTATTGAAGTAGCAGCGTACCTTTTCAGTTCTGAACTGGAAGTGGATCTCGCCAGTCCTGATGTAGATGATTGCTCTTATTGTGTTCAGGAACGGTCTTCCAAGCACGATGGGAGGATCTTGCTCATCTCCCATGTCTATGACTAAAAAGTCAGTCAGGACATAGTGGTCCTTTATCTTGACAGGTACATCTCGTGCAATTCCTTCCGGGAACCGTTGTAATTGATCCACCATCTGCAACATTATATATGTGGAATACAAAGGCAGGTCACCATATATTAATTCGTAGGTTACCTTAGACATTAGGTTGATGCCCGATCCCGTGTCGCAGACAACTCGCTGGAAGTTCCATTGATTGATGGAGCAGTGGATTGATGGAATTCCAGGGTCTTCAAGCTTTGGCAGTAATGGTGAAGGGAACAGGTTCTCATTCTCTGATTGAATCATGTTGATCATCCAAACTTCCTCCACATGCGGTTGAGGTCGATTGTTCTTCTTATTCCTCCTTCTATCTCTTCTCTTCTTCTCGACAACTGGCTCGTGTTCTTGGGGGTAAGGATATCGGGGGTGTGCAGGAGCTTTTAGGATCTTGTTCTTGAAATTGAATCTCTCCTTTCTCCCATTGATGGTGAAGACGATCTTAGCGGCGTCGACGTAGATGATGGCTTTGGCTGTGGCAAGGAAAGGACGTCCCAAAATGATTGGAGCGTTTTCACTTCCCCCAGTCTCGACAACAACGAAGTCGGCAGCCACGTAGGAGCGTCCTACCCCCAAACATACGTCGACTAGGATGCCCTCGGGGTAGCATAGTGACAGATCTGCAAGCTGCAAGCACATGGTTGTATACAATAAAGGAGAACCATTGATTTTCTTATATATTACCTTAGGCATTATGTTGACGCTAGACCCAAAGTCACAAAGTGCATTCTTGAAGGTGTAGGCTCCAATAGTGATGGTGATGATGGGCCTTCCTGGATCTCCTCTTTTGGCGGGCATGCCCCAGTCAGTCCATCTTGGGCCTTCTTCTGTCTTACTCGAACACAGATCTGCAGAATAGATATCGACAAGATTTGCAGATTCTAATTCTTCTGGCTGGCCCGGAATCTTACCTGGGTTAGCCGTGGGAACAGATGATGCCAGCTGAGAAATCTGAGATTCTAGCATTTTATTAAAGCTATGTTGGTTCTTGATGGCAGAAGAAAAACTTTCCATTTTATTACTAATAGTTTCTAGCATTTTATCATTGGAAGCTAACTTCTTAGACCGATTATCCATAATTCTACCCTGGTTTTGGACTAAGTCTCTTAAAGGTGAGAAATTATTGGAAGAATTATTACCTTGATAATTACCTGAATAGTTACCTGGGTAGTTGGTCCTCTGCTGAGTCCATCCTTGATTCTGCTGGGGACGATATTGGTTGTTATTGTTGATGTAGTTCACGTCCTCCTCCAGCTGAGGGCATTGACTCCCTGAGTGTCTAGTGTTTCCACACTCTTCACAGGTCATGCGGGATTCGAAGAGTTGCATGACTTCCTTCTTCTCAGGGGCTTTGTCTTCAAGCCTCTTCATCAGTAAATCCATTTTGGCAGACAGCATGTCTACCTCCTTGAGCTGGTGCATTCCTCTTTCTTTCTTGCGGGGTTGACGTTCCTCGTTCCAAGCTTGATTGGACGCCATCTTTTCCACAAGGTTAGTATCTTGAGTAAGTGTAAGGGACAGGAAAGCACCTCCAGCTGCAGCATCCATCATTTCACGGGTGTTGGTAGAGAGCCCGTGGTAGAAGGTCTGCAAGAGCAACCAGTTTTCCATTCCATGATATGGGCATTCTGAAATGTAGTCTTGAAAGCGCTCCCATGCTTCAGGAACAGATTCCTCGTGTTGCTGCTGGAAACTCGAAATTTTCCCCCGTAAGGCATTTTGGTTTTGCCTATAGGAAAGAACTTTGCCAGAAAGGCAGTAGAACACAATGTCCAAGTTGTAAATTTGTCTTTGTTGGAGTAAAACCATTGCTTCGCTCACCCCAATAATGAGGATGGGAATAAATGAAGTAGGACTGCATCACTTGGCACATCTTTGATCGTGAAGGTGCTACATATCTCCAAGAAATGTTGAAGGTGTTTGTTGGCATCTTCATGAGCTTTTCCACAAAATTGGCTAGCTTGTACCATGTTGATCAGCGTAGGCTTGAGCTCAAAAGCAGCATTTCCTACAGCGACTATCGGACCAGTACGAATGTTGTCCGGGGTCGGTGCGGAGTATTCGCGTAGGGACTTGTTTGCCATTACTTCAAACGTGGGTGTTAAGCTTCGCGCTGTTGAATCTCCCAAGGCAGAAGTCGTGGGCCGAGAATCAGGAGACTTGAGCTTTGACCTTGCCTTCCTTAAGATTTTCTCTGGATCTGAAACGAAGTTTTCTAGAAGATTCTTATTCATACATTACCCTGAAATAAGATAGACAAAAGTGGAAAGAACAAGGGTAAGCCTGTTTAAGCAATGATAATTTGGGTTCTCGATACATTATGTGTGAGAGATGCATGCATGCTATTACTGAAACTTTTTCATCTAGGCTATAGACTTTCTTTCCCCGGCAATGGCGCCAAAAATGCTTGTTGACATTGCTAACGTCATCGACTAGAAACGGATATAAGATCCATCTCTATCGACGGCACCAGAAATGCAAAGGTATATCTTAACATGATGCTAAGTGTATATCAGATGTTGCTTTCAGATTAAACTAAAAGGTGAACTCCGACACGATTCATAGCACAACTCGATATAGGTTGTCAGCCCTGACTGGTGTGCCAGAAAACGCATGGATATGGTACTCTTACATATGCCTTGGATCTCTAGAAAAGAAGATATATATAAACTGGGAATCCGCAAGCACACAGATATGAATATACCATTGTAGCATTTTAACCAGGAGTAAAACCAGGTATCGTATTTATATTCTACCACAGGGAAAGAAGTCTTTCTAATCCATAATAGCTAATACATGCTCATCTCTCAGTTTTATAATGTAGAGTGGCCAAAATATATCAATTGCTATAAACAGGGGTAAGTCACATAAAGATAAAGATATTGATAGCATTGTTCAAGTCATAACATCATGAGCAGCTAGAAAGTGTCATTATAGCAAGAGAAACATAGCAAAGTCTAGTTAGAGAGGATACTCCTCGGTAACTCTAAACTATATGTCAATGCAAACTATGATTAGTGCAAACATTTAACAATCATGGAAGAAGAACTATTATATTAATGCATGGGGAGACTATCCAGGAGGATCAAGGCCGAAACTTGAAACAACCCAAACAGTATAAGGCTTCACTAGTCCTATACACGGGGGGTGGACTGCGAAGGACTCAATAGTGCTGTCACCACCACGATCTACCACACGACCCGGCATATCGGGTGCAATCGTAGATAAATACAATATAAGCACCACGCTTACACTGTCTTTACCGTTCACCCATGTTAACAAATGATCTAGGTGAGGGCTATACGACTCCATACATGAATATAAAGGCAAATCAACTATGCTAAACATGTAATCATAATAAACACCAAAGCATATAATGTCGAATATAATCATTGATAAGAACATATGTCTGTATAACAAATGTAAGGAACTAGATAAGACCTTACAAGAGCGAAGCTAGATCAGTATCTCGATCAGCCTCTAGACGATCAGGAGCCAAGTAGACGCCTTGCCTCCTCCTAAATCTAGACTAGCTAGCTACTCTGCTATATGGTGTTTTTAGGGCGTAGTATCTCTGACTTGATGACTTGATCTGGTGTATGCAAACTCAGGTTTCCAGATGCCTCTGCCAGGGGGCAGGGGGGCTACTTATATAGCCCTGAGGGGTAGACGTGCGCCGTTTGATCAAACCGACCTAACGAGTGGTTTAGATTGATCCTCATAGGCGGTGGAAGAACCTTCTGGAAGTAGGGCTGAGGTGGCGCCCGGGGGAGGCCGACCGGCCCCACCACCAGGCCGATCGGGCTGGGGTGGCCCCCCCTCGGGGCCCACTTCGGCCAGGTGGTCCATCGCTTCTTCTAGATGCTTCTTTCTTGGGTGCCAAGTCACATTGAGTTCCGGAGCCTTCTGGAGTCTTCTAGATTTGATTCTTTTAGCACTTTTCCCGAATGGTTCCTGGATTTATATAATTTACCAAATCTCCAGAAAAACTGTTAGTGGCACCCTATTCTAAGTTGATATTAACATTTATGCCCTTTTCTCATGTTTAGTTGACTAATAAATATATAGGATAAGATGTGTCAACACTCCTACGCTTCGGGCCTCCACTGAAAGTGTTCCGACTTCTTCATGAGCTTATACAGCGGCAGGCTGCGTTCACCTAGTCGAGCGATGAACCTACTGAGGGCAGCGAGGCATCTGGTGATGCACTGTACTCCCTTCAGATTCTTGATGGGTCCCATGCCTGTGATCGCAGAGATCTTCTTGGGATCGGCTTCGATGCCACGCTCCGACATGACGAAACCGAGTAGCATGCCCCTGGGGACCCCAAAGACATACTTCTCAGGGTTCAGCTTCACACCGTGCTCCCTCAGCTTCTCGAAGACCGCGGTGAGGTCGGGGATCAGGTCACCCACCTTCTTTGATTTGACCACGATATCATCTACATAGGCCTCGATCAGTCGTCCGATGAGATCTCCAAAGACGAGGCGCATGCATCTCTGGAAAGTGGCCCCTGCATTCTTCAGCCCAAATGGCATGGAAACGTAGCAGTACGCGCCAAACGGGGTGATGAACGAGGTCGCTAGTTGATCGATTAGATCCATCGTGATCTGATGGTACCCGGAGTAAGCATCGAGAAAACAGAGGGTTTCGCACCCAGCTGTTGAATCGACTACTTGATCTATGCGCGGTAATGGAAATGGATCTTTTGGACATGCCTTATTTAGGCTCGTGTAATCAGCGCACATCCTCCATTTCCCATTCTTCTTCTTAACAAGTACAGGGTTTGCTAACTACTCGGGGTGGTACACTTCACGAATGAACCCTGCACTAATGAGCTTCTTGATCTCCTCGCCGATAGCCTTGCACTTGTCAGAATTAAAACGGCACAGACGCTGCTTGATTGACTTCGAGCCGGGCTTAATGATAAGCTTGTGCTCGGCGACCTCCCTTGGAATCCCTGGCATGTCGGAGGGTTTCCATGCGAACACATCGAGATTCGCGCGGAGGAAGTCGACAAGCGCGCTTTCCTAGTCGGAACCGAGCGTCGTCCCGATACGGAGTGTGCGGCCGTCGTCGGAGACGGGCACCTCCTTGGCATCCTTGGTGGGCTCGAAAGAGCAGACCGCTCGCTTGGACGTCTCGGGGATTTCTTGGTCCTCAGAGGGTGGCTCAGCGGAGAGCTTCTCAGACCGGATCAGTGCTTCAGCGAACTGGAAGCACTCAGTATCGCATTCGTACGCGTACTGGAAAGTCGTACTCACTGTGATGACGCCCTTTGGTTCGGGCATCTTCAGCTTGAGGTACGTGTAGTTGGGGACGGCCATGAATTTAGCGTAAGCTGGCCTTCCGAGTATCGCGTGATACGTCCCCGGGAACCCTACCACTTTGAAGGTGAGGGTTTCCTTTCGGAAGTTGTTCGGAGTTCCGAACATGACGGGTAGATTGATCTGCCCAGGGGAACCGTCTCCATCCCGGGTGCGACCCCGTGGAAAGGCGTCGTCGACGGCCGCAGTCGGGACCGCGGGATCCCCATGTCGTCGAGGGTCGACATGTGGATGACGTTGAGGCCGCTACCTCCGTCCAACAGAACCTTGTGCACACGCTTGGTGCCGAACAAGAGCGACACAACTAACGGATAGTTGCCTGGTCGCGGGACGTGGTCGGGGTGATCGCGACGGTCGAATGTGACCGGCGTCTCCGACCATTTCAGGAATGTCGGAGTTGCGTGCTCAACTTGGTAAACTTCTCGCCGGATCATCTTCTCCTGGCGTCTTGGTGGCCATGCCTCTGATCCCCCGAAGATCATCATAACAGCTCCGTCTTCGTGGGGGTAAGCAGCTTCATCGTGGCCCTTGTCCTTTCTTCCATCACTGGTCGGATCGGTGTTTTGTTTCTTCATCGTGCCGGTGAGGTAGGACTTCATCAAGTTGCAGTCCTTGAAGGCGTGCCTGATTGGGACCTCGTGGTTGGGGCATGGGGCCTCCAATAGCTTCTCGAAGTGACCCGTTGGCGGGTTACTTCTAGGTTTCGCCGCCTTTCGGTCAACAGCAGCCACCAGAGTGTCGTCACGGTACCTCTTGTCTTTACTCTTCTTCTTCTTGTTGGTTGGTGCGGACGGGCCGTCATCGACTTCAATCGGCTGTTTCCCCTTGCCAGTACCGGGGCTTAGCATTGCAGCCACGGCTTCTTCCCCATTGGCGTGGTCAGTACCAATATCGAGCAACTCCCGAGTGGTTCGTGGCTTCCGTCGCCCGATCCGATGGATCAGCGTGGCACACGTGGTGCCGTTCTGGAAGGCCGAGACGATGTCCGTGTCGGTGGTGCTCGACAGCTCGGTACACTGCTTGGAGAAACGACGAATGTAGTCACGTAGGCTCTCGCCCTTCATCTGCTTGCAGTTGCGCAGGTCCCAGGGGTTCCCTGGTCGAGCGTACGTGCCCTGGAAGTTCCTGAAGAAGGCGTCGCGCAGCTGCGACCAACTGTCGATCTTGCCTCGCGGCAAGTGCTCTAGCCACATGCGGGCTGCATCTGCGAGATGCAGCGGCAGATTCTTGATGATGAACAGGTCGTCCCGCGCTCCGCCGGCGTTGCACGCCAGCCGGTAGTCTTCTAACCAAACACTGGGGTTGGTTTCGCCATCATACTTAGGTATGGAGGTCATAGCCCTGAAACACGAAGGGAAACGAGCACCGCGCACATTCTTTCCAAAGGCGCGGCACCCTGAGGCATCAGGCGAGTTGCTCCGGCTCCGATCTTCGTCGCTGTCGTACCGGCCACCGCGCCGCTGACTGTACTCCTTACGAGGCTGCTGCTCGTAACCGTCGTCGTGGCCCACGTCCACCCTCCGTCGCGCCTTGATGGTATCACGCGCGTCGCAGTTGGGGCCCAAGCGGCTCTTGACCGGCACGTTGACCTCCTCAGACCGTCGCTGCTGCTGTGACGGCGCTGCGGGCTGTCGCGGCTCGGAGTGTCCGCGACCTTGCGAGCCCCGCCGTCGAGAAGCGGAGCTCTCCGCCTGCTGCATAGCGGCAGTCTCAAGGAGCGTCTTGATTTGTTTATGCATCTCTTTTTTTGAGGCGTGGCGGGCTCTGGGATCTTTCGGAGAAGAAGTGCAGCTGCCGCTAGATTTTGTGACGCCCTCTTGAAGACGGGCGTGCCGTCAACGACATCTCGATCGTCGTTGATGATGCGTTGCTGGATGTCCCTCGCGCGTACGCGAGCGGGAGTTGGATTCGGTTCTTGCCCGAGTTGTTGGTGAAGCTGGGCTCGCTCGTCGTTGAGCTGGCGCTGTGCGTCCTCCAACTCATCCAGTCGGGCCTGTTGTGCAGCGGTGTTGGGTGGGTCCTGTGCCCTAGCCGTGCTATCCGCCGTCGAGCTGTGGGCGGAGTGGACCGCTCCCTCTGGAGTGTGGGCTGGTGCTGGAGCAACAGGAGCGTTGCCGACAACGAAGCACTCGCGCGAGGGATCGTACCCCCCGTCGTCGGAGTCATCGGAATAACCGAAGCAATAGTCCGCCGCCGTCTGGAAATGACGGAAGGCGCCAGCATCGCGAAGCCCAGAGCAATCCCACTCCGAGTCCAAGATGTCGTCTGTGCCGTCGGTGATGAGGTATTGTTCGTTGGGCGAGGTCGCCATAAGCCCCATGTTGCAGCAGAGGCGGTGGCTGGGGTGGTTTTCGTACATGGCCCGGTCCGTGCTTGATGAAGAGGAATATGCTGCCACCGCGTAGGGCCTCCCTCCATAGAGCGATGGCATCGGGGCACTCTCCCTGGTGATGCGCTCCGTTGAGTCCGACGGTAGGGAGTCCTTTGCTGCGTCGACGGGTTGCGGTGCACCAGCTTCGACCCACGGAGGGGAGCTAGCGCGTGCTGCCCTGCGTCGCTCCGCCTTGGCCCGCTTCGCGCGCTTGCTTGAGCACCTCTTGCGTCGGGGCGAGCGTGGCGAGGCGGCTGGAGCAGGAGTCAGTGCAGGTGTGTCGGTGGCCTCGTCGACGAGGCGCAAGAGGTAGCCGTCTGCAGTCGCCCGGAAGTTCATGCTCCCAAACCGGATCTCGAGCCCAGCCATGAGCGACTCCGGTGATCCCACGAGGGAGTCCATCGGCGATGGCTTTGGTGATGGCTTCCGAAGCAAACGATGAGAGGGCCGTGCGGACCCTAAATGCAACGTCGAAAACATGCGTTCGCCCTACCTGGCGCGCCAACTGTCGGGGTTTGTTACCGCCGGCAAGTAAATTTATAAGAACGTGTGTGCTGATCCGCACGGTAGCACAAGAGACACTCGAGATTATACTGGTTCGGGCCTCTGGAGAGTAATACCCTATGTCCAGTCTGAGAGGAAGTGTTCTTTATGCTCGGGAGTTTGTAGTAGGGGGTACAAACTAGTCGGGAGAGGGTTTCGAGCCCAAGTCCCTGGTGTAAGAGTGGTTCTTGTAGCAGGAGTCTGCGTACGTGAGTGTGTGAGAGCTTGCGGTGTTGTATGAGATGAGATATCGATACTAAGTGTGTGTGGGGGGGGAAACCTATCTTGTAAGTGCCTCTGTCCTTCCCTTTTATAGTCGCAAGGGAGAGGCTCAGGGTGGTTACATCCGGTGTGTGAGATGGTCTACAGTCTAAGGTGTCCTTCTCTGCGCTGGGCTGTCAGGCAGCATTCGGTGCTCCAGGTGACGGTGTAGATTTCTCCTGAGTCGTGCATCCCAAGCAACCGTCCCGGGGCTCCCCGCACCCTTCTCCGAGTAGTTAGTCGGGTATAGGAGGCAGGGTCCGTATCCTGATCCCGTCAGTGGATCAGGGGGCTCGTCTTTTCTGGGTACTGTGGAAACGGAGTGGCCTGCGCCACGACGATCGAGGGATAGGTGACGGCTTGCACTGTGCCGTTCGTAGCACAGCGTTTCCCGTGCCATCCATAGTACGATACATACCGCCCCTGCTGGGGAGCGGCAGTGAAAGGATCTAGAGGTCGACTAGAGGGGGGTGAATAGTCATTTCTGAAAAATCACAACTTAAAACAACTTATCAGTCCAAAGTCCGGAGTCTCCGGATATTTTTCCGGATACTCCGGGAAATCCGGAGTATCCGGGAAAATGTCCGGATTGTCTGGGCTTTTGAGGAGGCGACTAAACCAGCAGGAATCAAACTTGCCCAAACTTAAATCTGTGAAAATAGGATATGCAATACAGAGATATAAGCCTGTTCCACCACTTAGAAACAGTAGGAACCTCACCACGAAGTAGATCGGTCACAAACCCTAGAAATGTACTCAAGAGGATTTCAAGCATACAACAAGAACAACAAGCACAAGAGACACAAGGGATTTGTTACCGGAGTTCAAGCTCACACCTTGAGCTCTACGTCTCCGTTGAGGAACCCACAAATGGTGGACCTTTACACCTAGGTCACTTTCCTCCCCCTAGCGACCACAAAGATCGAGCTAGGGTTACTTACTCAATCACGGGGTAATACAAACTTCCTTAGGCAGCCACAATCCTTTGGATGCTCCAAGGCAACGCCTAGCCGGCTAGGAGCTCAAAGCTCCTAGAGTAACAAACACGAGATTGCGAACCAAGCGAAGAACGAGGTGCTCTAGAGATGGGAAATCATCTCACTAGCACTCTCCAAGCTCTTGCTCTCAATCCCTCCTTTAATCCCCAACAAATCTCACCAAACCAAGGCCAAGGGGAGTAAAGAGGGAGAGTGAATGAGTTCTGAGTGTTGCAGGTCGAAATGGGCAAGAGAGAGGGAGTGGATAGGGTTGAGGGGGTATAAATACCTCCTCACCCAGAAAAAGAGTTGTTACAGCTCTAAGACCCGGAGTATCCGGACTAAGCCCGGAGACTCTGGGAAGTCCGGACTGTCCGCGATAAACCCGGAGTGTCCGGCCTTCCAGAGTTAGCACACTTAAGGATACCTCGGTGATCGTGCAGTGCAAGGTGTCTCTCATAGGATTTTGGTTAGTCATCTAGAGCACCTTTTCAACTCTTGGAAGATACAATTCATGTCCCTCTTAATAGTACGGCATTCCTAGGACTCAAATTCAAAATATAAAATAAATATACCTCCAAGGAATCCTTCTTTTAGCATCACTTCCTTTTTATATAGCAATGAAGCGCTTAGATGCCATCTTAGAATTTTAGTACCTGCTCATATACTCAATACATCATTAGTAGCTTAATGGTCCGTCATTAAATCACCAAAACCCACTTAGGGGGCCAAGATACTCTTCAATCTCCCCCTTTTTGGTGATTGATGACAACAGCTTTAAGCTTTTAAAAGAGAGATAAATAAATTCAGTAAAGAGCTTTTGATCTATCTTGCAACACTCCCCCTTAATTTGTGCATATGGAGTTTGAATCTCAAAGGTGCTTTAAGCACCAAATTTTGCACAAGAGAGAGAAATAAGAGAGTGTGACAAGATGATCAACAGTGGGGTGCTTGTGTTTGTGCAAACAAGATATATGTGATGCGTATGACAGTTTATACACTCAATGAAGGATAAAAGGGGCTGTAGTGTCAAAGCCCGGAGTGTCCGGATCCATCCCGGAGAATCCGGGAAACCCGGAGAGTCCGGAGAAAAATTCGGAGTGTTCGGACTTTGAAGAATCAGCAGAAATCAATTCATCACAGAAAATTTTTCAAACTATCAAAAGCATCCTTAGTCAAATAAAATGCAACCTAGATATCTAGCAT
The DNA here is from genome assembly GCA_036936925.1 of Cenchrus fungigraminus. NCBI lineage: Eukaryota > Viridiplantae > Streptophyta > Magnoliopsida > Poales > Poaceae > Cenchrus > Cenchrus fungigraminus. The sequence goes on from CM072777.1 coordinate 125,306,064, forward strand.
CACAAGCACACAACCAAATAGTCTCAAGCTCACATCACATAGTCTCACACATAAAAAGTTATTACAGACCAAGGTTCTCAAATACTCCAAGTCTTTAAACAAACTAAGATACTCACTCCCCCTTTGGCATCAAGCGCCAAAAAGGAAGTGTAGGAGCAGCAGCAGCAGCAGAGGATCACTCCGTGTCCTCATCTTCTCCTTCTTCTTCTTCTTCTTCATTGTTGTCCTCCTCCTCCTCCTCTTCTTCTTCTTCTCGTTCTTCCTCTTGCTCTTGCTCTTCTTCTTCCTCTTGTGCAGCAGTAGCGGCATCATGGGCATCCCACTCCACAAACAGGTCATCAAACTCGGGGATCTCGTGATAGGTATCCGTAGGAAGCCCAAGATGAGACTTGATCTCAATGATGTCACGGCGGTTTTCATTAGTCTCGGTGACAATGCGCTTGCACATGGAGAAGATGCTCTTGAATGCCCTCTTGACCATGGAGCCCTTAACCTTGCGAGAAGATTTAGATGAGTGTGAAGGGCGAGGAAGGGGCTCATCATCATGGCGAGGGGCAGCACTAGAGGATCCAGCAAATCTTGTGCTCTTCTTCATTGGGGCTCTCTTGTCTCTAGCACGAAGATGCCTAAGGGGCTCATGAGTGACATCCTTTGGAAATTGGGTATTGGTGACCCTCTCAATCATGTACATGATGTATGGAGCATATGGGAGATGCTTCATGGGGTCACACATAGCACGGCGAAGTTCATTCCAAATGAAGTCAAAGATGCAAAAGCCTTCTTCTTCAGAAGCCACACGGTTGAGGAGATTGACGGCATAGTGCCTAAGAGCGGTGATATCTCCCATCTTTGGATCAATGGTGGCACAGAAAAACTGATTGAAGTAGTAATAGTAGGGAATGAGATTATCAGCTTTTCCCTCGTAAGCAAGAAAGGCGGAGGGGAACATATATGCCATGTCCTTGGGCTTGTACTTGTCTTCATTATGGATTGGAGTGCGAGCTTCATTCTTTGAGCCAAGACCAAGCAAGCGAGAGAAGGTCATGTAGTCAATGGTGTGCTTCTCGCCTTGAGTGGTCCAAGTGATAGTGTTTTGATGAGAGTTGTAGTAGTAGGAGCAATGGAATTGAGCAAGAATCTCTCTATTCCATCCATATCTAAAACCCATGATCTCATATAAGCCAAGTTCCTTGCACCTATCAATGATGGCATCAAAGGCGGGATTCTCCAACTTCTCATAGTATGCCCAATCAATGTACTTCATCTCCACAATTGGTGACTTGTTCTTTGCCTTCATCTGTGGACTCCTTATCACTGTCTGATAGAAGTCCCTATGGAAGTCACACCAAAACCTTGACTCAAGCGCCTCACTAGAGATATACATGTAGACATCCTCCTCCCTTTGTTCTCTGACTGCAAGGGCATTTTTAGCATAGTCTCTCACCATTTGTTGGGCAAACCCTTGCACAGCCCCGGGGTTCCTTAGGTTGACAGGAGCAGTCACCACCCTCACATTTGATGGAAAGGTCATAGTGAGACGGGGTGGAGTTCTGGGACAGATTTGGGAGTAGGGAGTGGGACGATTCTTTGGCATGGATGAGCGAGGTACGGGCCTAGAGCGGGAGATGTAGGGGGCCTCACGGGGTTTCCTTGATGGCTGAGCTGGACCTTTCCCGTGACGCCTAGGAGCAACCCTATACTGATCAGCGTCTTCTTCCTCTTCTTCCTCTTCCTCACCAACAACTTGCTGTTCTTCCTCTTCTTCAATCTCTTGCTCGGTGTAGACAGGGGCACGAGCACGAGTGGACCGCTGAGAGGAGCCAAGCCCCAAGGTCTCATGCACTACCCCCAAGGTTTGAGGGTCGTGCCCAGCCTTAGTCCTCCTTTGGGTGGCCGGCTCGTCTTGCTTGTACTTCTTCCTCATGATCTGGAGATGAGTAGCAAGGAGTACATAAGAATTCATCTATGGAAAAGGTGTGTGACACGGTGATTTGGAGTTTCAGCAAGAAAATCCGGAGTATCCGGGGAAATTCCCGGACAGTCCGGGAAATCCGGAGTGTCCGGAAAAAGTCCGGAGTCTCCGGGTTTTCCTAGCGAAACCCTGAATCACAATACCTCACAAATCCACCATGGGAAACTTGAGATATTGCAGATCCACTACTTCTAGAGTCTAAAGAATATTCCTATCCAAGAGATTTCGCAAGATATGACCTAGAAAAGGAGATCGGGCAAAGGAGCCTTTGAATACCTTAGGGAAGAGAGGGAACCGAGGGAGAAGTCCTTCAAATCTTCAAATCGAGGGCAGCACCTTGCTTCCCACACCTTGGAGGCTTCAATCCCTCACTCTCTCAAAATTTGGAGGGTGGAAACCCTAAGTTCTATGGAGGAACCAAGGGATGGAGGAGAGGGGCGCGGGGGGACACGGGGAGGCGACGGGAGAGGGAGTAAAAACGGTCCACGCAGTGAAAAGGTGAAGACTAGGGTTTTGACTGCGGTAAAAACGTTTTTATAGGAGTTAAGGTCCGGAGTATCCGGGCTGAACCCGGACTCTCCGGGAAATCCGGAGTATCTGGGGAAAAGCCCGGAGTCTCCGGCTCCCCCTGAGACTGGGCAACAGATTTTCAAGGAATTGAGATTGAGATGGATAAAGATGATTATGAGTGAAACTAATGTGAGCTAGAGAGGTTCCAACACTTGATACTAGCCACAAACATACAATGAGAACTATAGTCCAAGTGTTGTACCTAGAGAAAAATCCAAATATTTTTCAACGCAAATCCACACCAAATTTTTCAAATCCTTTTCTTTTGTAAAGATCTAGCCTAAGACAATCAAACATGTGCATGATCTCAAGCCAAGTTACGAGAATCCAAGATATTCAATTCACTCCTCAAAGCACAAAACCTTAGTTCATCAAGAGGCTTTGTGAAGATATCGGCTAGTTGCTTTTCGGTGCTCACATGACTTAAAGCGATATCTCCTTTGGCTTCGTGGTCTCTCAAGAAATGGTGTCTTATGTCTATGTGCTTTGTTCATGAGTGGTTTACGGGGTTGTTCGCTAGCTTGATGGCACTCTCATTGTCACACAAGAGTGGCACCTTGCTAAACATACAACCAAAGTCCCTCAAAGTGAACCTCATCCAAAGTAGTTGAGCACAACAAGCACCGGCTGCAACATACTCGGCCTCGGCGGTGGATAAGGCAACGGAATTTTGTTTCTTGGAACTCCAAGACACCAAGGACCTTCCAAGGAATTGGCAAGTCCCGGATGTACTCTTTCTATCTACCTTGCAACCGGCATAGTCCGAATCGGAATAGCCAAGTAGATTGAAAGTGGAGCCCTTTGGGTACCATAAACCAAGGTTACTAAATACCTAAAGATTCTCTTAACAGCCATGAGATGACATTCCTTAGGATTGGCTTGAAACCTTGCACACATGCACACACTAAGCATAATATCGGGCCTAGATGCACAAAGGTAAAGCAAAGATCCAATCATGGAGCGATATACCTTTTGATCCACACTTTTTCCATCTTCATTTAGGTCAAGATGTCCATTGGATGGCATTGGGGTCTTGATGGGTTTGGCCTTGTCCATGTCAAACTTCTTAAGCATGTCATGAGTGTACTTTGTTTGACTTATGAACGTGCCTTCCTTGAGTTGCTTGATTTGAAATCCAAGAAAGAACTTCAACTCTCCCATCATGGACATCTCGAATCTTTTAGTCATAATCCTACTAAATTCATCCGCCCAAGCTTTGTTAGTAGAACCAAATATGATATCATCGACATATATTTGGCACACAAATAAATCATTCCCTTCTTTGTGAGTGAAAAGAGTAGGATCGGCTTTGCCTATTTCAAAGCCTTTCCTTAAGAGAAATTCCTTAAGGCATTCATACCATGCTCTAGGTGCTTGCTTAAGACCATAGAGCGCCTTATGGAGTTTGTAGACGTGGTTGGGGAATTGGGGGTCTTCAAAGCCCGGTGGTTGCTCAACATAGACTTCTTCGGAGATTGGGTCATTCAAGAATGCACTCTTGACATCCATTTGAAAGAGCTTGAAATCATGATGTGTAGCAAAGGCCAATAAGATACGAATTGCTTCAAGTCTTGCCACCGGTGCATAGGTCTCTCCAAAGTCCAAGCCTTCAACTTGAGTATATCCTTTGGCAACCAACCTTGACTTGTTCTTGGTCACTACCCCATCCTCGTCTTGTTTGTTGCGGTACACCCATTTTGTTCCAATCACATTTTGCTTAGGGCGTTCCACTAGGGACCAGACTTCATTCCGAGTGAAGTTATTCAGCTCTTCTTGCATGGCCATCACCCAATCAGCGTCTTGTAATGCTTCTTCCACGGAGAGAGGTTCAATCATGAACACAAAAGAGTAATGTCCACAAAAGTTTGCTAATCTTGATCTTGTGGTAACCCCTCTTCTTATACTTCCAAGAATGTTGTCAACCGGATGATCTCTTTGAACACTTTGACAAACTCTTGGATGTGGCTCAGAAGCATCTTGTTGAATCAAGTTTTCATTTCCTTGAATGTCTTGAGCATCATCTTCAGAGGGCCCAAACTCTCCGGGGTTGGGTCCGGAGTCTCCGAAATTTCCGGACTTTTCTCCGGAGTGTCCGGGTTTTGCAGCGGCAGTGAGGTTTGGTGATGCTTTAATGACTTCATCTTCTTCATCTTCTTCTTGAGGCTTGATTTCGCCAATGGCCATCTTCTTGATGTCATTTGTAGAGGTCTTTTCCTTGCCTACACACACTTCATCAACTTGCTCTACTTGAGAGCCATTAGATTCATCAAATGTCACGTCACACGCTATATCAACACTACCGGTAGTCTTGTTGAGAACGCGATAGCCGTGAGCATTTGAGGCGTAACCAAGAAAAATACCATGATCAACTTTAGGTGCAAACTTAGAGTTCTTGGGCTTCTTGTTGAGAATGAAGCACTTACAACCAAAAACTCTAAAGTAAGACACATTAGGCTTCTTACCGGTTAGGAGTTCATAGGCGGTCTTGTGTCGAAGCTTGTGAAGATACAAACGGTTGATAGCATGACAAGCCGTGTTGACCACTTCTGCCCAAAAACTATCCGAAGTCTTGTACTCATCAAGCATAGTTCTTGCGGCTTCTATGAGAGTCCTATTCTTCCTTTCCACTATCCCATTTTATTGAGGAGTGTATGGGACGGAGAATTCATGACCAATGCCTTCACCATCAAGATACTCTTCAATGTTGGTGTTCTTGAACTCGGAGCCATTATCACTTCTTACTCTCTTGATCTTCACATCAAACTCATTTTGAGCTCTAGTTGCAAACTTCTTGAATACATCATGAACCTTGCTCTTGTCACGCAAAAAGAATACCCATGTATACTGAGAGTAATCATCAACAATGACAAATCCATACTTGCTTTTTCCAATACTAACATAAGCCACGGGACCAAAGATATCCATGTGAAGTAATTCCAATGGTCTTGTAGTGGTGAGTACATTCTTGAAGGGGTGAGGAGCACCAACTTGCTTTCCGGCTTGACAAGCACTACAAATTCTATCTTTCTCAAAGTGAACTTTTGTTAGTCCTAGGATATGTTCCCCCTTTAGAAGTTTGTTGAGATTATTCATCCCAACGTGGGCTAGCCGGCGATGCCAAAGCCAACCCAAGCTAGACTTTGCCATTAAGCATGTATCAAGTTGGGCTTTCTCCGATGTAAAATCCACCAAATAAAGACTTCCCTTGAGTTCACCCTTAAAAGCAACGGAGTCATCGCCTCTTCTAAAGACGGTCACACCCTCATTGGTGAACAAACAATTGTAGCCCATCTCACAAAGTTGTGACACGGACAACAAATTGTAGTCCAAAGATTCAACCAAATAAACATCGGAAATTGAATGATTGGTTGAGATAGCAATTTTACCTAGACCAACAACCGTTCCACCACCATTGCCTCCAAAGGCAATCTTTTCCGTAGGATGTTCAATCATTTCACAAGACATAAACATCTTCTTCTCCCCGGTCATGTGATTAGTGCATCCACTATCAATCACCCATTTGGCTCCACCGGAGGAGTATGCCTACAAAACAAATTAGGCTTGGTTTTTAGGTACCCAATTAGAGTTGGGTCCTTTTACGTTAGTCACAAGAACTTTGGGCACCCACACATTCCTTTTGATCATAGAACCTTGTGTGCGGGGTCCCACATACTTGGCCACCACCTTACCCTTGTGGTTCCAAGTCAACACATAATCGGCATAGAATTTGTCTTGTGAAGCATGTGCCTTGGGCTTCTTGGTTTGCTTGGCTTGTACCACTTTGGTCTTGACTTGTGGTTCATGGGATGTGCCATTGGAGTTCTTGAACTTGATGGGAGTGTTGAGCCTAGGTTGTTTACCTTTAACCTTGGCACCCAATTGCTTCATCCCATGCACCACATTTCTTGTTCCCACACCTCTTGTGTGGTTGTTCTTGATGAATGGGATAGGGTCCTTGGAGCCTTGCTCATTCTTACCTAGCCCCTTCCCATTCTCAAAGCCAAACTTCTTCATGTAGTTTGAACCAAAGCCCTTGGTATGGTTCTCAAACTCTCCTCTCTTAGGTTCCTTCTTCTTTTCCTCAACAAGAGAGTTTGACAACCGAGCAATCTCTTTCTTCATTGCATTCATCTCGGCAATGTTAGTGGCATAAGCATTTATATCAAGTTTATAGCATCTAGAACAACCATTACTTGTAGAAGCATTTGAGTTAGAGGTAGCATCATTAGAGGTTGTTTTAGCACTATTCTTAAGATTGTCAAGTTGAACTTCAATTGCAATGTGACTAGCTTTCAAGCGTTTTAAGCTCTCTTGAAGTTCAACCTTTTCAGTCTCAAGTCTAGTGCAAGCATCCTTAACTAGGAAAGACTTCCTAGTTAATTCATCTACTATAACGGCCTCTTTAGCTTGAGAGTTCTTGAGGCTAAGAATTTCTTCCTCTTTTTCTTTGAGCAAGCCCTCTTGCACCTTGAAACCCTTCTTTTCAATTACAAGGGCATCCTCAAGGGCAATGGTTTTCTCTCGCTCAAGTCTAAAGAGTTCTTCTTGCACCTCAAGAGTCTCATCTCTATTCTTGATTTCATTTAGAAGGTTCATAAATCTTTTGGTTGTTTTCTTACCAAAACTAGTGATCATTTTTTCAAATTCATCATCACTATCATTATCATCATCAACATCTAGGGGAGAAGGTTTAGTGTCTACCTTAGTGCCCCTAGCCATGAGGCATGTGTGAGTGAAGTCATCTCCATCATCGGTGAGATCCCCAAAGAGTGATGGCTTGTCAATGGGTTGAGCAATGGATATTGTAGCAAGCCCCACTTCATCATCGGAGTCGGAGATATCATCATTTGAGTCCCATTCTTCACCCAAATGAGCTTCACCAACTTCCTTCTTCTTGTTCTTGTCATACTTGTTGGTGTCTCTTCTTCTCACTTTGATGTTGGGACATTCCGCAATGAAATGACCCTCCTTGCCACACCCAAAGCATGGCATCTTGGATGTTCTCTTGGTCTTGATCTTGTCCTTGTCTTTGTTTTTGATGAAGAAGCCACCCTTCTTCATCACCTTGGTGAACCTCTTCACAAATAGAGCCATTTGTTTGGGAGTCAAGGTGTCATCACTATCTTCATCACTATCTTCCTTGACCACAGTCTTGGAGGATGATGAGCTTGCCCTCTTCTTTTTGTCTTTGCTTGAAGCTTTCAGAGCTACTCCCTTGTTCTTCTCAATTTCTTCATGCATCTTTGACATTTCTTATGAGAGCTTTGACTCCTTGACGGTGATAAGATGTTCTTCAATTCTACCAATCACATCCGCCGGAGTGAACTTCTTGAAGCCTCTCTTCTCTCTAATAAGTGTAGGGAGTTGAACATCCCTAGCCATATAAGCGGAGAGGATCTTATCAACTACTTCTTTTCTTCCCCATCTTGTGCTTCCAAGAGACTTGATCTTGTTGATGATCTTGTTCAAGCGGTTGTACATGTCTTGTGGAGATTCATCTTCTTTGATGACGAAGCGGTTGAGCTCACTTTCAAGAGCTCGGATCCTTCCTTCTCTAACTTGCCTTGTTCCTTCATGGTTGATAAAGAGAGTGTCCCACACATCTTTGGCGGACTTCAAACCATCAACCTTGTCATACTCTTCGGCGGTGAGAGAGCTCTTGATGATGTGAATGGCTTGATAGTTGCGTTGAATCTCATTCGCTTGAGCTTGTGTCAAAGTAGCATCTCCACTTGGAAAGGTGATTCCCCTGTTCACAACAGTCCAAAGTGCAGGGTTTACCGCCATCAAATACTCCTCCATCGAGTTCTTCCACTTGGAATAGCCGGTTCCATCAAATTGGGATATCTTTCCAATGTGGTGGGAACTCGATTGTTTATCAAAGATTAAATTGGAGTAATCGTAAGGGATTCTAGAAAACTCCCTTCCCGAAGGCTGACGAGTGGAGCGGTTTGATCTTGCATCATCAAAGTCGTCATCACTTGATGAAGATGATCCACCATCTTCATTTCTTGGATGATGACTTGTGCTTGCTCCACCGGCACCTCCCGCTGCACCCGTAGGAACCTCGGGTGTGTTCACAGGGGGTTGGTTACCACCGGGGTTGGTCAAGTCACCTTCGGGCGGTGTTGCATGATTAGTTGGGGTCGACATCTCTTTTCTCCAAGCGGTTAAGCTTCAAACGGAGCAACCCGCTCTGATACCAATTGAAAGGATCTAGAGGTCGACTAGAGGGGGTGAATAGTCATTCCAGAAAAATCACAACTTAAAACAACTTATCAGTCCAAAGTCCGGAGTCTCCGGATATTTTTCCGGATACTCCGGGAAATCCGGAGTATCCGGGAAAATGTCCGGATTGTCCGGGCTTTTGGGGAGGCGACTAAACCAGCAGGAATCAAACTTGCCTAAACTTAAATCTATGAAAATAGGATATGCAATACAGAGATATAAGCATGTTCCACCACTTAGAAACAGTAGGAACCTCACCACGAAGTAGATCGACCACAAACCCTAGAAATGTACTCAAGAGGATTTCAAGCATACAACAAGAACAACAAGCACAAGAGACACAAGGGATTTGTTACCGGAGTTCAAGCTCACACCTTGAGCTCTACGTCTCCGTTGAGGAACCCACAAAGGGTGGACCTTTACACCTAGGTCACTTTCCTCCCCCTAGCGACCACAAAGATCGAGCTAGGGTTACTTACTCAATCACGGGGTAATACAAACTTCCTTGGGCAGCCACAATCCTTTGGATGCTCCAAGGCAACGCCTAGCTGGCTAGGAGCTCAAAGCTCCAAGAGTAACAAACACGAGATTGCGAACCAAGCGAAGAACGAGGTGCTCTAGAGATGGGAAATCAGCTCACTAGCACTCTCCAAGCTCTTGCTCTCAATCCCTCCTTTAATCCCCAACAAATCTCACCAAACCAAGGCCAAGGGGAGTAAAGAGGGAGAGTGAATGAGTTCTGAGTGTTGCAGGTCAAAATGGGCAAGAGAGAGGGGGTGGATAGGGTTGAGGGGGTATAAATACCTCCTCACCCAGAAAAAGAGCCGTTACAGCTCTAAGACCCGGAGTATCCGGACTAAGCCCGAAGACTCCGGGAAGTCCGGACTGTCCGCGATAAACCCGGAGTGTCCGGCCTTCCAGAGTTAGCACACTTAAGGATACCTCGGTGATCGTGCAGTGCAAGGTGTCTCTCATAGGATTTTGGTTAGTCATCTAGAGCACCTTTTCAACTCTTGGAAGATACAATTCATGTCCCTCTTAATAGTACAGCATTTCTAGGACTCAAATTCAAAATATAAAATAAATAAACCTCCAAGGAATCCTTCTTTTAGCATCACTTCCTTTTTATATAGCAATGAAGCGCTTAGATGCCATTTTAGAATTTTAGTACCTGCTCATATACTCAATACATCATTAGTAGCTTAATGGTCCGTCATTAAATCACCAAAACCCACTTAGGGGGCCAAGATACTCTTCAGGCAGGAGGATCCGTCTTCTGACACCGGATCGACCTGGTCAGGGCGGACCAGTGCGGGGAGGTTGGCACGTGGCGAGTCGCGCGCTTGGGTATCACGGAACACCAACGGGGCCCGTGTACCTGCGGCCTTGACGGCCAAGTCTTGAACTGGTCGGAGGCGGAAAACTACTCGTACGAGTAGGTAATCTATGCCACATCTTTCGATGCTTAGGGTGTAGCGTGTACTGCACCGTGCGCTGCTCAGCGTTCCTTACGCCGTTTGCAGTACGACGGCTACTGTGCCGTTCGTGGCAGCGTTTGACGAATCCGTCCCCTGACACCGAATCGGACGGACCCGGGCAGACCGCTGCGGCGGAGCGGACACGTGGCAGCGCACGGGGAGGTGTGCGCGGAGATCCCGAGATCTCGATTTGGCGGGGCCCACACACCCCGCGCCTTCCCCGCGAAGCCTGCGCGGATTGTTGACGGAAACTATTCGTGCGAACGAGTAGTCGGAGGCGGGTGACAGAGACTACTCGTGCGAGCAAGTAGCCGGAGGCGGTGGTGAAGACTTGTCGTATGGGCTGTCGTGTACTCGGGAGATAATGTGTTGGTGGCCGCGGGCCACCCGTCTTCCGGCCCACGACGGAAACTAGTCGTACGGGCCCTCGGGAACTTGGTGGCCTAACACTCGTTGTATTAGCCGCCAAAGTGTACCGTACGTGGGTCCGTACTGTGTTTTTTAGGGGTCTTGGTGGGCCCTGGTCCATGGCCTCGTCACAAACCTAGAAAAAAGATGACAAATATCATAACTCATTACATGTTTCATTTCAAATAAGAGAACAATACATAACAGGATATGGTAATAATTTTGCAGGCAACAAGAAAACAACAAGCAAATGAAAAGGTAGTTCAATTATTACAACATGATAACATGCATAAGTTATGACGGTGTTGCAAATTAAATGGTTCAAATATTACTAGACGATAACATGCATAAGTATTTCAAATATTACAACACGGTAGCACAAACAAGTACGATCACTGCATTCCTTCGGTGTAGCGACGGGAACGACGTCCACGTCCACTAGCTGAAGGTGCTGGAGCAGTGGAAAAGTAAGATGCTTCGGTGCATTTCTTATAGGAGTGTCCTGGATTGTTGCACTTAGAGCATATCTTCACCGAAGGACCAGCTTCAGCCTCGTCCATGTTGTTCCTAATCCTCTTCTTCTTGCGTCGACCAACACCTTGGCACATGGTTGGATCTGGATTTGGTATGTACAACACATTATCTTTGGGGTCTTGAGTGAAAATACCAAGATGGAGGTAGCTCTCAACAGTGTGGTTCCAAGTGTCTAAAATGGTTTGCTTCAACCAGTATTTAGGCACGTACCGACCCCAATGGATATTCTTAGTTACAATGCATGCAGCGATCACATGTGAGCAGGGGAGGTGTAGCAGGCGCGGCTTCTGGCAAGAGCATGAGCATGTCTCATTCCCAATAATTATTTGTTGTATTGTTATTTTACCATCCGCTTTTTGTGATTTGGACTGGCAACTTATCTGATACCTCAAATTAACTTCCTCGCCAGGATCACGGCGTAGAGGTTGTGGGTACGCTCTGTGAGCAAGAGCCCCCTTCTGTTTTTGTCCAAGTACTCAGTCATCCATGTTGAATACACCTTTTGACAGTCCTGCATAGCTTCATGTGCTGCAGTAGCACGCTCAAGAAAGTACTTCATTGTACGGTACAAGTAGAACTCAATGATACCAACAAGAGGGAGAGCTCTCGCACCACGCAAAACCGCGTTGTAGACCTCAACAAAATTTGTTGTCATTATCCCATGCCTCACACCTCCCTTATCAAACAGGAGACACCATTTCTCCTTCGGCTCATTCTGAATCCACTGGCTAAAAGTCTTCACAGAACGTCCCCTTCTTCTTCTGACATTGGGAGCATCTAGCCCCACGTCCTCAAGAGAAACTAGCTCTTCCCCAGGTTCAGTACTTATTGGCTTCTTAGCTATCTCTTCTGATGCTTTCTTCGTCAGGTCATCTAATTTTTTCCAGATCTCGAAGAACTTTTTCTCCTGATTCATCGCACATAACCGCTTGAACAATGTAGTAAGTTCTTTGTTCTTGAACTGGCTATGAAAGTTTGCTCCCATATGCCTCATGCACCACCGGCTATGTACATCTGGCCATTGTGGTGCTCTGTGACGTTCTTGGCTACCATCTTTGATGTCATTCATCGCCTGCAAAATACCTTTGTGTCTATCGTGTATCACACACAGGTTTGACACATCTCCCACCACCATCTACTTCAATCTCTCTAGAAACCAATACCAACTGTCACCATTCTCTCCCTCTGCAAAAGCAATTGCCAATGGCAACAACTGATTGTTGTCGTCTGCAGCCACAACTGTAAGGATTGTGCCCTTGTATTTTCCTGTTAGGAATTGTCATCTATGCAAATGACTGGTCGACAATGTTTAAATGCCGCAATAGTGGGACCCAATGCTAACAATGTCCGCTGCAAGACTTGCTTCCCTGGCCTTGATACAAGATTATAAGTCTTGATATCATAATAACTACCCAGATTTAGCGTGGCAATTGTATTCAGCAATTGAGGCAGATTGTCGTAGGATGCTTCGTAAGTACCCCACCTCAACTCCAGTACCTTCTTCTTCACCATGTATGCCTTACCGTAACTTATCATGTACCTAAATTTCTCCTCAATTGCCAAGATAATGGACTTGGGCTCATAAGCAGGATTTTCCACAATCTTAGCGAACATCTGGCTCACCACAAAACCGGCCGACAAATTACGATGGCTTGCATCTAGCTGGTCAAGTACACAAGTGTGATCCACAACAGACCTGACCTCCCAGTAATTTTTCCACTTGCCCTTATAAGCATACACTCGAAAAGGACAGTTGGGCTTCAGACATTGTACATCATATATGTGTGGAGAACTCTTCACTACCCTGAACTCTCTTTGCTGAGTAAGGGTGGCCCACCTCTTCACTGCATCCTTGACCTCGACTGCACTCTTATACATGGCGCCGACACAGACCTGATTCTCTCTATACTCCCAGGACACATTCTCACCAGGATTGATAGTGAGCTGTGAGAAATTGTAGCTGTCCCAGTCCCTTGGCACTAGCGGGTCATCCTCATCATCTGAGGAGTCATCTTGCAACCCACGTTCATCGTCACCGGCCTCCATTTCGTACGGCCTCAGTACTTCTTCATTAACTTCCCTCTCGTCAATTTGACCACGGGCCTCAAAGGGTGTGTGACTGTGTTCCTCCTGAACTCCTACTTCTGCCTTAGTCGCAGCACCATCTCCTTCTTCTGCCTCAGTTGCAGGACCATCTCCTGCTTCTAGAGTTCTAGTTCAGCCTCACCCTACTGAGCACCATTACCCTCCTCATGCACTTGACTACTAGACCCAGCCTTGTGAATAGTTTGGACAAACAAAATTGAGGACCAGGTGTGTCCGAAGACCAGTGGTGGGTCGCTCCTTAGTGATGAGTGATTGACAACGTTGTGTGGACTGATGCTTGGCTAAGTGTGCAGGTACAGGTTGCGGCTTGACTCGTGTCGGTGCAGGTGAAGAACAAGTGTGAAAGGCCTGAGTCGTGGTGGCCTCCGGGTGATGGAGAGGCAAGTAGGCTTGGTTCGATGGACCCGGTGGCCGATGGGGTCAAGTGCGAGCCGTGCGGTGCAAGACTGGCGGGCTAAAGTCGTGAACATGGGCCGGTGCAAGGTAGCGGTTGGAGCCCGAAGCTTGCACGCGGGGTTTGTTGGTTTGCCCACAAAACCATCGGTGGACGGTTTCTTGGTTTGGGCCTCAAAACCAAGCCCGGAGGCCCGAGGCGACGGAGATGGTGATCCGGGAGCTTCGGGAAGCTTCGAGGCAGAGGGCACGTGGCATGATCGCGGGGTGTGCGTCGAGGTGAAGCGAAGCCGCGGTGGAAGCGTGTCCGTCCGATGAAGTCTTGACCAAAATGCCCCTGAGGGGTTGTATCTTCATTTCAAGCAGTAGGGGTAGCGTGGTCATTTACCTCCCTCCGATGGACTTCGTATAAATAGCGGAGAGGTGGATGGCATCTCTCTCTCTCTTGGACTCTAGGGCTTTCTCCCACAGTAGATTTCTCTGAACTGCTTCTTTTCCCTCTGGATTCCTTAGGCTAGACTCTTGTACAGACTCTGACCTCTGGATGTATGGAAGCATTCGGCGTTGCGGTGATCTCCTAGTCCTCTATGATTTTCGTGTCATTTTTGGGACTATTTTTGGGGAGTTTCGTTCTTCACTTGATTCGTGATTTTGGAGGCGTTTCTTCTCGGATTTCTTTGAGGGGATCATGGGTGGACGCCTTACGCATCTTTGTGTGTGATCTTGACCCCTCAAACGTCATTGAGAGCCTTCGATTCGTACGTTTTTGGTTGGAGCCGGAGTTCATGGTGGTGGTTCGGTTGATCCGCGATTCCTGGTGATTTAGTGGCTTAGGAGTCGAGATTTTTGGGGCATAGCTTCCTCTTGTGTTGCTTATCATCTCCCCCAAATCTTGTCTCAAGAGCTTTAGCCGTTTGGGAGATCCGGTGATGGAAAGGTGGAGTTGACTCCCGAGCTCGAGCATTTTTCTGTTCTGTCCGTGCGGACGGTCCGCGAGGCCCTGGTAGTGTTGATGTTCTTCGTGTTCTTCGCGAGTTCTTGAGCGCTCGAGTTTCGATCCGTTGAGTTGCTTTGGTTCGGTGGCAACTAGTTTGGCGGACAGTCCGCGTGGTTGTCCCGGACAGTCCGTGCTGGTCGGACGATCCGCAGTGAGCCGCCGGACAGTCCGAATTTCGGGGGTGCGCTACTGGTGGTTCGGGGTGCTTTTACGGACAGTCCGCCGTGACCTCTCGGACGGTCCGCGCCCTCCTCGCGGACGGTCCGCCCAGTCACCTCGGACGGTCCGCCAGGGACTTCGCAGAGTTGCCTAAGTCCTTTGGTTCTTGCTTTGGTGCTTCCGCTCTTTGCTCCTAGGAGTGTCGGTTGATCTTCTAGGCGTGTGTGTGCCACGTTTGGAGCTTCCTTTGTGTGCGCGAGTACTTGGAGTGGCAATCGGGGCATAGGCCGAGTTCGACCTTTGGGAAGAATTTTTATCGACTCCCATTCACTCCCCCCCCCCTCTCTGGTCGCCCGATTCGGTCCTTCAATTGGTATCAGAGCCGGTTACGGATCTTCTTGATTCTAACCAGTCTAAGATCCAAAGATGGGCGATTACGGCAAGGGGTCGGGTCCTCCGCACTTTGATGGCAAGAATTACCCGATGTGGGAGAGGCGCATGGGCGCGTTTTTGCGTGGGAAGGGAACTCTGATCTGGGAGGTCACTTAGAATCCTCATTATATCA
Organism: Cenchrus fungigraminus; assembly: GCA_036936925.1. Taxonomy (NCBI): domain Eukaryota; kingdom Viridiplantae; phylum Streptophyta; class Magnoliopsida; order Poales; family Poaceae; genus Cenchrus; species Cenchrus fungigraminus. The sequence goes on from CM072777.1 coordinate 125,321,474, forward strand.
TCCCAGACAGTTTTCTGCTTCCAGGATCGCGGGACATGTTTGAGGCCAACAGCAAGGCCGTTGATTACTTGTTCCGTGCTCTCTGTGCCTTGGTGTTTGATCGAGTGTACGGAGAGGATGTGGCCAGAATGATTTGGCTCAAGTTGAAGAATGCTCATGTTGGCAATGCTCAAGTGCAAGCCCGTATGTTTACCACTTACCGGAGAGAGTACGAGAACTTCACTCATCTCCTCGGTGAGTCAACCGATGCTATGTTTCAGCGCTTCACTTGCATAGTCAACAACATGAGGGCCAATGTGACAGTGCTCCCATACACGGACCATGATCAAGCTATCAAGCTTTTGCATGCCCTGGATAGGTCTGTGTGGGAAGCCAAGATCGAGGCCATTGAGGAGTCGAGCGCGTATGACACGCTGTCGCAGGATGAGCTGTTCTCCAAGCTCAGGTCTTCAGAGGTCGATCGTGGCTTGAGAGCCAAGAGCGAGAGCCTCACTGATCCTCATAGTTTGGCTCTCGTCTCAGGATCGAGGACTAACGCTAACTCTGTTGGCTTTTCTTTGTCTTGTCTTGTGTCCTTACCAGATAAGGACTTTGAGGTGCTGAGCGAGGATGATCTCGCCTTGTTGAGCAAGAAGTTTGGGCGGATGTAAGAGAACCGCAAGAATGCAAGGCGGAGCTCGAGGATGCGCTATCGGTGCGGGAAGCACGGGCACTTCATCGCCGAATGCCCTGAAGCCATGGAGATCAAGAACGACTACAAGGTCAAGCCCAAGCACGACTACAACAAGCACCGCTCTCGGAACGACTACAAGGACAAGCACAAGGACAAGGGTGAGAGAAGGCACAAAAAGAGTGGCGGCCATAAGAAGAAGACCGCTCGAGCGATGGTGGCCGGAGCGAGCGACATCGACTCGACATCAAGCAATGCTTTCTCCGACTCGAGCAGCGAGGAAGAACAAGAGAAGCGCAAGGACAAGCGGCACACGGGCAAGAACTTCACCGGCCTGAGCTTCGTCGCACAAGGAGGATTTTGCGGCATGGCGCATTCCAAGAAGGGTGGGAAGCACAGCTCGGATTCGAACTCCGACTCCGATGAAGAGGTACGACAAGATCCCAACTTCTTACTAGAGGAGAATGCTAGGCTGAATGAGTTGCTTGACAATCGTGATGATGTTCTTAGAAAGACCAACAAGGAGAAGAGGGAATTTAGGTCTTTGTTGGGTGATGCTAAGGACAAGGTAGCTGAACTTGAATCCTTACTTGCGGATGCTAGAAATGAGATAGCTGCTTTGAAGTCTGCTCCTGTGGTGTCTGATGAGATTGATTGTGGTGACTGCTCAGTTTTTCTTGTTGATTTGACTGTTCTCAAGGAGAAGCATACCTCTACTTTGGAGGAACTAGATGTGATTAGGATTGAGTGTGATGAATTGAAGTCTAGGCCAGCTTTACTAGGTGCTTGTACCTCATGTCCTGTTTTGCATGTTAGGCTAGATGAGTCTCACACTAGAATTGTTTCTCTTGAGGTGGCATTGAAAGCTCCTTTTCCTACATCATGTTCAACCTGTGAAATGCATGCTTTGAAAAACATGGAACTTGCACACTATGTTGATCGTTTGCAGGATGAAAATGATGAGCATAGGAAATTGATGAGTTGGTTGTCTGTGCATGAGCCACAATTGAGTTTGATGTTGGCTCAGTTCAAGAGGTTTGATGGTCAGGCGTTGGGGGCTAAGAAGAGTGGTGAGAAGAGTGGTGAGGGAGAAGAGAAAGTTGGAGAGATCCCTACTCAATCACACACCATACCCATGAACAAATATGCACCCAAGCCAAACCACTTGAGAAACAAGCTTGATACAACTCCAGACCCACCAGTGTTCCCCCAGAAAACAGAGAATTACCAGAAACCCATCAAGTTTGTGAGCAACCTGGGTAATGTCTTTGAGGGGAAGTCAGGAGGAAAAGTGTTGAGAAGCCCACAGAGAAGCCACCGCCTAAGCCAGTGCCTATCCGCTTCCATTGTGAGTATTGTGGGAAGGATGGACACAAGGATGAGTTCTGTTTCCGGAGGAAGAGGGATGACCGGTTTGCTAGGGAAATGGCAAACAAGGACAGGTACCACCTTGCTCATGGTGTGCCTGAGCCTCGTAGAGGGCCTCTACCTAGGGGTGAGGTGTATGTGCGTACAGTTCCCACTCGTGGAGGTGGAGGTGGAGGTGTGTTCCCTCAGAGAGACAGGCGTGTTGGATTTGGGCGTGGTGAGTTGGTTCGACGTGCTCCTTCTCGTGACCGTTACGAGTTTGGGAGGCACGATCGGAGCTTTCGGCCTCAGATGGACTACGGGCCATGTTTTCCCCCTCGTGGTGCGCGTACTCCTCCAGTGAGACGTGACAGGTCCTTTGGTGGTGGGCGTGAGAGGGCTCCGCCTAGAGGTTTTGGGAGGATGGATTTTGCTAACCCTTCTTTTGAGAAAATGGCTCAGCACTGGTTTGACTCTTTTGGTACTAACCCCAGTGTTGAGTCGCTTGCTCATTCTCGTCCTCGTTTTTGATTGCAGGTGGGAGGCTTGGAGAACTTTTGGTTGATCGACTCCGGCTGCTCACGACACATGACCGGAGATCGTGGGTGGTTCTCCAGCCTCACCCCGGTGAGTACGAGGGAGTACATCACTTTCGGGGACAACGGGAGAGGACGAGTGCTTGCTGAAGGTATGGTGAAGGTGAGTAGCAAGGTGACCTTAAGAAGTGTGGCCCTGGTCAAGTCACTTGGTTTTAACCTGTTGTCAGTATCTCAATTACTTGACGAAGGTTTTGAGGTTCGTTTTAAGTCGGGTGCTTCTCGTGTGCTTGATTCTCGAGGCGATCTTGTCTGTACGATCGTCCCCGAGGGTCAAATCTTTCGTGCCGACTTTTCCCAGTCTGTTGATCCTCCTCGATGCTTTGTTGCTGGTTTTTTGGCCGAGCTTTGGAAATGGCATAGGAGGTTGGGACACTTGAGCTTTGAGTTGCTTTCCCGCTTGAGTGGTCTTGATCTTGTCCGAGGATTGCCTAAGTTGAAATTCGAGAAGGATTTGGTTTGTGCTTCTTGTCAGCATGGAAACATGGTTGCCGCTTCTCACGCCCCTCTGACTTCAGTCATGACCAAGCGACCTTGTGAGCTGTTGCACATGGATTTGGTTGGGCCAGCTCGTGTTCGTTCTGCTGGTGGGAAGTGGTATGTTCTTGTGGTTGTCGATGACTTTTTGAGGTACTCTTGGGTTTTCTTTTTGGAGGATAAGAGCGAGACATTTGGCTTTGTTCGGGACTTGATCTTGAGGTTGAAGAATGAGAGACATGGTGATGCCATTCGAGCTATATGCAGTGACAATGGCACGGAATTTAAGAACTCTCATTTTGATGCCTTTTGTTGTGATCTTGGTCTTGATCATCAGTACTCTTCTCCATACGTCGCTTGCCAGAATGGCATAGTGGAGAGGAAGAACCAGACCCTTTGTGAGATGGCCAGGACGATGCTCGATGAGCATAGGACTCCTAGGCGTTTCTGGGCCGAGGCGGTCAATACCACTTGCTATGTCTCAAATCGCATCTTCCTTCGCGCCTTTAAGAAGAAGACCTCTTATGAGCTGATGCATGGCCGACAACCCAAGGTGAGTCACTTTAGAGCTTTTGGTTGCAAGTGTTTCATTCTGAAGAAGGGCAAGTTGGACAAGTTTGAGTCTAGATGTTCGGATGGTATTTTCCTTGGTTATGCGATTCATTCTAGAGCATATCGTGTGCTCAATCTTGACACTAACCGAATCATGGAGACTTGTGAGGTTACCTTCGACGAGACACAGCCATGTAGCTCTTCTGCTTTTGAGTGTGCAGGTGACGAGGAGATTGGAGCTAGGATCTTTGAGGATGAGAAGGACGGAGATGGAGACGACGACGATGATGGTGGTGATGCTCCAGCGGCTGATCGTGTACGTGCTACTTCCACTACTACGACGACGATCGAGGACGGACCATCCCCTACACCCACTACGACTGAGGCTGTTCGAGTGGAGGCTGCTGCTGAGGGGGAGGTTGTGTCCAGGCGAGAGGCTCCTCGGCGAGTACAAGTGGATCACCCACCGACGACCATCATTGGTGACCTTCATGAACGAACTACACGGTCGAGGTCAAGGAACACGTCCCATTTCGCTCACTCTGCTTTCGTCGCTTCTTTCGAGCCCAAAGATATTCGACACGCTCTGTCTGACGAGAATTGGGTGAATTCCATGCATGAGGAGTTGGAAAACTTTGAGAGAAACCAAGTCTGGGTGTTAGTCGATCCACCGCCAAATTGCCATCCCATAGGTACCACATGGGTGTGGAAGAACAAAGAGGGTGAGAATGGGATGGTTGTGAGAAACAAGTCAAGGTTGGTGGCGCAAGGGTTCAACCAGAAGGAGGGGATAGACTATGAGGAGACATTTACTCCTGTGGCCCGTTTGGAGGCAATTAGGATCCTTCTAGCCTTTGCCGTGGCTAAAGGGTTCAAGTTGTACCAAATGGATGCCAAGAGTGCTTTCTTGAATGGGGTGATAGAGGAAGAAGTGTATGTGAGGCAACCCCCGGGGTTTGAGAGCGAGAAATACCCACACCGTGTATACAAACTCCAGAGAGCGCTCTATGGGTTGAAACAGGCACCTAGAGCTTGGTATGGCAGGTTGAGAGGGTTTTTGCCGAGTAAGGGGTTTGTGATGGACACAGTTGATAAGACCCTGTTCCTCCTTAAGCATGGGAATGACCTTTTGATTGTTCAGATATACGTAGATGACATAATCTTTGGTGGCTCTTCTCATGATCTTGTTGCCAGATTTGCAGATGACATGAGCAGGGAATTCGAGATGTCCATGATGGGCGAGCTGCAGTTTTTCTTGGATCTCCAGATCAAGCAGTGCAAGGACGGGACCTTTGTACATCAGGCGAAGTACACCAGGGACATGGTGAAGAAGTTTGGCATGAACGACTCCAAGCCGCTGACTACCCCGATGAGTACAACTACGACTTTGGACGCGGACGAGGACGGCGAACCCGTGGACCAGAAGGAGTACCAGAGCATGATCGGCTCCCTCCTCTACTTGACGGCGACGAGGCCAGACATACAGTTCAGCGTGTGTCTGTGCGCTCGTTTTCAAGCTTCACCGAGGACTTCACATCGGCAGGCCGTCAAGCGGATTTTCAAGTACTTGAACTACACTCCTGAGTTTGGTCTTTGGTATTCTGCCTCCTCGACACTCAGACTTCACGGGTACTCCGATGCTGATTTTGCTGGGTGTCGATTGGACTGTAAGTCTACCTCTGGGTGTTGTCAGTTCCTTGGTTCTTCTTTGGTCTCTTGGTCATCTCGCAAGCAATCCAGTGTAGCCCAGTCCACTACAGAGGCCGAGTATGTAGCTGCTGCTAGTTGTTGTTCCCAGCTGCTTTGGATGACCTACACCAGAGTGATTTTGGTGAGGAGTGCTCCCAGGTTCCACTTTTCTGTGACAGCACCAGTGCCATAAGTGTAGCCAAAAATCCTGTCCTCCACTCCAAAATGAAACACATAGAAGTGAGGTACCACTTCCTGAGAGACAATGTGAAGAAGGGAAACATATCTTTGTCCTATGTCCCTACCCAAGACCAGCTAGCTGACATTTTCACCAAACCGCTTGACCAAGTCACTTTCACTCGCTTGCGGGGTGAGCTTGGGGTGTGCTTTCCTTTCTAGCTGGATCTTGGAGCTTCTCATGTATATATGTGTCATATGTTCATTTTGTTGCATTCCTTACATGCATTTTAATTTTTTGTACAAAACCTGGTAGGATAGCCATCTTTGGATCACTTGAGCTAGGATTGAGCTTCTCTTATATACTTTGATCACTGATGTGCTATGGATGAGATATGTGCATGTTTGGTAACTTGTGGATGTGAATGCTATGCTCTTGATGGTTTTGTCATATATGTATGATGAGATAGCATTTTGTTTGTGAAAATGATAAAATTGCTTATCTCATGAGTAGATGCTTGTCTTTGCTAAATTTGTGCTCAAATGCTTATATCATGCTCAGTTTGTGCTTGAGGATCATATTCTCTTTGCTTGGGGTCAAAGACCTTTTGACATTGTAAATGTTTAGCCCTTTTGCTTGCTTGGGGAGGAGCATAAGCTTCTTTTTGCCGCAAAGGCACTTCATGTACCATGTTTAATCTTGAAAATGAAATTGGTGTATGAATTGCCTTGTGCTTGAAAAATGAACCCCTAATCATATTTTTATGTTCTGGTAATCATATCTTGGGTGCTAAACCGTAGCATGTTGTCTACCATGAGAAGTCTCATTTTAAGAAGTAGACACATGGCTCGGTGGCTTTAACATGACTTGAGTAGCTTGTGGGCGTTTATAAAGATCTTGTAATGAGAATTTGTGATCTTGCATAAATTTTGAATGATCTGGTGCCTTTGTGTTCAAATTGGCATAAGATAGGGCTTTGCTCATGAGATGCATGTTTCTTTGTGAAAATTGCTTAAAATTGCTTTTAGCCATGTCACATGCTTATATGTCTCTACCTTCTTGATGGCAATGTGCTAACTACATCATATCTACTTTGCTTGCTCTATGTCTCATGTGTAGCATTTTGTAGTGCTCTTTGTATATTTGAGAAGCTTCGTAGACTGTATATATGCTTTGACATGCATTTTGCATGAAAACAAAGGGAAGAGTTTCATATACCTTGATTCATGCATTGTCAACAAGGGGGAGATGTTGTATGCATTTTGGGAGATTTGTATGATAGGGGGAGATTTTGTGGAAAATTGGTATGTGTTTGTGAGATGTTGCATGTGAGAAGAAAAATTGAGAAGAAGAGGTTGTATTTGCTCAGGAGGGGTTTGCATATGTGCAGGGGGAGCTCCTTTGGATTTGCCTGAGTTTTGTGCTTTGTGGTGTGCTCCTTGTGAGCTTTGTTTTGTATCGGCTGTGTCGAGCCGTTGCCCTTGTCTTAGGGGGCCGAGACTTGGATTGGCGAGTGATCGAGTTTTCGCTTGTTCTTTGGCTTTGGATCACTTGCTTTGGAGGTTTGTGTTCGTGGTTGTTTTCTTTTCTTTTTCTCTATCATGGTTACTATGGGTGTTGTCAATGCACTCATCAAGGGGGAGATTGAGGACCAGGTGTGTCCGAAGACCAGTGGTGGGTCGCTCCTTAGTGATGAGTGATTGACAACGTTGTGTGAACTGATGCTTGGCTAAGTGTGCAGGTACAGGTTGCGGCTTGACTCGTGTCGGTGTAGGTGAAGAACAAGCGTGAAAGGCCTGAGCCGTGGAGGCCTCCGGGTGATCGAGAGGCATGTAGGTTTAGTTCGATGGACCCGGTGGACGATGGGGTCAAGTGCGAGCCGTGCGGTGCAAGACTGGCGGGCTGAAGTCATGAACATGGGCCGGTGCAAGGTAGCGGTTGGAACCCGAAGCTTGCACGCGGGGTTTGTTGGTTTGCCCACAAAACCATCGGTGGACAGTTTCTTGGTTTGGGCCTCAAAACCAAGCCCGGAGGCCCGAGGCGACGGAGATGGTGATCCGGGAGCTTCGGGAAGCTTCGAGGCGGAGGGCACGTGGCGTGATCGCGGGGTGTGCGTCGAGGTGAAGCGACGCCGCGGTGGAAGCGTGTCCGTCCGATGAAGTCTTGACCAAAATGCCCCTGAGGGGTTGTATCTTCATTTCAAGCAGTAGGGGTAGCGTGGTCATTTACCTCCCTCCGATGGACTTCGTATAAATAGCGGAGAAGTGGATGGCATCTCTCTCTTGGACTCTAGGGCTTTCTCCCCCGGTAGATTTCTCTGAACTGCTTCTTTTTCCTCTGTATTCCTTAGGCTAGACTCTTGTACAGACTCTGACCTCTGGATGTATGGAAGCATTCGGCGTTGCGGTGATCTCCTAGTCCTCTGTGATTTTCGTGTCATTTTTGGGACTATTTTTGGGGAGTTTCGTTCTTCGCTCGATTCGTGATTTTGGAGGCGTTTCTTCTCAGATTTCTTTGAGGGGATCATTGGGTGGATGCCTTGCGCATCATTGTGTGTGATCTTGACCCCTCAAACGCCGTGGAGAGCCTTCGATTCGTGCGTTTTTTGTTGGAGCCCGAGTTCATGGTGGTGGTTCGGTTGATCCGCGATTCCTGGTGATTTAGTGGCTTAGGAGTCGAGATTTTTGGGGCATAGCTTCCTCTTGTGTTGCTTATCATCTCCCCTAAATCTTGTCTCAAGAGCTTTAGCCGTTTGGGAGATCCGGTGATGGAAAGGTGGAGTTGACTCCCGAGCTCGAGCATTTTTCTGTTCTGTTTGTGCTTGGCAGACGGTCCGCGAGGCCCGTGCGGACGGTCCGCGAGGCCCTGGCAGTGTTGATGTTCTTCGTGTTCTTCGCGAGTTCTTGAGCGCTCGAGTTTCGATCCGTTGAGTTGCTTTGGTTCGGTGGCAACTAGTTTGGCGGACAGTCCGCGTGGTTGTCCCGGGCAGTCCGTGCTGGTCGGACGGTCCGTAGTGAGCCGCCGGACAGTCCGAATTTCAGGGGTGCGCTACTGGTGGTTCGGGGTGCTTTTACGGACAGTCCGCCGAGACCTCTCGGACGGTCCGCGCCCTCCTCGCGGACGGTCCGCCCGGTCACCTCGGACGGTCCGCCAGGGACTTCGCAGAGTTGCCTAAGTCCTTTGGTTCTTACTTTGGTGTCTCCGCCTAGGAGTGTCGGTTGATCTTCTAGGCGTGTGTGCGCCACGTTTGGAGCTTCCTTTGTGTGCGCGAGTACTTGGAGTGGCAATCGGGGCATAGGCCGAGTTCGACCTTTGGGAAGAATTTTTATCGGCTCCCATTCACTCCCCCCCTCTGTGGTCGCCCGATTCGGTCCTTCAAAAATCACAGGCAAACCAATTTGACATGCAGTTCTGATATAACTCCTCCAATGTTCAGTGCCTTGAAGTGGCATAAGCTCCCAATATACTGCCTCACTCCTGTTGATTAGAGACATAATCGACAAGTTATGTTGCTCTACATCTACATGGAATGCCTTGTAGAAAAAGTTGGTTATGACCCCTAAGTTCTTTCTGCTGCTCTTCTAATCACATGGTCAAACCGAATCAAATTCTGACAAGTCAACTCCATTTTCACCATATCTAATCTGGCCATTACCGAAATACAACTTGACAGTAATTGCATCCGACATGTCTGACAGCATGAAAAACAATAATCGCTATTAACAAGTAGATCTAGTAACTACAAAATCTATCTCCTCAGATCTACACTAGAACTATAATTTTACTAAGCAGATCTACACTAGAACTATAATTTTACTAAGCAGATCTACACTAAAAACACGACTTAAAAATATGGATTACCAGAGTTCAAAATAGTGTATTTACCTCTAACGAGACGAAAAACCGGCAGAGCTTCGCACCTTCGCCACCTCCTCCTCACTCCCTTCTCTTCTCCCCCACCCCCTCTCTTTCTTTTTTTCCGAATTATTATGACATTTTTTGCTGAATTTGGACCTTATATAGGGAGCAGATCCAACTGCCGTACCACACGGCGGTAGGCCCCTACCGCCGTGTGGTACGGCGGTATCTAAATCCGACCGTTGGGGCTCGCGGCCGGTTGCCCTTGCTGCCGTGCCCTACGGCGGTAGGGTTCAACCGCCGTACCACACGGCAGTAGGAACCCTACCGTCACGTGGTACAACGGCATTAGTATAGATTTGATAAATTTTTTGGCCGGTATTTATTTTTGCGAAAGCGAGAAAAAAATATAAAAAAAATTCTAAAAACGAAAGTGGCGAGGTGGGAAGGAGATGTGCAGAAATCGATCGCGGGCCAGGGGCGGATACCACCAGCGCTCACGCAGGCCGATGGCCCATTCTGTGTGTAGCCGAGCAGTCGCTGCCGGGCCGTATGTTCCTCACTGGCTGGGCCGGGTTCGCAGCTCGAACGAACTAGCTCTACCACATTGCATTTCAACTTTTTTGCTCCGACCTGTGCTCACAAAGTTAAGTCACAAGTCTTGGCATGCGAGAAGAGAGAATCGTTTGTTAAAGAGTCCTGATGAGTCGGCACTCGTCATGCGTTGAGAATGAGGGACGGATGTCAACTTCAATTATACCTGGCGCCCCTGCATAATTCCTACGGTTGGGAGCTAATCATGTGCTGTGGTCTAAGAGGGCAAGCTCATAATGTTGGTGGTCGGTTAGTAGCTGCCAATTAATCCCAACTTTTTCAAACTGTTCCCTTGTTGTTGCGAAATGACCCCCAATGCAATCAGGTTGTCAATGACAGAAAAAACCAAGCAACAGAAAAGAATGTAGAGGACCATCTAATACCGCTGGAACCCTTTTAATCACCTTTTTGTGCAACGATTTGCAAGTACTAATCCCCAGAAGCGGCTGAAATTCACAATCATCGACCTCAGGCCAGCAGCCATATACATCGCAAACGATCGGACACCAAACTTGTTTTGCAGCAACCATGCATGCGCAAATCGCGTTCACCAAAGGGATCGATCGAAGCAGGGGGGACATCCAAGGACAAAGCTAAGCTTAGCATGCATGCTCCTGGCCGATCCTAGTGTAGCTAGCTAACGATCCCCCAATAAACTACTCGATCGCAACGAACCGGAACACACCCAATGACCCAACCAACCCTCGCCTCTCTCCCACGCACACAGCCAGCACGTCCCGGTGTTGTTCCGGCCAGGCCACGCGACAGGGCCCGATATGTTTAATAGCGAGTTGGGCGCAGTCCCATGAGAAATGATTAGGTGAATGTCAAATTAGGGGGTGAGGAATCGGGGAATCTCCCGTCTCGGATCGCCGTGCCTCCCCGAGCTCCCTCCCTCACGGCGGATTATTGGCAGCAGCGGCATTTGCTTGCGGGTAGCATGCAGCTAGCACATCCCGTCATCTGCATATACGTATATCATAATGCTCTCTGAATTATTAGTGGCTCGTGGTGCTCCTCCCTTCCCTCGTGCTTAACGGTACAGAGAATTCGTTAGGGAGCTCCTTAATTTAGTTTGGCTTCTCTGATCGATCAGCTGCTGTGTGTGGGCGGTGGACGGCTCTCTAAATTCTTGTGATCGGCTCTGCGGAAACAGCAGTATTCTACGCCGTGATATGGGATATAATACAGATAGAGCATGCATGTAAGTTCATGTGGCAAACCATGCCAGCAGAGAACCCAAAGACCATTTTCTCTTTTTATATACATACATGTAATAAAGCATCTTCGGTTGTTAATCCCGCTCGCAACAAATTACTAGTACTACGTGTTCTCTTAGCAGTTTGCCAGGAACTACTCCACTCCTACTCTTAAGGGTTTTTGGCGGCTGACGCCAGAAATATGCCAACCGGCTTATTATTGACAGTTGTAAAATTGCTTGGTGACTGACGGCTTAGAAGTTTAGGACAGGTTACCTTGTCAGTGACGTACCAAAGAACGAATTAAGCATCAGGATCGAGATGACAGATGAAGGTATAAAGCCCTGCGTTGGTCCAAAAAGGTGAAGGGAATGTGCTGCTGGCAAAGACGACATTCGGGGGTTCACGAAGAAAAAGGGTCCCGGGAACGAACAAATAAAACGAAGGAAACAGCAGCTACAAAGAGGGAGCAGGTCCATTTTGTGCCGTCGTACGTTCCTGATGTTAAACGGAGCGCACGTCACGCGCGGTGCCGCCCTTTTGTTGGTTCCGCCGGAGCCCGGAATAAAGCGCGGCGCTCCTCTTTAGTCTTTAGTTTCCTCTTTGCTCGCCCGCCGCCCGGCGCCCAGCTAGGTCGATCATGCATGGAAGAACCCGCCGGCGGCGTGCTACTGAGATCTGCTAGCTTGGCCGTGACCCGGATCGCCGGCATGCACCGTCACGTTCACAAGCATCTCCTCGCCACAGCCCACAGCCAAGCAATGCATCCGCGCTCATGGATCCGTCGAAGCATGCAGAGGCGATCACTACACGAAGCATCTGTCATGGACTGGGCTGCCGATGGGCTAGCGCGCCATCGTCGTCCACGGGTACACCTACATCTGCTGCAGCTCCGGCGACCTGCTCACCCTCGCCGTTGAGCTCGCCATCGTCGTCCTCGGCTATTCTGGGTGTCGAGAAGGGTGTCTTCACCGTCATGCCCACAAGGTGTTCGACAACTTGTCTCAACAACGTCAACATACTCGAAATTGAGAACTTCCTGGACAACAGCTACTTGTTCGAGATGGTGCAGATTCAAAGGTACACCATCGATTTCACACCTGCAGATTCAATTGGGGTATTGTTCTCATGTTTGGCTGCCAAAGTATATGCTGCTATGAGGGTGTTTGTGAAGAAGATTGATGAGTATGCAGTAGCCTATTGTGAGATCAGTCAGCTGCAGGCTATTCTTAGATACTCAGTTGGGGCTCTTCCACCATTGCCACCTTGGCTGAGCATCAATTTTGCAATTATTCAGTGGACTCAACAACCTTTATTGCTGCAGCAGCAAAATGGTGATGGGTTTTGGGCTGAGAAAGTTCCTTTTCAGCATTATGGAATTGTTCAGCAGGAATCAATGTGCATTCAGTGGAAATTATCATGGTTATCTCTCAGATTGTTGGATTGGGCTGGTGATTGTGGGCAGCAGAAGCAACTCCATTTTCCATCCAGAAAGCTTGTGACGTCTGTGAAGCTGCCTGACTACAGTTCTAGAAAGGTGGAACTACATTACTTCCATGAGTATGCAAGTCTTGCTACTGTTGTTGGCACGAAGATCTTTTCTGTGAGTGAACTTTCTGGGATAGTAGGTGCTCAAGTGATGGTGAGGCTTTATCCAATGCTGAGTACTGAAGTTCTGTTCAGATTATTGGATTGGGCTTTAGGACAGCAAAAGCTACCATGGCCACCACCTGTTCAGGCATGGAGTTCAGGAGGGTGGTCAGCAAAATTGCTCTCATGGGAAGAAGCCTGCAAAGTGTTCGGGGAACTGCCTGAGCCAAATTTAGCAATGCTTTGGCCACCATGCTTTTCTGAAATCACTTGGCAATGCTGTAATTTTCAGCAGCTATTCAATTGTGGGTGCATTCTGCTACAACAAAGGCTACCATGGCAGCTATTCAGCTACACATTTGAGATGTTGACAGTGCCATGGCTTTCACTGATGCTCGTGAGTTTTACCAGTGACGAAGCTGATATGTGGCCAACTACATGGCTGTTTCTTAGGGGTTGTCACAGTTCGAGGCTTTCAGCTCTATTATATGTGTCATCTGCACACCAATTTACTGGATTTCTGGTGATTGTCATGGGAGTTCTTGTCCACTATATTGGGATTGCTGTCTTACACTGGTATGACACCCAAGATCATGGTATGGCTTGTGCAGAAGCTGAGATGTATTGGCCTGATGACGACTTCATTGGAGCACATCTCAAGTGTTGGTTTGAAGTGGTTATGTGTCCAGAGCATGAGGAAATGTCCGGCAAAATTCAGACAGGTGGTCACACATTTGAATTTGATGTGCACTCCGGTCTTGTCAGTGAGTTAGTGAATTTTGAAGACACATGCCAGCGCTGTGAGTTCAGATCATCTAGTGTGCAAGGCTATGCTATCAAAGGAATACTGAATCGCAGCAGCACATGCTTCGTGAGTGCAATAGTGCAGTCCCTCCTTGTGCTTGATAAGCTGCAGGCAACTATGTTAGGACCAGATACTCTGTCTGGTCACCTTGGCCTACCACTAATGGCGTTTTTTCTGGAGACAAGTGTGGCAAATGATGTGGGAGGCATGCTGAACTCAGAGTTGAAAGGGGTTGCCATGAAGAAAACACCTGAGCTTTTGATTGTTGATTCTTCTGAAGTGCATTGTATCTGGCAAGACAAGAATGCAATAAACGATCAATTGCAGACTATGGTGGATAAAATCTCAAGTGCAGAGCTTTCACAAGGGATCATTAAGGTACCATCAGAGAAAAGCTTTCGGAAGCAGCTATGGGATCCTGAAGGCTTACTGCAGCGGCTTGAGGGCAAGCCGCATTTCAAGCGGTGGGGAATGTCATGGACTGGGCTGCCGATGGGCTAGTGGGCCGGAGTCGTGGACTGGGCCGCAAGTGGGCCAATAGGCCAGCCGGGGCAGGGAGATAAAAGAGCAGAGGAACGCAGGAACAGGGCATCGAACAGAACCAGACTCACTTCGTCTTCAACCTCTGTTCCTTCGTCCAGAAACCTTTCCCATGAACCCTAGATGTTCTTGCTAATCTCCCTCTGATTCTTTGCTTCTCCCAGTCTAAACCTCTGATTCCCTCAGTTTGTACTCAAATTTGTATCCATTTTACCATCTATACAGTGCCTATTGTGCTTTAGCCACCCAGGGACACAACAGCATCTACTGGCTGGCCATCAGCGAGCTAGAGGAAGGAATAAGTATAAATCGAGATTGAGATTCCACACTAATTTACGAGAGCAGAGAATTCAGACCTTTTTTATGGACTCTTTTACGGTCGACCATACCACTAGGTGGTGGACTGGTGGTATGCAGTATATAGCTATTTTTGGCAAGGGTAAATAGGTAACTTTTACAACATCGGTCTAAGAAACAAATTTCGTATATGCCACCAAGAAAATTTTGAAATGAAAATTTTTGAAAAAAATTGTTTTTGAAATTTGAAATGAAAATTTTTGTTTTTGAAATTTGAAATGAAAATTTTTGTTTTTCAAATTTGAAAAACATTTGGCCATACCACCAGAGTGAAATGAAAAATTTTGGAAAAAAATCGTTTTTGAAATTTGAAATGAAAATTTTTGTTTTTGAAATTTGAAAACAATTTGAAATGGAATTTCAAAAAATCGTTCTTGAAATTTGAAATGAAATTTTTGTTTTTGAAAATATTGAAAAAAATCATTTTCTAAATTTGAAATGAAGATTTTTGTTTGAAATTTAAAAAAAAAATTGGCCATACCACGACAGGGAAATGAAAAAAATTTGAAATAAAGAAATCATATATTTCGTTTATGCCACCGAGAAAAAACTACCAACAATACCCTCATACCACCTATGTATACCACCCCATACTACTAGTGCTAGTTGTGGTGGTATACAATTAATCTCAACCGTCAGATATTTCCATACTGGTCCTTTTCCAATAGTGGTATGAGGTGGTATGGTCCACCGTAAAAAGCCCCCTTTTTATTTGCTCGATGCTGTAGTCAGGTAGTAGTCCTGTCCAAAGTATCAAAAGTCCAGGGGTGGGACCTAAATCCTTCACAAATGGACAGTGCCAAGAGTATCAGTGCCAAATTCAAAAGTCTTAGAAGGACTTTTAAAGCATGGAAGGCCAATCTGCCCAACTTAGCAGCCTCCATCAGCAATACTAAGGAGATTATTCATCTATTGGACATTATGGAAGAATTTCGAGATCTCACTCTAGAAGAATGGAATTTCAGAGACATCTTGCTCTCTCACCTACAATCCCTCCTCCTTCAGCAGAGAGTTTACTGGCAACAAAGGGGGACTATTAATTGGGTAAAGTTTGGAGATGAGTGCACTGCCTTCTTTCATGCCAATGCTTCCATGAGGCTGAGAAGAAACACCATCACCATTTTAAAAAATGAAGCTGGGCAAGATGTATCCTCTCATGAGCAGAAGGCAGAGCTACTATGGAATGCCTACAAGGATAGAATGAGCTCTTCTGAATTCAGTCACATGTACTTTGTCTTAGAGGATCTGCTCTCCCTAGATACTGATTTAGCTAGCTTAGAAGAGCCCTTCACAAAAGAAGAAATTGACTCAGTAATCTCCCAGCTGCCAAATAATAAGTCTCTAGGACCTGATGGGTTTAATGGTGAATTTCTTAAAAAGTGCTGGCCACACATTGCCCAAGACTTCTATAAGCTTTGTGAAGATTTCTTTGATGGAAATGTCTGTCTACAAAGTATCAACTCCTCTTATATCACTCTGGTACCTAAAACTGATAATCCAATAAGGGTGGGGGATTTCAGGCCAATATCTTTGTTAAACTCCTCCATCAAGCTCCTCACCAGACTGCTGGCTGAAAGACTTCAAAGGGTTATCCTGAGGCTGATTCACAAAAACCAGTATGGTTTCATTAAAACTAGATCCATTCATGACTACCTGGCCTGGGCTTTTGAATACTTGCATATTTGCAAAGCCTCCAAGAGAGAATTGGTAATCATCAAATTGGACTTTGAGAAAGCTTTTGACAGAATTGAACATCAAGCAATTTTGGAGATCCTTAGGGCTAAAGGTTTTGGGCAAAGATGGATAAAATGGATAAGGAACATCCTGGGCTCAGCAACTTCCTCTGTCCTACTCAATGGTGTTCCTGGTAAAGTCTTCCACTGTAAAAGAGGGGTTAGACAAGGGGATCCCCTTTCCCCCCTACTTTTTGTTTTGGCTGCAGACATGTTGCAATCAGTGATCAATAAGGCAAGGGAACAAGGACTTCTAAATCTGCCAATTCTTGGGACTAACTCTTTGGACTTTCCTGTCATCCAGCATGCTGATGACACCCTTTTGGTCATGGAAGCATGTCCAAATCAGCTCTCTCATCTTAAGGACATCCTGCAGACCTTCTCCACATCTACTGGACTTAAAGTTAATTATAGCAAATCCATGATGGTACCTCTAAATATCACTGAAGAAAAGTTGGAGTCCTTGACTAATGTCTTTGGATGTCAAAAAGGATCACTTCCTTTCACTTATCTGGGGTTACCAATGGGTACTTCTAGGCCAAAAATTGAGCATTTCCTACCTGTCATGCAGAAGATTGAAAGAAGACTAGCTTGTACCTCGGCTCTGTTGAGTCAAGCTGGGAAATTGGAAATGGTTAACTCAGTTTTCTCATCTTCTGCAATATACTACATAGGCACCCTCAAACTGCACCAAGGAGTAATCAATCAGTTGGATAAGTACAGGAGGCATTGTCTTTGGAGAGGGTCTGATCTCAATTGTAAGAAACCATCTAAAGATGCCTGGCCTATGGTTTGCAAACCAAAAAAGCAGGGTGGCTGGGAGTACTAAACTTGCATACCCACAATAAAGCTATGCTCTTGAAGTTCCTACACAAATTTTTCTTACAAGCTGATATTCCTTGGGTCAGACTGGTTTGGGCCAAATATTATAGCACGGGGAGACTCCCGGGACAGAAAAAGAGAGGATCCTTCTGGTGGAGGGATGTGGTTAGTTTGCTTGATGATTACAAAAGCATCTCTGCAGTGACTGTAGCTGATGGGTCTACGGTTTTACTCTGGAAGGATTGCTGGAATGGAGTAACCCCCTCAGTTTTATACCCTGAGCTCATGTCGTTTGCAATCAATAGTGATATTACTTTCAAGATGGCAGTGAATGTTGAGGACTTCATACAGCTTTTCAATCTGCCGCTCTCGGTTGAGGCTCACCAGCAACTCATGAGCTTTCAGGAACTTGTTTTTAACTTAGTAAATGTTGATGGTTAGGATCAATGGAAGTATCATTGGGGCAGTATCAATTTCTCAACTTCCAAAGCATATAAGGCTCTAGTGCCTGGGGTAAGCGCTGATCCGATTTATAGCTGGATTTGGAGATCCAAATGCCAGATGAAACACAAAGTCTTCTTTTGGCTGGTGTTGAAGGATAGATTAAGCACTAGGGATCTTCTTCAAAGGAAAAATATGGATCTTGATTCCTATACATGCGACTTGTGCATTCTTCAGAGGATTGAGACAAGTGCACATCTGTTTCTTCGCTGCAATTTTGCCAAGGCCTGTTGGAATTCCTTGGGTATCACATATGTCTCAACACGATCAGTGCCCCAAATCTTCAGGCAAATTAAGGAGAAGCTAGCTGTTCCCTTTGCCATGGAAATCATTATCATTATGACTTGGAGCATTTGGTTAACAAGAAGTGATTGGATCTTCAATCGTTTGGACCCTTCGGTGCAAGTCTGTCGCAGGAAATTCAAAAATGAATTCTGTCTGCTCCTGCTTAGAGCAAAAGCATCCTTGTTGCCGGCCATGTCAGACTGGATAGAAGCTTTCTAATCCCTCTAGCTCCGTAGGCTCCCCCCCCCCCCTCTTTTTTCGTTTCTTTGTTGTTTTCTCTTCCTGGTTCTTCTGTTTTTTGTTCCTCTTGCAACTCTGTTTTTTGTTGGTGTTAATAAATTTCAGTAGGGGCTTGCCCCTCCTGTTTTCTCAAAAAAAAAAGGTAGTAGTCCTGCAGAGAAAAGGAATCGGAGATTGTTTTCAGGCAACGATCGAGGAGCTCGCTAGCGCCATATGATTAGCGCGCGCGCGAGCGCCGCGGGGGTGGAGGAGGATGAGGAGGGATCGGAGGGCTCGGCTCGGCATGTGACGCGTCGCCGGCCGTGTCTCGTGCTGATGGATGATTCACTGTCCGAAGCTGCTGCTAGCCGGCGGTTGAATCCGCCCCCACTCGATTATTGCGTCGTGGGGGTGCACAGGCACAGCTCGCATGCAGCTCGTGACTGCAGCTCATCCGACTGTCCGTGCATGCACCGGGATTTCGACAAGCTTGATCTGGGCCTGCAGTGCTCTCGTATTTTTTAAAGAGATCGACGAGTATAAATATCCGGACTGTGTGTACTCGTGACGACCGATTTAATCTGTTACCACCACGAAATGCTAAATTGCTAATGTCGATAAGTTTTTCAAGTGTATGTTCGTACGTTCAGATTCCAACTTCCCCCTAGCTCGTTTATGCTCCCACGGGCCGCGGCAGCCGATGTTCGTTGAACGTGTTCAACTGTCGTCGTCTGACGCCTGGTAATTCTCAATTCGGACAGGCCCAATGCAAACAGTACCCCAAATCGTGCCCACCAATACAATACCCGTAGCTATAGTCCTGCAGGCATGCTAGGATTAGGATTAGGATGGTGCACGCATCATTCCCCAACGATTGTTGGGTTTGGACGCACCCTCTCGAGCCTCAGATTCCCTCGTCGCATCATCTCTCCACTGACTCTCACGCACGCATGAATTTGAGGTCACGCGTGCTCACATCAGGGGCTCAGACTCAGACGACCGAAAAGAGCCGCCGCGAGGCAAAGACAAAGGCAGACGCAGATGACACAACACACTCGATAGATACGGCACAGGGCGTCGCGTTGCATGCATTCCGTTCCGTCGCATAGAAGTGGGCGAAAGGGAAAGTGCTACGCAAGCAAAGGCGGCAGCAGAATTCTCCTCTCTTTTCGGCCTTTTTCTCCTACTATCTGCCGCATGCTTCGGTTCCGTTGTTGCCGTCCTCTCATTCGGTCATTCCTTGCTCGCCCCGGCAGAAGGCCACTTTCCGCAACTTTTATTCGCATCTCGCAGTCCGCGTCTCGGCATGGAACGCGCGCCAAATTCAAGCGCCGTGCCGACGCCGCCGGCGATTATTCCCGGCGACGTGCGCGCGTCCAGCGCGGGACGCGTCGTACGCGCTGCAGAGCCCACAGCTCCTCCGGCCACGCTACAGCTACAGGCCTGCATGCTACAGCAATCGCTGTTCGCTGGAGCAGATGGCGTCGCGGCGCCAGGAACCAATCGAAAAGGGTGTGGCGTCGGTCTCCTGGCGCGAGGTGCAGAGAAATGGCGCCGCCGTGGGCCGTGGCTGCTGCTGCTCTCTGCATGTTCGGATGTTTATGAATGCACAGGGCAGGAGGACGGAGGACCCCCGCCCCCCGCGCGCCCGCTGCGTTCATGCATGCACCCAATGATTGGGGCGAGGCTGCAGCCAGTGAGCCAGATGGATCATGGATGCACATCGCGTGGCGGGAAGATGGTGGCAACGGGCTCAGATCGAGGGATTGGAGTGTGTGCTTGTGTCGTGTGTGCGCGCGCTCCGGATTGAATTTGTAGCATTCTGGTGAATTGGATTTTGTAGCTTTCTGGTGCTAGTGGGCCGTACTTCCATACGATACGATCGACGACGACGCCCCCCTTCGTTTTCATTTCCTTCTGGAAGCTAGCTATATAGCTTGTAGTGCTAGCAATCTGCTGTAGATCCGAATCCTGAAATGCTCAAACTAGGGTACAGATTTGTGTAAAAAGAAAAACATTACAGTGCTGTGAATTATCAGAGATTGCTTCACTTGGTAACATCATTAGACGGCTCATCTATTCAGAAACTTTTGCACCATTACACAGGACTTGATGCAACACGTTTCGTAACTTCCATGTGTGCAAACTCGTCGGGAAGAACTTGATTTTTTTTAAAAACAAAATGAAAATATATCCAGCCTCTGCGGTAAACGCAAACAACCAGTCCTCACTTTTAGTATGCAGTCCCACATCGGCACGGATTAAAAGAAGTTAAACTTTTTTTACTACTAAACAAGGGATGAAGTTTCTCCACGTCTGGGCATGGAACCAAACCTTGTCAGCTGATCAACTCAGTGACATGCATCACCTCGCTCTTTGTACAACTCGATCAACCACACCACTCTATACATTCACTAGAGAGTAACAAAAGTAATTTAACCTAAAAAGAAACGACGCTCTAAACCAAACCCAGCAGGACCTACCCCAAAATCACACCAAAATTAAGCCGGGGATCGGAGCAAAGAGGCGCATCAGGGACCATCATTTGACTTTGTTCATCATCGTCGTCTTGGGTCGGTTCTCCTGGCTCCAACTCATGAGCTTGCGGAAGACACCCTGCCTCTCCTCGCAGTTGGACCTCCGCCCGTTGAAGCCGCTGCTCTTCCGCTTCTTGCTGCTGCAGTTGCTACCCATGCTGCTCCAGCTCCCGAGCTTCGCCGCCTTCCTGTCCCCGCCGGCGCCGGCGGCGGGGGACGACGCCGCGGCGGCGGCGCCCTCCTTGTCCGGCACCACGGGCGGCGCCACGCACCGTATCAGCGCCCAGTCCACGCCGGCGAAGAACGGGTGCCGCTTGATCTCGGCGGCGCCGCGCGCGGCGCCCATGCGGCGGCGCGGGTCCCGCTCGAGGAGCCGCCCGACGAGGTCCCGGAGCTGCGCCGCGTCGGCCTGCGGGTAGGTGACCTGCTTGGAGAGGATGTTCTTGAGGGTGACCTCCTTGGTGGGGCCCTTGAAGGGCGTCCGGCCGTAGACGAGCTCGTAGAGGAACACGCCGAAGGCCCACCAGTCGACGCCGTTGCCGTGGCCGCTCCCGCTCACGAGCTCCGGAGCGAGGTACTCGTGCGTGCCCACGCAGTCCTTGGAGCTCGCCGACGTCGGCTCGGCCACGAACTCGAACCGCTCCTTGGCGTCGATCTCGGCTTCCTCGTCGTCGTCGTTGCCGCTGCCGCCATTGGCGGCGCCGGTGAAGCACGATGGCAGCAGGAAGCTCTTCCTGCGGCGGCTCTGCTTCCGCACCTGGCGGCGTCGGACGGCGGGCTCCACGGACGCCGGGAGCGCGAGGTCGAAGTCGGAGAGCACGACGTGTCCGTCGCCCCGGAGGAGGATGTTCTCCGGCTTGAGATCGCGGTACACGAAGCCGAGCGCGTGGAGGTACTCGAGCGCGAGGAGCACCTCAGCGGCGTAGAACCTGGCCGCGGCGACGGGGAGGCGGCCGCCGGGGCGGCGCCGGAGCACGGAGTGGAGGTCACCCCCGGAGCAGTAGTCCATCAGGAAGCACGCGTATCTGCCGGCGTCGAGGCGCGCGTAGAGCGTTGGCACGAAGGGGTGGTCGAGCGAGGAGAGGACGCGCGACTCGGCGAGGACGTGGGAGACCCTGGACGGGTCGTCGTCGCGGAGGTCGACGACCTTGAGCGCGAAGAGCGGGGACGCCGGCGGGGAGCTCTTGAGGCGGCAGAGGAAGACGCGGGCGAGGTGGCCGTGGCCGAGCTCGCGGACGAGGTGGAGGTGCGCGAGGCGGAGCACGCCGTCGGGCGCGGCGGCGCGCGCGGCGGCGAGGTGCGCCCAGTGCGGGGACGCGGCGGAGGAGTGCGGGCGCGGGGAGAGCGAGGTGGAGGAGGAGAAGGAGGGCAGCGACAGCGAGCTCCGCGCGCTGAAGGTGGTGGCGGTGGTGAAGGAGGAGGTGGAGGCGGAGGCCGTGGAGGTGAAGGAGAGGTCCAGCGCGCCGACGCCGGAGTCCGCGAGCGCCGGCGGGAAGTGCGGGGAGAGGGCGGCGTCGGAGGAGAGCGGGGAGAAGGGCGCGGGGTCGTGGGGGACCGCGTCCATTGGCGGCGGCGGCGCTTCCATGTGCATGGCGAGTGAGAGACGGGTTGGAGAGAGGAGAGGGGAATGGGTGCGAGTCGAGTCTGTGTGAGGGCGGGGGGTGTGGGGTGCTTATAAAGGCCGGCGTCGGTGAGAACGACGGGGGCGAGCCGCGTGGGCCGTGCCGCCGGGGGTCGTCGGGTCCCAAACGGTCTCGTGACGGTGTCCGTCAGGGACTCAGGGTGTTTTACTGCTCTACCGCGGGGAGTGAACGGACGCGAGATGCTCTGTCAAACTTGTTGACGGACCAGATTGCCAGTGTTTTATTCCGCCGACGAATAACAGTAGTGCGTAAAAGTAAAATCTCGGTTCAGAGAACTGCTCTTTTTTCCCCGGCATTGTGCAGGTGCATGGATGCATTCACGCACAATAAGGCACACATCAATGGGCGAGTGCCAGAATGTATTTGCAACTTCGGAACTTCCCTGTTCTTTACATCAAAAAGGAACAATGAAAAGTACTATTCATCAATCATATTCATCACATCTTCTCTCACAAAAAAAACATTATTCTAGTACTATTTATTTGCAACTTCATTATTCCTTTTCACTCAAAAGAACGCATTTTGACCGTCGAACCGCAGCACTTCTAGATCACCTGTCAGTCTGCGAGCTCTTTTTGGGTACCCAATCGGGACACCAGCACCCAAACCCGTCCGATCGCTGCACGCTGCATCCGATCCGTCCAGCGGCCGGTGACGTGAGGTCTCGTGCGATGCACAGTTGAGCACTGCCGAGCTACTCCTCCCTAGTCCCTACTAGCTCCTTCAAACCTCTGAAGAAGATAAGATCCTGAAGTCCCGACGACGGACGGTTTGTTTGTTTTGTTCCCGCGGCGCGGCCGATCCGCATCAACTGTTCGTCATTAGCTGCTGCTGAACTGAATAATATGATCGATGACAGGACGCCGATGGATCGGTGATCTGACTCTCGCGTATGCGGATCAGTAGCTTTCTTTTCCTACGAGCTGGAATGGATGGAGTTTAATTTGTTTGGGTGACAGACAGATCGAGATCGGTCGCGCGCATGGAGCATGATTGATTTCGACGTGTGCATGTTGGCGCGCATATTCATCAGTTCGTGATCATCGCACGCGGGGGCCCCGGCCGGCCCGTGCAAGAGAGCGGCATCGGCGTCGACATGATCGGCCAGCTAGTAAGCTGTGTGCATAGACTGGTAGCTCGGTCCGCCTTTCGAGGGTTCCAGGAGTGGGGTTGAGTGGTTGACGATCCGGCCGGAAGGGTTGAAGCTTCCAAGCACCGCCGAACTAATGAGATCATATCCGATACATGTAGCACTGATTTCAATAAATGTCAAGTCCCCATCGCGGTAGCATCTGTATTTTCCGTGTTTACGCGACCATGCATGTTCGTCGTTCGACATATTTATGCTTCGATCCTGTCGTGAAATCTTTTCATCTAGGTTAAATCATCGACTTATCATCAATCATGTATTTTTTTAAAAAAAAATAAATGACGCTATTGGTTTTAGTGTATGCGACGTGTCGTCCTTAGGCACTTCCAATGCAGATTTCACAACGGAGTCTAAGTCTGTTAATTATCTTATCATTTGTAGCTTTTTATTAATTTTTTTTTGCTGATGTGACGTTGTATTTATTGAAGAAAAAGAGAAAAAAATTAGAAACCAAGTCTAACTAAGAAACCAAGTTTTCACGTAAATCAAAACCGGATGTGAGAGAGACAAATAGATCTTGAGATACTACGACAGAAAATTACACTGTAGAAGAAAGTTTTTTGACATGATTTCCTAGAATATAAAAACTTGAATATAAAAACTATGATAGTTTATAGCACTCGCGGAATGCCCTTAGTGGTATGGAGACTTCGTAAATCTCATGATACGCACCGGATTCTCAAAGTTGCTCGTATAAGCTAGTGTGATATATGATGGTAGTACGTGTTTATAAGTGTGCATGTATGTATGTGAGCATCACTGCACTGCTGAACATGATGACTCCCAGCACTAACGGTGTGTGGTAGCAGAGACTAACTCCACCAGGTTTTTACAGGTGCAAATAAAACACCCCTATATATAGCTTTGTTAAACTAAGCAATGACCGTTAGTACCTGCTCCAAAATACGGCCCACGCATTTGTGTCGATCTATATGGAGCTACATCTATGTAGAAGCATATGGTATCATAAGCACTCGATCTACTCAGCATGCCGCAGTAAACCGGAGGCAGGTTTATTTTGTCGTCTGCAATTAATTGTACGGTAATGCTCGCGTACGTGTGCCACACCCACACTCTCTGCATGAATAGATAATGCGCTCGACATGTAACTTCTCCCTGTCTAGCCCGAGGTCAACTTGCAGTAACCGAGTTAGGTTAGGCGGCACTCGGTCGTTCGTTCACTGTATCCGCTTAATTAGGTGCCAAGAACAACTTGTTTTCTTTTCTTTTTTAAGGAGGAGCAAAATGCGCCCAACGTACGCCAGGCTTGAGGAATATAAGTAGGTAAAAAAAAGCCCCAATTCCCGGTCGTAATTCTAGTGCTGAATGATGCCCTCGCCCGTCTACCAAACACCAACACCTTTCGATCGAATTGGCTGATGGATGAACTTGTTCGCTTGTCCTCTCCCTCCTCACTGACCTAGGAGTATATATTAGCTAGCTGTTACATCTGCCTCTAGCTTTAAGCCCAGGACTAATTAATAAACAAGACAACTCGTCGATCCAACGCAAATCGTGCCACACCAGAACGACGGCTCATCCAACCTACCAATCCAATTAAGTCTTGTCTGGTGTAGTGACGACTGGCGGCGAGAGTACCTAACATTTACCTCCCGGTTAAGGTTACGTTCTTCTTTAAAAAAAAAGGTTTTTTTTATGTTCGAAACGTGAAAAACTCAGAGGAAACAAATCTAGTTCTCTCTCTGATCCTGTGACAGCCAAGAACACAAATTCCTCCCCAAGTTGCGAATAAACAGGGGCTTCAAATTCAGCCGTCCACGCTCTCGGACATGCATGCGTTGATGCCTCTATCTCTGATGACTCTGGCAACAGTGGCATCTATATCTTCCGTCCACCCCCCTTGAGATTCTGTGATCCCCGCTCCCACGCTGCGCGCGGCTTGCCGGCATCTGCCCATCGGTCTCGTGCCGACGCGCGCGCAGCGCAGCAGCTCGTTTCCGATCGCTTCCTGCTGGGGTTTGCTGGGTTTCCTCCGCGGCAAATATTAATAAGATTCCTGATTCTTATTCCGCATCGTCCGAGGGGCGCGCGGCGGTGAAAGAAAACTCGCGCAAGTACAGGGGTTCGGGGGCCCGGCGGCCGCCACATGCAGGGATTTCGCTCGCCTTCGCCCCGCGCCCTCGCCCAAATGATTGGCGAGCACCCTGTGCTCGCTCATTTTGCTCGATCGGCAGAAAGCTTTGCGGCTGGCAGGCTCGATCCACCACCTGCGTGCGTGATCTGATCCTAAAGCGCTAGTGCTCTCAAGCTAATAAAATGTCGAGGGCTTGCAGCAGCAGCTGTTGTTGTGTTGTGTATGGGTTAGTTACTTGGTTGTTGTCCGCGTCTGCCTAGACGCTTAGCTGAAAAACACCAAGGATCAAACGAGTGACGCCAAGAAGCGCGGGCAAGTGGCGACGCCGCCGGCCGGATTTCAGACGCGCGATATCTGAAACGGGATCGTGTGTGTCTGCACAATCATTTTGTGTTCTCTAATTAAGGAACGAATAGGTAGCGCAGCTTGCACCTGCTGCAGAGATTTTTGGAGGTGATAATAACAAAGCACAACGAATCCACTGCCAGATTGATGATCTTCTTCTGCTACTAGTATAAGTGAGATCGCCTGAGATGACAGTTGTTGGGATCTAACATGACCAGCTGGGCGATGTATAAGATAACTACTCCCTCTGTATCGTTTTACATGTCGCCGCGCCAATACAAACCAGAAGAACTACAAATATTTGTCGCCAGTAGTATGCAGCGGAGACATTTCTCTTTTTTACCCCCAGTTTTACACTGATCCCCTCGGCCTCCTCCGCCATGCAAGGAGAGCGATGTGTAGCTTGCGGGCTGTGGACAGGAGAGATGGATCATTAGACAAAGGGCAAAAAGGTAATAGCATTGTCTCCTTGATTTTTTCTAAACTGTCCGAAACCTCAGCTATTTTGATATGGAGGGAGTATTAGCAGGGCCTGCCTGCGGCCAGCTGCTGACACTGTTCCACATGCTTATACCGGTCAGTTGCAAGTTGCAACACCGACCAGAGACAGTTTTTCACTACCGTCAAATTACCCGCAGCTATCCCGATCTCTGCGATCTAGGCAAACCCACCAGCTAGCGTGCAACAGCTAGCCCAGCCGTAGTAGTACATGTTGTTTCTGAATGCTGATTGCGATCTGTGCTTCTCCTTCTGTGGTGTTCACTCACGCGTATAGTAACCTGCACACCCAGTAGCGTGGGGTTAAGTTACCGATGCACCAGCTAGGCCGCCAGATCAACACCGCCCCGCGCGCGTGTCTATTGTATACAATCGTTTCCGCCGTACAACCACCACGTGTGCGTGCGTGGGGTGGTGATACCGGTAAAACCGAAACGACGGATAAAGAAATGGTGTTACATGTGGATGATGCAAGAGAGGCGGCTCCGCGGCTCAGATCAGACGTGTACTCCGGTTACAGCAGCATTTCACCCAGCACTCCAGCAGCACAGCATCTATCAGAGCACGTACTAGTACTCTAGAAGACTTAGCTACCCGTCACATCAATTTTCGGACACTGATTAGGAGTATTAAATGTGGATTAATGACAACCCATTCCATAACTCCTACCTAATTTTTCGATACGAATCTAACGAGCTTAATTATACTATGATTAGACAACATCATGCTACAGTAAACAATTTCTAATGACGAATTAATTAGGCTTAATGGATTCGTCTCGCGATTTTCCGTCCATTCATGTAATTAGTTTTGTAATTAGTCTATATTTAATCCTCCTAATAGGCCTCCAAAGAGATCCTAAATTTTTTTGTTTGGGAACTAAAAAAAGCTCTTATTAGTAAACTAGCTGGCTGATGGTTTCTAGGAGATTAGTTGGAGACAAGCGCCTAAGAACGAGGTCGTCGCACATATACACGTACTCACACATGTGAGGGGGTACGGTGGTCGTTCCAAAGAAGGAGGTCGTCGCACATATACACGTACTCACACATATACACGTACTCACACCGGTGGATGACTTTTGCTTGCTCGTGTGTACGTCGATCGGCGCATCCACGCGTGCAGGATGTTGGGGTTGGCGAATCCGTGTGTTGGGCATCGCGGATCCCCGTGCGTGCGTGCAGAGATCACACCGGAGTGCATGCCCTGTGCGCATTCCTTACGTCTCCACGCACAAGTCAGCGCAGCTGCACAACCAAGCAAGCTCTAGGCAACACTAGCTAGCGCTAGCTGCCGCGCGCGATCTGATCGATGTCCTAAACACACGAGCCGGCCGGCCGGCCAGCATCGCGAGTCAAATGTACACACGCAGGAGCCTCGATCTAGCTTGTCGGTGAAGTGTACGCGCGTGCGCTAGCTGTTCAGTGTGTTCACCTGGCACTCCCGTCGGGTCTGCAAGACTGCAACTCTCGCATCTGCAACTGCAACTGCAAGCAATAACAAGAGCGGCGGTAGATCTATAGGAGGATGGGCATGGCCGCAACGTGAAAACGTGTGCTACTAGTCCTCCTGAGTCCAAGTACGTGTGGTCTCTGTATAGTCTGTAGGGAACCACCAGCCCCCTGCATGCACGATCTCCTTCCATCACTCAAGTCTACGTAGCAGGAGAGCACTGTTGATGCGTCCAGCATCCAGCTAGGATGCTTCGTTCCTTGCGTGTCTGATGTCTCGGTGTCTGGTACACATGCATGCATGCACTGATATGATGCACTGCACGTACGTGGCGCTAGGCCCGCTAGCTCTGAACCGCGCGCGACGACGAACGCGTACGTCCCCGGCGACGCGCAGCGCCGCGCGCGCATACGACGACGACGACCCTCCGACGTCGTGTAGCACACGTATGCGTCCATCGACTCGACACCGTGCCCCGCGGCCATGCACGCCTGTCCCGCCGCGCGGCGCCCCGCCCCGGTCGGCCGGCGACCGCGGAGCGCCTCCGCAGGGCGCCGCCGCGTGTGCCTGCTCCCCCGCGCCCTGTAGCTGTATGTGCGCGTACGCGGTTACGCAACGACAGCACGGACACGTGACCGGGCCGCCCGCGTACGTGTACCAACAGGAATTGTTGCTTGGCTTTCGCTCGTGCGCGTTTAAAGAATCGAAGCCTCAACACAGAGACTGAACCTGCAGGGAGCTGAGCTCTCGGCACGCCACCTCCAATAATCCTCTGCGGGTTAATCGATCGACGGCTTTTGATGCTTTGCGTAATCCAGTCGATTCGGTTATTAACTGACAAAGCCTGCAATCACGGGCTTTCACAAGAGAGCATGCAATGCATCGATTTGTTAGTAAACCTAGTACAGTAAAAAGAGATCTCGTAGTATCATTGCTCATCATGTCAGTGGCACACACACACACTACTCGCAGATCCCACACTGGTTCCATGATGATGGCTTCATGTGACTTTCCTCAAGGAGAAAAACGACACTAGACTCGAGTGGCGACGCGCAGTAGGCAAGACACGCCTAGTTTATTTTTACAGTTGTGTTGTGCAGTGCGCTTTATTTCTTCGTCCCCGCTTTACAACAACAGCAAGGAGCGCTCCTTTCCATCTGCTTCGTCTAGCATCAACAAAAGCGAGCATTTGAAAAAAGAGGGGGTTAGTTCAAGAGAAGCCGTCCCGGGGAGGCGGGGATATCCTTTAACGCTTTCGCAAACTTTGATGAGGCGACGAAAGCTTGCGGGCATCCATCATTCCATTCGTCGCCGCCTCATCCCGGCCGCGCCAACTGTCCGATCGTCTCTTTCTCGGCCCAACGAACCAATCATTGTCGAGCTAGCTAGGTTCATGAACCTCGCTCCCGCGCGCCACGGCCCGGTCTGGAGAGCTCGTCTTTCCTATGGCACCCATACGTTCATGTAGTGTGTATATGCATTCTCTACTCGGATCTTTCCATTCTGGAAAGCAACTAATACTACAGTAATGCTGCTACATAAGACCTGCAAAGCTGTTCAGGGAAAAGAAAACTCAGTCCCGACTGCCAATGGCAATAATCTATCCCTGTCATTCAACTTCTGTAAATGAACACAGATCCTAATCAAACAATTTGTGAAATGTTCTTCTAGTCGAGAGCACTGAAATCTTTCACGGTTTATCATCACCTACTCTTGTTGAAAGGTCTTTTAGTAACTGCGGAGTGGCGGTTAATCCAGCAGTTTAATCGCAGCGTCAACAGACCATCATAATTAAAGTTCACAACTCCAGCTGTTGACTCTGAATTGATTAAGAAAGCTCACTGATGATGAACGAATACAATTTGTTAGAGCGATAATTCAATAGGGAACAAAGCCACATTGTCTCACATGCCATCCCCCTCCTATTTTACTCCACCCGCCCCCACTGGCCGACCCCAAAAAGAATTGACAGCGTCCCCAATCATCATATCATATGAGAGAGGCTCTCCCTCTGAGGATCAGGTGATCGGCGGTCCAAACAAATAGTCGAGGGAGGCCGGAAGCAGGCCACTTGTATACTTGTATATAGTATACATATATATTTTTTCTCTTCAGAGAGAGGGGCAGCTGAGAGCTGATGGATCCATCACCCATCAGGTAGAGCAGATGCCTTGCTCTCCTGCTAGAGGTTGCAGCTCATAATGCAGCTCGATCAGTCCATGGATGGATCCATGGATCGATCGCCGGGTCCCCTTCAGGCTCGAGAGGCCATGGACCACAACGTGTCCCTGTCGGAAGAGCCAGAGCCCGGAGGGAGCTCGCCGTTCGCCATTGACCAGGCTTTGTTTAATGGATCAGTAGTGGGCGGGCAGGGAGCTTGATTTGCAGCTAACGATCGATCTGACCGCGCATTAGATGCTGGCATGGCGTGGCGTGGTGTGATCGCAGGCTCGCAGCGCAGCAGAGAAGCGCCGATGGCCAATTGCCCAATTGGATTGGATGGTGGCATGCAGGAGGGGGGCCTCCGCTGCTGGTGGTTCGCGTGCAGGGAGATTGGGAGATTCCTCTAGGCTCTATAACTAACTGCATCACAACCCGACGCGGGGCAAGTGCTTTGATCTGTCTCTATTAGGGCTCGTCAGTGTCAGGCGGCCTGTCCGCCTTGCACAACAATACAAGGTGTTTCAGGTCTTGCAGATGAGGATTCCTGGTCACAGAGTAGATCAAAATCGAATCAGAAGTCACAACTCACATGTGCCAGAATTGCACAAGAAGAAGAGTCGACTGATTTCTGCAACATTGATGCTTGATTACGTGCAAATCCCCTTGTATTTTCCTACTGTTCAACTCCACAAGCTGCTCGAAGCCTCGAAGCAGCAGCAGCCAGCAGCAGATAGGCAGTTCAAAGCCTGTTTCGGAAAAAAAAAGGCAAGAGAGAGAAAAAAGATTTGCGCAACAGAGAGAGCCCGCCAACCGCGTCGTCCCAGCCCACGTCAGCTCGCACGGCCCAGCCCGTCATCTAATAAAATTGACGCGCAGGCCCAAGTCTTTAGCCCAAACGATTCAACCAGCGAGGCCTGGTTCTCGGCGGCTCGGCGCGGAATTTTTTATATATATATTTTTTTCTCTATTTTGCAAAAATAAATGATCCGTCAGAAATTTAGCAGAACTATACATCTGCCGCTGTACCCTACCGCCGTGGGGCACGGCGGCAGGGGTCGTGGTCCACTGGCAAGAGCACATACCGCCGTGCCGCACGGCGGTAGGCGCCTACCGCTAGGCGGCAACGTGGCCTCCAGCAATCGCCGTAGGCCACGGCGGTAGGTAAGGACCTACCGCCGTACCCTACGGCGGTAGGTTTTTTTTTGGCGGGTAAGTTTCATTTTTTTGAAGCATTGATACTTAACGACGAACCATTGATACTTAACGACAAATCACAGAAACAAACAATGGCACGTACGACACAAATACCCTAACTTTGTGCCGCTGCTAGTCCTAACGTGCCTTAGGGAATTTAGATAAACGATTACAACATTTGTAGTCTAGTTGTACGAGTAGTACCCGGAGAACCCGGACATCATAGACTCGCCGGAGTGCTGGGAGGGCATGTAGTACCCGTACCCCGGCGGGGGTGGAGTTAGATCAGACGGTGGCGGGGGTGGAGTTGCTGGTGGAGTGTTGTCCTTCTTCTCGTGGCATGGACAGCAGCAGAACTCGTCCTCACAGCCGGTGTTCGTCTTAACCACCATTGGTCCGGTCACCGGTCCGTCGTCGTCGTTGGTAGATGTCAGATCTGGAGAAGCCAATGCCGACGCGAGCTCCTGCCTCAGGTTGAAGATGACAACATCCTCGAGGTAGTTGATGTACTGTTGATACGGGTCAATAGCTGGGGGATCCACCCATTGCACGAAACCGTAGTTATCTGGTTGGTCGGAGTACTGCAGAAACCGTGATTACATTAATAAACCATAAAATGATAAAGGACAAAGGTCAAGGAGTTTTGCTTACCCATACTCGTGAGCAATGCCAGAAGCGTCGACCAGAGTTGTTCCATCCCTGGTAAACCTGCATCACACAGAACTCACCGTGTGCACACCTTGGCCAGTTCACCGTTTGATTTGGTGCGTACTTTCTAACATCACGCATGGATTTGAAATCTCTCTTATCTAAGACTGAAAAATTGTTGTTGAACTCTGGATCTTGCTGGCTCCATAGTGCTGGACCGAGGGAGCCATCATCATCCCCAGTCCAGGAACTCATTGGTGCTTGTTGTGTTGTGAAGTGACACTGGAGAAAAGTGCTCACATATATGTAGGCAATGAAGCAGACTGGACGGTGGGCCATTCGATCCGGGGCAAGAAAAACGGGCAGTGACTCAGAGGAAACACACCCTAGTACTAGGTTCGCTATTTGGTGCAGTGACTCACAGAAAACACACCCTATGTGTTCACTGTTTGACGCAGTTACTCACAGGAAGCACACCCTAGTACGAGTTTCACTGTTTGCGGAAACAAACTCTAATGCATCTGAAATCAAGTTTTTAAAGATACAAACCGACTCTAGAGGATGATAAAATGAAATCATAATTTTTTAGGGATACAGTAGCACTCGGCGTCTAGTACTCTACGTCTACTGGGTACAACGGGGGTATTTCCCCTTCCTCATGACATCCGGCCCAGCTTCCTTAGCCCGGCCGAAAGGACCTTGATGTCGCCTAGAGGGGGGTGAATAGGCGTGACGACCAAATTAAACTCTTCTTCCCCGATCACTTGAGCTGACAGTGTTCCACCGGTCAGACCGGTGGTGATGACCGGTCAGACCGATCAAGCACTGGACTTCACAGGAGGCACCGGTCAGACCGGTGCACCTCACCGGTCAGACCGGTGTAGCACAGAGCACCTGCAAAAACAACTTCAAGCACCTTTGACTTCTAGCACGAACCAAACTTGGTGAGTGGCCTTTGTAGATGATCACAAGCAAGGTAATGAGCCCTGCACACACAAGTAGCACACCCAAGTAGATCGAAGCGGAAGCAAAACAAATATGCTAGAAAAACAACTTAGAGAGTCAAACCACACGAAGAAGCAAAGCGTTTGTTTCCCGAAGTTCACCACCCACTAAGGAATGGCTACGTCTCCGTTGAGGAGCTTGTAAGGGACAATTCCCACAACAAGCCGGGTCTCATTCAACCACTTTCCTCCTTTCCACTAAGGGGATCTTTTCCACGAAGAGGCAAGATCGCAGCCCTTACAAACTTCCCGCTGCTCACCACAACGTTGGGAGCTAGCCGGCGACGCCTAGCTGTCTAGGAGGCAAACCTCCAAGAGTAACAAACGCTTCAAAGCTTGTAGACGCGAAACCAAAGTGCTCAAGCTATGGAAATGCTCTTGTTAGCTCACAAGGTCGCTCTTGAGCTCACTCTCTCAACCCAACACCAAGGATATGGCTTGAATCCACAAATCTCACAAAGAGAGGGTTGGGGAGAGCCACTAAGGCTTAGAGCTTGTTAGGAAAGGCTTGGGACCTCAGCAATGTCACTAGAAACAGCAAGCCTCAACTGAAGAAGGCTTGGGGTATTTATACCCCTCAAAGGAGAAAACTAGCCGTTGGTCCTCGGGCGGCACCGGTCAGACCGGTGCCCCACACCGGTCAGACCGGTGTTCGAAAAACTAGCCGTTGGGGCTAGCGGCACCGGTCAGACCGGTGCCCCTGACCGGTCAGACCGGTCAGGCCCGAGACACCCCCAAAACCCTTTCTGTGACACTAACACTTCACCAAAGAGATGAAGTGGCTCAGGTTAGGTTAGGAGGGTTTGTTAGCACACTCTAAGGCTAGATCTCACTTAGGTCAACTAATGAGCACTTTGACTTGGTCAACTCGCTAAGTTGCATCCCTCTTGATAGTACGGCATACCTATACTCAAGAATAACTAAGAACACTTTGTTGATCTCTTGAGCTTGGATATCTTCAATCTTGCCATACTTGATCAATATTCACTTGAGGGCTTTCAACATAGCCTTTGACTTGAGCACGTCCATACTTGAACTAATGACTTATGATCTTTCCATCTAGCATAGGAATGCACACTTAAATCCATAAGTCACTCCATATTGCCAATCTTAACATGGTGATGACTTGCATTGCTTCCCTCACTTAAGGTTTGGATATGATACTTGGAGACCCCACGGATGCTAGAACTTCACCTCAGCAAAACACGAAATGGCGGCTTAGCTACGGCCCCAAAGATTGCTTAGTCCCTCACCCTAGACATCTCGGTTGATCTCTTCATCACTTATCCAATCCACTTTTGAGTTCCACTTGCTTCATACACAATTAACCTTCATTTGAAAACCCGCTTCAAATGCTTGATCTTGATTGACAACGAATGTGCAAGCTTCCAAATTAGAACCATAATGTGTACACTCATCCTTATGTCCTCTTTCAACAAGCACATGAAGCCTTGCATTTGACTTAGAGAATTACTATCTTCTCTTTTATGATCCTTGTAATTTTAATCAAGCTACGTCTTCATATGGGAGACCATGAATTGACCTTCTCAAATTATCCCAATATTTGTCTTCATTTATTACTTGATATTTGTCACTTATGCAATAGGATCATCCATATATTTGTCTTCTCCAATGTGAGTCATATAACATTCATCCATAAATAGATACTTCAATAACTGCTTATGAATATATAAATAAAACCTGCTCACAATCTTAGACAAATACATTAGTCCTTTAATCGCTTTGTCATTCAATTCACCAAAATCCACTTAGGGGCCTAGATGCACTTTCAATCTCCCTTTGGTGATTGATGACAACTCGATTAAAGCTTACAAATAAAACATTAAAGCGCATTTTAGATTCTTAGATATAGCTAGAGCTCCCCCTTAATTTGTGGTTAGAGTTGAATTTCAAAAAATTGGCCTTAAATGCCAATTGCACAAATTTGGGAGAAGGCGCGTGTGAGCTCCCCCTATATCTTAGAATCAGTGGAGTGCAACATGTGTGAGCGATAAAATAAAAACCGTGATGCGTATGACAAGATATGCACAAAGCAAAGAACAAGAGTACTGACTAGGCATCACCGGTCAGACCGGTGCCCCCGACCGGTCAGACCGGTCAGGTCCAGCCAGCACGCCTGACTAGGCGGCACCGGTCAGACCGGTGCCCCTGACCGGTCAGACCGGTCAGGTCCAGCCAGAGCACAAAGTAAAAGGTGTGCGTGCTATTTGGTCCAAGGTGATCAGGCCGGGGTTGCAAGCCAGCTTAGATCACTTTGCTCCATTTAGCCAACACAAACAATACATCATTCAATACATGCATCACAATCTAGCAATAAAGTCGCTTAATTATTACAATAAAGGTTCAAACACACAGTAGCACTCACACAAATGTTCTCAAGTCCACTAAGATAAGGTTCTAGCTTATTACACAGCTGCTCTCAACAGCCAGCCAGCACCGGTCAGACCGGTGCAACACAGACAGCAACTCTGAGTTTAAGTCTTTAATCCAAATCTTCTCCCCCTTTGTCATCAAGCATCCAAGAAGCGCCCGGAGAAGAAGAAGCCGTCGATCACTGTCCCTGAGATCCGTCTCCTGGTTGAGAGCTCCCTCCTATTTGAGAAGTGTCAAAAATCCAATGCATAGGAGAGTTTAGGTAGATGGAATCAGAGATAGTGATTTCAGAGGGATGAGCTATAAGAGCACTGTCTTTACCATAGTGATATGGATTATATCCAAAGATCTCGGCGGAGAAGCGAGCGCCCCAATCTTGTCCTTGCTCGGAAGGTGGAGGAGGTGGAGGAGCTTGTTCTTGTTCCATGGAGTGAGAAGAACCAGGTACATCCGGGTGAGGGGGTACAAACGGTGGAGGAGGAGCCGATGATGAAGACCCTTGTTCTTGCCCGGACTCAAAAAACATAGGTCCATATTGATTAAGCATGTCGAAGTTGACCCAACCTCTCATCCTATCCTCGAAGGAAGGTATCTCAACCTGTGGAGACTCAGGAGAGGGAGGAGAGCGGGGCGGTTCAAACCCTTGAGCGTTGTGCATCAACTTCATCGTGTCCCTCATTTGCTTGTTTGCCCTCCTAGACCTTTGTTGCTCCACCTGGATGTCATGCTGACTCCTACACATGCCAAAAATGAAATTGAGGAACTTCCTCAATGGAGAAGAGGACCTGCGGGGCCTG
Source organism: Cenchrus fungigraminus (assembly GCA_036936925.1). Lineage (NCBI taxonomy): Eukaryota > Viridiplantae > Streptophyta > Magnoliopsida > Poales > Poaceae > Cenchrus > Cenchrus fungigraminus. The sequence goes on from CM072777.1 coordinate 125,357,406, forward strand.
TGCTGCTCCCAGCCTCCCCACCGGTCAGACTGGTGCTCAGCACCGGTCAGACCGGTGACAGCCTGAGGCCCTGTCTGTGCCTGATCTGACTGAGTAGTGCCCTCTTCTGTGATTCCTTCCCCATGGCCAGGTGCTTGCTCTACTCTAGGAGATGGAAGCCTTGGACTCTTGCTAGGATTGAGCTTCAACGGCTTGTGTGTCACATTTTTGGGAAACTCCGTCTTTGCAACCTTTTCAATCATATACATGATATAGGGATTGTAGCTGCAAATCTTTTTGGGGTCCTCTGATAGATGCTTGATTTCCTGCCAAATGAAATCCCCAACACTAAATTCCGGAGCTCCCGGCCTTAAAGCAACCATCAAGTTTTTCTGAAATTTTGTGATCTCAGAGGGATTCCCATCTCTCGGTGTAATAGACACCCTAAGGAGTCTATTAAGTGCAGCATAGTAGGTATAGAGATTCTTCACCTTCCCATAATAAGCATGGTCACCTCTCGGGTACATAAGGTGCAAGGCACTTTTGTCAAGCTCCCCTTCATCATGGAGCTGCCTTAAGTCCTTGTCTCCCGCCATAATCCCAAAGCACCTCAAGAACCTGGGGAAAGTGATGGAATACCTCTGGGCATTAGTCATCCAAATCATAGCCCTCTCAGTACCAATGTGTCCAAAGTGCACGGTGGCATAAAACTAGGCTATTATCTCCTTGTTCCAATCTTGTCGGAAACCCATAAGTTCCTTGACCCTTTACCTCTCACAGTTGCTTATGACTTCATTAAAAATGGGGTCATTCTTCCTAGCCATATGCCCCCAATCCACATATTGTGCCTTATGAGTGATTTTGGGCTTTTTGATGATCACCGTAGCATAATAATCTTGCTAAAACTTAGCCCAAAACCTTGGATCGGATGCGGTCCTTGCCTCCTCATAAGGGTTCTTATCCCTCAACTTCTTTAGGGCTTTAGTCATGCCCGAACCATGGTACTTTACTGGCCTGTCAGGATAGATATAGGTGGGTGGCATGATTTTCAATCTACCCTGGTCATCCTCATCCTCATCCATGGCATCCACATCCTCTTCTTCTTCCTCATCCTCCTCATCCTCATCCATTGCCTCGTCGGAGTCATCATCATCAGACCCAGCCTCCTGATGCCTCTTCAGCTCAAATTGTCCCTGAAAGGTCTCATCCTCAACATTGTCATCACTGCTAGTACCGGTGTCACCTCCAAGGTCAGGTGCCTCTGCACTCTCTCGAGCTGAACGACGTCTCAACCTTTTGCCGCTGACATTTATGGTGCTGCCCCCTTCCCCAAAGTCACCGGGGGCAGTCCCTCTGCGAGCATGCACCTCTTCTCTTCTCTTCTTAGCACCCTCCTTTTCCCTAACCATGACTGCTGTCCTGAGTCACAAAAGGATGACAAGAGTGTATTAGACTCTAGGAACCAGATTGAATCGATATAGAAGAATATTCTTGAAAGTACAGACCAATTGGGTCTGCTCTGGGCCACACCGGTCAGACCGGTGATGGGCACCGGTCAGACCGGTGCCACCCAGAACAGAGCCAATTGCCCCAACATCCAATCTGAGCAGCTATGACTCTAAGATTTGGTCTAGATAGACATGAGACAACCTAATACAGATAAGTGTTGAAAAGCATGAAGAAAACAAAATTTGGGACTGGACACGCGCCACCGGTCAGACCGGTGACGGCCACCGGTCAGACCGGTGAAGGCCGTCCGACCCCAAATCTTGGGTTCTCACAATGTGTCCAACGAAACTTTATGGATCTATAGGTATGTCTTCTAGGGGTTCTCAGGAGATGATATACCAAAGGAAATTCAAATCTTTGCACGGAGTAAAGAGATCGGGCAAAACGAAGATTTGAATACCTTTGGAGAGAAGAACTTGAATGGAATCCAAAGAACTCGAAGGGGGAACTGAAGAGGGGCCTTGGGAGATCCTTTTGCTTCCAAACTTGTGGTCTTTCCTTGGTTGAATCCTCAAATCTCCATGGGAGAAAGGGGAGGTGAGAGGAGGGAAGGAAGATGGTCTTCACGATTTGGAGGAGGTGAGTGCTGGTGAATAATGGAGGAGAGAGAGAAGGAAGGGGGTAAAGGATAGATTCTTTTTACTGTGGGCCCACGGGTTGAAGTCGGGCGTCACCGGTCAGACCGGTGCGAGCCACCGGTCAGACCAGTGACTACACTTGGTCGAGCCAGTGAGCCTTTAGCGGTAGTTCCGACCCGTGCTCGGTAATACCGAAGATTTTGATAATTTCAACAGAGAATCCACTTCGGTAGAACCGACGTAGCCTCGGAAGTTCCGATCCTTCTTTCCCATTTTGCGAAAATTCCTCTGAAAACTTCTTCTGGTATTTTATAAGACACTTTGCATCCACTTAGGTCTCAGAAGAAGGAAGATGTGACTTCAGGGGTACCGCCAGTCAGACCGGTGGTGGGCACCGGTCAGACCGGTGCTCCCCTGAGAAAAAGACTTCGGGCCAAAAAGAGAGATTTTGATCCTAATTCTTTCAGAAGTTTTGGATAAGAGATAAAGAGTTTATATTGATCCAAAATTCATCAAGTCTTGAAAAAATGAAGGATAATCCAATTTATTTTGATAATTCTTGATTCTTCCAAGAGAGAGAGATAAAGATGGATTTAATGGACTTGAGAAAAACTCCTTAATTGTGACTAGCCATCAATCAAGCAAGGGGAACCGTAGTCACAACTAAGTTGGTTGGGTCACAAAGACCAAGAATCGAATATTTTTCAAAAAGAGCACACTTCCTACACATACTAGTTGATTTTTCGAAAAGTCTATCCTATGTCACAAAGTGCATGCATCCACTTCAAATGAATGACTTTTCAAGAATATTTGACTCATACCTTCAACCTCGAGACACAAAGACGAGAGAAAGCAAAGGTATCAACCAAATATCTAGAGAGGCACACAAAAATTCACTTGAAGCAATTGCATGCTAAGGATGGCACACTAGCATGGTATTATGGCCTAGATGCATTACGGTATTCAATGAGGTTCATGGAAACATACCTTTGCCTTAAGACCATTTCATTTGTGCATATATTTGAATTTTGAATGGTGCTAGCTCTTACTTATCTTTAGGGAGTTATACTTATCAAGAGCTCGCTTAGGGATGTACAAAAGAGTAAGACTACAAGATCATTTTGATGCCAAATCACCCTTTTTCTTGAAAGTTGGGTCAATCCCGGGTCACCCGGCCATAGGGGTCGGGTCACCCTGCAGCACACAGAGGCATACCGGGTCACCCGAGCACAGGTGCCGGGTCACCCGCCCAACAGCCTCACTGAACCGGCACCGGTCAGACCGGTGCTTGTCACCGGTCAGACCGGTGACCCCCAGTGGTCACTTCTTTGGTGATTTTCAATTTCTTGTCCCTTGATTGAGTGAACATATCACTAATTTGAAACCTGTAACAGAGACAAGGCAATGCTCTTCTAGAGAGCCATTAAAAGCATCGAATGGCATGAGAGTATAATTTCATAAAGATGTCAAAGTCACTACCTCATGTTTCACTCGTCCAAGATAAGTGTCACATGAGTGTTCACGAAGAACTAAGAGTGACTAAGACTCAACAAGGAGCACTAGTTACCGAGATGTCATTGAACTCAAGATTTAAATGAATTTGCTCTTCACATGGCCAATTGATCAAACGTGATTTCCATGCCTTCTAACCATGTGTTCAATGCATCTTTTTCAACCTGCAAGCTCAGCAAGCATTTCTTGGTACCCAACGCTTGTTGGGTCCTATGGGGTTAGCCACAAGATGCTTAGGAACCCAAATAGCTCTCATGCTATATTGAGGTGAACTAATCTCCCTCATAGCACAAGTTCCATTCTTATCGTTCCTAAGCTTATGAAAATCATAATGGACTAGATTTGATTTAGGAATATTACCATTTGGACAATCTTTGCCCATGTGACCCTTTTGATGGCATTCATAGCAAATGCGACTTTTGTTCTTGTTGGTCACACCATTCCTTATAGTTTCTTGTCCATGCTTGCTTCTGAGCCTTGTACTTAGAGAAGAAGTCTTCCTCGCCTTGTTTGCTTGAGGTGGGGCTGCCCTGGCCGGCACCGGTCTGACCGGTGGCATGCACCGGTCTGACCGGTCACGGTCAGTGCCACTGCCCATCTTCACACTTGGGCACGAGTCGGCAAAGTGACCTTTCTCTCTGCACTTGTAGCACACTCTCCATTTGTTTGAGCTTCTAGGCTTTCTAGAGAGCGATTCTTGTGCCTTGTGCTTGGTTGGACGAGGTTGGGACTTGACTTGCCCAACCTTGCTCTTTTCTTGAATCTTGTGCTTGTGAGTCCTTGTATGTTGTTGAGGGGTTGAGCTAGTGACGATTGATTCCTTCTCAAGCTTCTTCACCATGTCTTCACGGTTATCTTGAGAAGGTTGCACTTTGCTCTTCTCCTTCAACACATACAAATCTTTTTGAAGCTTTTCAACCTCTTGCTTGAGTTCATCATTTTCTTTAGCAATGAGATCATCACAAGATTCTACAAGTACATGCTCAATGCTAGATTGGCTTGCTTGAGACAAATAATCATTAGCGCAAGGTAAATTAATTTGAACTTGTGAGCATGTGCATGTGTGAGATAGAGATTGCATAGATTTTACCGATGAAAGCACAACCTCATGGGCTATCTCTAGTGTTACATAAGAATCGACAAGCTTCTCATAGGAGCACTCAAGTCCCTTGTGATCGGCTTGTAGAGCCATATGCTCACTAGTGAGTTTCGCTAGTTGGGCTTCTAGCTCATCATTGGCTTCTTCTTCTACTTTAGTTCTATATGAAAAAGATTTGATATCATGATCATATTTGTTAGCCAATGATTCATACTTACAAACCAATGATGCAAGCTCGGATTTGAGAAGTTCAAGTTCTCTTGTCGGAGAGCTTGATTCTTCAATCTTCTGGCCCTTAGCTCCCTTGGCCTGCCTCTTCTTCTTGCTCTTCTTTTCCTTCTTGGCCATCAAGCAAGTTGGTGTGCCTCTGTCAGCACCGGTCTGACCGGTGTGTGTCACCGGTCTGACCGGTCCCTGCAGAGGGACAGCGTCATCGCTTCTTTGATCTTCTTCTTGCTTGAGGGTTGGTGCTTGATGATCAGTGGATGTTGTAGAGGCTGTGGAACATATCTCCACTGGTTCTTCTTCATCATCACTCTCAATTTCATCCCATTTGGTGTGAACTATCTCAAATAGCAATTCCCAAATGAGATGAGCATCTTCGCTAATCTTTTTGCTCTTTAGAATAAGATGCTTTAGCTCTCTACATACACAACTACACAAAAGGTTAGTAATAACGGCATTGAGTCGCTTCTTCTCCAATTCCTTAGGAGAGACACAAGTCCCATCCTCCGGAAGGATACTCGCAACCATAATACCCTCAGCGGTAGGACCCAAAACCTTAAGTGCAATGAGAACATTGGAGCACCAAGAAGAGTAGTTTGAGCCATCTAGAGCTAGAGGCTCAAACGGTACCACACAAGTTGTCGACATCGAAGAACTCCAAGCGGTTAAGCTCGAATCGGAGCACCAAGCTCTGATACCAATTGAAAGGACCTTGATGTCGCCTAGAGGGGGGGTGAATAGGCGTGACGACCAAATTAAACTCTTCTTCCCCGATCACTTGAGCTGACAGTGTTCCACCGGTCAGACCGGTGGTGATGACCGGTCAGACCGATCAAGCACTGGACTTCACAGGAGGCACCGGTCAGACCGGTGCACCTCACCGGTCAGACCGGTGTAGCACAGAGCACCTGCAAAAACAACTTCAAGCACCTCTTGACTTCTAGCACGAACCAAACTTGGTGAGTGGCCTTTGTAGATGATCACAAGCAAGGTAATGAGCCCTGCACACACAAGTAGCACACCCAAGTAGATCGAAGCGGAAGCAAAACAAATATGCTAGAAAAACAACTTAGAGAGTCAAACCACACGAAGAAGCAAAGGATTTGTTTCCCGAAGTTCACCACCCACTATGGAATGGCTACGTCTCCGTTGAGGAGCTTGTAAGGGACAATTCCCACAACAAACCGGGTCTCTTTCAACCACTTTCCTCCTTTCCACTAAGGAGATCTTTTCCACGAAGAGGCAAGATCGCAGCCCTTACAAACTTCCCGCTGCTCACCACAACGTTGGGAGCTAGCCGGCGACGCCTAGCCGTCTAGGAGGCAAACCTCCAAGAGTAACAAACGCTTCAAAGCTTGTAGACGCGAAACCAAAGTGCTCAAGCTATGGAAATGCTCTTGTTAGCTCACAAGGTCGCTCTTGAGCTCACTCTCTCAACCCAACACCAAGGATATGGCTTGAATCCACAAATCTTACAAAGAGAGGGTTGGGGAGAGCCACTAAGGCTTAGAGCTTGTTAGGAAAGGCTTGGGACCTCAGCAATGTCACTAGAAACAGCAAGCCTCAACTGAAGAAGGCTTGGGGTATTTATACCCCTCAAAGGAGAAAACTAGCCGTTGGTCCTCGGGCGGCACCGGTCAGACCGGTGCCCCACACCGGTCAGACCGGTGTTCGAAAAACTAGTCGTTGGGGCTAGCGGCACCGGTCAGGCCCGAGACACCCCCAAAACCCTTTCTGTGACACTAACACTTCACCAAAGAGATGAAGTGGCTCAGGTTAGGTTAGGAGGGTTTGTTAGCACACTCTAAGGCTAGATCTCACTTAGGTCAACTAATGAGCACTTTGACTTGGTCAACTCGCTAAGTTGCATCCCTCTTGATAGTACGGCATACCTATACTCAAGAATAACTAAGAACACTTTGTTGATCTCTTGAGCTTGGATATCTTCAATCTTGCCATACTTGATCAATATTCACTTGAGGGCTTTCAACATAGCCTTTGACTTGAGCACGTCCATACTTGAACTAATGACTTATGATCTTTCCATCTAGCATAGGAATGCACACTTAAATCCATAAGTCACTCCATATTGCCAATCTTAACATGGTGATGACTTGCATTGCTTCCCTCACTTAAGGTTTGGATATGATACTTGGAGACCCCACGGATGCTAGAACTTCACCTTAGCAAAACACGAAATGGCGGCTTAGCTACGGCCCCAAAGATTGCTTAGTCCCTCACCCTAGACATCTCGGTTGATCTCTTCATCACTTATCCAATCCACTTTTGAGTTCCACTTGCTTCATACACAATTAACCTTCATTTGAAAACCCGCTTCAAATGCTTGATCTTGATTGACAACGAATGTGCAAGCTTCCAAATTAGAACCATAATGTGTACACTCATCCTTATGTCCTCTTTCAACAAGCACATGAAGCCTTGCATTTGACTTAGAGAATTACTATCTTCTCTTTTATGATCCTTGTAATTTTAATCAAGCTACGTCTTCATATGGGAGACCATGAATTGACCTTCTCAAATTATCCCAATATTTGTCTTCATTTATTACTTGATATTTGTCACTTATGCAATAGGATCATCCATATATTTGTCTTCTCCAATGTGAGTCATATAACATTCATCCATAAATAGATACTTCAATAATTGCTTATGAATATATAAATAAAACCTGCTCACAATCTTAGACAAATACATTAGTCCTTTAATCGCTTTGTCATTCAATTCACCAAAATCCACTTAGGGGCCTAGATGCACTTTCACCGGCGAGCTCTCTCCCTCTTCCTCTCTCTATCTGCTTCACGGGCCGCGGCCGCTTCACGTTCTTTCATCTCCCGGCGAATGCGAATTTCCTCCTGCTGCTCCTTACGTTTTTCTTCTTATTTTTCTGCCTCAACCATCCTTTGCCACCTCTCACGTGCTGAACGACCCATCGCCTCGACGTAACGCTAGTCTTGTTCGGACTGCTCACAATCTAGCCACTACATAAAATCACAGAGAGGAGGTGGAGTCTTTTTTCAAAGACAAGTTAGCACATAATAAAATAGCAATGACATATTATTTATTTAGTAATGCAGTTTGTTCTTACTTTTGGTCTAACATTGCGACATGGTGGGAGGGGGTCATGCTCGTAGTTCACGCACATGAACAACCTCATCCCGTAGCAGTACCCGAGAACGTTGCACTTGACAAGCTTACAGTTATCACCGCAGTAGCACATAGGAGTGTGGATCCCTTTTGGCACCGCAACCTTGTCCTTCCTACTGGTGAGCAACTCCAAGTCTAACTCAGGACCCGAGGAAGTCATTGCAAGCCTACAAACAAGATGAGAAATATGATAATTCAATACATGTTTCATTTGAAATTAGAGAACAATACATAACATGATATGATAATAAATTTGAAGGCAAGAAGAAAACAACAAGCAAATGAAAAGGTAGTTCAATTATTACAACACGATAACATGCATAAGTTCTGACGGTGTTGCAAATTAAATGGTTCAAATATTACAAGACCATGCCAAATTAAATGGATCAAATATTACAAGACGATAACATGTATAAATATTTCAAATATTACAACACGGTATCACTGCATTACTTCGGTGTAGTGACGGGAACGACGTCCACATGCACTAGCTGAAGGTGCTGGAGAAGTGGCAGTGGAAAAGTAAGATGGTTCGGTGCATTCCTTGTAGGAGTGTCCTGGATTGTTGCACTTAGAGCATATCTGCACCGGAGGTCCAGCTTCAGCCTCGTCCATGTTGTTCCTAATCCTCTTCTTCTTGCGTCGACCGACACCTTGGCATATGGTTGGATCTGGATTTGGTATGTACAACGTATTATCTTTGGGGTCTTGAATGAAAGTTCCAAGATGCAGGTAGCCCTCAATAATGTGGTTCCAAGTGTCTAGAATGGTTTGCTTGAAAAAGTTTTTAGGCACGTAGCGACCCCAATGGTTATTCTTTGTTGCAAGGCATGCAGCGATCACATGTGAGCAGGGGTAGTGTAGCAGCAGTGGCTTTTGGCAAGAGCATGAGCATGTCTGATTCCCAATAACTGTTTGTTGTATTGTTATTTCATCATTCGCTTTTTGTGATTTGGACTGGCAATTTATACGATATTTCCACTGAACTTCCTCGCCAGGATCACGACGTAGAGGTTGTGGATAAGCTCTGTGAGCAAGAGTAGCCTTCTGTTTTGTGGTCAAGTACTCAGTCATCCATGTTGAATACACCTTTTGACAGTCCTGCAGAGCTACATGTGCTGCAGTAGCACGCTCAAGAAAGTACTTCATTGTGCGGTACAAGAAGAACTCAATGATACCAACAAGAGAGAGAGCTCTGGCACCACGCAAAATCGCGTTGTAGACCTCAGCAAAATTTGTTGTCATTATCCCATGCCTCACACCTCCCTTATCAAACAGGAGACACCATTTCTCCTTAGGCTCATTCTGAATCCACTGGCTAAAGGTCTTCACAGCACGTCCCCTTCTCCTTCTGACATTTGGAGCATCTAGCCCCACGTCTTCCAGAGAAACTGGCTCTTCCCCGGGTTCAGTACTTATTGACTTCTTATCTATCTCTTCTGATGCTTTCTTCGTCAGATCATCTAATTTTTGCCATAGCTCGTAGAACTTTTTCTCCTGATTGGTCGAGCATAACCGCTTGAACAATTGTGTAAGTTCTTTGTTCTTTAACTGACTATGAAAGTTTGCTCTCATATGCCTTATGCACCACCTGCTATGCACATCTGGCCATTGTGTTGCTCTGTTACGTTCTTCACTACCTTCTTTGATGTCATTAATGGCCTGCAAAATACCTTTGTGTCTATCGTGTATCACACACACGTCTGACACATCTCCCGCCACCATCTGCTTCAATCTCTCCAGAAACCAATACCAACTGTCACCATTCTCTCCCTCTGCAAAAGTAATTGCCAATGGCAACAACTGATTATTGCCATCTGCAGCCACAGCTGTAAGGATTGTGCCCTTGTATTTTCCGGTTAGGAATGTGCCATCTATGCAAATCACTGGTCGACACTGTTTGAATGCAGCAATAGTTGGACCCAATGCTAAGAATGCCCGCTGCAAGACTTGCTTCCCTGGCCTTGATACAAGATTATAAGTCTTGATATCATAATAACTACCAGGATTGAGCGTGGCAATTGTGTTCAGCAATCGAGGCAGATTGTCGTAGGATGCTTCGTAAGTACCCCACCTCAACTCCAATACCTTCTTCTTCACCATGTATGCCTTAACATAACTTATCAGGTACCTAAATTTCTCCTCAATTGCCAAGATAATGGACTTCGGCTCATAAACAGGATTTTTCACAATCTTAACAAACATCTGGCTAGCTACAAAACTGGCCGACAAATTACGATAGCTTGCATCTAGCTGGTCAAGTACACAAGTGTGATCCACAACAGACCTAACCTCCCAGTAATTTTTCCACTTACCCTTGGAAGCATACACTCGAAAAGGACAGTTGGGCTTCACACATTGTACATCATATATGTGTGGAGAACTCTTCACTACCCTGAACTCTCTCTGCAGAGTAAGGGTGGCCCACCTCTTCACTGCATCCTTCACCTCTACTACACTCTTATACATGGCGCCAACAGAAACCAGATTATCTCTATACTCCCAGGACACATTCTCACCAGGATTGACAGATAGCTGTGAGAAATTGTAACTGTCCCAGTCCCTTGGCACTAACGGGTCATCCTCATCATCTGAGGAGTCCTTTTGCAACCCACGTTCATCGCGTGGCGACTATACATCGCGCCTGCGATGGATAGCAATCCATCACAGGCGCGTGATTGGTCCGCGGGGGCTGCGGGGGACAACCGCACGTGGGGATGGGGATGGGGATGTTGACGATTGTTTTTGTTTCTTTTTCTTTTTTCTTTTCTTTTTTGTTTCTTTTTGTTTCTTTATTTATTCTTTATATATTTTTTCTTTTACTTTCTATTTCTTTTTTCATTTTCATTTTCTTGTTTCTTTTTTATTCTTATTTTTTGATTCTTTTTATTTTTCAATTTTATTCTTTTTTACTTTCTTTTCCTTTTTTATTTTTATTTTTATTTTTTGTTTCTTTTTTATTTCTTCTTTTCTTATTTTTTATTAATCATATTTTCTATTTTATTTTTTGATTTTGATTTTGATTTTTTTATTTCTTATTTTTTATATCTTTTTTATTTGTTCTGTTTGTTTTATTTTTCTAATTCTTTCCTTTTATTTTTATTTTATTATCTTTTTATTTTTTTTGTTTCTCTTTTATTTCTTCCTTTCTTATTTCTATTTTTGTTTTTTATTTTTTATTTTGTTCCTACAAACATATACGTTTGTTCTGATGAACAAGCTAACTTGTTCCTACAAATATATACGCTTGTTCTGATGAACAAATTAACTTGTTAGTACAAACATATATGCTTGTTATATTGAACAACTCTACTTGTTCTTCAGCTTCATCATTTTGTTTCATGAAAATTCACTTTGTCTTAAATAATGTTAATCTTGTTCCTACAAACATATACGCTTGTTCTGATGAAAAAGCTAACTTGTTCCTACAAACATATACGCTTGTTCTGATGAAAAAGCTAACTTATTCCTACAAACATATACGCTTGTTCTGATGAACAAGTTAACTTGTTCCTACAAATATATACTCTTGTTTTGATGAACAAGTTAATTTGTTCCTACAAGCGCATGTGTTTGTTCTGATGAACAAGCTAACTTGTTCCTACAAACATATACGCTTGTTCTGATGAACAAACTAATTTGTTTCTACAAACATATACGTTTGTTCTAATGAACAAGCTAACTTGTTCCTACAAACAGACATGATTGTTCTGAAGAATAACTTGGTTCCTTGCCTTATAGATGCTTGCTCTGATGAACAAATTAACTTATTCGTACAAACATATATGCTTATTCTATTGAACAACTGTACTTGTTCTTCAGTTTCATCATTTTGTTTCATGAAAATTCATTTTGTCTTAAACAATGTTAATCTTGTTCGTATAAACATATACGCTTGATCTGATGAACAATCTAACTTGTTCCTACAAACACATGATTGTTCTGAGGAACAACCTAATTAATTTTTGGTATTTAAAAAATGTTTTTTAAAATATTTCATCAAAACATAGTCAAGTGAGATCTTATTTTGAAGATCTCGACACAAGAAACCCATTTTTGAAATCGGAATTTAATTTAGACGCACGGTTTATGATTTATAACTTTTTTAAATTCTAGATTACATTAACTCCTTCGTGGTCCCCACCTCCCACCCTCTGCGCGCGCTCGCGCCCAGCACTCCCGCGCCAGCGCGATGGTGGGGAATCCATCGCGCCTGCGATGTATAATCGCACCCCGTTCATCGTCACCGGCCTCCATTTCGTACTGTCTGAGTACTTCTTCATTAACTTCCCCCTCGTCAATTTCACCACGGGCCTCAAAGGGTGTGTCACCATCTCCTTCTTCTGCCTCAGTGGCAGCACCATCTCCTTCTTCTGGCTCAGTTGCAGGACCATCTTCTGCTTGTAGTTCAGCCTCACCCTGGTGAGCAGCACTACCCTCCTCATGCACTTGACTACTAGACCCAGCCTTATGAACAACTTGGATAAATAACATAACAGGCAAACCAATTTGACATGTTGTTTTGATATAACTCCTCCAATGTTCAGTGCCTTGAAGTGGCATAAGCTCCCAATATACTGCCTCACTCCTGTTGATTAGAGCCATAATGGACAAGTCATGTTGCTCTGCATCTACAAGGAATGCCTTATAAAAAAAGTGGTTATGGACCCCAAGTTCTTTCGGCTGCTCTTCTAATCACATGGTCAACCGAATCAAATTCTGACAAGTCAACTCCATGTTCACCATATCTAATCTGCCCATTACCGAAATACAACTTGACATTAACTGCATCCGACATGTCTGACAGCATGAAAAAAATCGCTATTAACAAATGGATCTGTAACTACAAAATATATCTACTCAGAGCTACACTAAAACTATAATTTTACTAATCGATCTAAACTAAAACTATATTTTTACTAAGCAGATCTACACTAAAACTATATTTTTACTAAGCAGATCTACACTAAAACAATACTTCAAAATATGAATTATCACAGTTATATTAAGTACCAGAGTATTTACCTCTAACGAGACGAAAAACCGGCAGAGCTTTGCACCTTCGCCACCTCCTCCTCACTCCCTTCTCTTCTTCCCCCTCTCTTTCTTTTTTTCGAATTATTATGACATTTTCGGCTGAATTTCGGCCTTATATAAGCAGTAGATCCTAGCGCCGTGAGCCATGGCGGTACCAGGCCTGCTGCTACGGCGCTAGGTCCTGCCGCCGTACCCCACGGCGGTATGTCCCTACCGCCGTGGGGTACGGCGGTATGTCTGTCGGACGCTACGGGCCCACGCCTGACCGTGGGTCACGGCCCCTGCCGCCGTGCCGCACGGACCCCTACCGCCGTGGGGTACGGCGGCAGATGTATAGTTCTGCTAAATTTCTGACGGATCATTTATTTTTGCAAAATTAATTATATATATATATATAATATTCCTCGGCGCGGCATCCCCACTGCCACGTCGCCGCCGGCTCCCCCCCGGGCCCCCCTCGGTTCCTCCGCACCCGGACGCTTCCCCCGCGCCCAGCAGCCGTCGCCGCGATCGCGAGAGCGTACCACTGCCACCGCGCTGCTGTGCAGCTCGTCCCCTCTCCACTCCCCGCCAAGCTCCAGCGGAGGCGATCAACTCCCCGGCCGGCCGAGAATTCGAAGACCATGGAAGTGTGAGTACCCGCTAGCACCGCCATCTTACTGTATCCCGCTCTCCGCTAGATTTCGCGTTCTCCAACCTTCGGGCTGCTCCGATCTGGGCGCAGGGTGGCGTCGGCGCCCGGGAAGGTGCTCGTCGCAGGTGGCTACCTCGTGCTGGACCGCCCCAACGCCGGCCTCGTCCTCAGCACCACCGCTCGATTCTACGCCGTCGTCCGCCCCCTCCGCGACAGCCTCCCCGCCGACTCATGGGCCTGGGTGAGCCCTCTTCAGCTGCGCCCCCTCCCCTCCACTGCAGCCCACTTCTGCCATTCCGTTGGTTTCAGCTCCTCATCCTGCGTGCCATGTACTAATGCTAGGCGTGGACGGATGTCAAAGTGGCTTCCCCTCAGCTCTCCCGGGAGGCCGCATACAAGCTGTCCCTGAAGAAATCGACGCTGCAATTGACATCTGCGAGGCGAGTTCCTCATCATTATTAAATGATTCTCGTGGCGAAGCGCTCTTGTTTTGTGGAATTGTTGCTGAAATTCGAGTTTGGTGCTAGTGTCATTGACAGTTTTAGTGTTGCATTGCAGGGAATCTGCAAACCCTTTCGTGGAGCAGGCCATACAGTTCTCTGTAGCAGCTGCTAAAGCGACCATTACTGACAAGGAGAAGAGGGATGCACTAGATAAACTACTGTTGCAAGGTTGTCAAGCTTCTCTTGGTCACATGTTTGATGTATATTAGAGCATATTTCCGTTTCATTTTTGAAAAATATTCCAACTTGTTCTTGCAGGTCTGAGCATTACAATTCTGGGTTGCAATGACTTCTATTCTTATAGAAAGCAGGTAAAGCTTCTTGTATGTATAAGCTTACCTTTTGCACAAGTCTACTACACCCAAAATCCTATGCAATTGGGAAAGAAATGGGAGATTTGATGTTAACATGACCCTTGTAGCTCCTTTTAGCTTTCTAATTTGAACAGTCCATAAAAAATGAAATGTCTAATCTTGAATATATATTTTCTGATCTCTACGCATTCCACTAAAACAATAGCATGGTTGCCAGAGTCTAATTTATGTTAGCTCTTTTGTAATGGGCTGTGGTTCTGTATCCTCTCCATGATGATCACGTCGTTGTGATAAAAGGATCACTTTAATTGTGACCAAAATTGGCATGGTAAGCTTCTTACTATAAAGGTGGAAATCAGATGCAGAACTTAAAGTAAATGTGTTGGAATATTTATATGACATGTGATGCGCCTGTAATGCTTGCTTTCTTTTTCTTATAAATTTTGTGTAGATTATTAGGCTTCATGCATTGTGTATCAGAGAATGGCTTTGTAGGGAGACTTTCTCTCTCTCTCTCTCTCTAATGCAATGAAGCGCAGTTCTCCTGCGTTTTCAAAAAAAAAGGCTTCATGCACTGTAAAACTTATGATTCAATGAAATTTGAAGGAATGGCCAACTCTAAAATGTCAAATTGATGAACTGGACTGCTGGGTGCAATTTGTTAAACATTCAGAAGTAGTTCAATTCTCCTTGTTTGACCTAGTTCATGTTTACTGCTAAACACTGCATCTTTTGGAAATAATTAGCTTGTTGGTTTCCATTGTTTCTTCAGATTGAAGCACGTGGTCTCGCTCTTACTTCGGAGGTATTGCTTTCATTGCCTCCGTTCTCTTCAATTACATTTAACTCAGAAGTTGCTAATGGATCAATGACTGGAGAAAAATGTAAACCTGAAGTAGCCAAAACTGGACTTGGGTCATCGGCTGCCATGACCACATCAGTTGTTGCAGCACTTCTTCACTATCTTGGTGCTGTTGACCTTACATGTCCTGGACAATCTTCAAGTGATAGTGCAACTGGACGAGATCTTGACTTGGTTCATGCTATTGCCCAAAGTGCGCATTGTATAGCACAAGGAAAAATTGGAAGTGGTTTTGATGTTAGTGCTGCTGTCTATGGGAGTCAGCGCTACATAAGGTTTTCTCCAGAAATACTCTCCTCAGCTCAGGTCAGAAACTTCAGTGCTAGATAATGTGTATCTCATCAACTTTGACAGTAGAATATCACTACATTTGATAAATTGGTAAATTGATGTACTGCAATATCTACAGGCTACAGGTGGGACTTGCTTGCCAGATGTAGTATCAGATATTGTTACACGAAGGTGGGATCATGAGAATACACAATTTGCTTTACCTCCTCTGATGACCCTTGTAAGTTACCAAGCCTCATGGTTTATGGCTGATTTATGAAATTTCATTCAAATCATTTTACTGGTTGTCAGTTGTGACCAGCCACCATAACTAATAATGGTCTGCTACCAGTGGTGAATGATTTACAGTTTGTTTACTAAATACATGCAATGCTATGATGGGTATAGGGCTATACGCTATAGCCATTAGGCCATGCCTTATGCTTATAGTGACATCATATAGGATGAGACTTCTGTTATAACCTCATGTCATATATATCTCACACACACGCTGTGCTAACATTGATGCCATGCAAATTTGAAAATTGACAAGTCGTAGAATGGTTGGTCTGTTTATTTATGTCCTCACCATTACCAGATATGCCTCCTGATTTGCGTTAATCTGTCACAGCTTTGCCTTCCCTTCAAAATTTTGTTGAAAAGTTTTATGTTTTGTGGCATGCATTGCACAATATCATGGTGTTTAAAAGAATTGTTGCCATCCTCTTGCACAATTGATTTCTTACCCAAATGTCTGAAGCAAGCCATTAAGTGCCTTTCTATTCATAAATAAAGTCAGAACCAGGGGGGGGGGGGGGGGACTTTGCCAATATGAACCAACACTATTTTTCTTCCATTTAATTTGGTGTTGTTTTTGTTTGTTGTTTCATAAAGATGTCTTCTAGAATTCTAACATAGTGTTGGAATTTTTCTGCTAGCTCCTTGGGGAACCTGGAACTGGAGGAACATCTACTCCATCAATGGTTGGATCTGTGAAACGGTGGCAGAAGTCTGACCCTGAGAAATCCAAAGATACATGGAGTAAGCTGGGAATTGCCAATTCAGCGCTGGAGAACCAACTGAGAACCTTAAAAAAACTTTCTGAAGATCATCAGGAGGCATATGAATCTGTAGTGCGGTCCTGTAGTCGTCTCGCATATGGGAAGGTAACTACAACTTTTTTGTTATATACTTATATCTATATTTATTAGATTGCTCTATCAAAATTTTGAAAATAACCTACATTTGTTTGGAGTAATAGATTGATGGACAGGGAAATGGCAGTGTCAGGATAAACTATAATCACCTGCAAAAAAAATGATAAACCATAATACTTTTGCCTTTTTTTCCCCATTGCTTTGACACCCATTTTTAATCAGCACCTATCACTTTACTCTGAAATATGCGAGAAAAAAGAAAGCAAAAGATTATACTTGATATCTTTTTTTACTAAATTCTTCTCTTTGTTCTCACCAGTGGACAGAGGTGGCTACTAACCAACATCAAGAAACAATTGTTAGATCACTGCTGGCTGCAAGGGATGCTTTCCTTGAGATAAGGCTTCATATGCGCGAGATGGGCATAGCAGCCGGTGTTCCAGTAAGACTCCCTTTATGAAACTGCAAGTGTTGTAGTATAGCATGTTCTAAGAAGTATCTTCAGTATGATGATTAGCATGGTCTCAGCAACATGAATCACTACTGGTTTGTCAATATTAGTGCAGATAATAGTGTTAATATTCTCATTCAATCTTGTTTGTCATCTTTGCCCTTATTTTGCAGATTGAGCCAGAGTCACAAACACAACTACTGGACGCCACCATGAATATGGAGGGTGTTCTACTAGCTGGAGTCCCAGGAGCTGGTGGCTTTGATGCAGTTTTTTCTTTGACTTTGGGTGATGCAAGTAATGCTGTAGCCAGTGCATGGAGCTCAGCTGGTGTTCTGCCACTTCTTGTTCGAGAAGACCACCGGGGCGTTTCACTAGAAGACGCTGACCCAAGAACAAGGGAGGTGTCAGCTGCTGTATCAACCATTCAAATTCATTGATACTATTTATAAATTCCGTTCACGGTGTACCATCATTATCTCGTTCATTTAGAAGCACCTGATTGTGCCAAATAAGTGCTGCCCTTGCAGCAAGATATCACATTATTTGTAGGGACTGTCCATGAGTGTGGAAAATAAGAAAAAATTAGAGATCTCCATGAACAATTAGTGCCTGTATTTATGGAATGTACGCGAGGAAATGCCAAGCTATTTGAATAAACTCATACTGTAGACCGTCTATTTGCAACCCCTCATCCATGGTTTTGATGAGAATTCAGCATGTTTGGTGTCTGAAAGGATTGTGGTTTATGTGATGTTTGTTCTTGTACTATGATAGGGCATGCTTTGGCCTTCAGGCGAAGGAACGGCTGATAGCCGCCCCAGTACTGGTCTGGTCCCTTGTCGTCGCCGGCCACCAGGTTCAGAAACCTGACGATTTTATTTGAGATCAGCTCAAGTGTTCAACACCGGAGCGACCGAACGACTTCATTCCCAGATGGTTTACCGTTCATTTTGCAACAAGCAAGTTGGAAACAGGCACATGGTGTATTGATGATGGTTAAGTGGCTTCAAAAAATACTGCCGACGTAGAATACGGAGTAGAATATAGTCCGTCACGGTCCGTTGCAATCCGTTCTGCAAGTCGGATGCTTGTTCTTATCCCTACCTAGCTGGGATAGGGCTCGCTTTGGCCTTTCGGTGAGGCAACGCAGAGATCACAATCGTGGAAGATGTACTATGACCGATTGACCGTATGCTTTTCTAGCTTAGCGTTCGAGGAGGCCCTGCCCAGCTTGTATAGGCTCTGTCTGAACTTGGCTTTGGCTTTTGGGAAATGCTGAAGGTCAAGGAATGCCAGGTATTCTCCGTTCGCCAATCAAAGGAACTTCAATTTGTTATAAGAAAATGACTTTTGTTATTATTGGCTCCTGGTGCATAAATCAGTGGTCCTCAAGATTCAACATTCTACATGGCATCACCATTGTTGTACAAGTAGGCCAAGTTACCACAAAATTCCAAACCATTTATATTCGTGCGCATCAAAAGGTGCATATATAGTTCTGCGGAATTCTTAAGGCATTTTGTGATATTTTTCTTCTTTCTTTTGAAACACAGTACAGACGTAAGCACTTATATACATGCACACATTCACATCTCTATGAAAAAGAAACTAAAGGATTGGTGAAGAACCTCAATGGTGGTGTTGAGAGGTGGTGGAATTGGTGCGTGCAAGCCTACAATGCCTACTTGCCTCCACCTATGCCGATCATGCATGTAAACAATCGTTCAACCATTATATTAGGAGAGCTAAAGTGGTGGAAGCGTCCAGATCATCGTTTGGTGAATAAACATTGGGACTCAGGAGACAGTAGCTAATAAGGATATGATCGCCCTGAGGTAAAAGTGGAGCTCACACTAACCAGTCGTTTGGGGAACATTGTGCCTACCTTCACCAAGCCTAAGATATAGCGGCATGTGGGTACAAGTATGGTACGCTACTAAGTACGTTTGGAGCACTTTAGATGAGTGGAACGAGATCCTTTGCCTTTGGTCCTTCTGTCATCGTTCAGGGACTGTTTAGATGTGCAAATTTGCACTACAAATATACTATTCACTCATCGTATTGAGTCACATCTTCTCTCACAACACGCGTTCTAATGCGTACTTTTGTAACACTTTTGCACTGCGAATGTACTATTCGTTCGCGCAAATTTGCACATCTAGACAGCCCCGAGCCAATGACATGTGGATCCAAATGCAATGGGTCCGAATGTCAATGATTCAATGATAGAGATCCTCTGCGTTTGGTCTTTCAGGTACTCTCTGTACCGTAATACTTGACGTTTTAGGTTTTGATCAGGTGCAATTTTTTATTGTCTGAGCTAGTATATGAATTGAGACCAAGTGCATGGATCATTGAGTGAATGTGAACATGGAAATTAAGTGCTACAACGACATGTAAAGTGAAACATAGGGAGTACCCAACTCTGTGTCGATCTCTGTATGCACGTACGCACGCATCCTGTGCAAATCTTTTGCTGTCTCCTCGCTAGCTGAACGAAGGGCATCTCGATCTCCCTGTGCATGGCAGCAGATCTGCTTACGTAGAAGAGGAATATATGGCGAGTATTTGCGTGTAGAAAACGTGAGAAAGCCCTTACGGAAAGGAAGCGAATGTAGCCTCACGCCGCCTTCCGTAGTTGACCCCATGGATTGATGGATCGGACTGGAGTATCATATTGTTTCCGAGGTATTGTATGCTGCAGAGCTGGTGGAGGATGTTGATCAGCTAGCACTAGTGGTAACAGACTAACAGCTTTGTTGGTTGCTGGTCTCAAACTTTTTTCAGTGTCGAGTACACATGGCCTTATCCAATGGAACGGATGAATTAATGAAGGCCTCTTGGGAACGCAAGATTCCTATAGATTGGTTGAAAGAATTGTTTCTTATGAGACCCTGGCCTTTTGTAAATTCAGGGGAGTATTGAAGTAAAGTGGTTGTTTTCCGTACCAGTTTAGCCTTGCACTTCCATGTCTGAAGCGTAAGGGAAGTGCTAATGAGTGGCATTATAGTATTACCAAAACCATGCTGGTAATTTTCAAGCACAACATATCTGTTCATCAGGGAGGTTTGGAAGTAGGTTTGGAAGTAGGAGTAAAGCTGCAGGCTTGTGCCCTTGTATTCAGCATGTCTCTACTCTGTAGGCGACAACACACCACACTTGTATACATAATACATGTCCATATATGTTGACAGTTGAGACAATGCATTTGATTCTTTCTAGAAACTTACTTTGCGGAAGATTCTTTCTAAAGGGAATTGGATATGCAATAGAAACAACACTATGCAGAGTATGCACTATATATATCTAATTGTACCTCCATGGTAGAGATAATCTAATACAGTTGTGACGCAATGATGCAATGTATCAACACGCATGGGGAGCAAGCTAGAACCTCCGATAATTTAAACTTCTCAGACACTTGTGTGTGCTCATCTTCTTATTTAGTGAACAATAAGTGATGCGATAGACAAAATCTTACAAGCTGAAGCATCTAATCTTCCAATGTGCACCCCACACACAATTAAAATTAGAAGGAAAAGTTCACCGTTGTGGAGCAATCACAAAACGGTATAATACACAGGACAGTAAAACTGCACTGGAATTCTCTATCTAGGAGCTTCCAACGCATGCCTGCCACCTTTATTCAGTGCTATAATTCTTTTGTATATAAGTAACCAGTAGCAGAGTAGATTCTTTCCTTGATTCTTCTGACCTCTAGAGAAGATACGTCACGATTCACTGAACTAGTACAAAGGGGAAAATTTTTGTTTTTAGCTAAAGAGCTAGGTCGTACTTCTTGTCTTTTCCCACTGATTTTTTTCCCTTTTCAGTCTTTCGGTTACCTTCAGTAATTAAGGTTGAAGAGGCAAAATGAGCAAGCATGTTAATGGATCGACGACAAAAGCATAAACGAAAATTCTAAGTTATGAAAGCAAGAAGCCGGACCACCTGATGTCAAATGCAAAAATTCTCATATAAACATATTTTCCAGGGTGGGGAGTGTTTTACTGAGATCATAGCACCTCGAAATATATTTGAATAAAATTTTTTAAATATGGTATAGCTAATTTTGCTGTGAAAATTAAATAATTGCATAGTATTGCAATTTTGCTATATTGTATCAACAATTAGTTGTAAAGTTTGTGTGTTTTATAACCGTATCAATTACCAAGGTATGCCTTGACTGAATAGGGTAACAACATAACTATTTTACGGTGCACAATACTACAACTCAGTATATACTGTAGTATAGAGAAAGAGTAATATAGTAATTATTACTAAATATTAATGGATCGTATTATAATCTCATCAAATGAGAAATATATTACCATCTCAAAGAACAAGAAAAACATAATACTTACATTCCATTTATATATTTTTTCATAATACCCATGTACCACATATACTACTCACATATACTGCCCATACCACTGGTGAAGCCTTTAGTCTGCCTTTAGTAGAATACAATTAGTCTCCACCGTCGGATGTTTTTAATTTATAATAGTCCTTTTTGAACACTAGTATTGTGTACTGTAAAAGAGCTCCAACAATATGGATTAGTCTTCAAAGCATAATTTAATGCTGCGAGAGACTAATTTTGAATTTATAATACATATGTCCAAATTCAGTGCCACCAAATATTGCAAACTGAGACTATTCTTTGATGCTGCTATGCTAGCTATCTGGTGCGTGATTATCTCAGGTCAAGCTATATCCATCTCACTGCAATGCAATTATGCAATAACAAACCCACTGCGAAGTTGTTAAAGTGCGCATAATATTGTTGGAGGAATCTAAGTCCTATGCCTTTAGTGCACTTGCTCTGTGTTACATATAACAAATACAATTATTCCTTATCATTTGCTTTTTGTCCATGATCCCCGAGCAGGCTGAGAGCCTAAAGCCAGGTCCAGTGTGCATATACAAATGTTGGGCATAAAGTCAGGTGCGCAACTTGACCCAATTCCTTTTACTCTGATGGCGCCATTGTATATGTGCTAAACTGCTAGTCATGCATGGTATGCCAGATTTGTCAGATGATTGGCCTCTCCTCTTTTCAATATAAGGCAAGCAATCCAGAATGCAAATCTAGCTTATTGGGACTTTTGCTTTAACTAGTATATACAGAAGCAAAGGAAAAAAATTCTAGATTATCTGGTTCGCTCGTTGCTTCATATCCAGTGGAAGCAAATTGTGCATGTGGTACCTACTGGCTACTGCCGACTACCTTCTGGCTCTGTTTGGCATCACGGAGACTTTTCAAAAGCATTTATTTTCTCTAATTTGAGATGTTGTCAACAACAACTACTTCCGGGAAAGAACAAATATCCTCAAATGGTTAATGTCTATTTTCGTCAGGAAAACCAATTTAACTCTTGATTTCACAACCACTGAAAATTATCTGATATAGTATAATACACCACTCCCGGCCCTCTAACCACCATACTAAATACTAGACGTTTAGTGACATTTTTTGATACCAGGAATATGAAGATATGGGCTGAACTTTCGTTTTTGTTTTTGTCGTTGTGAAGATGATTACTTTGTTTGCACTCCCTCCATTTCAAAATATATGGTATGGTTTGACTTGATATGATCTTGAAGAAAACACTAAACTGCTAATTTGTAATGAAAATATGATAATATATATGGAAATACTTTAAGATGGTTTTGAAGGTTCCAATTTCATGCAGCAAAACCTAAAAGCTAATAAAGCCAATCATTGGTTAAAAGTTATGAAATTTGAAGTTGAAATACATGGGTGCCTCAGTAAAGAAATGGAGGGAGTACGATCGGTATCCCCTGTTACGAAAATTTCCTGCTCAAGGATTAACTGAATCGACATTTCCTTTTCGAATACTGAACTGAAAAAATGACATGAAGTTTCAGTAGAAGCCAGCAAGCTAAGCTTCAAACACTGAACTGAAAAATGACATAAAGTTTCAGTAGAAGCCAGCAAGCTAAGCGCTAGTGCTAGGCTAAGGCATGAGAGAGGGCATCGATCCCTCTGATCTGGCACCCATTTAACAGAAAGCCAAGCTGAGGTTAAAATAACGCCACATCGCCTAAAGCCCCGATACTTTCTTACGTCTGTCGAATAAAACTCCCGCCAATCAGTTCGCCCGTCGGCCATCTGCAGCCATCGCAAGCCCTCCCACAATTTGCACCTTGCTTTCACTTTCCCACGCCCCCTTGCATCGAACTTTCTTAGCAACTCGCCTCTTAGAATATTAGCAGAATCGCTACCGTTGTGCCCATCGACTTGCTGCTGCAGCGTAGCATGCAGGAGGTTTTAAATTTAGACCAATCGTCCATGTTGTGACGACAGAGCCTCTCTTTGTGCCTCTATAAATATCACGAACTGCCTGGTTCGAAGCAACACAGATCATCATCGGCAGCTGAGAGTGGCGAGGTAGCAGCTAGACGTTGTTGGTCAGCTTGAAGAAGTTTGGTAGGAAGCAGCCAGCGAGCTGAGAAGAGAAGAGAAGAGGAGAGAAGGAGGGATCATGGAGTGGAGCGACAGCGAGAACGAGAGGTTCGAGCGCGCGCTGGCCACCTACGGCATCAACGCGTGGGAGCGCGTGGCGGCGGCGGTGGGCGGCGGCAGGACGGCCGACGACGCGAGGCGCCACTTCGACTGTCTCCGGGAGGACGTCGGCGATATCGAGTCCCGCGGCCGCGCCGCCGACGCCCGCGACGCCCGCAACGGCAACAGGAATAATAACAGGTGCGCACGCTCTCCCATCATCCCAGCACACGCGCGCGCACGCTTCTTCGATCGGTTTCTCTGACTAGCTTCTGAAACGCGCGGTTGCGGTTTTGCGCAGGGGCAGAGCCAACCGGCCGCAGACTTGACGGAAACGCGCGCAGCGGCTGCAGCTCCATCGCTCTCGTCACGGCAGATATACAAATATACATATATACATATATGTATATGTTGTGGGTGTGTGAGTAAACATGCCAGTGTGCGCAAGTGTGTGTCTGTTGGGTTATGGACAAGTCTGTCCTGTGTGGCTTAGTAGTGCGTTGTGGTGTGAATGCGATCGAGGAGCACGTACGCATGGCAATGGCGTGCATGCTATGGCTTCTGCCGTGGAGCGGCGCGGCCGGATGCAAATGCTCCTGCTTCGATCATCTTATATTGCAGTGCATGTAAAGCTTGCCCCTTAATCTTCCCTTGTAACGCTTGGATGCTCATAATCAATCAACTAATTTGCTACAATAATCTTACAATGACTCATCTGCTGATCGTTCTTCATTGCAAGACATTTGCCTTTACGGTCTTGTTTGGAATACCTAAACAAGACCTACATCGGAATCGATCTCATCAGTGGGAGTATCTGTTTCACCGGAAAAGCATTTCGCGTGCTTTTAACGAAAAGCAGATTTCCAGCAAGTTTCATTGCCGGGGAGACACCAGATTTGCATCTTGTGCAAAAGCTACAGGTTCCGAAATAGTACAAAGGAGAAGGCGATGCTCGCATATTCCACCATTACCCAGATACGCTGGACAGGGCAATCTTTTCATGAGCTCTCACCAGTAGACCAACCGGCAGGATTTGCCGTTTCCACATAAAAGGAAATGATTTTGCCGAGACTATATGTCAGCATTCACTTTTTGCGTCGTGGTGAGCTAACCTGAGGTAATTATCTTCGTTTGAAAGGAAGTAATTGGTCTACCTCACTAATTAATATTACTTGTATTTTGGTTATCTACCAATCACTTTTTAGTAACCGTTGAGTCTACATTGAAGTTGAACCATCATATCAACTGACACAATATTGTTTTCTCTTGAGCAGAACATTTTTTTTAATTGAGTGGAATATTCACAAATTTGACTAGCACATATGCTACATATCTGCTGCTTGGTGTTTAATAATTCTGATTCCATAAGTGAATTAGAAGTGGTTAGATTTAGGCAAGTGATTGTAGACTATGTTTTAAAATATTGAAGTAGTATATTTGGAACTTTTAAAAAATAAACAAGGAAAATAATTTAAACATGTCCATACTGATTTCATTATGTTGCATTTATACTAATGGAATAAAAAATGGACTCGTGTTGTGAGAAAAATGCATTTCAAATTTGAGATTTAAAATAATTTAATATCCTACACATTTCCATCCAATAAAATTGGCGCAAATAATTGGTTATTTTGTTTCCCTGTCTTATCTTATGATCGGTATGCTATATCACTAATAATCTAAGAGGATAGTAATAAGTGTATAAGTTCTTGATTTCAAGATAACTGAGCATGGATTGGAAAATGGATCAGTGAAGCCCAACCTACTTCCTAATAGCACAAGCCAGCCAGCAGCCATCAATCAATAGAGAGGAAGAGAATCTTCCATCTCATTCGGCCCAGCTAACCACCTTCGTCACTGCATTTTACAATATCTTCTTTGAAAGGCCGCTGCATTTTGCAATTATTTTCGTATTCCTGTAGCCGTTGGCACTATCGTCCCCTACCCCACTTGCAGAAGATTTTAGCCACTTTTTTTGTAACAAAATTCATGCGAAGTTCGCACATTTATAAGGTGACCCTGCAAGTGAACCCCTACGTTCCATTTGCGTTTTACTACAGGAAAAGAGAAGGCAGAATAGGCAAACTCATCCTCGTACTTTCCACAAAAGGTCAAGTTCATCCTCGAACTTTCAAAAGGGTCAATATAGTCCCTAAACTCTCATTTACAGGTCAAATACGTACTGGTTGCTGATGTGGTGCTGCTTGGTGGTATGAGATGAGAGTGAAATGTCTGTCTTGCCCTTGTCTCATGCATAATGACAGGAGCGATCTACATATTGTAAAAACTTTCAGGCCAGGCGGCCAGACTTGGACCATCCGATCGGTTTGAACTAGCATGCTGGTCTTCATTTTCTTTTTTAAAAAAAGGCCGGCTTGAGCTAGCATGCATGTTGCCTCTTCTTTTTTTTAAGAAAAAGTTGAGATTATTTTCAATTTTTTCGGTCTTTCGGGTCAGACGGCCAGACTCGGACGGTTGGACCATCTGATCGGTTTGAACAAGCATGCTGGTCTTCTTTTATAAAGAAAAGGTCGGCTTGAGCTAGCATGCATGCTTCATTTTTTTTAAAGAAAAGGTTGAGATTATTTTCAATTTCTTTCTGTGCTTGGCTTATGCATGAAACAAGGGCAAAATGGACATTTCACTCTCATCTCATACCACCATGCAGCACCACATCAGCAACAAGGACGTATTTGACCTGAAAATGAGAGTTGAGGGACTATATTGACCCTATTGAAAGTTTAAGGACGAATTTGACCTTTTGTAAAAAGTTGGAGGACGAGTTTGGCTATTTTGCCAAAAGAGAAAGTAGCGTGTTGAATTTTCGTCCAACAAGGAAAGATAAAATGAAAAAGCAGGAATTCGTATCCTTTCAAAAATTTTTTTTTTGAGAAGGTATCCTTTCAAAATTGAAGGTAGGCCGATTTCCGATGGCTATAAGGGAGTGTTTGATCCCCAACTAAAATTTAGTCCGTGTCACATCCGACCTTCGGGTTCTAATTAGAGTAAATTATTCTGAATAATTAAATATGAACTAATTACAAGATTAATTATAGAGATGAAAACTAATTTACGAGATAATTTTAGTAACCAAATTAATCCATAATTGCCACAACAGAGTCCTGCACGACCACCGATGCACTCCGTACTCGTACGACTCACCAGCGCAACAGAGTCAGCTGTCAGCCTCGAAGTCTGAAACTGGGCACTGAATAGCGATGAGAAAAAAGTCTGAACTAATCCAGTTGCAGGCAGCACCGCAGCACCAGATGAGAAAAAAAAAGTAACGATGCCTTTCACCATTTTTCTTCCTGAATCCTGATATGAGCGGCAGCTGCATCCCACCGCGCATATGCAAAATGCCGAATGGAGTGTACTGTAGCAGAAGCCGTAACAGCTGTTGCATTTTGCAGAGAAGTCACTGCACAACTACATTCTCGGAGTTTTGGGACCTTTCTCCATTCCAACCGCCTGCAGGCCCCACCGTCTCGGCCTCCTTCGCCGCCCTCCGCCTGCTCCACCCGCTGCTTGCTCCGCCTCCTCCTGCTCTGTCTGCCGTCCCTCCTCCTGCCTCGCCCTCCTCCGGCAAGGGAACGTGGCGGCCGCCTGCATCGGCAACCTCCTCCACCTTAACCCTAGCTCCTCCGCCTCAGTGGCGGCAGGACACTCTCGATCTGGCGGCGACTGGCGGATAGCAGAGCAGCCGTGCAGAGGTTGAGGTCGAGGTCGCCGTGGAGCTGCGGGTACGGCTCTGGAAGACCGCGGCGCTCGACCCCGCCTCCTTCCCCGGTGACCCCGCCGCATCCCTCTCCCCCCGTCATGCCCGGATCTGGGTAGCTCGAGGTTGAGGTCGAGGTCGCCATCTCGTCCACCCCGACCACTTCCTCCCGCTCGATCCCTCGGCGCGGCGACGGCGACGACAGCCGGCGGTGGTGGCTGGGGTCCGCGGCGGTGTCACCCTACCCGGTGAGGTGAGGCAGGGCCCACCGGCCGCCTCCTCCTCCATCCCTGTCGCCTGCCTCCTCCACCCTCTGCAGGCTCCTCCACCCCCGGGAGCGGCTGCGTGGTAGGATCTAGGCCCGGATCTGGCGAGCATCGCCGTCGAGCTCGGCTCGAGCAGTAGCGAAGCTAGAACTATAGCTTAGGGGAGGCTGATGTTGCCTTCTTCCACCTCCAGACCTCTCTTTCCCTCTTCTCCGACATCTTCTTCCTCCTCCAGCCTAGGATGGGCTTCAGTGGGGCTCCCATGGTGGCGTCGGCGGTAAGGGGCTCCAGACCGCCCTGACCCAGTGCTGGACTCGCCACTGAGCTCGAGGATTCTGGGGACGCCGCGGCTCCCTCCGCGCGCGGGAGCCAACGACCCGGGAGGATGCAACAACGATTGCGCGACGACTGCTGGAGGCGCTCTCGCCCGGATCCTCCCTTCTCCTTTGCGCAAGTGCTGATTTTGCATATGGAGATGAAGGCGACTTCTCAATACGGTCTAACGCCTTCAAGTTTTGACAAATCAGTTTGACGTCTCCCTGCTCTTCCCTCTCGCACAAGGCAGACGGCACACAGACTGGCCAACAATTAGGCAATCAAACATTCCATACCCGTTTTCCTCTTGCCCCACTCTGGTTGAAGCAGTCCAACACACGACACGAC
The DNA here is from genome assembly GCA_036936925.1 of Cenchrus fungigraminus. NCBI lineage: Eukaryota > Viridiplantae > Streptophyta > Magnoliopsida > Poales > Poaceae > Cenchrus > Cenchrus fungigraminus. Next base: position 125,385,880 of record CM072777.1, read on the forward strand.
ATGCCATTCTGCTCTCAACTCTGAAGTTGAACTTGAAGTCAGTCTTGAGGGGCCATCGCCCTTCACTCCGTCAGGCTGAGGCAGGTTTGTATACTCTAGCCTCGTAGTCATAGGTGGTTAACCAAGCTGCTGAAAGCCCAGCAGATGATGCAGTTTGCTGCAGCATAAGTTTCCATATAAAAAAGTATCAGCCAGGATTGACCATTGCCACCCCGGATCAACGCTGGCTGGCGGGCGCGGCGCGGTCGAGACGAGACGACAAAGACCAGCTCTCCCCCGTCCCCTCCGCTGCGGAAGCCGAACCAGCCGAAGCCCAGCCAGCGCCCGCCCGCCCGCCAGCCAGCCAAAGGCGACCGCCTCCGCCGCCCGGGCGCAAGCCCACTCAAACCCACCTCGTCTCGTCGTCTCTTCTACCTCCTCCTCCGCGTCGTCGTCGTCTCGCCCTCCCTCCCTCCCTCTCCCCCGCCCCACACCTTATATTACACAACCGCATCGCGACTGCACTGACCACCGCCTCGAATCCGCCGCCCTCCGCCGCTCGCTCGAATCCGACTCACCCAGCGCCCGCTCCCGCTCCCGCCTGGCTCCAGGGCCCCCATTCGTCGACCCGTCGCTGGCGCGCGCCCCCGAGGCCTTTCAAACCCCCCTTCCGCTGCAGCGGAGCGCGCCACCTCGGAGGAATTGTAGTCGTCCGTCCTCACGGCTGGGGGGCGGAGATCCGACCAGGACTTGGGGTTTGGTTCCTCCTTTCTCTCGGTAAGGAATCCCTAGCTTCGCTCGGATGAATTGTCTGCTGGATCTTCCCGCTGCTGCCAATCAAATCCGAATCTCTCGTGTGCTGGGGCGCGGGCGCTCCAAGCCGTACAATTTGCTGCGGGTTCTCTTGCTGTGCGCAGGGGATAGTTGACAGCGGTTTATCTCCCGAGAATTCCAAACGGGTTCAGCTGAACTGAACCAGCGATCGATCTGACTGTTTGGTTGGCAGATTGGAGGCGCTGGAAGTGCACACGAGAAGCTCCTGGGGACATGGACATGGCATTGCCCGTTGTGAATGCCACAGCGGCGGTGCTCGCTCGGGTCTCGGCTGCGTTCAATGCCCCTCTTGCCCGTGCCGTCGTCTTCGGGGTCCATATTGATGGTAGTCCCTCTTTCCTCTTGGGTTGATACTTTGGCTCGGTTGGGCTTAGTGTCTGACATTCGGTGATGATGTGATTTGTCAGGGCATTTGGTCGTGGAAGGGCTTCTTATTGCAGTCATAGTGTTTCAGCTCACCAGGAAGAGCTACAAACCCCCAAAGAAGCCACTCTCTGAAAAGGTGGGACTCATTGTTAACTACTAGGATCAGTTAATGGTACAGAGTATTTGTTTGGTCATTGCTTCATGAAGCATGTGACTGACGGCTAGCATTTGTCTCTGCAGGAGATTGATGAGCTATGTGATGAATGGGAGCCAGAGCCGCTATGCCCTCCGATTAAGGAAGGGGCTAGAATTGACACTCCGATGTTGGAAAGGTTTGTGGGGTGGATTGTTTTCCATAATTATTACTAGTTAAAACCGTAGACCCGATAGCGTGGAAATTTTTTCTAGTGGCTTCGTTCTCCAAGTAAATTCACAAATTGTGGACTGCAGGTGCATTTCTTACATTGTTTTTCACTTAACTTAATAGTGTCATGTGAGGAATTGATGTTGATTTGGAACATTTCTTCTCCCTAGATTATACAATTATACTACATGAAACCGTGCACTCGTGAATATGCAGCAATACAGTATCATTTTCCCTTGCTACCTAAATGCCTACAGGATTCGTGGATCATATTCTCTCTTCTCTGATATCACTAGAATCATCAGAGCACCTAATGTATGCTGCTGTATGGTATCTTACTAATATTATTTCTAAGGAGGTTTTTTTGCCATCACCATATAAGCTTGTAACTGCATGTAGCTGCCAATATTACGCTGTTTCTTTGACTGCATTTCACTAGTATCACAGCAGTTTCATCAATGCTATGCTCTCTTAGTCAGCAGTTCCTACTACTCTACTAGCATGCTTGGCTGCACCTATAATTGTATTTCATGTTTTCGTTGGAGGAATAGCTATTGAGCATCCCTTATGACACCTGTGCTCTATCCGAAGCCACCCATGTACATGGAATATTCTTTCTATTGAACTTCTCCCCGTAATATGTTTAAGCTATCTGTATATATGTTATCTAATTCACAGAAATTTTCCTTGAGATACGTCTTGTTTTCTGTTATCAAAATAAATGAATGCAGCATGGAATATGTTTATGATGTGAAGTAGTTCTGAACTTGTGATTGCAAGATGTCTGTTGTTGTTGGACATCATATATTATTTTAACTTCTGCGCATCAGAATCAACCCTTCTATTCCGCTTTTATACAGTGCTGCTGGACCACATACAATTATTGATGGCAAAGAAGTTGTCAACTTTGCGTCAGCAAACTACCTCGGTTTAATTGGCAACGAGAAGATTATTGTAAGAGACAAAGTCTATTTCTGGAAAATGTTTCAACAAACTGTTTCTTTTTTGGAATATCTAAACGAATTGGTTGACTTTCAGGATTCTTGCGTTGGTTCCCTGGAGAAATATGGTGTTGGGTCTTGTGGTCCACGTGGCTTTTATGGAACAATTGGTATGTACCATCTTTCACAGACAATGACATCGGTTGCAGACATAGAGGAGGAACTTACCTTTTCAATGTACCCTTGCAGATGTTCACCTTGACTGTGAGGCAAAAATAGCTAAATTCCTGGGAACTCCAGACTCCATTCTGTACTCATATGGGATTTCTACAATATTCAGTGTGATACCTGCCTTTTGCAAGAAAGGAGACATCATAGTCGCGTAAGTTCACCTTATTCTTTGATAAACATTTATGAAATTTATAGACTTGCTTTGGTTGTGTTGTCATAAATCACCAAAAAGGGGGAGATTGTAGCGAACATGGCCTCATAAGCCATTAGTTCGAGTTTGATTTTGGTGATTCATGACAACATGATCATTGGGACTAACCTTATTGTTTTAGCATGTCTTTGTAGACACTTCTAGGTCCCAAGGATGCAAGAAAACCATATGCCAAATTGAGAAGATAGTGTATTTTTCAAGGGTCAAAACCGAGCAAGAAAAGGAAAAGAAAAGACACCGTCGGATGAACCGACGGTCCCTCAAATACAAGCGTCGGTGCAATCGTCGGACGAGTTGGTACACAGAGTCAAACCCTAGGTACCGTCGGATGAACCGACGGTCCATTATTTAGTAGCGTCGGACGAGTTGCAGAGGAAGAGCAAGGAAGTCAGTAGCACCGGATGATCCGACGGTCTGAGTGGGGACCCCGTCGGTCTATCCGACGCTCAGTTTGAATTCATACAGAGACGCGCCAAGACGAAGCCTTCAGCACCGGATGATCCGACGCCTTGGACAAGGAGAAGCGTCGGTCTATCCGACGGTCGATTGGAAGCTAACAGAGGCGACTTGAGCGCGGAGTCTTCAGCACCGGATGATCCGACGCACCGTCAGTGCATAGCGTCGGAGCAGTTGTGTCAGAGAACCTCAACGGCTAAGTGACGTGGGAGGGGCACCGGATGAACCGACGCCCTGGAAAATATAGCGTCGGATCATCCGACGGTACCTTTTTCAGTAGACGTTAGCCAACGGCTAGTTTGATGCCTTGGGCTATTTATACCCCCTCCACTCACCCATTTGAGAGAGCTGGATTGTGTGGAAGTGCAGGAGAGTTCAAGACACCTAGAAGATCATATCCAATCCATCCAAGTGCTTAATTGCTCATCCATAGACTTGCATATGCTTAGTGTATGTGCTTAGTGCTAGGCTTAGCTTAGAGCTGAGTGAGTGCAAGGTTGTGCCAACCTTGTGAGGTGATTCTTGAGTGAATCCAGTTGTACAAGGTTCGCCGGAAGCCTTGGGGCCTAAGTGGCTCACCGGCAATCGTCATCGACCCTCCGGCTTGGTGTGGAGTGGCGAGGACACTTTGTGCGGGGGACGTGGAGACCCCCTTCCTTGGTGGAGAAGCTCCTTAGTGGAGGCGGCATCAAGGTGACCAAGGGAGCTTGACAAGTGCCTAAGTGGCTAGCCTTTGTGGCAAGTCAAGTTGGTGCTCTTGGGAGAGACTTGGTGACCGAGAAGCAATACTCTTGTGTGAGTGCTTCAACAACGTGGACTAGGGGTGGCTTAGTGCCTACCGATACCACGGGATAAATCGCGTGTCAAGAGTTTGCTTCCTCTCATCCCCTTTACGTTTCCGCATTTACTCTATTGCAATCTTTGCTTGCCTTTACTTTCCTAGAGTAGTATCTTGCTAGGAATGGCTATAGGTTGCAAACCTTGTTTTGGGATGGGAGTTTCACACTAGAACAACCGTAGTTGCACATATAGATAGTATGTTCTAGTTTACTTTTGTGTAAAATTTAGTGAGCCATAGGTTAAGGTTTTAAGTTGCCTAATTCACCCCCTCCCCCTCTTAGGCTAACGGGCATCCGATTCCTTACAAGTGGTATCAGAGCCGGGACTCACTTCCTTCACAAGGAAACACCAATTCGATTGGTAAATTGTGAAAACCGGCTCATTGGAACGGTTAGGCTTCACCGCCTAGTGAGTTGCTCTTTAGAGGAATGAAAGGGGTGGATACCTTAGGTTTGGCTCCACATTTCGATGGCACGGGCTATCCTCGGTGGAAGGTTCTCATGGAGGCCTATCTCCAAGCAAGGGACCTTGATGTTTGGAGAGTCACCGATGAGGGCATGAAAAATGGTACTAGAAAAGAAAAGCAATTTGATGTGATTGCTAAGAGTATCATTTTGTCCTCACTAGATGTAGGCGTTTTCAATAGAGTTTTTACTTGTGAAAATGCTCATGAGCTATGGAAAACCATCAAGGAGCAAAATGAGGGTTCAAAAGAAGTTGCTAATGAACGCTATGGTTGTCTCCTTAAGGAATTCAATAGCTTCAAGCAACTTGCAAATGAAAATGCCGAATCTATGTACTCACGCCTAAATGTGCTTGTCAATAGAATCAATGCTTTAGGTGTGAAGAACATCACGGACTTGAACATCAACCGCAAGATCCTTCAAAGTCTCCGGAAGCCCGACTATGACTTGGTGAAGGCTATCATCTATGAGAGAAAGCTCGAAGAATTGAAGCCATCTCAAATCTTGAGCAAGATCATGGCACATGAGCTTCAAATCATGCCCGAGTCCAAGAAGGCGTCCCAAGAAAAGCCTCAAGAACCATCTTCTCCAAGCACAAGCCATGCCCTCTCAAGCCAACAAGAGAAGGTGTTGAGTAGGATGACTACTCATGGAAGCTCAAGTGAAGATGATGGTGATGATGGTGACGATGAAGATTCCTCAAGTGATGAAGAGGTTGAATCCATGGTGGCCAAGTACGTGGAGAAGATCTTCAAGTATGTGAAGAAAGTCAACATGTACGGCTACAACGTCCACTTGAGAGAAGGGCGTTATCATCAACACATCAAGTTCACCAAGATCGAGCACAAGCCCAAGAAGAAGGTGGTCAAGGAGAGGAGGCCAAAGCAAGAAGCAACTATCGCCGTCCGTGAGTGGACAAGTGGTGGAGAATCAAGTTCTTCTAGCTCAAGTGATGAATCAAGAAAGAACTTCACCACCCGCTTCATGCATGGCTCTTCATCATCACCACACATGTGCCTTATGGCCCGAGGTATGGAGAACAATGTAAGTGATGATGAATCCGACACCACCTCTCTTAATGATCTTGTTGAGCTAGTCCATGAGCAAAAAGGAATGCTTGAAAAACAAGCTAATGAAATTAAAGAACTCAATGCTCTCAATGATCTTAGTGACACCCTTGCTACAAATTATGAACATTTGTTGTGCAAATTCAAATTGCTTAGCAAGGAGTGTGATGAGCTAAAATCTAAGCTTGAGAGTAATGAGACTAAAACAAGTAATTCCTTTGAGCTTGATGAAACATCTATTCCTTGCGCAATTTCTATCTCCAAGGTAGATGCTTCAACTTCTTGCATTGATTTAATCGATGAATCTTGCTCACCATCTTGCCATGAGAATGTTGTTGTAGAAACATGTGATTGTCTCATAGGCAAGAAGAATGATGAGCTCAAGCAAGAAGTAAAATGGCTCCGAGAGAGGTTGGCAAACTTGATGGGCAAGGGAAAGAATGATGAAGAACAAGTGGACATCTCTCAAGACATGAAGAGTAAAGTCCAACCTTCTCAAGATAACCGTGATCCCATGGTGAAGAAGCTTGAGAAGGGTGCAACCGTGACTTGCTACAAGTGCCATGGAGAAGGGCACAAGTTCTACAAATGCCCTCAATTTGTCAAGAAGATGGACAAGGGCGAGAAGAAGAAGATGAAGCCTATCATCAAGAGCTCCCTCATCTACACCAAGCCCAACCGCAAAAACAAGACCAAGAGCAACACCTATGTCATCAAGAAGAAGGCTAACGGCAAGGTAGTTGCACACAAGGTTGGGAAGATGAAGGAGGAGCGGGGTAGGAACCAACCCATTTGGGTGCCCAAGGAAGTCATCATCAACATGAAGGGGCCTCAAATGGTTTGGGTTCCAAAGGCCACTTGAAGGTCTTGAGAGCGGGGACTTGGGAGGCTTGGCACAAAGAAGTTGTGGAGACTCAAGCATAAAAGCCAAGCTTGCAAGTTGGACATGTGTTGCCCAAGTTCCCCGGTTGAGGTAATGGAAACTAGTACCTATCTCTTGCATCATTGTAGCTCCATTGCCTTGTTTAGGTTGCATTTGTTGCAATGTTTACATATGGTAGGTTGCTTGTGTCATGTGCTAACCCATGAGCAATCTACATGGTTTGATTAGTGTGTAGGAAAACTACACTTGTTCTTTCATGGTGCATGTATTCATATATATCTCTTTGCATCATGAGCAAGCTATAGGGTAAGCTTCCCGTTGTTGTCATAAACAATGTGCATACATTTGGTTGGTGATTCAAACACTAAATGCACACATTTAGGGGGAGCTCATCCCATGGTTTGGTTATGGGACTAACATTGTTTCAAGCTTATCTTATGTAGTCCCTTAGCGACGCGTTCCGGTGCGGTGTTTCATTATAAGAGAATGCTATTTCACTCTCAATGTGATCTAACATCTCTAAAAGAGTGAATATAGCAATATGAGCTTCATGCTATTGAGTCATGTCCTTGCGAGCTTATGTCTCTATATAAGTTCAAAGGCAATGTACTCATACATTCCTAATCCTTGTGGTACCCCAAGTGTCTTCTATGCAAGCTTCTTTCAAGTGGTGTCACCTAGTGATATCATTTCCAAGTGGCTCATCTCAATGTGGTGCCAACAAGGTAGAGAGGATCATCCCCTGGAGGTATGCAATGATCAAAAGACTACAAGTGATATCTACAAGTGGTAATGTAACAAGAACCCATTTGTCTTATCTCTTGTCCTTTAAGCTACCTCTTTGCATGATATGCTCTAAGCTTCCTTGTTTTACAAGTTTGTAGTTGTGCACTTGTCTCTCACTACCCTTGTCTTGCAAGTGGTATTCTTTTTATGCACACACTTAGGGGGAGCTTAGTTTGTATCATGCTAGTCTCATGAGCATGTGATCCACCTTAGTTATTCTCACATGTGGTATCTTCATCGATATCATACATATGGATCATGGTTCATGCGGCTTTCTCCCTTGCATTTAACATCTCTCCTTTGAGCTATGGTTGCTAGATCTTGCTAGTTTCCTTGGACCTATTTGCTTTGGACTTTTTGGAGATTTTATTCCAAAGGGGGAGAATGTGAGACCAAAGCAAGCGTGTGGCTTAAGCTTACAAGTGGGCTCAAGGATGCTTACAAGTGGTTTCAAGGATATGAGACCAAAGGGGGAGAATGTGAACATGAAGATCAAAAAGGGGGAAGTTTGATCTAGGGAGAGTTTGGATGATGGTAAGCATCCAAGCAAGTGTAAGTGGTTCTAATTCTGTCAATTCTTGCAAATTTATGCTTGCTTTGGTTGTGTTGTCATAAATCACCAAAAAGGGGGAGATTGTAGCGAACATGGCCTCATAAGCCATTAGTTCGAGTTTGATTTTGGTGATTCATGACAACATGATCATTGGGACTAACCTTATTGTTTTAGCATGTCTTTGTAGACACTTCTAGGTCCCAAGGATGCAAGAAAACCATATGCCAAATTGAGAAGATAGTGTATTTTTCAAGGGTCAAAACCGAGCAAGAAAAGGAAAAGAAAAGACACCGTCGGATGAACCGACGGTCCCTCAAATACAAGCGTCGGTGCAATCGTCGGACGAGTTGGTACACAGAGTCAAACCCTAGGTACCGTCGGATGAACCGACGGTCCATTATTTAGTAGCGTCGGACGAGTTGCAGAGGAAGAGCAAGGAAGTCAGTAGCACCGGATGATCCGACGGTCTGAGTGGGGACCCCGTCGGTCTATCCGACGCTCAGTTTGAATTCATACAGAGACGCGCCAAGACGAAGCCTTCAGCACCGGATGATCCGACGCCTTGGACAAGGAGAAGCGTCGGTCTATCCGACGGTCGATTGGAAGCTAACAGAGGCGACTTGAGCGCGGAGTCTTCAGCACCGGATGATCCGACGCACCGTCAGTGCATAGCGTCGGAGCAGTTGTGTCAGAGAACCTCAACGGCTAAGTGACGTGGGAGGGGCACCGGATGAACCGACGCCCTGGAAAATATAGCGTCGGATCATCCGACGGTACCTTTTTCAGTAGACGTTAGCCAACGGCTAGTTTGATGCCTTGGGCTATTTATACCCCCTCCACTCACCCATTTGAGAGAGCTGGATTGTGTGGAAGTGCAGGAGAGTTCAAGACACCTAGAAGATCATATCCAATCCATCCAAGTGCTTAATTGCTCATCCATAGACTTGCATATGCTTAGTGTATGTGCTTAGTGCTAGGCTTAGCTTAGAGCTGAGTGAGTGCAAGGTTGTGCCAACCTTGTGAGGTGATTCTTGAGTGAATCCAGTTGTACAAGGTTCGCCGGAAGCCTTGGGGCCTAAGTGGCTCACCGGCGATCGTCATCGACCCTCCGGCTTGGTGTGGAGTGGCGAGGACACTTTGTGCGGGGGACGTGGAGACCCCCTTCCTTGGTGGAGAAGCTCCTTAGTGGAGGCGGCATCAAGGTGACCAAGGGAGCTTGACAAGTGCCTAAGTGGCTAGCCTTTGTGGCAAGTCAAGTTGGTGCTCTTGGGAGAGACTTGGTGACCGAGAAGCAATACTCTTGTGTGAGTGCTTCAACAACGTGGACTAGGGGTGGCTTAGTGCCTACCGATACCACGGGATAAATCGCGTGTCAAGAGTTTGCTTCCTCTCATCCCCTTTACGTTTCCGCATTTACTCTATTGCAATCTTTGCTTGCCTTTACTTTCCTAGAGTAGTATCTTGCTAGGAATGGCTATAGGTTGCAAACCTTGTTTTGGGATGGGAGTTTCACACTAGAACAACCGTAGTTGCACATATAGATAGTATGTTCTAGTTTACTTTTGTGTAAAATTTAGTGAGCCATAGGTTAAGGTTTTAAGTTGCCTAATTCACCCCCTCCCCCTCTTAGGCTAACGGGCATCCGATTCCTTACAGACACGTCGAGCATTTGGGCAGCCACACGGGATCCGCACGGGCCTAGTTTTGCGTGTAGACTTGAGTCTAACTTAGATTTGGTTTCTAAGTTTTCACCGCTCTCTCGTCATTAAATTGCTTGTCATGTCAGCAAATTGCCTATGTGGTTGAGAATACCCTTAACTCTAAAGTGGGATTGCTTTACCTCCGCTCGTCCGAGCAAAGCCTCATTTTGCTAGAGCTGGTGAGCCGATCGAACTCGGTCTCCCCCAAAAAGCAACGGAAATGCTTGCTAGCGCAGGCTCCGATATGAGCTCTCCTCTCCGGATCCTGAGGCGAGGCGCTCGCTCGGGGGAACCAAACGTGCACGTGTATGTTTTTGTTTTCATAGAAAACGTGAAGTTCATAAAATACTCAAAAATCTGTTGTCATGGCAACGAACTGAGCTTATTTAAGAAATCTGAGCTACGACTATGCCTACATACGCACATTCGTATAAGCCAGTCAATAAGTTGCTTATAACTTTGGTTGGCACATGATACACATACACTCGTTTTTTTGGGCGAAGAGCACGTGATACACTTAAGAGCCCTGGTCGAGAAGGCTTCAGTCTGTATAGCTAATATGCATCTCGCATAATTTTACCAACCCCTGTCCCCTGCCAACAACGCCTCACCACAAATCCCCAACCTCCAATTTAAGTGTTTTGATGTACGCGCCATTAGTATTGATATTGTAAAAGTTTCCAGGAGGAGCCATCCATGATTGAATGATAGGGGGTTGAATTTTCTTCCCATCAGTCTCCACCTTTTCAAATTTGAGGTAAAAAAAAGTTACTGAACTTTGTATTTCAAAGGTGCACTGCAACCTCCCACCATCATTCGCTTTGTTCCTTACCAACCACCACCTCCACAAGAACACAATGAACTTCAATTGTTTGCTCTTCTCTAGCTCCCATATCTTGTTAATAGTTTATTTCCCGATTAACTCCTCATCAGATCAATTCTTAAATCTTCCATTTTCATGGAGCGCAAACATTGATTAACATACTTACACTGTTGTTACACTTGAAGAAATGAAGAAAATAGGAAAAAGTCTAATTTTCAACCTCCAACTATAACAGAAGTCTGATTTTCAACCTGCAACTACGAAACCAGACAAGAAGGACCATCGAACTGTTAAAACTGGGCAAATTTGCCCTTTGGGTGGTTTTGAAAGTGGTCTTGCATTTTCTAGAAATTTCAAGTTCTTTTTTATTTGATCAAAATCCATAACTAATTCGTTTCAAATCTAAAAAATAAAGTTGATACCAACAGTTTTCTAAAATTGTAGGCCATTTGTTGGTACTCTATTTAGTGTTATTTACATAATATTTGTTGCTATTCTAGTATTTTATTGCTTGTAATAAAACACAAGGAACACAAACAACTAAGTTTCAAATAATGCCAAATAGAATACCAATAGATGGTTACATTTTTAGAAAAAAATTGGCACTGATTTGATATTTTTCTGAATGGAAATGAATTACTTATGAATTTTTGCATTAAATCTAGACTTTTAAAATTTTTATAAATGCAAAACCACTCTTCAAAACCACCCAAAAGGCCAAAATTGTCCGGTTTTGACAGTTTAATGACCCTCTTTGTCCGGTTTTGTAGTTGCATGTGAAAATCAGACTTGTGCAATAGTTGAAGGTTGAAAGGTAGACTTTTCCCAAGAAAATATGCCCACAATTTTCATAAAGCCTTTTAGGGCATATCGTGTCTAGCTTCACACCTCGCCTTGCCACATTTCTCGTCACTGGTAGGCTATTATGAGTTAATCTCCACATAGACATCTTAACTTTTGTTGGGGACTTTTAGTTGCCTTATTTTGACCAATTGAGAGGGTGTTTGGTTCCAGGAAGCAAACTTTAGTCCATGTCACATCGAATTTTTTGTTACTAATAAAGGGTATTAAATATACATTAATTAAAAAATTAACTGCACAGATGGAGGCTAATTCGTGTGAAAATGTATTAAATTTAATTAGTTCATGATTTGATAATGAGGTGCTACATCTGTGTAATTAATTTTATAATTAGCTCAAATTCAGTCCTTCCAATTAGCATCCGGAGATTTGATGTGATAAAACCTAAATTTTATATCCTAATCCAAACACCTCCTAAACTGACCCATAATCACTTGCTTCATTCCTCAACGATGATCCTAACGCTGATTTAACTAACTGAGAGAAACGTTTTTTTTTTTTTTGACAAACAACTGAGAGAAATTGTATCGTCGGAGACACTGCTGGTTTGTTGTTGATCGATTCCTGTCAAGTTTTCCGCGCTAGCTAGGCCGAGGTGCCGAGCCCATCCGTGCACGGCCCAACAACAGCATACACCTTTCCGCGCGCGTAGCGGCGGGTCGCGCGCACGCGTCGCAGCTTCGGGCTCGTTCCGTCCCCACCAAGGACCACAGTGCCAGCCAGAGCCCGGCTGGGATTAAAGCCGCCACGTCGGCTTCCCACGGCCCAAACGAACGAGCACAAACCAAACCAAAACCAAAACCAAACCCTACTACGTACCGGGGCGGGCGGCGCGCGGCGGCATGGTGGGCATGGGCTTGGGGAGCGCCGCGGCCGCGGCCGCCGACCTGGTCCTGAAGGCGGCGTGCGAGCGCTGCGGCGCCGCGAAGGACCTCTACGGCACGTCGTGCCGGCACACCACCCTCTGCACCGATTGCGGCAGGGCCGAGGCGCGCGCCCGCGGCCGCTGCGCCGTCTGCGGCGCCCCCATCACCAGGCTCATCCGGGTACCCCCACCGGCCACCGCGCCGTCTCGTGAATGCAGATTTTTTTTTCCTCCGCGCGAGCAATGCAGCTCACCTGGGTATCGTTCGTTCCCCTCTCCTTCGGGGATTTTCCTGAAATCACCCGTGTCGCGCTGCGCAGGAGTACGATGTCCGGTTGGATACCTCCGCGGAGAAGGCCAATTTCATCGGCAGGTTCAACACCGGCTTGCCACCCTTGTCGAAGAGAAGTAGCGGGGGGAGCAGGTGGTCTCTTCGCAAGGAGGTCCCGCAAGGACGGCAACTTACCGGGAATATGCGGGTACTGGTTTTTGATCGTGGATGATCATCATCACCATTGTTTTGTTTTCTTTTGTTTTGGTACTGCTTGATAATGATGTTTTCGATTAATTTCCCTCACTCAAAAAAAGAGTATGCATCCTCCTCTTATTTACAGTATGTATAAAAAAGTCATCATAAATGAACTAGAATCAGAATGCAGTTGCTATTAGGTGGCTCTGCTGCGTCAGACATCACATCTGGTAGTAGAACATTAACAGTATGCAGTTGGCAATTGCACATGCTAGAAGATCCTTATGCAGTCATTTTTTCTGGGCTTGCCAACTTAGTGACAAATAAACTGATGTTTCCCCAGCTAATGAGCACTCATTTGACACAAGCAGGAGAAGTACTACAGCAGGAGGCCATGGATTTTGGAGGATGAGACAGGTGAACATCAGTATCAAGGCCAAACTGAGGACCCAAAGGCTACATACTACTCACTGACGCTGAAAGGCAAGGATATCACTGCTGTTCCAGTTTGTTCCTGGTATTCTCTAGGCTTCCATCTTTATTTTGTTTGTATTTAAACAAACTGTGAGCATCCATCATCTGAACATATTTACCAGCAAAATTCAAGTGCCACAAGAGTGGCTTCCTCAAATCTTGACATTTCTAGTAATGTGACATTTCGTTCCTAATAGTTTTCTGAGGCTAGTACTCTTATTTTTGTTAAAGCATCCTTACAGTTTCATATTTCTTAGGTACAACTTCGGTAAAGTTGCACAGTACAAACAGCTGACCTTGGAAGAAGCTGAAGAGAAAATGAATAAAAGGAAAAGTAGTGCATCTGGGTGTGAACAGAGGCTGATAAAGGTAGCTGCAAATGGAGCTTCTGCCTTTAGTTCAGGTGTGAAGAAGCTTGAGGATGTGAAAGAAGAAGGGGCAACAAATGGGGTTCACCCCAAGAAAGGAGATAAGAATGAGAATGGGAATCAATCTGTCAAAAGTGAGGAGGATGAAGAAGGGGGAGCTGCAAGGAATAACAGTCATGGACTCACTACGAAGGGTGTGGACGAGGATGATGAGGAAGGTGGGAAGGACAAGGACTTTGATTTGGATGATGAAATTGAGAAAGGTATACATGTCACATGCCATCTTTTGTTAATTCTGAGATTCTGTATGATGAAATTGAGAAAATGAATAGATGCCAAACACCACCTTTTGTTATTTCCGAGATTCTGCTTGCATTTTGTACAGTATAAGCACATGCTTTATTGTTATTTCTTAGAACCATTCACATTTTCACACCAGAAAGAAATAAAAAAGGCCATATACCATATTTCCATACCCATGTTCTTGGCCTTCAATCAAGTATGCATCTTAGCTTATTCTGTAACCTTCGTCTATCAGGTGAAAATTGGGAGCACGAAGAGACCTTCACTGATGATGATGAGACTCTGGACATTGATATAGAGGAAAGACCTGACTTAGCTGATCCTGAGGCTGCTCCTCCTGAAATTAAGGAGGTAAGCAGAGATGATCATGCTGCAATATGCTTCTAGTACACTATTTACTAGATCTGCAGATTCTGCCACCTTAACCAAAGCTACGACTGGTAGATGCCATATCTGATTTCTATCATAACACTCACAGGATGATAATGAGACTGAATTAGGTGGCAGCAGCAGCAACAACAACTTGAGTAAGTCTGGTCAGGAGCTAAAAAAGCTGCTCCGCCGAGCTGCTGGGGAAGAGTCTGACACCGATGACAAAAACACAACCGTAATGATCACAATTTTTCTTAGAACTTGCATTTTTTTTTTTTTGCATTAGCACAAGCAATCTATTGGAATAGAATTCATCTTTGTAGTTGTTTCATGCAACAGGAAGACGAGTCACCGTCGCCAGAATGTGCTCCAAAGCAACTGGTTGAACCCAAAAGTGAACCAGTGGATAGCAACCCTAGTAAATTAACACCATCAGCACAAGCTCAGAATCCTACACTTCCATTTAAATCCACTCAAAAAAGGAGATCAGGGGGTGGTGATGCAAATACTTCTAATGGTGCAGCCTCCAAAAAGATAAAGATAGAACCTGTATGTAATTTCTGCCTTTCACATTCTGCATGTGTGAAATTTAAGTTTCAACCATCTCTGATACACCACAATAGATCCTTTGCATTAAAATTAGCATATTGTTTGTGTAGGAAATCAGAACGACATCTGTCAAGGACGAAACTCCTTCGGAACCAACTTCAGAAGCATCTCTTCCAGCAAGAACGGCAGAATTATCACCAGTTACAGAGGAGGAAGTCAGGACAGTGCTTCGTGCAATTGCACCTGTCACATCCCAAGATCTGGCGTCGAGGTTCAGATCTCGTGTTACTACTCAAGAGGTAGGCTGCTTCAGTTTTCTGATGACATTCTTCGTTTTTAATGTGTTCCAGTGCATTTTAAGTTTCATCATCACAGTAATTTGTGACAACTACCCATCCATTTCGTTCCATGATCTATTGACATTACATGTCCAAGATCTTGATGCATTTTATTCTCTTTCTGCAGGATAAGAAAGCGTTTCTTAACATTGTGAAGAAAATCTCTCTCATGTATAAGAACAACGGCCGTAGCTACATCATTCTTCGGCAGGAACACAAGTGAACAGACAACTTACCCCACCTGTATATGGCCAGTGTCATGCCATTCTTTCATAGTAGCCATCTGAATACTGTATATTGTTATAAAAAATGCAACAGTGTAACAGATTCGTTTATGCCTCGGTGCAACAAAATAGATAATTTTTTTGCTCCCATCATACGGAACTGTTGACTGTATTGGCAACTCAAGATGCTCAGCAAGAGGCATCTCTAAGGGTTTTACTCTATTGATATGCATTTTAATGCTAAATTCTCTTTGCTCGTTAGGTTGATACCTTCCAGAGCTGCTCGTAATTGATGGTGATAAATGTAAATAAATGTTGCGCTCAATGCAAGTTTTCTTTAGCAACTCAACGTCACTTTTTCTTTTAGCAACTCAACGCGTCAACCAGATACGTTGTGCAAACTTAGAAACTTTCACAAGATGCTCATCCAAGAGGTAAAGAGGGGGTTATTTCGCACATAGCCGTCCGCCACCACCATCTTCAATGAAATTTTGCAATAACCCCCCTCTTGCCTCTTGGATGAGCATCTTGTGGTCTTGATTGAAAGTTTGTAAGTTTGCACTAGATATTTTAAATTTAGATTTAGAGAAAAAGGGAGAGCCCATCTGTTCCTTTGCCTATTGCTAATTCAAAGGTAATGGTTTCAAGAGAGACATGAAAAAAATAGCTGGATTCTTTTTGTAGTTCCTACATATGTTTTAGTGTCACTTTTGTAAATTTTATTTGATTCATGTAAATGGGCATTCTATTGTAAGAGGTCTCTCTGTTATGGATTCCATTAGTCATAGAGATTAATTTTCTTGCTGCAAGCTTGACCTAAATTAATAATCTCAATGTTGTAGACTGCAGAGGGATTACATGAGCAGTCAGAAGGTCCACGAGTTGTTCGATTTAGTGCTTGTTATATTGTTGATCTTGCACTCCTTCAGAATAGTTATCATCATGGTATACTCCTTCCGTTCCAAACTATAGGTCATTTTGGCTTTATCAGATTCGTAGATGATGTTATGTATTTGGATATACACTATATCTAGATGCATAATAATATCCATGAATCTAGAAAACTCAAAGTGACCTATAATTTGAATGGAGGGAGTTTGTTTTTTTTTTTTTGCAGAACATCACAAAGATATATAAAGGCCTTTCTAGAGATTTATGAGAACAAACTCTAACTCAGATTCTATCATGAATATCGATTCCAAGTCTCATTTGAAAGTTTCAATTGTTATTGTTAACAAACAAAATTTATTTGCACTACATTTCGCTAATGAATTTTCATAATAAATTAAATTTCGTGCCATGCATCTTTGAATTTTTTTCCTGCCACTTCTAAAATTGGATTGCAAGATGTGTACCTCTTATTTTTTGTCCACTGCTATTTTACTTAGGTTTTTGAGTTATACATATGTCTACTCCTAAAAATAATGAAACAACAGGATTTTCGTGGTACGTCGTTTTCCCACTCCACCGTGCGTCTGCTCCCTACCCCGCGCGTCCGCGCTCCCCCATCGCGCCTAGGAGGTAGCGTACTCGGCTGATTCGCCTAGCAGTAAGCCCTCCTCTGCGGCCTCCACTTTGTGGAGTTTGGCTCTGGTGCCCGACGATGATTGGGAAGCGGCTTCGACGGCGGCGATGAACAGATCACTGAAGGCTTCGAGGAAGATGAATAGAAGTTTTGAACTTCTTTGTAATTTTCCTTTTCTTTGGGGTCCTATTTGTAAACGGGCTGGTGTAATGCGCTAAGATCAGTACATATCTCTACTTCTAAAAAGTTAGAAAGGAGAACTTTTACTGTATGTAAAAAACCCCACCGGATCTGTCTGCCTCTCGCATGCATCAGCCCCGCGTCCCGTTTCCACGCCTACGAACCCCGCGCCCCCGCGCATCCGCCGCCCCTCGAGGCCCACCCTCTGGTCCCACCAACAACCCCACGACCTTACGATTCGAGCCCCCTCCCAAACCCTACCCCGATCTGGCGATATGCCTGTAGCACGCGACGGGATTATATATATATATATATATATATATATATATATATATATATATATATATATATATATATATATATATATATATATATATATATATATATATATATATATATATATATATATATATATATATATATATATATTTCTCTATTTTGCAAAAATAAATGTCTCCCCAAAAATTTAGTAGATCTATACTACTGCCGCCGTACTCCACGGCGATAGGGTTCCTACCGCCGTGTGGTACGGCGGCAGCTGCCGTGGCCCACTGGCAAGGGCACCAACCGCCGTACCACACGGCGGTAGGACTAAACGCCGTGGGGTACGACGGTTGGTGCTTACCGCCCGGCGGCAGCAGTGCCTCCAGCAATCGCCGTGGGGCACAGCGGTATGTAGGGACCTACCGTCGTGCCCTACGGTAGTATTTTTTTTGGCTTGGTACGTTTCATTTTTTGAACCATTGATACTTAACGACGAACCATTGATACTTAACGATGAATCACATAAACAAACAATGGCACGTACGACGCAAATACCCTAACTTTGTGCCGCTGCTAGTACTAACATGCCTTAGGGAATTTAGATAAACGGTTACAACATTTGTAGTCTAGTTGTATGAGTAGTACCCGGAGAACTCGGACATCATAGACCCGTCGGAGTGCTGGGAGGGCATGTACCCGTACCCCGGTGGGGGTGGAGTTGGATCAGACGGTGGCGGGGATGGAGTTGCTGGTGGAGTGTTGTCCTTCTTCTCGTGGCATGGACAGCAGCAGAACTCGTCCTCACAGCCGGTGTTCGTCTTCACCACCATTGGTCTGGTCACCGGTCCGTCGTCGTCGTTGGTAGATGTCGGATCTGGAGAAGCCAATGCCGACACGAGCTCTTGCCTCAGGTTGAAGATGACAACATCCTTGAGGTAGTCGATGTACTGTTGATACGGGTGAATAGCTGGGGGATCCACCCATTGCACGAAACCGCAGTTATCTGGTTGGTCGGAGTACTGCAGAAACCGAGATTACATTAGTAAACCATAAAATGATGAAGGACAAAGGTCACGTAGTTTTGCTTACCCATGCTCGTGAGCAATGCCAGAAACGTCGACCAGAGTTGTTCCATCCCTGGTAAACTTGCATCACACAGAACTCACCATGTGCACACCTTGGCCAGTTCACCGTTTGATTTGGTGCGTACTTTCTATTATCACGCATGGATTTGAAATCTCTCTTATCTAAGACTGGAAAATTATTGTTGAACTCTGTATCTTGCTGGCTCCACAGTGCTGGACCGAGGGAGCCATCATCATCCCCAGTCCAGGAACTCATTGGTGCTTGTTGTGTTGAGAAGTGGCACTGGAGAAGAGTGCTCACATATATGTAGGCAATGAAGCAGACTGGACGGTGGGCCATTCGATCCGGGGCAAGAGAAACAGGCAGTGACTCAGAGGAAACACACCCTAGTACTAGGTTCACTATTTGATGCAGTGACTCAAAGAAAACACACCCTATGTGTTCACTGTTTGATGCAGTGACTGACAGGAAACACACCCTAGTACTAGGTTGATTGTTTGAGGAAACAAGCTCTAAGTTCTGACGGTGTTACGAACTAAACGGTTCAATTATTACAAGACCTTGGCAAATTAAATGGTTCAAATATTACAAGACGATAACATGCATAAGTATTTCAAATATTACAACACGGTAGCACAAACAAGTACGATCACTGCATTCCTTCGCTGTAGCGACGTGAACGACGTCCACGTCCACTGGCTGAAGGTGCTGGAGCAGTGGCAGTGGAAAAGTAAGATGCTCCGGTGCATTTCTTGTAGTAGTGTCTTGGATTATTGCACTTAGAGCATATCTGCACCGCAGGACCAGCTTCAGCCTCGTCCATGTTGTTCCTAATCCTCTTCTTCTTGCGTCGACCAACACCTTGGCACATGGTTGGATCTGGATTTGGTATGTACAACGCATTGTCTTTGGGGTCTTGAGTGAAAGTACCAAGATGCAGGTAGCCCTCAACAGTGTGGTTCCAAGTGTCTAGAATGGTTTGCTTCAAAAAGTATTTAGGCACGTACCGACCCTAATGGATATTCTTTGTTGCAAGGCATGCAGCGATCACATGTGAGCAGGGGAGGTGTAGCAGCCGCGGCTTCTGGCAAGAGCATGAGCATGTCTTATTCCCAATAACTGTTTGTTATATTGTTATTTCACCATTCGCTTTTTGTGATTTGGACTGACAACTTATCTGATACTTCCACTGAACTTCCTCGCCAGGATCACGACGTAGAGGTTGTGGGTAAGCTCTGTGAGCAAGAGCACCCTTCTGTTTTTTGTCCAAGTACTCAGTCATCCATGTTAAATACACCTTTTGACAGTCCTGCATAGCTGCATGTGCTGCAGTAGCACGCTCAAGAAAGTACTTCATTGCGCGGTACAAGAAGAACTCAATGATACCAACAAGAGGGAGAGCTCTGGCACCACGCAAAACCGCGTTGTATACCTCAGCAAAATTTGTTGTCATTATCCCATGCCTTACACCTCCCTTATCAAATAGGAGACACCATTTCTCCTTAGGCTCATTCTGAATCCACTGGCTAAAGGTCTTCACAGCACGTCCCCTTCTCCTTCTGACATTTGGAGCATCTAGCCCCACGTCATCCAGAGATACTGGCTCTTCCCCGGGTTCAGTACTTATTGGCTTCTTAGCTATCTCTTCTGATGCTTTCTTCGTCAGATCATCTCATTTTTTCCAGAGCTCGTTGAACTTTTTCTCCTGATTCGTCGAACATAACCGCTTGAACAATGTTGTAAGTTCTTTGTTCTTGAACTGGCTATGAAAGTTTGCTCCCATATACCTCATGCACCACCTGCTATGCACATCTGGCCATTGTGCTGCTCTGTGACGTTCTTGACTACCTTATTTGATGTCATTAATCGCCTGCAAAATACCTTTGTGTCTATCGTGTATCACACACATGTTTGACACATCTCCCACCACCATCTGCTTCAATCTCTCCAGAAACCAATACCAACTGTCACCATTCTCTCCCTCTGCAAAAGCAATTGCCAATGGCAACAACTTATTGTTGCCATTTGCAGCCACAACTGTAAGGATTGTGCCCTTGTATTTTCCTGTTAGGAATGTGCCATCTATGCAAATCACTGGTCGAGACTGTTTGAATGTAGCAATAGTGGGACCCAATGCTAAGAATGCCCGCTGCAAGACTTGCTTCCCTGGCCTTGATACAAGATTATAAGTCTTGATATCATAATAACTACCAGGATTTAGCGTGACAATTGTGTTCAGCAATCGAGGCATATTGTCGTAGGATGCTTCGTAAGTACCCCACCTCAACTCCATTACCTTCTTCTTCGCCATGTATGCTTTACCATAACTTATCAAGTACCTAAATTTCTCCTCAATTGCCAAGATAATAGACTTGGGATCATAAGCAGGATTTTCCACAATCTTAGCAAACATCTGGCTGGCCACAAAATCGGCCGACAAATTACGATGACTTGCATCTAGCTGGTCAAGTACACAAGTGTGATCCACAACAGACCTGACCTCCCAGTAATTTTTCCACTTGCCCTTAGAAGCATACACTCGAAAAGGACAGTTGAGCTTCACACATTGTACATCATATATGTGTGGAGAACTCTTCACTACCCTGAACTCTCTCTGCTGAGTAAGGGTGGCCCACCTCTTCACTGCATCCTTCACCTCGACTGCACTCTTATACATGGCGCCAACACAAACCTGATTATCTCTATACTCCCAGGACACATTCTCACCAGGATTGACAGATAGCTGTGAGAAATTGTAGCTGTCCCAGTCCCTTGGCACTAGCGGGTCATCCTCATCATCTGAGGAGTCCTCTTGCAACCCACGCTCATCGTCACCGGCCTCCATTTCGTACTACCTCAGCACTTCTTCATTAACTTCCCCCTCGTCAATTTCACCACGGGCCTCAAAGGGTGTGTGACCATCTCCTACTTCTGCCTCAGTGGCAGCACCATCTCCTTCTTCTGCCTCAGTTGCAGGACCATCTCCTGCTTCTACCCTCCTCATACACTTGACTACTAGACCCAGCCTTGTGAACAGTTTGTGTGACAACCCGCCCAGGAAAATACCGTACTATCGCCTAAACCAATCCACTTTGGCCATTAAGCGACAGTAAAGTATCATCCTGTCGTTAGTTGCCGGGTTAACGCCCGGTAAATCACTTGGAATTCACACAGAGGATCGCACATATGCATTAAAACTCACACGAAGGCGAGTCCAGAGTACAAACACAAATTAAATTCAATTCTGCCCGAAGGGTTTAATTATTACAAACCATTGTTCATGACAAGTAAAGGTTCAGAGTTTGAAAATAGCAGAATAAAATAAACTAGCGCACGTTCAACATCACAGGAGGCCGTCCGTGATGCCATCCCTCGTCGTCATCCACCCATTCCAGCTCCCAGCCGGGTGGAATCTCACCAGGTCAAACAACGCCTGCAACAACATTTTTAAAGCAAGGCTGAGTATACTAATACTCAGCAAGACTTAACCGTCGGGTGATAACTACATCACCAAACTCTAGACATGAGAGGCTTTTTGGCCGGTGGAGTTCTTTTGCTGAAAAGCAACAAAGAGCATGTCCTTACTTTCAATATTTTAGCACAAATTCTAGTTGATTACCATCTCTAAGTGTGCCAACTAATTCAATCAAGAATTTCACAATACAATTAATTCAGGCAGTAATATTCACAAAGTTCCATCACTAAGGGATATCATGGCCAGTTGATTAAGCAGTCTCAGATAACGGTGAGAGGCCGACAATCGATTGATTTAAACCTTGCAAGGTAAACCTAAACACACGGTAGGGTGCCCCCGCGAGGACAACCACCAGGCGGTTCCCAAAAGTCCTCGGCTTGGGATCGAATCTTACTGTCCCGGGTATAAGGCTATCTGGCATACTCCGCAAGGCACCCAGCTTCACACATGTACCCCCCTCTCCCGGTAGCTAGCCGGGAAGGTGATTACTCAAGATTAGTAATAGTAAGTTCCCGCATCGTCTCATTAAGGTATTAGGCTTACCGGTCCCATTCCCGACAAGTGCTTAGTACGTTCAAAAGCTTAGCCCACGAAAGCCACTGGACCGGAGCCCAAATCCCATGCTCTTACCACGTGAGCAATCCATTTATAAAGATCTTATGATTCCAACATAAGAACCTATTCTCGCGAGTGACGAACATCACTCGACTTGTACCGGTCCTATAGCATAGCAGCTATCGACCTAGCATACTATTGATAGAGCATAGGTACCTAGGGATCATGCAACTAGGGTTTCCATTCAATTCCTGAAACGTAAATGCACAATCATAGCAAAGATATACAATTGCATAGTTTTAAAAGAGAGGTTAATGATCCGGGGCTTGCCTTCGTCGGCAAGGTTGGCCTTGGGCCCTTCTGGACTTTGGTCCAGGTCCTGAGCTACGTTCACGCACTGCAGCTCACCGACAGCACCTTCGTCTCCTCCTTCCGGCACGAGCGTATATCTACCGTCGGGAAGATCTACACGAGGATGCAAAGCAGGATTTAATTGGCGGTTTTTAATTCAATTAATTACAATCAATAAATGACAACCATGGGGTGCATGGTTGACCACATTCACCTAGATAAGAATACATTCAGCATACTCTTCCAAAAAGGAACAATATGCGGTTCTTTATTAATTATTCTTTTGATAGTGACTGTGTACACATTTATGTAAATAAATTAATTAAATTTCACAAACAGCAAGGGTTCAGTTTTAAGCCTTTTAAAATGATTTACATCACACACATAGGGTTATTAGGGGTGTGGTTGATGATTTTCCCATTTAATTTAATATTAAGCCTAAAAAGGCTACCATTACTTTTATTCATAAAATAAATTAATGAAATTCAGTGGAGTGTTTTATGAAGTACTACAAATCAAAACAAAGCCACTGCACACTCATGTATACTTAGGAGAGCTATGAAATTAAATATACCAAAAATAACAAAAGCTAGCTACTTAAGCAAGATAAATGCATATGAAAATAAATACACATCAAAATGATTCCAACTTTCTCACACATGGCCTCTAGTCTAAAACTAAGCTAGGAATGTAACATAAACACCTAGAGCTACTATAGATCTTGAGCTATACAATTACATTGAAAATCAAGAATATTTCAAGAATAAATATTTTTGACAAATATAAAATTGTGATTAATTCACCAGAGGTGCATTTAGGCATAACAAGGTCACATGCAGAAGTTGAGCACAAAATCTAATATTTTTTAGCTAAAAAAATCATTTAGACAGATTCAGCATAAATACAAAACAATTCATAATAAAAGATTTACAGCATAACTTTGTGCAATTTTTGGTAAAGAAGCTAGACATGACATAGCACACAACATATCCAAAATTCAGCTACAGAGCACTTGTAGATTTTGAGATACAACATATCTAGGTTTAACAGTTTTCTATTTGTTATGCAAAAACTGTCAGGAAAAACTATGGTCATGCTTTACAAAAGTTGTAGTGTTTCTCACAAGGAATCAAACAAAATTGAGTTTGAATTTTTCTGATTTATCTATGATTTTCTACAGATTTTCCAAGAATCAGCAAAACTGAAATCACTATTTAAGAAACTGATTTGCATGGAGGTCCCTGGAGGTTTTGATTCCTTACAGAAATGCCCTTACTTTGCAGCTTGGCCCCTAGGAAGATCTTGGGCTCTGCAATTGGGTTCTCAGGGAGGTGGGCGGTGCGGCCGGCGCAATTCCGGCGAGGCCGGCGGCCGTGGCCGGCCGGGAGCGGGCGGAGGGTGGCCTGGGGGTCTCCTAGGCTCGGTCTGAGGGCTCGATCGGGGCGAAGGAGTTGCGGCGAGCCCGCACGGCGGAGCCATGCGGCGGGGGCCGCTGGAGTCCCTGCTCCGGCGAAGCTGCGGCAAAACCTCGACAATACACGACGGTGTGAGCTCCAGTGGGTCCTAGGGGACGCGCGCGAGGGGTTGGCCGGCGCCAGGAGCGAGTGGGGAGGACAGCTCGCCGCGGCGGCAGTAATGGCGGCGGTGGCGCGGCTGGCACACGTGAGGAGGAAGTGCGGCGAGGTGCATGCACGCGTGGGAACCCGCCTGCGGCTTTTATAGGGGCGCGCGGGGTGGAGACCTGTGCTGTGACGCGAAGGAGGGAGGTGAGGGGGCCGGGCGCGGTCGGCGGCCGTGAAAGGCGCGCCGTAGGGGCCGGCGCGTCGACGTGCGGCGCATGGCGCGCGTGGAGGAAGAGCGGCGAGGGGTCCGATGCATGGGTGAGCGTGCGGCCTCGGGAGCGCGGCCCTCGGGATGCGCGGGCGCCCTGGGGGACCCGGACGCCGAGGCAAGGAGGCGCCACGCGTTCGGCGTGCGCGGGCGCGCTCTAGAGAGCCGGGGCGCGGCGCGGCGCGACAGGGGTCGGGTCAAATCCCATTTACACCTGTTTGACCACTGGTTACTCAAAAAGTTCCAACCAAACTCCAAAATCTTTGAATACCAAAGTTGTATAGCAACTATAGGAGAGTATTTTTCTCAAAGGCCGACCTATGTTTTGATCAACCGTTTGAGCATGAACGGCAGGCGAAGTTGCTGGTTTTCATGGCGCCGGTGATTAGTAAATGCTGCAGTTGACCAAGTTTTTCACCCTCTTCCACTCAAAATTTGAAATGCCACCCAAAAGCAAAGTTGTGTCCCTCGAAAAACTGGACAACTTTCATATTGGGAGATTTTGAAGTGTTTAGGTGAAATTTGGAGAATGCGGAAAAAGTTCCGGAGGATTCTCAAGGACATTAGGGTTCAAGTATGGTTTGACTGTGCCTTTGACCAAGGTTTGACCATAAGTGTGTGTTGACTTGATCAAGAGGGTTATTAGGGATTGTTGACGAGGTTTTCGAGGTGATGACCCAGGTTGACCAAGGTTTGACCAATGTCAACAGTGTTTGACTCGGTTGATTAGGTCATTAGCACTAATGATACTAATTAAAAACCTAAGGCGTCACAGTTTGGATAAACAAAATCACAGGCAAATTAATTTGACATGCAGTTCTGATATAACTCCCCCAATGTTCAGTGCCTTGAAGTGGCATAAGCTACCAATATACTGCCTCACTCTTGTTGATTAGAGCCATAATGGACAAGTCATGTTGCTCTACATCTACATGGAATGCCTTATAAAAAAAGTTGGTTATGGCCCCCCAAGTTCTTTCTGCTATTCTTCTAATCACATGGTCAACCGAATCAAATTCTGACAAGTCAACTCCATTTTCACCATATCTAATCTGGCCATTACCGAAATACAACTTGACAGTAACAGCATCCGACATGTCTGACAGCATGAAAAGAAATAATCGCTATTAACAAGTGGATCTGTAACTACAAAATATATCTACTCAGATGTACACTATAACTATAATTTTACTAATCGATCTACACTAAAATTATAATTTTACTAAGCATATCTACTATAAATTATAATTTTACTAATCTATCTACACTAAAACTATATTTTTACTAAGCAGATCTACACTAAAACTATATTTTTACTAAGCAGTACTTCAAAATATGAATTATCAGAGTTCAAAATATTAATTACCAGAGTATTTACCTCTAACGAGACGAAAAACCGGCAGAGCTTCGCACCTTCGCCACCTCCTCCTCACCCCTTCTCTTCTCCCCACCCCTCTCTCTTTTTTTTCGAATTATTATGACATTTTATACTGAATTTCGGCCTTATATAGGTAGCAGATCCAAGTGCCGTGAGGCACGGCGGTTGCAGGCCTGCAGCCGCCGTGCCATACGGCGCTAGGACCTACCGCCGTACCCCACGGCGATAGGGACATACCGCCGTGTGGTACGGCGGTATGTCCATCAGACAGTTGGGGCCCGCGTCCGGCCGTTCCACCGTGTGGGGTAGGGCAACTGCCGCCGTGCCTGTGGCACGGCGGCACTAGTATAGATCTGCTAAATTTTTGGGACCATTTATTTTTGCAAAATAGAGAAAAAAAAATATATAAAAAATTCACGCGACGGCGGTGGCAGCGGCCCCATCCTGCGTCCTTGGGCCGACCTGGGGCGAGGCCGCGAGGGAGGGAGCGGCGCCGTGGGGAGCAGCGAGGTGGCGGCCGCAAAGGAGAGGGCCAGCGCTAGGGTTGGGGAGGAAGAAGTCGACGGCGTGCTCCTCCCTCCTTCCCGACAGCCTTCCGGCGTGGGACGCGACCTCTCGGAGGCGCGACACAGGCATAGGTACGGGCCCGTTGTTCCTCCTCGACCGGCGGTGGCGGGCAGGCGTGCGACCTCCTCCCCGTGGGGCTCCTTCTTATGGCGGCCTCCTTCTCCCTATACCCTCTCCTCCCCGACGGCGCCCGCTCCCGCGCCGGATCCGCTCCGCCTCCTCCCCCCACCCACGCCTGAGGAACCGCCGTCCGCCGGAGCCCCCACACTCGCGCCCGAAGCCATCCGCCATGGCCTTGGCCACTCGCTCCCCCGTCGCCCCCATGGCCTCGGCCGCTCTCTCCCCCGCTGCCGAATCCCCACCGTACCCCTTCCTTTTTTTTTCAATCGAATCGTCACTGCCTCCCCAATCGTCGCCCTCTCTTCTCCCGCGCCGTCAGCCGCCGCCATTGTCTTGCTTCTTGGCGCTGCCATAGTCCACCGCCCCCTCCTTCACTCGCCGATTGGAGGCTTTATTTTGAACTGGCTTTATTTTGTTAATTTTGTTCGATGTTGTTTGCTCACCTATTTGATCCTTCTCTTTTGTTGTCACATGTGTATTCTAGAAATCCTATGGCCATTGATGAGTGTGCTACTTTTTTCCGCCGAGACAAATTTTCACATGTTAGTAGTGGCTTGTACAGGGACCGTGCCATCTGCGGAAAAGCATACGACAGGGAAGCCGATGCCCGCCATGGAGGGTGACGAGCGCTGGCGAGTGGCGACACCATCAGTTACCGAATCAAACAGCAGGCGCACCTCATCTCCGCGAACCCCCTTCCTTCTGCGCCCATGAATCCAAGGCCAATAAACAGATCGAGAGCGCCTGAATGTGATGGTGCTGTAGAGGTACTGCTTCGAACAGTAGCATAAACCTTTGATCTGCGTGATGAGAAATTACTGCAAGAGCTCGTTTAAAAATTACTGCAACCTGCTTTCCTTTGGCACACGAATCTGTTAGTAGGCACCACCATTATCTAGAACTTTTACCAAATTGTTTTAGTGCTTGCAAATCTTTGCCAAATTCAAATGCCATGTGAACTTGACGATGAGTTGCAGGCAACTTCAATTTATGCAAAGAAGGACCAATAACCTGTATCTCGAATGGCTTCCATGTCTCAAATCATGGACTTGTTGGTTATTTAATTCCTTTTCAGTATGTTGCAGCATTTCTCACCTCTACATGGAATTGGGACCAAGCAGTTACAACATTTGAATGAGTATTGGGTCAAATTAGAGCGCAATCTGGGCAAAGACCTTTGCTTCAACTCGTGGAGTTTGACAATACTCTGTCAAGAAACGGTTTAGCTTTTGCTAATTCGCTCTGTGCAAATAAATATAACTTTCTGATGGTACTCTGCTTGTTGGTGCCTGTGCAAACCAGTCTTGAAAAGTAGTTGAGATTTATGTGAATACTATCAATGTTATATTACAAACAGATTAGTCCACTACCCAGCAATAGCCATATCTTTTAGCACTACTGCAATAGCAATATCATATTGTTGGCCAATGATTGAAATTTGATCTTGCGATGCCTAAAATAGTATGTTTCTTTTTTGGGCAGAAAGAAAGAGATGGCTATGATATCATAATCGATGGGAAAATTCTTATATCTTGGAAAGTGCCAGCCCTATTTTGAATAACTTTAAGCTATATGGTGATGGGAAAATGATGGATGATGTTGTGATGCATTGAACCTGCACATTTCTAAATGGTGGTCTGAATCAACAATGAATTTCTGTTGACTGCATAATTGATCAGAATCTGTCATGTAACTTTTATATTCATTTTGTGTAAGGAAAAAAAGAACCTTTGCTGAATACTTAACCTGATTAAGGAGAGAGTGCCTTGCTGCCTGCCCCTTTGAAGTTTTACTATTTATTTTTAAGAATGGCAGTCTTAGAGTTGTTTGAGTACACTACACAACTCTTAACTTTTGCATTTCAGGTATACTCTGGAGCTCAATCTTTATTGGAGGAGACAATGAATTTTTGTGGAGGGTTTGGTTAATATCATTCTTAGTGTTTTCGATGAGAATAAGACAAAAGATATCATATTGTTAGATGCAAGTGGTTTTTGTCAGCTCATACTTGAGGTAAGTGTTTAGTTACTTCTGTTTGTCACAAGATCAATTTTATTTTAATGGTTCAGCAAGTCTGCTTAGATTACAACATTTTGTTCTATATGCCTGCAGCTTGAGTACTTGAGACAGTACAGACATACTTCTCACCTGTGGCAGAGGCCTTGGAAAATCCTGGACACCGACGTCGACCAACTTGTGGCACTGAAGATACTGCCTCAGATGGACAACCATCAGTCTCACTTGATGATTTGCTTGTAAGTGCCCCCAAATTGTTCTACTTATGGATTAATGATGCTTATCTGCAAATTGATGACAAATGTAAAATACATCAAGATAGTGTGACATTAAATTTGTATTAGCTTTATGCTACTTATAGAAAATGTTATCTGCTTTGTAAGTACTTGCTCAACAGTACATTAGTGGTCTGCTGCAAGGGGAGCTGGGTAAGTTGGAGGTTGAGATTCAAGTAGGATCATCCTTCCTTTTTTTCAGGGTTTGTTCCATTGTCGGCACTGAGTTCTAGGAAATTCTGATAATTTGTTCCTTGTTTTACATGGAGAGGTGAGTTGACTATAACAATATATTGTTATCTAGGTGTGTTAATTTTTTATATCAATTGATCCAGCTTGTTGTTAAGTGAAATTGATGACACAGTGTTGGCTAGACTCTGGAAGCATTAGATGTCCAAGTCATCCAATCTGAAGTGTAATAATATTATCGGTTTTTAACTTCAACTTGGCCTTTTTTACAATGGAGAATTTAGATGGGAAGCCATGAACGTCTAGAACCATTCAACAGCATCTTTGTCAGGGTTGAAGCTATAAGCAATTAAGCATTTTGTAATTCGATAGTGAGCTGAGGGTTTTCTATCTTTGTGTTAGTTTGTCACTTAAAGTTTTTTATTAAACGTGCCTTTTATAGATGTATCATGTATGGCTTAACAAAAGCAAAACTGAAGGAAAAAGCTTTTTATAAGACTAATAAATGTAGTAAATCATTACTTGAGATGCCCACTGTCATTAAATATGGCAAGAGTTTAGTTTCATAAGTAATTTATTCTCAATAACTATTTGGTTACATCACTTTGGTGTGTTGTTTATTTACTTCATTACTTTTAGGGATATTGAAGGCCGGTTAGTTTATTTGATGCCCGTGGCAATGCACGGGCACTTTCCTAGTTCCTTCTAAAAAAATGTCGGGAAGAAAATTAGGTGCAACTCGGATGCAAAACACATCCGGTGCATACCCGACGTCCCCTTGCGACGCGTGGACCTGGAGCTCATCCGATGGATCGCGTCCTCTCGAGGCCTGAGGATCTCACGGGCTCATGGCTCCTCACGAACGGCGACCTTGGCTCGGCTGTTTCCCAGCCCTGCGCCCACGGAATCACGGCTCGCGGTAAAAAAAGGTAGGTCCATCCTATCGGTCGTGGTTCCATCGTGACTCGAGATCTTCTGCCGCCGTCAACAGGTGCACATTATTGCGGAGTCGCCGCCATGGAAGCCGTGGACACCAGCATGGTTCGAGGTCCAAACAACGACCCATCTTCCATGGTAGGAGAAGGAGGCCAGGAGGCCGACCTCGGCGCATCCCTTCGCAGTCATCATCGAGCTGGCCGCGCTCCTTGTTGTGCGCGTCAATGATGCAGAGCGCCGGAGGCTGAGCTCTACTTCGCGATCGTGGACTGAAGCGCGCGCCTCGGGTTCCCTGACGGCCTGGACCTGACGGTGGGTGTCAGCAGCCACCTCAGCGACAGCGGCTTCAGGCTGACGCTGCGGAAGCATGTCATGGACACCGACTTAGATTTTTTTGGGCGCCGGCTGGGAGGGAGTCGAGCCGAGGCATTTCGTGAGGAGTCAGGAGTCCGTGATGCACTCAGCGGATGCTAAGACTTGCCGTCAGATGGGCTTTCAGGTCCACTCGTCGTGCACTGGCGTGGGTATGCACCGGATGTGTTTTGCATCCAGGATGCACCTAATTTTCTTCCCAATGTCGACCCCAATGGACACGTTTAGGCCATCACTGCCACTCATACAACCAGTGACATGTTAGCGGCTACGTACACATAAGTGACACCTAACAACCACGCACACATTCGAGTGACACCTGTAAGCAAGCGAGCAAAACTGCAAAAACAAACCATCACGATCATAGAAACTCTGTGAAAAAAGTTAAAAAATCAATCAGAATAAAAAAAGAACCCAACTGTTCCTATGGCCTTTTTTCCTTGACTCGAGGCATGGATACACACTCGATGGGAGCAAAGCTGAGGTTGAATCTCAACATATAAGGAACACATTGGCTATTTTGCAACTGCGGAGAAAGGGGAAAAAAGAAAACCCATCAAGTGCACCGTGTTCACTCTTTCAAATCAACAATTGAAACCCATCTTATACAACCACAACATATATCTAATTTGGACATAACTGATTAGCCCTCTTTCTCATATGTTACTTTTTTTTGCTAGAAAAATCATAGCAGAATTGCAGCACCTACTTTTACAAAACTGTAGTGCAATGTACTATACATGCTAATGAAGTTGTAAGACCATAAAGCCATAGATGGCAAATTAAAGAAAGGTTGGAATTTGATGTGCAAATTCAATACACCACTGTTTCCATAGGGTTTTGGAAAATGATCACTGAACTTGAAAAAAATGAAGGGATGAAGGTACATTAACAAAAGGAGCTCTAGTTGCAACCTTCCCAACTTTCTTCAATAAAGCATTCAGCTTTACACCTAGAGGTTCAGAAAAGAAGATATAATCAAAACAACAGGTTGCCTCAGCTAGTTGATTAAAGCTGGAATTCAAGAAGTTACCTCATTTCTCACAACATCCCAAAGCCCATCAGTAGCAAGAATAAGATATTCCAAATAACTGTTGACCTCTTCTTCCTGCATGTTTGTACATGTTACCAAAGATTAATTTTCCAACGGAGATTACTTGCCTAGGTAGCAATGGAATGACGAGCTACTGAAAGTTTTAATTATACCTGAATGTCAGGTTCGGCTATCACATATTCCTTCAACATACGATTGCCAAATGCACGGGACATTGCCAGAATTCCACCAACCCTCCATGTATCTGTAGAAGTGCTAATGTCAAATGAACTACAGCAACTACTTAATACTTATAAAGCACCTTCAACCCTTGGGTACTTGAAGAATAGGAAAACGCGTATAGGCACAATGAAATGCCGCCCCACTAAACTAACCTAATGTCCTAAACGTGTCACATATCAGACTTGCTTAAAACTGGAGGGCTTGAAGTATACGTAAGTATTTTCTTCTTATCCAATTTGAGCAGGCTTAAATACACGGAGAGTGTTCTGAGGATTAAAAAGGCTTACCATCCCATATAACAACGCCTACAGCTTCCTCAACCTGCTTTCGTTCATCTTTCCTGTTTGGTTTGTGGTCTTTTGACAGTGGGACAACTATAGAGCAAAGAAATATATAGAAAGTTTTAACATATTCTTCACATGTAACAATTGAACCAAAGAATTACTAACATTGACAGATTATAGAGTCATTGGAGGCTTATCAAGGCAAAACAGCAACATAATGAAGTAGTGTTGCATTGATAAATTTTTAGTACAGAACATTTTATATTCATTAATTATATGGTTACAAATGAGCCACTCCCCATGATGACTGAAGCTCAGCAAAGTACCGGTTCAATTGATTATACTCAGGTATAACATACAGAAACTGGTAATCTTGTTTTAAATAATATGACGCTTGGAACAAGCTAATTAGTTCAAAACGTCATATATTCAATGAACAAAATGGATAGTTTTTTCAAATATGAGAAAAGTGGATGTTGTACTTTTTGGTCTTTTCTTTCTTGCCGGGACTTTACCTTTGCCAGCTTTTGAAGCAACAACACGTGAATCACCCACGTTTGCTACATACAGACGCTTGCCAATCAGAACAGCAGCCAAAGCTGTCGAACCATCATCTCTAAATGAACTGGATATTGTTTCTAAGATATCTCCATCAGTTTCAAGAAATCCTCTGCCTGTGTTGATGCAAAAGTAACCAAAAACAATGTTTATATCAGAGTTTGAAGCATTACAAAGGAAAACGATGAAATGGCACTGCTAAACAGAAGATAAAACATTATCTCAAAAACAAAAAACAGAAGGTAAAACACATTACTTATTGCAAGCTTTGTGTCTGTCAGGAACTCAGGTTGCTTCATAAGGTTTTTGAAAAAATTATCTTTGAGATATTCAGCAACAAGATTTCCTCCACGACCTAGTGGACCAAAGCATCAACTAAACACGATGCATAAAGGAGCTGCGAAGTAATGAAGGCAAGAGTGAAAATGGTACCATCAAATACGCCAAACAGGTTAACTGGATGTCCATCAAGTTTAGTTAATTTAATGTCATAGCAGTCCTCCATAGTAGATCTCCTCCCAATAAAGCTTGAATAACCACAGGTTAGCTTACCATCCTCACTACCAACAAAGTAATTGACCATATGTTAATCAAAGTAGTGTCTGTGTCTCAATCTTTAGTAGATTGGAGAAATGTGAGTGGTTGAGCACACAAAGTTGGTATTACAAGAACAATGTAAAATGTTTAAAGGGCTGTAGCTAAAATTGATACATCCATTTATTATGTCATCAGCATTACAAAGAAAGAGATATTTGTAAAAGGAAAAAGTCCAAATTATGCACATTGGTTCACTTTACCCCCTAAACTATGCACATTGGTTCAATTTACCCCTTAAGACAATTTGTCTTTTTTGTTTTTCCATACACAAGTGGAGTTTTAAGTTCAAATTTTGCAAGTTTATAGTCCACAACATAAGGTATGTTAGAAAAATATATCATGAATTCTTCGTCGGTATTTTGATAGGGTAATATATTTTACACAAAATTTATCCTTAAGATACAAAATTATATCAGTAAAAAAATACAAAATTATATAAAAACCATTATATAAAAACCAATGATGAAAAATTCTTCAAATATTTTTTAGTATAGATTATGATGTCCACTACCACTCTGCAAAGTCTCAAATTAAAATTCAACTTGTGTATAGAGAAACAAAAAATTGACAAGTTGCCTTATGGGGTAAGTTGAACCAAATAGCATAGTTTAGGGGGTAAATTGAACCAAAACATACTTTAGGGGGTTATATGGACTCTCTCTATACTTGGAGGGAGTAATTTAGAAATTTTCCTTTGTAAAATGTTTGGAAGCATAACTGCATCAGCATTGTAGTGGTTCTCAACCTTACACTAACAAATTGTGTTAGTAAGATTAATATTTGAGGGTGAAGACCATTAACCTGCCATGCTACTCCCTCCAAAACGTAGGCCACTTTAGTTTTTCCCAAAGTTAAATTTCTCTCACTTTGGCCAAATTTACAGAAAAATATATAATCATGTAGAAACAAATGCACTAACAAAACATATTCCATGACAGATTTAACAAAACTGATTTGATGTAGATGTTGATACATTTTCCAATAAACTTTCAACCTGAAAGCAATCAAAATGCCAACACCATTTGTCCAAGCAATTTCTCACTACCTCCTCTTTTGTCTGACACGCCATCTGCAAATGCCTCAACATATCTGCAGTTAGTTGAACCATATTATTTTACGGAGCAAGGTATGCATTCATAAAAGTAGTATAGTTGGCAAATAAAAGAAAAATATTTCAAATGTGTTTAAGCATCTGCACTAATTCAAAATTTTATAGCGTTGTCCCAACAGTATGAAAGTGGTCGAACAATGTGGAAAACCGAAAATGTTGAACTCAACTAACCCAAAATTGGCTCGCCGACAAAAGCAAAACTAAAAAGTAACAGAGGTCCAATATTATATTAGCTCTCAAACAACCCCATTTTAGGAAAAAAATGCCAGTTATTAAGTAACTGCACACCTTAATCTTTTATGTAACAATGATAAGTAACTAACTGCATATTGTCTATTCAGATATGATACAGGTCAAATTATTCTCCATTTAAGACAGAAATATGGTAAGATAACTGCATATTGTCAAACTGCAGATTCATAAATGATGACACACCCCAAAGTAACTAACAAACAATGATAAGTAAGAGCATTAATGAAATGGATCTTAGGTTAAAAGCATCAACTATTCAGATATGATACAGGTCAAATTATTCTCCATTTGAGACAGAAATATGATAAGATAACTGCATATTGGCAAACTGCAGATTCATAAATGATGACATACCCCAAAGTAACTAACAACTCATGACCATGTGCTGTCTCCTTGCTACCTTATTGGTTCTTCCTTTCAAATCCCTTGTAGTACACATAGGAAAGCATATGATGATACATGTTCATGTTTCCCTTCACAAAATGAAACAAGCAATGGGACTTTTCAACAAACATAGGACAGACTACATGTATATCATTCCTCTTCATCATAAAAAAATACAAGTGCTCTGTGTTTCTGAGGTGCGCATTTCGTCGAACACATTCAAGGCATCCATGGAAGCGTGATTGGGGTCGAGGGAACACACATAAAACAACGAGCATGTATACTGCAGCTGCTGGCGGCCCAAAAGGAGGAAGAGGGAGGAACGCATCTTGTTGGGAGCTGAGCGGAGGGGCAGAGCCGTGGAGGCGGAGCTACGTGCAAGAGAGCTCAGGGTCGTGGGCTGCAGGAAGCAAGGATGAAGATGACCACGACCTGGGTCGTCGGCCGCTATGCTGCCGCTGCTTTGCGCCCGGGTGCTGTCGCCGTCTACCCGTCCCGCACTGGCGAATGCCCGCGTCGATTTGCCACCACCTCGCCGGCTCCCACGCCGGATCCGCACCAAGGGAAGGGTGAAGGAGCAGGCCGCCTGCCGGATCTGGCTGGGGGGTCGCGCCACCGCCGGCTAGTGTTTCGGCGAGGCACAGGTTCGGAAGGGAGCACGGGAGAGAGGAGGAGGAGGAGGAGGAGGAGGAGGAGAAAACGGGATGGGGTGGTCTGCGATGAGCGTGAGCAGCAGGGAAGGAGGGAGTGGGTGGCGACGGGGTGGAAACGACTCCTCTGAAGTACTCAGAGGGACTCGCTGTCCATGACATGTGGGCCCCATCTTAGTGGAGCCCACACGTCAGTGGGAGTAGTCCCTCAGAGGAGACTCATCCCGACAGGGTGGGGGGGGGGGCGGTGCGGCGCGGCGCAACGCCGGGAGGGAGGGGGGAGGAGGATTGCCTTTAGCAAGTCAAAGCGTAACTGGCAGCCTCCTATCCTACGTCCATTCGCGATCCAACGGCTGCCGCTTGTTTCAGCTCAAATCCACGTGGAGGCCGATTCAGTTACTTGCCTTTAGCAAGTCACAGCGTAACTGGCGGCCTCCTATCCCACGTCCATTCGCGATCCAACGGCTGCCGCTTGTTTCAGCTCAAATCTTATCCTTTTCACGAGAAAAACACAGGATGCTGACGGGAGGCAGCCCGGCAACCAGCGCTCGCAGCGCTCTTGGCCCCGGCCCGGAGGAGGTGGTGGCCCGCGGTTCCGTGCGCGGAGCTGTCGCGCCGCCATTGCCGCCGCCCCGGAGGAGGTGGTAATCTGTGCCCGGAGGAAAGGAAGACCGGGAATCAGGGACCTCGCTCCGACGCTGTGGATGAGAGGATGGAGCGCTGCCGTTGCTTGGAGGAGTAGGGGACCCACGTCGACGCAGTGGAGGAGAAGAGGCAGGAGACGCGGAGCCGCGAAGGTCTTCTCCGTCTCCGCAAGGAGGACCGAGGACGCCGCTACGATCATGGAGGGCTCGTTCCTGACCATCGGGGCAGAGCTCGAAGCAGCATCAGCCAACATAAAATTAAACATCTCTCACAAAATTGAAAGCACATGAGAGAACATGAGATCACGGGCAATCTCTTTTACTAGTTACTTGGTTGGATTGTTAACCGACGAGGATGGAATTGGCCGGCGGCGCTGGTTGCCAAGCTGGCTCCTGTCAGCATCGCGTGTTTTTTCTCGTGAAAAGGATAAAATTTGAGCTGAACAAGCTGCAACCGTTGGATCGCGAATGGACGTCGGATAGTAGGGCTCTAGTTACGTTGTGACTTGCTGAACAGAATCCACCTCCAAGAACCGTAGGGGGCGGTGGGGGTTTTCTGAAAAAAAGGCATGCGGGCGGTTTTTTTTAAATGTACACAATTTCAGAATTTCGTCTTCTTGGTAGACAAACAAACTGGAACACAGGTGCTGCAAAAAGAATGAATGGAGTTGTTGTAGCAAAAGGACCTCACTGGAGATAAACGGAATTAGACAGAAGGTAAAGGACGGCAGTCTCCTCCTGGCCGTAGCTTATTGTATGTTTAGTCTCATGGTGCTGGCCAAAATGGGGGCGACGTAGGCACGTAGCGGTCGCGAAGGGCCGCGGTAGGTGGGCTCCAATAAGAGGTCTCGATATACAGGGGTAAATGCAAAAGTGTGTTAGCATATACAATTGGTGCATCCGGTCCGTTCGCGATGCATGCAACGGATGCAATTGCGCAGGTGCATGGGAGCACAAGAATCGTTCTCTTGATGTAAAAAGCAACTAGTAGGTAGAGTACTTCAGAAGTTAAGAGGAACTGGTTCCAACCCAACATAGACGATAGCTGCTCCGTGCCTCCGTGCTCCCTCACTTCCAGAGTTGAGTTGCTCCCCGTCCACCTCCGCCCCCAAGCTGTAAGGAACCGACCAAATTACCTCGACTAAACCGAATTATCATCCAATGATCCACCCGTCTTAATCGAGATAACTCAGGTAGTCCCCGGTACGCGTCTCGAGCATCGCCCAGGAACAACACGCATACCGTATTTACATCGTGGCAACCATCACAAGGATACATGTGAGAGCAAATTTTAAACTTTACAAGTCTTGATCATGTTACAAAAATTCCAGAAATGAAGTGAACCAACACCCAAATCAAGAATAGTATAAAAACTACTCCTTTTGTAAAATCAAAACAACCCATCTAGAGATCATTAAAAATCATAAAACTTTTTAGGTAGATACTATAAATCAGAAGTAACCCATTTTGCTTGGAACTGACATTATAGCTATTGTAGAATTGAGATGAAAATTCTTCCCGAAATGATACTTTTGATATTTTGGGTAAACTGTTTAGCCTCAAGACGATCTCTAAAAATTTAGAAGAAGATACCTAAATTCATGTATGAAGAACTACTAATTGATCAAGACATAACACAACATTGGTTCTATGGTAGAAATCTAAGATGTTTCACAAAGATACATATTTTTTTCATTCAATAATTTAATTAAAAAGAAGGCAATGACATTCAAACAAGCACAAGAATTTTGTCCTAGTAAACAATGATGCTCATGATGCAAGG
The DNA here is from genome assembly GCA_036936925.1 of Cenchrus fungigraminus. Taxonomy (NCBI): domain Eukaryota; kingdom Viridiplantae; phylum Streptophyta; class Magnoliopsida; order Poales; family Poaceae; genus Cenchrus; species Cenchrus fungigraminus. Next base: position 125,423,859 of record CM072777.1, read on the forward strand.
CTAAACATGTAATTAAATTTTGGGCTGTTACAAATCTACCCCTCTTAAAAGAATCTCGTCCTGAGATTCGAATAAGAGCAAGAGAAAGGATATGAATAGATAATAGAGATTTTATGAGCAACATATAGAGATAAATATTTGGCAATATCAACTTGTGGTTAAGAACATGGTAGATTTGAAACTCATAGTTTGATAAGGCCATAACATCATTGGATAAGAAGGTATTGATAGGGAGTTGATTGTTATGAGCTTTTATAGACTTTTTGTAGGAGGGAGAAAATAGTCATCATAGATATAGAGTTTAGAATTTGAATACTTTTATGGTAAGCATTTAAAAGATCAAGAAATATCATATACGATGATAAAGAGGCCTATTCTTGTCATTCCACATAGAAGATATTTGCTAGATTAGATAATGAGCACACTTTGCAAGAGAGTAAGATGGTAGGACTTACAGGGAATTATATTGGTTCTAGGAAGATTGATTTTGTGGGAGCACACTATATTATCATTGGCAAGCATGGTCCTTAATCTTGACAAGGTTACTCTCTACTCACTGATATATTGGCTTTATGGCAATATTTTGGCTTTTCTCAAACTCTTGCTCATGGTGATTACTCATTTTAATTTCCATTAGTGCACGTGACAAATTGAGAAGTGATTCAAAGAATTGATGATGATGCAATTTTCTTAGCAATTGATATAAGTGGATTCTCTAATTAATTATTAACAATGCTCATGAATTGGTGCATATGGTGCACACCCATAATGACATGGATGATATTGTGCACATGTCATTTTGCAAATGGAATGGTGATCACGATATGAAATGCACACCCTTTGTGAACATGCCACTAATAATAAAAAAATGCATGTCATGACACATTTCAATATTAAAATTTGATGCATTGTGCAATTGTGCAATGTATTCATGCGATGGTTAGGGTGCAAGATGTATGATACCTTAGTACACATGTTTTACTCTCAATGTATATGCAATTATAGTTTGCAAAAATGAGAATGATTCTTAGCGTAGACGGTGCAATACAAATTATTGCAAGGATACACATGTTCCTAGATGTTCTTATGGTGCACATATATTTTCTATATGACATTTTTATTAGTGTGAGCAAGAATGGGAGATATAAGCTCGAATGGTGAATTCATGGAACTGAAATTTGGTAGCCACTGACATCATTAGAAAATTGGTAGACTCTTTTGATAATATTATATGTCAAGAATAAGAACACTTGATTTATTTGAGATTGAGGTAGAGCATCAGTAGGATTTTGTAGTAGGTCATGAGCACATACCCGAGCACCAGCGCACACCTAGCGACAGAACCATGTGGCTGCAGCACACAGGGGCCCTAGGTTCCGTCGCGAAACTATAGGTCATATGTCATGACATCACCACAAACAAACCACCAATAACACCTAAATGACATGAGTTACCAAAGAATATATTGTTCCAAAAGCTAGAAAGCAATATATTTAGCAAGTAAAAACTAGTTGATGAGATAGATATATACTTATTTGTAGCATGAGAATTCGGACTAGATCATGAAGAAAATATGGACAACAAAGATTTGGGGAATTCCATAGATTTTGGATAGCAAACAACAAACATATAAATAAGCATACTTATGAAAAATATTATCACTAACACACATACATATGCATGCAACATGAGGATGACTAGATTACGGCAATCCTAACTATACGTTGTCCTTACATTCGTCATTCACCAACATAATTCAGCATGCTTACTAACCAAATAAAACTTCTTTTGAACCAAAAAACACATGGTTTGACTCGAGGGAAACCACAATGCATAAGACCATAATTGGTTAGAAATTTCAGCAAGCTTGAGCGACTACTTATTTCTTATCTTGACTTAGATGGTGTTGTAAAATTAAAGCATGAGTCTAAAGCAACATATAACATAAAAAAATTATACTTGCTGAAATTCTCAAACCACAACCATCCATATGCAATCCACAAGTCATACCACAAGAATCTAAATTTTATAGAAACATAGGGCTAATCATATAGAGAACACTCATCCTCACTCGCGTCTAGTCATTTTCTTACCTTAAAACCTTATTAAGGACTCAACCTTAATCCTTATTACCCACAAATCTAATGTATATATGGGCTATCTAGATTGGCCATGGTTCATTACCACCTACTAGTAAAGTGCACGTGCGACACACACGTGTTTACGAAATAAGTTTTTAAATGAAACAAGTTTGGTCTTACATTTTTCAGCAAACCATCAATTATATGTGGACATATTCATTACATAACTATTACATCAAATATTCTTTGTTTGTGTTCCATATTCTCTTTAGTATTTCTTGCAAATCCTTTGAGATGTTCTTTGCTGCTTCATTCTTTTGGTATTTCAGCATGTCAATCAAGAACCACTTTCTAAGTACAAAATTATACTATTGAAAAAATTGCATTATGATTATTATGAACTTTATTAACCGTAGGAATATCATGGAAATTAATATTAGTTCCAACCTTTTTTTATCCTTGATCCAAAGAAATATCCACCCCACATGCGCATTAAGATGATTATTAAATATCTTGTTATATTGCTGTAGGAAAATGTATTGACACATGTTAGTATGTAGACATATGTGTACTATTTAAATAATAAAGGATGTTACCTATGGATTGTTTTTGGGACACAATCAGGAATCCTACGACGTCAGTCATAAACATCATCGTTCCATGCTGGGTCTGTTTCTTCCATAGCAAGATCAAATGTTACACCAATTTTTTTTATCCAGATAGTACTACGATGGATCATCTTTCGGTGCCCAATCAGGTATAGTCATTGGGTCAATTATATGTATAGCTCTATCTTTCATGTTGTTGAGAACATGATATATCTTCCGATGGAGTAGTGGTATTGTAACCTTTGATTAATTTTTTTTGCTATTTCAATCTTTGTTACAATTAGGTAGTTGCTAATAAATACACCAAATAATGTGCTAAAGATCATAACTTTGTGCCATCTTTTTTCCAGGTCTATAAATGAGCATAAGGACAATATATTAAAAATCCAGCCTCAGATCAGTTGTGATTTACTTCAAATGATCATTTGAATCTAATTTAAAAACTAAACATCAAAATTATACATATGCTTTCTAGAGATTGAACTAATCATTACAAGGAGCACATAGACACTGATTTTGCATTTTTATGATTTTGCACATAGAAGTAAAGTGTTTCAGAGTTTAACAACAGAAATAAAAACTAGCGGAAGATACACATGGGAGGCCATCCATAGAGTATCACTCATCGTCATCCTGCTCCCACTGAAGCTCCCAACCATCTGGAATAGATCCAGGCCAGATGGGATTACCTGAAAACCACAAATTAAGCAAGGCTGAGAATGCTAATACTCAGCAAGGCTGACCCGACATAAATAAAAGTACAACTAGACATGCAAAGCTTTTTGGCTGGTGGGTTTGTTTTGCCAAAAGCGACTAAGAGTTGATCCTTAATTTCAAATTTTAGCTCATATTCTAGTATGTTAACCGTTCTAGGTAAGCACCTATACTAAACAAGCATGTTGTGCAAAGAAAATTAAACAGGCAACAATATTAATCCCAAAGTTCCATAAATAAGTATGGGGTAGCCAGTGGTTAAGCCGACTCAGATAACGGCGAGTGGCCGAAGATCGATCGATTTATAATCCTTGCAAGGTCCAACCCAAGATACACAGAAGAAGGTAGACCCCAAGAAATCAAATAAAAGCAAATGCAGGGTCTACCCCGACCAGGCGGTTCCTGTCATTCCCCAGATTAGGAACATATGCCACAGTCCTAAGTACAAGGTTACTGGAACTGCCTCACACGGCACGTCCAGACTCACACTTGCACTACCAGGAGCAAACCGGGAGACGCATCTCAAGAGTAGTAGCGATGAAGTTTCCGTACTGGTTCATTAGGTACTAGGCTTACCGGTCCCATTCCCGACAAGCACTTGGTACGTTCAATAGCTTAAACCAGCAGAATGCTACTCGGTCGAGACCGAACCCATTGCTCTTACCACATGGGTGAGTCAATTTAACCAACTTATGATTCCAACATAAGTGTCCTATATCTCGCGAGCAATGAGTCATTACTCGACTTGTACCGTGTCCTTAAAGCATGGCACTAGCGTCCTAACATACTAGTAAAAGAGCATAGGAACCTAAGGATCATGCATCTAGGTTCAAAACAACTCCTGAAACTTAAATGCACAAAACAAAACATGAATACAAAAAGCAAAGATGTGAGTTTATCCAAAAAGGTTATATGCACTCTAGTGCTTGCCTTCTTCTATGTTAGCAACAACCTTGGGCTCTTCTGGACTTTGGTCCAGGTCTTGGTGAATACCCAACTCGTTCACCTCTCCCTCAGCAACACCTTCTCCCTCCTAGGTGAGTGTGTATGTACCGTCCGACAAATGTACACGTATACATGAATATGCATTAGGTTATGGTGAGGGTGGGAGAATTACCACCAAACCAACTCTTGTTGGTCACATTCATCTAAAGAATTATTAATTATCACAAAAGGTATGGGTGTGGTGTGAGGGTGAACTAAACTTGACTTTGATGGTGATTGTGTGCACATCTAAGCAAATTAGCTTACTAAACTTCACCAATCAGTATAGAGGTGTGTTAAAATGATTTCAAATAGAAACTAAACATCAAAACCTTAATTAAACTTAACTAATAAATATAAACTTATTTATTCAATTCCTAGCTAGCCATTCATCCAAAATTCATATTAATAGAAATATAACTCCAACTGTCCTAAAATTTTGTACACAGCAGAATATGGCTAAACTAAGCTTGGATACCAAAAATCAGCTCCAAATCTCTTATAAATTAATTTATATGAAAAAGACAAATTTCAGCCTAACTTAACTTCATTAAATCATACAAACAGATTTACTAATCTTTTTGGTTTCAAATTTTTCCTACAGGTCGTTCATGTCAAAATTAAGCTCCTGACAAATTTACAAAAGTATATCTATCATAGTTCTCAAGTTATCCATTTAACATCCTACACAAAGTTGAATACAAAATGTCATTCAAACAAGTTCCTAAAATCATCATTATTTTTCCAGAGATGCTAATCATCATGACAAAGTCCTAGGGTGGATTGGTGCTTAAAGAAAACATTTCTTGAGGGGACTACAAAAAGCATCAAGCTTAACCTAACATAAAGATTACAAAAATCATAACTATAAATCTACACATCAAATATGTGTCAAATTTGGTCACAGATCTAAACATGGCATAAAGAATAACATAAACAAATTTCATCTCCATTGCGTGAGTACATTTTGAACTACAATAAAAGTACCTCAAACTGAGTTTGAATTTTCATTTCAAAACTATCCAGAAAAATCCTATACACCCTTTCTACAAACTGTAGGTCTCCTCACAAAGAATCCAACACAATTGGATTTACATTTTTCTGAATGTTCTACGATTTTTAATGCATTTTCAAAATTTCTGCTAAAACCTAGAATCGCTTTTACAGAAGGACCCTTGAACTACGTTCTCGAAATTACGCAGAGGTCCTTAGATTTCGGAAAACACCCTAGAAAGAAGAAAATCTTTGCAATTGGGTCCTGCCGGCGAAGGGGAGATCGCCGGTGGCGGTTTGTGGCCGGAGTTGGTCGGGAAGCGGCTCCAGGGGCTGCGGCGCACCTGGCTTGAGCGATTTGTGGCGAAGACCGGGCCAGAGGCGGTGTCGCCTGGAGCCGGCGGCGGTGCGGCCCTGGCACGCCCGCCGCGGCTGCCCCTGGCCGAACCGGCGGCGACAGCGCAGCTTCAAGGAGGGTCGGGAGGACCAGAGGAAGGAGGAGGAGGAGAGGAATTGCGCGAACAGATGAGAGAGTTGGCTCGGCTTTGCTCTGGATAGCAGTGGCGCGTATGGCGGAACGACGAACACAGAGGAAATCGACGACGACGCTTGCGGCTCAGTTTGTGACTATAGGACGACGACGCGGCGCGACCGGGCGAGAGGTATGTGGCGCGAACGACAAGCGGACGCCAGCTGGCTCGGCCGCATGCGCGCGGCCCGCGCGGGCACCTGCGTGCATGGGCGTGTGGCCTTGGCCCGGCGCGTGAGGCGGCTAGGCGCGGCGCATGGAGGGGAAGCGTGGACGGAGGGTCCACGGCGAGTAGACGGTCCACAGCGACGACTCTGACATATCCGTACACTGGAGGGACCGAAAACTGACGCGTGGCTTGCGCGGAACGCGCGCGCGCTCTGGGGTGCGGCGCCGGCGATGCTGGCGTCTGTTTCTATTTTCTGTGTCCGCTTTCAAAAAATCCAAAACTCCAAAAAGTGTCAACTAAGTTGAAATTCTCCAAAAATAGAAGTTGTAGAGGAACTATAGCACTACAACTTTCCCAAAGGGTGACCTGTGTTTTAATGTTTGGTTTGACGGGAAAAACTGGATGAAGTTGCTGCAAAACTCGGCCCCATATTACTGTTCACAGGGAGTTCAAACCTGTTTTTGGCAATTTTACACTCAAAATTTGAATGTCCGCCAATTATGAAAAATGTGTTCCCAGAAACAAGGAAAACCTTTTATATTGACAGAATTTGAAGTTCTATAGTGAAATTTGGAGAACGTGCAAGAAAACCATTTCAGCATTATGGAGTTTTAGGGGTTTGACCAAGATTTAGGATTTTGACCAAGGTCTCTTTTGCAAAGTTGATCACAATCATGCTAAACATGCTTGAACACTAATAACACTTGATTAACAAAGCTAATTAGGGTGCTTAGCTTAGCTAAACATCTGAGATGTTACAGACTACCCCCTTAAAAGAAATCTTGTCCCGAGATTAGGAATTAAAAGATGAAAGGTAGGAGTAGAAACTTAGGGTGTCTAGATTGAAGAAAACCCGGAAATTTTTTCACAATTATAAAGCTATGGGTAACACCAGAATCAAGCAATATTGTAACAGGGTGACCTCAAATAGAGAATATATACCTGTCAGGACTGGTGCTCCAGCTGGAAGATCAACTACCGTGGTGAAGTTCAGCCTACCCTGCTTCACGTGAACAGTTTGCTTCTTGTCATGATTTCCAGATTTGGAACCCTGCTCCTGATTCTGCAGAGTGAGTGCACTTGTTAGCATAGTGCCCCAGCTGTCCACAGTTGAAGCAATGACGATCATCGTTATTGCGTGGAGGTGGGGGTGCATTAGGCTTGGAAGCTGGCTGCTGAGTATTGTGGAAGCTGAAACTGCCAGAAAGCTTACTTTGTGACTGCTTCATCACCCAGCGTCCAGATGAAGATGGCTGGGTGGAACCCTGCACATTCTTCTTCACAAACTTAAACTTCTTCCCCTGCCCACTGCCCAAGGCTTGATTAAATTTCCTCTTCCTATCCTGTTGAGCCCTCTTCATGGCGTCCTCCTGAGAGATAGCCATATTCACCAGCTCAGGATAACTGTCAGTCTTTACCAAATTGAGCCTCTCATAAAGCTCACCATCAAGACCAAAGCGAAAACGCTCCATCTTCTTCTTATCAGTGTCAACATGATAATCACCATACTGACATAGACTGTTGAACTTTTGGGCATACTGATAGATAGTGTCAGACCCTTGTTTGAGGTTCATTAACTCCCTCATCTTTCTATCAATGAGCCCTCTAGGGATATGGTGCTCTTTGAAGGTCTTTTTGAATTCAGCCCAAGTGATCTGGTGGCCCTGTGGCTGCATTGACTTGAAATGCTCCCACCAAATCAGTGATTAACCCCTAAGCTGTTGAGCGGCGAAGCCGGCCTTGTTCTCCTCTGAGCAGGGCAGAGCAAATACTGAGAACTTGGCCTCTAGGGCCCTGATGATGGCATCAGCCTCAAGGGGCTCTTCAGCTTTAGTGAACTCAGGAGGCCTCATTGCCCTGAATTTCTCATATGTCATTACTGCATTTGGCCCATCCTGATTATGGCCAAGATTGTGCACAAGCTGCTGCAACCTTTGTGCAATTTGGTTCTGGGTGTGGAGAATCTGCCTCAACACCTCTGTCTGCGCAGGGCGCAGCCATGTACGCTTCAGGGAGGGTCATTTGTGAGGGTGGAGGAGGATCACCACCACTATGAACACTAGAACCCCCAGGGGTGTTATGTGCAATATCAACCATCTGAAAAGTCGAACTTTCATTAGATACATATTCAAAGTTTGATCAAGATAATACCAGTAGAATATGCATACAAAAATTCAACCCATTGAAAATTCAGAATCTAGGCAGCATAACAGCCTTGAGTATAAAATTCATAACTTCCTATACAATTGTCAAAAATTTCTAAATTTTGGTCAGCATGTGTAGAATTTCATAAGCTTCAACTTTGGTATTCAACTCCATGACAGATTCAAATTTTACAGGGGTTGAAAAATTCATTTACCAAAGCTTTGTCTAGCAATTTTGACAGCAAACAGGAGCTTACTAAAAATTTGATATTTCACAAACTACACATGCAAAAATGCTGAATTTCAGTGAGCATGACCATTATAAAGTTTTGAACAACTTTGGTATTCCTTGCAAAATTCAGAAATGACCATAACTTCCTTCATTTCATTTCTTAGGCAGATTGCTGCCGCAAAGGTGTTCTCCACCATATTTACATGATTACAAACTTTGTGGATCACCATTACATATGAGGTCACTATGTAGCATCTAGCTACACAAAAGAATACATGTCAAGTCCTAATACATCATCTAAGGTCTAGTTCCTATGGAGCCTGTTGGCGGTCGATTTCCGTCAACTAAGAACAATTGTTATGTTATAGTTTGGATTTCATTTTGGAACTAACCCGCCACTAGGCATACTAATGATATAACAAGTTCATCGTTGGATGTGTGTTTTGGAGTATAATGTTTACGCAGGAATTCAAGCACTAAATGAGAAGAGATGCACTCGGTTCGGAGGACGATTTACATGATGATCAAGGGACTCCAACCGTGTGTGAACTTGACTCCAAAGGTGGCAAGGACCAACGTGCTTCAATGGAGAATCTCCGAGGACCAAGATGAAAAGACCGGAAGATCATGCGTGAAGACCCCTTAACTTGGTCGTGGAGATAACGACGTCCAAAGCCCATATCCGAAGGAGGAAAAACCCCAAAGTGCAAGAAATGACACGTGGCAAAAGACGGAGGCGAACCGGGCCGGGAATGGGCCAGGTCGGCCGGCCCAGGCCGGCCGGCCCACCCCCTTTCCATGTCGGTTCGTCGCCGCCTTTCTTCGGTGATAAGTTCGCAGAACCCTAATTGTTTGGGAAGAGGAGCCATTCGCGAAAGACGACCAGAGAAGCCTCGGGCGATCAAACACAAGGAAGAGGGTTGATCGAGAGGGTGAAGATCTAAGAGGATCATCACCTAGGTCAGCGGAGGCCACCACGAGGAAGGAGGACGCCGAGGTCTTGCCACGACGCCGCCGAAGTTGAAGGACGCCGAGAGACGGACTCCATCGGGGGCATCTACCATATTCAACGATGCCATGCCTAGCGTCTTGATGGGGTAAAGTAATCGTTTGTCCATGGAGTTGTAATGGATCTTGACATGTAGTCACCCACTCTCTTGTTTGGATCTTTATCTATCATACTTTTTGTTGATGATGCTTAATGTTTAAGGTTAGCTACCATTGCCATCGGGGTTGCTCCCTGTTGACGGCTGTTAAGTGCCTACTTTAGCCGTCAATATACTCATAAATAAAGGAGCATAAGGCATTTCTTACACGTATTTAGTTAAGAATAATGTAGTTCCACTTGTCCTTGGAGATTATTTGATTGCAGGAAAATAAGTAAGAAAAGAGTGGCAAACTCACCTTCTATGATCCATGCCACATCACCTCATCCTAGGAGGACTGCCAACAAGGATGCCATGCATGCAAACCTGCCAACAAGGGTGCCATGCATGCATGCCATGCAAGCAATCCAAGTGAAGCACACTCCGACGAATCAGAGCGTGACACATGGACATCACATGGATCCATGGACCCACCACTGCATCAAAAGGGAGTGGACACCGGGGACCGACCTAAGGACCCACAGGACAGTCACCTGGAGAAAGCACAAGCCAGGGGGGCCCACCAGGGGGTCGGCCGACCCCACAGGTCGGCCGAATCGACCGGCTCGGCTCATCCTGGCCCTCCACGTGGTGCTTCCCTATTGGTCCTAGAGGCCATTCCCGGGGTGTTTGCATCCTCTCCTTGCCGGTGCTCTGGCCTATAAATAGAAGGGGAGGGGCTCATTCTTACACATTCACACTTGCAACACCTCTCTCACTTTTAGTTTCAAGGCTAGGAGGTAGGCTAGAGTAGTTCTACTTCAGGTTCCAAGTCTACTTTGGGATCTAGGTATGAGTTCTCTTGTATCTTTATTCATTTGTATGATTTTGATCTACTTCAGTTATTCAGCTATTTCATATAAAGTCGTGTTAGTATACATGGGTGATTTGTTCATGTGTTCTTCACATGTTCATCATTTAGAGGCTCCTGTTCTTGATGAACAAGGCCTTTCGATCCACTTGACGGGTGACTTTCACATGTGTCCGGTGTTTGTTCATAAGTTAGAGGCTCGTGTTTTTCGCGAACACGACCCTTTGATCCAGTTGAACAGACATAGGAAAACACGAATATGTTTGTGTACTTAACCTGGTTTGATCTAGTTAGAGGACATGACTACGTTGTATGAAGTCTGTGCTTAAGCTACGGTACTCGGTGTAATTAGCTGGTTTATCTGGTGGCTTGACCTGGGTCACAATAGCCCGGGCCGGTCAAGTCTGGCTAACAACGTAAGCATGGTGCTTGGGTTGCGTAGCTACCTTACTTATGAGTTTATCCCACGGTTTGTCTTGGGGTAGGCTGCGGTAGTGACAGCCGTTGGTCCTCTGAAATCCCCCACGTTCGGATAAGCTGTAGGAGTCTAAAGTCTAACAACCGGAGTTGTGCGGAAGCAATGTGGGAGGTTAGCTCCTCGTGGTACCTGGGTGCTTAAGTCAATGTTCTTCAACGCTAATGTATCTAACTCGTCCTTACCAACTTTATGTGTATAGTACATAAGAACCTAGAGCTAACTCGTATGTTGCCTCCTATGCCTAGGACCCCTTAGAGAGAGAGTGAGTGTGTGTGTGATCACACTACCCCATTATCATTTCTTACCCCTGCACTTGAGTGTCTGATTCATTTCCGTCTATGATCTATACTCATTGCAATAGTGTTGAGCTTGTTAATCCACCAAAACCTTCCTTGGATTTGATACCCTTTGGAATACTCCTTTGGGGAAATGCTACAATGGTACTTCCGTGCGCTTGCGGACTCCTGTAACGTTAAGAATTACCAACCATCATTTCTGGCGTTGTTACCAGAATGGGTTCCAAACCCGTTCGTTGGTAGTTGCGTTAAGAAATGTCAACACTCCCGTAGATCGCGTCAACATATCGTGTTCATTAGGGTTAGCGACGATTACCTTCGCGTAGTGACTAGTATGAGGGAAGGGAAACGCCTAACTCTTTGTTCACATCCTTAGATAGATTGGATCGGGGGTTTTACCATGTTTTAGGGTGATTGCATCTCAAGTATCTAGACTCCATGGGCATACGTCTTTCATACTCGTGAATCACCTTTCTCTTTCTCTTTAACATAATCTAGGGTTAGTTTGTCTTTACTTTATAGATTAATCTTTACATCATAAAGTGCTTAATCAACTAAGTTAGTGTTAGGATAAACGCAAGTAATTCCCTTGCTCTGTGGATTGACAAGAACCTAGGGGGTCCCTCCCTTGGTGAAAAAGGCACCAAGTCACTCTGTGTACTTGCGGTGAAGTTGAACGCGGTTTTGAACCGTCAACAGAGCCTATTATCTGCTGGAGAGTTCAAAGCTGCATGTGGAGGTAGTGTTGCCTAGCTCAACTAGTCAAGTCCAGGCACGTCCTGCACTTCCTCAGGCTCAACCTGGATCTCTTGCTGCTCATCCTGTCCAACAACCGGTGGGTGGTGCATCTGCTGCATCAGACCCACAACACCCTCCATAGCCTCTGCATGGAGCTCTAGGTCCTCAACCTGCTCCTGAAAATCCTAGATGTGTTGGAGGCGTACAAGTCTCTCAGCACCCTGTCAGCCATCTGAGCTTGCAGCCCTTGCTGCCCAGCCTGTAAGTCCAGAATCTGCTGAAGGTGATCTCCCCGCTCCATCTGAAACTGAAACACCTGATCCTGGAGATCAGCAATGGTCTGCACAGCATATGTATACCCATTGTGCTGCTCCGTGAAGAGTATGGCTAGCCAGTGCGAGTACAAAGTAGCTCCAGAAAGACGGCTGGCCAAGTCGTCTGAGAGAGCTCGACGAAGATCCCGGAGGTTGTACAAAGCCCCCAAGCATCTGGCCAGTGTCTGAACAGTGTCAAACAGAGGTACGATCTCGAGCAGTGTGGATATGTTGGCCATACGGCCCAGCCATATGGGATCGTTGGGGTCCATAGCAGGAACCAACCCCAACGGAGTAGCCATCATCTTCTGAGGACGGTGACTGCTGAGAGCGTGAAGCACCATCAAGGCTGCCGACTCCACCGCCGCCAAAGAGCGGTAGCGCACAAGAGCTCCATGCTCAATTCAGCCCACTCGGGGTGGCCCGGGTGAGGAAGCACGGTGACTCTCACACGGCAGCTTGGCACTCCTAGCTCCTCATACTCCACCCCCTTGTAGAAGGGAGGAGTGGTGTAGCCGACGGCACTAAGGGCACCCCACCTGAAGCGGGCGAAACCCTCCCAGTGCAGTCCCGTGGTAGCAAAGGTACCATCAGCATTCACCGCAACCAACCCAGGGGTAGCCATCTGTAAAATAATTACAAACACATGTTATAACCCACAAAGATGAGTTTAACATGCTAAATGGCAAAACTGGTAGTTCTGGACAAAAATTCATAACTGACAAACCAGTACCCCACTCAGCAACAATCTAACTCAAATTTTTGGTATTCAAAGGTTGAATTAATTCAGATTGGAAAAGGGTCAAACAGATCCATTTGCCTAGAAATTTTCAGCAGGACAGAGCTTCACTAAAAAGATCATATCTCAAAGACTGAGAACCCAATGACCATGAAATTTTGACAGCACAAATTAAGCTATATATGGAACATTTTTGTTTTAGATTCTCTGATCATATTCTTTTTGGAACTATATGTTAAAATTCGAGTTTTCAGCCTTACTCAGAATTTGACAGAATTTCAGCATAACCTAGGCTTAGCAATTTAATCATAACTTCAGTTTTAATCAACCTAAATTTATGAAAAATTCATGGAAGAAGCTTAACTAGCTGATGAGAAATTTTCCTAAAGAACACCTAGTCATAATTTTTCTAGATAATCATTAGAAAAATTTGGACAGCAACTAGTTATAGTTTTGATTAACACACCAATACATCAAACTAGCATGAATGGTCCTTAAGCAACATAATTCAACTAGAGATCATATAACAAATGATTTTAGGATCATTTTCAGTTTGGTAGTTTTTAACATGATGCAAAAACGTCCTATAAGTCCTCACCAAGCTTTTAAGCTTAAAATCGAAGTTAGTGTCGGTGGCAAGGCATATATATACGTCTCTCCCTATAATAACTAGTCAAAAACTATTTGTTTCATAAATACCGTACCTAAAAACCGTGGTTAGTGTACCTGCAGAAAAATTCACAAAATATTCAGAACCTTTCATGCCAGCACTCACGAAAGCGTCCACATTCATTACCGTTCACTATAGAAACGACATCCATGCGTCAAGCAGCTGCATGGACAGCGTCCAACCTCGGACACCTCCGTTTGAATGGAGTTGTCCTTTCCGCCTAATGCGGGGTCGCACATGTATGACAAAACATGACTAGACACAGACGTGACGTGGGTTCCCATTGAAATAGGCCCCATCCATCCCTCACAGAACTTTCCTGTGGCACCACCACGTATGGCAAAACGTGATGAACTAGTATGGTTGTGCATGAAAGTAAGTTTTGACAGGAATAAAATGTGCTGGAAGTCAGTATAAATATACCATAGAGTACTAGCCACTTGAAAGAACCCAAAAATTCCCTCTAGAGCCTCTCGGACTAGTTTAATCCTTAACGTCCTATGCACTTAAGCAAAATTCTTATTCTTGGCAAATTTTATTCCAAAAACAAGTTTTTAAGGTATTTTTAATACTCTGGTGCATATCATCACTCTGGTACCAGTTGTGACAGAACCACCCAAAATAAATCTGTATTATCACCTAAGCCGGTCCACTTGGCTCATAAGCGATAACAAAGATGTATTTTGTCGCCTCTGTCGGGTCATGCCCAGCACTTTACAACAGGATCGCTAATATGCGCAAAGCCCACACGAAGGCGGGACCAGAGTACAAGTTCAACATTACATAAAAGTTCACATGGTCATATTATTACAAACCAGGTTTTCATACATAAAAGTAAAGTGTTTAAGAGTTTAGCAACGGAAATAAAAACTAGCAGAAGATACACATGGGAGGTCATCCATAGAGTATCACTCATCGTCATCCTGCTCCCACTCAAGGTCCCAACCATCTGGAATAGATCCAGGCCAGATGGGATTACCTGAAAAGCACAAATTAAGCAAGGTTGAGTTTGCTAATACTCAGCAAAACTGACCCGACATAAATAAAAGTACAACTAGACATACAAGACTTTTTGGCTGGTGGGTTTGTTTTGCCAAAAGCGACTAAGAGTTGATCCTTAATTTCAAATTTTAGCTCATATTCTAGTATGTTAACCGTTCTAGGTAAGCACCTATACTAAACAAGCATGTTGTGCAAAGAAAATTAAACAGACAACAATATTAATCCCAAAGTTTCATAAATAAGTATGGGGTAGCCAGTGGTTAAGCCGACTCAGATAACGGCGAGTGACCGACGATTGATAGATTTATAATCCTTGCAAGGTCCAACCTAAGATACACGGAAGAAGGTAGACCCCAAGAAATCAAATAAAAGCAAATGCGGGGTCTACCCTAACCAGGCGGTTCCCGTCATTCCCCAGATTAGGAACAGATGCCACAATCCTAAGTACAAGGTTACTGGAACACCCTCACACGGCAGGTCCAGACTCACACTTGCACTACCGGGAGCAAACCGGGAGACGCATCTCAAGAGTAGTAGCGATAAAGTTCCCGCACTGGTTCATTAGGTACTAGGCTTACCGGTCCTATTCCCGATAAGCACTTGGTACGTTCAATAGCTTAAACCAGCACAATGCTACTCGGTCGAGACCGAACCCATTGCTCTTACCACATGGGCGAGTCGATTTAACCAACTTATGATTCCAACATAAGTGTCATATATCTCGCGAGCAATGAGTCATTACTCGACTTGTACTGTGTCCTTAAAGCATGGCACTAGCGTCCTAATATACTAGTAGAAGAGCATAGGAACCTAAGGATCATGCATCTAGGTTCCAAAACAACTCCTGAAACTTAAATGCACAAAACAAAACATAAATACGAAAAGCAAAGATGTGAGTTTATCCAAAAAGGTTATATGCACTCTGGTGCTTGCCTTATTCTATGTTAGCAACAGCCTTGGGCTCTTCTATACTTTGGTCCAGGTCTTGGTGAATACCCAACTCGTTCACCTCTCCCTCAGCAACACCTTCTCCCTCCTGGGTGAGCGTGTATGTACCGTCCGGCAAATCTACACGTATACATGCATATGCATTAGGTTATGGTGAGGGTAGGAGAATTACCACCAAACCAACTCTTGTTGGTCACATTCATTTAAAGAATTATTAATTATCACAAAATGTATGGGTGTGCTGTGAGGGTGAACTAAACTTGACTTTGATGGTGATTGTGTGCATATCTAAGCAAATTAGCTTACTAAACTTCACCAATCAGTATAGAGGTGTGTTAAAATGATTTCAAACATAAACCAAACATCAAAACCTTAATTAAACTTAAATAATAAATATAAACTTATTTATTCAATTCCTAGCTAGCCATTCATCCAAAATTCATATTAATAGGAATATAGCTCCAATTGTCCTAGAATTTTGTACACAACAGTATATGGCTAAACTAAGCTTGGATACCAAAAATCAGCTCCAAATCTCTTATAAATTAATTTATATGAAAAAGACAAATTTCAGTTTAACTTAACTTCGTGAGATCATAAATCTTTTTGGCTTCAAATTTTTCCTACAGGTCGTTCATGTCAAACTTAAGCTCCTGACAAATTTACAAAAGTATATCTATCATATTTCTCAAGTTATCCATTTAACATCCTACACAAAGTTAAATACAAAACATCATACAAATAAGTTCCTAAAATCATAACTATTTTTCCAGAGATGCTAATCATCATGACAAAGTTCTAGGGTGGATCGGTACTTAAAGAAAACATTTTTTGAGGGGACTATAAAAAGCATCAAGCTTAACCTAACATAAAGATTCTAAAACTCATAACTATAAATCTACACATCAAACATGTGTCAAATTTGGTCACAGATCTAAACATGGCATAAGGAATAACATATCCAAATTTCATCTCCATTGCATGAGTACATTTTGAACTACAATAAAAGTACCTCAAACTAAGTTTGAATTTTCATTTCAAAACTATCCAGAAAAACCCTATACACCCTTTCTAGAAACTGTAGATCTCCTCACAAAGAATCCAACACAATTAGATTTACATTTTTCTGAATTTTCTACGATTTTTAATGCATTTTCAAAATTTCTGCTAAAACCTAGAATCGCTTTTACAGAAGGAACCTTGAACTATTTTCTCGAAATTACGCAGAGGTCCTTAGATTCCGGAAAACACCCTAGAAAGAAGGAAATCTTTGCAATTGGGTCCTGTCGGCGAAGGAGAGCTCGCTGACGGCGGTTTGTGGCCGGAGTTGGCTGGGAAGCGGCTCCGGGGGCTGCGACGTACCTGGCTTGAGCGATTTGTGGCGAAGACCGGGCCAGAGGCGGCGTCGCCTGGTGCCGGCGGTGGTGCAACCCTGGCACGCCCGTCGCGGCTGCCCCTGGCAGGCGACGGCGCGGCCCTGGGAACCGCCGGCGACGTCACGGCTTCAAGGAGGGTCGGGAGGACCAGAAGAAGGAGGAGGAGAGGAGCTGCGCAAACGGACGAGAGAGTTGGCTCGGCTTTGCTCTGGATAGTGGCGGCGCGTATGACGGAACGGCGGATAGAGGAAATCGACGACAACGCTTGCAGCTCGGTTTGTGACTATAGGACGACGACGCGGCGCGACTGGGCGAGGGGTATGCGGCGCGAACGACAAGCAGACGCCAGCTGGCTCGGCCGCATGCGCGCGGCCCGCGTGGGCGCCTGCGCGCACGGGCGCGTGGCCTTCCCGGCGTGTGAGGCGGCTAGGCGCGACGCACGGAGGGGAAGCGTGGGCGGAGGGTCCATGGCGAGTAGACGGTCCACAACGACCGACATATTCGTACATCGGAGGGACCGGAAACTGACGTGTGGCTTGCGCGGAACGCGCGCGCGCTTTGGGGCGCGGCGACGACGACGTCGGTGTCTGTTTCTATTCTCTGAGTCCGCTTTCAAAAATCCAAAACTCCAAAAAGTGTCAACTAAGTTAAAATTCTCCAAAAATAGAAGTTGTAGAGGAACTATAGCACTACAACTTTCCCAAAGGGCGACATATGTTTTGATGTTTGGTTTGACGGGAAAAAAACTGGATGAAGTTGCTGCAAAACTCGGCCCCGTGTTACTGTTCACAGGGAGTTCAAACCTGTTTTTGGCAATTTTACACTGAAAATTTGAATGTCTGCCAATTATGAAAAATATGTTCCCGGAAACAAGGAATTGACAGAATTTGAAGTTCTATAGTGAAATTTGGAGAACGCGCAAGAAAACCATTTCAGCATTATGGAGCTTTTAGGGGTTTGACCAAGATTTATGATTTTGATCAAGGTCTCTTTTGCAAAGTTGATCACAATCATGTTAAACATGCTTGAACACTAATAACACTTGACTAACAAAGCTAATTAGGGTGCTTAGCTTAGCTAAACATCTTGGATGTTACACTTTTCTCCCCAAAAACCTAGCCCTACCCTAGCCCGTGATGGACGACGCATCCATGGCGGCATGCTCAAGAACGAGCACGGAAAGCGGCCTAAAACCATGATACAACGAGCGTTTGGGCACCAGGAACTCACGCACAATCGATTTTTATGGTTGTTCGGTGAAGAGGAGCCGGGAGTGTGGAGTTCAACAGAGAGGTGGCTATGACGCCCGTGGTGCACGGGCGACAGGGGGGAGGTCGATTCCTGACAGAGGTGTCGATGGAGGGCCGCACTGGTGGGTCGAGGAGGAAACTTTGGAGGTGGGAACCCTTGGGTGGCGGTGATTTGAGAATGACCAAGGGTGCCGCCCTCGGCGCCGTACTCCGGGGCGGCGTCGCGTGTGCGCCCCGATCCTGTGGGACCAATGGGATGTGCCCCTCCGCTTCCTCTCCGCTGAGACGCCGCTCCTCCGCGCCGCGGTGGTCCGATCTCCACGCCTCCTCGCCGCTGCTCGGCCTCGACCACGCGCTGGCCGCTAGGACGACGAAACTGAAGCTTCCGACGGGGGACGTGGAAAGGCATCCCTCGGCTCGTGAAGGACTTTTTTCCTCTGCTCGGCTCCTCTTTGCTCCTTTGCATGGGATCGCACGCAGTTCGACTTGCAGACGTGCGCGGCAGAGCATGCCATATATCCGTGATCGCTTGGCGTCTGCATAGCGCGAGCAGCCGGTGGCACAACTCCGATGCCGAGATGCCATCACCCTGAACTCTGAATCTCCGATGCAGCTTGGTTGGAAGAGGCCATGGACTACTTTGTCCTCCTTTCTGTCGGATATCCTCCTCTACACAAGCAACCTGCTACTCAATTCGCAAAAGAACGTAGAGCCAAATGAGCAGCAGATAATGCAGGACCATTTTGAGAAACAATCTTAATTCTTTTTGTCAAAAAGGAGTGCGTAGGACAATTTTTTTAATTTCTCTACTCAACATGTCGTTCTTATGTGAACAATTCAGAGATCATTGATTCAGAGCAGATGAGCCGTGGAGGTGGGCTCTTGATGCAGGCATGCATCCAGACAAGAAGGCAGCCGGTTGGTCGCATGACTGCAACGGTGGCGGAGGAGGTTGAGGCAGCGCCGATGGCTTGATGTGTTTTCTGGACACATCGGCTTGTGTGAGGTGAGTTGGAGTCTTGGAGAGCAGCAGGCTGAGCCGACGCTGCCCGCTGCCGAGCCAACACGGAGCCGACTACAGGAAAAGACGCTTCGCTAGCTCCCCCGTTCGATCCGACGCGGCACAGGTTGGTGGGCCCACTGGTGGGTATACGAGGGTTGGTAAGGTGACCGTGGGTAACAAAAAACATTACGATTTTGGCATAAACACTCTCCAAATTGCGATTTTTTGATCCTTTCATAGTCCTTCCACCTATCCACTCCTAAAAACATATGACGGGTGGGTCTAACGTGAGAGGTACAGTGAACTTGATTTGGGTGAGAAAAGTTTTCAAATATTTTTGCTCCTTATAGTATAGATAGGCCTTCCTCTTATTAAAAGAACTCTCATCATGGCATCTTGAGGTAGAAAATTGAGATTTTAAGAGAAAGTAGACCACATCTTGAAAGGACTTTGATGTCGCCTAGAGGGGGGGTGAATAGGCGGACGACCGAATTAAACTTTTCTTCCTCGCAAACTTGAACTGCCAGGCTCCACTGGTTAGACCGGTGCGCCTCACCGGTCAGACTGGTGCTAGCAAAGCTCCACAGGTGAGCACCGGTCAGACCGGTCCCCTACACCGGTCAGGCCGGTGCAGCACAGAGCACCTGCAAAAACAACTTCAAGCTCCTCTTAACTTCTAGCACGAACCAAACTTGGTGAGTGGCCTTGGTAGATGATCTCAAGCAGGGTAATGATCCCTGCACACACAAATAGCGCACCCAAGTAGATCGAAGCGGAAGCAAATCAAATATGCTAGAACAACAATTTAAAGAGGCAAACCACAATGAGACGCAAGGATTTGTTTCCCGAAGTTCACTTCCACCAAGGAAGCTACGTCTCCGTTGAGGAGCTTGTAAGGGATTCGAGTTCTCAACTAACTCTTCCCACAACAAGCCGGGTCTCTTTTAACCACTTTTCTTGATTCTACTAAGGCGATCTTTTCCATGAAGAGGCAAGATCACAGCTCTCACAAACTTGCCACTGCTCACCACAACTTGGGAGCTAGCCGGCGACGCCTAGCCGTCTAGGAGGCAAACCTCCAAGAGTACCAAATGCTTCAATGCTTGTAGACGCGAAACTCAAGTGCTCAAGCTATGGGAATGCTCTTGTTAGCTCACAAAGGCTCTCAAGATCTCACTCTCTCAACCCAACTCAAAGATATGGCTTGAATTCACAAATCTCACAAAGAGAGAGGTTGGGGAGAGCCACTAAGGTTTTAGGCTTGCTAGAAATGACCTGGAAGCTCAGCAAGTTCACCAAGAACAGCAGCCCATCCAAGAGGAAGGCTTGTGGTACTTATACCCCTCAACAAGAAAACTAGCTGTTAGCTGTCGGGCAGCACCGGTCAGACCGGTGCTCCTCACCGGTCAGATCGGTATTTGAAAAACTAGCCGTTGGGCCTAGTTGCATCGGTCAGACCGGTGCCCTTCACCGGTCAGACCGGTGAAGCCCGAGAAACCCCCAAAACCCTTTCTATCACTCTAACACTTCACCAAAGAGATGAAGTGGCCCAGGTTAGGTTAGTAGGGTTTATTAGCACACTCTAAGGCTGTTTCTCACAAAGGTTTTCTAAGAGCACTTGACTTGGTCATAAAGCGAAAGTTGCATCCCTCTTGATAGTACGGCATACCTATACTCAAGATAAATAAAAACACCTTGTCAAACTCTTGAGCTTGAATGTCTTCAATCTTGCCATACTTGATCAATTTCCACTTAAGGGCTTCCAACTTTGACCAATGTCTTGAGCACGTCCATACTTGAGCTAGTGACTTAAGATCTTTCCATATAGTATAGAAATGCACACTTAGATCCTTAAGTCACTCCATATTGCCAATCATAACATGTGAACTTGATGCAATGCTTCCCTCGGTTAAGGCTTGGATATGATACTTGAAGACCCCACGTATGCTAGAACTTCACCTTAGCAAAACACAAAATGGCGGCCTAGCTAGGACCCCAAAGATTGCTTAGTCCCTCACCATAGTCATCTCGGTTGATCTCTTCATCACTTATCCAATCCACGTTGAGTTAGGCTTTGCTTCATCCACCATTAGTCTTCATTTGAAATCCTGCTTCAAATGCTTGTTCTCGATTGACAACGAATATGCAAGCTTCCAATCAATAACCATAAGATCTACACTCATCCTTGTGTCCTCTTTCAGTTACCACATGAAGCCTTGCATTTAATCTAGAGAGAATTACCATCTTTTCTTTCTGTGATCCTTGTACTTTAATCAAGCTACTATATATACCGGAGACAAAGAATTGACCTTCTCAAAATATTCTCGATATTTATCTTCCTTGGTTGCTTGATATTTGCCACTATGCTTTAGGATCATACATATATCTGTCTTCTCTAATGTGAGTCATATAATATTCATTCACCAATATATATCCCAACAATAACTCATGAATACATAAATAAAACCTGCTCACAATCTTAGACAAATATGTTAGACCTTTAATCGTTTTGTCATTCAATTCACCAAAATCCACTTAGGAGCCTAGATGCACTTTCACATCTTGAGGTAGAAAATAGAAATTTTGAGAGAAAGTAGACCAAAATAAGGTGAGATAAAAGATGAATTTTTCCAACAAGAGTTAGATAAGAGACAAACACTAAGAGTAGCACCTATATGGAAGGACCTCACCTACGTACCCATATATGATAGACAAGAAAAGTTAAGAACAAGTTGACACATTTAATTGGTTAAGTAGAAGGAGAGATTAGCTCTAAGATAGATAAGAATTAAAAGAAAATAACACACTTAGAAAATTATAATTTTAAGTGGTTAACTAGGTCATTAGGTGCAAATTATTTTATTTTAATTACCCATATAACTAAGCTAACTAGGGTTCTCTCCATAACCAAGCTCTGATACCATTTTGTAAGGAACCGCCTAAATTACCTCAACTAAACCGAATTATCATCCAATGATCCACCCGGCTTAATCGAGATAACCCCGGTAGTCCCCGGTACGCGTCTCGAGCATCGCCCAGGAACAACACGCATACCGTATTTACATCGTGGTAACCATTACAAGGATACATGTGAGAGCAAATTTTAAACTTTAGATTACAAGTTTTGATCATGTTAAAAAAATTTCAGAAATGAAGTGAATCAACACCCAAATCATGAACAGTATAAAAACTACCCCTTCTGTAAAATCAAAACAACCCATCTAGAGATCATTAAAAATCATAAAAAATTTTAGGTAGATACTATAAATCAAAAGTAACCCATTTTGCTTGGAACTGGCATTATAGCTATTGTAGAAGTGAGATGAAAATTCTTCCCGAAATGATAGTTTTGATATTTTGGGTAAACTGTTTAGCATCAAGACGATCTTTAAAAATTTAGGAGAAGATACCTAAATTCATGTATGAAGAAGTACTAGTTGATTAAGACATAACACACTATAGGTTCTATGGTAAAAATCTAAGATGTTTCACAAGGATACATATTTTCTTTATTCAATAACTTAATTAGAAAGAAGGCAATGACATTCAAACAAGCACAAGAATTTTGTCCAAGTAAACAATGATGCTCATGATGCAAGGCTAAACATGTAATTACATTTTGGGTTGTTACACAAGCCTTCTCCAGCTTCAACTCCCCTCTAGATCCAAAGAGCTCGCTTACTCTTTGGCTCGCCTCGCGGGGCAAGAAGTTGGTTCGTCCGCCACCTTCTTCGTCCTAACGCAGAAGGAAGCGGGGGAGCAGCTGGATGGAGCCGAGACGAGGCAGATTCGCGTGAGGTCGAGCTTGGTAGGGAGGTCTGATTCAAGCGAGGAGCTAAATTTCAACGAGAACAACAGTTTGAGCGAGGTCCTCGACGAGGAGGTAGATCTGGGTGTCAGGACATCGAGCTTGCCGTTGCTGCACTGAGGTTCGGCTGCAGGAAACTCAAGGTCACCTTCGGAAGGTCGACAGTTCGATCTGGTGGGCGTGAGGATCAAACTCGGCAGTGAGGTACAGCTGCTGCCTTTACCTTCTCCTCTAGAGAGAGCTCGACCAAAATGGTTGGCGGCAAGGTTGTCAAGGCTGAGGAAGAAAAGGTGGAGACTGAGAGTGAGCGGGCTGACCGGGAGGCACTTTCAAGAGTGCTTTCAGCATTCTATAACAGGCTAATCAACCACCGATCAGGAAGGTTGAGCTTGAGCTTGTAGCAGATCTGGACACTAACACAGTCGGGAAGAAAAAGAAACAGTGGTGTCTCGACCAGAATCCTATTCAAATCAAAGTATATCATAGGTTTCCTTGGAAGGATCATAAACCTCATAATGCTACCACACTGAGGTTAGCACACCTCAAAATCTTAGCTTCTTTTCTACGTTTTTCTATTACTGTGCACTGATTTATTCTTTTTGCAAGCCCTTAAGAAATTGCCTCTTTTTGTGTGCAAAAGACGAGATGAATCCCACGGGCTTCAAAGATTCACCACCACCAAGTGTATACTTGCTTCATGTGGTGGGGATGGGCTGACCATCTGGGATGAAGAAGATTTAGGAGATCGGCGGAGGTATGAGAAGCAGGCACAAATAACCCATATCCCCTCCTCATTGCTTGCTGTCCCCATGTCCTTCAAACCATCCTTTTTGAAGATATACTTAAGCAAAATTAGGAGCACGCGACACAATGTGAATGATCATCACAAGAGATAAACAACTGGGACTTAGTTCAAAGAAATGCCATTTCTATTGAGTTAAAGCATTAGCTAAAAATGATGTAGTCTAGAACAAGACCAATAAGTTGCAACTAATGCTACTGGCTTGCCTTCTTCTACTCCAAGACTTCAATGTTGTGCAATCATGGTAAGGGTCTGTTCTTTTCCTTCGAAAGGAATAGTGAATAGCACTATTCACCTATCACATCCATCACATCTTCTCTCACAAGAAATACTATTTCAGCACTATTTATTTGCAACTTCACTATTCCTTTTCACTGAAAAGGTACACTTAGCTTTTGTCAGTGCTTACACGTACTTGCACTTGTTATGCCTTCGCTTCCTCTTCCTGCAAAATGATTTTTCTTTGCTATAGTGATGTCTACAAGGTAGATGAGATAGTTAAATGTGAAGTGCAATTGCCTTTTCCTTGGTTCCACTCAGCTTGCATTTAGGTAGATATGGCCTCAATCCTCCACAAATGCTGCATTTATGTTTCGTTTGCTTGGTGGAGTCACAAGTCACAACTGGAGTGGGGATTTGATGGGTGAATGAGAATATAACATGGAGAGATATGGATGTGTTTCTTTCAGCCCACACAAGTATGGAAAAGAAAAACAAAATCTTATGAAGTCCAAAATCGCATGTGAACAAAGTGGTGACTTTCAGAGTAGTTTGAGCCCGAAAAACACAACAATAAGTATTGGCATCGTAGTTCTTAAGGTGGTAAGGCGAGGTGACCTGCCGCGACTCATCCCCCACCCAAATGCATAGGCCACGAGTAAGGCGAAGTGAAGCCATGATTGGCGTATTCGTATCACGTATTGGGGCAGCATAGTGACGGCGCGGCATACCTCATTTTAGCTCTAGCTTTGCCTGTGGTTATATTGAATTCTACTCTTTAGTTCAACAAATGAAGGGGGCTGACTCTCTTCTCTATACAGGTGGAATTTGATGGCGAGTATAGGTTATGTGCTTGGAATCCATCGGGTAAAATGATTGCAGGAGGAATGCTTTCTGGAAAAGATGAGCCAGAAGGTCATGTTTTGATATGGAACTACAGCAATGAAGAATGGAAGAAGCATCCTATATTTCTTGAGGTACGTACTAAGTGTTGTTTAACTAACTCAATTATGCTGCATGCTTCAATAGTTCAATGGCACATGTCTTTGTGGAATGACAAATTGTCATCTAATCTCTTGTGTATAGGATTGTACGGCTCATGTTGTAGGTTTATCTTGGAATGAGAACACACTTTTGTGCTGCACGACAAATGGATTCTTTTATGTCATTGAAGTCGAAATGAGTGGCGGTCACCATATTTTAGCAACACATCATGATAACACAAATGCAGAAATTAATTTTGTCAATTGGCATCGTGCTCATTCTGGTTACTTCATTTGTGGTGGTCATCGGGGATTAGAGGTTAGATTCAATCCTGTCACCTTTAGTGTTTGTTTATTATTCATTGTATGCTAATGTATCTAATTAATAATCCAATATCACAGGTTTATCGCTTTCTCAAGACCTCACAAGAATTACCATGCAAGATTGAGAAAGCTGCAATAAGGTAATTTGTTCATCGTTAGTCATAAATAATTTGGCATTGTTTCAGTTCTTTATGTGTGATGCATCATATATTTGAGCTTCGTGTTTATGTGATTTGATTTCAGAACGAGCACAACAGCTGCAGCTGGAATCTGTTTTAGTCTAGACGGTAGTTTTATAGACGAATTCATTGTGTTTAAGTATGCTTACTTACGATTATGTATTTGAATTTCGCTTCGACAATTTTTTTAAAAAAAGACTGCAGAATTTATAAAGTATGTTCACTAATATAGGTATTCAGGTGGCATTACAACATGGAGTTTGAAAATAACCAAAGACTACCTGAGACGTGATGTCATTAGGTGTGCAATGAAAAATAACAAAGTGGAAATGTAAATGTACTTTTTTTTAGAGAACTTCGGGGGGGGGGGGGGGGGGGGTGAGTGTCCCCACCTGCATTTTTTCCACTGATGCCGGCAAGCCAGGAATGGAGGGAGCAGGGCTCCTATTACAGATGTTCAGCCCGTAGGCTAATTTAACACAGCAGGGGTTTGAGAAGGGAAGCTAATGCATTTGGAACAGTTTACACCAAGTATCAGCAACTGCTTTGTGGGGGGAGGGGAATCGGTGCCTCCAAAGGTCGCAGTCCTCCCTGCAGTTCCGCAGCAAGGCGGGGAGGCTTGGCTTCTCGAGCCTGAAGATGACGCCATTTCGGTGCTTCCACAGCTGCAAAGCAGCAGCAAAACTAGCATTAACAAGTTCAATACAATATCAGTTGAGAATCAGCTAATAATAAATTACATCATGTAATTTATTATTAGCTGATTCTAAACTGATATTGTATTGAACTTGTTGATACTAGTTTAAACGCTCTGGATAACCATGGTAAGAAACAGAGGAGGGCGCACCATGTGAAGACTTCAACTGAGGCGTACTGCAGCTTTGATTGGCTTCAGTAATAGTTCTACCTAATATTATTGAACTTTCTAGAAATGAAATACATTCGGTTAGAATGCTTTTTTGGATTCTTGTAAAATTAGATTGATTAGTTTTCTACAATTAAGTAAACATTTGCATCATTAGTTGTTCACCCACCTACTGAAACAAGATGAACATTTTTATAGCGCTCTTTATTGCATTTGGAATGAATGACATGTCGCACAAAGGACATTTTTATAGCCAATGTTTTCTTCAGGAACGGCGTAGCATACTTTGCACTGAGTCGCGAGGATGGCAACATAGAAATATACAGCTGTGAAGAATCTATGGAAGTAAGTTTTCTCCCATATTGGTACCAGATTATCAGTACCCATTTTGCTCACAAGGTTATTTGGCATCATTTTGGGTGTCCACAGGATATTTATTATAGTACGGGTGTGTTTACTGCTCACATGGATACCATTGCATGTGTGAAGTGGAGCCAATCGGTGAGTTTGTTTATAGCTTATGCCCTGGGATTAGTTTGTCAGATGATATAGTTGGAGTTTTCTCTTATCCTTCTGTGCAGCCTCCTTTAACTAATCTAATATACTTTTAAATCGATTTTTTCAGGGAAAAGGAATTTTAGCATCAGCATCTTTCGATGGCACCATCAAGATTTGGAGGGCCGTGGATACCACGGGTTACTGGGACAATTCAAGTGAGTCTGATGAAGCTGTTCCTGACAACGGGCAAGACGCGTAACGTTCGTCTTCAAGGGCCCGAGTGGAAGCGCTGACGGAGAATACATAGAAGCAGTGCCAGTGCATGGCGTTTGACTAGTAGATCGCGTGGTTAGGGTAGTCCCAATGGTGAATTAATTGTACTATTAATTGCTTTGACAGATGAGCATTTTGATGATATGGCACACGACGTCGACCCTCGCACCAAGACGAGAAGAAACAAGTAGAATCGCGTTGGGAAGAAATCACTGGCTTCTTGCCCCCTCCGGCTGGATCCATTGCTCCACAGCGATGGCAGCTCCTTCCCGCGCGCCTCTCCTTGCAAGCGTCCGGCCTCTCTGTCTTTCATTCTCCTTCCTTCAGACCACCGAACCAAGCCGAGCACAGGAGCTACGCTGGCCAAATACCGGTGACTCACTCCATCAACCAAATCAACCAAGCACATACCTCAGATAGCTCTTGCTCTACAACTTCGACCTTTCCTCCTCAGGCTCCGGCCACCGCTCAGCCTGGAATCGAAGGATTCGCGTCCACCGAGCCAAGCTGAACACTAGGGATCCGGCGGCGAATCCATCGAACCCCGGCCACCTCACCCCAATCCAACCCCTGGAATGGGTTGCCCATCTCCTCCTCTCCCTCCTGGTAGGCTTGTCTTAGCCCCTAGAGAGCTGGAGCATCCCTAGCCCTAATCTCCGGCCACCCCTTTTCCTTTCTCATGGCGTACAGGCCAGAGGAAGAAGACGAGATGGGGGCGTCGTTACGCCTGAGACTGTTCGCACCAAGTGCTGCATCCGGTGCTGCAAAAGCAAAATGAAGAACGTAGCGCTATTGTACACGGTCCAGCAGTCACCGCAAAGACATCTGCATTTTGCGATTGCAAGGATCTCGTCGCTCATTCTCGGGGAATCCCTCTACTTTCCCCATCCCACTGCGCCAACTGCCAGCAGCCCCACGTGCCTCCGCTCCGCCGCACGCCAGGCCGGTGGCGCCTCCATCGCGAGCCCCGAGTGGATCTGCTCGGGCGAGGCCCGCGCGCGGCACCTCCTCCACTGCGAGCCGGCGCCAAGAGTAGCAGGAGCCGGCCGACCACCGCGCGAGCTCCGGGCCGTGCACCAGTACCTCTGACGGGCGGCCACGAGAGCAGAGCAGCGACGCAGATCCGGCACTGGAGGTGGGGACGGCGGCTGGAGCTGGAGCCGGTGAAACTGGAGGTGCCACCGTGGGAGGTCTGCCACTCCGCCGGCTGCCCGCGGTGAGCTCCCGCGGCAAGGAGCTCCGTCGGCTGCATCGCGGGCCGCACGTGGGGCTCCGGAGTTTGCGGTGACGGCCGAATCGGAGGAACTTGCGGCGGTCGGCGAAAGAGCTCGCGGCGACGGTCGAATCAGCGGAGGTTGTGGCGGCTGGTGGAGGTCAGCAGAGGAGCTCCTCACCGTGGGGGCAGGATCTGCGGCCAGAGCAGGTGTCACCGGCGACCCGCACGCGACCTCACTGGCGAGCGCGCCGCTCCTGGAGCTCCGCCCGCGTCCCCTCCGCCTCCTCCGAGATCCGACAGCGACCTCCCTCCCTCCCGCGGCAAATCTGGACGCTGTCTCCCTGGGTCCGACACCCGCCGCCCGCGAGCAGGCCGTCGCCGACACCCGTGCGGCGCTGCAACTCCTGGAGGGGACGTTCAGGGATTGCAGTGCCTCCACTGGCTCTCCCTCGTCGACGCCTCCGCCATGCCCACTCGATTCCCACAGCTCGCGGGAGCCAACTACCCCGGCAGATGCGCGATGGGCTGCTGGAAGCTGCTGGAAGCCGAGCCTTTTTGCCTTCCCCCTCCGTCTCTCCCCTTTGCTCAAAACAGCTGATATGCAGATGCACATCCGCATCCTTGCTGGAGTCGGTCTGAGGCCCTCGGTTCGGTCCCCTCCCTCCTTCTCTTTAGCTGACAAGGCGGGCCCACGCAGCTAGTTAGTGAGAGAGGGTCTAACGAGCTAGGTCCGTTTGTCAGTGAGAGTATGAGAGAAGGGTATGAAGAAATATTGTGCATTGAAAGTGTGTTGTTATAGAGGCCATATGGCTTATTGCCACAATTGATCTACTCTATTTCTGTGTTGCATTTAATTTATCATTTGAATTAATTGTACTATAGAAACTATGTGTTGGAGAAGATAGTTTCTACTAAACATTAATTGCTCTTATTCTTTTTTGAATCTACAACTAGAAATTTCCATTAGGACTGCCCTTAACTCCAACAGTTTGCTATTTTAGTTTGGCATCCATCTAATTTTGGCAAAACATGATAAAATAGTCTACAACAGTTTGGCAAAACAACTTGGCATCAATAGCAACTTGGCATCCCTCCCCTCACCGCGCGTATATATGCGCGTAGCTATGCGCATCCTTCCATAACAGAAGATGTGGAAGGGTATAAAAATAATTTTATTTTTTTCTCAGGGTTCTGATTTAAGTTTTAAGAGGTGGAAGAGTAGAAACATATTTTTGTTTCTCTCTCAAGTTCCTGATGTATGTTAAATCTAGATTTGGCAAGTGAATTATGCCAAACTGTTGAGATGAACTCTTTTTTTACTTGTCATATCTTTTTATAAGTTGGCAAAATACCAGATTTGTCAAATAAAATTTGCCAAACTCTTGGAGATGTGACATAATTATGGTAGTTATGAGTGGGCGCCAAAATCAAAGACGGCTCCTTTCATTAGATTTTAGATATTCTATTTCTTCGCCGGTCAATGTCGTGCTACGTTAGGGCAAGTACAACAGTGTAGACGGCTGTTGTGATGCTGTCTATTTGACACACACAGATAGCTAAATAGACAGCTTGTACAATGAGTCGTCTGTTTGTCCGTCTGCAAGACATTTAATTCATACTTTAACACGCAAATCATAGTGATTATGTGCACATTTGATCTTTGTAGTCATTTTGATGCTCAATCGAGATATAATGCATGATACAAGGCAGGAAGGCATGCAGCCTTTGCAACGCACATGGCCTTCAGATTTCAGAAAACATTTACATTATTGTTGGCAGTTCACAGAATTGAAAAGGACATGTGTAGCATCCACACAGGAAAATCCATTCAGAGATCATTCACAAGCCGTTCACAAGACCATTCTTTTTTAAAAACCATACCTCATCCTGATTTTTATAAGAAAGTCTTAATTTTTGGGTTTACAGAACTTGCTGGGGCTACCAATGTCACATGAAGCATCTAAACATCTCTAGTAAAGGAACTCACACACCCAAGTGCACAAATGACAGGGAAACAAAACAGACCACAGATTGACAGCCATCCAAGTCACTTGGTCATGCAAGCCATCCAAGTCGCCTCTGTCATGGATTGGCAGCAAAATCCTCCAAATCTGCAAGTAGGAAAAAATAGTATACAGTACATCATATGGTGTCTTACGAAATTTAAGCTCTATTCTCAAAAGAAAACAATTATAGATCATATTCACAGAGGTCACTTCAGAGATCATTTAGTTCACTTCATAGACCATTCAGTTCACAAGGCCATTCATGTAACAAGCACAGAAGACAGTTTACTATAGATAGAAGAGATTTTTTTTCTTTCTTATAGATAGTTCACTAAGATAGAAGACAACCTGATTGACAAATTCACAAATAACAGCTTATTGACATATGTTCAGTAATAAAAATCTTAACCACTGCTATATGTGCAGTAATCTGTGATAAAGCATATGATAAATTAAAAAACAGTGATAAAGCATATGAGAAATCAAAATTAGTGAGCCCAGAGCATGGATTCTCAAATCTACTACTAACATACGGAGTACTAAGTTTTCGTAGTATGAATTGAGTTACTGTGTTGAGCCATTAAGCAAGCATGCAGGTCAAGATTTTCGATGTTAAAAGAGTGCTTGGACTGTCAATCACATCAATGTTCTCAGTCGTAGTAGTAGCAGTCCCAGCCGGTACCTTCTGCACTGCCGCCGCCGTCGTGCCGTTCTCCTTCCTCGCTGCCGCACCATGCAGGAGCTTTGCTGCCGCCGCCCCTTCCGCACCCGCACGGCGGTGGACTTCCGCTCCTGTGCCACATCTGCCTCCAGCAGATCACGAGTTGCCACCACCTGTCAGGGGGTGAGACCTGGACAGATCTGCTAGGGGTTGCCCTAGAGGTTTGCAGGTTAATGGATGATCGGGACCTAAGAGCGTAGGTGGTTATGCACGGGATGCACACGGAACTAGGCGAGTATGACGGCGAAGAACAAGGAGACAAGGGGTTTCAGACTGGTTCAGGCCTCCGGAGAGTAAAACCCTACGTCCAGTTTGGTGGTGGATTATGCGAGGATGAGTTGTCCCTGTGCATGGAACCCTAGGCCGCCTTATATGGGGGGACGGGCTAGGGTTTGCATGCGCAGGTCGTTTGACCCGTGTCGGGGTCGGTTACAACTGTGGGAAGCTTATCTCCCGGATTACAAGGAGTATCCCGTGATACCTGGAGCTACAGGCGGCGGCGCGCCAGGTCGCCGTGTCTTGACTTGCACGCCAAGGCTTCGCGGATCTTCCGGGATCCTGATCAGGTCGCTGGGCCCACTTGTAAGGTCGGCGGGTCTTCTGAAAGGTCGGGTCCACTTGACGGGGGCCCCTGGGACCCTGGCCGGTGGGGACCCATGGGTACCCATATCTCTCAAGCCCCCGATCGACGTGTAGGCGTAGCGGCCGAGGCGCGGTTGTGTCGAAGAGTAGCAAGACGCGGCACCGTCGAGGTCGTGAAGGGTGCACGGGGATCCAAAAAAGAAAAACCCCTCCGATGCGCGCACGAAGTTGAACGTCGAGCTTCTGGGTCGAAGGTCCATGACGTCAAAGTGAAGACGAGGCGTAGATCTTGCAGAACCGCCGACCTGACTTGAGTCAGACATGTTGTAGTAGCAGTCACGACCTTCAGAAAGGTCAACAAGCCTACCAAGGGTAGGTTGAGCAGAGAAGTGATGGAAGCGGGCTTCCATTAGGTCGAGGCGCCCAGAAGAAAATAGGGCGTCGAAGACGCACTAGTGTAGTAGCCCCCGAGCAGTAAAGCGACCAAGATGGCCGGTTTGATGCTCCAAAGAAGAAGAGAAAAATAATACGAGCCTACGACCTTCTGCTTAGGAAACAGATGCTCTTGTAGTGTCGACGCTAGAGGACAAGAGCTCCAGAATCTTGCAGAGGGAAGCAGGCAACAGGTCTGGCGCAACCAGAGTCACGCGTGCACTGTACGGTCATGGGCCGGCTTGTAGACGTAGCACAGGTCGCAATCACCCGTAAGAGACAAAAGGTGCTCCAAGATGTGGTCAAGTAGGGGACAGGCACGCCGATGCCTCCCACGGGCGAACAGTGACCCCGTGTTCCACGAGGGTACAGTGATCTTGCGGATAAGGACGCCACGCAAGCTGTCTTGCGGATAACACCCAATGGCAGGTGCTGGGGTATAAATAGGCATCCATACCTCGAAGCGAAGTACGCAATTTCCAGAGGGTAGCCACGATGATCCAGTGTAGTAATATTGCCAAGCCAGGGGCTTGTGTCCGCCCTCCAGAGTGTAGGGTTGATGCAGTTCATGCTTGGAGCTAGAAGAATGCTTGCGAGGCTCGAAGAACTCGATTGGCCTCTTCTCCCAGTCCCGCCGAGGAACCCAGGAGGAGTATGAAGCAGCAGCTGCATCGTCGGCCCTGACACTTTCAGGCCGGAGG
Organism: Cenchrus fungigraminus; assembly: GCA_036936925.1. Classification (NCBI taxonomy): domain Eukaryota; kingdom Viridiplantae; phylum Streptophyta; class Magnoliopsida; order Poales; family Poaceae; genus Cenchrus; species Cenchrus fungigraminus. The sequence goes on from CM072777.1 coordinate 125,456,692, forward strand.
TGATGCAGGTGGGTGCGGCGCTCCACCCGATGAGGTTGGTGTTAAAGCTCGGACCTTCTGCAATCTTGCGGTGAAGCTCAGACTTGATGCTGGGCGCTGCAGGAGACCGGTTGGTGCGCGAGTAGAGGTGGCTGTGTGGCAGTTGCCTCCACAGTGGCTGTAGAGGTCGTCGAGTAGGTCCTGAAGCTAGAAGAAAGCTTGCGACAAGCCTTATTAGTGTAGACTGAGTCATAAGCACTTTGGAAGGTAATTCAGGACCTTTAATATCTTTGTATCTTGTAATTTGGCTAAGGGCCAAACTCCTTGTAGCTTATGAAGCTGTAAATATAAGTTTTCATGAGGGGTGTCATGATTTTGGTGATTGGAAGGGCGCCCAGGCCGCAATGGTACGGATACCAAGGGCCCGGCAGGGCTGTAATAGCACGCCGACCTTCGGGAGGCCTTTCGTAGAGACGAGGAACCCGTGTCGACCAGGGTCGGCACGGCCGTTGTGCAGTGACACAACGCAGGTAGTCAGCCTGGAAACTCTAGGTCTACACGACCTAGAAGGCAGCAGGGCCTTAGCGACCTCGTGGAGGTGCTACTTGACCAAGAGGTTGCCAACAGGCAGTAGAGCCATTAAGCACAGGGCCGTTGGTATAGCCATTTAAGGCAACTTTAGGAGGTAGCAAGACCTTAGCAACCTCAGGGAGGTGCTACTTGACCCGGAGGTCGTGAATGAGTGTGTGAGCCCATGAGTGACATCTGAGGCGACCTACCAAGCGGTAGTGCCTGTCGACCGTGAGAGGGTGTTATCATGGATCCGGAGGTCGCAGGAGGCCAAAAGACCTTGAAGGAAGGACGGGGAAGGGGCTTGAAGTAGGGCATAACGAGTCCATGGACGCCGGTCCGTTGGGCAGAAGGCCGGCAAACATAGATTCCCGTACGGCACAAGCCATTACTGCCTGGGGCCGTTAGGCTGAAAGAGCCGTTAGGCGATGTTTCCGTTGGGCGATTTAGCCGTTGGGTCACCGTGAACGTCGCCGAATCCGAAGGGATAGTTATAAAAGGCCGAGTGAGGGGTCAAGGACCCCACTCCCTTCCACTCCCCGCAGCAGCTAGGCTTTGCGATCCGCCGCCAAGAGCTTTAGCGCACAGTTCGCCGGCGCCGCCGTGCTTAGATCCACCGCGCCCAGCGCCGCCGTATGCGCCAGAAGTCCCTGGTGGTATTTAGAACTAGATCAACGGGCTTCGACGAAGAAGAAATGGCCCCAGAGCTTGCACCGCCGCCGGAGAAGGTTTGGGAGCACTCGACGGTGACAGAGGCGCAGCTGAAGCCCTGGGAGCAGGTGGGCTGGAGGCCAGCCGCCGGCGAAGCCTTCCCCTCCGAGGGGACCGGGGAGACCGTCGCCTTCATCACGCACGTCGAGCGCGGATTTGGAGTCCCGGCGGGCGACTTCTTCCGCGGGCTACTCCACTTCTACTGTATCGACCTGGTACACCTCGTCCCCAACGCCATCACCACAGTTTCCTCGTTCATCCACTTGTGCGAGGCATACTTGGGGATACCGCCACACTTCGACCTGTGGCGGTACTTCTTCGAGGTGAAGAAGACGGGGAAGAATGGCGTCGTCGGGGCCGTCGGCTTCATGCTACGCTGTCACATGAAGACGGTGTACATCGACACGGAGCTGCCGGACAACACGCAGGGCTGGAGGCGAGGGTGGTTCTACATCGACAACCCGAAGCCGGCGCTAGCCACTAGGTCGGGGCTCGCGCCGGTCCCAGTGCCGGAGTGGACCAACCAGCTAACGTCGCGGGAGATGGACGCCATCAAGCCGCTGCTGGAGGACCTCAAGACGCGGAAGGAAGAAGGGCTGACGGGTGGCGCGGTGGCCATCAGTTTCAGTCAGAGGTTGCTACAACCGATCCAGGATCGGGTGCACCCGGCCTACGAGTATTGGGGTCAAACCGACCCAACCCGCGTACAACAGCGCAAGGTCTCCAAGCAGGAGATGGTGGCGCGGGTGAGGGAGCTCTTCAACAGGGTGATCCAGAACCGGACGTGCCCAAGGCATTCTCCCTCACACAGCCCGCTGACGTGGTATGTCGCTGATCGTCCTTCATTCCTTTGTTGTTTTTGCATTTCCCTATTTCTGAGACGAAGGTCGCCTGTTTGCAGGGTCGTGAAGGCTTGTTCTGGAGCCCAGCTCCCCTCACAGACGAGGGCGAACGTAGCTTCAAGGTCCGGGCGGCGGAGGATGTGCAGGCTCCACCGCCGGAGTTATTGGAGAACTACCTCTCCGACTCATCGGTGGGGGTAGTGATGATGAGGATCCGCCCGTGGCGAGCTCCGCACCAACAACCCGGCGGACGCGATCCGTCGCTGGCAAGATCCCGGCGCACAAGGGTGTCAAGATCATCTCTGCCACCGTTGAGGCGGAGAAGAAGAAGAGGAAGAGGAAGGACACCACTGCATCGTCGGAGACGGCAACGACTAGCACCGAGGTCGTCTTTGAGGAGCAGGACGATGCACGGTCGCACGACGTTGCCGGAGGGTCGGGCGACGTAGCGGCCGCGGGAGGAGAGGACACCGCGCTCGGCGCTGTAGGCGAGCAGCAGCCGAAACCGAGCGCGGAAGGTGTGAGCGACCAAGGGTCGCAGAAGAAGCCAAGGCGGGCGCCACCCAGCCGATGTCGATGAAGTTGAAGACCGGCAGCGGGTATGTTGCCGAGCTTGATTTTATGCCGTGCTTCATCTTTACAGCTTGTTGAGTACGTCTATACCGATGGATTCGTGCACCTTGGGCAGGGGGATTCCAGCTGCGTCGGGCAGCAGCAAGAACGCCTCAGGCCAAAAGGCCTTTGGGCGGAAGATTGAAAAGGTGCCGGTGGGGCAGTCGCCGGCGACCTCGGGCGGGGACGTCACCAGCAAGGTCCCCGAGACCGTGGGGGCAACATCGTCAGCGGCTGTCAAGGTCGCTGCTGAGAGCGCTCAGCAGGAGGGAGGCCTGCGCCAGCAAGACCCGCCCGAGTCAAGCCTGCCGGAGACGAGGTTGGCTGAGACCGGAGGTGGAAGCGAGGAGGACGAGCGGCATCAGTGCCTCTACACCGGCACTCCGTGGGAGGATGACGTCATCACCGACGCCAAGGACCTTGCCGACTTCAAGACGGCGCAGGCGAACATCACAGAGGCGGCGAAGACGATCGGCAGGACACTCATGGTGAGTCAATATTACCTTTGGGGCTAGGCCTTCAATTCACTTAGGCACGTTGACATGACGATGTTGTATAACGTGTGGATGCAGACCCTTGCCGAGCGGGCGCAGGGTAGGGTGGCTCTGCTGAGGGAGGGTGCCAAGCTTCACGCGGAGCTGGCCGCAACGCGGGAGGCCGTGCTCCAGGCCAGGATTGAGGCCGCGAAGGATGTACAGCGCCTCAAGGACGAGGCGACCTTGAAGGACAAGGTGATGGAGGCCTTGAAGCAAGAGCTGGAGGCTGCCAAGCTAAAGGCGAAGAAGGTGGAGGACGAACTGAACGTCGCCACCGCGGGTACGTCGTAGGATGCCCTTGGTCTTTATGTTTCTGCGCCGCGGTGAACCCATCCTGACCTTGACTTTTGCAGATGCCAAGAAGAGGGAGACCACCTTGAAGAAGGACCTTAAGGACTCCAAAGAGAAGGGGAAGATCCTCAAAGAGAAGCACAAGGAGGTCGTCGCCAGTGAGTCTTACTTCACTCGTAAAGCTGCATATGAATTTGGCGTGCGCAGGGATCTAGAGATCGACCTTGGCCGGGCGATGCAAACCCTTATTGATCATCAAGAGATGACTACAGATCTTGAGAAGGAGCTGGATGACCTCAAGGAGGCCACCGAGTACCTTGTGGACGTGTACGCCCCGAAGGTCGAGGGCGGTCCACAGGAGCTCGTCGCGCGGCTGGAGGACGCGGAAGGTCGCATAAAGACCTTGCTGATAGACAGCGGCAAGCTCGCCGCTGCTACAGCGCTGGCCACGGTGAAGCACCATGAGCCGTCGTTCGACCTTGAGAAGGTCAAGGAGGAGGTCGCCTTGTCGCAGCTGGTGGGCAGCGAAGATATCCAGGCTGCTGCAGATGAAATTATGAAAAAGATAGACCTGGAGATGTAACATAGGATGTGGCAAACTGTTAGAAACAATGGGTCGTGGACCCTGTTGATGTAATATAAACTTTGAATGAAAAGGCATGTTTAATTAAATTAGTGTGATCCCTTATTTGACTTCGTATACTCCTTGTAAGAACGCAAAGGCAATGAGGTTGCAAGAACCCCTTTCCCCCCGCTAACCCAACTCAGTGGAGGAACGACTTACCGACTACACGGCTCGGCGTGGAGGCTTACGTGCAGCCGGCGCGCGGAGGGGGGTCAGGGACCCAAGGTCGAGCAACCTCACGACCTAGGAATGCTTATAAGGCGTACAAAAAGTTGTAGTAAGGGAACACTGATAAAAAGAAGAGAGGTAGAAACCCCAGGTCGAACGATCTTTAGGTTGGCGAAGCCAAGCCCCCGAGCATGAAGGGCCGAGCTTACAGCCAAGCCCCCGAGCGTGAAGGGCCGAGCTTAAGGCCAAGCCCCCGAGCACGTCGAAGGGGAGGGGTGAACAGAAGAACAAGCAGATCGAAAGAGGGAACTTTATATATATATTGAATTACAAAGGATAGAGTACATAGCTTTATTGTGATACAGGGCTCCTAAGGATAGAAGCAACGTAATGCTCGATGTTCCAGGGGTTAGGAACACCCTGACCATCGACCCATTGGAGGCGATAGGTCGCCGGTCCAATGACCTCCTTAACTATGAAGGGGCCTTCCCAAGGCGCAGAGAGCTTGTGCATGTCCTTGGTGTTCTGGATGCGCCGCAAGACTAGGTCGCCAACGTTGAAGGAACGTTCCCGCACGTTGCGGTCATGGTAACGACGTAGCTACTGCTCGTGGCGGGTGTGGCGCATGAGCGCAGCCACACGATGTTCCTCGACACTACCGAGGTCGAGCCGGCGTGTTTGCTCTACTTCTCCTTCGTCGAAGTTCTGGATGCGAGGAGCACCGAAGGCCACGTCCGTGGGGAGGATGGCCTCTGACCCGTAGACCAGGAAGAAGGGTGAGTACCTTGTAGCCGAGCTGACCTGGGTCCTGGGACCCCAGAGGACGTGAGGAAGCTCTGAAAGCCACCTGGTAGCATAAGGCGCTGAGCCGTCGAAGATGCGATCTTTGATGGCCTGTAGGACCATGCTGTTGGCCCGTTCGACCTGGCCATTGCACCGTGGGTGTGTCACCGAGGAGTAGTATACGTCGATCAGGCTGTCTTGGCAGAAGTCCCAGAACTCGGCTCCTGTGAAGGCCGTGCCAAGGTCGGTGATGATCCTGTTTGGCACCCCAAAGCGATGGGTGATCTCCTCGATGAATTTGACCGCCTCTTTGGATGTGACGCTGGATACGGGATAGACCTCGATCCACTTGGTGAACTTATCCACCGCCACGATGATGTGCTTGTAGCCGTCAGGGGCGGTTTTGAAGGGACACACAGAGTCGAGACCCCAAACTGCGAAGGGCCGGGACGGAGGGATGGTCCTCAGGGCCTAAGCCGGGACATGTTGCTGTTTAGCGAAGAACTGACACCCCTTGCAGCGACGTACAAGTTCCTGGGCATCAGCCATGGCCGTGGGCCAGTAGAAGCCAGACCTGAAGGCCTTGCCCACCAGGTTGGAAGAGGCGGCATGGTTGCCGCATTCGCCACCGTGGATCTCGTCTAAGAGCTTAAGGCCCTCAAATCGTAGGATGCACTTCATCAGTACTCCGGTGGAGGCGGACCTCCGGTAGAGTTCCTTGCCGACGACGACGTAGTTAGCGCTACGCCTCGCGATCTTTTCTCGCTCCGCCTTATCCTCAGGTGCTCGATGCTCAAGGAGGAAGGCGATGAAGTCGAGGCGCCAGCCATCTTCCGTGTCGATCATGAGGATCTGGCGACCCGCTCGGAGGTCGCCGGAGGAGTGGAGGCTGCCGGAGCAGGAGAAGTCGACGTGAAGGATCCGAAGCAGATCTCCACGGGGTCGGCGATGAAGGCCGCCATGCTCGTCGGGAAGACGACGCCAGATTGGGCCACCATGCTGCACAGCGAGTTCCTGATCGCTCCTTCCTGGCGCGCCAACTGTCAGGGGGTGAGACCTGGACAGATCCGCTAGGGGGTTGGCCTAGAGGTTTGCAGGTTAATGGAGGATCGGGACCTAAGAGCGTAGGTGGTTATGCACGGGATGCACACGGAACTAGGCGAGTATGGCGGCGAAGAACAAGGAGACAAGGGGTTTTAGACTGGTTCAGGCCTCCGGAGAGTAAAACCCTACGTCCAGTTTGGTGGTGGATTATGCGAGGATGAGTTGTCCCTGTGCATGGAACCCTAGGCCGCCTTATATGGGGGACGGGCTAGGGTTTGCATGCGCAGGTCGGTTGACCCGTGTCGGGGTCGGTTACAACTGTGGGAAGCTTATCTCCCGGATTACAAGGAGTACCTCGTGATACCCGGAGCTACAGGCGGCGGCGCGCCAGGTCGCCGTGTCTTGACTTGCACGCCAAGGCTTCGCGGATCTTCCGGGATCCTGATCAGGTCGCTGGGCCCACTTGTAAGGTCAGCAGGTCTTCTGGAAGGTCGGGTCCACTTGACGGGGGGCCCTGGGACCCTGGCCGGTGGGGACCCATGGGTACCCATGTCTCTCACCACCTCAACCTGATCTCGCTGCATCGTTGCTGGAGTGTATGGTTGGGAAGATTGGGGATCTGGGAGGGGATATATGGGAGAAAATATGGCGGAGAAGGAACGATTTGAGGCTCCATCTTCCCGCGCAGCTGGGCCAAATCCTCACCGGCGCACAGGATCGACGAGTGCCGCGGCGTCGCTGTACAACGGTGCTGGCCGGGGCGATTTGGCGTGGGAGCACGAGCCCGCGTCGTCTGTTCGCAAGACGACGACGCGGCCATCTGCTGCCGTAGGCGGGGGTGTATCTGCAAAAGAGCCGTTATACAGACGGGAGAAAGACTCCCGTTGTACGTGCCCTTATGGTGTACTTCCTCCGTTTCTAAATATAAGCATTTGTTGACTTTTGTTGAGCACGTTTGACCATTCGTCTTATTCAAAAAATTTATGAAAATATTATTTATTTTGTTATGACATGTTTTATCATCGTATATATTTTAAAAATATCATAATTATTTTTACATTTTCACAAAAAAATTTAATAAGACGAATGGTCAAACATGCTTCACGGAAACTGAAGAATGCTTATATTTAAGAACAGAGGGAGTACCACGAAAGCACGAACTAACACGCTCATAAACATAGACTTGACTGTATTGGCAACTCAAGATGCTCAGCAAGAGGCATCGCTAAGGGTTTTCCCCTATTGATATGCATTTTCATTAAATTCTCTTTGCTCGTTAGATTGATACCTTCCAAAGCAGCTCGTAATTGAATGATAATTGACGGTGATAAATGTGATTAAAGGTTGCGATCGATGCATGTTTTTAGCGACTCAACGCGTCAAGTCATCAAAGCATACCGTGCTGTTCATCAAAGCACACTGCGATATTTACATTGATTAAGGGTCTGTTTAGTTTGCTGAAATTTCACTACCTACCCGTCACATCAAACTTCGAACACTAATTAGAAGTATTAAATGTAGATTAACGACAAAACTCATTTCACAACTCCTACCTTAATTTTCGAGACGAATCTAATGAGCCTAATTATGTCATGATTAGACAATATCATGCTACAGTATACAATCTCTAATGACGAATTAATTAGACTTAATGGATTCGTCTCGGAATTTCCCGTCCATTCATGTTTACTACCTCTAATAGAGTTGAAAAGACACTCCCAAAATTTTGGCCTCAAAATTTCAGTGAACTAAACACACCCTAAATGAACATTACTGTTCTGATGGAAGTAGGAGCATATGTTAACAATGATGTCAGAACTATATGAGCATTACAGCAGTGTAATCAGCACAAACGTTTTGCAGCGGAAAACCTTGCTAAAACCAGTATTGATTGACCAAACAGGTTAAAGCTCGATATAGGAAAACATACACATATCAAACCTGCTAACTGCCTCAAGGTATTTGCCCTCTTTTGTTTATCATCTCAATTGTAATTGCAACAACAGCAGCATAAACTGGACTGCAAAACGGTCAGCCAGTAATAACAAGCTCAAAATTTCCACCTGCTAGGCCTCCTTGTATCATTGTGCAACTATCATCAGTTGCCCAGTCTTAACAAAACTAGTTACATCGTTACATGATCAAGGGGCTGGTAATAAATTACATCTTCCAAATTAACACCAGTTCGCCCAAAGAAGCACAGATGTATGCCCACTTCAACATGTACTCTGTGACATCATCATTCCTCAGACCTGTTGTTTCTATATTTACCATCTATATGAAAGATTGAAAGTTTGTTGAAAATCATGACAATATCTGACTTTTGAGAAGCACATTACATTGGTTACAAGTTTCATGTAGATCCACCAAGATTGGATCAATTACCACTGTGTCTAGTAGCTCTAAGTAAATGGTCAACCCTTATCTGATTACTGATATTTTTTTCACATGCATGAAGTTTTACCCTTCGTATTTGGTCTTAGCATGATAATTGTTTGGAGCTTACATTTATTTTCCATTTAACTGACCACATGCAAAGACAAAATAAATGACAGCAAAACAAAAAGGTGGTGAAAAGCAGTGTCAAATTAGCAAGGGGGTTACATGCCAGCTGATGTAGTTTCAACAGGTAAATGATTACGTCTTAGAATTCATTGCAAAATATTTACCAATAACTTTTTTCACAAAGCATGGGGTTGTAGGTCTTTTCAGCAGCTGCTTTAAAACATGACCTAAAATCTAAATCCAAGTTCAGGTTTCAGAGTTCATAGTTCAGGGAGCTAATCTCATATATGCATAAACTATTGCTTTGTTGTAGTGAACCATGCCTGCACTAGCAGGATTGAAAAAAGATCTTTTTCAGAAAGTACAGTGTGGTCTATTTGATGTTTTTTCAAGCAGTTCGAACCTAGGCAGAATATACTTGCTCCAGAAAGTGAAAGTGCAATCCCAGAGCTAAGGAAAAATCAATCTCAATGGAAAGAGAACAGTGAAAGGGAACTGTGAACAAGGAAAGCTTGAAAGTTTAAAACCATCAATACATATAGCTGAGTGTGCAAACTGCAAATGGTTCGTCTCAAAATCCACACAAAGGGCCTGGCAGGGCACTACATCCAAAAAAATCCAAAGGATGTCCGAAAGCAACACGCTTCCCTATCTCCCAGCAAAAAGAGAAGTGGGAATTCCCAAACTTATATGGTCGTGCTAGGAAGCATGTTGAACTGAAATTAAGTAGGTCGTTAATACGAGCACAGTTCTTGTCAATTTGAACTGACATTCATACTTGTTTCCAATCAAGAGATTGACTGGGTAGAAAGGCGTTTGCGAAAAGGAAACCAAACTATGACTATCTAATTGATCAATAGGGCACGACAGTTCTTGCCAAATATGAACCCAATTGGCCACTGTTTTGTCCCACCAAGATCTTTACACATCAATAAATCAAACAGATGAATTAGGAGTGGTGTACAAGAAGAAGCAAGCATACGGACAGAAGACTAACACTACATTCTGCATCTAACCAACAAACTAAACTCACCGGGCTTTCCTTCGGGACTTGAAGGGGAATCCGCCAGGAGGCGAAGGTGAGAACTCTATCGGAAGAGCTGGTGGCTCACCCTCACCAGCAAGCATATCAAGCACCTCTGTACTTGATGGGCGGCGAGCTGGTGACCGCTGGATGCAGAGGAGCGCAACTGTAATGCATAGCAGTGCTTGGTCCCGATCAACATCCTGCAGTGCAGGGTCTACAAGATCGAGCAGCCGGCCAACTTGAGCAAGATGCCTTGCCCACGAAATGAGACTCGCCTTCTCAAACTCTGACATTGGTGAGGTTGTCATTTGGAGCGGGCGGCGTCCAGATATAAGAACTAACAACAACACTCCGAAGCTGTAAATGTCACATTTCTCTGACAGAGGCCCTCCGCCACCGTATTCGGGAGCCACATAGCAGACCGTGCCTCGCATGCTCGGTGTGCTGCTCACTGCTCCACCACTCTTGGGCACAAATTCCCCACTGGCCCAATCCCTGCTGCTCCTTCTCACACCGTCGACCCACCAACTGATGCTTGTATTGCCATTGCCATTGCCATTGCTGCTCCTCCGGCTCCAACTTTTCATCATCCAACATCTTGAATGCCCCTTCTCCTCTAAATCACAATCCCTCTCCCACCACTGCAAACCAGACATGGCACCAGCGTCACTCTTCGACTTCGCAAGCGCTCGCCTTTTCTGCTTCTTAGTGAGCTCCTCTGCATACTCCTCACGCCACCACTCTCGCGCCCTACGCTTTGGTTTCTTCCTCTCTGTTGAAGTAACAGGGGTGATTGCAGATGATCCTGCAATCCAATCATTCTTCGGCCTCTCCTTCTTAATCTCAGACCTAATCCATTCCATCACATAGTCCTTAACGCCGCCACTGCCGCCGCCACCACCACCACCATTGTCCTGACGCCACCACCAATCACTCCCAGTTCCTGACCCTGCAGCTCCTCCGCCATTGCAGCTTCGGGCATTGAATCCGCTACCAACACTAGTCTTGTCGCATCCAGAAGTGGACGCGGCCTCTGCAGGAGATGCTGTGGTGAGCACCTCATCATCCTCCGGCGACTTGGCAGCATCGTCTTCCCCATTGACCACGATAGTAGTCACGCTCTCGCCGGCCACTGACACATCCTCGTCACATCCACCGCCGGGATTGCCATTCCCATCCGCATCGGCCCCAATCGCGCCGCTCTCCAGCTCACCCTCCTCTTCGGACCTGATCCGCGCGAGGCCGAAATCTGAGAGGCGGGCGCGGAGGTCGGCATCCAGCAACACGTTGCTGGGCTTGACGTCCCCGTGGATCACGGGCGGCTGCACGACGGAATGCAGGTAGTGGAGCGCGGCGGCGACGTCGCGGGCGACGGCGAGGCGGCGCGGCCACTGGGCCACCAGCTCGGGGCGCTTCTTCCCGATCAGCGCGTCCTGCAGCGAGCCGTTGGGCATGAGGTCGTACACGAGCATCATCCTCCGGCGGCGCGGCTGCGCGGAGAGGGAGTAGGCGAACGGGAGGAGGATGGACGGCGGCGCCCCCGGGACGGCGCAGCCGAGGAGGTGGGAGGCCAGGGAGAGCTCGTTGTGGAACTCGCGCTCGCCCTGGAGGGACCCCGCGGCGTCCATGACCTTGACGGCCACGGGCTGGCCCGACCGGGGCAGCGCGCCGCGGAAGACCGGGCCGAACCCGCCCTGCCCCAGCTTGCTCGCCGCGGCGAACCCCCCCGTGGCGCGCCGCAGCTGCTGGTACGACAGCCTCCGCAGCTCGGCCGCCGGCTGCGCCCCGGCCGCCAAGGCCAGCTTCCGCCGCCTCCGCCTCCGCCACAGCAGTAGCAGCAGCAGCGCGACGGCCACCACCAAGATCAGCGCGGCCGCGGCCGAGCCCCCCGCGGCGGCGGCGGCGGAATCGGGGCGGCGGCGGTGGCTACTCCCCCCGCGGGATCGGAGGTCAACGACGGCGACGGCGACCGGGGTCGGCGACGGGGCGGGCAGCGGGGGCTGCCGCGAGGGCATCGCCGGGTGGGTGGTGGGGGTTTACCGGCCGGGGAGGCCGCCGGAGGAGGTGGGGAAAAGACAAGGGGGGGCCGGGGTGGAGCACCGCAAAGCGAGGCAGCGGACGGGGGCGAAAAGTGTGTTGGCTTTCCACCATCTCCTCCCCAGATGCGTGCGCGCAGCGCGCTTCACTCCACTGGGGGTTCGAGGCCGGGCGGGCGAGGGGATCCTATGCCGGGTCTCTGACCAGTGGGCCCTAGGGATACCGGGACCCATGGGTCGGTGGGGCGGGTAGAAGCCTCACCGATCCGCGCCGCGCCTCGCTCGAGGAGAGAGGGTGGCGTGGCCGCGTGGGTGAGAAGGGAGAGGGAGAAAGTCAGAAAGAGATGAGCCAGCTGGTGCATTTGTAGGTGGGAATGTAGCCCCTGCTCGTTTGACTTATCAGCCACCAGTCAGCAGTATTATTCTCTCAGAACAAATCAGCCACCAGCTACCAGCCAGTAGTACTTTTCTCTCAGAACAAATCAGCACCAGCCAGCCGAACCAGCCAGAACAAATGTAGGATCGGGCTGCGGAGGGATTTAAAGAGCGATTTTAATGAAGGGATGCGGGCCCGGAGGTCAGCATCGTCGGTCAACGCCGATTCGGATCCGGCCGGAGCCCGGACACGGTTTTTTTTACCGACCGTCCGGACAAAACCCCCGCCCGGCGGTTACGGTTTACCGGAGCGGTTTGGGCGGTTACCACTCCAAACCGCTCAAATTCAAATTGTCAAACCAAAACCACAGTTCAAACGGTTCCGAGCGGTTTACCGCACGGTTTGAGCGGTAAACCGCCCGCAGAGACAAAAAAACCGACGCTCTGAAAAATGGTTCTCCGGTGTAAAAAATCAAAATTTTGGCATGAAGTATGCACATATTGGTGCAAAAGACCAGACCAAAGCAACAATTTATAATTACGCATACAAATACAATAGTAATATGCGAGGATACAAATTCCGTAACCATAGCCAATAGTCCATACACCATAGTGTTCATACAAATACAAATACCACATAGATCCATAAGTGTTAATACAAATACCATAGGTCCATAAGTGCTAATAGAAATACCATAGGTCAATAAGTGTTCATACAAATACACCGATCCACTTCAATAAAGTTCAACGGAAGAATGGGAAGACCCCATTTGCGACGTCATCTGGTACTCGGCGGTGGACATCACATTCAAACCTCGCACTCTAAGGAGCTCGGCCTTGTAGTCTTGCCAAGTTTGGCCCGTCCACGCCGCTGTTGTCTCCCACTCCTGAACTAACATAGCGTAAAATTGGGGGTTTCCCATTCGTACACCCATCGCGTCAGTGGCTGCGTGCTAATGTCAGGTATTTGATAGTTAAAAGACTGCGAGTGTGAGGTGTCACTCAAACCGGAGGAAGAAGAGTATTGTGCACTGCTGTAGTCCGTCGCTCCAACCGTTCTCCTCTGCGATTCCGGTGCTCCATGATCGCGATCCTGAGTAGCATGTGTGAATGCAGTCTCGCCTGCAATCAATCATGATTCATAATTAGTACTCATAGTCAGAAATATTAGACATGTGTGTATATGTAGGTCCAATGTATACCTGTGAAATGAATACCACCACCACCACCTTCACTACCACCACTACCGCCTCCGTCTCCGGAAGCACCACCACCAACACCACCACCATCATCATCATCACCACCATCATCATCATCACCACCACCACCACCACCATCATCCGAGCTGCTATCCCCAGTCTCCTGATACGGTGGACTACGCTCAGCCTCGCCGTCTTCAGTGGAGGTGTCGCTGGTCACTTGTTTTCCTCGTTTAGTCTTTGGGTCACCCTTCGTAGGCCCACTCTGCAACTTTCTCTTCCCTAGGTGAGTGTTACCCACATTTCTACGTGCCCAATCACTGATGCACGCATCCCCCGTAGCATCACGTAGATCTGAATTCTTTATATGATCCCTGACAATTTGGGACGGGATAGGGATGTCACCTTCATCATCATCCTCGTCAAGAACTGGATCCCGGTTAGATCTACCATATTTCATTCATTCCCGCAGCGGATTATTGTCATCATAGAATGAAAGATGGGCTAGCTGCTCATGCAAATCACCTTCATCATGCCGGTTGGAGACCTCCTCAAGTCGCAGCCGGAGGTTGTAGTTGACATAGACAGTACCGGAGTGCTTGATCCGAACATCATCCACCACGCCGCTGCATGTGCAAAAAATTTTGTAAGCAAATAATTCGAATAGTGCAATCGACTAGGACATCGCAAAAACTCTTACATGGGTTGTTTTTGGGTCAGTCGCCATTCTCATTGCCATTTCAGTGCTAAAGTCACCAAGCTTCTGGCGAAACACCTCAGCCTCTTGCAATGCCTGCACGGCGGTCTCGACATCCGCCATGCGCCCAAATGCATCCTAGAGCATTCGATACATGTCATTAGTTGGATCCATCGTATACGAAAGGCCGGGATTGAGGACACCAGCTGCAAAATATGAATGAATCCAAATAAGCATAAGTTAAAAGAACAAAAGTGCAATACAACTTCGAAATTGAACAGATATGTGCATTATCACCTGCCCCAACATACGTGCCGAGGTACACGTCACGAATCCTCGAGTCGAGAATCTTCTCATACTCTTTGTATGTTGACACATTTCTTCCAAAGAAAGACTAACGCATTTTTGCATTGCTGGTAGGCATACACAACCTCACACAAGTTTGGCTTCTTGTCCCGATCAGCGAAGCGAAGCAACTGGTATACTGGTTGAACAGAGTCAATGATATATTTCAATCCATCCCACCACTGCATACTTGACAACCTAGTATGAGCAAATCGACCTTCTTCGGTATCCATCCACTTGCTGTGTAAAAACTCAGGAGATGCCATCCACTGCATGAACGCCTCATGTTTCCGATAGAAGCTATCTAGGAACATGTAGTTGGTCCCAAATCGAGTGGCATTCCACTTGACCAACTCACCACCAATTGCTTTCCTCATCATATCATTCAACTGACCATGATTGTGTAACCAAGTTGAGATCCGCTTGCATGTTGTGATCGTACCTTTATGCTCATACCTGTCACCGATATCCTTCAACATCAAATTGACGGTGTGTGCTAGACAAGGTGTCCAAGCTATGTGTTCATACTCCTTTGATATTTCCCTGCATGCTTTCTTGTAGTTCAAGCCGTTGTCGGTGACTATATGCACAATATGCTCCGAGCCAATCTCGTTCACCACCTTCCGAATCTCCTGAAAAAAAAGTACAACATTTAGTAACCTCGAACACATACTAAATATCAAAGTGTCAAAGGCGCATGTTTAGGGGTTACCATCTTTAGGAAAGCATGATCTTGACATTTTCCAGATGCATCAATAGACTTGTGGAACCACGTGACCCCATTGCAATATATCAAAAAGTTGATAACACTCATCTACGTCGGGCCAGTCCAAGAATCACACATCAACGTGACGCCAAATAGTGGCCAGTCATTCTGAAACTTTGTGTACCGATCCTTCAAGTTTTTCTCATTCTGATCAAGGTACTTGCCATCAATTTCCTTTCCACTGGGGGACATGATTCCTTCACCTGCAACCATATGGCAATAATGAGAATAGATACAGAAATTTATGATCATATACGTGTCATTCCAATGAAAGAAAACTTACCCCACTTCTGGGTTTCTCTGACCGCGCTAACAAAGTATGGATTATCAGCCTGTCTCCCAGGTACTCCCGCGATATGAAAAAACTTTGACCAAGCTTTACCAATAGCTTCCTTTGCATTCTCACCCTTCTTTGTCCACGAGCCTGTATCAATTCTTGGCTGCACCATTCCTCTTCTCATACCCGTAGCCAAGTTGTAGTCTTCCACCACCACCACAGGAGTCTCCCTCCGCGAACCAGCTCTTCTAAACATCCTCTGTAGAGGATTCCCCCCACCAGAACCACTACCCCCTCCATGCTCGTATTGACCTCCTCTCCCTAACACCTCCTGACGGTACTCTTCTTCCGCTCTCGATAGGCGGATGGCACGCTGCACCTCATCCTCCTCATCATATTCACCAGCGGGAATGTTTCCCTCCGCTGCAACCTCCTCCTGTCTCAACCTCGCTCGAGCCCGATCTTTAGTTGTCTTCCTAGCCCTCTCAATGTCACGCTGAAAATACTCCTTCACATCTGGTGGCACTTTCCTACAATGGAGCACCGCCGACCCGACCCCAGCCAAATGTTGTTTCAATCTTGTTGCACCACCTCCTCCTTTCAGAGTCTTACAATAATTGCATCGCCATCCGGGATGTATATTCTCACCATGTTGCCACACAAGATCTTGCGACCTGCCCGACATTTTCTACCTGCGTAAATGGAAAAACAAAAATAAATCAATCTCATAAATAAAATCTACGATCCTACGTTATACAAATATACACCTAAATCAAACCTACCTAAGTGGTTAAGTCATATACACTTATACAAACACATATCAATCACACATTCACACCTAAATAAAATCTACCTAAATCATATATGCACCTTAATACTCAAATGTACCTAAATCCAAAATACAACTAACACCTAACTCAAATGTACCTAAATCCTAAGTCATTATTATTCATACACTCATACCTAAACCTAATACATATAAATCAAATCCTAAGTCATACCTACAATCATAATACATATAATCAATTGAAAACAACATCAAATCCTACCTAAATAAGAGGTTTAGGGGCTTACCTTTAAGGCGTCGCTTGCCGGCCGGCTTACCGCCGAGCTGGGGCGGCTTACCGCCCAACCGGGCTGGTCCGCTGCAGCAGCCGCGGTTAGCCGCGGTAGATCCCGCCGGGCGCGGCTTACCGCTAGAACCGCGTGGCTAACCGCGGTCGACGCGCGGTTCGACGGCCGGGCGACAACGGAACGCGGCCTGGGGGCGGACGGCGCGCGGACTGGAGGGTAGGGGAGGGGATGCGGTCGAAATGACCCCCCCATCCAATGCTAGGGTTTTGCCCTCCCCCCCCCCGATTGGGCCGAATGGGCCTTAGTAGGCCGGCGGTTTTTTTTTCTTTTTCTTTTTTCGTTTAACTTCCAACGCCTGAAAACTATAATAAATGAGCGAAAATTTGAAAATTTTTTGACACCATTAGATTCGTGGGGACTTGATCTATTTTTAGGATTTTTTTTTGAATTTTTTTAAAAAAAATTCAAATTCACAATTTTGAATCCGGCCGGAACCGTAACCATGCCGCAGCGGTTCGCGCGGTTACGATCGGTTTGGCGAACCATGAGCCCGGAGGGGTGCGGTCAAGGAGCCACCACGGTGTGCTTCTGCTTCTGCTCTGCTGGGAAGAATCAAGAATGACATCCCTCACGAAGTAGTCAGGAATCCAATTCGGACTTTATTTAGTTGTGTGAAGAAATTTGTCGAAAATATGTCATATCGAGTTTATCGATGTTAATTAAGAGGATTAAATATGATATAATTATAGAATTAATTACACAGATGAACTGAAAATCACAAGACGAACCTATTAAGCTTAATTAAGACATCATTAATAGATGTTCACTATAGCACCATATTGTCTAATCATAGTCTAATTGGCTCCAATAAACTCATCTCGCGTATTTACCTGAGGTTATGAAATGAGTTCTTAGCATAAAAACATCCTATGTGACAGATGAACAATAGAAACTTACCGATCTAAAAAGGCTTTTTATGCACTCGAAATGCGTCGTACATGAAACTTTGAGTCAAACAATTGGCACACGCACGACCCATGGCATGATCGGTTTGGGTCGGATTTTTTTCAAACGGGTCGAGTCGAGTCAGACGGTCTATGATCATGTTTACTTGAACTCGTGTCGCCGGACTAAAGTATCTTTCAGATTTGTTTCCTGTAAGCACCTATTGTGAAATGAATGAACAGTGAATGAACAGTAGAAGGATTGAATTGATTGGAGGGGGTGGACCCCACTATTTATGTACAGCGAAGGGGCACATAGGCACCCTTTCGGGATGAGGCGGTAGTTGCCTCTTAATTACATCATTAATCCTAATTACATGATTAGAGTAATTGATCACTAATTACTGTGTTTCACAACACTCCCCCCTTGATCAATTGCTTTATTTGATCTTGATGTAATCCTTTCTTCAATCATCCTTGAATATTATCTTGTAAAACTCCTCCAAACCCCTTTGGGAAAAATCTTGAGGAGAAACCAATCTGTGAGTATATGCCACTAAAAACTCCTTTTAAACCCGGTGGGAAAAATAAGGAGAAAAATGATATGACATATTTGATTATTGTCTCATTTGATACTTATATGAGAAAAACCTTTGAGAAGGAAAACCTCATAAGTTTAGAGAGCAATTTAGTTATGATCTGAGGATCATATTTGAATACCCTTCTCCAAAAACGTGATGGAAAAATATGAGAAGGTATTATTATATTACCTTTTAAAACCTCTAGAGGGAAAAATAAGGTAATCTTGTATTGATATTGCCTCATTAAAACCTTTATGAGAAACCTTTATAAGGAAAAACTCATATAGGGAAAAGAGTACAATTTTCATAATCAGAAGATTATGTATAGGTTATATCAAAGGGAATCTCCCCCCGATTCTTGCAAATATTTAAGTTGTTGCATACCAATTCCGGAAACATATTTCTGGAACAATGATGTTGGTAGTGACTTTATGAATAAATCTGCAAGATATTCACATGATTTAGTTTGCAAGATTTCTATCTCTCCTTTCTTTTGTAATTCTTGATGATAGAATAGTTTAGGACCCATATGTTTTGATAGGTTGCTTTTTATATAACCTGCTCTCATTTGTGCAATACAAGCAGCATTATCTTCATACATCATGGTAGGATTCATGATCGAACCTATACCACATGATTGTTGTATGTGCTTAATCATTCTACGAAGCCATACACATTCACGTGATGCTTCAAATAATGCAATTATTTCAGAATGATTTGTGGATGTGGCTACTAGAGTTTGTTTTGATGACTTCCATGATATAGCCGTTCCACCATGTAAAAATACAAAGCCTGTTTGGGGTCTGTTTGGGATCTGGCTTCATGGGGATCAGATAAATAGCCAGCATCAGAATATCCAATCAATGTTTTATCTTGGTTAAATTTGTAAAATAATCCAAGATCTATAGTGCCAATAAGATACCGGAAGATATTCTTAACTCCCGCCCAATGGCGTTGTGTTGGAGCAGCGTTGTATCGAGCTAGCAAGTTTACCGCAAATGCAATGTCAGGCCTTGTGCAATTTGCGATATACATTAGCACTCCTATGGCACTGAGATATGGAACCTTTGGGCCCAATACCTCTTCATCTTCACCTTTAGGTCTGAATTGATCTTTATCAACTTCAAGAGAGCGAACGACCATAGGTGTTTTAGATGGATATGATTTATCCATATTGAATTTCTGTAGAACTTTTTGGATATAAGCAGACTGATGTACTAAAATCCCTGTTGGGAGGTGCTCAAGTTGTAAACCTAAGCAAAATTTGGTTTGACCCAAATCTTTCATTTCAAATTCCGTCTTAAGATGTTTGCGTGCTTCATCTATATCTTGTCGAGTCCCAATGATATTGAGATCATCAACGTATACAGATATAATGCAAAATCCAGTTGAGGATTTCTTGATGAATACACATGGGCAATCATCATTGTTGGAAAAACCATTCCGAAGAAGGAATTCCTTTAGTCGGTTGTACCACATTCTTCCCGACTGCTTTAAGCCATATAATGACTTTTGAAGTTTTACACAATACATGTTGTGTGAATGATTCTTGTTCGGGATATCAATTCCTTCCGGAACTTTCATGTAGATATCCAAATCTAGTGACCCATAAAGATATGTTGTCACTACGTCCATGAGATGCATGGATAGGCCTCTTTGAGCTGCCAATGATATTAGATATCGGAATGTTATACCACTCATAACTGGAGAATATGTTTCATCGAAATCGATGCCGGGTTTCTGCGTGAACCCTTGTGCTACAAGTCTCGCTTTGTATCTCACCACCTCATTATTTTCATTCCTTTTATGGACGAAAATCCATTTCGATCCCACAGGAAAAATGTGACGAGGAGTAGGCATCACTACGGAGAATACCTCTCGTTTCTTGAGCGAGTCTAATTCTGCCTTGATTGCTTCCTTCCATTTGACCCAGTCGGAGCGCTTGATGCACTCTGCCATGGACTTAGGTTCTGGATCAATACGAAGGTCATTTGCAATCTTTGTGGCAAAGTAAATGTCGACATTTGTAGTCTTTCTGTTGTATGATTCTCCAAAATCAATATAATTAATGGAAATTTCTTGTACCCCAAGTGACTCATCTTGATTTCCCTCAACGATTGAGTCTGGGTCTTCCGATGTCCTAGCACTTATATTATTTTGTGCACTTGTGCTAGGTATGTGATGTATCTGTTGAACATCCATATTGTTTGGATTTACATTATCCACTTGGTGCCTATCAACTTGATGTTGATCTGCATTTATTACTTTGGAAGTGACCTTCCTTGTTTTCCGCGGAGGATTTGTTGTAGCCTTATCCTTTGTAATAGTACTTCTCCCCCTCTTATTTTGATTTAGGAGTTGTCGAGTAGGAATTGCTACTCTCTCTGGTACATTTACAGTAGGATTATGTGATTTAGTGACACCTTTGTAGTCAGTAAATGCTTCTGGCAGATTATTTGCAATGTTTTGCAAATTGATGATCTTCTGAACCTCACGTTCAGATTCTATAGTACATGGATCATAGGACTGAATACCCATGGTATTCCAATTTATTTCTTGGCATTCTGTTTGGTACTTGTCTCCCCCTAATGCCGGGAAATTGTTCTCATCGAAGATGCAATCAGCATACCGGGCAGTGAATAAATCCCCTGTAAGAGGTTCAAGGTACTTGATGATTGACGGTGATTTGTACCCAATATATATCCCTAATTTCCTATGGGGGCCCATTGATGTATGCTGCGGTGGTGAAATCGGTACGTATACAGCGCAACTGAATTTTCGCAGATCGGAAATACTTGATTGATTTCCACGTACTAACTGCAACAGGGAAACCGTATTGTATGCAGTAGGTCTTATTTGAATCAAATCAGCGGCGTGTAAGACCGCATGACCCCAACATGATGTTGGTAAATTGCAATTCTATAATAATGGTCTAGCAATTAACTTAATTCTCTTGATAAGAGATTCGGCTAAACCATTTTGTGTATGTACATAAGGAACAGAATGTTCCACATTTATGCCTAGAGCCATACAATAGTCATTGAAGGCATGTGAAGAAAATTCAGCGGCATTGTCCATCCTGACAGTCTAGATAGCATATTCAGAGTGATGTGCTCTTAATTTGATAATTTGAGCAATGAACCTTGCAAAAGCATGGTTTCTTGTGGACAATAAACATATGTGGGATCATCTTGTAGATGCATCAATAAGTACCATGAAGTACCTAAATGGTCCGGTTGATGGGTGAATGGGACCACAAATATCTCCTTGAATGCGTTCAAGGAATTGTAGTGGTTCAGCCTTTATTTTAAGATAAGAGGGTCTTAAAATTAATTTCCCCATGGCACATGCGGTGCACACAAAATCTGATGGTTTAGGAAATTTGAAGTATTTAATTTGTGACCAATTGAATTGCCGATAATTTTTCTCATCATCCCTATGCCGGGATGACCAAGGCGATCATGCCAAATCTTGAAGATATCAAGATTTTGAAAAATTACCTTGTATGCAACATGTTGTACGGGTTTGATGTATGTGTAATACAATCCAGATGATAGTGAAGGAATTTTCTCAAGCAGTCGCTTGTTATATCCGTCATTTTTAGTGATGAATAGATATTCATCTTTGTTGTCACTATTTGTTTCTACATGGAAACCATTGCAACGGATGTCTTTGTAACTCAATAGGGTACGAGTTGAATAGGGATACAGGAGTGCATCCTCAATTACTATTTGAGTACCCATAGGGAGAACAATTGTGGCCCGTCCGAAACCAACAATTATAGCATCGCGGCCCGCGATAGTTGTGACATTTCCTTTACTCTTTTTGAGAGTTTGGAAATATTTAAGTTCTCTGAGTATGGTGTTAGTTGTGCAACTATCCACCAAACAAAGTTCTTCCTCCATTTGGATTGTCCCCGTAGGATAATCTAGAATGAGTAATTTAAATTATAAGATTTTGACTCATAGATTATATAATACATACTTTATTCAATAGGTATCATAAGTAGCATATGTCATACAATACTTTGTGACAACAAATATTTACAACACAATTATTACATAAATATGGCTATAGAACGAAGTTCTTTTAGACTATAGAACGAAGTTCTTTTTCGGGAGCATAAAGACTAAGACATGTCTCCAAACATGTCATTGGATGGTCCATCCACTAGCATGTTGTCGGTGTTGTCGATGCTATCGATCATCATGTCGTCAGTGCTGAAGAATTCATCCACTTGCATTGGATCCTTCTCCGTGTTGTGTTCCGCGGGAACATCCTTGGAGCAACTGGCACCCGGAGTAAGCGTGGTGAAGTGTGCTTCAAACTTGTTTCCATGAACTTGCTTTGCAGCATACTTTTGGTAGAGATCAACCAAATGCTTAGCGGTGTGGCACTTTCTAGTTGTGTGGTTGTGACAACTACATCTTTGACAAACTTGAGAGTTGTCATTGTTACTAGATTTCTTGAAAGTGTCCTTTCCTTTGTGAGAACCTTTGCCTTTCTTGAAATTCTGCTTCTTCCCTTTTCCATTGAAATTCTTTTTGAATTTCTTACGACCAAACTTTTTATTGTTACTCTAAGCATTGAAATGAACTTCAGGCAGAGGTGATGCACCCATAGGGCGCATTTGATGGTTCTTTGTTAAGAGCTCATCATGTTTTTCCGCTTGAAGTAAATCGTATATTAAGTCAGATTATTTGTTGTAGTTGTGGCGGCGGTATTGCTGTTGCAATATCCTATTAGCAGGGAGAAATGTAGATAGAGTTTTCTCTGTCATTTCTGCATCATCCAAAGGTTGATTACAGAAATGAAGCTTGGTGGAAATCTTGTGAACTGCAGAATTATATTTTGCAACAGATTTGAAATCCATCAGACGGAGTAGAGACCACTCCTGTCTTGCTTCGGGCAGAATAATAATTTGTTGTTGATCATAGTGTTCTTTGAGAGAATCCTAAAGTTTCTTAGGATCATCTTCCATGATGTACTCAGCTTTGAGATCATGATGAAGGTGATGCCTTAGAAAGTGCAAGGTTGCGTACTTGTGATTGACTGGGATAGGATTTTGTGGATCATGTTCATTAATTATGTTGATGAAACATTTGGCTGTAAGCACAATTTTCACATCCATAGCCCAAGTCAGATAGTTGCTACCATCTGCTGCAAGTTCAGTGAAGTCTTTGTTATGTATTTTAGCCATTTTCCTACATGAAGAACCATATAGGATTAATTTACGGAGGTAAATTTGTATTGTAAAGAAGCAAAATTATGCATGTAAGATGAGTCTCACAAAAATTAAGGTATAGGACATTATAATTCCTGTAGGAATAATTTGACTTGTTAGTCATTTAATATTTCGTCCATATATATGAAATTTGGATATACACATTGAAGGTAATCATCATAAATATGTAGACCTCTTAGTGATGAGCAAAAGCTGCCTAAAAGCGCGGATCTCAGGGCAAATAAGCTCTTGTAAAGAACTTATCGCAGCCAGCGCCTAGGTCGCATCACCTTGTGTTATTCTCAAATCATATGTATAGGCCTTAATTTGAATTTTGCTTAATTTTCTATTTAATATAGAAAAATTGATTAAGTGATTATGCAAAATAAAATGAATTGCATAAATAAGAATTGTTCTAACACCTAAAAATGATCTGCGGATCATTAACATGCATAATTACTGTGGTAATTATAACATCCAAGTTACATAGGTATGAATACCGAAGGGTACATAACACAATGTGCTTGACAACACATATTTACAGAACAATTCAGGGTCTAAAACGTAAAAATACAGAACTGATAATTCTGAAAACGTAAATAGATAATAGCCTGAGGGATTATTGGTAAATTCAGGGGGTCGGTTAAACTTTTCAGAAGTTGGAGGGGGTCCGCTGGACTTCTGCAGCGTGGAGGAGCAGTGTGGCCCGTTTAAGCCTGCGGGCTTTCCTTTTTTTTCTTTTCTTTTGGCCTGTTGGCCTGCGGACGGTTTGTGGGCTGGCTTCAGCCTGCTAGCGGCCCGTTGCGGCCCACCGCGGGTGGCCCGCGTATAAAAGGAGATGGGGCGGTTGCTTTAGGGTTTCCTAGGGGAAAACCGCCGCCGCTGCTGGATGCAGATGCCGGCGTTGCCGGCGCCGACGGTGGCTGGCCGGCCGGCGGTACGCGGGTCCGGCCTCCTCCATTGCTGCTTCGCCTCCCCCTCCTTCTTCTACTCCTGTTCGCCCTCTCCCACTGTTGTGCCGTCCGCCCCCTCCCTGTAGGGCCGGCCATGGCCGGCCGTCGACTGATGGTCGGCGTTCAAGCCTCGGGGTTGGAGAGCCCCAAGGCGACGGGGCTCCAGGTCCCGCGGCGGAGGCCGGGACGACGGTCAACGGCGGCGACGTGACCGAAGATCTGCGCCGGAGATGGGCCCGCCTCGGTGGTCGCCGACGACGCGGACGGAGGTCCGCTGGCGTTGTTGAAGAAGGGCGGCGTTCCCCGGCGGGCCGCCATGGTGCCGATGGTGAAGCTCGGGTGGACCGCCGTCGAGGTTCCGGCAAGGCCGGGCGACATGGCGGCGGCCGTGAAGGAACGGATGGCCGGTGGGCCGGCCTGAGGGCCGAAGCCGGCGACGGCGACGTCGCCGGCCGTCTCGCCCGTCTCTGCCACCAGTAAGTTCATGTCAGGGATGACCCCCACCCCTTCTTCCTGTGTTCCAGGGTGACGAAGGCGAAGGAGCAGTGGACGGCGAGGCGGTTCCACTGGCGGCGTCGGTGTCGGAAGGCGTGCTGTTGCCGGGGCGAAGCGAAGGACCAGGCCAGTGGTGTATGGCGGTGTCGCTGTCCTGGTACGCTCGGAGGAGCGGTTGGTGCTCACCGTCGGCGAGAGTTGGCGCGGTGGAGGAGAACGACATCCTCGGCGACCACGGCGTCCACGACGACTTCCTCGACCACGGCGGCCGAAGGTCCGGCGGCCATGGCGCCCACCACACGTACAGAAGCAGCAACGGCCACGGGTTGTGTCGACAGGAATGGCAAGGTAGGTTGCCATGGGGGTCTCGATGAAATGCAGTGTTGGTTCCAGGCTCACCCTTGAAGGAGGCCGGCAGTTTGTCGCCGGCGAGGCCCTGAGGCCTCTGTACTTTCTTCTTTCTCGGCGAGTTGTTGTTCTCGGCGAGTTTCGCTCAGTGTGTAGTGCAAGTGCTGATGACGTATTGTGAAATGAATGAACAATGAATGAACAGTAGAAGGATTGAATTGATTGGAGGGGGTGGACCCCACTATTTATGTACAGCGAAGGGGCACATAGGCACCCTTTCGGGATGAGGCGGTAGTTGCCTCTTAATTACATCATTAATCCTAATTACATGATTAGAGTAATTGATCACTAATTACTGTGTTTCACAACAACACCAACGATACAAAGCTTGCTTTTGGATAAACTAAAGTGCCATAGGAATGGAAATATTTAGAATCATTTGTAAGATTTGCAAATAAGAAGCTGAGCATCTTCAATAATTTACCAAATCAGGTTGATATTTTTGATTTTTGACAAAAAAATGCTTAAAACACTCCTCTCATAGTTGGGTAAAGGACTTGGCAATTTTTGACAATTTGGGAAAAATCTGCATCCATTGTGTAAATATACGCGTGTGTACTCACCTTGGCATCGGCTTTGCTCACCGCGGGAAGCCAGGTGAGATGGTGGAAAAAGAAATAAAGAATAGAGAAGAGTTTCTAAGAATGTAAGAGAGAGAAATATTTGACAAGTTAAAAATAGCAAATTTTTGCAGTTGCATTCTTTTTTTAATTTGACAAATCTTTTAGAACTTGACAAATCATAAGATTTACCAAGTTAAAAATAGCAAACTCTTAAAATGAATATTATTAACTTTTTGCCATCTTTACGAAGTGCCTTGTCAATGACTTAGCTGGCCTACTGGTCAGTGATAGGTGATTAAGGGGGTGTTTGGATTCCCGATGCTAAAGCAAATTGTCTAAATTTTAGACAGTTTAGGGATTGAAGTTCCAAATAACCTCTCTAAAAAGTGTCAAACATCGTTTTAGCACCTTTGACATCAAATAGGTGCTAAAAGGAGCTAAAAGGAGAAGTTTTCTTTCCATGCCCTAAGTAACCTCTCTTTTGGACACTTTTTAGACATTTTATTTTGAACTTTAGACACTTGATCCAAATATGCCCTAAGTGACACCCGGATGACAAAAAGTCAAAGAACTTCTTTTACGGGTGGCAAAAAATTAAGTACACATAAAGGATGAAGAACAGTTAAATAATCTTCATCTCCCAAACAATGCAGGTTGTGATGTCAAATAGGAGCAATACAAATATACAACATAGTAGTGTGCATAGGACACTTTAGTACTTTACCATACCATGTAACCGACCCTTTTCTCGCTGGGCATGGTCCGCCTCCTCGTAGGATCAGTGGCAATTTGTTCTCTCCTGATTCCAGCCCAAGCAATGAAGTGATGCCCTTTTGCTCTTTTTCCAGCAAAGTGTAAAGGGTCAATGAAAGCAATGGTTCTTTTTGCCCATGTCCCGTGACCCTTCCCTTTTTTCTTTTGTCTTCTTTTTGGTCAACCTGCTATTGGCGGTATGTTATGCAGACCCTGACCCTTCACCCTTTTTCCGAGCTACTCCCGTGCCCGTGCCCTCCGGGGTCCAAACGTCAGCGACCACGTCACCGTGTTCTCTGTCATCGGAGGATTCCGTTCCAATGAATTCCGATTTTTAGCCACATAGCCCAGGTGTTAACACCAGCCTAGCAGCCTGGTTAACACATTGAGACAATTGGACTCTGCATTGGCCGGCTTTGCACCCGTGGAATCGAAGGCTCACCAATAACGCGCAAAGGGCATTGCACAGATCTAGCCATGCAATGTTCGCCGTGGCAACTTTCATCGATCGGACGCCATTGCATGTCGCCCTCTCTCTCTCTCTACATTTTTTCATGCGAAAAAATCGGCCCCAAATGGAGGGTTAGCAGTAAAAACAATTTGGAGAGAGGGGATCGCCATCGATTCGATCCAATAATTTCCGTACGCAATTGCCAATTTCACTTCATCTTTTTCTTCCTCCCCTGTTCCTGGCACGTTGCGGAAGGGGAGAGGCGGGATGGGGTTCATATCGGGAGTTATAATGGGGGTGATCGTCGGCGTCGCCCTGATCGCCGGCTGGGCACGCTCCATGGCTCGCCGCGCCGCCAAGCGCAGCAGAAAGGCAAGTGCTACGGCTATCATTCCGATTCGATCTCTCTGTACAAAAGTTTCTCTCTTCGTATTTTCGCCTTTCGTTAACCGTTCTCGATTTTCTCTCTGATCGTTTTGTCAATGAAGATATGGCTCTAGTTTTGTAAATGTCCGCTGATTTGCCGCAATAGGATCGAACCGACATAGCCCATAGATTGGTACTTCAGACTCAAGAACATCGCGTGTGTTTGTTGTTGGTGATTTGTCTTGAAAGCGGATGTCTCTTCACTGTAAATTTCGTTTCATCTGAGTTTATGGGGTTAAATCTGTACGTCTTAGTTTACAATAAATTTCACAGTGATACATTTTCAAACAGGCTGCAGATATCTATTCACTGGGATCTCTCAACCGTGAAGACGTGAAGAAAATATGTGGAGAAAATCTCCCCAAGTGGATATCATTTCCAGAATATGAACAGGTGGAATGTTGCTTGACGTTCTTTTCATGTAGCTATGAATCATGGCACTGTAAAATGCCATTGCTGTACCGGCTACAGTGTAAAATTGATCATTTCCATTTTCCAGTCCTAACGAGTACAGCAAATGTTCTCTGAACTTTTATTGGTGTAATTGATAGACAGCTGGAAAATGAAACATACACTATTCCATAGCATGCAGTTGTTTCCGCTATGCCCTGTTTGATTTGTTGCTTGCATGCTTACCTTGGTACATTTTTTGGATTTTTCTTTCAGGTCAAATGGCTCAACAAACAATTGAGCAAGCTTTGGCCATTTATTGAAGAGGTAAGATAACTCCTTGGGATGAAGACACTTCTATGTTAAGAAACAGACAGACACTTTGCTTTGGCCATTTTGTTGTCAAGAACTGTTGTGATTTGCAGTCGCATCTAATTGCAGGCAGCAACCATGGTTATCAGGGATTCCGTTGAACCTATACTTGATGATTATAGACCGCCAGGGATATCCTCACTGAAGTTCAGCAGACTCTCCCTTGGGACCGTCCCACCGAAAATAGAAGGTAGCTGAGACAAATGTTATCGATTTCAGAGCTATGTGCTCTCACAAAATCAAGCTATGACATATCATATTCTGTGTTCAGGCATTCGAATTCAGAGTTTTAAGGAAGGGCAGATTACAATGGACATGGACTTCAGGTGGGGTGGGGATCCAAATATTATTCTTGCAGTCGAAACACTTGTTGCTTCACTTCCCATTCAGGTTTGTTTGCCACAAAACTGTGGCCAAAAGCGAGATTATCATTAATTTCCCACATTCTTATTAAAATTGGTGCTGAATATTTTCATGAAAGGCACATATAAAATAATTTACCATGTGGACTGATATTCATAGTGCCACTGTGCCAGCTTAAGAAAACCAAGTAAAGAAAGAGGCCATCCAAATTCTATTTTGCCTAGACACTGGTACAATTAATTGCCTGCAGTACAAGAATTTATGTTACACTTATCTAAAAACAGGAAGTCATGTTTAAACTGCAGCTTTTGTTTCAATTTGATACTAACTAGTTAACACTTACTCCTTTTTATTTTTGCCTACGTATACAGTTTAAGACCCTTCAAGTGTACACCATCATCCGTGTGGTCTTCCAATTGTCGGACGAGATACCATGCATCTCTGCTGTTGTTGTTGCTCTTCTGGCAGATGTGTGTTTCTTTTGACTACTCCATAGTCAGGCTTAACTTTTAAATTCTAGCTCGAAAACCCTTCTATGAGAAAAAAAAAACTTTCTTTTTTGTTTCAATAGCAAGGAACTGGCTTTATTCCTTTGCAATATATTTGTTTTGACATGCGTGGTTTCCTTGCAATTGCAGCCAAAACCGAGAATCGACTACATTCTGAAAGCCGTGGGAGGAAGCCTGACCGCCATGCCTGGGCTTTCAGACATGATTGACGTATGACATGATTTTTTCTTTCTTTTTCCCCCTTTGTTTCATATCTGTCTACATTTGCAGGAAAAAAGATCACATTTGCCTGTTATTTTTCTGTAGGATACAGTTGCGTCATTGATCACTGACATGCTCCAATGGCCACATAGAATTGTTGTTCCGCTGGGTGGAGTCGACGTGGACGTCAGGTTAAACAATCTGTCACAGAAATTCATTGGTCTGTCGACTCAAAGAACATGTTGGGATGACAGATGAATCTCGTGCTCTCTTGTGCAGCGATCTTGAGCTGAAGCCACACGGGAGGCTCACCGTCACGGTGGTGCGCGCGGAATCCCTCAAGAACAAGGAACTCATCGGCAAATCCGACCCCTACGTGGTCCTATTCATACGCCCAATGTTCAGAGAGAAGACCAGGGTCATCGACGACAACCTCAACCCTCAGTGGAACGAGACTTTCGAGCTGATCGCCGAAGACAAGGAGACGCAGTCTCTAATTCTAGAGGTTCCTCACTTGTTTCCTTCCAAATAGAAAGCAAGTAGATAGAGGAGGTGGCCAGTGGCCTGAATTTTCTTTGCGCTTTAAGGTGTTCGACGAGGACAATATGAAGCAAGACAAGAGGCTGGGCATCGCCAAGCTGCCCCTGATTGATCTGAGGATGGAGACCGTGCAGGAGGTGAACTTGCAGCTGCTGTCGTCGCTGGACACGACCAAGGTCAAGGACAAGAAGGACAGAGGCGTGCTCACCATCAAGGCAAGAATCCCATCTCCTTGCCATTGTCGCCGCATTCGTGTCGCCGCGCCCGGTTATCTGACGTTGCTTTGGCAAGCTATTGCAGGTGGTGTACCACGAGTTCACCAAGGCGGAGGCGATGGCGGCCCTGGAGTTGGAGAAGCAGGCCGTGGAGGAGCGGCGGAAGGTGAGAGGCGAGACGGCGGCCGTCAGCGGCGCCGCGGACGCGGCCAGCGGCGTGGCGTCCACGGTCACCAACGTGGCCGGCACGGGCGTCGCGGTGGCCGGCACCGTGGCCGGATCGGGCATCAGCGCTGCCGGCTCGGGCGTCGGGATGGTGGGCACGGGCATCGGCGCCGTGGGCTCCGGAATAGGCGCGTTCGGCAGCGGGCTCAGCAAGGCCGGCAAGTTCGTCGGCCGGACCGTCACAGGACCTTTCAGCAGCGCCAGGCGCAGTGCCAGCAGCGTCCCCAACGTCGATGATTAGGCTGCTAGTTTTGTCTGTCAGATTTCCAAAACCTTTAGGCTTTGCTTTGATTTCATTATGTCACAGGTTTACAACAGCAGTCGGCAGAGTTTATCTTACGCGTGTAGCCTCTAAGATTGTACTTTGGGTCTGAAGTACTTGCACTTTGGATTTAACCGAGCTTCCAGTTCCAGGTGCGGCCAACAGAAGAAAAAAATTGACTGGGTACATAAACTGGGTACATAATTGCAGGAGATTAATCGTAACGTAAATAGCACTTTTTTATTGGCAATGGACACAATGGAATGTTTAACCTTCGATACAGTGCTTATTTATATCCAAGATACACATCGCCCAATCGGCAACTACTTATTAGCATCATACAAGATGTGTTGCCAACCAACCAAAAAAAATCCCCCTGCACTCTTCGTAGCTAAAAAGACCGGAAAAATGATGCAGTTTCGTCCCAAGCTTAAACAAGGGACAGGAGGTTTATGATCCTTCCAAGACAACAGATGAAAAAATGATTGTTCTGGGAACCCCCAAGACTTTACAACGGCTACAATAAATACAAATGGTCCGACGAGCTCAATCTTCCTCCTCACGGATCAGCGCGAAAGAGAATGGTGCAAACTTGTAACCATCACCTTCGTAAAACTTGTTCTGGAACTCCACCCAGTGAAGCCTCAGCGCGTGAAGGAATGCACTCAGAGTCTCCATAAGAAGCAAGACACCAATCGTGGCAAAGATGAAGATGATGACGCCAAGAATAAGAAAAATAATGTTGTTCATCCTACAAGAGCAAACATTTAAATTTCAGGGCGAGAATTATTTTAAAGAACTCGACAGATATTTCTTCGCTTACCTCCACGTCAGCATGAGAACTTTATCATAGAATACCGTGGACAACTCCGAGTGTGCAAGACTGCAGGGATGATATCAGTTGCTCATTAGCAGCTAGTGCGGCAAATAATGAATAAGTATGGAATGGTGAGTAGGTGAGGATGTGTTTGAAGATACAGCTTAAAGTAGCATACCTCAGAGCCCAAAGACGAAGGTATGAAGCTGTGTTTGAGACTGCACCAAGAACAAATTCAATTGTGTGGATCAGTTGGTGAACGAAAACTTCGCTAAACTCAAACTCCTCATGGTCGTGCGATTCATCATCATGATGTTCCCCCAACTCTGCTCCCACTGATTCATCAGTACCCTGAAGCATAGCGTATTGGTGGCCTTGATGCCTCTGATTGAAAAGAAGAAACAGAAAAACAGTCAGTGTTAAATTAAACTGCATCCATAAAGCAACATTACAGAATGTGGGAAGTATATAAACATACTCGCTCATGTTGCCTCTTCAAAAGAAATGGCTTTGGAATCAACATCCAAGGCACAGACACAAAAGCAAGTAGAAGCAGAACAAGCTGCATAGGAAAAGGAAAATTGTTATGCACAATTGGTTGGTTCACGGAGGGGCGTTATCAATAAGGAAATATATATATATATATATACCTGCACTGTCTTCTGGCCACTAAATAACTGGTTCTCCCCAAGCTCAGCTGTTGGGCTAAGAAACATGTAGATCATAACATGGTACAGATCTGCTTTTGACCCCGTGCACCACTTAATAATGATAAGCAAGGACAGATAACCAAATAAGCTGTTCAAGAAAATCAGCTGGGGAATGAACTGGTACCTGTTTCAAAAGAATACAATTAGGCCCATTTGAATCCTTAGAATTAAAGTCCATTCTAATATAATTAAGCTAATATAGTTGTATGTGGAATATATTTGTATATTATTGTTGGTCATATGGGAGAGATACTTATGTGCTGCACTTCTGCTATAGGGAAGCAAGTCAAAGAGAATGCTATAAGTTGCACATTAGAAACATAACATGAGGATCTAAAGAATCAATTTCCATCTCCCACCCTCATGAATTTAAGATAGGCTATATCTAAACTTTGGAAAGTTGTGGAATGCCAAATTACAAAATAATTAGCCTACTTCATACAGTACATTCTAATTCCTTCAAAATGAAGGGATCCAAAAGGGGCCTTAGAATAATCATAATCTAGTGATTGTACCAAAGATTATGAACGGATAAACTACTTAATGATTGTTATTGATCCGCATCTCAAAATAGAATGACATTGTCTGCTGCGCGAATAAACTTACCACACATTAATACTGCTCCTGAAGAACTTTGCATTGAAGTAGCTCATCACAATTCCAAGGTTCATTTGTGCAACTCCAAGAAGAATTGACATCTTCATCTTCAGTGAGTTCAGAAATGGCAGCTCACTGCGGCTACCATGCCAGACAGGGTCCACACCAAAAGGGTATGCGCCCCTTACCTTAACTAATCCTTCAGTAGTAGAATCTCTATAACGAAAGTGGGGAAACATGTGAGATAGATTTTATGCAGTTTATACGATTATGATTTTAGTTAGGTCATTTCCTTACCTACAAGACGGATCACGGCATGCATAGGCAGATTTACCGAAAAGCTCAAATGGGACAGAGAAAAATTCGTTGTATATTAATCCCGTGTAGATTGAAAAGATGGACATCATCAGAATTACATAACGCCCACCAAACAACATCTCCATCATGTCTCCAAGTTTCTGTGATAAAAATCAGATGTCAAGCACATCACAGAATTATTAACAAAACACAGTTTTCTCAGATTATACAAATACTAAAGAGAAAAATGTAATCAAGTGAAGCTAGGTTATCTGTATACTAAGATCAATGAAGAAAATAGTTATCTTGGTCTTAGGGAACATGGCTATGTATTCCAAGTCTAAATAGGTCTTACAAACATTCAGCATAAAGATAAGTGAAGCAAAATGCAATCAAGACTAGTGGACAAACCTGTGAAGCTAGTTTCTTCTCCCGGATTATCAGATATAGAGTCGCAAGTAAAATGCAAATTCCATGGCCCCAATCACCAAACATGACAGCAAATAAGAAAGGGAAAGTGACAATGGTGAATACTCCAGGATTTGCTTCTTGATATCTGGCTACCCTGTTGGCAAATAAGAAGGGAACAGTGTTAGCACTTAAAAAAACCAAACACGAATAATTGAAAGAATTTTCCAAACAGCTGGTTGTGAAAAGTTTGATTGAAACATTGGACGAACAATTCTGTATTTATGTGATTGGCACTAATTTTGGCAGCAGTTATGCCTCCTGATGACTAACACTAAGGGCATGTTGTGTTTGGATCATAGTTTTGCTATCTTGCAGGAAGTAGGATAGAGAGAGGCCAATTTGGTTATGTCGAAGGACAAGAGAAGATATCCAAGACGATCAATAAAAATATTGTGTATATGTAGCACCAACACAGTCTGAGACGTGTCTTGTAATAGAGGGGGTGCATTTTTCTAATCCTTTGGTGAATAAAAAGTGAAGTTTCGCAGTAAACAGACTGGTAGCATGCTTCAAACTCCTAAATGAAGGGATTATAGTTTCTTAAAATAAATGAGGGAGATTTGAAGCATAAAATAAATTATATTGAAATACATAAGGACAATAAAGAGCATAAAATCAAGCTATTAATTCATAGCCAAAGTCAACTGCACTATATAATTTAGCTCCTCGTAAAAGGGATATTATAAGGGTTGCAAGGGTAGGTAGAGAACATACCCATACGCATCAACAATTTCCTGGAATGCTGATGTGAACTTGTTTGTCTGGAAATATGTTGGAGGGGATTCTTTTGTGTTGAGAACTTGAAAGATTGAGCCAACTTGGGATTTGCTATCAACAGTAGCACGCTGGAGAGCATCTTGAATCTGCACAGATCCATTGTAAATCATGCAGGCAGTTTACAACATCAAAAGGGGAATCAGGAAGGAAGCCAGGAAAACTTTACAAGAGACCAACAGATTTTAACTACCTGAACGCTTGCAAAAACAGGACTCCAGCCCTCAGCGACTAGGCATTTCTTTGTTACATCAACACTAAACATATTTAAAGTGTGATAAATTGCTTTTTCCCTCTTTGCCTGTAGCATTGATATTACAATTCTGTAAGGAAACTGGTACAAACGAAACATAATACAAATACAAAGTAATAAAAACAATATAAGCTTACCAGATGGTTCCACTGCTCAAAATCAGATGCAATACTTTTGAGTATACTGTCACGATGAGCTAGGCCCATGTCAATTGTTGCCTTCAACTCTGAGATTCTTGCAGATACCTATAACACCTCAGAAATTCAGAACTAATATATGTTTAAGGTTTCTCCTAAAATTCAGAACTTTCAAAAATGCAAGCTAAGCATTGGAAGTCAACAAATCAATTTCAGCAATCCACAGCACCATCAATGATTACAAGCAGAATTTAGTCTAGATGTTATCTTCACTTAGGGAATTAAATGTTCACCAAGCATTAAAGATTGGTATCAACCAAGGCAGATTTCTTTTGTGACTGGAAATAAGCATCATTGTGACCTAATTCAGCACACTCATACCATATGCAAAGAATGCACATGTCCGAAAGGACAATTTTCTTCATATGTTGAGTTTTCTAACTTGAACTAGTTCATGAGAATCTAAATCCATAAATATCAGAAGTTATCATCTACCACAATGAAATTGAATAAAGAACATCAGCAAACAATGTCTTTCAAGTGCTGACCTCTTGAACAGCATGAAGTTGTTTAGTAACATCTTCTGGAAATGGGTAACGATTTGCATTAAAGGCATCACATATCTTCAGAATTTTGGCTTTTGCTCTCTCTCCAGAGTAGAAAATTACAAATGCATTTTTCGCTACCTGCATTACCATACAAAAAGATTGACAGCTAAGTCCAAGCAAAGGATAAACAATAAGATGAACAGAACAATTTTTCAGAGTGATTAGAAAGCAATTCCAGAATCAATGTGTAAATGGGAAATATTATCATGTGTAGCATCATCACTCATGAATTAAGCACTTAAATACCCGAAAAATATCAGTTTTAGCGCAATCAGAGTTGTCCGCGTAAGCCTACCTTTTTTAGCAAAGGGAATAAAATTACACTGTGACCATTCTGGTTTTTCTTAATTGTGCAAATAAACGAGAAACACTATCAAAGTAGAAAATTTTGAAAGGGCTAGGAATACAAATTTTACAAAGAATTGCCAAAATAAATATTTCCAAAAAATGTATGTGCCAACCTTCTCCCCAGAAACTGGATCTGTGACAGGCTCATCAATAGGCTCTTGTCTAAGGAATATGTTACCCCTGGTGGCACGGAATAAGATCCGCTCAAAAGCCATCGCCTTTTCCTTTGGCACAAGACCACTCAATGAGCCAAGCTTCACCTGTTTTGATGGATCTGTTGACATCTCCTAAAAGGATACAACCAATACGGAAATATATTATTAAAAAGACCAGACAATAAAACAAAGATAACATAAGAAGGAAGGAGGGTGATGCTGCTTTATCAAAACAATCATTGTACCTGTTCTAACAGGGGGCTCTCCAGTGAAGTTTGACTAGATTGATTTGCCTCCATTTCCCTTTGTTGTGCTGCAGCGCTTCTTTGAGCTGAATAGAAAAATTCACCAGCCTGGGGGGAAACAAATAAACAGAAGCTTTAGTAGCAGACATTGCACGGGTAGCTTGACCACTACATTGGCCCTCACTTTAAAGTAACTACTAGGATAACAATAAAAATGCACACAATCAAATGACAACAGAAGATTCTGGTCATGAACTGTATCCAATGTGTTGCACATTGAACAATGGGAAAGACAATTGGAGCTTAGATGCTAGAGCACAAAGCAGGAGTGATGAGTGGCAAAATGTATGGGATGCTTCCTCATTACATTGGCATATTCTTATTGTACTAGAAACAATTAAGGTTGCTGAGGGAATAGGTGTAGCAGTCAAGATTTACCAAGAAAACACAAAATAGTATTTGTAGTCAAAATTAAAGTTTTTAAGACCACAGATAATACTACACATGGTAGAGTGCAGAGTGTTCTGTCAGCATGGAAAGAAATAAAGTTATAATGTCCCTGGCTGTTAACTCCTTTACTTGATACAAGCACACAATAGACACCAAAGGTATATTCAATGCAATAGAATTATTTCAGAAAAGAGTATACCTTTTGGAGAACGGTATTGTACTCTAACAGCTCATTATAGGTCCGCTGTAACTTTTCATTGTTTGCATTAACTTCAGTTAGCTCAGCTTCCAGTTCTCCAAGCTTTATCTGTTATTAGGCAGTGTTAAATGAGCAACTCGAGACTTATAAATTGTGTACAATTAGGGAGCAGCCCAAGGAGTAAAATACCTCCAAGTCATCAAATTCCAGATGAGCTTCATTTAGTTGTGTAGGAGAGGGTGATATGTCAGCTTTTGACATCTGCTCCTTAAAAAACCTCAACTTGCGAGCCATTTCACTACACCTTTTGATCTGTGCAGCAAGTAAATCAGAGCAAGAAAACAACACCGTGAAAACCACAACATTAGAACACTTGGTTACATAATACTGGTCACACTATATATAGTGAACAAATGTGATATCAGCTATTATTTAGGAAAATGAAAAGTATATATTGCTTGTTCAATGCAACACCCTAACTTATCGTAGGAACGAGCTAAAAATCATTACTAGCAAAAGAGATATTCTGCAAGCATAAGGGACTAGCACATTGGTGAATATTTGAAGTTAATGCTAATGAGAAACTGAGAAAAAGTTGAGTTCAAAGTTAAAAAAGGAAGTACCTGGGCAGCATATGTCCGTTGAAATGGGCTCTTCTCTGCATTAAGCTGAGGTGAAAAAGTATAAATCAGATTACAGAATACAACAAAGAAAAGCAGCACCTACAGTAACTTTAATCTTTTTTTTTCGAACAACACCGGGGGGCAGATCCCCACCTAGTAATATGTAACAGTAATTTTTGCAAGGAACTGTTACTTCATTGACTGCAACTAGTGCATATGTGATATAGTTCCCAATCAGAAAGAATTCATATTATAAACTACCAGCTCTGATTGCAACCGATCACGCCAATGTGAAACATTATACACGACTTCCAATGTATAGAAGTACTAAAAAGCAAGAGAGAGAGAGAGAGAGAGAGAGCGCTGTGGCTGCAAATTCCCCAATTGTGTAATGCCGACAGGGATCCCCTAGTTCGTTCCATCACCCCGCCGCCACCTTAGATCGAAACGTGGGTATTCGGCAGGGGCACCAACGAGATCCCCCACACCCGACAGAAAAGAAGACTCTAAATTCCTCAACCCGGACCAGCGCAATGGAAGCGACGAGCAGGGGCAGTCGGCCTTACGTCTTTGAACTGGATGAGGCCGAGGTCGCCAAGGTAGGAGACGGTGAGGTGCGCGGACTCGGCGGGTATGATGACCTGCACCAGATGCATCGCCTCCGACCGCATCAGATCCATCGGCGGGCAGCACCCGCCCCCGCCACCGCGCGCCATGGCCGGCGTCCGCGCGTGCCCCGCCGGGTCAGCAGCCGGCGCGCTGCGCCTCCGTCAGATCCCTGGAGATCCGACGAGGGGTTTCGAGATCGGGCGGAGCGGATCTCCTCCGGCGGGCGCGGCGGTGGTCTGATCGGTTCCTCGCGTCGTGAGGAGGTCGAAGGCGAGGGGGGGAGGAGGTAGAGACAGCCGGGGGGGGGGGGGGCTTGGACCATGTGGTATTATGCGGAGACGTGGCGGGGCCGAGCACCGATCGGGACTCTGACCGATGGGCCCCAGGTGCCAGAGTTCGGATCTGGGTCGGGGGTCTATGGGATTTTGTTTGCCTCGGGACGAAGAGAAGAGTGTGGATTTCGCGGACTGGCTGACTCGTGGGGTTGGATGCAATCGTAGCTGTGGAGGAGAGACGAGTTCTCGCGGGGGTTGGTTTGCGTGTCGAAACCAGGGTTTTTTTTACCAACTGTAACCGCAATTTATACCGCGGTTACCGCTCTTACCGCTGCGGTCCGGTAATAAAAACCGTCCGGTAATAAAAACCGTCCGGTAATAAAAACCGTCCGGTAAACCGTTAAAACCGACATAGCAAAACCAGTGATCTCGGTAAACCAAGCGGTTTGTGCGGTTTACCGATCCGGTTTTTTTCCCGTCGGTTACCGGTCGGTAAGCGGTAAAAAAAACCCTGGTCGAAACTCGACAGGTATCGTGTATTCGTGTTTGCCAGGTCGGCATTAATTGAGGAGAAGGCGACGCGAGATGGGCCATATCAATTCTGGAGCCTTCTTACATGGGGTAATATTCGGCCCATATAGAAGAGCGCCAAATGCGGCCCAATTTCAAGTGCAAACCACAAATTTTTTTAGTTTTTTATTAATTTTCAAAAATAAATGTCGGATAAAAAAATTTCAAAACTAGACATCTACCGCCGCTTGAAACGGCGGCAAGAAAGTAACTGCCGTTGACAACAACGGTTACTGTCCTGCTACCGTTTCAAACGGTTGGTGAAAGGTGGCACCTGTGCCCACCGCCAACCGCCGTTTTAAACGGCGGTTTGTGCAACAGCCACTTAAAAGGGCGGTTGCATGCCAAGAAACGGCGGTTGGAGGCTGGGATGGGGCGGGTGAGGGGAGCAGTCAACCGCCGTTTAAAGCGGCGGCTGGACACACCGACCGTCGTTTAAAACGGTGGTTTCTTCTTCTTTTAACGTACGATGTTGGTTGCACCGGTACTAATCCTAACATGCCTTAGGGAATTAAAAAAATGATTATAACAACACAACTAGCCTACTGGTAGGAGAATCCCGACATTATAGATCCGCCGGAGTGCTGGGAGGGCATGTAGTACCCGTACCCAGGAGGTGGTGGAGATGGAGGAGAAGGTGGTGGGGATGAAGATGTTGGTGGAGTGTTGTCCTTCTTCTCGTGGCATGGACAGCAACAGAACTCGTCCTCACAACCGGTATTTGTTTTGAACACAATAGGTCCCCTCACGGGGCTGTCATCTTCCCTAGATGGTAGATCTAGACGAGCTTGTGCCTCTTCGAGCTCCCGCTTGAGGTTGTAGATGACGACATCCTCGAGGTGGTCGATGTACTTTTGGTACGGCTCGATAGCTGGAGGATCCACCCATTGCATGAAATTACAGGAATTTGGTTGCTCAGAGTACTGCGGAAAGGGAGACAATGTTAGCGAACCAAAAGAAGATGATGGACCAAAGTCATGTAGTTTTGCTTACCTAAGCATACGGGCAGTGTCAGAAGCAACAGCCGGAGTTGTTCCATCCCTAGTAAACTTGCATCACGCAAAACTCACCGTGTGCACACCTTGGTCAGTTGTTGACGGTCGATTTCCGTCAACCAAGAGCACTTGTTACACTTTGGTTTGAGCTTTGATTTATAACTAACCCGCCACTAGGCACACTAATGATGTAACAAATTCGCACGTGCATGTGGTTTTTGGAGTATGTTGTTTACGCAGGAATTAAGTACCTAAATGAGGACTTCCGGGTAGAGTTCATTGAGCACTTTGTGAGAAGATCACGAAACCCGGCACGAGTCAAGACACGAAGTGAACGTGACTCCAAATGAACCGAGGACCGAAGCATGAAGCCGTGAAACTCCGAGGACCCGAACGAAAGATGCGGGAGTTTGCGCGCCAAGCACCCTTATCTAAACCGCGGGGAAAACGACGTCAAGGACCCACATGGACTTCGACAAATATTCAAGAAAGCACGAGAAGCATCGTGGAGGAAGATGGGCCCGAACCGGGCCGAAAAGAGCCTGGGTCGGCCGGCCCATGCCGACCGACCTAGGGGTTTCGGGCCCGATTTGGCCTCCCCTTTGACCTACATGCTTCTCGACTCATTTATACCGCCTGCCTCCGACGGCCGCCACATCAATTCATCAGAACTCGGCGAAACCTAGAAGTGAGCACCGGAGGGAGATGACGGCGACGGAGTTCTCGAAGTTGTCTAGGGGATGGCCTAAGCCAACCCTAGCCGCCATGGCCGCCCTGCGTGGTTGTGCCATGGTGGAGTTCCGGAGCTACGCATTCATCATCATAGGTATGGCCTCAGTGGTGATGGTGTAATGTATACT
Source organism: Cenchrus fungigraminus (assembly GCA_036936925.1). Taxonomy (NCBI): domain Eukaryota; kingdom Viridiplantae; phylum Streptophyta; class Magnoliopsida; order Poales; family Poaceae; genus Cenchrus; species Cenchrus fungigraminus. The sequence goes on from CM072777.1 coordinate 125,497,022, forward strand.
TTCATTTGAGCAATGATAATCTTGTCATCTGATCTATTAAGCGATTTCATGTCTCCGTCTTTACTTTCTACCTTTCATGAATATGTTTGATCCTTAGTCTAATGTTAGGTTAGACTACATAGCATGCTTTATGTAATCATGGTGATTAGATCTAGTATGTCGACCCTTTATGGCTTGTAGACATGTCCATGTATGGGCACGCCCGTAGATCCCCCGCTTCATTAAGGGAGCATCGTGACAGGGTGATTTCCCCCGAACGAGCGGATGTCCTCGGGAGGTAGGCCGGAGATAGGAGTTTAAGGATGCTTTTAGATGAGATGCTTGGTTTGTTGTTCGTTTGCCGGAGCTACAACTAGAAGGTGATAGACTTAGTCGTCCCCTTGGTGGCGCTTAACTTTGCCTATGTTCGTGTAGGTGATCAACCTTGAGCTATCATACATATATCTCTTAAAGGTTACCTTATATGCAATCTACACTTCATGTTAGGTTAGTTCGATAGATTAGGTAGGGAACCTTAGCGGTTTGCTTCCGATCCTTGGATTGACAATCCTTGGGGGACCCTCCTTGGTGTAAAAAGCACCAAATCACCCGTACGCTTGCGGTGAACTTCAACACGGTTTTGAACCGTCAACAAGCCCTTTTTCTGACGTCGTTGCCGGAGATCGGCAACTCGAACCCTAGGGTGATCTACCTTTCTATTTGACTAACCCTAATTTTTATCATCACATATACGCTTGTTTTCTTGTTTGTGTCCTTGAAAGCAGGTGAAAAGCTAGACACAAGATGTTCGATGAGTTCTCTACATACAAACTCCGACAAGATGATTGCAACATCAAGATTCGCTCTTTAGTGGTAGGTGCTAACTTTTGTTAGTGGCCCATCATCCGCTATCGAGCCCACACCCTACACAAAAGTGATGATAAACAAGGTAAGTCAACGTGTCAATCAAATTTTTAATGCTAATGTTTTGTGGGAAATCGTTTATTCAAGCAATAGGTATTGGTAGCAATCGATGCCCCCGAGATCACAAGATCAAGCTCTTCAACATCTTCGAAGTCTGTTCGCATCAAGTTTTGCACAGCTTCATGGGAAGAACAACAGGATATCTTTGGATATTTAGAAGCCCCACGAAGTTACGCTTCCAACGAGTCAAGAATAAAATCTATCGGAGGTTCCTACAAGCGGATATGGCCGAATCACCGATGATTGCACGTCCTGAAAATTTCTGAACAGCAAGCAAAGCTGAAGTGAAACAGTCATAACTCCCTCATTTGGACTCCGATTAAGATGGATGAGTACCCGTTGGCAGGGGCGGAGCCAGGATTCGAGGATAGGGGGCAATAGACGAAGCAAAGTAGGACAACAGACAAAGTAAAGTAGGACCGATAGGTAAGTCATATGGTTTTAATCATGAGTGGATCCATAAAAGGTGCGGTCGTGCAAAAAATTTTTTCCAAAAAACGGTGCTTAGGCCCTGTTTAGTTCCCCAAAAGTCCCTAAAATTTTTGCATCGCAGACCGTGTCACCTCTCACAGAATACGCTTCCCAATCCAAAATTTTCACCACTTTCACCAAAATTTTACGGAACTAAACGGTGCCTTATGTGTAATTTTTCATCATATATGCACTCATATGATACAGCATTATGCACCCACTAAGCAAGTACCTCTTTCGAATTTTCTCTAACTCCATCTCTGATTTTAATACATATGCAATAGTAGTATGTTTCATAAATCTTGACCAAAACAAAATTATATATTAATCAAATTAATTTAGCTCTACGACTAGTAGAAAGGAGAAATTTAGATCCGAATCACCAGTTCATCATAGATTAGATAAGAGAAAATGGTAAATGGAGCACGGAATAGCACCTTACCTCTCCTGTGCGATGCGACCTCTCGGGTATATATGCAAGACGCATGGTCACGTTCGGCTTCCGGCGAGTCCGAGCAAGCGGAGAGGCGGAGAGCGGAGACACGATCGCATGGAGGCAGACCGCAGACAGCTGGAAGAGGCGCAGAGCTATGGAGGATTGGAGGGTGGAGCGCAACTGCACAAGCTATAAATCGAAGAAGACGAACAAACTGGTGACGGTGCGAGATGAACAGACGATTGGCATTTCGTACTTCCTTTTGTGAGCAGCCGAACAGGCACACGTACAGGGCTCAAAGCTAAATGTGTTGCATACACATACACGTAACTAACCAATTAGGCCTCAAACTTGATTATTTGGGCTAGATTAGACGGAGCTAAGTAGCTATTTGATACATATATTAAATATGTAATAGTAGAACTAGCAGAGCATTGGGGGTGCCAGGCCCCTCCCAGCCCCCCTCCCTCCGCCTCTGCCCGTTGGAAAGGTAATTTTATAAAATTTTCAATAGAATTATATTTTAGTATATGTTCTGTTATGTATACAGGGGGGAAATCCAAAGAAGAGGCAGCTGCAATATGATGAGAACAAGATGGCGAATGTGAGGACGACAACAACGAAGAGGAGCTTAGGGAATGCTTCTGCTAGACCACTCATGAAGAAATTTAGAGCCTTGGAACAAAACAAAGACCCCTGGAGCATTGGCACATGAAGACACAAGTTGGCGACATCCGACGCAAGAAGATGTTTGGAGCAAATCACGAACGATTACATACAAAGGACGACATCCGATGGCACAGATACTTTGGGTTCTCACACGATGGATCATGGAGCTACATGAAGGCATTTAAGACGTGTGTGAAGCCCCTCGAACAAGTTAAGAGGAGTGTCCTACACAAAGCAACCTTGACGACACGTGGCATGAAGGAAGGAAATGAGAAAAGTCTACGCGAGCCACCTCCTATCATCAAGGATTGTTCGCTTCCAACTCCGGAGGGCCACTCATGATGAAAAGCTCGAAGGTTAAGGTACACATTAACCTCTCAAGATACTTTTGGTGATGATAATGTCTCTTTGATATTTTGATGTCCATCCAAAAGTATGTTTTGATTCTATGCCTTGCACCATTGATAGGCTAGAATTTCTTGAGATTGATAAAGTGGCTATGTTGTGCTTTAACTTTGTTGATTACATGCCTAATGAGAGTTTAGCGCTGAGCAAGAAACTTATGCTACTTTTAATCACAACTTTCTTTGTTTACCAAATTTAAATTGTGGTTATGGTTGCATATGTTTGTTTCACACTTTGCAAATCTTGGACTTGCTTCATGCTTGGTCGAGCTCGTGACCTTAAAAGAGCGTATGTCGGGAGAAAACTCGAGTTTCACTAACCATACAGGTCATTAAACCTTAATGAAGAGGAGAGAAGTCATGCCCTAAAGGAATTGTAAGCTTGTGCATCGCCTCCCCGAATCTCTAGTACGGACGTCGTTGTTTTCATCAATTTTGAGCACCTGATCAGATATGCAGAAGAAGGAAAAAGTTGAAAATCAGAAGCTCCATCAAGTGCCGATTCCAACGCCTCCAAGATCGATGAATTTGAAGACCAGTAGAAGGAGATATAGCAAAAACATTAGGCGCTGCACAGTCTGAAATCAGATTTGGACAGATTGCAGCGTTGGAGTAAAACGAACATAACTCGCTCGTTCGAAGTCCGTTGGGGGTCAACAAAGACTTGATGGAAAGACAATTTCATGTGGCACACGTCGAAGAAATTGTTTTCTACATGGTCTGATCTGGGCAGAGAGGGAAATTCATGAAAGAGGAAGCGGCGGCGAAGAGCAAAGGAGGAGAAGGTGACGATGATGCAAGGAAACGATCGGGCAAGCCTCTCATCAAGTAAAATGATCGTGTCAAGCATGGAGAGTGGATCAAAGATGCATGGACACCTTCAAATCTTGCATGAAGGACGATGGCTTCACGACCACGAGAAGGTACGTAAGAAAGTCGAGCTCTATGACTTTAAATGAAGCGCTTTGCGTGAGACAACCCGTTTTCTTTTGTTTATATATATATATATACACACACACACACACACACACACGACGACACTAAAATGCACCTGGGTGCATTTTAGTGCGCCGATGCACAGATCCATCTTAGGCTCGCAACCCGCAAGAACCACGACTGCGGCACCCCGCGCGCCAGCCTACGACCAGCGCCAGTCAAACAAATAAGGACACAACCCCCGAGTCCCCGCTACCAACACGCCCGCGGGGCCACCATTGATGCGCCGCCGCTTCGCTCGCCAGCGCCGTCGGCCTCGGAGCTGCGTCCCCCTCCAATCCACGGCACCCGCCTGCCGAGGAGCTCCACACCAAGGGCCTGCGACGCGGGGCTCGCTTTCCCTCGGCAAGCTGCCGTTCGTGGGGAACGGCGGCGCGAGATCTGCTCCCCCCGTTGACCGGCGGTGTGGACGCGGTCTGCAGCCCGGGGGTGCGGCGGCACCAACGCTCACTCCAAATCGTGGGAGCGGCTTCCCGGCGAGCTGCCGCCGAGGGAGCGGCCTACCCCGGTGAGCTACCGCGGAAGCGGCCTCTCCCTGCGAGCCGCGGCGCATAGGTAGCCCAGGCAAGCCGCGGTCACGGGCGCGTGTCTCCCCGACAGATTCCGCCCCGCGGGCCGCCGCGTGTTGTGGCTCCGGCGCACGGACGCCGTGTCGTGCCTCAGCCTCGACGAGGGCGTCGGGCTGCTTGCTCTTCAACGTGTGGCGCACCTCCGACTCGCGCTACCTCGAGTCCGTGCCCTTTCACGACGACGCCGTCAACACCGTCGCCGCCTCCGGGTTCGGCGGTCTCGTCCTCACCGGCTCCGCCGACGGCACCGTCAAGGTGTGGCGGCGGGAGGCCGTGGTCAGCGGCGACCGGACGAGGCACGTCCTGGTTACGGTGCTCTGGGAGGGCGACGGCAAACAGATTCTAGGCGGCAGCGAGAAGGTAGGCCTCCCAGTGTTGGATACATGCCAGCCGGAAGCGCGCGACGGCTGTGAGATTCCGACAGCGAATAGTGGGGGCGCGTCTGCAGGGTGTAGTACTGGTGTAGCCAATTCACAGGCGGAGGCGTAGGCTGCAGGCAGGGGCTGGCGGTGCTGGTGATGAAGATTGCCGTGGACCACGCTGCACGCGCATAACCTGCTGTTTCAGTTACGGAGATTGATATGAGAAAATTGACAGTAATTTTGTTCTCCCTCCGGTGGCTCCATGTTGTTGTACCATCAACGCCACCCAAGCTTTCACTCTCCGTCATGGCAGCTCCCCCATCGTGCTCTGCCGTCAAACAGCCTGGTTGCTGAGGCACCCCCGCTGATTCCATTTTTTCCCCTCATTCCTGGTCTGTGCTTACTTGTGCTGCATGCTATGCTTCCTCTTTTGGATCCCTTCCACTGTGTGGAGATGAGCTTGTGATTTGAATCTCGTGTAAATCAGAGTAGCAGACATTGAGTTTTTGACAGATAGAATGGTATGTAATAAGTCTATGCTTGCATGATATGCTAAAGGTGCAGCCTAGGAATTCATTTCTGTCTCATTTGATTTACTGATAACAACCATAGTACTGAACCAGTTGCGAGTAGTGCAACTTGAGCTAATTGCAATGAGAGTACTTATCAGATTGCAACAAGTGTTGGTTGCAACTTTTATAAAACTCTCCAGAGATCTGTTAAACAAAAATGATTGCAACTGCTGCTATGGCGTGATTGCAACAACGCACTAGGTGTGATTGTAAAACTGCTATAATTGTCCAAAAAATCTATTAAGCAAAAAATACAAACAAAAATGATTGCAACTGCTGGTCTGGTGTGATAGCAAGTACTGAATAACTCTGGAAAAATTCTGTTAAACAAATATGATTGCAACTGCTGGTATGGTGTGCTTACAACTCCTGGTATGTTCTAATTGCAAGTACCGTATAACTATGGGAAATCTTGTTAAACAAAAATGATTGCACCTACTGCTATGGTGTGATTGCAACCTCACGTTAGTTGTGATTGCAACTTCTATAAAATTTTCTCCAGAGATCTGTTAAACAACAATGATTGCAACTGCTGGTATGGTGTGATTGCAACAACGAAGGAAAGAAAAAAATCAATCGGCGCCGAGGTGGTAATGTTGTCTAATTGCAATATTAAAAATAAACCAATTACAACTTAGGTAGTAAGCTAGTTACTATGTCGTCAAAAAGAAAAATATATAGTGCAAACCACTCGCTAGGTGAAACCCTTGAAAACTCAGTATTTGCAACTCGGAGTGTACATCGATTGCAACCCGAAACACTTTCTGGTTGCAACTGAAGGGGTAGTACAGTATCAGGCGGAAGCACTGAGTATTTGCAACTTGGAGTGTCCATCGATTGCAACTCGAACCACTGTCCGGTTGCAACTGAAGGGGTAGTACAATATCAAGCGGAAGCATTCAGTATTTGCAACTCGGAGTGTACATCGATTGCAACTCGAACCACTGTCTGGTTGCAACTGAAGGGGTAGTACAGTATCAGGTAGAAGCACTCGGTATTTGCAACTCGAAGTGTACATCGATTGCAACTCGAACCACTATCGGGTTGCAACTGAAGGGGTATAGTATCAGGCGGAAGAACTTAGTATTTGCAACTCGGACTGTATATCAATTGCAACTCGAACCACTATCGGGTTGCAACTGAAGGGGTATAGTATCAGGCGGAAGAACTTAGTACTTGCAACTCGGAGTGTATATCAATTGCAACTTGAACCACTGTCCGGTTGCAACAGAAACGGAAGCACTCAGTATTTGCAACTCGAAGTGTACATCGATTGCAACTCGAACCACTGTCCGGTTGCAACAGAAGGGGTAGTACAATATCAGGCGGAAGCACTCAGTATTTGCAACTCGAAGTGTACATCGATTGCAACTCGAACCACTGTCGGGTTGCAACTGAAGGGGTAGTATAGTATCAGACAGAAGCACTTAGTATTTGCAACTCGGAGTGTATATCAATTGCAACTCGAACCACTATCAGGTTGCAACTGAAGGGGTAGTACACTATCAGGCGGAAGCACTTAGTATTTGCAACTCGGAGTGTATATCAATTGCAACTCGAACCACTGTCAGGTTGCAACTGAAGGGGTATAGTATCAGGCGGAAGAACTTAGTATTTGCAACTCAGAGTGTATATCAATTGCAACTCGAACCACTGTCGGGTTGCAACTGAAGGGGTATAGTATCAAGCGGAAGAACTTAGTACTTGCAACTCGGAGTGTATATCAATTGCAACTCGAACCACTGTCGGATTGCGACTGAAGGGGTAGTATAGTATCAGGCGGAAACACTCAGTATTTGCAACTCGGAGTGTACATTGATTGCAACTCGAACTATTGTCCGGTTGCAACTAAAACTAACGAGCGTGCATGAGGAACAATTACAACTAGTCGGGTCCACCAATTACAACTGGTTAGGTCCTCCAATTACAACTAGGATCGAATAGTGATCGAGTTACAAGTACAAGAAGAAGGCATGCATACAACACCACAATTTGCAAGTAAAGCACTAGTCTATTTACAGCTAAGCAATTGCAACCGATTGGACCCTGCAATTTGCAAGTAGGATAATGACCGAGTTACAATTACACTTGGAATACATGCACACATCACAAATTTGCATTCATTCAGCTTGTGGTTACACGCATCCGCAGTTCACAAAATTCAACAATCCTAGCCATAGTTACAGTTGATTTACATGCATACGAATGTAATAGCACTAGATCATGATCTGTTGTCATGCCAAATGGTCGTCGCGATCTCATCGTGCTGACCCGCGGTCCTTCCTCCTTGCATGTTTGGAGCCTGTGTGCAATTAGAGTGATTATGAATCGAAAGGTAATATAGTTACAACAACACAAGGAAGACATACACACGACACCATAATTATCATTGGGGCACTAATTTTGTTACAAACCAGAGTAATTGCAACTGAACGGGCCCTCTAGTTGCAACTAAAACAATAACCTAGTTACAACTGTACTAGGAAGTCACACATTGAACTAGGACCAAACAACTTACATATTTGTAGGCAATATCAACAAGCTAGTTACTATATCGTCTAGAAACCATTTACAGCTAGGAGAATAGTCCAATTGCAAGTAAGGAAAAATGCAGTATAAAAACCATTTACAATTAGGCCAATAATAGCCCAATTGCAAGTGCTCACCACTGCAGATAGGCATGAACATGAGGCAGCAGTATTTTTACTGTATCTATTAGATGAGATGGCATGCTACAGATTATTTGCTTAACCAATCCAAAATAACCTAGTTAAAAATAAAATCATGTTACAAGATGATTTGCATTGGCGTATGTGATCACTGATCACATCCTTTTTAAGATGCCAAAATGTCTGAGGAAACAAGCATACCGCTGACAGACATCATACTAGCTAATAAGCACAGTTAAGCAATGCTAAGATAAAATCCATGGGTTGCTTGAATGGAAGAATGAACACAAATGTTATTCCTGTATTTTTGCTAGAGCATTTGGATAGCGTCATGCCACAGTTAAGGGATGGCTCTTTTCATTTTGATTTGACATTATGCATGTTTATGGGATCAGATGCCAATGTATGCTTGGTTGCATTCAGGTTACTGATACCAACATTCATACTCAGAACCTCAGAATATCGGCGTTCATCTTCAGAATTCAGAACCCCAAGTACTCGAGCATTCATGTTTATTGTGGCATTTAGGCTACAGAAACATGTGACAGGAGGCAGAAAACAGGACACGGTCTCAGAACTGACCTGCACTTGATGAGCTCGGTAGGGCACGCCAGGAACGTGATGCGCCGGCCGGCGACGAGACCTGCTGGCCGACGGTGAGCGGCACGCCCGGCTCGGAGCAGGGAGCAAATCATTCGCGCCCTCATGCCGATGTGGGGAACTCGTCAGGCCCGCCGCTGCCGCGTGCTCCGGCACAGGGAGCTCCCGCGGCGACCGTCTCGCGATGTCGACGCAGAGCATGAAGACGTTGCCAGTTCTCCTTGTACCTGCAAGCAATAGCAGGTCCAGTCACGGGAAGGGAAGATCCGCGACGCCGGAAGAGACGACTGGGAAGGGTTACCAGGGCCAGCACCACGTCGCCGGGAGCTTCCACGGCTAGCTTCCTCCGGTGACAGACAGCATGCCGCCGCCGCCAGGCCGGGCCTCGCGTCATCGCACGGGACCGGCAACCACCTCCTCTGGACACGGGAACACGCCGCAACTGGGCTCGGGCCGCACATCGTCGCCGAACCCGCCACCGTCCGTCACGGGCTTCCATGCGGGGAGCTCGCCGGTCCCATGTGTTGTCCACCTGCGCGGGGATCTCGCCGTCCGTCGCCGAGGAGGCGGCCTCCGCCCCGCGGCTGGCCAGGGAAGGCGGCCTCCGCACCGCAGCTCAACGAGGGGACGCTCCCGCAGGCTGCAACCCGCGCCTCGTCGTGCTGTAGCTCGCCATCACAGAGCTGCTCCTCCCCACGAGATCCCGCCGCTGAACACCGGCTAGGAGGCCTCCGCGCTGTGGCTCACCGAGGGAGTCCACCTGCGCGTCGTTTGCTCATCGGGGAAGCGGGCTCCGCACCGCAGCTGGCCGGGGAAGCGGCCTCCGCGCCGCCGCTCGCCGGAGAGCTGCTCCCGCGGGCTGCGCTGAGCCAGGATCCGCGTCGGGCCGCGTGGTCCACGCGTCCGCCGCAGATCCCCACGGGTAGCAGCTCGTTGGGTGCCCACATCCGCGTCGGCACCGCCGCTCGCCAGAGGAGCTGCTCCCGCGGAGGTCGTCGGGGCCGTCGAGGCGTAGCCGTTCACCGTGGGCTCCCGCACGGGCATCTCGCCGGGCAACTCGTCGGGGGAGGCCGATCCAGCGGCGGCTGCTGCCTGCGTCCACGCCGCAGCTCCCGCAGGCAGCTGCTCCTTGGGTGGTCCGCACCGGCGTCGCCTCCGCGCCACTGCTCGCCGGGGGAGCCCCACGTCCGCGCCGCCGCTCCCCCACAGCCGGCTGGTCGCCGGAGTGGCCATCCGCATCCCCTGGTGAGGAGTGAGAGAGGGATGAGAGAGAAAGTAGGATTCAAAATAAAGATGAGGGAGAGGGGCGGTCGGTGGTGATCGAGGATGTGATGGGCCTAGTGGACCCAAGGTGAGAAGGAGGCTAGCTCGGTTGGACCAGGTGGCCTGTTGGCCGGTCGGTTGGCTGCGCTGAGCGCATCGGTCGACCTGGGTGCATTCTTTATAACGAATGCACCCAGGTGCATAATATATATATATAATATGATCGTCTACATTGTGATCTTAAACTGAAACATCAAGTGACATTGTACCATTGCTCTAATAAATACCACAATATCATGTTGTTTGATTTAAATGTTATTGAGAGAGCATTTTGTTCTTGATCTTGGCAAACTTGTAGACCTTTTTGTGTGCCTATTAGTGTTTAGGTTCTTTTTCTTTTGTGTCTTTTTAGCAAGAAATATGAAGTTGGCACCATCCTTTAATTCTAACCTTGTGGCTAGTTAATTTAGGCTAACTCTTACATTTGTTTTAGACAACCACCATATCATGTCATTTTGTTCATCTACATTGTATTGCATTACATGCTTTGTTTTGATCTAACTTTTTGTCCAACCAACCTAAGCTTTCCCATAGCTCCTACCAAAAACCGTAGCCAACAAGAGTAGGGTTGACTTGTGGTCAAGCCCACCTCTATCCCTAGCTCTAACTAAAAACTTTGACTAGCCCTCCTACGAGAAAATCTTCCACACCTTTAGCCTTCCTAAAAACCATAGGTTTGTTTTCCATAAAAAGACTTTCGGCACCACCTTAGATAGAATTTCAATGCTAGACTCCCTCTCTTCAAAATTCTTGTTTGAGCCAAAAATATAGGATACCTATAACCTACCCTTAAAACCTTGTTAGTTTGGTTGTTTGATCTTTTCAACCCTTGCTAACATTTGTTTGTGCTAACTCTTTGCATTTGCATTTTGTATCCCCCTCATTGTCATCATCCACTTTATGTTAGCATTGGTCTTCGTCAAACTTTATGATGAATGCTTTTATATGTATGCTTCACGGGCATTTAATTTTGCAATCTTGTGTAAACATGGTGTTTAGACATGATTGGAGAGCACCATCATTCAGTTTTACATACCTTGCTATCATGTTGCATTGATTGGTTTATAAACTTTGCAATGCGCCCTACTTACCTTACACTATAAGGAATTGATAATCTTGGGATAAGCATGGTGTTTTGACCTTGGTTAATAAATCTTTATGGAAAGGGAAAAGTTTGGCAACCACTTTGTAAGCATGGAGCTTAGAATTTGGTGTAAACATTGTTTTGTTTTTATATCATCCTTCCATTTGCATACACACTTGGACACACGTACACCCACTATGTTTTAACTTTTCTTTCGCTAGATTAACTATGCCACAAGTTAAGATCTTAGGGGATGTATTTGGTTTGTCGGCATAGAGTGAGTATTCCCGACCGTCACCTCGGGGGTACTTCGTGCTTTATAATTGTTTTGCAGGCATCGTGAATCACTCCCATAGTTCATGATAAAAGGCTGAAATCAAGATCATCAACACCTCCAAAATCTCGAAAGAAGCGCTGCTGTTTTCATCAAGATTAAGCACACATTCAGAAGTGTACAAAAGAGGAAAATTGGATGTTCAGGAGCTCCATTAAGTCTTCTTTCCAACGCATCAAGATTCAACATTTTAGAAGACCTGTGCAAGGAGTTACAACCAAATCTTTGGGTGTCACACGTCCTGAAATCAGCCCGGGACAACTTGCACTCACGGAGTAAAAAGGGCATAACTCCTTTGTCCGAAGCCCGATTAGGATGAATGACCACTCGTTAGAAAGATAATTTTCAAGCACTTTACAACGGAGTGACGGTTCAGTACATGTTCTGTTCTGGAAGTATACGAAAAATTCGTGGAAAATGAACCAACAATGAGACAACATGGAAGGAGGTAAAGATGGAAACAATTGGGACAAAGGTTTGTGACAAAGGGTGGACGTTGGAGGACAATCAAGACAAAGTGAAGAGTATGATGATCCACACATGGTGGTAGGACTTCAAGATGGTTCATCATCTTCCATGCCTAGCAACATGCTAAGCATGAGGGAGGATTTGGTGGACATGAGAAGACCGCATGGAGCAAGGATCACGGTTCATCTTCCATGTTAAGTACAATGCTTAAGCATGGGGGAGGCCGCGCTACACTTCAAGCATCAAAGGACGGTAACAAATCCTCAACCCTCTTTTTTGTCCTCGTCTTTCTATATGCTTGTACGTATGTTTATGCTTTCCACAACCTTAGGTGCAACCTTTGTATATCTCTCTATAGAATAACATGGCTACTAGGAGTACAACCTAGGTTTGTTTTTGTTTTCAATAATAATCACCGTCACCTTATGCTCACCATGATGATATCTTGTATGCTCTTACTTATGGATATATGATGATTGTTGCCACTTTGATCATTCTTGTGCTTGGTTTTTATATGATTAAGCTAGTGCTCTCTTTAAATATTATCTGAAAATTTAATAAATGCTAGTCTAATCTTTTGTGGAGGTAATGATAACTTAAGTCCCATAGTTGTTTTTCGTTGCTCTCAATTTTGAATGAATCAAAGATCCATTTTTATTCTTAAAAAAATAATATATGTATGCTAACCTTGTCTTTAATACCACTTGCATTTTGCTCTACCTATCCAAAGTCTTACATTCAATTGAGTGCAAAAACCTTAGTTTACAAGATTTATTTTTGGGTGCTTTGATTCAAGGCTTGATTTCTCTGGCTCGAGACTAAGAAGTTGGTCATTCCGTTTTTGCGTATCGTTCTTTATGCTAGCCTCTTTTATCCGTGCATTGTGAATTTCCACATTGGGAATTTCGTAAACCTCACCGGATATCTAACCACCAAACCCAAATATATCTTTTTTGTGTTCACCTCCTTGACCACAACCCAATATATGAGTATGGATGAATATTTTGAGGAAGATTACAAGGAAGGTGCTTCAAGAGTAAGGGAGACTGCCAAAAGGATTCCTAGAAGATTTTTCGAGTATCTCTCTCTAAGAAAATATGAGAGCTTCAATTTCTACCTTGGCATATTTATCACCTCTTTGCCCGAGGACGAGCAAACGTCTAAACATGGGGGAGGTTGCCAAGGAAGTGCTAGTATAGTCTAGAGTTCAAGGGGAGCAAATAAAAAAAGAGAAAAAGTACGATGAAAGATAAAAATGAATGAATGAAAAAAAATGATAAAAGAGAAAAAGTATGATGAGAAAAAGAAAGAAAGAAGAAAGAAAATAAATAAATAAAATAAAGCTCCCCGGTTCTCTAACTATGTTTAGTGCTTTTTGAGTTTTCAAGAGGATTCAAGATCAAGACCCATACTCATCTTTCAAACCATGTGCAATCCGATAACGAGGACTTCGTTTGTGCCTCGAGATCACTCTTTGCCATTTGCACATGTCCACCTATCTAAAAGTGTGTGTTCATCTCTCCCCCTCCTTGATAACATTATTTTTTCAATGACCTTTTTGACGAGTCTCGGTAAGTCCATGAGAAGCTTGTCTTGTTTTGATAATATCTTGACTATAATATCTTGGTAGGACTAAACTTTCCCATAGCTCTATATAAAGCCTTCCACCAAATATTTAAGAGAGGAAAGGAGTAGGACAAGTAGGCTTGAGAGACAAGATGAGATGAGAGTTCATGAGCAAGATGCAAGGAGGCTTATTATTGATCTTGGTAAAGCAATTTTTCTTCATCCCGCTCTTTATCTTCAAAATTTCTGAGATTTGTTTAAAATTTGAGAGCATGATTAATTACTTGTGGAAAGAGCTTAAATGATATCTACCCTCCATATAGATGAAAGCTAATTACATTATGAAACTATAACAAATATAAACTTGGAGAGCATTATGTTTTCTCATGTATGAACAAGTGCAGGGTATGAACATTGAAGGGCAATACTGACATCCATTAAAGGCTTACTCGAGGACGAGCAAGGTTTAAGCATGGCGGTATGTTGACGGTCGATTTCCGTCAACCAAGAGCACTTGTTACACTTTGGTTTGAGCTTTGATTTATAACTAACCCGCCACTAGGCACACTAATGATGTAACAAGTTCGCACTTGCATGTGGTTTTTGGAGTATGTTGTTTACGCAGGAATTAAGTACCTAAATGAGGACTTCCGGGTAGAGTTCATTGAGCACTTTGTGAGAAGATCATGAAGCCCGGCACGAGTCAAGACACGAAATGAACATGACTCCAAATGAATCGAGGACCGAAGCATGAAGCCGTGAAACTCCGAGGACCCAAACGAAAGATGCGGAGTTTGAGCGCCAAGCACCCTTATCTAAACCGCGAGGAAAACGACGTCAAGGACCCACATGGACTTCGGCAAATATTCAAGAAAGCACGAGAAGCATCATGGAGGAAGATAGGCCCGAACCGGGCCGAAAAGGGCCTGGGCCGGCCGGCCCATGCCAACCGGCCTAGGGGGTTTCGGGCCCGGTTCGACCTCCCCTTTGACCTACACGCTCCTCGGCTCATTTATACCCCCTGCCTCCGATGGCCGCCACATCAATTCATCAGAACTCGGCGAAACCTAGAAGTGAGCACCGGAGGGAGACGACGGCGGAGTCCTCGAAGTTGTCTAGGGGATGGCCTAGGCCAACCCTAGCCGCCATGGCTGCCCTGCGTGGTTGTGCCATGGTGGAGTTCCTGAGCTACGCATTCATCATCATAGGTATGGCCTCGATGGTGACAGTGTAATGTATACTTTCATCTGAGCAATGATAATCTTGTCATCCGATCTATTAAGCGATTCCATGTCTCCGTCTTTACTTTCTACCTTTCATGAATATGTTTGATCCTTAGTCTAATGCTAGGTTAGACTACATAGGATGCTTTATGTAATCATGGTGATTAGATCTAGTATGTCGACCCTTTATGGCTTGTAGACATGTCCATGTATGGGCACGCCCGTAGATCCCCCGCTTCATTAAGGGAGCATCGTGATAGGGTGATTTCCCCCGAACGAGTGGATGTCCACGGGAGGTAGGCCAGAGGTAGGAGTTTAAGGAATGCTTTTAGATGAGATGCTTAGTTTGTTGTTCGTTTGCCGAAACTACAACTAGAAGGTGATAGACTTAGTCGTCCCCTTGGTGGCACTTTACTTTGCCTATGTTCGTGTAGGTGATCAACCTTGAGCTATCATACACGTATCTCTTAAAGGTTACCTTATATGCAATCTACACTTCATGTTAGGTTAGTTCGATAGATTAGGTAGGGAACCTTAGCGGTTTGCTTTCGATCCTTGGATTGACAATCCTTAGGGGACCCTCCTTGGTGAAAAAGGCACCAAGTCACCCGTACGCTTGCGGTGAACTTCAACACGGTTTTGAACCATCAACACCAGTTCACCGGTTGATTGGGTGCGTAGCTTCTAACATCACGCATGGATTTGAAATCTCTCTTATCTAACACTGGAAAATTTTCTTTGAAGTCTGGGTCTTGCTCAGTCCACACTCCAGGACCGACAGACTCATCATCCCCACTCCAGGAAGATATTGCTGCTTGCTGTGAAGAGCCACGAGAGAATAGAAGGGCGGTATATATGTAGGCAATGAAGAAGCCTGGGTGGTGGGCCAGTCAATCCGTGGGAAGAGAAGCAAGCAGTGACTTAGAGAAAACACACCCTAGAACCCTAGTCGATTTGGTAGGTAAATGAACTACACAGTAACTCAGAGAAAACACACTAGTGCATGATCCGGTGGGTAAAAGAACTACACCATTAGGAGGAAAGAAACATTAATGCAGTTGGATTCAAGTTCTTAAGGATACAAACCGACGCTAGTGCATGATGAAATGAAATGGTAGTTTCTGAGTGATACAGTGAGACTCTACGTCTGGTACTCTAGGTCTACTGAGTACAACGGGGGTATTTCCCCTTCCTGATAGCATCTGGCCCGGCCTCCTTGGCTCGGCGAGCCCTCTCCCTCTTCCTCTCTCTATCTGCTTCACGAGCCTGGGCCGCTTCACGTTCTCTCATCTCCTGCCAAATGCGAATTTCCTTCTGCTCCTCCTTCCGTTTTTCCTCTCTTTTTTCTGCCTCAATCATGCAGAACCACCTCTCCCTTGCATCACGGCCCGCCTCCTCAATGTAGCGCTTGTCGAAGTCAGTGCTCGGTATCTAGCCACTGCATGAAATCACAAAGAGGAGGTGGAGTCTTTTTGCAAAGACATGTCAGCACATAATAAAACAACAATGACAAACAAATAATCAATAAATTTAGTAAGTTCTTACTTTGGCTCTAACATTGCGGTCGAGTGGCTTGATTGGGTCATGCGCATACTTGGCGCACATGAAGAACCTCGTCCCGTAGGCGTAACCGAGAACCTTGCACTTGACAAGCTTGCAGTTGTCACCGCAGAAGCACATAGGAGTGTGGATCCCCTTTGGCACCGCAACATTGTCCTTCCTCGTGGTGAGGAGCTCCAAGTCCAACTCAGGACCTGAGGAAGCCATTGCAAACCTACAAAACAAGATGAGAGCAATCAAATTAGCAACATAGGGAAAATAATACAAATGAATGTGAGGAATTCAATATTTTCAAATAATGAAATTAGTAGCAAATGAAACAGAATGCAAGTGACATAAATTAATGGAGACACAACGAAATAGCGGGTCAATATTACAATACAATAGTGGTTCAATATTACAACACAATAGCAGTCCCACACGAATAAAAGTTTTTATTGTTACAAAAAAACTACGATCATATCATTCCACTACGGCCACGACGTCCACGTCCACGCCCTGAAGATGCTGAAGGTGCTGCACCTGACGAACTTGGTGCATTGCAAGCATAATATGCAGCAGGGCATCTCTTGTAGGTGTGCCCGGTGTTGTTACACTTTGAGCACAATTGCATTGCAGCACCAGCTTCTGATTTATCCATGTTGTTTCTAATTCTCTTATTCTTCCGTCTCCCAACACCTTGGCACCTTTTTGGATCCGGATCCGGTATGTATGTTGCATTCTACTTAGGATCTTCAGTGAAAGACCCCATTGTGAGGTACCCCATAAGAGTTCGGTTCCAAGTATTGTAAATGGTTTCCTTCTTATAGTAGAAGGGCACGTACCTAGCCCAGCTGAAATTCCCTAGCTCGTAACATGCAGCCAAAACATGTGAGCAAGGGATGTGCAGTAATTTGGGCTTGTTGCAACTGCATTTGCACATCTGGTTCCCAAGACCCACGAAATGGGTTCTTTTTTTACGTGATGAGCCTAGTCGCCCTTTTCCCTTGCACTGAACCTCATGTGTGTACTCAATTTCATCGTTTCCAGTAAGGTGGAGAGGTGTTGGCGTGGCCTGGTGAAGGAGAGCTTTTATCTGCTTCTTCTCCAAGTATTTGGTCATTCTCGTGCTGTAGGTCAACTGATTGCTCATCATAGCTGTATGCGCTGCCTTGCTCCGGTCATAAAAGTACTGCATTGTGCGGTACAAAAAGAACTGAATGATTCCAACTAGAGTAAGAGCTCTTGCACCATGCAGCACGGTGTTGTAAGCCTCTGCAAAATTAGTGGTCTTTATCCCATGCCTTGCACCTCCTTCGTCATAAAGGAGGCACTATTTTTCCTTTGGCTCATTTTGAATCCACTGGCTGAATGTTTTCACAACGCGCCCTCTTCTCCGTCTGACGGTAGGACCATCTAACCCTACATTATCCGGAGAAACTGGCTCTGCGCCCGGTTCCGGATTCACTGGCCTCTTTGCTAGCTCTTCTGATGCCTTCTTGGTGCCTTCATCTAATTTTTTTCCAAAGTTCTTCGAACTTGCTACGCTGATTCTGCTCGCACAACCGCTCAAATAATTTTGCCAAAGTCTTGTTCTTGAACTGACTATGGAAGTTTGCTTTCATATGCCTAGTGCACCACCTGCTTGTAACATCTTGCCACAATGCCTCTCTATAACGCTCCTGGCTGTCCTCTTTCATGTCACTGATCGCTTGCAAAATTTCTTTGTGCCTGTCGTGTATGACACACGTTTGGCACATCCTGCACCACAACCATCTTGAGTCTCTCCAGAAACCACCACCAACTGTCACTGTTCTCTCCCTCCACAAAAGCAATAGCCAACGGTATCAACTGATTGTTACCGTCAACTCCAACTGCTGTAAGGATTGTGCCTTTGTATTTCCCAGTCAGGAAAGTGCCATCTATGCACAGGACCGGTCGACAATGTTTGAATGCCTCAATGCAGGGTCCCAATGCTAGGAATGACCGCTGAAGCACGAGTTTGCCTGGTTTCTCTTGGCAAGGATAGGTCTTGATATCATAGTAACTGTTGGGATTCATAGCAACTATTGTGTGCAGCAATCGAGGCAGATTGTCGTAAGATGCTTCATAAGTACCCCACTTATGCTCCAACACCTTCTTCTTCGCACTATATGCCTTGCCATAACCAATCCTGTATCTGAATCTTTCCTCAATTGGATAGATAATGGACTTCGGCTCATAAGCAGGATTATCCACTGTATATGGGTATATGTGGTTAGCAACAAAACCAGCTGATATATTTTTGTGCTTTGCATTTAACATCTCAAGTGTACATGTGTGATCCACCACTGATACGACCTTCAAGCAATCCTGCCACTTCCCCTTGGATGCATACACCCGAAAAGGACAGTTAGACTTCACACAACATATTTCATATATTTTCGGTGAACACTTGAGTACCCTGAACTCTCTTTGGGTAGTCAAGGTAGCCCACCTCTTCACTGCATCTTTCAGATGTTCTGTTGTGAGGTATAAGGCACCAACAGAAATCTCATTTTCCCTGTACTCCCAGGGCACATTGTCACCCTCATTGACAGCAAACCGTGAGAAATTGTAGTTCTGCCAATCCCTTGGCACATCCACATCACCAAAGGACTCTGCTTCCAACCCACGTTGGTCATCTTCCAACTCACCCTCATACTGTCTTAGTACTTCTAGATTTTCTTCTCCCTCATCAACAACACCTACTTCCACCTCATCAAATTCTCCTCCTGCACCACTCTCTGCAGCACCCTCACCTCCATCCTCTTCATCACCCTCACCGCCATCCTCTTCACCACCCTCACCTCCATCCTCTTCACCACCCTCTCCTACATCAAGACCACCTCCACCTTCTTCATTACCCTCGGGTTCCTGATTCACTTGGGTCTTCTGATAAACTTGAACAAAAAAACCACCGGACAACCACTTTGACATGCATTTATGACATAATTCCTCCAATTTGTAGTGTCTTCAAGTGGCATAAACTCCCAGTACGACGGATAACTTTTGTTGAATACTGCCATTATAGACAACCCATATTGCTCTGTATCTACTGAGAATGCTTTGTACAACCAGGTGCTTATGGCCTCCCAACTTCTTTGAGCAGCTTTTTTAACCGGCCTCGTGACTGTTCTAAATGATGACAAATCAACACCTTCTGCACCGTATCTAATTTCTCCTGACCCATAAAACAACTGGACAAGGACTGTATCTGACATGCCTGAGATAATCACACTATTAAAGTATTAATAACTAATCTAGTGATTGAAAACTATAATGTTTCGAATCTTAACTACACTAGATCTAGTGATTATAATCTAGACCGGACCTAAGTCTAGTTAATCATAATCTACTAAATGTACTACACTGCACTACTTAAATCTAGTAAAATACAAATATACTCATTTAGATCTACAGAAATGTACTTCAACAAAATTACAGTAATTGCAAATAAAAGAGAGAGTGCAAAGAGACTGAATACCTGAAATCAGAGATCCAGAGCTTCCTTCCTTCTTCCTTCTCCTTCTCCTTCTCCTTCTCCTTCTCCTCCTTCCCTTCCTTCTCCTTCTCCTCTTCTTCTCCTCTCAACCCAGCGAACTAGGCAGCCAACCTGCCAGCCAGTGAAAATTCGGCTTTATAAAAATGAGGGACCAAACCGCCATTTCAAACGGTGGGTACACTATCTGCCACTTGAACGGCGGTTCCACAGCCTGCAACCGCCGTTTCAAACGGCGGATGGTGTAACCGCCGCTTCAAACGGCGGTTCCACTATGGGACCCGCCGTACCGTCCTGCCCGCCGTCCTTTACTGGCGGGAGGCAGAACCGCCATTTGAAACGGCGGCAGGGCTGTAACCGTCGTTGGCAACGACGGTTTCTACCTGCCGCCGTTTCAAGCAGCGGTAGATGTGTAGTTTTGAATTTTTTTGTATCTGACATTTATTTTTGGAAATTCAAAAAAAAACTAAAAAAATTTCGCAAACCACAACACAATCCTTCGTCAATATTGAGGGGAGCCCAACCAACCAAAGGTCGCCAATCCAATCTAGCTTTCGCACGCAATCTTAAGGAGGGCCCAACCAAAGGCCTCAATCCAATTTAGAGTGTGTTTGGCACAACTCCACTCCAACTTTTTTTAGCTCCACTCCAGTTTTGGCTTGCCAAACACGTCTAGCTCCATGTTTTGAAAGTCCAAACAAATTCAGGATCTAGAGCCTAACTCTAGGATTTTCTTAGAGCTCCTCAAGGGTGCTCCTACTTTCATTGTTACAAGACAAAACATGGAGTTGAGAGAAAATTACCCACTGACACTGGTTATGCACCATACCGCTTTAAAAAAAGGACTGTGGCCCAGCCCCTGCTTCCGCAAAGTACTTTAAGATTTGTGTGGCTCTTCAGGACCGCATGATCTTCTCTTCGTCCTCCGCCTTCCTCTCTTCTTTCGCCGCCATTGGTCGTTCGCTCACGTGTCGCCGCTACTCGCAATGCTGTCATCGTTCGCCGAAGGGGTGGGTGGTGGTAGCGGTGGGTTAAGGTTAGGGTTCGAGTTGTTGGGATGGGATTCCAATGGTCATCAGACATAGAAGATGAGGGAGGTGGGGGCGCCAGAGGACCGACGACGATGGTGGTGTGGCTGGCGGCGGAGGTGACGCCACGCGGCAGCGTCGCCGGCCGATCAAATCAATAACCGGCAGCGGGGGCGAGGATGGCCATAGAATTAGGAAGGGCGGGGGAGAGGGTAGGCGCGCAGCGCGACACCCGTCGACCAGGGCAGCAACAGAGGAGAAGGTAGAGGTGGAGGGTGTTGGGAGATAGAAGAAGGTGTTTATCTATACTATAAGGAGTGAAAATAATTGAAAACTTTTCTCACCCAATTCGGACCCGTTTTACCCCTCACGTCAGACCCACCCGTCAGGTTGTATGATGACCAAAAAGGTGGAACAACCATAAAAATCGCAATTTGGAGAGCATTTCTGCAAAAAAACGAATTGTTTTTCTCACCCACCGTGCGTATACCCACGGTTGCACCCACTTGTGGACCCACATGTGAATATGTAAAGATCGGGGGGCTCATGCACAGGTACAACTCTTTTGTTCGCTATTTTTTCACCACATAAAAAACATACCCGCCCTCTTACCCACCCAGGGGCGTAGCCAGGATCCAGAGATAGGGGGAGCCAAATGAACAGTACTAATAATGATTATATGACATATGTACAAAATTTATTAAATTAGTTGTCTACTCCCACCTTTCCAAATTCTAGATGTTTTAGCATTTCTAGACGCATAGTGTTTGCTAGACATATGTAGATATATTATATGTCTATACTCTATATGCATAATAATAATGTCAATAAATCTAAAAAACTAAACCGACCTACAATTTGGAATTGAGAGTACTAATTAGCATGCAAAATAAATAAGATAGCTCAACGCGCTCAACACAAAGTAATTGGAGATTATGATATATCGAGTGTGGAGTTCGTGATTTCGCAGCCTATCTAGTGCTGCATCCTGTGGATGGTGGCCTGGAGTCCAGAGTGTGGATCACCCGAGCAACATCAATTGTTACTTCATAAAAAAGTGTGACAGCTAGCCGCGTGAAGAGAGTAAAGAAAACACAAGTGTCAAGCGTCAATTAAGTGCCATTCTTACTTAACACAAGTGTGATTAACAAGGAGATTAATAGGTTCTCTTGTCAAAAAACAGTGGTGTTAGGGGGCCAGGCCCATGCCCGCCCCCCTTTGGCTACGCCCCTGTACCCACCCTCTTGATTTTCGCTTCCTGTCCGTCAGCAATTTTCACCTTCCACGAATCCTGAAGCCTTCCTTTTTATTGCTTTCCGTCTGTTGTTGCCATCCCATGGTGCGCCGTCGCGCTCTCAGGCCATCTGTTCATCATTGTTCCGGCGGAAGGCACTAGCTGCCGGGCAGCAGGTCGACACCGAAGGTGAGATCTCGTCCATGAGCCCGTCGGGCTTTCGCGAGATGCAGTACGTGCGTGAAATCCGTGCATGGCCTAGGTCGCTGCAGGGGCGCGCGGCGCGCATGCATCTGCTTGTACCAGTACATGACCCAGCACTGCCACCGACTGTGTGGACCGCGCGTGTAGGTGGCCGTGAGCACCATGTAGAATAGCCGCGAGTTGACCCTCGCTGCACGCTACCTTTCACATCCACACCGGTACCACCACCGATCGGTTTCCTCACCTCCCAGCCGCGTCGTCAGAGCCGACATCACCGTGGGGCAATGCTGAGATCGCCGTCTTCCTTCTCTGTTGTCCCGCTGCTGCTGCAAGCTGCCGGGGTCGATAATAATCCTGTGTCGAAGGGGCTCCGTTGTTTTACTTCATGCATGATACATTTTCAATACACATCCCTGTGTGCTGCTAAAATACTCATGCATTATATTTTGTTCTTAAATCTCTGTGGCTCTCTTAATTTATTGCAACTCCAAAGTGTGTATCGCAATTCATGATGTTTCTCGTTTGGCCTGATGCAGTGGCAACATTGCCATCGATCTGACTATGCTTCACAGGTTTCTTGGGTCCTAGGTATAGATTTAAGCTAAGTCTAGTCCATGTTAACCTATCTTTGTTTGCAATTAGTTAATTATATATTTTAGGAATACTCTACTATACTTTGGTGCACGTGTATACGAGGTTCTTGATTTTGGTCCAATGAACTTTGCAGCCACATGATTACCTGATCGATCGAGCGGTCAGTAGAAAGTGCTATTTCAGGATTGTAAGGTAATCGCATACCATTTATAACCATTAAGATTACCTGACATCGTTTATCATATTGGTCTTTCCAGTATTAGAAACAGAATACCACAAAGGTGATACTTGTTTCCTACTGATGATGATGGACCATCGTCTGGGTATGTGACAAACATAATAACAACCCCCAGTTCTCGACGTTGTCGTAAGAGATCAAAAGGAGAGTTTGGTAAGCCTGGTTTGTTAGTAGAAGAAACATCTGCTGGCATGGAACGTGGTACTTGTACGTTTTTGCATCCATATTACTTGGTTTTGTTTTTTCCTGGACTTCATTAGTTTTGATCATGGTATTTTAAAATTGCAGTTGCAGGTGGTGAAGAAATTGAAAATGTTGATATACATCAGCAGCAGAACATGAAAGGAAAAAAAAGAAGGGATAATTAATTATGCCAATTTGCCGGAGGAGGAAGAGGAGAGGAAGCATGCAGAGGACTATGAAAAATATCATAGTAAAAATGTCGATTGCAAAACAAGCACTAAGCTACATAGAAATTCACCTTTGATCAATGCTAAGGCTAAATATGTCAGACTCTACACATGGGTTTGATCAATGCTTAATTGGAAATTCACCTTTGCCATTATCATTAGCAGGTTATTATCTTAATTATGCCTTTCATAAATGGATTTCATCGCCCATATGCAAGGTATGGATGTAATTACATACCAAGGGATGTTTATTTTGATAGAGAGTTTTTACGCTTTGCTATCATGCATTCAAATGAATGCCGGATTACATGGCCGATCTCAATTTTTATTCTCCTTTCCAATCTCTTGAGTTAGCATTACATTAGTCAAGCGGGACAAATTTTTATTTATTTGAATTATCTAATGTATGGATGAAAATATTCTTAGTATGCTTTAAGTTTTCTAAAATACTATATTGCTTTTCTTAATGTACCGATGCATGTATGATGGATTGGTATCTTCATTTTTTTTGCTAAATCACGTGCGTGTCGCACGT
Organism: Cenchrus fungigraminus; assembly: GCA_036936925.1. Classification (NCBI taxonomy): domain Eukaryota; kingdom Viridiplantae; phylum Streptophyta; class Magnoliopsida; order Poales; family Poaceae; genus Cenchrus; species Cenchrus fungigraminus. The sequence continues at coordinate 125,521,033 of CM072777.1, forward strand.
GCACATTACCAGTGGGTTTTAATGGACCTAATCAATCTTCCTCATCTGGCACACAGAAGTCTGATAGGAGCCCTTGGCCAAAGGGAACTGTCAGGGGGTGAGACCTGGACAGATCCGCTAGGGGGTTACCCTAGAGGTTTGCAGGTTAATGGAGAAGATCGGGATCTAAGAGCGTAGGTGGTTATGCACGGGATGCACACGGAAATCTCGGCGAGACACGAGGAACACGGCGATTTATACTGGTTCGGGCCTCCGGAGAGTAAAACCCTACGTCCAGTTTGGTGGTGGAATTATGCCAGAGAGATCTGCCCCCGAGGAGGGCGCCCCAGGCCACCTTATATTGGCCGACGACCTTGGGCTACAAGTAGGTTTCCATCTATCCTAGTTGTTACAATAGGGAAAGCTTATCCGAGTTGGACTGTCTTGTCTTGTACTCCAAGTATCTTTACGTCCTTGGGCCCACATGTCAGGTCGGCGGGTCGTCTGGTAGGTCGGATCCACCTGTCGGGGACGGCTGAGACTCTGGTCGGTGGGGACCCATGGGTACCCATGTCTCTCAAGCCCCCGATCGACGTGTAGGCGTAGCGGCCGAGGCGAGGTTGTGTCGAAGAGTAGCGAAGGCGCGGCACCGTCGAGGTCGTGAAGGGTGCACGGGGATCCAAAAAAACCCCTCCGATGCGCGCTCGAAGTTGAATGTCGGGCTGCTGGGTCGAAGGACTATAAGGTCGAAGTGAAGACAAGGCATAGATCTTGAAGAACCGCCGACCTGACCTGGATCAGGTGTGATGAAGTAACTACCGCGACCTTCGGAAAGGTCGCCATGCCTATCGAGGGTAGGTCGAGCGGAGATGTGATGGAAGCATGCTTCCATTAGGTCGAGGCGACCTGAAGAAAATAGGGCATCGCAAGACGCACTAGTGTAGTAGCCCCCGAGCAGTAAAGCGACCAGAATGACCGGTTTGATGCTCCGAAGAAAAAGAAGAAAGAAATAGCTGAACCTACGACCTTCTGCTCAGGAAACAGATGCCCTTGTGATGTTAATTCAATAGGACAAAAGCTCCAGAATCTTACAGAGGGCATCAGACGCCAGGACTGACATGACCTGAGTCATGGGCGCACTGTACGGTCACGGGTCGGCTTCCAGGCGAAGCACAGGTCGCTATCACCTGCAAGAGACAAAAATGCTCCAGAATGCAGCCAGGTAGGGGAAAGGCGCGCCAACTGACAGAGCTACAGCGAGGTCTGGCGACCTGAAGTAGCTAATGACGGAGACGCCGGGAGGTCTGGCGACCTGAAGTGGGCGATGACGGTGACGCCGGGAGGTCTAGCGACCTGAAGAGGACGACGACGGAGACGTCGGGAGGTCTGGCGACCTGAAGTGGGTGACGACGGAGACGCCGGGAGGTCTGGCGACCTGAAGAGGACGACGACGGTGACGTCGGGAGGTCTGGCGACCTGAAGAGGACGACGACGGAGACGCCGGGAGGTCTGGCGACCTGAAGTGGGCGACGACGGAGACGCCGGGAGGTCTGGCGACCTGAAGAGGACGACGACGGCGACGCCGGGAGGTCTAGCGACCTGAAGAGGACGACGACGCCGACACCGGGAGGTCTAGCGACCTGAAGAGGGCGACGACGGAGACACCGGGAGGTCTGGCGACCTGAAGAGGACGACGACGGTGACGCCGGGAGGTCTAGCGACCTGAAGAGGGCGACGACGGAGATGTCGGGAGGTCTGGCGACCTGAAGTGGGTGACGACGGATACGTCGGGAGGTCTGGCGACCTGAAGAGGACGACAACGGCGACGCCGGGAAGTTTAGCGACCTGAAGAGGACGACGACAGCGACGCCAGTAGGTCTAGCGACCTGAAGAGGACGATGACGGCTAAGGGCCAAGGTCCTTACAACTATTGAAGCCTTTTATATACACACTTGTATGACAAATGGTGTGTCCGAGTAGATGTAGAGGCGTCCGGGCGGCAATGGTATGGCTACCAAGGTCCCAGCTGGGCTGTATTAGCACACCGACCTCCAGGAGGCCTCAAGAAACGACGAATGGTCCGTGGCGACCTGGATCGTCACGGCCGTTGTGCGATGGCACAAGCAGGTAGTCAGCCTGAAAAATCTAGATCTATACAACCTAGAAAGCAGCAGGGCCTTAGCGACCTCAGGGAGGGGCTACATGACCAGGAGGTCGCCAACGGGCAGTAAAGCCATTAAGCACGGGGCCGTTGGTGTGATATTTTATCACCGTGGGTCGTTGCAACCTAGGAGGCAGCAGAGCCTTAGCCACCTCAAGGAGGAGCTACATGGCCAGGAGGCCGCCAACGCGGAGTAGTGCCATTAAGCACGGGGCCGTTGGTGTGATATTTTATCACTGTGGGTCGTTGCGACATAGGAGGCAGCGGGCCTTATCGACCTCGTGGAGGTGATACGATAGACCCAAAGGTCGTTACTCGGTCAGGAGACCTTGAAGCAGATATCCGTCGTAGTATGGGGGCTTGAAGTAGGGCATAACGAGTCTATGGACGCCAGGCCGTTGAACAAAGAGCCAACGGGCATAAATTCCAGCACGACGCGAGCCGTTACTGCCTGTGACAGAACCGTCGGGAGAGTCGATGGGTGATAAATCCATTGGGTCGCCGAGGACCTTGAAGAAGACGACGACAGAGCCGCCGGGAGGTCTGACGACCTTGAAGAAGGTGACCAGCCCCCGAGCGTGGAAGCCGGACAAGTCGCAGAATCGCTGAGTCGCATCCCATCGTGAGTCACAAATATTGTTGGGAGACATACCAGGTCGTCGTAGAGCTAGTCCTGTGAAACAAGATAAACACCAGGTCGGTGTATCAATCTGTAAATATAATAAAAATTTAGCATGAGCTTAAGACATGCTTGCAATGTGTATTGTTTGAGAAAGCATTCCCTCATCGTGCCAGGCACAAATTATGTGAACTCAAAGACTATGAAGCTGCAAAACGTGTCCCCTCCGCTAACCCAACTTAGTGGAGAAACAGCTTACCGACTGCACGGCTCAGCGTGGATGCTTAGGTGCAGCCGGCGCGCGGAGGGGGGCCTTGGACCTAAGGTCTCGCAACCACACGACTTAAGAATGCGCATAATAAGTAAAAGACATTTAAAGAGAGAACACACAGAAATTAATTAAGTCCCTCAGGTCTGGCGACCTTTAGATTAGCATTGCCAAGCCCCCGAGCGTATCGAGGTCGGCTATACCAAGCCCCCGAGCGTGTCGAAGGGGGAGGGAAAATAAAACAGGAAAAAACATGTAAAGCAGGTCGGCGAAAGAAATTGAAACCGCAAAATATTTAATAAAAAATAACACTTAGCTTGCCGAGTCGTGGCCGAAGGGGTCGCCGTGGTCGGCAACCGCGAGCTGAAATTGTGTCGAGATCGGAACGTCGAAGAGGTCGGCGGTCCCGTGCGCATCGATGCAACAGGTCACCGGAGTGAGCTGAAGCCACGCCGAGTTGTCGGAGCAGTCGTCGGCACGAGCTGGACTCGTGCCGATCGAGCTCAAGGTACCAAAAAAGTCAGCAACAAGGTCGAGGTGACCGGCGTCGTTGCTGGTGGTCGAGTCGTTGCAGCTGCATCTTGCTGTACACGTGCCGCCCAGTCGCTCCATGCCGAGTCGTGGTGGTGTCTGTTGCCGAGTCGATGCAGCAATCAGGTCGTGGGCAACCGGCCGCTTGCCGAGCCTGTTCGCTTGCACACATGGGGCCAGAACCCTGTCGTTTCATCGAGACTGATCTGTACGATCGGACGTCAAGTGCTTGGATACATGGCAGGTAGCCATATGTGAACCTTGCATGCATCACGTAGATGAGAGAAGAGCAGATTAGATTAATCTTGCCAGCCAAAAACAAAGGAATTCTTCCCTGTTACGGAGTGTATAGTGAATCGGAAGAGAGAAAATAGATTAAAGAAAGTGAAAAGCAATGATGACTCCCCTGAGTTGTAGCTTGATTCCCGTAACGCATGCGGACATGCAGGGACGCAGGTCGATTCTGGCTCGGTGAAGGTCGACTGCTCCGTCCCGGCGATTCGTGCCATCTGCCATGCATGCCCATGGTGCGTGGCCGGAGCTCAGCGCGAGCTCAGCGCCAACATGCGCATCTGCTGTCGCCGGATTGCTTCTAGGATCCCGCACCCGGTGGTCGGCTCGTTGAATTGAATCTCGCCGGATGCGCCGAGCCGTGATGAGATCGAACGGCATGGGTGGGTGGGTCGCGAAAAAATTTCTGGTGCGTCATCCGTAGAACGAAGACGTCGACCTCGCGATTAGATCGGAGGGTGGCAGCGAGCAGGTCGTCGCGATGGAATCTTCCGTGTCGTCGCCGAAGATGACGCTGGGTCTGGCCACCATGCTGCACAGCGAGCTCCCGATCACCCCTACCTGGCGCGCCAACTGTCAGGGGGTGAGACCTGGACAGATCCGCTAGGGGGTTACCCTAGAGATTTGCAGGTTAATAGAGAAGATCGGGATCTAAGAGCGTAGGTGGTTATGCACGGGATGCACACGGAAATCTCGGCGAGACACGAGGAACACGGCGATTTATACTGGTTCGGGCCTCCGGAGAGTAAAACCCTACGTCCAGTTTGGTGGTGGAATTATGCCAGAGAGATCTGCCCTCGAGGAGGGCGCCCCAGGCCGCCTTATATTGGCCGACGACCTTGGGCTACAAGTTGGTTTCCACCTATCCTAGTTGGTTACAATAGGGAAAACTTATCCGAGATGAACTGTCTTGTCTTGTACTCCAAGTATCTTTACGTCCTTGGGCCCACATGTCAGGTCGGCGGGTCGTCTGGTAGGTCGGACCCACCTGTCGGGGACGGCTGAGACCCTGGTCGGTGGGAATCCATGGGTACCCATGTCTCTCAGGAACTAACTAGAAAAATAGGCTCAATAGCTCTGCATAAATTTTCACAAGAGTTACAACAAACATCAACAAAACAATTTAAAAGAGGGACAACATTTTTAATTTTCACAGATATATGTATCTTTTAAATTTGAAATAAATAAACGAAATGGCGCTGCAATTTCCTGTGCGTCACTGTTGAACACACAGTAGAGCATCACTAGTATCGCCGTATCATCTGATCTAGGCCGTTGGTTGGGAAACTGGATTGCGGTGATCACGGTAGCAGCTGCACTCGATCTGGGTGCGTGCAGGGCATGTTTGGATGAGACTCTGAGCCAGACAGATGTGCTCAGGCAGCGATCTAGACCGCAGGCAGACGAAATCGAAGGCCTGGATGTGCTGCCTGGTGCAGGCAGATTTTCCAAGGTCAAAACCAAATAAGCCCTTATTTGTTAAATCCTGAAAAAAATTCTGATCGATCAGTCCCAATTGACAATTGTCATCATGACCCAGCGCTACTGAGGGACAGTGCTCCGTTAGGCAGATCTTCAGCAGATTTGTTGCGAGAAAAATGTTGTGTGCAAATTTTTATAGTAGATTTGTTGTAAGAAAAAATATTATAAAATAAGTTGAATAAAAAGCTGAACCGAGCCTCCGTGGAGCAGATTAAGATTTTCCCGCGATTGATGATGGATCTAATTTAGCGCCGGAATTTGAGAGGCTGCGCAACTTCGAGAACGGATAATGACCATATCCGAAAAGACCAAGCCTGGCCACGAACGCCCGCTCTCCCGATCTCCTCTTCATCTTTCTCTTATCCGCAGGTACGGGCCAAAACCAAATCAGCGACCATTTTCACAGCAGATAGCGTGGACAAGCGCTCGCGTCAGTGAGAAAAAAGAGAAGCTCAACTACTGCTCCCCCTGCTAATCCTCCAATTAACCCCTGCGTGTATATATGCTGCTGCTCAATCCAGTCGGCAATCATGGTCGCCGCCATTTCCCTTTAATTTCTAGCTAAAGGATGAGTATTAACCTCTTATCTTTCCCCGCATGTGGAACTTATAACCACGGATTAGCAACCTTAATCACACTGTATGTAATGGATTTGTGAAGGTAATTAACTCGCCATCTGCACAGCAGCAACCACGCACATTATTTACGGTTGACAGTGCGGAGAGACAGAACTAATGCTAGGCTCCAAGCTAAGCGGCCGAAAATGACGGCTGCTTTTTTTTTTTTTTTGCCAGATATGCAAGGTCTCCATCTTCTGCACGATTTTTTCAGCCATATGGGGCCAACAACCCCTGCGCATAAGAAAGTGGAGCTTGCCATTTTGCTCAGGCTTTGGCAGCGGCAGCTGGGAGAGCCTGGGACTGGCCGGCCGGGGTCATTGCTCCTGCTTCCGATCTCCAATTCTCCATGCTGAAGAACGTCTGTGTGGGGCGCGCGGTTGCTGCGCTGAAGGAGCTGAGAGGAGCTCACTACTCCTGTGAGAAAGCTTGATACAAGCCGGAAGTAGCTATATCGAGTCAGGTTCAAAGGTTAGTCTGATTTGCCTTCAGGTTGAAGCTCAAGCTCGATTTTGCTACTGAGCATTATGGATCGTGTGTGTTCTTTCTGAGATCTGTCATTTTCTCTGCACAAGTTATTTTCTTTTCAAGTTCTATGCACAAATATGACAAACTTAATTATGCAGGTGCCTGCATAAATAATTTATTTTATTCTTGCCTCTCTTTCCTAAGGTCCTGTTTAGTTCCCCAAAAGTCTCAAAATTTTTCGCATCGCAGACCATGTCACCTCTCACAGAACACGCTTCTCAATGCAAAATTTTCACCACTTTCCCTAAAATTTCACCGAACTAAACGGTGCCTAAGTGGAGATCTGGTTTTTCTCCTTGTTTTAGAAACAAAATCGTTACTTTTCTTCAATTTGGTCAGTGTAGTATTGCATAAGTTTTTTTTTGCTTGTTCGATTGCTTTGTCATTTATTACTATTGCTCTTGAACGCTCCTCATGGTCAATGCATGAAGATTTTTCCTTCTGAAAGGAAACATGAGTTCTTTGTCCGAACTCGATCAACAAACACTGAACATCACATGTGATCTACAATCGAGATCGATTCTTTCTCACCCCTTCAGTTCAAAAACCGTGGTAATTTGAGAACTCTCATAGGCGTAGATAGCATTCTACATATTTGCACCAAATAAACTAGACTAATAACCATTGCACAAGAAAACCGTCTATTATCCTCAGAAAATGGGACAATCTACAGGGGAATATATGCACGCATTCGATGTAATTTAGTCAAGAGACAAGTGGGAGCAATAATCTGTATGCTTAAATGAATTCTGTTAGATGAATTCCTACGGTTAATTTCACAATATATGAGCTTGAACCTTCTTCAATCTGTATGCTTAAATAAATGTTTGTCAGATGAATTCCTGCGGTTAATTTCGCAATTATATGTATGTAGCATGCATGCGCGATGCAATTAGCTATAGAAGATAAGTAGGGGCCCCCTTGTCTGCACTCCACCACCTATAGCGCGTCTCCCCTCCTCATCTCTCCTGATCCGTTTGCACTTTCTGATGAGACCTACCACCAGAATTCAAATACTGCTTCTCTTTCGCATCTCAAACCATGCATGTTACAGATATATTACTGGATAAAAATGCTTAATTTCGTCGATCTATATATCTACATGTTTCGCTTCAGAAATAGGCCTGCACGTTGCATGTATTGCGAGCTGCTAGCCATTTGTTGCATACGTGGAACGCGTTCGGATCATCCATTTGCAGTAACACCACACGTAACCTAATTTTTCGACATCCATGTCCATGCAGCCTAGCTCTAGCTGCAACGCCGAGAAGGTGAGAAGAAGAAGCTAGCAAGCAATTCAATCCATGGACAACCAGCCGCTGCCCTACTCCACCGGCCAGCCCCCGGCGACCGGCGGGGCCCCGGTGCCCGGCGTCCCTGGCGCGGCCGGCCCGCCGCCGGTGCCGCACCACCACCTGCTCCAGCAGCAGCAGGCCCAGCTGCAGGCGTTCTGGGGGTACCAGCGGCAGGAGGCGGAGCGCGCGTCGGCGTCGGACTTCAAGAACCACCAGCTGCCGCTGGCCCGGATCAAGAAGATCATGAAGGCCGACGAGGACGTGCGCATGATCTCCGCGGAGGCTCCCGTGCTGTTCGCCAAGGCCTGCGAGCTCTTCATCCTCGAGCTCACCATCCGCTCCTGGCTGCACGCCGAGGAGAACAAGCGCCGCACCCTGCAGCGCAACGACGTCGCCGCCGCCATCGCGCGCACCGACGTCTTCGACTTCCTCGTCGACATAGTGCCGCGCGAGGAGGCCAAGGAGGAGCCCGGCAGCGCGCTCGGCTTCGCGGCGGCGGGGCCTGGCGCCGTCGGGGGTGGTGCGGCGCCCGCCGCCGGGATGCCGTACTACTACCCGCCGATGGGGCAGCCGGCGCCGATGATGCCGGCCTGGCAAGTTCCGGCCTGGGACCCGGCCTGGCAGCAAGGGGCGACGCCGGATGTCGATCAGAGCGCCAGTTACGGCGAGGAAGGGCAAGGGTTTGCCGCAGCAGGCCATGGTGGCGCCGCTAGCTTCCCTCCTCCTGCACCTCCGAGCTCCGAGTGATCTGCTGCGGCTGCGCTGCGCCCCTTCGTGCTGGTTTTTAGCTATGTGCAGACGCGCTTGAAGTGAATGTCGATCGTTCAATGTGTAGTCACGGTGTAAGTGCAAACATGGGAATGGAGCTACGTACAGAACGAATAAGTGCGACGTGAGTAATTTGTACATGCACTTGATGTGCTGATTAATCAAAGATTAACATGCAGATTAATTAATTACTAATCAGTTATTCACGGCTCTGCTGGTAGTCTAGTGCTCGAGATCTCTCCAAACTTTTAAGGTTGGTCGCACCGGCGAACGGGAGGCGTGCGCTACCCCGCGCTCCAGTACGTATTTAGTGTTTTTTCTCCCGCGCAGAGGGGTGCTAAACGAAACAGGAGCGTGGCATAGGGGCGCGGGGACGCCAATCTCGGCGTCTTCCCGGATGCTCTAAGGCACCCTTGCGCGGGCTCCACTTGCCTCCGCCACAGCTTCCCCCAACCACCACTGCCCTCCCGCGGAAGTCCGGAGCCCAGAGAGAGAGGAAGAGAGACGGCGCAACCGGACAGAGCGTCGAACGAGGGAGCTCTGAGCTGGATGTCGACCTCGCGCCGTCGAACCATGGTAGCACCAATATCCCCACCACCTCCGCCGCCGCGGCTTCTCCCAGCGTTGACTGCCACCTCTGCTCCACACCTCCTCCACCACCGCGCCGCGCCCCTCCTCCACCGTCGTCGCCGCTGGATCCGACGCGGAGCCGGTCGAAGAGGCAGAGGACGCCGCACGAGGAGGGAGGCAGTCAGCTTGGGCACAAAATACTGGAACCGAAACCGAACCGAAGAAAATCGGTTCCTGTTCAGTTCTCAGATCTCAAGTACCGAACGAACCGAGGTAAATTCGGTTCCCAGCCTCGGTTTACTGAAAAACCGAACTAGAACCGGATTCCATGTGTAGCCCGTGTAAATGAGCCCAGCAATGGAGAAATGGCCCAACAACAGCCCACAACAACAACCCAGGAAGCCATCAAACCCTAGCAGCTAGCACTCCACTCGCACTCTCTCAGACACCGGACCCCGACATCCTCGCGCTCTCCCTCGCGAAGCCGCCGCCAGACCCCGACGCCCTCGCGGGCGCGCTGTCGCGGCGGCACCGCTCTCTCCGTCCCCGACGGTCCCCAGCGCGTCCCCGCCCGACCCCGACGCCCTCGCACGCGTGCAGCCGCCGCGGCGCCACCCTCTCTGTCCCCGGCGTGTCCCCAGCCGTCTCCGTGCATCGCCTCGTCGTCATCCCCAACCATCCCTGCGTCTCGCCCAGTCGTCCCCGGCCGTCCCCAGCCGTCGCCGCGCGTCGCCTCGTTGCCGTCCCCAGTTCGGTTCTTTCGGTATTTACCGGAACTGAACCGAAAGAACCGAAACCGAAGTACCTCGGTACCGACATTTTCTTGGAACCGATCGGTACCCACTTTGCTAGGAACCGAATTAGAGCTAGTACCGAGGAACCGAACCGATCGGTTCGGTAGTCCCGAATGCCCAGGGTGAGGAGGCAGGGCCGTCGACCACCCGTCGGTGGGGAAGAAGGGCGGACGGAGTGAGGAGCCGCCGCCGCCATGAGATCTCCATCGCCTGCTCCACTCCTTGCTCGGTGCCGCCTTGCTCCCGCCGACCGCGGGGCTCAGAGGAAGCCGCGCTCTGCTCCGCACACCGTCGAGGGAGGGAAGGAGGGAGTCGCCGCCGCACCGGAGGGAGAGAGGGAGTTCCAGCGTTGTTGTTGTCCCGCGTCGGCACTCCATCGGAGCTGCCCCGCGCCTGGGAGAGAGCGGCGCCGGACGCATGCGCACGACGAATTACGGGGCGCAGGGGCGGATCTTGAGGCCGACGAGGTGGAGCTCCAAGATCCGCGCTAAGGAGATCTCGTCGGGGAAGATGAGCCGTTGGGGAGGGCCACGCCGGCTAGCTCGACCGCCGCGCAGGGAGGAGGAGGGCCACGTCAGGAAGCTCGAGCGTCGCGCCGGGGAGCTCGAGCACCGCCTCGACCTTTGCTCTGTGCGGCCAAGATCCGGGCCCGCTCGCGCGTAGGGGCTTGCTGGCGTGTGGCCCACCGGAGATGGCGAGAGGAGAGTGGCCAGGGTGGGGAGAAGAGAGAAGAAATGCCGGCGCCCGGCGGAGAGGACAAGGAGGGCGGGTGCTCGGACGGGAGGGAGAAAAAAAGAGAAAGGAGAGAGAGATTGACACATGGGCCCCACAACGGGTAGTTGGTATGGACTATGAGATATAGGGGATGACAGGTGCTGAAGAATCTCGATGACTAAACAGAATATTCTCTTATAGGGTACGCAAATAGAGTACGACAAGTGCGACCAGCCTAAGTCAGACTGCACATGAGCCCAGAGTGGTAACCCTTAGTCTCGTATGTATGAGAACTGCTCAGGTACTCCTCTTTCAATTTGTTGCACTAATCTTAAAGCAAACAACCAATTAATTGACTATTTTCCGTCTGGGTCTCAAACGGGCCCGGCCCTACCCACGCACGCCTCGTGACCCATTCCGAATTCCCGATTTGCATGCCGTGTAATTAGGAAGGTCTACCAAGCGGCCGGCGGCAGCACCACCACCAAGCCGAGCGATGCTCCAGGCCTGAACTAACCCGGCCATCTGATCCCGCTGGTGGACAATGCATGCTCCACGCCAGCATGGATGGACGTAGCATGTTTCAACGGCGGTGGTGCTCCGCGACGGGGCGGAAGTCCGTTCAATTCCACCGTTCGTTCCCGTGGCCGGTGGAGACGCTGACGCTCCACGGCGGTCCTGGAAGGCAGCTTGCCTCGACGGGGTGCTACGCTATGGGAACGAGCGGATCGAGAGTGGCGGTGCTGCAGTGCGTCGAGTCTTTCCTCATTCCCTGTACGGTAGAAACATGCATCTGTCGCTTGATTGTTGCTAGACGCGAGACCACGATCGAGAAAGCATTCGATCGTTAGACTAGACAAAGAGTATTTGCTTGAAAACAGCAAGCTGTTCTCGCTTTGTATAATAAACTGAGAAGAGTAATCGATGTGTAAAACCTTCCTCGGCTACTAATGCCAAAGTCGCTGATCCGATTTCAATGCAAGTTCAGATTCTAGGAGAGATGGTCATCTCGTTATTAATCCAGCGGTGGATACATTATTAATCCCATTGGTTTGCCATGGAATTTTGCCACATCTTGCACTATCCAGGCAGCGGCAATGCATTCAGATTTCAGAGGTTGTTGTCTCGTCGCCGCGGGAGTCTATGATGCAGCTGTCGCGGTGGCCGTCTTCGTCCACCACCAATATATACGGGAAGCAGCCAACGGTGGACATCCTTTTGGGACTTGGGAGCGGATGGCACCAATGGTTCTGCCGCCATGGAGCGCCCTGTTAGAGGTGACCTCCGTACACGGCGAGAGAAACAGAGCGGCCGAGCGGCGGGCTGGCGGCGGCCGAACAACAGGCAGGAAAGCATGGTCTGGGTATGAATTGGGCCGGGCCTATTAGGGACCCGGACAAGACGTTAATAATTACTCCCTCTGTTCCGGATTGATTGTCGCTGGACGATTGTGCCGGCAACCAATGCAAAGCGGCAAAGTCACAAACACCCCTACTAAAGTAGCAATGATTGGTCATGACGCATTTGTTTTTTAGAGCTGCATGTGGTGGTGGGAGCTCGCTAGTAGACTGGAAGTGACATGCCAGGCATTGCCGTACTACTTGGTCTAGAGTGCTGCTGGTGAACGACGATAATTCTGGGACGTACTACGACTTTGCTAGGGACTGCTTCAACTGCGGAACTTCTAAATGGCTCGCGCGGCCAGTGGTACAACCACTTCACCGGATTGCGGCAGGGCGATCCTTTGTCGCCGCTTCTATTTAGCCCTGGGCACGAAAAACCGAGAACCGGGAACCGAACCGAAAGAACCAGAACCGGAACCGAGAAAATCGGTTCCTGTTCGGTTCCAGTTCATAGGAACCGAAATACCTCGGTTATTTCGGTTCGGTTCCCGGTTAACCGGGGGAACCGAGAAAACAGCCCATTGCACACATTTGGCCCAACATTCCACCAAAAGCCCAACAAACCACAAACCCTAGCTGACTCGTGACTCCCTCCAGGCCTCCACTCCCCCCAGGCGCAGCCGCACAGCAGCGGTCACGGGCACAGCCGCACAGGCGGAGGCGGCCATCCCCACGACGCAGCACGCAGACGCAGCCCCTCTCTCGGTCTCTCCCCCGCGATCCGCGACTCCGCGTCTCCGCGACCGCGAGTCCGCGACGCTCCGCCGCCGCGCCACGGGCCCACGGCGCCGCTCGCCCTCCGCCACCGCGCCGCTCGCTCCTCGCCCTCCGTCACCGCACCGCTCGCCCTACTCTGCAGGCTGCAGCTCGGCTCGGCCGCACCCATCCAGCCGGACCAGCCCCCGCTGCCGTCCTGCTCGGTGCCCGTCCAGCCGTGCAGGGGCTGTCGCCCGCCGCCGCACGAGGGCATCCAACGGACCAACGGCCAACGCCCCCGACGAGTCTACACTCCACAAGACGGCTACATCAATTGCATCTTGCGGTGTAAGTGCTACTGTGCTACTCATCCCGTCAATTTCCTGCTAGATAGGATTGTAGACTACTAGAGTGTGGATTGTAGTATCTTTTTGGTGGATTTAACCATCTTTTTAGTACCTGCTAGATACAATTTGTAGTATCTTCTAGATAGGATTGTAGTATCTGCTCCTGAAGGTCTTTGAGGTGTTGAGATCCTTAGTTACTTAGTTAGGTATCAATTTCAGCATGAACATCCACTCTGTTTTCACTAAAAACAAATGTTCTTGATGCCTCTGTCTAGGAACTGCAGTTGTTCATTTATTCATGGCCGTCTGTGATATAGTTCAATTTAGATGTGAGGATTTGCAGATGATAACTTTAAGTCGTGGATGTATTTTTTCAGATGTCTGAGGAGGAATTACAGGGACAAGTGAGTGAATGGGCAGAGATGAATAGTGGGCCTGATGGGAATTGGATTGAAGACGAGAATGATGGTGATGCAGCAGAGGAGAATGATGTCATTGATCTAGAAGGTGAAGAGGGGAAGAAGAGAAAGAAGATGACATCCAGATCTGAAATGTGGGATCACTTCACCAAAATATTTGATGATGATGGTGAGGTGGCAAAGGGAAAATGCAACTATTGCAATAAAGAGATACAAGCAAGAACATCGAAGAATGGTACATCTGCTATGCGTAAGCATTTTAAATGTTGCCAGCATAATCCTCATGTAGACTCTAAACAAGGTATTATATCAATTAGTCAAGGCACAGTAGGTACTTGGAAGTTTGATGGTGCATTGCTTAGGTCTGCTTTTGCTGAAATGATCATAGAAGATGAGGAGCCATTTGCAAAAAGTGAAAAACCTGGTTTTATGAAGTTCATGTCTATTGCTTGCCCTAGGTTTGAGTTGCCATCTAGAAGAACATGCACTAGGGATTGTGTGCAATTGTACTTTGAGCAGAAAGCAAAATTGATAATTTTCTTGCAAGAACATTGCAATAGAGTCTGCCTCACAACTGATGCTTGGACATCACAACAACAAGAGAGTTACATGACTGTGACAGCCCATTTTATTGACAAGGATTGGTGCTTGCATAAAAAGATAATTAGTTTTTGCAAGGTAAAAGGCAAAAAGGGGGATGATATTGGGAAACACCTGCAAAAAGTCTTGCTTGATTGGGGGTTAGACAAAGTTATGACAGTAACCGTTGATAATGCTAGTGCAAATGACAGTAGTATTAGTTATTTGAGAAGACAGCTAAATAGTGCCAAAAGTAGCATTGCAGAGGGCAAGTACCTTCACATTAGATGTGCTACACATATAGTTAATTCGATTGTTCAAGATGGTTTGAAAGAAGTAGATCAATCTATCAAGCGTGTACGTGCAGCGATTAAATTTGTGAGGAGTGGTACATCAAGATTGGACAAATTTAAAGAGATAGCTCGAATGGAGAAAGTGGACAGCAAGGCATTCTTAAATCTTGATGTGTGTACTAGGTGGAATTCGACATATGATATGCTAAAAGCTGCTCTTATATATGAGAAGGTGTTTGCAAGGTATCCGGATGAAGATCCATACTACACAATTGAGTTGCTTAGTGACATTAAGCCAGGTGTTCCCGGTCCAGGAGTTCCTGATGAGCATGACTTTGATAATGCAAGGAAGCTAACTGAGTTTCTAGGCCATTTTGCTCATGTAACAACGCGTGTTTCAGCGTCGTTAAGTGTGATTGCTCACACTTACTTTGATGAAATAGGAGAGGTCAACCTATTGGTCAATGAATGGCTGAGTAGTTCTGATCTAATGCAGCAAGAAATGGGGAAAAGAATGAAAGAAAAGTTTGACAAGTATTGGGGGCAGTGGCATGAAAATTCAGAAATGCAAAATGAGAATGCAAAGGGGAAGGGGAAGGAGAAGGAAAATATTAACTTGCTGATTTTTGTTGCCTATGTACTTGATCCAAGATACAAGCTCTCAGAGTACATAGAAGCAGCAATTGATGAGTTGTATGGTGAAGGTGTTGGACAGAAAGTTTGGGCAGCAATTACCAAATGCTTGCGTGATCTTTTTGAAGAATATAGGATCAATAATTCTCAACCGAGTGATGAAGTGCAGTCCCAACCAAGTGGAGAGGTTAGAAAGTTGAAGAGTCATCTTTCAAAGAAGATGAAGTTGGGTAGTGGAACAGTCAGTTCCAGTAGAGGTACACTAGGACTGAACTGGATAGATACTTGGCTGAAGAGCCTGGAGATGATAACAAGAAACTTGATATTCTTGATTGGTGGAAGAGACAATCCACTAGATTTCTAATTTTGTCTACATTGGCTCGTGATGTTCTCGCTATCCCAATCTCCACGGTTGCTAATGAATCAGCCTTTAGCACAAGTGGGTGTGTTCTAGATGATTTTAGGAGTTCACTCACTCCATTTATGGTTTAAGCTCTTGTCTGCACTCAAGATTGGCTTAGGAGAACAACAGTCAATGTGGTGGAGGATACAGAAGCATTGACCAAACTAGAAGAAGGTAACTATTTAGTGTACTATTTAATTGTTGTACCATTTACTTGTTGTTTCTATTTATTTACTCTACAACTTGACAGCTTGTTTCTATTTTCAGAAATTATTCAAGAATTCAAGGACAAAACCATTATTGATGCACATGCTGCCAAGTCAACCATCCAAGGCAGCAAAAAAAGATGGTTACATCCACCAACATTAGCTCCCAGCCAAAGTCTTCCAAGGCAAACAAATCCTCAAATGAAAGCAAAAACAAGAACTCATCTAAATGACCATGTGAGCTGAATAAATGTATATAATTTTTTCTAGTCATATACTTGTCATAAACTCTACCTATTCTTACTTGTTTCAGTTTGCAAATAATGTTTCAGGCTTCTAGAGTGTGGTCTGCAGCTCTCCAAGTCTGCAGGTGCTTGCTGGTTGCTGCCTGGTGCTTGGCTGTTGGTTCCCTTGCAGCTTGCTGCTGCTGCTACCTAGCTGAATGCTGAGTTGCTTGCTGCCTGCCTTGCTGCTTGCTGTAATTCTGTAAACCTATGATGTGTGAATTTGTGATGAACTAAAATGTTGTTGTAATGTTGCTGGGTGCTGGCGTGCTGCCCATGGTGGATTGTTTGCTTTTTTCCCTTCCAATTTGAGAGAACTGTCCATTTAATTGATGTATTCATGTATCCCTGTTGATTGCTTGAATTATCCCTGCTGATTGCATGAAAATGCAGTTGAAATGCTGCTGAAATTTTCTACTGAAGGGTTGTTTTTTTGATTCCTGGGAAAAATCGGTTCCTTCGGTTAGAACCGGAACCGAACCGAAAGAACCGGAACCGAAATTCGTCGGTTCTTACCCTGGAACAGAACCGAACGGTCCCTGAAAGTTGGGAACCGAAATTCATGAAGAACCGAGGAACCGAACCGAACGGTTCGGTTAGAACCGAACGCCCAGGGTGACTTCTATTTATCGTTGCTATGGAACCTCTCCAGCGCCTCCTGCATTTGGTTTCAAGCTCGGGCCTGTTAACCCCGTTAGGCAGCAGGACAGCCTCTCTTCGTGCCAGTCTGTACGCTGATGACGTTGCGGTATTTCTTGCGCTCGTCAAGGAAGATGTCCAAGTGGCTGCACAGATTCTTGAGGTGTTTGGGCATGCGTCCGGATTGCTAACTAAGAGATCGAAGTGTGTCGTGTATCCTATCCAGTGCGCCGACATTGATGTGGCACAGGTGATGGAAGGTTTTCAGTGCCCCATATAGTCCTTTCCCTGCAAATATTTGAGATTGCCGCTACAGTTTAAGCGACTACGTCGAGTCGAAGTCCAGCCGCTGATCGACAAATTGGCAAACAGGCTGCCGACGTGGCAAGGGAGATTTTTGAACCGTGCTGGGTGTCTCAAGCTGCTAAATTCAGTGCTCTCCTCCATACCGGTCTACTTCCTCACTATTTTTGCGCCGGCTAAGTGGTTGCTGAAGAAATTGGACAGGATCAGGAGAGGATTTCTTTGGAAGGGGACCGAGTCGGTTAGTGGTGGCCACTGCCTGGTTCGTTGGGCAAATGTTCAGAAAACAAAGGAGTTAGGCGGCCTGGGGGTTATGGACTTGGAGCGGTTCAGTAGAGCTCTCAGGTCGCGCTGGCTTTGGTATGAGTGGTCTGACCCGGAGCGGCCTTGGGTGGGTACTGATGTCCCGTGCAACGATATAGACATGCAGCTTTTCCGGGCAAGTACGAGAGTTTCTGTTGGTAATGGCCACAAAGCTTTGTTCTGGCATTCTTCGTGGTTACAGGGGCAGGCGCCAAGAGATCTTGTGCCAAATCTTTTCAAGTTGGCCTGGCGGAAGAATAACACTATGACAGATGATCTTGCTAATCAGAACTGGTTGCGTGGGTTGTGGCGAATGTATTCCGCAGAGGAGATGGCAGAGTTCATTAGCTTGTGGGGGTTGGTTCAGGAAGTGCAGTTGACTAATGAGGACGATTCTATCACATGGCGCTGGACCTCGGATGGCACCTACACGTCCAAGTCAGCTTACACTATTCAGTTCAAAGGAGCCTTCTGCTCTTTTAACTCTACTGCTATTTGGAGGGCACAAACTGAAGGAAAACATCGAGTCTTCGCCTGGCTTTTGGTGCAGAACAAAATCTTAACTGCTGACAGACTCATTGCCCGAAACTGGCCGTGTAACCCAGTGTGTGTGCTCTGTGATCAGATGCCGGAGTCTGCTGTGCATCTTTGCTTACACTGTGTTTTTGCCATGGAGGTTTGGGTCCGGTTTGCTGTTTGGTCAGGTGGCAGGATCAGGGTGCCGGAACAGGGAGTTTTGTTGGAGCAGTGGTGGAATTCTTCCATGGAAGGACTCACGCGAAGGGATCAACGTTGGATGGCTGCTTTTCTCATCTACATCACTTGGGGTATCTGGAAGGAGAGGAATCGCAGGATCTTCGAGAGGGTGGTAGCTTTACCTTCCAGTGTGTTTCAACTCATCAGGGAGGAAATGAAGTTGTGGCGGGACGCGTGTGGCGGCCTTGAGCTAGATTGGTTTTAATATGTTACGCCTTCTATGGAGTAGAGTCTTTTTGTTTCCTTGTAATCACAACTTTGTAAACGCTTGCATTCTTCTCCTTCTTAAATGACATGGCAGCGCTCCTGCCGAACTTTCAAAAAAAAAGAAGATAATTCTGGGACGTGCGTCTGTAGCTCAAACGACGATTATTCCGGGACGGAGGGAGTAAGAAAATGGTGAATTATTTGGTAGGTTGCTTTAATATTAGTGCAACAAATTAAAAAGAGGAGTACCGTAGCATGCATGGCATCGGCAATTTTCGACCGCGGCTACCATATGATCTATATGAGCTGAGACGTCAGAAAACGGATGTTGCCGTGATAGGTCCGGTTCAGTCAGCAGCGCGTCCCATGTCATTTCACTATATGTGTTTGGCTACAACCTTTGTTGGAATGGTTCTATTTCTATTTTTTATATGATCATCCTATCTCATGTTTGGTTGAATGGGTACGGTCCATCTAAAAGAATGGTTGAAAAGATTAAGAAAGAGGGATGACAACTTTGGTAACACCGTTAGTTGGAGCCACTAGTAGGACCCATATGTCATCAATGGACCCACTTGGCATCCACATTTATCTTTTTCCTCAATCTTATCTTGTCCACGGGACATCCCTCCCTGGATAGAGCATTAATTGCACCACATACCCTCCCCTCCTCTCGAGGGTTAGGCTCCGACGGCAGCGGCGGCACCCACCCTCCCCTCGAACGTGATGGAGGTAAAATGGGATGTTCCTGTGCACTCGTTTTGATGGGACGGTGGCACCGGTAGTGCATCGCACATCTAGAGGGCGTATATATATTCCCTTCTAGAGATATCCATATACTTATTCTATCCGTCTCCAAACCAAACATGAGACGAAGTGAGATCGTTTCATCCCGTTCCACTGCTTTGTCTCTCCATCCAAACGCAACCGTGCGCGAGCACCGAGCCGCAGCGTGTCTACACCCTACGGGCGACAGACATAATCGAACGTGGAACTTTTGAAAGCAATGCAGATGCATAGACCGGGCATGGGCGGAGAGGTCACACGTGCGGTGGGTGTGCGTAGGGACCGGCAGACGTTAATTAAGTTTCCTATTGTGGTGTAGACCTGAGCATTTCACGGGTCGGACCGGGTTCGGGCCGGGTCGAAAAAAACCCGGTTTTTTCGGGTGAGAAAATCCTGCTCATGACCGTCCCATAAGACGCGTCGGGCCTCAGTTTTCGGGCCGGGCTTGGGCGGACCACCCGCACATTTTATAAGGGAAAATAGCTAAAAACAACATTTCAGACCGGGCTCGGGCCAAGATTTTTTTCTCGGGTCCCAAGATCTCTGCCCACACCGTCCAGTAAGGTCCGTGGGCGGGCCGGGTTCGGGCTGGGCCCGGCCCGGGCTAAAATGCTCAGGTATATTGTGGTGGACTTGAAGGGATGCTGCTTCCATCTTTTCAAATAAAGATCACAACTTTTGAAGATTGTACGTGACGATAACGCATGTCTAATAACTTCGTGACTTCGTCCAAGATAGGTAGCCTAACTCCTAGTATATTGCGTATACGTCTAAGCACATGCATGGTACAAAAATCACCACATGCAAGAACGATGCAGCTGCTAGCACCACAAAGGCACATTCCGTCCTTGGAAATCAACACCCATCAATCCGTGGCCTCTGCGGAGCCTCCTGGGCCATGCTACGTCGCCCCTTATTCGCGGCCGTCCGATCGGTCTGATCCGGCGGCCCACGAAGCGCCAGCGTCGCGTGAAATTTTGCGAAAAAGCCCTTCTTTTGGTCAGTTATTCTGTTTCGCGCCCAATGAGGTCCCTCTGCTACAGGAAACACGTTCGATTTTCTTTCACAAAACCCCCCGCGTTCCAAAATATTCCACTACCAAGAAGACAAAATTCCGATTTCGTGGCGTTTTTTCATTTAACTGCCCGCCGACTGCTTTTGCAAAAACAACCCCCACCGCCGGCCCGCCGCCCCTCACCGTTCTTATCCCCGTCCCTTCTCTCTCCCTGGTTCCATGCCACGCCATCGCCCATCCTCTCCCTCTTCCTCGCCGCAGGAGCATGCGGCGGCGCGCCCGGAGAGATCCCCGTGTGGGAGCCTCCAGCGAACGGCGAGCTCCCCGCTCGAGAGTCGAGATGCTGCGGCGGACGGCGGTGGGTCTGGCGACCTCCCCACGTGGGAGCCCGTGGCGGACAGCGTGCGAGACCGGCGAGCGCGCCCACAGCCAGCCATGAGCCGTCCACGGGGAGCGGCACACCCCCTCCCTCCATCTCCTCCTCCGCCTCATCTCCTCCCCAGTCCCCATCTCCTCGTCCTCTTTTTTTCTTGCTAGGGTTCATCAGGCGGCGGCGGCGGCAGTAGCAACCCCCGCCGGGCGTGCGCGTGGTCGACCGAATCCGCGTCTCGCCGGCGCCATCCGATTCCGCTGACGAGACCGCGCTCCTGCTCACCTTCTTCGATGTGGCCTGGCTCTTCACTGGCCCCGTCGAGCTTCTACCCGCTCGCTGGCACCATCAGGCCCCACGCGCCCTCCCCCGCTCGTACGCCCGCGGCGCCGATGCCCTCTCACTGGTCGTCGCCGAGTCCGACAGCCCCGACGACTTCGACCACCTTGTCACCAGGGTGTGCAGAGACCTGTCCCGGATCTGCCCGCTCGTGCCGCAGCTACCGCCGCCCGGGGACGACGGGGCGATTGCGCTCGCCGCCGTGCAGGCTACCGTCTTCCCCGACTGCGGCCTCTGCCTCGACGTCTCCGTCCACCACGCCGCCTGCGACGACACCTCCACCATGCACTTCGTCCGCACCTGGGCCGCCGCCTGCCGCCTGGGCCTCGAGATAGGCACTGCGTGTACGAGGCCGCTGACTTCGGGTGGGGTCGGCTGGAGAGGGTGGAGATGGTATCGGTGGACAAGACACACGGGACGGTGGGTATTGAGCTCAGGGTTGTGTTGCCGCCTGACAACATGGGCGCTTTTGCTTCCTGCTTTGCCAACACCCTCGGCGGTGCCACCATCCGATTGATATTGCTAATGCGAGGTGAATCTATATTCCTCAGCAACACAAAATCCAGATTGCATCCAAGCAGCATGTGGTGGCATCTGTGAGTTTTGTATTTAATTTGCTTTGCTGGTTGAGTAAGCTTGATCTGGAAGTAGTACAGCATGTACTGCAAAGTGGAGTAATAAGCTATTTGTAAGTTGATCGGATTGTTATCTGTTTGCAGATAAAAGTTTGCAAGTTGGCAATATTGCAGAGTTCCTATCATCTGCTTTACAGCTTCATGAACCACTAGCTTTATGTGTTTAAATCCTACTTTGACATTACTATAGTTCCTTTTTTTCTCTGTGTCTTCGAGAGCATTGGAGAGTTCCTATTATCTGCTTTACAGCTTCCTGAACAACTAGCTGTATGTGTTTAAATCGTACTTTGACATTACTATAGTTCCTTTTTTTTCTGTGTCTTCGAGGCCATTGGACTAGTGGAATATTAAGTAATTCTTTTTAGAGGCATTTACACAGTATATAAAGAATAAATGTGTTAAGTAGGAAGTAAAGGTTTCTCATTCGATTTTCAATCCTTTCCACTTATGCTTGATAAATTTGTAGGTCTGAAATGCAATGGAATTCCTGAAGATGATTGGAGCATTGGATGGAAACAAGAACCTTACTGACCTTGGTATGCCTTATCTGTTGCTTCTCTGCAAGAACTGAAGTCTGCAGCAACATTTTAGCACTGAAAGTTAATATTTCTTTATGACTTTGTAGGAATTTACATTTCCATGCTTCCAGTTGATCCAAAATTGAGAAATATGCTTATAATGGTTCAGTTTTGCGCTACATGGTCGGTCAGGCCTTTTAGTGATACTTCATTTTGCAATCTTGGATGCGCGTTCATCATTTTGGTTTGTAGCATAATCCACTTGTACATTCTATTTCTTCCTCCTGGTACTTAATTTTTTATTTAACCATTGGTGCACACTATGCCCCTAAAGTTTAGCCCAGTATTTTTCGTTTGTCAATTTATTTAACCATTGGTGCACACTATGTCCCTAAAGTTTAGCCCAGTATTTTTCGTTTGTCAAGTACGTTAACAAGATCTTTTCTTAAGTGCTTCGTACATGTAACTTTATTTTATTGTTTACAGAATAAGTAGTAAGTGGTTTTGTGTAAGAAAGACATTAGCTAAATTATCTTTAGATTTTCCCACTTCTTACAGTATTGAGCTTTCTATGAAAGCACTGAAGTTTTTGTTAAAAATCATGATAAAGCCACTTAAAGTAGTCCAAGGTACTACAGTTGTTCACTAGAAGTAGAAACATAGACTGCAGTTTGACAGACATGTTTGCAAGTAGGAGGTCTACTTCAGAAGCCTGTACAATTAAGCAAAGGAAGTTGATTTTAGGACGAAAATGAAGTGCTAACAATGCAATGCAATGCAATGCATTGTGCCTGAGCTGCTTCCTCCAACAAAGGTAGCAGTTTCATGGTTTGGCACATACTTTGGCAGTCAAGGTGGTGAACTCCTTGGTTTTTTGCCATGCAAAGTTTCCCATTAGCATGTTAATTTGTGTTATATTGTACCTTCAGGTTCAGGATACAGGCCAACAAAGGGAATTTACAAACAATGCATTTTCAAGCTAGGAACAGAAGGGAAAGGATGCTCCACATTCTACATCTGTGACCACATTGACCACAATACAGGAATTAACGCAGGCCATAATCCTCGATAAATTATTGGTCATGCAATCTGTAGTCCCCATCGTCTCTTTTCTCATGGAGTTGAAGCCTCTCCATGGTCACATGTCCTGTGTTTACTCCGATCTGGGCTAAAGGTTGGCCCAAAGGTGTTCATCGCCACTTCATCGATTGGCCACAGCCACAAAAGGGGGTGTCGTGTTTGTTTTGTGACCGTAGCTGAGATGTCAAATGGCAGTGCTCTGCTTGGTTGAAACAACCTCTTGGGTTTTTGTTTCTGATAGTGAAAATGTATACTACAATGGTTGTGAGCACAATTTATGTTCAAACCGTAGGTCAACCATGCAGCACCTTGAACTTCTTATAAATTGGCTTAATAATTTCGTACAAATGCAATACAATTCTCATATGAAAATCATGATTACTATGAAACTTTTTTCGCTACTATTATACCTGTTTGACTAATGGACTTAGCATGGCTGTTTTCTTGAAAATGAAATGAATGAATGGCACGCCGGAGGCGTGCCTCAGGCTCTAGTTTACACTGAATCCATGTCAACAGGATAGCCAGGTGCAGTACTAATAGCAATTAAAACGCACGAGAAAATGGTTTAAAAAGCTCGCACTACCATTGACAACTTTGGGGGGGGGGGGGGGGGGCGGTGGTTATGGTTGCATGTCTATAAATACTTGCCATGTTCGATCCTTTCGAAGGCACACACACTACACGGTCGAGAACACATCAGCTAGCTAGTAGCCGCATTACCAAAAATGGCCTCCAAATCCATAGCATCCCCTGCACTCCTGCTCCTTGCTACGGCGCTCATGCTCGTGGTCTCTGCTCACGCCCTGACACCGGCCTCGGCACCGACTCCGGCACCAGGGCCATCCCAATCTCTGTGCCCTAACTTCTTGAGCGACATTCAAGCCTTAGAAACAGCAGCTAGGGCGCTCGTGGACAAGGTCGAGATGATCTTTATTCCTAAGATCATGGTGAAGCTCGATACCTTCCTCGCGGAGATAGGTCTCCTGCACCCAGGTGTGAACATATGTGTGTGCACCAATAATCCTAGCTACCTTAGTTCCGGCTCGGGACCCAAGCTCAGATGCTTTGGTGCCGGTATCACTCTCTAAGCATGCATGCTCGGTGTGATTGTGTTTACGTATACTAATATACTTACTATATCAATAAGGTGCCTTAATTACAAGGTGATCCATGCGTGTGAGCCTACACTGCATGTTTGTGTTGTTGTGCGTCTGGAGTTGAGATCTGTTTAATTTAATTTGTCGCCATGTTTGTGTTGTTGTATACTTGTCGTCACGTATGCACTGGAAAGCATGTTGTATGCTTTATAATTACTATCAAGGATGTTTGTGGGTTATGTTTAATATAATCAGGATAAGAGATTATCATTGGTTGCAATATCAACTTGTTCATCGAAGTGTTCATTGTCAAAACAGTGTGAAATGCACATGTGTATATAGGGCAATTTTTGCGAAAATAATGATCCCACAACCGACTGCAGCAAGTCCTCTCGTGCTGTGAAAATTTAACTACGTACACAATCAATTTTCTTGGTAGAAACAACTTCAACTCCCTTTAGTTGGCTTTTAACTTTTTTTAAAGTAACCAAAGCAATTTGAAAAGCTAAATCATAGGGACCCATAATCTATCATTAGTTCCAAAAATTCTATCTAAAGTGTTGTTGTTCTAGCGGAAGCAAAATTGTGATGCGACAGAGCAGTGAGGACACCACTTATCGATCCCATATAACACTACTAGAAAACCAAAACCTTCCGTCGGACATCAGTACCGGGTATTTTGCCCCCCCTACTGATGTCCACATCTGTACCGGGTGGGAAGGAAGGGCCCCGACGCGGCCCCAGAGAGCCACATCAGTACCGGGCCGTGGCTGGAGCCGGTACTGATGTGGCACATCAGTGCCAGGCAGCGGCCAGCCCCGGCACTAATGTGGGCAACCCACATTAGTACCCGGTGGGAACTAGACCCGGTACTAATGCAGACACATTAGTACCGGGGCAAAACAAACCCCGGTACAAATGTCACCACCCCTTTTCACCCCCGCGTGGAGTCCAACACTTAGAAAATTTCCCACCCAGCACATCCTTTTTATTCCCAGCCTCTCTCTCTCTCTCACCTCCTATCCTTTCTTTTTTCCCCATCCTAACTTTGTTCTCTCCTTTCTGGATCTCGCAGGGGCGGCGGCGGCCGGGGCGCGGCCTGGCCGTGGCTCAGGGCGAGGCCGCGGGGCGGCGCGGCCGGGAGCAAGGCCGCGGGGTCGGCGCGCCGGGGCGAGGCCGCGGGCCGCCGGCGGCCGGAGCTCGGGGCGGGAGCGCGCGGCCGGGAGTGCGCGGCGGCGCGGCGCGGCACGACCGGGAGCAGGCGGCGGCGCGGCCGGGAGCAGGCGGCGGCACGGCCGGGAGGAGCATCGACGGTGAGTTTTTTTTCTTTTTTATTCGTGAATTACGTGTGAGATGAATTGTAAGATACTGTGAGATGTATTATTGCGAGATGTGGAGATAGTTTGTTGTGATTTGTAAGATACAAGATTCTGAGATTAAGATGTAAACATGTGAAATCTGTGATGTGAGTGATTGTGATTTTTGGGAAGTTTGTATGCTACTGAACATGTGATGATGTGAATGATTGATTCTTGAAGTTGTGGTGTTATGATTTTCCTATGAATCTGGATGAGATGCATGGAGTTCTTTGCGATTATGTGAAGTAATGAAGTGTGATGTAAGGAAAGAGAAGACAAATAAAGGGAAAAGAAAAAGGAAAAGAGGGGGAGGCGGGACGGGCGACAGGGTACTACACATTTGTACCGGCTGGTGACAGGGCCCGGCACTAATGTGGGTGGCCACATTAGTGCCGGGTCACACGACCCGGCACTAATGTGGCCGCCCACATTAGTGCCGCCTTAGCTGTACCGGGTGGCCACCCGGCACTAATGTGGGTTGCCACCCGGTACAGAAGCCGGTTTCTCTATTAGTGTAAGGGCATATAACTCTCAATTCTAATAATGTAAATCAATTAAAAATCTAAACAAAAAGAAAATTATAAGGTCCACTCACTCCTCATTTCAAATCGAACAAAGTTGTTTCACACAATAAAATACAAAATTTTTCGAGAAAACGATGTTTAGTATTTTTATCTCCCCCTTCGCTTATACCTGAGCATTATAAGCCCGGCCCGGGCCCGGCCCGCGCCAGGCCCGCCCACGGACCTTACTGGACGGGCGTGGGCAGAGATCTTGAAGCCCGCGAAAAAAATCTTGGCCCGAGCCCGACCCGCAATGCTGTTTTTAGCTATTTTACACTATAAAATACGCGGGCGGCCCGCCCAAGCCCGGGCCCGGCCCGAAAACAGAGGCCCGACACGTCCCACGGGACGGTCATGGGCAGGATTTTCTCAGCCCGATAAACCCTGGTTTTTTTTCGACCCGGCCCGAACCCGGCCCGGCCCGTGAAATGCTCAGGTCTACCTTCGCTCAACATGTATAAGGTCTTCTACGTTGTGAAGATTGAGTCGGTGCTAGTCATGGGGGGGCACTCTTCATCCAATGGTTGTACCATCACAGCATCACAAATTCATAAGCGGTCAACCTGAGAAGAACAGACCATGCTACTTTTTTTTTCTGAATCACACATTACAAACTCAGACGTTCACATACATACACACACTCGTCCTATACGAAACGCACACAACTTACCTCTATGAACACTCTTGAAAGACTGAGCTGGCAAATCCTCGAAATTGATAAAGTCACCACTTGTGCCTCAGTATCGACGTACATGTCACCTACCACTTAATCCAGGAAAATGTGAGCACCAGTTCCGAGTCGATAACTCTGATCCTACTAGTGGATAGGTTCCACCATAAAGAACCTTACCAGCTAAGCTACCATTTGTGGTAATAGTGTACCAATTAAAGCCATACTTTGGCCAATGTTTTGATTATTCACTCTTGAACAGGTGAGAATGCTCCAAGATGTTAAAGTTTCTAAGCACTCAGCTTGGTGCTATAATAAGTTCCATTCACCTTTCTAGTTAACATTATTATCCGTAAACATGATCATCAAAGTTGGTTATGTAATCTCAAGATATATAATTATGCCTGATTAATAGATACTACCTTCATCCTTTTTTATTTGACTTTTGGACTAACCATTTTAGCCTATTCCTAGTAGTAATGGCTGTCTGAAACGTCTTGTATTTCCGAGCGAAGGTAGTATATATTACAGTAGATGGTTACAACTTACAAGCCTACTACAACTTTTCTTCTGATGTCTAATCTTGTTTTTCTTTATGAACGTGTTTGCTTCGTCCAAAAAAAAAAGAACCATGAAGGTCTATGCGCCTTTCACCTTTTTCAAAATGGAGAGCAACTTGGAAGCACGTACGGAAGGATAACGCACGCCTAACTTCCTAACTACCTTATACTAAAAGTCTAAAATCGGTAACTCAAAAAAAAAAAGCCTAAAATCGGTCTGCACGTATATGTACGTCAAAGTACAGGGTGTGCCCTTGAAAAGCGTCGTTGTTGTTCTTCATGTGCCAACTACTTATAAAAAACGATCCACATCTGGTGCTAATATAAGGCTGTGGTATAGTGTTGTGCACCGTTCACCTCAATTTTGTTATCTCCGTCACTGTTTAAACGGGGTAATTGCAAGAATAATAATAAGTTGCCTTTGATCGGCTTGAAGGGTTAGCGTGCATGCTTACATCTTTTCAAATAAAGACCACAACTTTTCAAGCATGTACGTAAGTATAATGCCCACATAACTAGCTTCGTTAGCTAGCTAGCTCATCATAGAATGGTACGTTGGTGTTTGTGTATTCGTCTACACTGGCTAGTGGGCTACAAAATCTCCAGGGTGCAGCTGCGGTACTAGCAGAAAACGCGGAATGTGATTCCAGTGCAAAAATTAAAAGTCGGCATGCATGGCTCCAAATGTCCACAAAGGCACATCCCATCCTTGGAAATCTATTACACTGATTCTATGTCAGCGAGTTTCTCCCATCATCTAGTGTACAGTACTATAGTATAGCAATTAAAATAGGCGAGTACGTGTAAATGATGGAGAAACTCGCAATCGCGCACATTGACGACGTGTGGTCGCCACATGCCTATAAATACCTGCTATGCTCGATCCTCCTGAAGGCACACACACGGTTTAGAACACATCCACAAACGAAACGAAGTCGACAACTAGCTAGCTAGCAATGGCCTCCAAATCCATAGCATCTCCTGCGCTCCTGCTCCTCGCTACGGCACTCATGCTCGTGCAATGTTTTACGATCGCCTGATCGTCTAGTCGTCCGAAGGTACCGATAAGGTGACTAATCGTGACTAGTCGTCGATCAGGCCTGATTAGTCGGTTCTAGTCGGACCTAGTCGTCCATATAATCGTCCGTAAATACTAGGATCGAGTACATAATATATATATAGTTTATATGTAATTATGCATATAGCAATCATCAACATCACAAATATATGATGAGCTGGGGCCGAGTGGTGACTTACTTGTGGGATTTGATGCACACAATGTCCATATCCAAACTTGTTGATTTGCTGGTGAAACTGAAATACAAAAGAGAAGAACTGAAGTTAATAGCTATAAAAAAAGGGTGTAACTGTGTAAGTGTGTAACAATTAACAAGTAACAGCAATCCATAACAGCAACCAAAAACCAACATAGCCATAAGTGCATAACATAACTAAATAGGTTCGTTACATAAATAGATTCGATACATAAATAGGTTCGATGATAATTAGCTGAACAACACATCAAATAGCCATGATCCATCTAAATAAGCAAATCTGCATTCAATTTAAAGCCTCCATCTGCATCTGGTGCATTTGTATGTCCTTCAGCATCTTCATCCTCCGTTGCTTCTATGTCAGATCCATCATGTTCGTCATCTGGCACATCTTCAATCATGTCATGATCACTGTCATCTTCTTCAGCAATATCTTGAGCGGCAGATGTCTTCGTTAGACGCCTCCTCTTCCTACCATAAGTCTGTCTAACAATAGAAGCAGCACGAACAGCAGCAGAACGAGGCAAATTACGACCTTGGAGAGTTTCAGATGCACCAGTAGCTTCATCCACATGAGCCCAAGTCAAAGCATTTTCATCCCCATCTGCTGCTGCTCCTGAATGAACTGGTTCACAATTTACATCAACCCATTCATTCTCCCATTCAAATTCATCAAGTAGAAGGGGGTTGGACTTCTTTCCTTTGGAACCAAGTTCTCTAATTTTTTGAAATCTATTTGACATCTTACGGTTGTAGCTGACATACACCAGCTTGTTCAACCTTTTGTGCTCTAATCGGTTTCTTTTTTTGGTATGGATCTGCACAAATAATCAATGCAAATTCAGAATTTCAGATTTTGACAAGAATTATTTCCATAAAATAGAAATGCTTGTAGTAGTACTTACATTAGAAAATGCGCTCCAACTACGCTCACATCCAGATGCAGAACAACAAAGACTAACAATTCTTTTTGCTAAACATTGGAGCTCATATGCCATGCCACCATATGATCCCCACCAAAGAACTGAAACACAAACACAATCACCAACTTTATTAGAAAAGGGGTAAAGGAAGGAAAGGAACTACGAAGCAAGGGGAGGAACTTACTAGGATTCTTAGTATCTCTGTCCTTTATTACCATTGACTTCGAGAAGCAATCACCTTCAGACCTCTCATAATCATCAGCTTGCTTACTGATCTTGGACTGTTCATTATCATCCATCACCATCTTCCATAAAACATCATTGAACATGGACCGTAGCCTTGAAGCTTTCCTCCTGTCATTTTCCCTTATGGCAAAAAACTTGCCCGGATTCAAGAATAGGGCTGCACCATATAGCTTTTGCTCCATTTGGTTTTCCCACCTCCTGTCATAGCACTCCATCACAGATTTCAGTAAACCTTTATTATCATGGAGAGCCTCCTGTATCGAGCTCTTTGCATAATCCATTGCTGCCATTATTTCCGGAGCTGCTGGTGTCTCATCTCCATCTGCTATCCTTAGAGCAACAAGAAGTGGTTGTGAAGCCTTTAGGCAATTCTGCACTTTATTCCAAAATGGCACTGAAAGGATAATGGACTCACAGTTCCTTCCTTCAGCAGATTTAGACAAATTATTAGCCTGCCAAGCATCGCTAAGGAACAAACTCTTCAGACCATTCTTGTGTTGCAGCATACTTGCCAAAGTGATGTATGAAGTAGCAAAGCGAGTTACAGCCGGCCTAACAAGATCTCCACCTATCTTTTCTCTCATAAGATCAAGAAGCCTTCCATGTTTGTAGATAAATCTGGACACTTTCTTGGCCATATTGATTGCATAGTTAAATTCCTTTATCTGCCCAATGTCCTGCATCATCAAATTCAGGCAATGAGCTGCACAAGGTGTCCAAAACAAATGAGGTATCCTCTCCATTAGAATCTTTCCCGCTGCCTTGAAGTTGGATCCATTGTCTGTGACTAGTTGCACAACATATTCCTTCCCAACCTTGTCAATTTGCTTTTCCAACAAATCTGCTAACATACTTGCATTTGCTACCTCACTTGAAGCATCCACTGAGCCTAGAAAAAAGGTCCCTGCTGGACTGTTGGCAAGAAAGTTGATCAGATGGCGTCGGCTTGTGTCAGTCCACCCATCAGACATGATTGTGCAACCATATTCCTTCCAAGACTCCTCATGTTTCTTCCTTAGTTCAGTTGTTCTGCTCACAGCCCTGTCAAGCAATGGATCCCTAAGCTCACGGTATGTGGGTGAGCGATACCCAGGACCATACTGCCCAATGGACTCAAGCATAATCTCCCAGCTTCTTGAATTAATGACATTCATTGAGATACCATTCTCATAAAAAAAATCTGCAACATGATCATCCACAACTTGTTTTGCTTCTTTACCTTTCTTTGTGCAGTGCTCAAGAGTAGGTTGAGAAGTCTTTCCCTTATGCCTTTTCGCTACCACTTCTTCTGGTGTATCGCAAAGCATAGAACTAACTGACTTAGAGTACTTCTGTGTGTCTGGTTTTGCTTGACCAGAAACCATGAATGAAGTGATAGCAGCTTGAGCAATTTTCAACTTTGCATGCTTGAGCTTTGTCCCAGAACTTGGTACTGGTACTCTCACTGTTGTTGGTTGTTGTTCAGCAGCTACACCTTCCTCTTGACCACCCTCGGCAGCTCCAGCCCCTTGTCCTTGTCCTTCAACTGTAGGCAAGTCCAAAAGCACACTTCTTGATTTCAAAGCAATGTAAGCATGCATCTCATTCCTAACAACCTCTGGTGCTCTTGGGCATTTGATTGCATCACCAAAACCCCCAGCAAGGTGCTGCTTGAACCTATTGATTCCTGAAGAAATTGTTTGATTGCAAAACACACAATGTATAAACTCCTTCCTCACAGGAGTATCTGCCCAGAACCCATATTTCCATCCTGGATCAGGAGAGTTTGCATGCCTCTTACGATCTCGAGCCATCTCTGCCATCTCTGGTGGCATCAAAGCTATGGCCTTCTCTGCAAAGTATTTACCATCCGGGGCGGCTGAGGAAGCAGTGTCAGCAGCTGATGAACCAGTGATGCCTTCTACATTCTCGGGATCGGGCATAATCACTTCCACATTTCCCCGCCTCTGATGCCCATCCACGTCTGCACAGCACAACAGAGGAGAGCATATCAGCAGAGCAAGAGAGGACATCACGGCAAGAGAAGAGAGGATAGAAGAGCAAAAGGAGACGGGAAAGCAGAGCAAGAGGAGAGCAGACCACGTACCATTGGAGGAGGAGCTCATCTTGAAGCAGAGAAGACAAACGGCGCGACCTCCTGGGCGGCGGCGAGCTCGTATCCTGGGCGGTGCAGACCGGAGAGGCGGGCGACCTCCTGTCTTGGGCAGAGGAAGGAGGGCCGCGGGCGGGAATGGAGTCCTAGGTGGCTCCCCGACGATGGAGGCCGGCGGCGGCGGGATTTCACGAGCGGGGGCGGCGGGGGGCTTCTGGCGCTCGTTGGGACTCGGGAGAGATGGCTCGGCTCCTATATACTAAAACCTAATGGGCCTAATTGCAGCCCACTATCCCACCGGCAGCCCGGCAGCCAAAAGCCACCTCGAGACCTAGTCGTTTTCCCTCCTGATCGGCCGACTAGTCGCGATTATGCGACGATTAGGCTTCTGATCGCTATTCTCTGATCGGTCTCTCCGATCGGTGCCCCTTGAGCGATAAGGCCGATTAGTCGCGATTAATCACGATTAATCAGATGATTTTAAAACATTGTGCTCGTGGTCTCTGCTCACGCTCTGGCACCGGCCTCGACACCGACTCCGGCACCAGCACCATCCCAATCTCTGTGCCCTAACTTCTTGAGCGACATTCAAGCCTTAGAAACGGCAGCTAGGGCGCTCGTGGACAAAGTCGAGATGATCTTTGTTCCTAAGTTCATGGTGGTGCTCGATTCCACCCTCGCGAAGTTAGGTCTCCTGCACCCAGGCGTGCAATTGTGTGTGTGCACCAATAATCCTAGTTACCTCATTTCTGGCTCGGGGCCCAAGGTCAGATGTGCCGGTGCCGGTATCACTCTCTAAACATGCTGCATGCTGCACAAGTTGCCTGGTTGCTTACGTATATTAATATACTTATACGAATAAGGTGCCTTAATTATAATAAGGTTACCCATGCATGTGAGGTTACACATGTTTGTGTTGTGTGTGTTGTGGTGCGTCTGGAGTTGATCAGATCTTTTTAATTTAATTTACCATCATGTTTGTGCTTGTTGTATGTGCTTTGTTACTATATAT
The DNA here is from genome assembly GCA_036936925.1 of Cenchrus fungigraminus. Lineage (NCBI taxonomy): Eukaryota > Viridiplantae > Streptophyta > Magnoliopsida > Poales > Poaceae > Cenchrus > Cenchrus fungigraminus. Next base: position 125,553,662 of record CM072777.1, read on the forward strand.
ATCAAGGATGTTTTGTTCATTCTGCTTAATATAATCATGATCGGTTACAGTATCACAGCTTTGTAGTGTGGTCATTGTCAGAGCACGGCATATCATACACAATCGATCTCTTAATGCGAAATGCACATGTGTATAATCTATCCATACTTCTAAAGAATCTATCAAAAAGGGTTCCCATCCTAGGGCAAGCAAAGTTGTGATGTGATGTGACTTATGAGGACACCACTAGTTATTTATCCTATATATAGAATGGTGTAATTAATTAGCTCACAATTCTATCCAATAATGTAAAGCAATTAACAAATCTAAATAAAAAGGAAATTCTAAGGAGCATATTTATTTACAAAGTAAATAAAAAGAAATAAGATGTTTGTTTGTTTTATTGTGTTGACCGAGTTGGTGCTAGACTGCTATTTAGTCGTGAGCATTCTTCATCGAGCGGCAGGGGCGGATCTAAGACTTCAAAGGAGGGGGCTGAGTTTCCCTTCGTCCTCCTTCCTCCTCTCTTTCTCTTCTTCCTCCTCATTTTCTGACAGGGTTGTGCCATCACTGCATTACAAATTCATAAATTGGCATAGTTCAACCCGAGAAGAACAGACGAAGTGGTATCATTGGTGCACCAATTAAAGCCATACTTGGCCTATGTTTTGATTATTCACTCTTCATCAGCAGGTGACAATGCTCCAGGATGATGAAAGTTTTCTAAGCACTCATCAGCTTGGTACTATAATAAGTACCATTCACCTTTCTAATTTTTGTTCTCTGTAAATTGTGTGCACCAAAATTGGGTATGTAATCTCAACACATATAGAAAGATGCATAATAGAGATTACAGTGGATAGTTTTTTTATGGGAATCAGCAGGGGAGTTACAATGGATAGTTACAACCTACAAGCCTACAAGTTTTCTTTTGATGTCTCATCTTATTTTCATCTATGAACGTGTTTGCTTAAAAAAAAGGAACACTGTATTTTTCATCCTTCGAGTATTGCAGAAGTGTGACATTGATCCCCTGTGTTTCATTTGGTGTAAATTAACCTCTTAACTGTAACATCCCTGATGTTTATGCAACAGTAATCATCATCATTAGTGAGGCTAATTATGGTACTTGACGTTTTTGACTTGGTCAAACTTCCAACCCTAAGTCAAACCCCTCAAAACTGAGGTCAACACCCTAGAACCCTATACCTATCTTTGGTAATCTAGCTCGCTCTCCACTTTTCATATAATAACTTCAAAATCGACCAATATGAAAGTTGCTCATTTTTACATGGGGCCACATTTCATTCAATTGGCGGCATTTGAAATTCGAAGTGGAAGGCACTCAAAAATTTGGTCAAAGTTCAGAGCTGTGTTTTGACCTAGCCAAGAAAAATAGCAACTTCAAGCCACCTTATCTCCAAATCCATGAAGTTTTTCATAGGTCGGCCTTTACAAAAGTTTGAGAGGGATAGTTGGTCTACAAGTTTTGTTTTTGGAGTTTTTTCTGCGTAGTTCAACTTTTTGGAGCCTTGGCCGGTCAAACGAGCCATCACCGAAACGTTTGCGCCGCGCCACGCCGGCCGCCTCTGTTTCGGCGTCCGCACCGCCCCGTCCGTGGGCCCCACTGCGCCACTAGTTGGGTCGCGCCCAGACGCCACCTCCCCAGGCACCGCTTGCCTAGGTAGCCCGCGCCGAGGGGAAGCCGCGCCCGGCCACGCAGCGCCCGCCCGCGACCTCCGCCGGCCTTGTGCGCGCGCTGTGGCGGGCTTGTGCGCGCGTGCCGCGGAATGAGCGGGGCGGCCATCCACGCGTGGCCACCCAGTGCTCCGCCGCCGCCTATAAATAGGTTGTGCCGCCCGCAGCGCTGCCGCCACTGCAGCTCCGTCGCCGCCATTGGCGTCCCACCACTGAGCTCCACCCTCCGTGCCACCCTGCACCCGTCTAAGTACCCCGGGGCCACCACACGACCCTACTGAGGCTCCCCGTGCCACACATTGTCGAGCTCCGCCGCCCTGCTCGCCGGAAAGCTCGCCGCCGCGACCGCTGTGCCCCTGCTCCGCTGCCGCACCTCACCGGCGCCTTCCCCTGCCCAACGCCGGCCACGGACAGCGCCTTGGTGAGCCCCTGGTCCTTCCCCGCCGCTTGCCCGGCCAGGTCCGGCCGGCGAGCTCGGCTGCGCCGCCGTCCATGGCCAAGGGCCGAATTGCGAGCCCCAAATTCTTTCCAAGGTCGAAAATGTAAAAGCAGGGACCTCTGTGTAAACATGAGGGTATTTTTGTGAATAGGAAGTTCTAGCCAGGGACCTATCGGCAAAATAGATTCTTCCCCTTTTGAATTGAATTATTGAATCTTGTAAAATTCATATCAAATCACATAAAAATCGTAAAAATGCAAACTTAGTTTTGTTGTGATCGTTATGAATAGAAGAAACTTTTCTACAAATGAAGTTTTCAAATTTCTGTGTATATTTTAAATAATTTTGAATTTACCAGTTGGAGTAGATCTGAAATAATTCAAATTCTATACATGATCTGAAGCTCAATTTTGGATATATTGTTTGCTATATCATGATGGTCTTCGGGTACAAATTTGGCACAAAGTTATTAAGTAGATCTTTAGTTATGAATTAAAGTTGATTTTCAGTATTGTTCCTGTTTATGATTTTTATAAATTAATCTATTGATCTTTTGGATCCAATCTTTTTGCTTTGATTCTGTATAATGGTTTTGCACCCATGATAAATAATAGAGATGTTTTCACTTTGTTTTATAGGGTCAAGTAATTTTTGCATAAGTTTAACCTTCTTTCTTAAATTTAAAGTAATTTAAATTTTCTTTGCTAAGTAAGTGCATATCTCTGCATGGTTAGGTGTTTTGAACTTCTACATGAATTTCTAGCTCAAGATGAGATGTATATATTTCTGTATGATTTATTCTTATTTTTAATGAATAAAATTAGTTGTATTTTTCATGCTAAATATATGGTTTGGATAGATCTAAATTTTTGGCAGTAGCTCATGTATAGTATGATGTGCCTCTCTGCAAAGTTTCATGGTCACCTTGTTTATATTTCTTCCAGAATGGATTTTCGAAGTAAATCAAGCTTAATCTAAGAAATAAAAAGAAAATAGAAATCACCTTTGTTTTCTTTTCAAATCTTTTGGTTGAGCTTCACCAAATCATCACCATGAACAACACCCTTAATTTGGTGAAGAAAAATTAATTAATTAATTAATTTAGATGTGCACACAATCCCCATCAAATAAGGAGTTAAACCACGCACACACACCCTTTCTTTGATAGGAAGAGTATGCTGGATATATCGTTGTCTAGGTGAATGTGGTCACCCATACACCCCCACGTTTACCCTTCAATTCTAAGCTATGTTCTCACTCCTCAGTTATAAATACATGAAGTTAATGCATATGCATGTCGTGTAGAACTTCCGGACGGGAACTACGAGTTGGTGCCGGAATCCGAGGGAGATCTTGCGAAAGGAGAAGTGAACGTGGTGAAGGTGCAGCAAGACCCGAACCAAAGTTCGGAGGATTTCACCACTGACTTTGCTAGCGAAGGCAAGCCCCGGAGCATAACCTAGTTTTCTAACTTTTACAATTATGCTTGTCTATGTTTGTGCATTTACGTTTCAGGAGTTGAATTGAAACCCTAGATGCATGATCCTAGGCTCCTATGCTCAAATACTAGCATGATAGGTCGCTAGTGGCCATGCTCTAAGGACACGGTAAAAGTCGAGTGATGTTCGTCACTCGCGAGCTATAGGTCTCTTATGTTGGAATCATAAGATTTTGTTAAAATGATATGCTCATGTGGTAAGAGCATGGGACCGGCTCCGGCCAGTAGGTCTGTGGTTAAGCGTTTGAACGTACTAAACATTTGCCGGGAATGGGACCGGTAAGCCTAATACCTTCTTGATCCGGTAAGGGATCTATGACCACTAATCTTGGGAAGAGTCCCCTCTGCCTGCAGCAGTGTGGTGCATGTGTGAAGCTGGGCGACGTGTGTCTCCGTGACCAGCAAGCCTTGTACCAAAGACCGTAGAAATGGTATCTGAGTCGAGGACGGTTGGGAACCGCCTGGTTGATGCATACCCCACCCCCTGTCGGTTTCTAGTTGGTTATTTTGGGGGTGTGCATTCTCCCGTGTGTTTAGGTCCACCTTGCAAGGTTATTAATCTATCGATCGTCGACCTCTCACCGTTACCCGAGATTGCTTAACCATACACTCTATGTCCCTTAATGATAGAATTGAGATTTAAGTTGGATATATGCTTAATTGTTTGCACAACTTATGCTTGCAATAGTTGCTTACTTAGTAATGGTTAATCAACTAGAATTTTGAGCTAAAACTTGAAAATAAGGACATACTCTTTGTTGCTTTTGAGCGAAACAACCCACTAGCCATAAAGCCCTGCATGTCTAGAGAGTTGGTGATTTTTCATCACCGTCGGTTAAGTCTTGCTGAGTATTAGTATACTCAGCTGATGTTGTTTTCAGGTGATATGAATGATGATGGGTTCCCGTGGTCTGGTTCTCTCCCACCCGGTTGGGAAGTGGAGTGGGAGGATGACAGTGGTTAGTGACGTCACAGATGGCCTCCTATGACGTTACTTATGACGTTAGTATTTTATTTCCGCTGTGTTTCGAACTCTGAACTATTTACATTATGCAAAGGACTTGGTTTGTAATATTTAAACCTTATGGAGCTTGATGTAATAATTTGTGAAATGTTTATCTCTGGACTCGCCGTCGTGTGAGTTTTAATGTACAAGTCTTCGATCCTTGTTCAAGTGATTTACCGGGCTTGACCCGGCAGAGGCAACAAGTTACTTCTGTATTATTGCTTAGTGACCAAATGGACCGGTTTAGGCAATAATACAGAATTAATTTGGGCGGTTCTGTCACAGCAACTATCTGAACCGGTACATTTATCATCCCTACTCTTGTTTAACAATGATTTAGTATCATATAATAGCAGTTTAGACAATGCAATCATCTTGCTAATTACTACTTAGCCACAACTTATGTTAGTCAATCTCTATAACAATTGAGTGTGAATCAGTTTATTAAAAAATAAGAAAGAATTTATGGAATATCCAATTTAGAGAACCTACTAAAAATTGTGAGCTTTATATATCCAACATAGCATATTGCATCCATAGCCAATGATTACTGAGTAATCAAATGATTATGTGGCATACACCGTCAATAGATTTCACTAAGGGTGCGTTTGGCAGGGCTCCGGCTGTGGGTGTGCTGGTGGAGCGGATTCTGTGGGGGAGCTGAATCCGTTTTAGGAAAACGTTTGGCAAAACAGCTTCTCCTGGCTGTGTGAGGTGGATGGGAGGGTGAAATGTCCATAATACCCTTCCATTTTCTTTTTTATTTCCTTTATTTCCCTCCTATTTTTCATTTTTCATTTTTTCGTTTTACTTTTTCCTTCTCATTTTTTCCTTTTTTTTCTCCTCACTCCCCCTTCCCTTGCCTCTACCGCTCAGCAGAGCCTTATCTATTCGCCAGGCCGGCAAGCCGTGCGCCCGCAGCGGATCGCCGCCAGCCTCCTCTTCCTCCTCCACCACCAGCTCGCCGCCGGCCTCCTCCGCCCCCAGCTCGCTGCCAGCCTCCTCCGCCTCCAGCCCGCCGCCGGCCTTCTCCACCCCAGTGCCTCTATCCCTCCGCCAGCCCTTTGCTCTGCCCCCAGCCTACCGCCGGCCTCCCCGCCGCCCCCCTGGCCACCACCGCGGGGACTGGACGAGGCGGAGACCCAGGAGCTCCACCTCCCCCGCGCCCGAGCCGCCGGTCGCCAGTCTCCAACTCCGCCACCGTCCATCAAGCTCTCCCCTGCCGCTCCGCCTCCGCCGGCACCTCCATCCCCTCCGTCTCCGCACGCCTGCTGCCGTTGGTCAGCCCGCCACCGTCGAGCTCCTCGAGGATGGAAGGGCGTCGGATGCGGGCATACGGCAGAGGTGGGCAGTGGCAATTCGTTGTTATTTCCAGGAAGTTCAGGGGCATTTTGGAAAGGTGTGGGTCATGCTGCGGACGGAGCTGGGGGAGCTACGTTTTTCGGCTCCGTCCGCCCGGTTTTGCTCTAGAAGCGCGAATCGCGGGTGCTTCTCTAGAGGAGCCGTTTTCTTGACCCCTTTTGCACAGCTCCTCCCAAAACGGCTCCTGGAGCTGCTGCTGGAGCTGTGCCAAAGGGACCCTAAATCATTGTTAAACGATAAGGTGTCTGGGGATGATAAATGCACTGAATTAGTTAGTTAAGAAATTGATTTGCACCAAATGAAACATAAGAGATGAATACCACACTTTTGCAATACTTGAGGGATGAAAAATACACTTTTTCAAAAAAAAACATGAAGATCTCTACACCGTACCTTTTCAAAAATGGGGAGCAACTTTCAAGTAATCATTGAAGGTTAATGCACGCCTAACTTCCTAGCTACTAGCTAGGTACTAAAAGTCTAAAACTGGTATGTACGTCGAAGTGTTGCAGGGTCTGGCCTTGTACGTATATGTACGTTGTTCTTCTTCATGTGCTAAGGCACCATACAATCAATCTAAGCGTTGACAGGGGCACCCTTTGCTGCCAACAGTTTGTAAATCTCCTATAATTTCTTGCTATACTCAGCTACTCTTGAACACATCCACACCACCGATTTTGCTCCTCGCGATATAGCTGATGCACGCTCGAGAGGCTTCTGCTCAGGCCCAATAGATACCTAGCTGATGATCAGGCAGGATGCTGGCTGGCCATGTGTGGCGGCTACTCCAGTTTGTTTGGGCCCTTGGATTCCTTATCCGAAGCCCAACTCAAGCACCTACCAACATCCTTCCTAAAAAAACTATCTGTGCCCTTTTTCGAAATAATCCACAAGAACGTTCCTTTGGATGGACAGGCATAAACATACACACCTGAAGATTACCGTTAAGCAGATTCTTAACGATCCTCTCAGTGAGTATTAAGCTACAGTTAAGTTGCTATCGGTAGGTGGCTGCTCCCCCCCCCACAACGCTTTCAAATAAATATTCAGGCTAAAGCATCACTATCCGTTCTACTCCAAAAGATAAACAAAGCGATTAAAGTGGGGGCATCATCACACTGCAGCATGATCTGAGATATACCATTTGCATAAGGCTGATTTGAGGTCCTATCTCACAAGGCTGATTGCATCCATGAGTAGCAGTAAAGTGCCCTACACCTAGCCATAAGATGTGGGTCTTATCTGCACCAAAAGGAAAGTTTAAGCGGCGACTTTTGTCTTTGCAAAAAGGAAATTGAACGTGTCTCTTTTAGGATCTCCCTTCAGTCACAATCACCAGCCCATCATCTTTGAACTGGTTGCTTGTGGCATGGGCCAGACTCGCTCTCTGCTGCCTCAGCCAGCAGCCCTCAGTGGTGGAGTTGGTTCAGTTTCGATTTAATAGTCTGAAAAAACAATGCGATGACGCATGGCAACAGATTTTGACATCGTAAAAAACATGCATGATCTTGGATGGCTGCTTTTACGGCTGATCCTGCTCTGACAGTGAGACAACTTGCACAATTCAGAGCATGTCTGACTGAATGTGAGGGTTGGAGGAACTGAATTTTGTAGAATTTAATTGAAGCGGAAATCCCGCACCCATGTGTGATTTTAGTGAGCAGAGCACATCACCTTGGTTCTAGGTTCTAACCTGCATCACAAAATCAAGGCGCTACTCTAAGTTGTTTAGAAAGGTGCGTTAGGCTATCTTTTGGTGGAATATGCTATGTTTTGGTGTGTAAGAATGAAGAACTGCAACTGATAGTAAGAAGAGCCTAAACTGAACTGCAACTGATGCTGGAGTATGCTATCTTCGCCGATTTGGTCAAAGATTGGAATACGTATGTAACGGGTCCCGTACATGAGAACATAGACAACCTCACACAAATTGTATACACCAGTATAGCACAAAGATTATTTGTGTTTGGATTGAAAAGGATGCAACGGTGGAGTTATTGTTAGTCGAGCTCCTCCCCGACAAGGCTCAAAGGCCCAGTCGCACTCGACCTCGCGCCCTAGTCGGGGGTGCCCAACCGATCCATGGTTGGTGGGCCCCTGGCGCCAGTGCTATAAAGAGGAGGTGGGGACCACGGCACGCAGCACGAGGTTGTCCTGCGCCGCCACAACCCCACCTACACTACCCTACCGACCCGAGGGAGCACCTGGCCGCCGGGAAGCCCATCTCCCTCACCGTCGACTCTGCACCGCCGGCATCCCGCCCTCGACGTCGACATGGTCAAAGACGGTCCCCCCCGCCGATAGTCTCTCTCTACCCCTCTGTGTTAGTAGCTAGTGTTCTTGTTAGGGTTCTAGGTTAGGGTTTAGATTCGGTAGATGCGTTCTAGTCCTAGGTTAAGTCAATCTTTGTTAATCAAGTTAATACCCATCTACTTCTACTGCTAGAGATCCTAAGTTGCCTATTAACATTGGTATCAGTCACCTACTAGCAAGTAGATTGTTAGATCGGGGAAGCCAGTGGTCAAAAGTTCAAGTTCTATCCCGAATTCAAAGAGGAAGGGGGAGAGGACCACTGGAACAGACGCAATTCGATGAAGATCGAACAGAAACAGCAAGATTCAAAGCGAATCAGAGAGCACAGTAAACCCTAACCCTAGATCCGTTTTCAGGTTAGGGGAAGCAATCGTCCAAATCGAGAAAATCGAGAGAACAAATCCGAGAAATGCCTAACCCTAGATCGAGAAACGGCGGCGACTTACCTCGCCGGCGTCACTACCGCCTCCGGCGGGTAGATTCTGCTCGCGCCCGGATGCACCGGCGCGGCGCAGAGGGTCAGGGCGCCCCCACCGGGCCCCTCGACGGTCATGCGCTCACCCGGAGGGGAACGTATGCGCCGGCGAGAGGGCCGGCGGTGGCGCCGTCTTCATGTTTCTTTTCTTCCGACAATATTTTTCGGCGGGGGTGTCAGTGTTTTAGACACCGAGCCTACGACGGGGTACCCGAAGTAGTAGTTTGTGCGGTGGGGCTCGCCAAGATCAGGAACACGATGGTGAGACACGGGGCACACAATTAGACAGGTTCGGGCCGCAATGTGCGTAATACCCTACGTCCTGTATGCTGCGTGGCTCTGTATTGATTGTGTATGTTTTGAGAGGGGTCCCTGCCTTGCCTTATATGCCACGGGAGGCAGGGTTACAAGTCGGATTAGTACAAGGGTACTATTCGAGTAGGACCCGGAGTAGCCTATACAAGGTATGGAAAGCTATCCTAGTCTTAGTACAAGTCCTTGTCCGCCTTGTCTTGCCTTGTGGTCCACGGTACCAGCACCGTGGCCCACTAGTCGAGTAGTCCAGGTGTACAGGAACTCATCTCCCGGGTATGGCCCACAATGTGTTGGTGGGCCCAGGGATGCCTGGTCGACAAGCCCCCGAGTACTTTGTAGTCGAATGCAATGCTTCAAGTAGTCTTGAAGGTCTCCACGAGTAGTTCACAAGCGTCCCCGAGTTCTACAAGCTTCAATTTTCAATAGTACTTGAATCATCATGAGGCTGGAAGGTACTCCAGCTAACTCCACGAGTAGTCTTGAAGTCTTCTCGAGTTGTTCCCAAGCGTCCCCGAGTACTTCCCTTGAAGGTCTTCAATAATACCCGCTTCGTTCTTTGAGATCTTTGCATCAAAGATCCATATGGAAATGCGATTACTGAAATCGCATTCCATATGGAATGTAGCCCCCGAGCCTTAGGTCGAATCCAGGATTCAAGCTGAGGGTCAATCATCTATTCTTTGATCTTGCTCCAGAAAATCCTCAGAAAATCCGAAGAAATAATATAGGAATGCGATTTGCAAAAAATCGCATCCTATATGGATGTAGCCCCCGAGCCTTAGTTCGAATTGACAATTCAAGCTGAGAGTCAATCTGTAGTCTTCGTCAAATAATCCCGTAAAATCATGAGAAAAACTGAAGGACACGTGGCACGGAGCCCCCGAGCCTTGAGTCGAGTACTTTCTCGAATTGAAGGATCCAATCTGACTACAGAATAGTGGCCTGAATTCAGTGAACTATAGCTGAGTGAAATCCAATTCCATCGAGTAGTCGAGCCCCCGAGATAGAGCCGAGCAGGTCTTGGATTTTAGTCCTCTGACTTAGCCAAAAATTTCGCCTGAGTGAAACCAATCTGTTGAATTCGAAGGGTCACCAGGCCGAACCGTTTTAGGGTTTTGGTTTTATAAATACCCAAAAGGGTATCCCTTAGGGTTTTCACTGCTTCCATTCGCCCTTAGATCCAGAACGCCTTAGCATCCATAGCCGCCGCAGAGTTCGAGCGCCCATATTGCCAAGAGTGCACACCTCCATCCCTTCGCTGTCTTCCAGTCAATGCGAAAGAAGACCCTCGTGACAGGAAGGATGAAGCCTGCGCCATCCAAGGGACAGAAGAGGAAATCCGGCCGCGGCAAAAATGAGTTGCCGGAGCCAAAGTATAAGACGGTGGTCATCACGAAGCCCCCGAGCCAGGCTATTTCCTGGAAGAAGTCCAAGATGAGGGAAGAAGATATCAAGGCCCTCGAAGTCGGCGAGTTGCTGCGCGAGAAGGCCATTGCTGGTTGGAGCTCTGCCGCTGGTGATGCGTGGCCGATGGAGAAGAGCCCGGATGAAATCCCAATGTTCGGGCACTTCGTCGAGCGTGGGTTGACGCTGCCGTCGTCGGATTTCTTCCGCGGCTTCCTCGACTTCTTCAAGCTGGAGCACGTACACCTGAACCCCAACAGCATCTTCCAGATTGCAGTGTACGTGCACTTCTGCGAAGCCTTCCTCGGTATCCGCCCTCACTGGGCCTTGTTCAGGAAGATCTTCCGGTTGAAGCCGCAGCCCAACGCCAACTTCCCAGTTGTAGTCGGTGGAGCCGGTGTGCAGATGCACCAGAAGGCACAAGAGTTGTACTTCAAGTACGACTTGATAGATTCAAATCAAGACTGGAAGAACAAGTGGTTCTACATAGAGAACGCCCCGCCGCAGCTGCCGAAGCCCAGCATGTTCGCACCAGTATATGATCGGCTCTGGAAAGATGAACCCACAATGCAGGAGTGCATCCAGATCCCCGAGTTGCTGGTGAAGATTGCACAGAAGAAGGCGCAAGGCTTGACTGCTGAGAGAGTAGCTTTCAGCTTTATGAAGTGACGGGTACAACCCTTGATGCAGCGGGAGCATCTCGGGTTCGAGTACACTGGAGCGGATGATGGCTCCAGGCTTTCTGCTGAAGAGATCAGCGATGATCTTGTGATGGAGAGGCTGCAGAAGATCTTCAAGAATCTTCACGAAATTTCTGCAGCCATCCGTGAATATAGTGCCGACAATCCTCCGCGCATGGTAAGTTTCCGAGAACTAGCCCCTGAGTACTTATTATAAGTAGTCGTGTAGCTAACAATTGCCTTGTTTCGCAGGAGGATGTCTTGAAATTTGTGTCCGTTCCCCCTCCTCGTCCTCAAGACCCACTACAAGCGCCGGAGGGAGAGCCAACTGAAGTGGAGGCTCAAGCCCCCGAGAGTAGTCAATCTGCTCAAGGGGAAGAAGAAGTCTTGGTGGAGGACGCCTCCTCAAGCGATGAAGACGGCCAAACACTTCAACAGCATTTTGAAGTGAAAAGCCGCTATGGGTACTCTGGGGCGTCCATCCCCAGTGGCCTCGCCGCAGGAGCATCGAAGAGGCCGGCATCGTCTCTTACAGATGATGTGACTCTGCCGCCGCGGAAGAAAAGGACCACAGTGGGGAAGCGAGCCGTAAAGAAGATCTCAGGCCTCCCCACCATTACAGTAAGTGTTGGAGAACTCTTAAGTTGCACTGAGTACTTGTTCTCTGCTGTAATGTCTTGATTTTTTACTTGCGCAGGTTATCGAGAGTGCAGCTCATGTACCCTCGAGTAGCCCTCCAAGAATAACAGAACCCGAGGTGGTTCCAGCGTCGACCGTGGAAACGGTGGCGCATATACAACAAGAAGCCGCGGTACCAGGAAGTGTGCCGCTGGTGGATAGTGTGCCAGAGGTGCCGGCGGCACCCTCCTTTTTCGACATGCTGGGGCCGAAAGTATCGGTGCCTCGTGCTGCTCTGTAAGTACCCGAGTACTCGACTACTTATTATGACTATGTACTCTTCTTTTGCTGACCAACTTGTTGATGCAGAAAATCCACTGATGTCAAGTGGGGCGCCTCTGGAAGTGGTGCAGTTGAAGGAGACCAGACTCCTCAAGAGCAACCAGAAGATGTACTTCCAGAGCGCCAAGAAGTACCCGCAGAAGCTGATGCGGCTGAAGCACTGCGCTTCCTTTGGAGTGACGTGGTTAAGGAAGCGGTGGAGGCAGCTTCCAAGCCAAGGGCTGAAAATCCTGAAGATATCGAAGCCATAGTGAATGAAGGCTTGGAGGCTGATCCTGAAGCCATGCTGCGCCACGAAGAAGTCCCAGCAGCTGAAACCTCCATGCATCATGTTGATGCACATCTGGCGCTGGAAGAGAGCCCAAAGAATCGCATGGTACCACACGAGCCACAAATCAAAGACCCGGCTCCTCTGCGCAGCGCTGCAAGGTATTCTGCAGCTAGCACAAGTACCCAGTCCATGGCAGAGAACTTGATGCCATATGATGACTCCTGCCTGGACGAGGACAACTTGCATGCTCATGTAGAGATGTTCCGTGGTGTAGAAAAGCTCCTTGCAGTAAGTTGTGTAGTCTCTTGTAGAGTACTTGTAGTCACAGATATCTTGTCTCTGACTCATGAGTTGTTTTTGCCCTTGCAGGAGGTAGTCAAGCAGTCGAAACGCAAGACTCGCCTGCTTGAGCAACACGCGGCTGACATTGAGGAAGTCTCGCGGCTCAGAGAAGAAATGAAGCAACAAAAAGCCTTGTCTCTGAAGCTGCAGGAAAAACTTGATGCCAACGCCGCCGAGTACCACAACGAGATCCAGAAGCTGACGGCGAAGAAGGATGAAGTTGTTGGTAAGAACAAGTCCCTGCGCCTGAAGAATAAAGGTAATCTCCCTTCTGAAATCATCATTGAGTACTTTGGCTCTTGCGCACCACATCTGATAAGTAACCTTGATCCTTTGCAGAGCTGACGGAAGAAGTCGACAAGTTCAAGAACAAGGCGCTGGACTGGCAGGTAGCCTTCAACCGTGAAGAAGCAGCTCATATGGATCTGAAGGAAGATTATAAGGTGCGGTGCTTCGAACTTGAGCGCGAAATGGACATCCTCATTGCCGGCTGGGCTGATTTGCTCCGTTGCATGCAGTCGCTCAAGGAAAAGATTGAAGAAGCCGAGGGCCTACGCTCAGAAATGAAGGCCTTGACAGAGGCGGTTGAGCCAGTAGCAAATCTGTTCGAGCCCAGAATCGCCGGAGTTCAGCCTCGTCCACTTGTGGAGAGGCTGAAAGATACGCCGAAGAAGATTCTGGAGTACGCTCAAAGGCTGGCCTGCATGATCCCAAATCAAGTCCTGAGCTTCATCAAGTCTTTCTATGCTGAGGCGGACCTCACGGTCATCATGAACGGCAGATCTGGAGATTGCACCGACGATCGTCTCAACGAGCTGATGCAACAGACTTCTCCAATCGCGGAAGCAGTCTCCAAGTTCATCGATCTCCGTTAGATGTACCTATAGGTAGAAACACTAGGGAAAAGACAAGTGTAATCCCGAACAAGTGTTTATGTAATATAATTGAAAACTTTGAAGAAATCAATTATCTGGATCCCTTTGTATGCTTATGTGTTGGCCAAGTACTCGAGTTGGTATTGAGTTGTGTGACTGCAAAAAGAGATACGATACACGAGTAGAAATACTCAAGTGTAAACATGTTTCGAAGAACGTTAGCTAAATCATGACGAGTTGAACACCTTAGCTGTAGCAGCGTAAAAGAAGGCTTTGTCATGAATTAAGCTAAGAGTAGTAACAAGTCGATATAGAGTAGCGGCTTGTACTAAACACATTGTACAGGGTTTACAATGTCTTGAGTACCTCTGAGGCTAACTAGCCTAGTGAGAGAGTACTCGAAAAGAACTTATTCATAACGAGTTGAATACCTTAGCTGTAGCAGCATGAAATAAGGCTTTCTTATGAACAAGTAAAAGACAGTAACAAGTTGGTATAGAGTAGCAACTTTATTACTGAATACATTGTACAGTGTTTACAATGTCTTAAGTACCTCTGAGGCTATAAGCCTAGTGAGAGAGTACTCGCAAGAATGTTTCGAAGAAAGAGTAAGACCGTAGGGGACAGTGTGATGAACTCATCCTTGCTGTAGCAGCAACTTGTAAGAGAGTTCCACTGAGACCCTACCAGCAGGGTGTTACTCTAGGCCGCAGCCTCTTATTGAAAAATAGGAACATGGACAGCATGTGCCACTTATTGCCCTACACGATACAGGATCGTCTGGAGAGAGTTATCATGACTCCCTACGAGGGCGCAGAATGAGATTGCCTGGAGAGGGTTGATGAAGCCCCCTGCGGGTGCTCGCAGCTGAAAGCTACGAGAAGATACAGTCGAAACTGTCTGGAGAGGATTATCTTGATCCCCTACGAGTGGTGACAACCGTAGCTGTCTGTTGAGTGGTTGCAACCGAAGTTGCCTGGAAAGGGTTGATGAAACTCAATACGAGTTGTTTTACAGCCGTAGTCGTCTGGAGAGGGTTGTTGAGACCCCCTACGGGTAGAAGCGACAAAGCTGGTCGATATTCCAAGAGTTGTCGACTTCCTTGCCTTCTAGAGTTTGAAGATGATATGAGCCTGGGCCAGTAACCTTTGCAATAGAGAAAGGACCTTCCCATGGCGAGTTGAGCTTGTGTAGTCCTGCCGTATTCTGGATGCGACGAAGGACTAAATCACCAATGTTAAAGGAGCGTTCCTTAACGTTGCGGTCATGATAGCGGTGAATCTTCTCAAGGTATCGAGTGGATTGAACAAGTGCGTTGCAGCGAGCATCCTCGAGACTATCGACATCTGTTTGTCTTGTTTCTTCAGCTACGCCTTCTTCGTACTGATCAACCGTCGGAGAACGCCACATGACATCGGCAGGCAAAACAGCTTCAGAGCCGTAGACCAGGAAGTAAGGTGACTGCCCTGTGGGGGTAGTAGGCTGAGTGCGTAGCCCCCAGAGTGCTTTGGGTAGTTCCTTGATCCACTTGCCGCCCTTGGAATTTGCTGCATCATACAGTCGCTTCTTGAGAGCATCCAGCATCATCCCATTAGCGCGTTCCACTTGGCCGTTGGCACGGGGATGAGCGACAGAGACGTACCGGACGTCAATTCCACTGTTCTCGCAGTACTCGTAGAACTGGTGATTGTTGAAATTCGAACCCAGGTCTGTGATGATGCGGTTAGAGAAACCATAGCGATGTACGATTTCATCCAAGAAGTCGAGGACTCTATCAGCCTTGGGGCATGTAACAGGCTTAACCTCAATCCACTTGGTAAACTTGTCGATAGCCACCAGAACTCTGTTGAATCCTCCTGGCACATTTGGGAGAGGACCAATCATATCCAGCCCCCAGCAAGCGAAAGGCCAAGTTGGTGGTATCGTGATGAGCTTGTAGGCAGGAACGTGTTGTTGATTAGCGAAGAATTGGCATCCTTGGTATTTCTTAACTAGTTCCTTTGCATCAGCAAGAGCTGTAGGCCAGTAGAAAGCAGGTCTGAACACTTTTCCCACCAAGGTGCGGGAAGAAGCGTGATTACCACAGATTTCTTTGTGTGTCTCCTCCAAGATTTCCTTGCCTTCTTCGCGAGAAACGCACTTCATGAGTACATCAGAGCTTGCGCCTCGCTTGTAGAGTTGATTTCCGACTAGAGCATAAGCCTTGACGCGGCGTAAAATGCGCTCGGCTTCTGACTTGTCTTCAGGAATCAACTAGTGTTTAATGTAGTCGATAAAGGGAGTTCTCCAGTCCACGTCAATCATAAGCACTTCTCGATCAGGTTGAACTGAAGTAGTCGTGGGTGCAGATGATTGCTCCGGAATTGATGGTTTGTGGAGTTCATGGACGAAGATCCCAGCTGGCACTTGAGCTCGTGTAGATCCCAGCTTCGACAAGACATCCGCAGCAACATTGTTGTCACGGACCACATGATGGAACTCGAGACCGTGAAATTTGTTCTCAAGTTTGTGTACCTCCTGACAGTACGCATCCATATTCTCAGCATTACGATCCCATGAATCGTTGACTTGATTGATGACCACCAAAGAATCACCATAAACAAGTAGCCGTGTGATGCCAAGAGAAACTGCTAGGCGAAGACCATGCAGCAGAGCTTCATATTCAGCTTCATTGTTTGAGACCTTCCAAAAGATCTGCAAAACGTATTTGAGTTGCTCACCCTTGGGAGAAATCAAAAGTACCCTGGCACCAGCACCTTCCAACTTGAGGGAACCGTCAAAGTAGATGACCCAATGTTCTGGACGCTCAATTGGAGTTGGGACTTGATTTTCCCGCCATTCAGCCATGAAATCAACCAAAGCCTGAGACTTGATAGCAGTGCGAGATTTGAATTTGAGCGATAGAGCGCCAAGCTCTACAGCCTACTTAGAAATCCTTCCTGTGGAATCCCGGTTGTGCAATATCACGCCAAGCAGGTAGCTAGTGACCACAGAAATCTTGTACTCATCGAAGTACTGGCGGAGCTTCCGTGAAGTAATCAGAACTGCATAGAGTAGCTTCTGCACCAGAGGGTAGCGAGCCTTGGACTCTGAAAGAACTTCACTGACGAAATAAACAGGCCTCTGGACATGGTAGCCATGGCCTTCTTCCTGCCGCTCAACGACAATAGCAGTGCTGACGACATTAGTAGTCGCAGCAATGTAGAGCAAGAGCTCTTCATTGTGCAGAGAAGCCGTGAGGACTGGAGCCTTGGATAAGAACTCCTTGAGCTGAGAAAGAGCTTGATCAGCTTCAGTTGTCCATGTAAACTTCTCCTGCCGCTTTAGTAACTTGAAGAAAGGAAGATCCTGTTCTCCAAGTCGTGAGATGAAGCGATTGAGTGACGCCATGCAACCAGTAAGCTTCTGGACATCTTTGATAGTAGTCGGAGCTTGCATGTTGGAGATGGCAGTAATCTTCTCGGGGTTTGCTTCGATGCCACGATGGCTGATGATGAACCCGAGTAGTTTTCCTGAAGATACGCCAAAGACACACTTATTGGGGTTGAGCTTCCATTGGTACTTGCGCAGTGAAGCGAAAGTTTCCTCAAGATCCGTGATGAGCATGTCTGGATCCCTAGTCTTGACAACGACGTCATCCACGTATGCTTCCACATTCTTGTGAAGCTGCTTCTTGAAGCACGCTTGGATAGCCCTTTGATATGTAGCACCAACATTTTTCAACCCGAAGGACATTGTTGTGTAACAATAAGCACCAAACAGGGTGATGAATGCGGTCTTCTCTTGATCAGATTTCTTGATTGCAATTTGATGATAGCCGGAGTAGCAATCCAGGAAACAGATTAGAGCACAGCCCGCCGTAGAGTCAATGCCTTGATCAATCCGCGGCAAACCAAAAGGATCCTTGGGGCAATGCTTGTTGAGATCAGTGTAGTCGACACACATCCTCCAGTCATTAGAATTCTTCTTTCTGACGAGCACAGGGTTAGCGAGCCACTGTGGGTGAAAAACTTCCTTGATGAAGCCAGCCGCGATTAGTTTAGCGAGCTCTTTCTTGATAGCAGCCCTGCGGTCGTCAGCAAAGCACCGAAGGTGTTGTCTCTTGGGGGTAGCATTAGGATCGACGTTGAGTGAGTGCTCGATCAACCTCCTGGGCACACCTGGCATGTCAGATGGTTTCCACGCAAAGATATCACGGTTAGCCCGAAGGAAGTTGACGAGCGTGTCTTCCTATTTATGGTCAAGCCGTGCACTGATCATGGTCGTCTTGCTACTGTCACCAGTACCTAGGTCAATGACTTTAAGCAGTACGTCACCAGATGGTGCAGGCTTGTTGTTGTTGTGAGTCTTCTCAGGAACCTTCAGCTCGCTCGGAGCAAGCTTTTTAGCGGCAGTGAAGACCTCCATCATTGCATTGGGTACTTGAGTAGTCGAGGCGAGTTCTACAGCTTCTGTGTCGCAGTCGTAGGAACGCTTCAGATCCCCTTGCAATGAAAGAACTCCCTTGGGGCTCGGTATCTTGAGAACCAAGTACACATAATGTGGGATAGCCATGAACTTAGCGAGACCGGGCCTGCCGATGATGGCATGGTAAGAAGTCTCGAAGTCAGCGACCTCAAACTTGATGTACTCGGTGCGATAGTGATCCTTGGTCCCAAAGGTAACGGGTAATACAACTGAACCCAAAGGAACAGCTGCGTTGCCTGGGATGATACCATAGAACAGTGAGTTGGTCTTGGTAAGCATATTGGTGATATCCAGGCCCATCTTCTTCAAAGTTTTGGCAAACAAGACGTTGAGACCGCTGCCACCATCAATGAGAACCTTGGTAAGCCTGGAGCCTGCCACCACGGGATCCAGAACGAGAGGATATCGTCCTGGCTCAGAGAAACTAGTCCATTGATCCGCCCTTGAGAAGGTAATGGGGGTTTCAGACCACTTGAGATAAGTGGGAGTTGCTGGTTGGATGGACATAATCTCCCTGAGAGCTAGCTTTTACATGCGCTTGGTTGGAATACCACCAAATATGACATTGACGGTATTGGAGGGGTTCTGAAACCTAGTGTCTTTGTCTGTGTTAGCCTTCTTCCCCTTGTGTTTGCGATATCGCGGGTTTGGGTGCGTTGGTTCGGGTGTGTTCTTCAACGCACGTCGAAGTTGGTAACACTGCTCTGTAGTATGATCACCCTCCGGGTGCCATGGGCATTTCTGCTTGGTCAAAGTTGCCCAGTGAGGATCATCTTCAGGCTTGGCGGTGGTTTCCATAGTAGCAACAGTATTGTCGGGCTTGCGCTTGCGATTGGGTTTACGCGAGTAGTTATTCCCTTGGCGGTTGCCCTGCTGTTGCTTGCCACTATTGCTTCCTCCAGTGTTGTTGTTGTTGTTCTGATTGTTACGAAGATGCTTGAACCGATTCCGAGCTTTGTCTTCCTCGTCCGCCTAGTGAGTGATCATCTCCTTGAGTTTGGTGATGTTGGCTGGGCGAGCACGACCAAAGTCTTGGAAAAGCCTATCATCATAGAAACCATCTTGAAAGGTGTCTATGACTTCTTTTTCAGTGACATCAACAACAGTAGCCCTTTTCTCAAAAAAGCAGCGCATGTACTCGCGAAGAGTTTCGCCTTGTTTCTGCTTGATCAGGGCAAGGTCCATCCTGGTGCCATGACGACCCAGAGAACCCGCGAAGTTGCTGGTGAAGCGGTGTTTGAGTTGTTCCCAGTTGTCGATGGAGCCACATTTGAGGGACTCAAACCATGTGAGGGGCTCTTGCTCGAGAACAAAGGGGAAATAGATACATTTAGTATCATCATTGCCTCCAGCATTGGAGATGGACAGAGCATAACAGCGCAATCACTGCCTTGGATCTTGCTTGCCATCATACTTGGAGATACCGTAAGGCTTCAACTTCTCCGGAAGAAACAGATCTTGAAGTCGAGCAGAAAAAGCAGGGAAAGAATCAGAGTCATTATCCTTTTGCTTTTCACGCTCAGTGCGTCTAGCGTTGATTGTCGTGCGAGCATCGTAGCGAGAGTCTCCTGACTTGCTGTTGACACTACCATCATCGCCCTTGCCCCTGTTGCTAGCTTCCGGACGTGTGCGATTAGGAGTAGGAGTAGTACGATGAACACCCCCACTGCTGCCATGGTGACTAGGTGCACTGGTGTTCTGTCGTAGCATAGTGTAGGCTAGTTCAGCCAGCTTCGCGACTTCAGCAACCGCCCTGTCACGAGGCATAGAGCGACCGAGTAGATTGATCGCGTTGATAGCTTCCTCTGGAGTGCGATATTCACGAGTAGCAACCGCCTCCAGAGCCTCTTGAAGATTACGGGTAGGTAGAGCTTCCGCAAGTTCCCGACGAAGAGTTGCACGATCAGCATTGCGTTGGCGACGTGCAGCCTTGACCTCCGCGGTTTCATCAGCAGAAGCATTAGCAGAGAGTTCATCATCAGATACATCATCCGGATAACGATAATTGGAGTGATGCCCTTGCGGAGTAGATGCATCAACGACGAACACTTCTCGATGTGATGAATAAGTACCCGTACTCTGGATGAGCTCAGTATCAGTATCGTAATCAACAAGCTTGACGCCTTCCTAGAAGGGCAAGTTGTCGAGACAAGCGATAAAGCACTCCTGACCATCCAGTGTAAGATCAGCAGGCACATGCTCAGGCCAGTAGACGAATCTACCCTCAGGTGTCGATGTGATCACCAGTCCATGAGCAGGGCCAGACAGTTGTTGTACTTCAGCAGAATCCGAACCGTAGTCGAACTCAAACTCAGAAGAATCCGAAGAGTAGTCGAAGTTGTCGTCCGAATCTGAAGAGTACTCGAGCACGATCTTCGGGCCAGGGCACATGCGGTGCTTCAGTGCGGCTTGGTAAGCGGCACTGACATGGCGATGACCGAAGAGAGGTGGTGCTGGAATGTTATCCAAGCTGAGTGCAAGCTGTGAAGCCGAATAAGGCAACTCAGGCTGGATAAGAGGCGAAGTCGAGTTGTACTCGGACTCCGACTCGAGTTCTCTGAGCGGGTCAGAGATCGAAATTTCACCAAAATTTTTGACGAAATTCTCCACCGAAGCTTGTGTAAGCGTCGAGGACTTGACTTTTGACTCCGGAGTTGGCGCTAAAAAATGCAGGAACGATCCGGCGCTGTTAGCAACGCAAACCCAGGAGCCGAAAACGAAGGTGTCGCCTTCCTGGAAAGCGACGATCGGCTTGATGGTGACGAGAGCCATCGAGTTCGCCAGTGGATCAACGACGAGATCCCCTACCTGGCGCGCCAGCTGTCAGTGTTTTAGACACCGAGCCTACGACGGGGTACCCGAAGTAATAGTTTGTGCGGTGGGGCTCGCCGAGATTAGGAACACGATGGTGAGACACGGGGCACACAATTAGACAGGTTCGGGCCGCAATGTGCGTAATACCCTACGTCCTGTATGTTGCGTGGCTCTGTATTGATTGCGTATGTTTTGAGAGGGGTCCCTGCCTCGCCTTATATGCCACGGGAGGCAGGGTTACAAGTCGGATTGGTACAAGGGTACTATTCGAGTAGGACCCGGAGTAGCCTATACAAGGTATGGAAAGCTATCCTAGTCTTAGTACAAGTCCTTGTCCGCCTTGTCTTGCCTTGTGGTCCACGGTACCAGCACCGTGGCCCACTAGTCGAGTAGTCCAGGTGTACAGGAACTCATCTCCTGGGTATGGCCCACAATGTGTTGGTGGGCCCAGGGATGCCCGGTCGACAGGGGGAGAGAAGGGAGGAAAGGGGCTAGCAGCTGGAGGAGAAGGGGAGTAACTGCGGCTAAACACCGGCGGAGCTCTCCCTCACTGCCGCCGGCGAAGACCGCCGGACGCGGGAGAGAAGACCCCGCCGACGCTGCCGGGTGTCTGAGAGGCGGGAGAGGAGCATTTGGGGATTAGGGTTTCCCAACAGAGCTGGCTGCTTATTTATGCTGGCATTTTTCGCGGGGTGAAGAAGGACTGTCGATCTCCAGATCGACGGCCGTGCGCAGCTGACCGAGGCGCTGGGCCAGAAGTGGCCCAGGCGGGATCCGGCCGTGGGCCGATTGGCCGGCCCGGACATTGGCTGCTGGGCTTCGAGCCCAAGCGTGCACGGGAGAGAGGTCTTTGGGCCGAAACTTGCTGCTGGGCCATAGAGTTGGCTGCGCACAGTAGTTTTTCGCATTTTAGTTTCAGAATTTTCGGAAGTATTTTATATGAGTAAATTTTAATGTTTATTTGAATTTTAAAGTAATCTCTGTTTAAATTTTGAACCAAAGGGATAAATTTTACAGAGAGTAGCATGCTTCTGGAATTTAAGTTTATTCATGAGTTTCCGCTACGAAGTTAATTCTTTAATTAAATTGAACCAAAGGGATATTTAATTAGAGAAGAGTAAATTTAAGTATTTTTATGATATTGTCAAATTTTCTGGGCAAAGCTGATAATTACAATATTATAAACAGATTAATTAAAGTTTTTTATGCATTGATTCTATTTTTCTACCCAAAGGTGATATAGAATTAATGTAGAGTATTGTTGTATGTGTTGATTTTGACCAAAGTTAAATTAATACATGCAGCATTTATCAAGTTTAATGTTCTCACCTTATTTATTCATGATTATTTCAGGATCAGGTTTCGTGAGCGCTATTCCTGAGCTAGTTGGAAGCAACTATAAGGAATGGCGAAACCAGTTGGAGTGTGCTCTTACACTACTGGAGTATGATGATGTGCTGACTACACCATTTCCTGCAAATATTGCGGATGTGGTGAGAGAAACCAATGAGACTGATGCAGCATTTCAGGCTAGACAGCGTGACCACGCTGACAAGATTGCTGAGCGTGCCCTAGAGAGGGCCCAGTGGCAGAGCAACAACAAAAAGTTCTTGAAAATCATGCAGACAAAGATGTCTGAGATCATCAGGGCTTCAATCCTCGAGAAAAATGTGGATGGCATTCCACATACTGCTGCTGAGTATCTGGACATAGTGGCAAGACAACATGATACGCACTCAAAGACATATGCCAGTATCCTGATTAGCAAGCTGACCAATATGAAGTATACTGGAGGTGGTGTCAAAGACCACATTCTACAGAAAGCTTACCAGCATGGATATGCTATTGCCAGATCAGTTTGTAGTGCATTTGGTTTTCAAGTCACTGCCGCCTGAGTTCTCAGTGCTAGAAGTTAACTACAACTCCATGTCCGAGAAGTGGGACTTGCACAAGCTCATCTCTATGACTGTGCAAGAGGAAGAGAGACTCAAAGCACAGAATGGTGGTTTCATCAACTATGTGCATAACAGCACAAAGAAGAGGACTTTTGGTAGCAAGGGCTACAAGCCAAAGAATTAGCATGAAAGTGTTGGATCCTCATCAAATCCATCCAAGCCTCATGGGAAAGCTCCCATGCAGCCTGATCAGCCTCATCCATCTCAAGGAAAGAAGTCAGTTCCAAAGGACAGTTGCCTGTGGTGCAAGGAACAGGTCACTGGCAGAAAGACTGTGTTAAGTGGCTGAAGTACATGAACACTCATGGTGAGGACATAATTACATTTGTAAATGAATCCTTGTTTTTGAGTTATTCAAAGTTCACATGGTGGATAGATTCAGGAGCAACTATTCACATTGCTAATTCTTTACAGGGATTCCATTCGAGTCAGACCCTGCAAAGAGGCGCAAGAAGCATTAAAGTTGCTAATGGAGTCGAAGCTAAAGTGGAGGCCATAGGAGAAATCCCAATAAAGCTACACGATGGCTTCACGCTTCAGCTCCATGATGTCCTTTATGTGCCTTCTTTGAATAGAAACCTTATTTCAGTTTCATGTCTAGCAGATGACAGTTTTGAGTGTCATTTTGACGTTAAACAGTGTTTAGTTCAGTACAATAAAGTTTGTGTGGGTCTTGCCATCCGACAAGACCAACTTTATAAGTTATTTGTGCATGATTCTGTGAATGTTTGTGACGCGAATGTGTGTGAGACAGAGATTGTCTCCTCGTCTACAAATGAAAGTAGAAAGCGGAAGAGAATTGATAGTGTCTCTTCGAAATTATAGCACTGTCATTTAGGCCATATTTCGAGGGCAAGAATGGAACGTTTAGTAAAAGAATCAATTCTACCACCTTTAGAATTTTCAGATTTAGAGCAATGCATCAATTGCATTAAAGGAAAGTTTGTTAAGCAAATTAAGAAAAGCGCAAAGTGAAGCACAAGAGTGTTAGAGATTATACACACGGACATTTGTGGTCCATTTTCTGTGACATCTGTGGATGATTTTGATTCATTCATTACATTCACTGATGATTATTCTCGCTATGGCTATATTTATCCAATCAAAGAAAAGTCAGAGGCTTTGGATAAATTTAAGATATTTAAGGCTGAAGTAGAAAATCAGCACAACTTAAAGATAAAAGTAGTAAGGTCCGACCGTGGAGGGGAGTACTACGGTCGACACACCCCATATGGCCAAGCTCCTGGACCTTTTGCAAGGTATTTACAGGAAAATGGCATAGTTGCCCAGTATAGCACACCGGGCGAGCCTCAACAGAATGGAGTAGCTGAAAGAAGGAACCATACCTTGATGGATATGGTCAGAAGTATGTTAAGATATTCCACCTTGCCAGTAAATTTGTGGATGGAGGCATTAAAGACTGTCACTCACATCTTAAACAAAGTTCCAACTAAGTCAGTACCTACAACACCATATGAGTTATGGACGGGTAGAGAATGCTCTCTAAGATACATGCGTGTGTGGGGATGTCCGGCTGAGGCCAAAGTATTTAACCCAAATATTGGGAAATTAGATCCCAAGACAGTGAGTTGCCATTTCATTGGCTACACTGAGAAGTCAAAAGGTTATCGTTTCTATTGTCCTAATAGACACACAAAGTTTGTGGAAACGAGACACGCTATCTTTCTAGAGAATGAAATGATTAGAGGGACCACGATGCGAAGAGAAATTGATCTTGAAGAGAAGTGAGTATATGTACCTACTCCTATGACTCAAGAACCAGTTTTCTTCCCACGTGCTGTTCCGACACCTGCAGTACAGCCCACTGTAGTGCCAGAACCTGTTGCTAGTTCACCAGTGCAAACAATGAGTGATAATGAGGAACCTATCTTTCAGGATCCTACAGAGACAACAGTCGTACAAGAAGAACCAGAACAGTCCCCAGAACCAGAAGTGCCAACCGCTGAGACCCTGAGAAGGTCTCAAAGAGCTAGAAGATCAGCTATCCCTGACGATTATGAAGTCTATAACAGTGAAGAAGTTCACATAGAGGGTGATCCCACTTCTTTTGAAGAAGCTATGAGACGTCCTGATGCATCCAAATGGCAAGAAGCCATGGAGGATGAGATGAGGTCAATGAGTACCAATAAAGTTTAGAACTTAGTAGAAATTCTTAAAGGAGCCAAGTTAGTAGGCTGCAGATGAGTCTACAAAATTAAATATGACTCTAAAGGGAATATAGAAAAGTATAAAGGTCGTCTTGTGGCCAAGGGCTTCACTCAAAGAGAAGGGATAGATTACAATGAGACGTTTTCTCCAGTCTCGTGTAAGGATTCTTTTAGAATCATAATGGCTCTGGTGGCACACTATGATTTAGAATTACATCAGATGGATGTAAAGACGGCATTCCTGAATGGAGATTTATATGAAGATGTCTACATGACTCAACCCAAAGGTTTTGTTGTGAAAGGCAAAGAACATTTGGGATGTCACTTGAAGAAATCCATTTATGGCTTAAAGCAAGCCTCAAGATAATGGAACATCAAATTTGATGAGACAATTAAGAAGTTTGGGTTCAAAGCAAATATTGAGGACAAATGCGTTTACGTAAAGTTTAAGAGAGGGAAATTTATTTTCCTAATACTGTACGTGGATGATATCTTGCTTGCCAGCAATGATGTCAGACTGCTACAGGAGACAAAAGAGTTTTTGTCCTCAAATTTTGATATGAAAGATCTAGGTGAAGCTTCATATGTTTTAGGCATACAAATTCACCGAGATAGAAGAAATGAGGTTTTAGGTCTATCGTAAAAGGCATTTTAGAAAAAGTTCTAAAGAAGTATAATATGCATGTGAGTAAAGCCACACCTGTTCCTATTCAGAAGGGCGATAAGTTTGGACTATATCAGTGTCCAAGGAACCAATATGAGATCGATCAAATGAAAGCGGTTCCATATGCTTCAGCAGTAGGTAGCTTACAGTATGCACAAGTGTGCACTCGCCTTGATTTAGCATTTGTTACAGGAGTACTCGGAAGATATCAGTCTAATCCAGGTGCAGAGCACTGGAAGATGGCAAAGAAAGCATTAAGATATTTGCAAGGCACAACATGCATCATGCTAACTTATAGAAGATCGGATACTCTAGAGATAATAGGGTACTCGGATGCAGATTATGCAGGAGATAGAGATGATAGAAAGTCTACATCTGGATATGTGTTCACTCTCGCAGGAGGGGCTATCTCATGGAGAAGTTCTAAGCAAGAACTAGTTGCAACATCTACGATGTATGCAGAGTTTATAACATGTTTTGAGGCTACAGGACAGGTCATGTGGCTAAAGAAATTTATACCAGACTTGAGAGTGGTAGATTGCATAAATAGACCACTAAAGATGTACTACGACAACGCGCCGGCAGTATGTTATGCACATAACAACAAGTCGAGTAATGCTACCAAGCCCATAGAAATTAAGTTCTATGCGGTGAAAGATAGAGTCCAGGATAATACTATAAGTCTGAAGCATATAAGTACAAAAGAGATGCTTGCGGATCCGCTCACAAAAGGCTTACCACCCAGTGTGTTTAAAGAACACATTACCGGTATGGGTTTAAGGGAAAGCCTATGATTCCTGGATAGGGCCCGAGTTAAGATCCTTCAGAATGGATAAGTGTATTGTGGCTGATTAATCTGATTGTCATTACAATTAAGATGACTCATGCTCGGTATGGTTATTTGTGATGAAGTGGATACCCAGCGAGAGACTGAAGTGCAAGAAAGTTAAGATGAGAGGGAGAATGTTAGTTGATCTCCTCCCCGACTAGGCCCAAAGGCCCAGTCGGACTCGACCTCGCACCCTAGTCGGGGGCGCCCAACCGATCCATGGTTGGTGGACCCCTGGCGCCAGTGCTATAAAGAGGAGGTGGAGGCCACGGCACGCAGCACAAGGTTGCCCTGCGCCGCCACAACCCCACCTACACTACCCTACCGACCCGAGGGAGCACCTGGCCGCCGGGAAGCCCATCTCCCTCACCGCCGACTCTGCACCGCTGGCATCCCGCCCTCGACGTCGACATGGTCAAGGACGGTCCCCCCGCCGACGGTCTGTCTCTCTACCCCTCTGTGTTAGTAGCTAGTGTTCTTGTTAGGGTTCTAGGTTAGGGTTTAGATCCGGTAGATGCGTTCTAGTCCTAAGTTAAGTCAATCTTTGTTAATCAAGTTAATACCCATCTACTTCTACTGCTAGAGATCCTAAGTTGCCAATTAACAGTTATCACCGTCCTGATTATTGTATGTTCTGCTCTTCTGATTGTCAGGTTTCAGTATCCCCCTGAAGACCTCAAGATATAGCTTGGCAGTAAGCGATTGTATATATCTGCATTATTCTGCAAAGCTGGTACGAGATCGTCATTGCTTGTTTCATGCTAGTAGGTTCGGTTGCTGTGACATAAGAACAGACCAGGCATCTAAATGCTGATGAAACACATCGATTGCGATGCTTTCTATGACGTTGGTGACTGGTCACTAAACCACCTGTCCCCTCACCTACCATGGAATTATGATCCCAAAGACTCATGTCAACAAGCAGATCGATGAACATCAACGAGTCGAGACAGGGGAAAGAACAAGGAAAGCGAAAAGAGTGGGATCCAACGAGAGAGCACGCATGCTAATGCATTGCAGATGAAATGCCGTACGAAGGAGTGCACAGTACTTGCAGGTCTGATCATCTCAGGAATATATGTCACGGCCGCACATATTCTTGTATGGCAGGAACTCGTGAATTATACATGAGACAAAAAGGAAGACATGAGTTCGTGTGGTAATGTTGGTCATATATGAAGCATGTCACATGTAGGTATAGGAGAACATGGGTACCTACCATATCCTAACAGATACACAGGCGGATGCTCATCGATATAATGACTAGAAGAAAAGTTTGCAGGTGTAAATCATTTTTATGTGCTTGTCTGCTAGATATAATTTCTGGGTCAAACATAGCTAGCTGCCGTTTATATTTAAACATGGTTACATGGAGCAAGTATTATTTTTGTATATATATCTTCTCCAAGAGTAGTTTTGTAACATTACATTAATATTATTATCTAAAATTACAAATATAACAAGATAAAAAATAGCACTAAAAGTTACTCCATCCGTTCTTAAATAGATGACGTTTAGGACAAACAATTTAGTTCATTTTGAACTAAATTTCTTGTCTAAATGTCATATATTTGAGAACGGTGGTAGTATTATTTAAAGAAAGATGCACAAACGACTCATGTTTTCCTGGCCGAACTACGTTATATCTACTACCACTTTACCAGCGGTCCTTCCGCCTCTCTCTTTCTTGGATCATAATTTGAGATATATATATGGTGGTGACTTTAATTTGCCGGGAATAATAATTAATTAATTAACCGGAGGGTACCAGACGAAAAGAGCCCCAAAGGTAAACTAGATTTAGCTTTGAAGGAATCAATCTACCCTCCACCATGCATGTCAATCATGTCATGTGACACCAGCTTAAAAGCTGAGACGTGCTCACGTGCACGCCCCATCTTGCACCAAATAATCCTTGGCTTTAGTACCTATAGTACTATGGCTGCATCACTGTACGTACTAGAATACCATCACGTGAATGAACACCTGTAGTATAGTGTATCCCATGACAGTTTGGGAAACCAAATGCCGGTACAAGTGTGTGGTACGTACGTGCACGTATAATTTGAGCTGTGTGCGATCGGCGATTATTGGTGCGACGTGCACATGCATGCACAGGAGCAGCTAGGGCGCCGTAGGCTCCGCCACCTTACGATTTGGACACGCAGGCCAGTGGTCACGTCGTCCAGGGCCAAAGAAAGTTTTTTACGTGCGCAACGACAGAGAAAGGAAAGGCCGGGACGCTCAGATCCGATCAGAGCGCACCCATGGGTCCATTTGCCCCCTCGCATCCACCAACCAACCCCTGCGCGCCTGCTCCGATCCCTCTAGTCCGATCAGTATCTGTATCTCGCTGCTCCGATCCATTGCTATGTATGGATGGATGGATGGATCCTAGATCCTACGGCAGTGCCGCAGTGGGGTTGTGCCCAGACCACATCTGAGCCGTGCGTTCCCAAAGCTCTAGCTCGGTACCACACTTCCTGTCTCCTACCCTACCCACTTTAACTACTTTGCCACTTCGAGCCGTGAGCTGTTACACGGACCACCGGAAAATGCACCTCGATCGATCTCAGTTGTGTCGTCGCGGCGTACGAGTTGGGAATGCTATAGCTTCACGGTTTGTTGATGATCTCGGAGCAGAAGCACCCGGGAAATATGAGAAGAATGCTAGTGTACTCATATAAGTCGTCATCAGAGGCACCAATAGTAACCTTTTATAGCTCTGCAATCCAAGCGAAAATTCACGAGATCAAGTAACATGATTGCAATCAAAGAAAGTTAGATATCATGACCATTGAGATCTCAACTAGAGATAGAGGTGTAATGTTGGGGTCGTCGCATCCAAAGATCCAAAAAAATGATTCGTAGACGATCATTAAAAATGGATGCAGAAACATGATTTCTACCAGCATTAGGTTTCATATACGCCAACTGGTTAAGCTGCGTACCCCAGCAGAAGACGATTTACACACTCATTGCCTAGTGCATCATCCTTTCAGTGAAAAGCTTAAATCATTATTGAAGAAAAAATGTGGGTACGAAGCTTAAATCATTATTGAGGAGAAATGTGGGTACCATCTCTGTTCTTTTTTATTTGATCACTGACATTCAATCGGTATCAGAGGTGTCATATATATTGATCACTTTTTCAGGTCTATTTGTACAGACAAATCTATTATTATAAATAAGATGGATTATTTTACAATTGAACATAGTGAACAACTATTGCAAAACGACCAAAAATATTAAATAAAAGCTTCAGATTTACTGAATTATTAGGAACACATATGCATTTCATTGCATTTTGTTGCACTACTTTAATACAACCTAAATCAAACGCATACCATCATTTAATTTCTTTCAAATTTCTTTAGTAAATATTAGTACTATTTTAAGCCCCTATATTTTGGGTAGCGCAAAAAAACTACTCTACACCCTTGTTTAGAAAGTATTTGAATACAATTCTTACATACTAAATTTTGATAACACTAAACCTATTAAAAACATAAGACATACTCATAAATAAATAAATCCTAAAGCATAAGTAAAAGAAGAAGAACCAACTGGTGGTGGTAAAAGGCTTCTATGCTAGGAAGTTTGCAGAGCAATTTCCATAGCTGTGACGGCCTACAGTTGGATAAGGCAAGAATGTGTATGCCACAGTATAAAAATAGAGCGTTGAATAAAGTATTTTTTTTCTCTCCTTGCCCAGGGTCCATAGAGAGGGACAGGTGCATTTATAATTGGTAAACGAAATGTTGTCGGGCACTCCCATGGTTGAAGGCAGCCGGGTTGGTTCGAGTTTGAGCTGACGGCGGACGTGCTCGCCTCTCCTCCGGCTCTCCCTCCCTCCCTCCCCTCCGCATTCCATTCCACCGCAGTATTTTTAGCCGCGGCCAGGAGAGGGAGGTGGTGGTAGCGTGGAGAGGGGGGAAACCGGGAGCTCCTGGCCGTTCCTCTCCCCCTCACGGGCGGCCTCCGGTCTGTTCCATCCAGCCACTGCCCCGGTCGCCGCCCCGTCCAGATCCCTCTCCTGCACAACTTCCTTGCGGTATGCTCGGCTTTTCTGTAGTTTCGCTTTCGAAATGTGTCGGCGCGGTGACGGTGTTTTGATTCGTGTTCGCTTTGGTGGATCTGGTCGTGCGCAGGAGGAAGGCCGGAGAAGATGATGGGCGGGTTCCTCTCCAGGGTCCTTCTGTAAGCGCTCTCTTGCTCCGAATCTTAAATGTGTTCTTCGCAGATTGGCATTTCGAGTTCAGAGATTTCTTAGGGGCATGCGTGTTCGGGGTTAAATTTGATTTGAACTGAAATGAGAATCTGTCGGTAACCATTTCCGTTCGGAGAGTTCGGTATTTCTCTTGGTTTGTTTCAAATTTTTAGTATATTGTTTTGTTTAAAAAATTGGGAGATCCGCTCCTTCCTGTCGATATGTCCACCTTCTTCTTCGCCGGGAAATGGGGCTGAGAGCACGCAAGCCATTCAGAAACATTTTATCGTTCTCGAGGAGCATGGGAGCAAGTTTTCAATGCATTGCACAACAGTCATTGATTCTGTTCGTTTTTATTCTTCTGGTCCGGCTCATTCTTTTTTAAGGTTGTTGTCTAGTAACCACATTTCTTGAAAGGCTTAAGATCGCATAATACTATTGTATGGGCTAAGATATGTCCAATACTGTGCTCTTTGACCTGCTTCATAAAAAAAACTACCATGGATTTTATCCCGTTCATTTGTATGTTGGTGAATTATCCACCTTTGTGGTGTAAGTGCATTGAAAAAGTCTATCATCTTGAAGGATGTCGAGATACTAATTCAGTGCATCTTTAAACTGGCAATCGCTCCTTTTTTGTGGTTTATTGTGGAATAAAGGGGAAAAGTGGAACAAATATTTTTTACTGAAATGTTTAAAAAATTGGTGAAAACAGCAACCATTTTTTTTCTATGGTGATCAGAAGATAGCACTAACATTTCATTTATCTTCTGGTGTTTGATATGCCAATGTCCTGTAGGTTGGCCTTTGGCTACGCCTATCCTGCCTATGAATGCTACAAGACTGTTGAACTGAACAAACCAGAGATTGAGCAGCTCATATTTTGGTGTCAGTATTGGTAAGGTGGTTCAATCATTTCTGTGTTCACAACACTGGCTTCCATAAGCAATCTGCAAAATTAAGTTTTGTTTCCTCTGTGTAGGATTTTAGTTGCACTGTTGACTGTTCTTGAGAGATTCGGAGATCTTACAATATCATGGTGAGACTGCTTAAGGTTGTGATTTCCTTCAGTTCTTCGATGAGTCTCTAACATTGTTTGCACTCATGTTGAAGGCTACCATTTTACTCAGAAGCAAAGCTGATGTTCTTTGTATACTTGTGGTACCCAAAGACAAAGGTACTTAGTTTGTCCCATGCACCTTCTACCTTACATTGGTACATAGGATTGATATGCTCTTTCATTGCAGGGAACTACATACATTTATGGGACTTTCTTTAGGCCATATATTTCTCAGCATGAGAATGAAATTGATCGCAATCTGCTTGAGTTGAGAGCTCGAGCCACCGATACGGTTGTCCTTTATTTCCAGAAGGCGGCTTCTAAAGGACAGAATACTTTCTTTGAGGTTTTGAAATATGTTGCAGCCCAGTCACCTTCTCAGAAATCAAGGCAGCCCCCTCACCAGGTGTGGATCAAATGCACTATTATGCCTTTTCTGTCAAATTTGGCCGTTGAATCAATATATATTTCCCTGACTCAGTATGATAAACACCATCATATTTACACAGATACTAAAGATTTTTTTTTAATGTTCCCTGAGCCAAATTTGACAGTGTTATACTAGTTTCTTAGCTACATTGTGTCAAGATGCATTCAATACTACTGCCACACATTATGGTTTAGGTATCATATGCACAGATATTTTCAGTTTTTTTAGTTGCTAGAGAAATAATCAATATTAAATAACTTTGTACTGGGTCCTCAAATATCTGCTTAAAAAGTTGACCTTGCTGTAATTGAAAAAACTAAAGCAAGATCCATGCTCCGCATCTTCAACCAAACTTTGATGTCATGAAAGGTGGAACATCCAGGGGTGGAGCCAGGTGCTTTCGTCGGGGTCAGTTGACCCCAATGGAATTTTCAGTTTCAGTGAGAAATCAGTGATTTGATATAGCCTACGATGAAGAAAACCCCACCCTACAGTGGTGTTGACCCCAGCACTGTTCTCCTATGGCTTTGCCCCCGAACACCTTAACATTTTCCACTGAACATCCACACAGGCTCCTGGACATCCGTTCCAAGAATATTTGAACCGTACATATTTTCTAGTTCAGGCTCAACTGGAAAAAAAATGCATATATAATCTTTCTTTTCGAAGAACATTAAAAAAAGGCCAAAGGAGTTCCTGCTGCTGACTATTAGGAGGAAAGAAGCGGCCCAGTTTAGGGTAATCGGGCCCGAAAACCACAGTTACGGTTGATTCAAGGCAACCAGTGAAAATCCACACAGTGGCATACTGGCATAAGGTCTGGAAAGTAACACAAATGGAGTCCTCCGTAGGACATCATTGCAATAGCAACACATCAGCTCCAACTTCCTACAATGGACCTCAGCCCTGCTCAAAGTTGCAAGCATATTATCTCTGAAAAGCCACTTCTTTCTTGTTTACTAACCTAGTCTGCAACCTGGATCGTAGGTTTCTGTCACCATCTTGAAAACAGGGACATTTCTAGGAATTACCATGCCTTGTCCCTTTTGTTTTGTCAAATTGCTTGATAAAAAATAGCGGTTACTTCTGTGTATCACCATAATTATTCTAGCACTAAACTTTTCTCTAACAATTGATATAAATATTAGTCTATGTCCGTTGATAATAAAATGCTAGCTTCCCAAGTGTTTTGTCACCACTCCTCGCAAAAAAAAAAGTGTTTTGTCACCACTCCTCGCAAAAAAAAAAGTGTTTTGTCACCCCAAGTGCATTTGTAGATTAGGGACATGTTTTGTTTTTATTTTAGAAATTTGTAAGACATTTGTCTTCTTGGACCAGTAGCAGTGAGTTTGAAGTAGTGTGATTTGTATTTAGAAGATTGCAAAAACATACAAGGGTATTATGAGATTGTTTGTTTGTCTTACAATGCTCATTGCCCAAGTGCGCAAGAGCATATAGCATTTGACATATGAATCTGTACTGAAAAAGTTTCTATGCACAAAAACCTGTGACAGTGCATGAGTATTTTCTCAAGCCATAGCATGAACCTGTTAAGTCTCCTTTTGAGCCCCTGTCAGTACTTTTTTTTTTAATCTGTGTCGTGAAGTTTTATGTAATTATTGTATCAGAAGCTGACCATTATTCCTAAACAAAAATAAATTGGTAGCAGGTAACTGGTAAATAAGTAAGTATGGACTTATTGACCTCCTCTTTAATTTTGATTACTAGTGACCCTTTCTTTTTATTTTTTATTTGAAACTTGAGAGAGAGGTACTACTCTAATTTTTGATCCTTTGGGTAGTGAATACAAATATACCATATACTCAGGGAAAATTCAGAAATTTGCTCCATGTAGGCATTCCATTTGCATTCTGCACAAAGAGGTGCACAATAAAGAAGGTTGCATACTTGCATGGTGCATAGTTGTTAGTATCAGTAGTTTTGGTGTATCCTGGACTTTTCAGTCTAAGAAAGTCATGGAAATGTGTACTCAGCTCTATCTGATCCTTATGTTATTATTATGGTACCCATGTTGAAATGATGCTCTAATTTCCTCCAGGAACCACAACTGCATCAACCACAAGTGCAGCAGCAGCAGCAGCAACCACAAAAACAACCAGCACCTGTTATGCGCAGAGCAGCATCAATCGCTGCTCGACAAGCAGCAATGGCACAGCAATCTCAGGAGACCAAACCCATTCCATCTTCCCCGAAGATCAAGCGTCAAGCATCAGCAAAATCTAGTACAGTGGCCTCGACAAAGCCTGTCACAGCTGCATCCACACCAAAATCTGGTGGTAGCCCAAAGAAAAGTGAGTCGAAACCTGCCATTGAGCCTGTGCAAACTCCAGCCACAAGCGGTGATTCACCAAAATACGAGCCTAGTGCCAAACCACTCCCTGAAGCTCAAGAGGTGGACAAGATGGCTATCGATGAGGTTGATGGTGACGCTGCAGAGGGCACAGAAGAGCTCGACCCTGCGGTCGATGAGACGCTAATGGAGGAGACGATCCGTGTTACGCGCGCCAAGCTAAGGAGGCGCACCGCCCCTGAGGACCCTGCTGGGAATTAGCTGCAAGGCATTGTTCTCCTTGCACGTTGTGTTGGTCCTTTACGAGGTTTAGGTTGTCCTGCTG
The DNA here is from genome assembly GCA_036936925.1 of Cenchrus fungigraminus. Classification (NCBI taxonomy): domain Eukaryota; kingdom Viridiplantae; phylum Streptophyta; class Magnoliopsida; order Poales; family Poaceae; genus Cenchrus; species Cenchrus fungigraminus. The sequence continues at coordinate 125,588,512 of CM072777.1, forward strand.
TTTTGGTGGAGTGACAATGTGCTGTTGTTCACCTGGTTATTCTGTTCCACAGTTGATTATCATCTTTTCTGTGCTGTTTTGGTGGATTTTCATGTGCGCTCTAAGCTGTAAATAGCGCTCTGTCTCCCGGCATGTGTATATAGATTGTTGGCGTGGGCAAGCAATGCCTGTATTTCAAACAAATTTCCATCTGCTGGTCATTCAGATGTCTCGTTTAGCATACATCACGAGCAGAAGTTCCATCTACCAGTACTTGTTTGAATCCCTGATACTTGTTCCGGTCAGTTTTGCAGAGAAACTTTCTTTACTCTAATCGGAAGCGCCATCGAGTTTTAACATTTGTGGATTGTAAAAACACTTTGCACAAGCATTGGCCAATCACAAACGCTCATGCCCTTGTAGTTGATGTTTCGCAGTGGTAGATGGTAGACGGGGCTATCCAGGATATTTCCCTCTGCTTCTTCGTGCCTGTCCTATCCTGTTAAACAACGTAGTTGATTTGTGCAGACGGAGAGCACGCGAGTGGCTGAGCTGAAAACCAGCGTATTGCCACACTATTTCTCTGGGTTCCCATGTCTTTGGTGTCATTTGAGCTGGTCTATGTAGTGGCCCCGTGCTCCTTGGCACCACACATGAAAGGACAAAAAGTGTGTGACACCAACTACTACACTCGGATGCTTCTGGAGCAAGCGAAGCATATCAGGCTAGAGACAAACGGGAGAGTATCCTCTGCAGTTGAGTCACTGACATGTGAGCTCCACTTCGGTGAGGCCCACATGTCAGTAACCCAACTGCAGAGGTTACAAGTGCAGAGGATCTCATTTGGAGACAAACGGGCTCTCAATTAAGGTCAATCAGTTCGTATTTTTCTGAACCTGATGGCCGGTATCAGGATCCTCCACGTTTACAGGTACCTGTGGAAAATATAGGTCGGGAATAGAATAACTTGGGACCTGATGATCGGTGGGTGACTTGCTGATGGGGTGGTTTGCACTGCACTTACCCCAGCAGCACTCAAAAAAGATACATCCAGTCAGATACCAATACCTCAACACCCAACCGTGTTCACACAAATTTTCTCAGCTGCTGCTGATGAGTAAAGTTGGGCATTTCAATATCGGTAATGCTCTAACGCGGACATCCGGCGCGGTGGAAAATTTCCTGACGCCTGCATGTGGACCCTCCCGCCGGACCAAGACGTGGCTCCTTTTCTATCCGTAATAAATTCCATCACCACTCCTTTCCTCCACCTACCGCATCAATTATCACAGTCTCCCCTCTCTCACCTGCCCTCTTCTTTTCTTCCCGTCACTCTCATCTGCACGCCATGGAAGACGCCGCAGGGGCCATTTCGTTGCGGGTGGGACCCTAGAGCCGTGGTGCTGCCCTACGTCGCCAGCTGCAGAGAAGCTCCTCCGTGCCTGCCGCCGCTCCCTCGCGGTGAAAGCGAGGACGAGCCCCTCGCGGATCTCTACCCGGCGGCGGCGGTCGGGAGGTGCTCCTCCGCCATGCCGTCGCGCCCCCCGCGGCAAGGAAGGGCTGGCGAGCTCCTGCTGACCGGCCGACACCAGCCAGTGCTCCACTACGGCCTGGGTGGGTGCGCCGGCCGGTGGATCTGCGCCACCAGGGCGCGAGCTCCGCAGGGCATGGACCGGGGTGCCGACGGCCAACCGCTCCGCTAGGGTGCGGGCTCTGACAGGCACCGGTGGCTACTCCGCGGACCCGTGTGCATGCTGTCAGGTTTTGCCGACAGCATGTTCCAAGCTCACATTTTCAAATGTTTCGCATGTTTCATGCATATGTTGCAATTGTTTGGTATGAATGTTCCAAAAGTAAATTTAGATGTTGCATATGTTGCAATGGTTATATATGTATGTTGCAAGCATATGTTCCAAATGTTTCACCAGCTTTTTCAGATGCACATCTCTTTTCAAGGGTTCATGTTGTGTTTTCAAGTGTTCCATACCGATGTTTCAAGTGTTCCAGACAAATGTTTCAAGTGTTTCAAACACATACTGAATAGGTTGCAAATATTATTGTTGAATGTTGCAAATTTTGAATCTCTATGTTTCACAGGCGGCGACAAGCGAAGGAAGTTGCGGGAGCTTCGGGCCGGCGGTGCGGTGAGATCCGGGCCGACGACGAACCCCGCGCAGGCGGCGACACGCGAGGGAAGATGCGGGAGCTTCAGGCCGGCGGCGCACAAGGTAGGTAGCGAGCTCCGAGCCGGCGGCTAGTTCCAGGCCCGCGGCAAGAGATCTGGGGACCGGCGAGGCCCATGGTGTTGCAGTAGATTTTTTCGCATGTTGCAATGGTTGATTTCAGATGTTGGGGTAGAGATTTATGTTGCCATGAAGATTTCCTTCTCAGTCGATTTCATGGAGTCAGGTTTTTTCATGCCCATCTGCATGAAGTTGATGTCGCACTAGATTTGTTTTGATGTTGCATGCATTTGAATGGATGTTGCATGAAACAGGACTATGATCCGCATCCAGATGTTTTTGTGTTTTAGTACATGTTTTTTTATGTTGCAAATATTAATTTCTTGTGTTGCAAATTTATATTCTTTTGATGTTGCAATGAGATGTTCAGGAGAGAGATGATTTTTCGTGATGTTGTAGTAGTAAAATCAAGATGTTCCCTTAAGATGTTTTTAATGTTGCAGAGCCAAGTATGTGATGTTGGATCGTATTTTATTTTCTGATATTTCCTCTTCACCTCTCACCACTGGTGTGGAGTTACATGCAACATCACTGGCGGAACCGGGGGGCCAGTAGGGGCCACGGCCCCCCTATCACGGTGAGAATTCTTGAACCCCTGCATCTCATTCGTGTGTGCATCTGTCCAGCTGCACTTACTTGCTTGCACATGCAAGTAACGTCTAATCAACAAGCAAGTTAAGGCTTTACAGCAAACTCTTTTGCAGGTGAAAGTAAAAGAAAAACGAAAATATTGCAGAGGCCGCTCATCATTCATTTGCGTGGCGCCAGTACATGCTCTACAATAATTCATTCGAGCGGGTCTAATACTCCCGTATCGAAATACTTGTCCTCATTGATTTTTTTCTACAACTTTAACCGTTCGTCTTATTCAAAAAATTATGCAAGTACTATCTATTTTATTTGTTACATGCTTTACTATTGTGGGTATTTTAAGTTTGACTTACCCTTTTACATATTTGCAATAATTTTTTAATAAGACGAATGGTCAAAGTTGAAAAAAAAGTCAATAACGACAGATATTTCGATACGGAGGGAGTATGTAATAAGGAGTACTTTGGTCACTTTATAAGCGAAAGTTGGAATGCGAACTCTAGAAGTTGTTATAATTAGGATACATTTTGATGCTATGTTTTGAATCGGAGAGGGTTGGGAGTATTTTTTTTCTATGTGAAAAACAAAAACTATGGACTAAGTTTAAAAAAATTCATAGATATTGTCGTTGCCTTATGCTCACTGTTAGTATTAGGAAAGGCATTGATAATACCACGTTACCAAGAAATGCCAGTAGTGTTTGCTCGGCCGCCCCCTCCCATCCAAAATTCCTGGTTCCGCCACTGTGCAACATCATATGCATGTTGTGACGAGGCTGGCCGGCAGTAGCTTTCACGTTGCCCAACCGTCCGACGCTAGCACCAGACGCACAGAGATCGAGCAGTGTGTGTGCGTCATTTTTTCATGCATGCTGACACGGACTGCTTGCAAGCGCGCTGCACGAAGCGGAGGGGCTCGAGTGGTCCCGCAGGGGTTGGGGCAGCACAGCACTATAGGCCTAGCACGGTCCCCCATGAAAACAGCACGGTTTCTCCTTTACCCGCACAACGAATAAAAAGGATCTGACGGTATAGTACTATGTGATTGGACGGCTGATGATGTGTCCGACGCCCACGCCCGGAACGGACATCCTGTTAGCAGCACATAGCAGGGGAAGGGATTGGAAGAAGAATCAGAGCAAGGGTCGAAGAGCAGGAAGGGGATCGGGCAGCAGAAGGAACAGCCGGAGGCCAGTTGCGTGTTCCAGGAAGAAGAACAGTAGTTTGATACAATAATCTTCGATGCCTCTCTCCACTCCTTCTACCGGTATATGTAAAACAACTAACAGGCTCGCAGGCCCAAATTGAACAGGCCGCAGGCCCAACTAGAGATATGGCTCGCAAGCCCAGCAGGAAACAACACATTAGTAGTCTATTAGGTACATATATCCTAACATTCCTCCCTCCTTAAGAGCAGCTTGCCCTCAAGCTGCTTACTCATTTGATCACCATAATGTTGCAGATGAGACAGAATATTATCATCAGTTTTAGCTTCCCCTTGCAACCAGAGTCTTATGGATCATCCAAAGCTTGATGATAAAATTGAAGGAGCTGTAGTAGTGTCATTCTGCCAATTGCTTCCACTTCCACTTTACTCTCAGACTTGATCTGACCAGCAGCCCTTGAGGCAATCCAAACTGAAGCAAGTTGTGGTTGCACCCCATTGGAAAATATTTTTTGGAAGTATGATCTCATACTATTGCCATATGTCCAGGAAACCATATCATTCCGGTGCAGCCAGAGAAACACCAACCTATTCACATTGTATCTCTTGTCCATATCAAGAAAATATGTTCCACTTGGATCCCAAGAGGCCAGCTGTTGATTCACTATGACGCTAATTAAAGGCACAGAGCTGAACTGTTGCTGAACTAGAATTGACACATATTGCTTGACATCTCTTTGATCTATAATCTCGGTAACAGTAAACCCATACTGGAACCTCCAACAGAAACAAGTAAATAACTTGTAGTTGCGTAGATATGCTGGTATATGAGACATCAATGAAAACTTCCAATGAACTGGGTTAACAGAATATGTCAATGTGTTGCTAGAATAATATATGACAGATTTAGGCTCAGAGAACCTTGGCAAGCTAGATTTTTCCCCAACATATGTGCCTTTACCAGCAGGAGAGGTTTTCAGCAAGCCGCATGAAACAACCAGCCAAATCAATTGCATATCCCAAACTTGAACCAAGGTCACTATGGGAACTGGAGAATAAAAAGGATGAAAAAGAGGAACTTCCCAAACTGAAGATGCGTATAACATGTTGATATCTCTCCATTTGGTTTGAAGAACTGAACCACCAATTAACATTAATGATTGAACCCACTGCACAATTGGCTGCCAATTGGCATTGCTTCCCACACAATGTCACTAATCTGAATCTGATCATGACAGTAGTGCTGCATTAGCACCTTGCCAATTGCCAACTGATTCCATACAAAAGATTGAAATGCCACAATATACTTGTAATGCTCAGATACACTCTGGAAAATTCCTAGTGCATATAGCTGAAAATCTTGAAATGACTGACAATATCCATCATGAATGTAAAGACCCAACCAATTCTTAGATGCAGTAACCAACTGATGATGCAGGTACTGATTGAATATAATCCAAAGTATTCCATATTGCACCCTACAGAATGGTACCCAGGGTATTTTGCACTGAATGATCCCTTGACTAGGAGCCCAACCACATGGGGGTTTAGGTGGGATGCAAACTTGCTCGACTGTCAGACTATATGGCCACTGATGCTTGTCAACTAAAACAACAAGCAATGGGTCTATCACCACTGGATTATGCACAACCATTTATTCCAGCACAATATATTCGGTGTGAGCTTGTGTGGCCAAACATGGAAGTCTTTCACCAACTAAATCTGAAGAGATGTAAATAGCACCACAGAAAAGCAGAGAACTCACAACGAGTACAGATGTAGAGAATGTTGGCAATTCTTCAGACACCAATTGAGCCTGCTTCAAGATCACTAGCGTGTCCAACTTCAATTTAGGATGCAGCACATCAGCAGAGCCATTGAACTGTATTGTCACCAACAGGAGCAACTTGCTGTCGTTCTTGAAGCAATTCATTGAACACCAGACGACCAGAGACCGCGGAAACTCGATGGTGTAGCAGAACGTTGTCGCTGCTGATGATGTCGTGGTGTAGAAGAGCGGGTTGATGGAGATGGGCCACAGCACACTGGGCGGAAGAGCACGCCAAAGAGGGTGTGCAGAAGAACGCCGCGGAGGACGAATCGGGCGAGATGGAACCCGCTGCGGACGTCGAGGCCGGGGAACGCGCTGAGGAGCTCGCCGCGGACGTCGAGGTTGAGGTAGATGCGGTGGGGCTCGCCGCGGTCGCCGAAGCCGAGGCACACGCAGACGACCTCACCGCGGACGACGAGGCCGAGGCGGGCGCGGTGGAGCTCGCCGTGGTCGTCGAGGCCGAAGCACTCGCGGCGATGCTCGCCGCGAACGTCGAGGATGAGGTGCGCGAGGTGGAGCTCGACGCGAACGCGAAGCAACGGGGCCACCAACGATGAACTCGTGGAGGTCAACTCCCTTGGCGAACAGCTCCACAGAGACCTGCTCCACCAACACCTCCGGATCGGGAAACAGCCTGGCGGGCGAGATGTTGGTGGTGGAGACCTCCACGCTGATGTGGTGCGCCGCGGCATGCTTGCGGCCGGGAACGACGGTGACGGTGTCGCTGAGTGTCGTCGTGGCGGCTGCCGTGGCAGACATGGGCACCAGCTCGCGCGCTTCGGCACTGCGGCAAATTGTCGAACACCTTGTGGGCGAGTTGGAGTCGAGGTCGTCCTTTGCGCCACAAGCCACTGGATCGATGCTGGTGATGGTCGCAGCATGCACGGTGTCGTCGAACGCCGTCGTGGCAGCTGTCGGCAAAGGGGTCGCCGCGGTGGCCGAGGTTGGCGGGGCGGAGGGTGCTGACGCCGAAGGGGAGGCGAGCAGCTTCTCCAACCTCCCGTCCAGCGAATCGAACTTCGCCTCCAGCGAGTCGAATCGTGTGGAGAGCCTGGAGAACTCGTCGAGCAGGAGCTGGGTCACTTCAGGATCCATGGCGGTGGTAGGTGGGGATACAGATCGAGAGGAATTTTGGGAAAGAGAAGAAGAAATCCAGAGGAGAAACCCCGAGAATCGGTGTCTCTGATACCAATTGTTAGCAGCACATAGCAGGGGAAGGGATTGGAAGAAGAATCAGAGCAAGGGTCGAAGAGCAGGAAGGGGATCGGGCAGCAGAAGGAATGGCCGGAGGCCACTTGCGTGTTCCAGGAAGAAGAACAGTAGTTTGATACAATAATCTTCGATGCCTCTCTCCACTCCTTCTACCGGTATATGTAAAACAACTAACAGGCTCGCAGGCCCAAATTGAACAGGCCGCAGGCCCAACTAGAGATATGGCTCGCAAGCCCAGCAGGAAACAGCCTATTAGTAGTCTATTAGGTACATATATCCTAACACGTCCGGGCGCTAGCAACTCCGTTTTAATATACGGGTAGAATTAAGATGCATCTCAAAATCTGCAGAGACGACATGTTCTTTTTGTTCCTTGTTTAGCCTGTAACCTGTCCATCGTCAAACCCTTTCATTATAGTAGTTGCACGATCCAAAGAAAGGAATTCAGTCGCGGGCGGCGGCGGCAGCTGTGCCAGGACGACGACACGGCCCGGGCCATCATCCCCGGCCCGCCGTCGCTTTCCCGACCGGCAACCCCGCCCAGCTGCCAATCATCGCGACCGCGACGCGCGCCGACCATGACACAATATGCCTTCACGCGCCGCCCCGCCCCGCCGGAGACGCAACCGATCGATCGATAAACCCCAAACGCCAAGCTGCTTTCACGTCCAGATCAGCCTAGTTTGCGTGACGGGCACCGCGGGATGATCCCGCGGACACCCCCGCTCCCGCTCATCCACATCGTTTCGATTCGTCGCCGTCGCCACGATCCCCCCGTCGTGCGAGCGAGATCGCGTCGCGTCGCGGGGCGGGGCGGGCGCCGCGCGCGCAGCCGGAACAACATGTGGGCGACCAAGTTGGGCGCCGTCCCACACGTGTCTCCCGCACCGGGCGTTATCCGGCCGCCGACACCCCCCACCAGGCCGGCCGGCCGGCTCGGCTCGGCTCGTCGTCTCTGATCTTTCCCCCGTCTCCTGCTTTTTATTCTCCACGCGCGGCGGACAAATCGAACGCCGAGAGCCCGAGACGCAACGCAAGCAAAGCCACCGGCCATGCTGCTAAAGGTTACAGCTAGCTATTAGCTAGTGGGGAAAAGGGGGGGAGAAAGGCGAGCAAGCAGAGGCGTCACGAGAGAGGCACGTCCACCGCCCGATCGAGCTCTCACCTCACCGTCACCGGTGCAACTTTTCCATACGCGCGACGCGGCTCGGCCTGGCCGGCCTGCGTCCTCGTGCTAGTCTTTGTGTATAAAAGGCGGGGAGGGTTGGAGCGGTATGGAGAGGAGCAGCAGCTGGTTCGGGTGGTGGAGGAGGAGGAAGGCGCGGCAGGGGCAGGGGAAAGGCGCCGGCGCCGGGGAGGAGGAGGAGGAGGGCCACGACGACGACCACAAGGTGGTGGTGGACGGGTCGGAGATCAGGGAGCTGGTGGAGGACAGGGAGGCGTTCGGGATGCTCGTGGACAGCACGTTCCGGCAGCTCGACGCCGACGGGGTCGGCAGGCTCTCCGTGCAGGAGCTGCGCCCCGCCGTGGCGGACATCGGCGCCGCGCTCGGCCTGCCCGCCGAGGGGGCCTCGCCCAACACCGACCACATCTGCTCAGAGGTACGTGCGCGTTCGCCGTGAATCGTGCTTGCAGCTTGCTGGTTTTGCTGATCATGGTAGTCGTGGTTACTTCACGAGACAACTAGTCTTTCAGTTAGTAGCTGGCGAAGTGAAGAGATGATCACAGTCGGCTTCAAGTATCATGGTGGTTTATGCCCCTGTTTCCTGGTTTCTTTGGAGGTTTTACAAGTTGTTTAGTTTGAGATCAACGAATCGCAGCCTCAAAGACATGTCTATTTAATTTGTACAGTTTGAAACCTTAATTAACTGAACCAGAATTCAGTACTTGCCGGTTGCCACCGATATATATATATATATATATATATATATATATATATATATATATATATATATATATATATATACTCTCTCCTTTTGGGACGTATTAAGATTTGAAATCTTTATAAGTACTTTTGTTAGATGCACGCTTAGAGTCAAAGTTGTGTATTCAGATTCATATGTCATATACCTTTAATATTTTTAGCAATAATTGATAACGTGTTCAGAGGTATAATGAGCAAAGTTTGTTTTCAAAAACTTATTTAGATCCTAATACTTGAATTATACAGTACTTTTACACCCGATCCGAAAAAAAGCATATACATTTATCACATGACAGCGACTTTAGCATAGGACATAGGACAATAGAATAAGCACACGAAACTGTTGCCCGTGTGTTTATCAGATGATGATTGCATACTACTCCTAGTAGCTGAGATCCATTTAGCTTATCTGATCTGCTCCACTACTAGCCTATCAACGTGTGACACGCCTCGCTAAACTGAATTATCAACCATGGGAATGCTAATCATGAATAATGAGTTCCTAATTAATCAGCAGCAAAAGGAAGATTCTAAAACGCAATGCAGGATGCAGGTTTGCCCGCGGGTCCATGTCAAGATGCCATTGCCCCGAGGGCATCCCATTGGAGCAGAACCTGAAACATCACAATCCACACTTCAACGTCTTTATCCTGAATCATTGACATTTGAGGCACTGCCGATGCATCTTTCCAGCGAAATTCAAAGCGCATCGCTCGATTTGTGTCAGCAAATCTAGCGCTCAACCGGGATAGAAAATCCCAATCGAGAGATAAACAGACGCTTCGTTCTCTGTCTGAACAGTGAACACGGCCGGTGCTGCATCCTCTGATGGCTACGAGTACGACGCCTCTTGGAATCATCCTCTGGCAGCAAGCAAACACCTGCTGCCGACCACTGGCTTTCGAAGAAAATTCAAGATTTTTTTGCAGGCTCGCTTGTTTTCTCAATCTGCACAATCGATCAAACCCTGACTGCTGCTGGGTGCTGTTGTCTGGCGTGCAGGTGGTGAGCGAGCTGACTCATGGGACGTCCCAGGGGGAGGTGAGCAAGGCCGAGTTCCAGGAGGCCCTATCCGACATCCTCCTCGGCGTGGCGGCCGGGCTCAAGAGGGACCCCCTCGTCATACTGCGCATGGACGGCGAGGACCTCAGGGACTTCGTCGCCGGCGGCAGATACGAGCCGTCAGCCGCCGCCATTTTCCCACAGGTCGGCAGCTCTGAAGGCGTGCCCCTGCGCCAATGCCTGCTGGCCGCTCTCCAGCAGCTGAGCGTCGACCACGGAGTGCCACCGGCTTCAGACGCCTGGGTTGCCGAGAACATCGTGGAGCCGGCACTGCAGCAGGTTCCGGCCGATCAGCTCGAGCAGCCGGTGGCCTCCCGAGACGGCTTCTTGCAGCAGCTCAAGATGCTGCTGGGTGCCGTTGCCGATCGGCTCCAGGAGCATCCCGTGATCGTCGCCCACACCGAGAACACCTACGACGGGAGCGGCGTCAAGAGGCTGCTTGCCAACAAATTCGAGCTGGACAAGGTACATCAAACTTCCTCTCTTCTCTTTAAAAACTTGGTTGTTTTTTCAGGCAGTTTGTTAGTTGTTCAATGCCAATGCAGCAATGCCGCATCATGTCAAATAATCTTTGTTCTGTTCACCAGCTGTTGGATTCTGTTTGGAGAGGCGTGCCTTCAGAACATAAGAGCAAGGCATCAAAGGAGTGCCTCGTAGCTGCACTTGATAAGATGGCCGATGCTGCAAGCCTGCCATACTATGGTGCAGTTGAACAGGTAATCTCCACATCACCTTTACATTCAGTCATGCAGCAGATCTCAACTTTGGTACCAATGCTGAGGTGTTTCCAGTCTGAACTTACACTTGATGCTTTCAACCATCCCTCAGGTGGATGCTGTGGTGGACGAGGCCATCAAGACGGTAAACGCCGGCGATGGAAAGGCAGCGGACGAAGCCCAGTTCAAGAAATTGCTCACAGATATCCTTGGTGCCGTCATGCGGCAACTGGACAGCAACCCCGTCTTCGTCTCCACCAACACCGTTGTGCACGAGCCATTGTCCGGTGCATCGGCACTGTTCTCCTCGCCGCAGCCGGTGACGTCATCGCCAAGTGAATAGAGTTACACACATGACATTCACATGGAGTGAATGTCAGCATTTGTACTGGTGCCTGTGGTGTTGCTTTTTGTCTTATCGCAGGCACAGCAGCAGCATGTTATGCTGGCTCGGTTGCAACCTGACGAAGTGCAAAGATGCAGGTCGTCAGGTTTGTTAACCTGATTGATGTATACGTTTGGAATAAGGTATTCAAGCCAGACACATTGATCAATGGGAAATGCAACTATTTTGCAGTTTATAGGATGCAGAGTTCGGAGGAACATGTTTGGTTTCCATGTGCGCAAGCATTCAGCTGTTAGATACTTACGTGAAATGGTACCAAAGTAACAGAACAGGTTGCAACATGCCCCTTTTTTCTGGATCTGAGAAGACATTGAGTGTTTTTTTTTTTTTTTGAGAATGAGAAGACATAGTTCAACAACAATTGGTACGACTGGATCGACATACTTCACACTGGATGCCTGATAGCATTACTAGGTGGAAGGAACACTGCTCTCATCATTTCCCAAGGCTATCCTGATCTAGCATATTGTCTGAATAAACACTTCCCATTGATAAGAATGAGAATCCAGACTAGGCCTTTTGCCTTTTGGTTTTTGCCTTAGGAGCCACGAAATCGTCATCGTCGTCTTCGTCTGACTCGCTAATTGCCTTCCTCTTCTTTTGATATGTCGGTTTTCCAGCACTGTTCTTAGCTGAAACGGACTTCATAGCAGATGAAGCTGGTGTCTTGGTTGGAGAAGTAGGCTTTCTCTTGGAAACAGTTGTTTTAACTGGTGACTTCACCTTTTGGCCCTGTTTCTTCTGAAAAACTTTTCTAGCCACATCCAATGGGAGCAAACCCCATTCCATCAACCTAGCAAGAATCATTAAAGATATTAGGTTGATTTAACAAGAACATTGATGCATGCTTGAATTCTTGACACTGAATGACTGATTGAAAAATCAATTAACACGAACTGCAGGACCTACAAGATTCACACAAGCATGTTTATTCAGGTTCAGAAGCGGCCACTTTGCCAGTAATCAGTGCACTTGGCAAATTAGTATGGGTAGAAGTGGAAGTGGAACATTATTTTGAGGAAATGATTTATTCAGAAAAGCAACTAACTGAAACAAAGTCAAAGCAAACTACAAAAAGACTTTTTTCTGTGGGGCAGAGGATTATTTTCATGACTAAGTAACTCATGCTAAACAACTCTAAATATTACAGTGGTCGAGTTTCGAAAATTCAGACCAAGTAAGATCTTCAGCCTACAGTAAGCAAGCATTTATCTGTGCAAGAAATTAATGCTTGAGCTTTGATATTTAACACTGCACGTGGATTTTCTTTACAAAACTCACACCAAGATGGTATGGCTTCAAATCAAAGGTGCAATTTCAACCAATCTTAGTTTGCCTTTCCACATTTTGTATATCTTAAAAACCAAACAGAACATAGTGCTACATGTTATTTAAAGATATTTACTAAGAACCACAAAACGAATCCAGTATGTAAAGAAGGCATGGCTCATATATTAGACAACAAAGGATCATCCATTTTGAGGTAATGGCATTCAGAATGGTCTTTGCATCAAAGAACTTCAGATATTGTAAAGTTTAGAGCTCCACAACTACTGCAGCCAACTATCAGGTATAAAGATGTGCAGCACACCTACACGATAGGATTAGCACAGAAGTCTATATGGAGTTAAAATTGCCATGAAAAAAGAGTAAACTCTCAGTTAAAGACTACGAGTGTGGTTGGCATAACCCGCTTGACAATTTTCTGTGAAGGATTGTCCTCCAAAATTCGTGAAAGAATTGGCAAGAATTTATCCAACATACTCCCTCTGTCCCAAAAAAACGACATGTCGTTTTAAGTTTGTCCTAATAGGTATATTATAAAAACAGGTCTTGTGATAACTCTAATGGTACTTATTTCATACCATAAATATATGTACTTCACATATTAAAAAAGTTTGACTTGGGACAATCCTAAAACGTTTTTTTTGGGGGGGGGGGGGGGGAAGGAGGGAGTATGCACAGATTTTTTAGACCATTGGTATATGGCCTACTCAACATCTAGTTTGCTTGTAACACAAATCTTTCAAGCTAATATGTGTCTCACCAGGTTGCAGCCATGTCACTAGTGGGCACCTGCTCGTAGAGCGATTCATAGAAAATCCTCAATGGATCCCTCTGCAGAAAAATAAATTTAGCTGTTTTACAAAAGAATACCAGATTGAAGAAAATAGAAAGGTCATACTTCTGCAGGAGGATCATGCTTCTGCCCTGGCAAGTCATACACTTTCTTCTCTCTCTTCGCCTTCACACCCTTTACAACGGTCATCTTTGCCCCTTCTTTGACACCCGCTCCTTTCTTTCTTTTCTTTTCCTCCTTTAAGTCAACAAACTAATAAGCAGATGAACAGCAACACGGTATAAACCAAGGAGATAGCATACCTTGAGATCTTCCAAATCTTCATCTTTTAGTTTCTTGACCTTGGATGCCTTGGCATTACTGTTTTTCTTCTGCGAAGTTGGCTGAAAGGTGCATAATTGTTAATCCCCAAATGAGAGCCAAGGAAAATATAGATGGGAATAAAAGAAACGTTAAATATTGCAACCATGAAATCATCGTCCTCAGACTCGACTTCTTGTTTCTTAACTTTAGAAGCTTTTGTTTTGCTATTCATGGTGCCTTTCTGCTTCTCGTTTCCCTAGAGAACACAACAATATTAGCTTATAGAAGACATAAAAAAGATTAAGACAGTTCGGTTAAATAGGGCCATATTATGTCACTCACTGGACCAAATTTTCAGACTGAAAACAAAAAACTGTGCATAAAACACAATCGCAGTTCGCAGTTAATTAACTAACAAGCCTTAGTTTGAAGTTAACCACAAAATTTCAATGAAATGCCCTGCAATCCAGGTACGCTCCAGGTTACACCGATTGATAACATAGCGTGTGTGCATATCCAACCCTTGGCAAAGCTTAGCCCGTGCGAAAACAAACGAATTATACGCAAAAACAATAAGTAAATATCTAAAAATCTAGATTTGCTCATACCACCCGCCCCACAAACAGGCTGAAGAATAAGATCTGGATGGACCGAAGGCAAACAAACCTTCTTAGCTCGGGAATGCGAGATGGGAAGGTTGTCTTCCTCGTCGTCCTCCTCCTCCTTGACCTTGGAGGCGCTCGCATTGCCCGTCTTTTTGGACCTAGAAAGTGCGATTGGAACGTTGTCCAACTCGTCATCATCTTCCTCCTCCTCCTTCTTCACGGGCTTCTTTGCCGCTGCGGTACCGGCGCCGGCGGCGTCCTCTCCGGCCATTGCTAGGTCGCTGATGCGGCGCGGCGAGGGTTTTCGCGGCTGCTGATTCGGGGGAAGGCACCGCCGCACGAGAGGGCCGCGGGTGAAATTTTAGGGTTGGGCTGGACGCGCAAAAAGGCAAAGGAGGAGGAGTGGGCTCTTCGAATTATATCCGGCCTATTATGTTGAATTTGGGCTGACGATATATATGGAGGCTACCTGGGCTAGGGTGGGCTGGACAACAAAAGATGCTTTTATGATTTCTTTCCCGAAAGGTAGGAAAATTTGTGCAAACACCTCTATTTTGCAAAAATAAATGGTCCGCCAGAAATTTAGCAAAACTATACATCTGCCGCCGTGGCTCACGGCGGTAGGGGTCCTACCGCCGTGCGGCACGGCGGCAGGGGCCGTGACCCACTGGCAAGGGCACATACCGCCGTGGGCCACGGCGGTAGGGGCCTACCGCCGTGCCGCACGGCGGTAGGAGCCTACCGCCAGGCGGCAGCGTGGCCTCCAGGTACCGCCGTAGGCCACAACGGTATGTATGGACATACCGCCGTACCCTACGGCGGTAGGATTTTTTTTTACATTTCAATTTTTTGAAGCATTGATACTTAACGACGAACCATTGATACTTAACGACGAATTACAGAAACAAGCAATGGCACGTACGACACAACTACCCTAACTTTGTGCCGCTGCTAGTCCTAACGTGCCTTAGGGAACTTAGATAAACGATTACAACATTTGTAGTCTAGTTGTACGAATAGTACCCGGAGAACCCGGACATCATAGACCCGCCGGAGTGCTGGGAGGGCATGTAGTACCCGTACCCCGACGGGGGTGAAGTTGGATCAGACGGTGGCGGGGGTGGAGTTGCTGGTGGAGTGTTGTCCTTCTTCTCGTGACACGGACAGCAGCAGAACTCGTCCTCACACCCGGTGTTCGTCTTCACCACCATTGGTCCGGTCACCGGTCCGTCGTCGTCGTTGGTAGATGTCGGATCTGGAGAAGTCAATGCCGACGCGAGTTCTTACCTCAGGTTGAAGATGACAACATCCTCGAGGTAGTTGATGTACTGTTGATACGGGTCAATAGCTGGGGGATCCACCCATTGCACGAAACCGCAGTTATCTGGTTGGTCGGAGTACTGCAGAAACCGTGATTACATTAGTAAATCATAAAATGATGAAGGACAGAGGTCAAGGAGTTTTGCTTACCCAAGCTCGTGAGCAATGCCAGAAGCGTCGACCAGAGTTGTTCCATCCCTGGTAAACCTGCATCACACAGAACTCACCGTGTGCACACCTTGGCCAGTTCACCGTTTGATTTGGTGCGTACTTTCTAACATCACGCATGGATTTGAAATCTCTCTTATCTAAGACTGGAAAATTGTTGTTGAACTCTGGATCTTGCTGGCTCCATAGTGCTGGACCGAGGGAGCCATCATCATCCCCAGTCTAGGAACTCATTGGTGCTTGTTGTGTTGTGAAGTGACACTGGAGAAGAGTGCTCACATATACGTAGGCAATAAAGCAGACTGGACGGTGGGCCATTCGATCCGGGGCAAGAAAAACGGGCAGTGACTCGGAGGAAACACACTCTAGTACTAGGTTCACTGTTTGGTGCAGTGACTCACAGAAAACACACCCTAGTACGAGTTTTACTGTTTGCATCTGAAATGCATCTGAAATCAAGTTCTTAAAGATACAACCCGACTCTAGAGAATGATGAAATGAAATCATAATTTTTTATGGATACAGTAGCACTCGGCGTCTAGTACTCTACGTCTACTGGGTACAACAGGGATATTTCCCCTTCCTCATAGCATTCGGCCAAGCTTCCTTAGCCCGGCGAGCTCTCTCCCTCTTCCTCTCTCTATCTGCTTCACGGGCCGCAGCCGCTTCATATTCTTTCATCTCCTGGCGAATGTGAATTTCCTCCTGCTGCTCCTTACGTTTTTCTTCTTGTTTTTCTGCCTCAACCATCCTTTGCCACCTCTCACGTGCTGAACGACCCATCGCCTCGACGTAATGCTTGTCTTTTTCGGACTGCTCACAATCTAGCCACTGCATAAAATCACAGAGAGGAGGTGTAGTCTTTTTTCAAAGACAAGTTAGCACATAATAAAATAGCAATGACATAATATTTATTTAATAATGCAGTTCGTTCTTACTTTTGGAAAAGTGGCAGTGGAAAAGTAAGATGCTTCGGTGCATTTCTTGTAGGAGTGTCCTGGATTGTTGCACTTAGAGCATTTCTTGTAGGAGTGTCCTCATCTCCAGTACCTTCTTCTTCGCCATGTATGCCTTACCATAACTTATCAGGTACTTAAATTTCTCCTCAATTGCCAAGATAATGGACTTGGGCTCATAAGCAGGATTTTCCACAATCTTAGCAAACATCTGGCTGGCCACAAAATCGACCGACAAATTACAATGGCTTGCATCTAACTAGTCAAGTACACAAGTGTGATCCACAACAGATCTGATCTCCCAGTAATTTTTTCACTTGCCCTTAGAAGCATACACTCGAAAAGGACAGTTGGGCTTCACACATTGTACATCATATATGTGTGGAGAACTCTTCACTACCCTGAACTCTCTCTGCAGAGTAAGGATGGCCCACTTCTTCAATGCATCCTTCACCTCTACTGCACTCTTATACATGACGCCAACAGAAACCTGATTGTCTCTATACTCACAGGACACATTCTCACCAGGATTGACAGATAGCTGTGAGAAATTGTAACTGTCCCAGTCCCTTGGAACTAGCGGGTCATCCTCATCATCTGAGGAGTCCTCTTCCAACCCACGTTCATCCTCATCGGCCTCCATTTCGTACTGCCTGAGTACTTCATTAACTTCCCCCTCGTCAATTTCACCACGGGCCTCAAAGGGTGTGTCACCATCTCCTTCTTCTGCCTCAGTGGCAGCACCATCTCCTTCTTGTGGCTCAGTTGCAGGACCATCTTCTGCTTGTAGTTCAGCCTCACCCTGGTGAGCAGCGCTACCCTCCTCATGCACTTGACTACTAGACCTAGCCTTATGAACAACTTGGATAAACAACATCACAGGCAAACCAATTTCACATGCAGTTTTGATATAACTCCTCCAATGTTCAGTGCCTTGAAGTGGCATAAGCTCCCAATATACTGCCTCACTCCTGTTGATTAGAGTCATAATGGACAAGTCATGTTGCTCTGCATCTACATGGAATGCCCTATAAAAAAAGTTGGTAATGGACCCCCAAGTTCTTTCGGCTGCTCTTCTAATCACATGGTCAACCGAATTAAATTCTGACAAGTCAACTCCATGTTCACCATATCTAATCTGCCCATTACCGAAATACAACTTGACATTAACTGCATCCGACATGTCTAACCGTATGAAAAAAAACGCTATTAACAAGTGGATCTGTAACTACAAAATATATCTACTCAGAGCTACACTACGACTATAATTTTACTAATCGATCTACACTAAAACTATAATTTTACTATGCAGGTCTACACTAAAACTAAATTTTTACTAAGCAGATCTACACTAAAATTATATTTTTACTAAGCAGATCTACACTAAAACTATATTTTTACTAAGCAAATCTACACTAAAACAGTACTTCAAAATATGAATTATCACAGTTGAAAATATTAAGTACCAGAGTATTACCTCTAACGAGACGAAAAACCGGCAGAGTTTCGCACCTTCACCACCTCCTCCTCACTCCCTTCTCCTCTCCCCCCTTTCTTTTTTTCCGAATTATTATGACATTTTCGGCTGAATTTCGGCCTTATATAGGCAGCAGTTCCTAGCGCCGTGGGGCACGGCGGTACCAGGCCTGCTGCCGCCGTGCCCCACGGCGCTAGGACCTGCCGCCGTAGCCCACGGCGGTATGTCCTTACCGCCGTGGGGTACGGCGGTATGCCGGTCGCACGCTACGGGCCCACGCCTGGCCGTGGGCCACGGCCCCTGCCGCCGTGCCGCACGGCGGTAGGACCCCTACCGCCGTGAGCCACGGCGGCAGATGTATAGTTTTGCTAAATTTCTGGCGGACCATTTATTTTTGCAAAATAGAGAAAAAAATATTTAAAAAATTCGCATATCGGAGCCCATCTCCTTCCATCATCCATCATAACGTTCTCTGCCGCGAATGGGCTTGTAGTCCAATGGTAGGACGGTCCAGTGGGACGCTACCCACCAGGATTCAAATCCTGGTGCTCGCACCTTTTCCTGGATTTATTCCGGGATTTTTCGGCGTTATGCATTAAGTGGTAAGCGACGTTCCCGTCGACGACGAGACGCCAGTGGTGACTTCAAGAATCTCCAGATCTGCCGGTGCTCAGTCCTTCGGAGGTGCTCATAGGGGTAGGGTTTGCGGACGTGTATTCATAAGGGTGAGTGTGTGTGCGTGTTGTGAGCGTCTGCGTTGTACTGTGTAATCTAAAAAAATCACGTTCTCTGCCAAAAGTACTCATTTATGTCAAGAAACTATTTCTTTATTAGTCTTATTATGGGAAGAAGAAAAAACTAAAGAGGAATCTTTCTTCTCTCTTCAAACTCCTGTCTGTGAAATATACAACGTCTATGGCGAATTTTTTTTTTGCTGTCTATGGCTTGTTGCCTTAGAGGAGCCAGGGTGGCTTTTTGAGTAGCAATTTCTCTTTCCCACGATTCAGGGGAGCAACTGTCCGTCAATTTGCGTTTAGTACGGTTGCAGAAGATCCGGCGCTTCAGTCTAGCTTTCCCTCTCCTTCAGGCCAAAATCCAGGACCCTAGGCCAATCTCAGTGGAGATATCATGGTCACGTTTACTAGAATGACACATCATCTAAAAACGTTTGAGACTATAATGAAACACCTCCCTCTCAATGTATAATTTCATCTATTGTTGTTTTCTAGGTTGCATGCAAGACACAAGTTGTCTAGGTAACTGTGTAGAGAGGGGCACATCAAATTTACGGGCGACCGTAAGGAGCCCTCCCTACGGTCGATTTCCGACCGCTGGCCCCTCCCCACATGCGCGCACAGAGGCAAACACCGAACAGAAAAGAAAAAAGCACTGGAGAAATTGTCCAAAAAAAGTTTTTACAAAGAGATCTAGAAAAAAGTTAGAGAACAAAAATTTGAAAGGAAAACTTTGAAAGAAAAAACTTTGGGGAAAAACTTTTTAAAAATTTGTGACCAAAAAATTTTGTTAAAATTTTTGAAACAAGAATTTATCAAACAAAATCTAGAACAAAAATTTTAAAAGTTTCAAGCAAAACTTACGGAAAACAAAAAGTTTGAAGAAAATATTTTTAAAGAAAAATTAGAGATAAAAAGTTTTAAAAAACTTTCGTAAGAAGAAAAATAAGAAAAAAAAATTGAAACAAAACTTTACAAAAAAAAATTCTGAAAAAAACTTTTGGGAAAAACTTATGCAACAAAATTTTTGAAAAAATGAAAAGAAGAAGACTCCACTACTCCCTGGATCGCCGGCGCGGACTCCTCGATCCGGCTGCTCCGACCTGCCTGCGCTGGGCCGGATCGATCCAGCGCCGGTCGCCGCGGCTGGAGCTCGCCGGGGCCTTCCCCTGCCCGCCGTGGCTGGAGCTCGCTGGGGTCCGCCTCGACCTAGCTCCACCGCGGGGGCACTCGTCGAGTGCACCGCTGCCTCCCGGCAGAGGACAAGCAGCGGCCGTGGTTCGCCGGATCTGCCGCGCGTATCCCGGGTGGGGGACGAGCGCTGCTGCCGCCTCGATTTCCCGGTGGAGAGCCGCCGCCGAAAGAGCTGAGCAAGAGAGGAAAGAGAAGGGGGGCACGTGTGCGGTGAAGGAAAGAAAAATCTGGATGACTGCGGGACCCACTCCATGTGCTGCTGGGTGCTGGCTGCTGGGAGTGAATCGACCGTGTGGATAGAAAATCACGGTCGCATGTGAACTCAACATTGCGTGTAGAGAGGGTGTCATCCTCATGAAACTCATTTCACCTCTCTCCTCATTAATACGCTGCCACATCATCAAAAGTGTTGACATGACAGCCTATTTAATGTCCATGAAATTTCCATTGAGACTAACTTTATACAAGCTCTGAATTAAATCCAGAATTCGGCAGCAGGATTCTACCGCAATCCTCTCCATGGAAAACTGTGTACGAGCGCGGCGCCATCCACATCGAAACCGATCGGACTCTCAAGGAAGCATATCTTATCAGCACGTATCTCACCGAGAAATCTTCAGCAACATCACCCTATTTTTTCCCTCACAAAAGAAAGAAAGAAAGAGCACGCGACCATGCTGCTGGTCTCCACTCTCCACGGGTACACCACGCCAATTACTGTATCAATCGAATCTGCTTCTGTCGCTTGTATCATACCATACCAGACGCAAAGCTGGGGTCGTTCTAGTGCGAATCCTCAACAAATCACACACGATCAGGAGGAGAATTTGAGTGAGCTTCCGAGTGTCAAATCACTCGTCAGCAGGTGCGGGACGAGGCAGGATCCTCTCTGCTCCGCCGCTCCCACACGATCTCTCCACACGTCAGCAGGAGCCCTTTGGGCCGTTACACGCACCCATCCCACGACACGATCCATCCGCGGTTGGTTTGGTTGCACGCGCCTTCTATACCACAACGCCGGTTCCGCCACCACGACGTCCGTCCGCGTCCTTCTCCCTCGCTCGCTTTCCCCTCCCTCATCAACCCCCCAACCCAAGAATCACCAGAGAGCCCAGAGCCCCAGAGCCAGAGAGGAGAGGAGGGCACCGAATCCGAGAACCAAACCAAACCAAGCCGGGTAGCCATGGCGTACTACGGCGACCGGCGGCCGGAGTCGTCGATCGTGGAGGCATTCACGCTGTCGCCGCTGCCGTACCCGGTGATCCTGATCCTGCTGATGGTGACGCTCCTGCTGGGGGTGTCGTGGTTCTTCACCTACGAGGACTTCATCGAGGAGGCGGCGGAGCAGTTCAGCTGGGCGCTGCTGGTGGTGCCCATCGCGCTCGTGCTCCTCATCCGCTGGATCTCCTCCGTCGACAACTTCGACGGATACTTCTTCGGCTTCTACCCCAGCGAGCGCCGCTGGAGGCCCGGGTACGACAGCGGGCCCGCCGAGGGCAGCTCGCCGTGGGGCGTCGCCATGCTCGTCGTGCTCCTCCTCGTGCTCGCAAGCTTCCACGAGACCATCAGGGACATGTGGAGGCCGTGATGGATTTGGATTGGATTGGATGAATTCCTCCTCGTCGATCCTGACCTGATATGTACTCCATGTATAAACACGTAGTTAAAATTCTGTCTGCGCTCGATCGATTCCATGCTTTTCTGGTACTGCTTGATGATCCCGTGAATCATGTACATATATAATACGGATTCTGCAACTCGCTAGGTATGATAGAGTGTGGTGAGGGTGATGATACTCGATTAGCTGCATGTATGTAAGCCTCCTGGTTCTGTTTTTTTGTTAATCGAAAGTTCTGGTTTGGTTAATGTTTCTGAATTTGCTGCTGCTTTTCAAGATTCTTTTGCTTTGTTTCCCTGTCTTGGAATTGACTGGAACCATCTCCAACTTTCTTCCCTCTCTGGCTCTCTCCACCAAACTCGTGAACTGCTGTGAGAGATTCTTTGCTTAGCCCAGGTCTCAATCTGCAGATGAAAATATGCAGTACTTTAGGGTATGCTTTAGGCCTTCCATTGATCAAAGCTTATCTTTCCCTCCGGACTTTCTGCGTGCTGCTTTCCATTTTTCTGGGACGTTGGCTTCCACTGGTGACGGCAGTTGGTGCCTTGGTAGGAGCAATCATACGTGCTAGTGTGTGCCGCTACAAGAGATATACCAGTGCAAGTACAGGTTCACTACTCACTCACTCGGATCAGGTCAGTCATGCACGCAAAGGAAAACAGCCTACTAGACGACGTGATAAGAGTGGATTGTGTGGATTTCAATCATGCTGGCACCTGCTCCCTTCCTCTATCGTTCCATCTGGCCATGCCTGAATGGTTCAGACTTCAGACCGCTGTTGAGAGTCGTGCGTCTCCATTTTCAGCCCATCCTCGTCCTGTTGTCGGTCCACCTCTCCTAGTATGTGTGTTTTTTTTAAAGAAAGCTACCGTGTATTCGTGTTCAAGAAGCGGACAGCACTTTGATGAATACACGGAGGAAGACAAGGAGTGGTGGTTGAGCCGTCGCTAGCCCGTCCTTTTTATGCTGGAATTCCAGTTTAATTTTTTTATTTATGATCTACTCGTAGCACTCTACCAGCAGTAGTCGTTCTGCTCAGTTTCACTCTCCGGAACTCATTTTCCGCGATCGTCCGTGGCGCTCGGAAGTCGGAACCCATCGATCAGCCACGGTGTCCACCGCCGCCTAGTCATCCTCTGTGGCTCGCCAAGAACCACCGCGTCACCACCCACCGGCCGTCCACCCATCCCGTCGGACGGCGGACGGTGAGCCGGCGACGCGGTTTTCCTGCGGGCGTCGCGTCACGGACTCGCCGTCCGTCGGCAGAGGAGCCCGCGACGGCAAGGCACAGAAGCGCTGAACAACAGCGATCGCCGAGCCACCGGCCCCACGGAAATTAACTAACGGCGACAGCGTCCGCGGCGGCAGCAATCACGGGAGCAGCCGAGCAGGGCAACTTGGGAATGGAAAGACAGTGAAGGCCCCCGGGCAGCGCGCATCCTCCCTCCCGTCCGCGGGTGCGCGCGGCGCGGTTGGTGCTGCCTGCGCCCGTCGCAACGGCGCCCACGCGAATTCCGCGAATCCTTTGCTGCCGGACCGGAGGCGAAAAGCCTGCCGGCCGGGGGAGCTTTCTCTGCGCTCGGCTAGCTGGAAGCCTGGGAAGGATGCCCGTTCGCTGAAGCCGCGTGCGAAGTTACGCTCTCCGGCTAGCTGAAAGGATTCCTTCGCTCGCTTTGCCACCGACGCGTCCTAACTAAAATTACTTCCGTTAAACAAATGATGAAGAAAGAAAAAGAAAAGGTAGGCGTGGATGGCTTGCAGCTTGCCAGGTGTACCAACTTTGTTTGAATCTCAACTTTTGGGACAATGCACATCTTGTTTGGTAATATTAGTGTGCAAAAGTTCAAAAAATTTCAAAACTTCTAAGTGAGACATGCAACACTATTTCGATAAGCTCCGCGGTCGCTCGTACCCACGGTATTTTAACTCCGCATTCGAGTGAGTAGCGTGTGATTTGTGAGAGGAACGGAACTACGGGAGTCCGGCCACTGGCCAACCGTGGTGGTGTCGAGCGAGACTGGAGGAGACGCGGCCGGTGCGTGGCGCAGGCAAGGCAGGCCATGGGCTCATGGCCGCGGCTGGCAGGCCGCCGGTTGAGCGGGCCGTGCAGTGTCGGTGTGTGTTGTAACTCCTGCCATAAAAATCGTTTAGCAGTTAGCACTTCAGCATGCATGACTCGGATAAGTGCAAGCAAGCAATATCATTCGATTGCTACGGACACCCGACATCCATCCCTAACCAACTGCGGTAAACACTCTGACGGTACCAAACATCTGTGCAGCGGCGGAGGACGGATAAAAACTGAGATATGGCGGAGTCAATGATGTTCACACAATCAAGCTTCATTTATTTGTAGCACGGTAACCTAATTATGCATAGTATTTGCCCTCTCCAGTTCTGATGCAAAGAATTCCCTTTTCCAACCTTTCTCTTCCTTCGAAAGACGAGTTCTGAAAGCATTTTCATGGCACCAGCCTAACAAAAGTGAACACAAATGACCTAAGAATGAAGAGGATCGGTTTTATCATGGAAAATACAAGGTACGATGACTGCCATACCTTGCCATCATGGTCCGCCGCCGCCGCGTCTGTGCCGGTCGACCATGTACAGAGAGATGGAAACGGACAACAACTCAAAGAAGTACACTATGCTGCTTCGTACATCATAGAACGATCAATCTTGCTGGAATTTCGCGTTCCGGAACAGAGAATTGCCACTCCAACGACGTGGCTGAGGATCGCGGCTCGGTGATAAGAGAGCACATGCATGTCGAATCACAATCCAGGAAAGGAGGCCGCACATGGACGAACAGCGATAAGAGTTCAGTAAGCAGTCTATTCTGGTGGTCAACCAGTCAAGAACTCAAGATGGAACTTTGCATTGGGCACGACGTTCAGATCTGCAGTTCCGCCCAGATACATCATTCCCGCACACGCATCTAAATAGCTCTGTTTATAAAAAGGCCACTGGATATGTTTCCCAAAAAGGTCAAATGATAGAGAGCCTTCTGCAGGCAAGAGAAGCGGTACCCATCCATCCGTTAATACTCGAATACCCCAGCAGTCCTCAGTAAAACTTAGCATAATGAGTTTCGCTTCACTTAGAAGCATCAATATAATCATACAGACTGAAGCCTACATTTATGTAGATCGATGAACACCTCAATCATAGAGCAACAACAATCATGTAATTGCGGAATCATCAGCAAGCTTCATCATGACAATTGCTTTTCATCTGGAAAAATGCAACATCCAATACAACATGGTCAACTGGAGTAGCTTGACCACCACGTGAGCAACTACAAGTGCACTCAACAATAGGCTGGAATTTCAACATTTTCTGATGCAGTAAACGATGTCTCCAACCTGTGATTCTGCAAGGGATTGATCAGTTAAATAGATTTTTTTGTTTCACATCATCCCTCACAAATGGCTGCTAGCATGAATGCACGATACAACCAATGTATCATCAAGCAGTAGAGCTCTCGCAAATGGCCGCTAGCATGACTGCAGGATACAATGTATCATCAAGCAGTAGGGCTGGAACGGGTACTCAACAGTTCTATCTCATCCTACTGTGTCCAAGTCCAACAATTTTAATAAAAAAAGAATTATGGGGTAGCATAAGATCTTAAAATATGCAAAACACATAATTTATTTACTGTGTCAAACATAGATAATTATCCTGCTAAAACAAAACATAGATAATTATCACCTTAGTACTCCTTAGTTCCCACAAGGCACAAAGCATATACCTTCACACCCCTCCAATTGTCATTTTGTGTTTCCCTACCAATTGTAAGATTCATAGTGTAACATTCAGCCCATACACATTTAAAATGCATAAGCATTGTTTCATTTACACAATTTCTTTTTAGGATCTTTGGTTCACACAATAAAATGTTAACTACAGATAGGAAAATTTCTAACACCATTACCAAGCTTACATAACTCTAGTAATGGCAATCACAACTAACCAAAAATCCCACAGAAAGCAAGTGATATTAATTCAATGGCGGAATGGTTTATAACTGTATGACCTGAAAACACACTTCATGACAAAAAGATTCAGACCCAAAATGTATTTAGTAGAATTAAAGATTCTCATGGAGAAAATAAGTTTGCAACCTATCTGCTCAGCTACACCAGCACCAGTGCGCCACCATATATAGATAAAGAGAATGCACGCAGCAAAAGGAGCATAGGCAAATCGTAGATCATCACCAATTAAGTTGAACAAAGAGCAGGTCATGATATACTTAGTTCTCTCCTGTGGTACAAAATATTAGTAAAAGAATCTACTGTAGTCTTTGCAACAGAATACCTTCCCCCAGAACCCAAGAAACATCTTCCAAACAATGTCATCCTAAGAACCAACTAATGGACCTAGGAATTAAACGCCCAGCTACAAGGTAGCAAAGACTAGTAACTAATGAGTGTTTCTTAACTTCTGTTCCACTTTCAGAATGTGCTGAGCAAAATGAGCCTCTCAATCTGATGAAGTAAGCGATGGAGGTAGAATTCTGATACACACCGTCAGGAGAGGCCACGAAGACACTGAATAGACAGTCATCTTGCACTACTCGAGCTGCCATTCCGACCACGTGAACCCTTGCCCTTGCTACCGGCATACTGCTTCTGTTTCTCAGCCAAGTCAGGATGGTAGTACTCAAGATACCACCGCACAAACTTCTTGAGCCCTGTTTGGAGATCTGTGGACGGCCGGTAGCCGAGCTCCCTCTGTGCAAGGCTTACATTAGCATGCGTATACGGCACATCTCCATTTCTTGGCATCTTGACAACCTTCCTCACAGCCTTCACTTTGAGCAGCTTCTCCAGCAAATCCACCAGCTGTGTAACAGGCACAGGAGAAGTGTTCCCCAAATTGTATGTCCTGAATGGTGCCGGGCCTCGCTTCTTGCCTCCACTGCCTGTACTCCGACCAGCAGTATCCAATGCCGCGACACACCCCTTCACAATGTCATCAATGTAGGTGAAATCCCTGGAAATGGTAGTCTGGTGTGAGCCTCCTGCACTCTCATACACCGTGATCGGCCGACCAGCAAGAATGTCCCGGGTGAAGAAAAAGTAGGCCATGTCTGGACGCCCCCAAGGCCCATAGACAGTGAAGAATCGGAGAGCGGTGAGTGAGAGCCCATAGATGTGGTTGTAGACATGAGCGATCTCCTCGCCGGCCTTTTTGGTGGCCGCGTAGAGTGAGGCTGGTCGATCCGTCCTGTCATGCTCGGAGAAAGGAACATGGGAGTTGAGCCCGTACACCGAAGACGACGACGCCCAGACGATCGCCGGCTGAGGGTTGGCCGAGCGCGCCGCCTCGAGCAGCGCCACGAGACCAGCGACGTTGGCGCGCACGTAGGACATGGGGTCCACGAGCGCGTGGCGCACGCCAGCCTGCGCGGCGAGGTGGAGGACGTGCGTGAAGGGGACGACGTCGAACAGCTTGGCCAGCAGCTCGGCGTCGGCGATGTCGCCGTCGACGATGTAGACTCCCGAGCGGGCGAGGAGCGCGGCGCGGCCGCGCTTGAGGGCCGTGTCGTAGTAGTCGTTGAAGTTGTCGAGGCCGAGCACGCCGTCCCCGCGGCGGCGCAGCGCGGCGGCCGCGTGGCAGCCGACGAACCCGGCCGCTCCCGTGACGAGGACGGAGTGGCCCCGGGGCCGCCTGACGCGCGCGGACGCCCGCACCTTCTTCTCCCAGGCGGCGCCGCCCCAGGATGAGGCGGGCGAGGGGTAGGCGTGGAGCGAGCGGCGCGGGGACTCGGTGGCGGCGCGCGGGGCGGCGGGCGACGAGGAGGGGGAGAGGAGGAGGAAGGCGAGGAGGAGCGAGAGGGAGCAGACGGACCAGAAGGCAAGCTTGGAGAGGAGCGAGGCCGGCGCCGGGTGGTGGTGGCGCGGGGGCAGGCGGTGGTGGTGGTAGTGGTGGAACTGCGGCTTGACGGCCGCCGCGCCGCCCGCCGCGGCCGCCGAGCCCGGCGCGCCGGTCAGCTGCGGCGCCATCCCCTCGTCGATCCGCGGCAATGCGGCTGGGCCCTGGATCTCGCGGCTCGGGGGGGATTGGGGGAGCGATTGGGTCCGCGGCGGCGGCGCTTGCGCTTGGGTGGGCTGCTGCTGCTGCTGCCGTTTTTTCGAGGAGCGGATGGTTTCGATTTGGTTCCGGGGGGCCTGCCTGCCTCCGCGGATTTGGTTCGCAGGGGCGCTACATCTGGGGAGAAATTCCGGGGATTTTTCGCATCTCACTTTTATTTTACTTTCTCGTTTTAGATTTTTGAGGAGCACCACGAGTTCCCACGAGCGCGCCTGTGGGGTCAGCGCGAATGATCCCTTTTATTTTTATACTTTTCTTCATTTAAATTATGTTTTTTCTTTATAAGCGAACTGTACTGACTACCGACGGCCCGTATAAAAGAAACAGTAGTGCCCTTGACGAGGATACGACGTTGTCCTTTGAGAAAAAAAAAGAGATCGCAAATCGCATGTACGTGTCCATATTACAAAGCCTCAAAGCTATCACCTGCATATATTTAACAAAATCCTTAAAGTTTCTGCATATCTTCAAGCTTTAAAATGCTTGCAAAATTGCAAAGGCGGAGAGCGAAGTTTTCTCTCCTTTTGATTTTGATTGATTGATTGAGAATCAGTGGGGCAGGAGCAAGCGTGTAGGCCAGGAACCCAGGACTGCCGCCAGGTGCCGCCGGGGCTTTCGGTTGTCGGGGGTGCTGCTGCTGTTTCGGTTGGGGCTCAAAGATCTTTTAATTTTTCGTTATCGCTTGGATGGATTTCATTTCACACGGGCCCAAAGGGTATCGAGCGGCCAACCTGCCTGATGGGGTCGCACTTCATCGCGGGGATAAGGATCGGGAACCGGATCTTGGACTTGTCGGCGGCAGCGGCACACGCTTCCTTCCTCCTCCCCATGAGCGTTTCCCTTGTTGCCCATTCGTTGAAAATTTGGTGAAAGTGGTAAAAATTTTGCATTAAGAAGAGTGTTTTGTGAGAGGTGACACGGTCTGCGATGCGAAATTTTTCGGAACTTTTTGGGAACTAAACAGGGCCTAATCGCTGTACATCGTGTTATGAGCTCTTTTTGAAGGAAAAAAAGAGAGAGAGATTAGTATAGGTGATTATGGCCGTTCTCTCAATTGTGCTCGACGCTAGTGAGATGTTTACGGCTGGGGCGTGACCATGCGCATTTTGAGTGACTTCCAAGTCGTCGTCGTCCTACCCGTAAGCTACAGTGTTTCTTTCTCATACGACACGGAGCTGGCGCTAGCACGGCTGATCTGCTCCCGTCGACAGTTGACAATAAGTGAACTGAAATCTTCATGATAATACGAACGAGACGGGATCGTTTTTCTTTCTTTTTCACTTGAGTACGTGACGGGGGTTTAGGCGTTTAGCATAGGGGATGCCTTAGCCGTTAAGCGTCGTCGGTCCAATAGACTGGGGTTGCAGGTGGCGGTGAGCCGGTGACACCCGGTTCCACAACGGATCTCCTCTGATCACACACGTCCAACGAATTCCCTGAAAATTTGGTGGTCAAGTCGGCATTTCCTTTTGTTTTTCTCTGTGACGGTGGCACGCATCTCCAAAGTTCCAAGCCTCTTTGCTCTTTGCTATAGACTTGTTGAGCCTTGCTCGTTGACAATCTACCGTAACAAAAGCCACGGACTCACGTGGTAACTCAACTAGACGGTAATTGAAAAGGGTGTCATGCAATGGCCAATGCCCAGTGGAGAAGGCCACTGCGGTCTGCATGCTGCCGTGGTTTTAGTGGATTTCATCGGCGGCGGCAGCGAGAAGGGGGGCAAAGACTCCATGGGGGTGGGCGCACGAAGAACGGAAGAGGGCGTGCAGCGGCCGGGAGGCGGGGTGGCAACTGGCAAGTGGGTTGTCCAAGGACATGCCCATGACGCACTATCGCAGCAAGGACAAGCGAAATGGTGGAACACCACGCCAGGTCATTGCTGTATACAGCCCGTATCTAGCACACGTAAAAATAGAGTACTGCTCAAGTATAATGATATTTTTTATGAAGAATTACTTAACATAGATTGTAATGCCATTATCACACTGCAAAGTTTTAAAATAAACAAATTCAACTTATGTACAGAGAAAAAAAGAACAAATTGCATTATGTGGTAAATCGAACTGTACTTGAAAGGAGTGGCATTGGGAAACAAATCACTGAGAAAACATATGACTGATCAACATTTCAAGTTGGACCTCCCTTGGATCAGACGACAAACAGCTACGATAGACAAACAAAATTTCAAGTTGTACAGCCCAGATCAGACAGACAGCTATGATATGGTTGTAGGCGGAGAAAATACGGTCTTGGGAGCTAACAAAATCACTCGATGTCCTCTTACAAGCACAGAACGGGAGCACAAAGCAATGCAACACAAGATATAAATAGTTTATGACAGCTGAACTGCTCGTTATTACACATCGGCAATGGTCACCTCGACCTCAACACCAGGCTCGATGGTGATGGAAGTGATCTGCTTCACCACATCAGGAGAGCTGATCAGATCAATCACCCTCTTGTGGATGCGGAACTCAAAGCGATCCCATGTGTTTGTTCCTGATCAACAAATTATAATTCGGTTGGTCAATTTCAGGACGTAGAAACAACGAAATAGTATCAATGGGCATATGCCACAAAATAGTTTCGGAGTTATCAATATCAATAAGGTATTAGAAAAGGTCAAACAGGCACATGTGTGAGCACCCAGAAAGTGAAGTCAAAAGTTACTCAAGTTTATCACAACCGAAAAAACATACCAATTCAGAAAACATGCAATTCATGGGTCCACTTACATATCACAACAGCAAAACCAAAGATAAATCTACCAGCAGCAGATACCCTAATGAAAGATTCAATCACCTACTAATAAAAAATTGTCAATTCATCAATTAGGAGACACCACATAAATATATATATTAGCAGTGTAGCACTTAAAAATAGCTTAAAACAGTCAAATCAACCAAAGCCATGACATCAGTTTAACAGCAGATGATTTGAAACAAATCATTACCTTCACCACAAGGAGACTTCCGGGTGGTGATGTGGAGAACCTTAGTAGGGATCCTGACAGGTCCCTTAACTCTCAGATGCTTGTCCTTGGCTCCCTTCACCAAATCCGCACAAACTGAAATGTACCAGAAGAACACAACAATCATCAGTTTGGTAAACTTCAGCAAGCTGATTCCACTACAACACAATGGTGCAGCTTGCAGCATAACATGCAACAAAAATACACTAGTCTAGATGGAAACTTCATGATACTTGATCAGAACACAGAATACAATAAAGACCCACAGAGAGATGAACAATAACAAGGTTTGTCATTGCCGCAGTCGCTCCTGGGAAAATTGACAAGGAAAGATAACTTTGGATTGCATCAAGGTGCAAGAGACTATAGACTAGACAAAGATGTGGGTATTGACCCTTGAATGGGTTCATGTTAGGGTCCATGAACTCCAGATTCTGCAGACCTCAAGGCATCTAGAAGCTCACGAGAAAAAACCACTAACCATTGCAGTTGAGACAAACAAGAGATTGCAATGACTTAACATAGGAGTGATGCATAAATCCCTATCAGTTGCGAAAATCTTCCTACCTAGGACCAAACAGAATCAGATATAGCAAATTGGCTGCAGCACTTGTGCACAAGCGCACAGTACATCAAATTGGGCACTGGAGGCTGGAGCTGAGTCCTGTTCACCGAAACAATATGAATCCTAACCAACGGGAAATTGTACAAGAGCAGAGGAAAATTACAACACGGCATCAGATTTCTGCATATTCTCGAGACTCCCATTAGACTTTAGAATACTGCAGGCCACGAGTTCGACAGATAGATCAAAAGCATAATCATAAATTATCTACAAATCCGCAGGAAACGGAAGCTTGAATACACATCATCACGTTTTATGATATATACAATTAAAGTCTAGCTAAAAGACTATACAAGACCAGATCAGGAAATAGGGGTCTGGATTCTTGAGGTTCAGTTATACCTTTCTCCAAGTTCTTGACGTTCTTGGAGGACAGGGTGATGCGGATGCGGTTGAGCTGCAGCTCAGGGGCATCCTCGACGCCAAGCTTCCCCTTGATACCGCCGTAAACTGCCGCCGCCGCCATGGTGCTCCTGCGCTCGGGGAAAGGGGGTCTTCGCTTCCTCGCTCGGCTGCTCGGGGTTAGGCGGCGCTGCAAGCTAGGGTTTTCGCACGGGGGTGGGTTCGGGGCTACTTATATGAGAAGTGGACGGGTCGGCCCAAATGGAACCAGAGTTTTTTTTTTGACAAAAAATGTAACAAGGCTTGAGACGGCCCATCTAGCACTCCTACCTTTTGCTTGTCCGGTTGTCCAACATAATTTCCAATGTTTAAGATTCGTACAACAACTCATAACTCTTAGATTCCACTTTCTAATCCTAGATTTCTCTCTCTCCCTTCTCCCTGTGTTCGCGCGCTGCCGAAGCCGCGAGCTCCGCGGCCGCCCTGCCCCCGCCCGCCGCCGGAGCCCACGAGCTCTGCGGCCGGTCAGCCATGGATGCGGCCCGCACGCCGTGCGTGATCTCGATGGCAGCCGCGGCTGCGGCCGCTCCCACGCCCCCGCGCCGGTGCTCCGCAGAGGGCCTCCGTGAGCCGCTGCGCTGCCAGCCGGCTATCGGAGGTGGGCTGGAGGTGGAGACTAAAAAAATGTTGTTCCGACATTTTAATAAATGTTGCAATAATTTGAAAAATATTGACAAAAAATAGTTGACGAAACCAACATTTCTGAAAAATATCGAAACAATAGTCATGAAGTGGGTTCATGGGAAAGTAATAGCTAGCAAGTTGGATAGATTTTGGTGGGTTGGAAGTAACTCTAATCCACCTTCCACAAGCCATATAGGAGCCCCCTCTAGTGCTCTTTTTTTTAGGAGGGGCCAGAGGCTAGCGTAGCCCCCTGCGTCTACGACGCTAGGTACCGGATTCTCTCTATGATACGTCCGGCTGGTGACTCCCTCAGCGCTAGCGAGAGGTCACCGCGGGGGTTCGAACCCGGGTCGCTTGATTGAGATCGAGCTCAGCTAGCCACCCAGGAATCCCCCCTACCCCCCCTCCTCTAGTGCTCTTCTTCAAAAATAAAAGGAGACTGAGTTCTAAAACAAGAAGAGACTGTTTTAGAGCCAGAACAGACGGTTTACGTGAAGAAAATCTTTGTCCTCCGGTATTTTCAGGTTTATCCTCGATGATAATAATGTTTGGCTCCGTTCCAAAATATAGGGTATTTTCTTTTTTTTAATCTATTAATGCTAAGAGTGGGATGTTCAAAATTAAAAAAATCGGATGCTCCGACATATCGTTGATATTCGATGTTGCACCTATTTGTTCTCGTACGTTTTCTATTGAGATATACGTGCGACACGCACGTGTTTTCGTAAACATATAAAATTTTATATTTTATAACAAAAATTTACAATGTATTTCAAAAATAAATAATTAATACTTTTCTTCAAATATGCACATTAAAAATATTCGATAATAATCATGTCATAATTATGTTTCTTTGTTTGTATGGAGGTTAAGGTTGTTCTGTGCTCGGCATTTTTTTAACTTATAGGGTGACTCCTTCGTGATCTAGCTCTAGCTTCATACCAGTACCCTACATATATAACATATGTCCCATGGAACCTCATGCGTACAACAACGCTCGTCAATAGACCTTTAGCACAACGAACCTTGAGGACGGCACAAATGGTACTCCACGTTGAGCGGCAGGTCCCGAGTTCTCGATGGTTAGTATGTGTGCTTGGCTTGTAGTTATATGTTTGAAATTATTGTCACCCTATAAGTGGAATACGTCCGATTTATACTCGTGACTGATTGTCGATGACTGAATTTGTTCACCGTACCGACACAGAGGTTTGATTGACACTCCAGATGATAGTAGTTAAGAAATCTGAAGTTTTCTTTATCAAGTTTAAGTTTGTTTGGTTTCGCTAGAATTTGGAATTTGTTAGCCATCATAAGCCCTCAAATCTAATTATATTTCTGCTAAGCTACTACATGCTGCGAATCGATCAGTTGTGTCAAAGAAACTATACTCTTTTATATTATACTAGCAACTATACCCGTGCGTTGCAACGAGACAAAATATGTTTCGCCTCATCGTCATATGTCCTCGCTGTGCCATCACCTGCCGCCCATGCAGCTCGCCGACCTCACCATCATCTCGGTTGAGCCCACACCACTGTAACCTCACCCGCCATCGTCTGCACCTCCCAAACCTCGTCGTATACCCGACACCGTACCTTCCCCGGTCGCAACGTCATTCCCATTGCGCACACGTCACCCGACCTCGACCATTATTGTCTATGCTTCCCAACCTCGAAATCATCCATCACAATCGTGCCCTCATCCCCGCCTCACCAACATCACCACTGCGCCTGCACCATCCCGACCTTACCTGTGACGCCCCAGGTTTTTAATTAACCCTAATTGCCGGTCAAACTCGTTGACTGGGGTCAAATCATGGTCAACCTGGGCCATCACCTTGCAAATCTCACCAACACTCACCCATTAGCATCTTAAGCAAGTCTAATGCACTTCCCTTGGTCAAAACCCTAGCTAAGGGGGACAAACCCTTTGATGTCATGGTGTCATTCTGGAACTTTTGCCGCGTTCTCCAAATTTTGTCTAAACACTAAAAAATCTGCTAATATAAAAGTTGTGCAGAATTTCCAGAAACACATTTCATCTTCAGGGTGGCATTTCAGATTCTGAGTGGAAAAGGTTCAAAATTGCCAGTCAAACTCAGATTCACTGTTTACCCGAGACATGACAAATCCTCAAGTTGGCATCTAATTTTCTCCTTCAATATGAACCAAATTCAAATTCGGCTTCAGCCAATTTCTAGAGGAATCACCCATCTACAACTTTCCTATCTACAAATTTTGAAGTCTGTAGAGGAATTCTTGAGAATTGTGCCGTGCAACAGGGGCACTTGGAACGGACCGGGCCGAAGCACGCCACGGCGCGACGTCGCGCGCGCGCGCGTCCACGCGTCGCCGCCGCGTCCCCGCCGTGCGCCGCCGTACTACGGCCGGCCGTCGGGGTCCGTGCGTGAGCGCGGTGTGCGTCAGCCTTGCACGCACCTCCAGGGGCCGCCTCGGCCGGTGAGCCGCGCACGCCACGCGGCGTGCGCGCGCTCGCCGCGGCACCGTCGGGGCGCCCGCCGCGCACACACGCCGAGGGTCGCCGTACCCCGCGCATTAACGCGCCGGGCGCTTAACCGCGAAGCAATGATGCCTCTGCGCGCGCTCGGCTATAAAAAGCCGCCTCCCTCTCCTCCCGCGCGTGAGCCCGCCGACCGCCGCCTCGGTGAGCTCGCACTCCCGCTCGCTCCCGCCGCCGGCCAAGGCTTCCAACCTCTTCCCTAGACCCCATAGTAGCTCCCATGGCCGCGTGTTGAACTTCCCCGCCTCGAGCCTCGCTGGAAACCGAGCACCCGCGGGCGCGCCGCCGCGACCTCGCCGCCGCCGCTCGCCGGAGCCCCCTCCGGCCACGCAACCACCACCAATCGGCCTGTGGTGAGCCCAATCACACTCCAGTGCCACATGTTTTCCTCCCCCGGCCCTGCCTCGCCGCCGGCGAACTCCCCTCCGCCGGCAAGGGCACGGTTGTAAACATCCAGGGGCAGATTTGTAAACCAGGGACCCGTTTGCAAGAGAAGTTATCTTAGTTTTATAGCAGTTTGGTCCAGTGTCTTAGAAAATGCCTAGAAATTCACAGGAAAATCAGAAAATTGCAAACCCAATTTTGTTGGTCTCAGTGAGAGTAGATCTACAACTTTTGACAAGCATGACCATAGTTTTGACTTGTAGATTTTGAATGAAAATTCAAATTCAGTTTGACATCTTTTTGCTATAATTCAAAATCTAGAAAGGCTATGGAGCTAAATTTTGGATATGTTGCTAGACTTGTCATGAGTAGCCTCTGGACCAAAAATTTTACAAAGTTGTTGAACAGATCTTTAATTGTGAATTACTTTGTATTTATGCTATTTCTGCTTTACTGATTTTTGTACCAAAATATGAATTGATTTTTGTGCTCAACTTGTGGCTATGTTCATGTTATGCCTAGAAGTAACTTTCCTGAATTTATCATGAAATTATCTCTATTAGAAATATTTAATCTTGTTTTATGCTTAGATTTACATTTAAATGCTTAGTCCAAGATTCAAATATGTTGGTGATGCACATGCTGGTGTTCTAACCTTGTTTTAGGTCAGAGTAGCTGTAGGCTTGTTGTTGGATGCAGGAGCCTTATATTTATTTATTTGTGCATCTCCTTTAATTCAATTAGCTAGGAGATGTTATTCTTGCACATATAGGTCTTGCAGCTCTTTTAGTGTCCAAGCTTGAATCCAGTGGATGTTTAGTAGTAATTAGGCCAGCAAGGACCCCCTGTCCTTGTTTGTATGTTTTGTTTGTGCTTTTAAAAGTTAGGGTGCACATGAGCTTGTTAGTAGGAATTAATTAAGAAAATAGATCCTTTAACCTTGTGACCCTTGTAAATAGTTACATAACTTAATTTTGAGATCTCTAAATACACCTTGCTGTTTTAAGAATTTATTTTGAAGTTATTTACATAGATGTGCACACTTTTGCTATTAAAAGATTGAATAATAAATCTCACATGAAATAACAATCATGAAAGTAAACATTAATTAATTGTTGGTCAAAGATTAAACCCTTGTCCATAATAACCTTAATAAACAGGATTTAATAATTAATTGTTTGTTAAGGTGAATGTGGCCAACAAGAGTTGGATGAAATAATTAATCTATCACACCACCTGAACCCTGCATTGCATTCCGTGTAGAGCTTCCTGACGGTAACTACGCGCTCGTGCCGGAAGCCGAGGAAGGAGGAGCTGACGCGGAGCTGCAGTACGTGGAGGTGATCGACGACACCGAGGACCCTCAGGCTAACCCTGCTGACGAAGGCAAGCCCCGGTGCATTAACCAAATGTTTTTGAAACTTTATGCAACTATCTATGGATGATTGTGCATTTACATTCAGGAGTTGAAATGAAACCTTAGATGCATGATTCCTAGGTACCTATGTCCTTACTAGTATGATAGGTCGGTAGCTGCTATGCTATAGGACCGTTACAAGTCGAGTGATGCTTGTCACTCGCGAGAATAGGTTCTTATGTTGGAATCATAAGATCTCCTTAAATGGATTGCTCATGTGGTAAGAGCATGGGATGTGGGCTCCGGTCCAATGGCTTTCGTGGGTTAAGTGTTTGAACGTACTAAACACTTGTCGAAAATGGGTACGGTAAGCCTAGTACCTAAATGAGGCGGTGCGGGAACTTTGCGCTACTAATCTTAGGGTTGCGGCCCCGGGCTCGCCACCTGAGTACATGTGTGAAGCTAGGTGACCTCGGTGGCGTAGCCTAGCAAGCCTTGTACTTAAGACTGTAACATCTGATCCCAATCTGAGGAATGACGGGAACCGCCTGGTGGTTGTCCTCGCGGAGGCACCCTACCGTGTGTTTAGGTCTACCTTGCAAGGTTTAAATCAACTGGTTGTCAGCCTCTCACCGTTATCTGAGACTACTTACTCCACTGGCCATGAGATCCCTAATGATGGAAGTTGATGAATATTATGCTTGATTAATTGTCTTGCACAACTTATGCTTGCAATAGTTGGCTAGTTTAGAAAAGAATATTCAACTAGAACTTGTGCTAAAATCTTGAAAGTAAGTACATACTCTTTGTTGCTTTTCAGCAAAAGAAACCCCATTGGCCAAAAAGCCTTTCATGTCTAGAGTTGGTGATGTAGTTGTCACCGACGGGTAAGTCTTGCTGAGTATTAGTATACTCAGCCTTGCTATAATCTGTTGCTCCAGGTAATGCCTTTGCTGATGTGTGGCCTGGAGAGATCCCGCCTGGCTGGGAGCTGGAGTGGGTTGAAGACGATGAATGAAGGCATCATGGCAGGCCTCCCGTGATGTTTCCTCGTGCCGTTTAGTTTAATTCCGCTGTTTTCAAAACTCTGAACTTCGTAGTCATGTCAAAAACTCCGGTTTGTAATAATTAAACCCTTCGGGGTAGTTTCAGATGTTAATCATATGTTGTTCTCTGGACTCGCCTTCGCGTGAGTTTTAATGCATATATGTCGATCCTTGTTGCTTTGTAAGTGATTTACCGGGCGTTAACCCGGCAACTAACGACAGGATGATACTTTATTATTGCTTAATGACCAAAGTGGATTGGTTTAGGCGATAGTACGGTATTTTCCTGGGCGGGTTGTCACATTACCCGTCGTCATTTATCCTGACAGCACCATCACTCAGCCACCCCGTACCTCTAGGGCTGGATATCGAGCTAGCTCGACTCATTTTTAGCTCGACTCGTTATAGTTCATTAAGCTAATGCCATCATTCCTGTTGCACCCGCAGCACCTTAATCTCGCCTGCCGTTGTCCGTGCCTCCTAGCCTCTCCATCAACTGTCTCGGTTGTGCCGTCATCCCTGCGTCACCGGCATCACTATCATGCCCGCACCATCCTAACCTTACCTGTCATCGTTCATCTTGACAACGTCGTCACTCCGCCATCCCCATATACCTCCCTGACTTCTCCATCATTCATGTTGCACCCGCGCCATCCTAATCTCGCCCGCAGGCCGCAGTTGTCTATGCCTCCCAAAATTGATGTTGTTTGCCGGACCTTACCTTCTCCGACTGCATTGTCATTTCCATCATGCACGTGCCACACCTCGACCTGAGCTGCCGTCGTTCATACCTCCCAGCCTCACCATCGTCTGCCCCCATCCATGTTGTCACCCTCGCCCACCTGGCCACACCGTCACGCCGGTGCCACCTTGACTTTGAGCTAGGGGTCACAAATCAATGACATTAAAAATCAATTATAAAAAAGGTGATGGACATTTTTTACAAATTAAAACAACGACAACCGTTGCAAGAAACAATGTTATTTTAATAATTTGGCATAGATATAGATTTTCTCAAGGTCATGTTTTATTACACTTAATGGATTATAATATAATTTTGACTTACTTTTTTCTACTCAAATACTCATTACATCCTTTTTGTTTGAAAACAAGTTATTGCTAACGACAAAATAGATACAATCACAAATAAACCAAAAAGTA
The DNA here is from genome assembly GCA_036936925.1 of Cenchrus fungigraminus. NCBI lineage: Eukaryota > Viridiplantae > Streptophyta > Magnoliopsida > Poales > Poaceae > Cenchrus > Cenchrus fungigraminus. Next base: position 125,627,290 of record CM072777.1, read on the forward strand.
TTTTTAGTCAAATATTTTCCCTACCAGACAACCGATTCTTAAACTAAAAAGAGTTTATGTGCTCATTGATAAGAAACGAGCAGTAGCCTAAGTGGTGTGCAAGTTCAATTGTCTTCTGCCTTTTTTTTTAACGTAAAGCAGGAGCACTGCTATGTCATTTAAGAGGAGAAAGCATGCGGTTTGTTACATGATTTGTATTACAAAAATCAAAGAAGATCTCAGAACTCAAAGGCTGATCTAACATTAAAGGACTAAATGTTGCACTACAACCTCACAAGCGCCGGACCTTAGGGCCATTTCATCCTTTATCAGCTGCAATACTCGACGCGGCGAAGAAGACACACCATCAAAGATCCTTCTATTTCTCTCTTTCCAAATGTTCCAGGCCGTATAAATCATGATTGTCGCACATCTGTTTTTGGCAGCACTTGTAGCACCCGCCAAACCCGTGTTCCACCAGTGTTCCATAGTCTGAAGACGGCCAGGAACCCGGACTGCATCATCACACCACGCCGCCACCAAAACCCACACTTCCTGAGCAAAGACACACTGCAGGCAGAGATGTTCAGCTGTTTCAGCCTCCTGATCACATAATGGGCACGTCGGATTGCACGGCCAATTTCTAGCTAGGAGCTTATCTGCAGTCAGTATCTTTCTTTGCACCAAGAGCCATGCAAAGAAACGATGCTTACTTTCAGTTTTTGCCTTCCAAATCGCCATTGTATTGAAGGTGCAGAAGGATCCAATCAATTGTGCTCTATATGCAGATCGTGAAGAATACTGGCCGCTTGCTGTCCACCGCCACCGAATTGCATCGTCATTCTCTGTCAAGGCCACTTCACTGACCAACGCCCACAAAGTGATAAATTCAGCCATTTCATTTGCATTTGTCATACGCCAAAGGCCTCTGGTCCAATTGCAATTGTGCAGATCATCATGGACCGATTGATTTTTCCTCCAAGCAAGCTTGTAAAGGTTCGGAGCTAGATCCCTTGGCGCCTGTCCAGATAGCCAAGTTGAATCCCAGAACCTCGCCTTGCGGCCATTACCCAAAGTCACTTCAGTGCTTGCTCTAAATAATTGTCTATCAACATCATTGCAAGGAATTTCAGTACCAACCCATGGTCGATCAGATTCTGCCCATTCATACCACAACCACCTTAGACGCAAGGCTCTTCCGAACAGTTCCATATCCAACACCCCCAGCCCTCCCAACTGTTTTGGTTTCTGAATTTTGGCCCAGCTCACCAAGCAATGACCCCCATTAGCTTGCTCAGATCCTTTCCACAAAAACCCTCTTCTAATTTTGTCAATTTTCTTTATTGCCCATTTCTTCAAAGGGAACACAGTGATGAAATACGTTGGCATGGAGGATAGTACTGTATTCAACAATTTCAGCCTTCCTGCTTTGCTCAAAAACTTGCCTTTCCAAGATGGAAGCCTGTTGGCCAGTTTGTCTATGATGGGTTGTATTTCCACTCTATGCAAAGCCCTGTAGTGTAAAGGTAACCCCAGGTAGTTGCATGGGAAGTTCTTAACCGGACAAGTGAAGCCCAACATAATTTCCTCCACATTTAGCCCTTCACATCTGATTGGATAAACTGCACATTTACTTCTATTGGTGACGAGTCCTGAAGCTTGCCCAAAGATGTTTAAAATTGCTGCAACTACTTCAACTTCTTGCTGGTCAGGATTTAAGAAAATTGCCGCGTCATCCGCATACAGACTAGTTCTCAGCTTGGCTGCTCTATTGGTTAATGGTGTCAACAAATTTGCAGCAGTTGCAAGATCCAGGAGACGCTGGAGTGGTTCCATTGCCAATATAAAGAGCATCGGTGACAGAGGATCGCCTTGCCTGAGGCCAGCGAAATGCTTGAACCACTTGCCCCGCACACCATTAAGTAGAACCGAAGTAGAAGCGGTTGACAGTAAAGCAGAGATCCACCCACGCCATCTCGGCCCAAAACCGAAGCTCTCTAGCACCTCCATCAGAAAATCCCACCTTACAGTGTCAAATGCTTCGGCAATGTCAAGTTTAAGGAACAACCCCGGTTGCTTATCTCTGTGTAAGGCTTTGATCAAGTTTTGCGTGTAAAGGAAGTTGTCTTGGATGCTTCTCCTTTTGATGAATGCACTCTGTGCTCTGGACACCAAAGCATTCAGTTCAGGGGCTAATCTGTTCGCTAACAACTTTGACAGGAGCTTGGCTATAGAATGAGTAAGGCTTATCGGCCTGAAATCAGTAACAACAACAGCTTCCTCCTTTTTGGGTATGAGAACAATGTGTGCCGTGTTCAGGTGGGACAAATGCTGGCTGTGTTGCTGGTGGAAAAATTGTACTGCATGCATCAAGTCATCCTTTATCAGCAGCCAGCTATGTTTAAAAAAGGTGCCAATGAACCCATCTGGTCCTGGTGCTTTGTCACTAGCCATCTCCTGAATTGCTGCAAGTACCTCTTCCTCAGTAAATTCATCCTCAAGGTGGGACAAATCCAAACTTGGCAGCCCAAGTTCGGCCCAATTCAGTGTCAAACTGCGCTGATGTGGCTGGCCGCAGTGAGTACTGAAATGATTGAAAAGTTCTTGTGCTTTTGACTCATGGGTATAGCAGACTCCATTTTCAGACTGCAGTGAATGAATCACATTTTTCCTTTTTCTTCCATTTGCCCTTAAGTAAAACAGTTTACTGTTTGCTTCCTCGGCTCTGATCATCGTTAACCTAGAACGCTGCTTGGCTCTTAACTTCTCCACTGCCGTCAGCCCCAAAAACCTTGCCTTAAGATCTCTGTGCAATAGCCTTTCTTGTTCACTAAGCTGCCGGTAATCCTGCACAATATCAAGGATGCCAATCAATTTACTGGCAGCGCACAATAGCAGCTTATTGTGGCCGATTATAGTTCTTGCCCAAGCTCTTAGCGCTTTGCTAGTTCTCCGTAGTTGGGTATGCAGCCTGAGGAAAGGATTGAAAATGCTAAGTGGTCGAGACCATGCTGCTGCAACTACATCCATGAATCCCTGTAGTTTCGGCCAGAAAACTTCAAAGCGAAAACCCCTGTAATTCTTTACTGTTCCACATCCGGCAATGAGTAAGGGGCAGTGGTCAGAAACACGAGATGACAGAGCCTGCAACAATACATCCGGCATCATCAAATCCCAAGCAGTAGAGCAAAAAGCTATGTCGATTCTTGTGTGAGTCCGCTGATTTGTCCAAGTGAATTTTCTCCCCCGCAAATTAAGCTCTTTTAACTCAAGATCTCTGACTACTTCCCTGAAAGCACCCATGAGTCTTCTATTCAAGATAGAGTTGCTTTTATCGCTAGCTTGCAGGATCATGTTAAAATCACCCAATAAAAGCCACTTGTCAGCCACAGATTGCTGCATCCACCGTAACTCCCCAAGAAACTGAATTTTCTCATTGTCATGTTGAGGGCCATATACTGCAGTAATCGACCAAGACAACTTCGTAGCCACGGAGAACAGATGTGCTGTTACGTAGTGTACTCCCAATTCAGTGTTAGTGATTCTGAAGTAGTCCTCATCGACCGCCAATATTATTCCCCCTCTAGTACCAGTTGTCGACAGAGCAACGAAATTTGCAGCAAACCTGTCACCCAAGGTTTCCGAAATCACTTGGCTGTCAACCACACTCAGCTTTGTTTCTTGAAGTGTAACAATAGTTGCCCTGTAATCTGCCACCAGATCTTTAACAACCTTTCTTCTTGCATCATTATTTAACCCCCTCACATTCCAGTTAAGAATGACACAGTGTTGATCAGCCATAAAAAACAAATGCACACCGCAAGCCTCCTGCTCCAAACTGAACAGCACCTCCCCAAGCACAAGCATAAAAACATCCACAGGAACACCACCTCTTGCCATCTTGTCCCAAAACCACCACTTGCCAACATCCCCATGTGCATGAATTATTAGTTACCTCCCACATGGTCCAGTACAACACACAACAAAACAGTGATAGGAAACTGAACATGAACCTAAACATTGTAGAATAATAGATACACAGGCTTGTCACAAAGCCCCTCCCCCCCAGCCTCCCTAGGCCGGGCTTTCTCCTTTTTCCCTCGGGTACAGGCGGGTGCAGCAGTCTGGGCGGCAGTTTTTATTCTTTCCGCACAGTTCGGTTGTGTGGCGGCGGTTTTTTGGCGCGGTTCGGGCGTGTGGTGTGTTTTCAGGTCGGTTCTTTAGCTGGGACTCCGGTTTTGTACGATTTTTCTCCGGTTCTGCACCCGTGAGCGAGTTGTACACGATTTCGGATGACGGACGAAAAACAAGACAGAAGCAATCCTTGTTTAAATATTAGGTAGAGATTAAAGTTAAAATAAGATTTATACATGTGTGTCGGATCTGAAATTCCTTCATGAAGCCCAATCCTCTCTCTCCCAATGCAAAGAGCTGAAACATTATCTTCTTGTTAGCTAAATTCCCCTTCTTGAGCATCTCTTTGCTTATCTCTTATCCGTTCTTCTCACTCTTGCTTTTATCTTCTTCCATTCCTCTTTGTGTCGGCTGCGACAGCTCGGCAAGGTCATCACCCTCGTCGTGCAGGAGCAGGGGCTCGCGCTCGGCGTTCCGCCACTGAGCATGCATGTTTGCCTCCTTGGCATGTTGTGCTCGTTCCCCTGGACCGGTCGGTGCAGGTGGGCCTGATGTGGGTGGGTACGACGGGCCTACTTTTGAACTTTGACGAACGGATGAAAAGAAGGGACCCAACTGACACCCAAATTAACTGAGAACAGCGATTCTAAACAGACACAACATAGTTGTGCCATGATACACAAGGGAAAAGATAAATATATTTCTTTTCCCAATTCCACCTTATATTTGTTAGATCAGAAGTACCGAATTAATTTCACACGATTTCCCATCATGCTCTAAAAAGTTACATTCTTGACCAGCAGCAAGACCTTTTCTCACCAAAAGTAACCGTCGATGCAACCCCAGAAAGTTGCTCAGTGATGTTAATCCTATAACATCGAGGAAGGAAGGAGGAAGAGAGAGTGCATACGAAACAGTAGGCAACCAATCTGCATCAGTAGTGATCTACAGTAAAATAAATCACATGGTGCCTTAGAGCAACATATCCCTGTTTCTAATGTCCATCTTCATGGCTCTCCTGTTCCTCCTCTGCATCCTCAAAACGCTGGTCGCTGATTTGGAGCTGTGAGAGAAAAAAACGTCAACAAATGTAGCATAGAATTCAGAAACAAAAATGCAGCGGCACAGATAATCCATGCCAATTTTGTGCGGAAAAAAGTTTATTCACTTCAGTTAAATTTACTAACTTAGCACATGAACTCAGTAAATTTAATATTAACATTGCATCAAACTCATGTACTATTTCTAAATCTCATAATCATGTGACTCAAGACAAATAATTGCCAGGGCACTATAGACTCGTGTGTGTTACATTATTGTCTTCAATGGATGTGCAACACCAATAGAATACTTCAAAAACAAACCAAGTCTAAACAAGAATTCTACAGCAGTCGTGAAAAGCAACACTATAATAGTGTTCATATAAACAAATTTGTTATGTTACCTCAAGTACTGAATGACTGAGGTCATCGAATCCACCATTTTGACCTATTGGATTGACATTGAAGAACTGGGGAACATTTTCTGCATGGAAGGTGAGATATCAAAATGTTGCTCACACATTAGCGCAAAAATGTTGAGAAAAAAACTTACCATCAGCCATGTCTTCATCGCCATGAACCCAGTCAACACCAGTCATATCTTCACCATTGAACCAACCATTCTCTTCCCCATGGTGCTCTGGAAATTCAAAAGATTACATAGGTTTGCAACAGAATTGATTTAAGTATCAACTATAACTTGATATCTTACCAGCATTAGGATCAGGATTCAGTTCAGCACAATGACAGAAGACATCAAAAAGTGCATCCACTGAAGCTTTGTCAAGGATACAACAGTTTGTGGACTTCAATCTTTCAATAAATTATCCAAGTGATAACTGGGAGGATTATTTGCATAATAGAACTAAATGCATTCTTTCAATAAATTATCCAAGTGATAACTGGGAGGATTATTTGCATAATAGAACTAAAAGTATCTTGAATCAGTTCAATAGATCACAATTCACAAGTCATCATAACTAAATCAGGAAGCACTTGAACTCCAACATCAAGCAAACAAGGAAATATTTGAATATGACATGACAATTTAAAAGGATACATTGAGCAGGGTCCCCCGGTATAATGCGCATTTCAGAGACTCTTGATAGCTCTAATTCATCATTTGCTTCAGGATTTGATTCATCATCTTCATCTGTGCCAACTTCTGTCTCAATCTTCAAATTACATAGACCAAATGTCAGACATTTATACCAGAGAATATTATATTTAAAATGAAACAACAGAGAGAAACAGACACATATTAATTCACAGCACACCTATTAAACACCAAAATGGGATCTAGTCTTGTCAGGATCAGGATACGCAACTATGATATAATCATATAAGTCCAATAGGGTTCCCATTCACAAAATTTTAACCAACAAGGCAAAAGTACCGTATAATTGTGTGCAAATGAGGGCTTGCTTTGTTCAAGAAGTCTATAGCAACATCTGGTAACTGGTGACTTATTGTTGAGTAGCAATGAAGAAACCTAGTACAAAATAATATAGGTAACGCCACCTAGATCCAGGCCTCCAGATGAAACAAAACCACCCTTCATATACTTAGTGAGAAACTCTATCCATCCGTGGAAACGCATGAGCTTAGACAATTTCGAACCTTGTGAGCATCCACTGTGAACAATTGATCACAAATGAGCAAGAAAACCAAACAAATCACCAATCTATGCAAAGCTATAAACGCGAAAAGTTGTTTCAACGCAATTTTCACCACAGCTCAACTGCAATAGTCAGGACTCCTACACTCAATACCCCCATCTGTGAATCAAAACTCACTGTTTTCTAGAAGCTGCGAGGTATTCTCAAAACATCAGTCAAAACAGAAGAAAAACGTTTCTGTAATTCCAAGAACAAAGGGATCTCTCAGTAAGAGCATCTCACGGTGGAATGTACAGCCTACCCCACCTAGGCCTCTAGCACCAAGAAGCTTACAGCTAAAAACAGTCCCGGATCCTAGACCATGGTACAAGACACTTCAAGGTAGAATACCCCACACTTTAAGCACTCAACTGTTAGGACATCAGAGCTACACCTGATCAATCTTTCATCCTATTGGACCTCAAGAGGGAGTAATTCTACAGCGAGCACTACAGTATCGGCAGAAAGAGAGTTTGCTTGACCAATCACCTGCGTGTAGAGGCACGGAGAGGGATACGCCTCCGGGTCGCGCGACACAGCGTGCAGCGTGATGTCAAGGAAGTCGACGGCGTAGCCCTTGTCCTTCTCCGCCTCGCTGAGCCAAATCACCCTCCTAGTCGAGGTGAGCAAGGCGACGGTTAGCGAAAAATTAGGTATCAGAAGAGGTGTTGGGAGGAGTCGCCGTGTAAAGCTGAGCTTCAGTACCTGGTGGTGACGAACAGGGTCCCCGGGGCCTCCGGCGAGCGGCAGCCGAGAACGACGGAGGCGGCGCGGTCGACGCGGACCAGCTCCTCGCCGGCGGCGGCGTCGAGGCGGGGCGCTCCGTCGGCGGCAATGTCGGCGAAGCGCTGGAGTCCGGGAGCCATGGGGGGCGGGGGCGGGGGCGGCGGGGAGGCCGAGGTGCTAGGGTTTCGGGCCTCGAAGGATTCGGGGTGTGCGAGATTTGGGGATTCTTTCGGAAGGGTTTAGGGGTGGTGGTGCTGGAGGACCGTGCCCGTGCCGTGCGTACGGGCGCTGTGTGTTGGGAAATGTATTGCGCGTGGGCGTGGCTTGGCGCATTGGTCCAAGTTGACGAAGGGTACAAGTAGGCAGGCTCTTCCACTCCATAAAAAAAAAAAAGTCCTTTCGACTTTGTGCAGTATTTTTTCTTTCACAATATTTTTTTCACATAACAAATCGAAAGAAACTGTTCAAACTCATAACTCATGTGCATTTGCAGCTAGAAAATACTTCTAGGTCGTTTCTGATATGCAATAATCCCAAAATTCATGTGACGCATCCCTCAATTCCAAGCAAATCGTCATTCTGGAATCCAAGTAGTATTTCAGTTTTTTCTCCGTGAGCAAAATGCATAGGTTGTCGAGCCTATCCTCAAACTTGTCTTGTGATGTTAGCCGGATTTCTAAACTCTAAAAATGTATTTTCAAATCTCAATCTTATCCCAAAGTGTTATTTAGGTTCTTAAACTTAAAGTGCGTATTTAGGTACCAAACTTGTACTCAGGTTTTATCTTGTCCATAAACTCTTAAATTACATTTTCATTCCTTAAAACATGATGTATGTGCCGAAGGTAATGATTCATCATCGTTGGTTACCTTGACAACCACCTTCCGCTAGAATTTAAGAAGTCAAACATCATCTTGAGACAAGTTTATGAAGTTACTACATTTTACAGAGATACATTTTGAGAGTTCATCGATCTCGATGGCATGCCATGACAACTTCAGCAACGGAGCCTCATCTCGTCACGGGACGAATCCGCGTAGTAAAGATGATGTTTTAAGACGCACAGGTACAGTACAGTCACCGCAAATCCTCAATGGCTACCGTTGGGTTCGATTCCTTTGTCACGAGCAAGAGCGCGGCGTGCCTCCCTGTGCCGCTGTGCACGGCGACGCTTGCACAGTTACGCATCGTACACAAACGCTTGAAAAAAGGTGCGAGATACCCACGGCCCCAGGCTCCCAGCTAAAAGATTTTACTGTTGCCTAAGCGGCCGTGAACGACGAGCAAAGATAATACAGCACGGGCGCTCTGTGCTCGAGCTCGGCGACGACAGCGCACCACCAGCCAGCACCCAGCAGCCACCAGTTTCACTGACCAAAGCAGCAGGCGGAACAGTAGTCGCCGCGGAGCGGCGGAGGACAGCGACGTCCTTGCGGCCCGTGGGCGGCCGAGCCCAACGCCCCCGCCCGCCGCTTCCGGGCGGACCGGCACTGCACCGGACCGGATATCTGGATGCACACGGCACGGCACGCCCCCCGTGCGGTGCGAGTCCACATGCGCCCGTCGCGTCCGTGGCAGCACAGCACGAGCACGCCGTGCGCGGTCGGCTCCCGCGGGTTTTCCGCACCTCACGTCTTGCCGGTGGAGTGGAGGAGCGACGACGACGAGACGTCCAACGGCCCCGTTAAATTGGCCGGTGGTCGCTGGCCAGTGCGAGCACGCCGCCGTGACCCGGCAGTCAAAGCCTGGCAGCCAGCGCCCACGACCGGTGGTGGTGGCAGCGTGACGGGCGCCTCTCCCTCCTGACACGGCCGGCGCGGACGACGAGGGAATGGCGATGGCAGGTGCTGCCTGCCTCGGGGGTCGCGAACTGAGCTGTGTTTGGTTGGAAGTGTCAAAAACTATTCACCTACTTTGACCATTAATTACGAGTATTTAAAAAGTCAATTTACAAAATTACCTTCACAACCTCTAATCAAATCACGAGACGAATCTAATGAGGTCTTTCACCGCACGATTAGATGACGATTACTGTAGCATTACTGTAGCAAATTATCGATTAATTATGCTCATTAGATTCGTCACGAAAAATTGTACTCATCTGTAAAAAATTTTTGCAAATAAACTTCATTTAGTGTTCCATGCATTAAAGATTCCTTTGGACAATTTTTTGTCTGGTGCCAACCAAACACGGCCCAGGTCGTCGTCGTCGCTCGTCGGGCCTGGGCTGCGGCTGCCGCGCTTGCCGGCGTGCGTCCGGGCGTCTGACACTCTGACCCGCGTGCACGGTGTACCAGGCGTCACTGTGACCGCATGACGCCTTCCTGCCTCTGCCAGGGCCCAGAACCAGGGGACACAACTCGCAGGGCTAGTGCGCGTTTGATCTCGGTTCATGGCCGGCCGGGTCCCGGGTGGCTTAGGCCTGCAGCTGATGTAGGGCGGGGGGCGTATCAGTATACTGTATTGATGAACAGGCAATGGCGAATTGGCGATACCGGTGGATTCTGAATTTCTGATAGCAGTTTTCGAACTGGCAATAACGGTCGATCAGTGATCCAGTACAGGCGTAGCCTGTGAGCAGTGATGACCTGTTGTGTGTGACTACTGCACCGTTGCAGCCCATTGCCTGGTACAGGTACCTGTAACATGTTCAATACACACACAGAGCAATTCAGCCATGCCCCGTGCTCATGGTCATTGATACTGTACGACGGGCGTCGCTGACGCTGACGGAAAAAACAATAAAAATAGTAGAATAAAAATCAGCTACTGTACATCACATACGAACGGAGTGAGCTCTTCATCAACGGGCGCATCGCTGACCTTTAAATTCGCCAAATTCAAAGAAAGAAATCGTTACAGTTTCACAGAAGAGTGCTCAGTTACACGTGAGTACTACCTATCTGATGAGTTCAGGGAGCAGTGAGTACACTATACAGTGCGTTTTAGGACCAAAAAGCAGTGTTTCCCGTCAGAGAGCCGGTCCCCAATGCACGAAACAAAAACTGGCAATGGCTACGAAACATAGCTTTCTTCTTCACAAGATGCCTTCAGCAAGTCTGACCCTTGTTTTTTTTTGTCGTTTTATTGATACCACTGAATGCTTTGGGCTTTTCTACCTCCCAAAGAGCAAGCTGAGCAAATGACATTTGTCAGACGCTTGTTGGAATCCATAAGGTATCACAGTTACTTTTTTAAAACCAGCAAGAAAGGGATATTGCGATGAAAACACCGGTAGGCACAGGCTTGTTTGGATGGAAGCCTGCCAGGCAGCTCGCCGGCCAGGCAGCGATCCCAGCCCCAGGCGACCAAAATCGGACGTCTGGGAACGCTGCCTGCGCCAGGCAGCTTTGCCAGGGCTCCAACCAAACTAACCCAAGTTGCATCAATCCCAGCTACTTCTGTTCCTCCTAAATTCCTTCTTCTGTGAAAGACCTTTCTTATGCTGAAGTCTCTTCCTTTCAGCAACTGCAGCACTGTAATGACCAACAGAACAAACAAATTACCACTCTACGGAACAGTCAGGTCTTTGCAATGAAGAATGATCCTATATCGAATTTTGAGTTAAGAGTGAAACAACAAAGATTTAGATATGACAGACACTGAAGGTTTCTATGATATCCTGAGGAGAAGCAACACAAGGGCTTAAATTAGCTACTGAAGGGCCAACTTCAACTGCAACTAATATTGGCATTTATGCATTTAACCTTACAAAATGAAATATTAAAGCACAGCTTAGTAAGACAATGTAATAACGGTCGTCAACATGTTATGGAAATGAAGAATTACCAGGAACTAATAAAATATGAAAATTTTAAGAAAAATCAGGTACTGTATTTTGTTAATTCACTCGCTGAGAAATTACTGACCAATATGGGGTGGTCTATACCTATCCCATATAGAACCAATGATTGGCACGTGATTTTGGAGAAAGAAACCGAAGAAATAAAGAACTTACATTTTTTCAATCTTTTTCTTCTGCTCTTCTGTAGGCGGTGGAGGAACATATGATGCGGCATCAATGATTGCCTGCTCAATTTCAAATCGTAGAGTAAGAGTAAGTCAATGAACTGGTCCTAGAAAAAACATCTCAAAGGGATGAAGCATACCTGTATCTTCTGCAGAGCGTCTTCAATGTTGCCCCTAGAATGATAAATCAGGTCAGTTGCTATCAAAAAAAGTACTAAAAAGAAAAACAACATAATAATTACTTCTGTGTTCTAGTTTTTGTAGAAGATATCACAAGCTCCCCATATTTATTAATCCTGTTCTTTTCCTGTGCATAAAGAGAGCATAAAATGTAAACAAAATGTCCAAAGGATTAGAGAAGACATGAAAATAACTTTTTTAAAAAGTACACAAAGGAGCAGAAGATTAGAAAACATAAATAATAAGCATGACCCTGAAATTAGAAACAAATGTAAGAAAAAAGGTGCTAAATAAGGATGTTTCTTTTACCGCTTGTAATATTCTTTCCTTTATTCTCTCTCCAAGCCAGTGAGCTTCCTTAACATCGAATCGCATGTCAACCTTTGTATTGACTGTAAAATGGCCAGCATTTTGGAACAAGAGAAAATCTCTGAGTTCAACTACGTGTACTTATGGACAAACAATAATTATACGATAAATTATGAATGACAAAAAGATATATGCTACGGAGTGATCAAGGAATGCTGAATGAATCAGGAACCCATTAAATTCTTAATGCAGGAGGCAACAACAACAACAACATACTTTTGTCCCAAGCAAGTTGGGGTAGGCTTCTTAATGCAGGAGGAAGAATAGAAAATACAAATGTAAAAAAAGCAACACAATGAAAGAACATAATGAACTGACAGCAGATGTTTATATGCTGATAAACTACTCATCCCAAGAGGATTATAGCCATTGATAAGTTTTGAAGAGATTAACGATAGATAATCTCTTAAGTCTTAACAATCCCATCAAATAAGTTGAGGATTCATTAAATTGTGAAACATTGCAAAGAGAAAAATGAGAACATGGCAAAAACAAACCTTTATTAACATTCTGACCACCAGGACCACCACTTCTTGCAAAATTAACAGTAACATGTTCTGCAGATATAAAATAGAGTTAGAACAGGTTTTGGCAATTTTAAACAATAAATAGACACACTCATCACAATGCACAGCTCATCATGTGAAATAGAGATAACGCGTGTTGAACTCATTACTCATGCAGATAGTAATGAGAGAAAGTTGCTGCAGGTTTATCTATACGACTTGCACTTTAGTGCTCTCAGGTTCTTTTGTCTGTCAGTCCATCTACACATATTGCGTTTGATACAAACACCAAATTTACTCATGTCTATATCTGTGCTTGCCTTCAACTATTTGTGTTTCATGATAATATATGAAGTGTCCTTAATTTGAATACTATTTCTGTATGACACACATAAAACAAACTGAATACTTGTGTCAACTATTTGTGTTTCTCAATTGTAACCAATAACCTCAGGAAGTCAGAAGTAGGGCATTGATGAAGTGTCCTTAATTTGGATACTAACTTATGAACACAAACTACTGATACATCAATTCACTTGCCAAATAACAACCATCACGACAATTTCCACATTTTGCGGGACAGCTAGACTAGGTGATTTTAACACACTTGATTAACTTGGATTCTGACACTACTAGCTTCTACCCAAGGAAAAGCATGCTTTCCCAATCTTATTCACAGCTTGCTTCCATGGTATGATTCCAAGTCACAGGCCATTTTAGTAGGCACAAAGTGAAATTAAATTAGCATGAAATGGATTAATCAATAGCAGATATACGTGCATCTGCAGAAAGTTTTCCTGGGGCTAGTCATTTCGGTCAAATGGACTTACCACGTACGCCAATTTTTTGCTCTGCAAGTAAGATTTCTACAGCAGATTCGGTGCAACCCCTTAACAGTTTGCCAATACAGTACCCCGTGAACTATTATCCCCAGATTCTAAGTATTGCATAAGCTACAGACAGCACCAGGACCGATGCTTAGGTGTGACATTGATATTCAGAGATTAATAAGGGTTCAGGCACCGATTTAGGACAAAATGGGGATTCGGATAGTTGTAGTTAGCTACCCAGGGTGATCTTGGGGGCGGGGTCGGAGCCTGCCGACGCAGCACGCTCCTCGGCGTCGCGCAACACCTGCTGCGTCAGCGCCAGCCGCGCCGATACCTTCTTGCCCCCGTCGTCGCCGGCTCCGGCCGCCAAGCAGCGGAGGCGTACCAGCCCGGCCCGGCCAACGGCAAGGTTCAAGCCCAGGCTCGGGGCTGGGCACGGGGGGACGTGGAACAGAAGGGAGGAGACCCGGCGGAAGCCAACACGTAGGAGGCTGCCACTCCGCATGGCGGCCGCCATTGGCTAGCGTGCGGAGGGAGGCGAGCGGCGGAACTAGCGGCCTAGCGGGCACGGCCGCACACGAGGAACGGGTGAAGGGGAAGGGGAAGTGGAGGAAAGAGTAGGCGGCGACCAAATGCTCTGGGCTTTTTTTGGTTTATTTGCTAACTGGGCCGGTTGGAGATCTAGCCCAATCTGGTGGACTTTGGCTAATTAGGCCAGAATACCCTTTTTGCAATATAAGTTGTTGGTTTAGTTTCTGTCTTTTTCTAATGGTATATTCGCAGAGGCACACAACCAAATTCTTACATCAAATTCAGCTTCAATCTGATCACCAAAATAGATAGAAAAGTTACAAAATTAAAGAAAAAATCATAAGCAAAGTTTATTATTGCTTCTCCACCTATTCTTGCCGAAGATATCCAAAGCGATGACTTCTAACATTTTGCTTGCCGCCCTACTGATTTCCTAGTATATTCAGGTTGCAACAAGATTAAAAAAAATTGTAACCAATAAGCTCACATGAGCACAATCAAGATAAAAGAGGTTAGATCCCGAATAAGAGAGTTTAGTTCTATCTGGTCTCCACAAAGACAAATTACGGTCACGTTAGATGAAACACTCAACAAAATCAGCAGTCCCTCTATTAACAGTTTTGGATCCTGCCCAATCTAGAGGACCTCTGCTAATTTGGCCGGAATTCTTCTTCATTTGGATTTTGGAATAGAATAGTTTAGCTAGTCTATACACATGAAAACACCCAAAACAAACTTGAGCACTTTCTCAATTAAAAGAATAATGTTAGCATTTTGTCAATTCACACGATCCTTTAGGTAAAAATTTTGATAAAACTTTGGAGAATTAAAACAGAGCACAACAAGAGAAATGGACCGGCACCGTTTAGTTCGTGAAAATTTTGGTGAAAGTAGTGAAAATTTTACATTGAAAAACATGTTCTGTGAGAGGTGACACGGTCTGCGATGCGAAAATTTTGAGAATTTTTGACGAAACGCACGTGCCTGACGGTTAACATCGTTGGAGTGTCAAATCAATCAATTCCGACCTTTGTGATGGAAGGGTTTCCATTCCAGTTTCCTAGGTCATGGCCTCACGGGCCCTGGCGCGCACTCTTGCTCTTCAACTGCAAAGAATTAAGAATCCGGAATTCAAACTGAAAGGAACTGTTCATGACCAATTCGCCCGTATTCACACAAACGGAACATCGGTAAAATGTCTAAAATGCATATCGTGCTTTTACCAGACAAGTAAAAATCCCCGTGTTCTCTTTACCAGAGTACTATGCAACTACCCTACCCTACTGCTCTTACAGCTATCCACCACGTCTGTAGCACTCCCATTCATGTCACTACAGCTACTCCCCAACCCCACGCTGCCGTTGGTGCTGCTCCCGCCATCTCTGTGGCCACCGGTGCGGCCGCTGCTGTAGAAGCACACGACCCTGCACTTGACGACGCCCGCGCCGGCCAGGTACACGTGGAACCCCGGCGCCACCATCATCTTCACGCTGGCCGGCTCCAGCCTCCCCGCCCGCCCGCCGGCGGCGTCCTCCATGAACCGCGGGTCGAAGCGCGCCCCTCGGTCCGCGCGCACCACGGGGAGCGGCGGGTGGACGGACCGCGCCAGGAGCCGGACGCCCCACACGCCCTTGGCGGCCAGGAAGAAGGCCTGCAGCAGCGGCTCCGGCCACGCCCGCGCGCGGGCCCAGCCGAGGTTGGACACCACCTCGCTCATCTTGGCGTCGCAGAACCGGCTGAGGCCCTCGCTGTAGTGCTTGGTGCCGTGCAGGAGGACCTCCTCCCACGTCAGCACGGCGACGGCGTGGTACGCGGCGAGGTTGGCCTCGCACCGGCCCGCGGGGTCCGGGGTGTGGACGTCGGCGTCGGTGTCCAGCTCGAAGTCGGCGTGGAACGCGCGGTTGAGGAAGCTCTCGAGGCTCGGGCCGGGGCACGCGGGGCTGCGGAGGTGCGTGGACAGCGCGCGGGCGAGGTTCCGCACGGCGGCGCGCGCGGTGGAGACGGCGCGGAGGAAGGAGTCGACGGGGAAGGCGGCGGCGGCGGCGGCCGTGGGCTCCGCCGGGAGCACGCGGGCCTCGAGGCGCGCGAGCTTGTGCTCCAGCTCGGCGAGCGAGTGCTTGAGGCGCGTGGTCTCCTCCAGCGCCTCGTCCCGCGTGCGCGTGGCCGCGGCGAGCCTCCGTGAGAGGTCGGCCGCGGCGAGGCGCCACTGCTCGCCGTCCCCCGCGTCGCCGGTCCCTCCCGACGCCGACGTCGCCGACGGCGACGAGCGCGGTGTGGAGCGGCGCGTGAGGGAGACGAACAGCGAGCGGATGACCGCGCCGGGCGACGCCGGCGCGAGGGCGCGCTGCTTGAATCGGCAGTCGGAGCAGGACACCGCCGCGACGTACGCCGCCGCGGCGTCGGCGGCGGCGCCGTCGCCGCCGCCCTTGGCACCACGGGGCGTCGCCTTCTTGGCGGCGCCGCCGTGGCCGTGGTGGAGCGGCGTCGGGACGTGCGCGAACCTCTTCTCCACCTTCTCCGGCGCCGCCTTGGTGCCGCCCCGCTGCTGCTGCTTCGGCTCGGAGGCCTGACGGCGCATTGCGCAGCGAACAGCAGCTCAACCAACCACTCGAGCACGGCAAAACCGTCGTGACAGACGAGACTAGGCGAGGGAAAGGAGGCGGCGCACACTTACAACGGTTGGGAAGGGATGGGGAGGGGAAGGCGACGAGACCATGGCCACCGGGGATGGAGCGCGCGTCGCCCGCGTGATACGTACAGCTCTGCCGCGATGCCCCCTCTTCTGATGGGGATCTGACTGACTAGGGGTTTTCTTGGGTTCTGACGACCTTGTTGAGGCCGAGGCTATGGGCGGCGGTGGTGGTGGTGCCCGTCCCGTCCCCGTGCGTGCCCTGTACGCTGGTGGTGGCGACGTCGCGAGATAGTGCTGCGGGCTGTGGGTGTGGGGTGGTGCTCCCGCGTGGGACGTCGTTTTTGGCAGCTCGCTTCGGCCTCACGGGGATGAGGTGAGGGGGATGGGGGCGCGGCGCGGCGCGTGACTTGAATGCCGGTCAGGTCAGGTCGGTGGCGCGTGGTTAATGCGCTGCTCCCCGTCCTCCCCCCTCTCCGCTCGTCCTCTCTCATCTTGAATCCATGATTAGTTCTCTTAATCTGGTTTTGTTTCATCTGCCCAGTGATCCTGATCCCGCGGCTCCTGGCTTCTTGGAAGGCTCTAGACCTCTACGGAGTAGGCTCTAGCCATGGGCAAAAGCAAGGCTATTGCTCGTACACGTACGCTTGCTGCCTCGTACCGAATGTCCGAATCATCTGTCGGAAACACGAGTACTATACTCTACGGCCTACGGGCACACTACTTGTACGTAGCTAGGTTTCGAGCCCATGCCCGAAAGAAGAAAAATCCGGTCGCTAAGCACTCATCAGTAATCACGTCAAGAGCGGTTGGCGTGTCGCGTAGGGCAACATGAGCCGGCCGGAGCTCGATCTGGATCGGCGCCTCGCTCGCCGCCGGCATGCTCCAACGAATTCGGTTCGGGAGTAGAGACACGATCCGTAGGCTGTGCGACGGAGTGAATGCCACCATCTGTCCCCTTGCCGTGCTCGCGACGGCGGTATCAGCCGCACGGCGCTCCGACGTCGCTAGCTCGCGGGCAGATTTAATTTGCAGCGCGCAAGGAGCCAACGACGACGTCTGCGGAACGACTCGCGCAGGCTGATTGTGCTTTCATGAGACGACGAGACTGCGATCCCAACTTCCAAGTCAAACGCATGCAGTTCACACTTGGGCAGCTAGCAGAGGTCAGAGGGAGATCTCGGAAACACGAACTGGGCTGGAAGAAATGGTAAAAATCGCTGTTTTTTTAGTTCAAAAAAAATTCGCTGTTTCTACGAGAACAAGGATGCTGTTGTATGAAAACATCGTTAGGATTGATTAGTAGCATGTCGGGTTACGCAACCTTAAGTTCCACGCATGAGCAGACGACTTCTGCGAGTGCTGTCCCGGCCTGTGACTGCGAGTGAAGTTAATGATCCGGCACCGTCATTTTCATTTAATTAGTACTCGTTCAGCCAGTGACACAGTGTGAATTGAAAGGTCCTTAATTTTGCGAAACTTGTACATGACACTTGATTGGGAGTCGCGGATCGTAATAATCTGTCATGTTTAATTTCTTCGGCACTTATTGTGAAAACCTTGTGGAAATATCGATGGTTTAAGATCCAAACAAGGATGGGTGGGTATGTATATGATGGAGAGTTTCATGACTCGACGCAGTACTCCATCTGCACCAGCGAGAGGAGGCAAAGGATGAAAGGATGCACTTCTGATGTACTGATGCATGCCGTCGCACGTCCGCAGGGAAATTCTGTCATACGCAAGTCCGTGCTCGAAGATCAACTACTGTACCGTCTCCGTCGGCACTCTCTTTTTGAAAGAGAGAAAGAAAGATGGAAGGAAGATCATGCAGCGTGTCGTCGACACTGAGCGGAGTAAAGCACTGCTGCCAAAGTGATGGTCCCGAGCTCCCGGCTTCCATTATCGTCGACTCCGAATCCCATGCAATTCCCGGGTCCTGGAGCGTTGTTATAGAGTATTGTTGAAGTATGAAGGATACAAAACTGATGACTGAAACTGAAACTTAGCAGCTACTGGTGTGTGTGTCTCTCTCTCTCTATATATATATATGGAGAGTATACTCTGTGGCCGGACCACGTGGTGCATTTTGATTGGCCACTAACCAGGTCCACGTATCCCTGCCAATTTGACCTAATTAATAGGCGACCCCTTCCAACGAGCTGGCCGTCCAGGCTCACGGTCGTTACTAGCACTTGACTGCAAGGAGCAAAGTTCAAGGTCATTATTGCATAGTATTTAAACTGATCTAAAGAAAATTCCAATCCAGATTTTTAGATTCTCGTAATCAAAACATGTATCTGTATCCTATTTAAATTTTGTTCACATGGAGGCACGCCAGGTTTTGTTTACACATACGTGCAAGTGCAGCATACATACAAGTTACGAGAATACAAGGACTTTGTACGCTTTGCTTTCGTTCAAGTGAGTGCCTTTTGCTTGTGCAGGTTTGACACAATAACGCCATCAATTTTCCAGAATGGTGCCATCAAGTTACCAAATAAGCATTTTTCAATATGGCGTAATCAAGTTACTATATATATATATGCCGAGTTTCCTAGAATCCAAAATATTATAAAAATGTCATAAATCATTTACAAAATTCTCGTACGTTACAGTTAACTGATTACAAAATCACTATGATTCTCATAACCGGTGCCTGATTATTATGCCACAGCCTCTAGTAAATTTACTGTGAATTTACAGTTAGTACTAGGCATGCATTGTGTAGTAATTCATATACAAGGTACATATAATGCAGTAAATTATTTATAGAAATAATGTAAAATAGAAAAATGGCATATAAGGGGCATAGACTAGTAAAAATTATCAACAAAATTCTCGTAAGTCAAAACTGTCGGAATTTCATGGCATACCTTCTAGTAAATGGTATAATCCCATTGTAGTAAATCAATATATACTCCATGTTGCGTATACATGCAGGGATTCTACGTGATGTAGTAAATTACTAAAATTCTAGTAAATGTATGTACATGCACGAAAGCTTCAGTTTGCTTGCATTCTAGTAACCTGCATGCACGTGCACGTGTAGACAAAACCAGAGTTCGTGTATTTTGGTACTGAGCATGTATGCGTGCATGCCACACACTAATATTGTATACTGCGTGATCCCGGCAGCAATATGGCACACGGTTAATTACCGCTAGCTGCACGGCAGCACTAATGGCAGCAGCACCCATTTGCTTCTCCGTAAAAGCAGCTATGTCATCAATACGTACAGAGCCGAGACGCGGAATCCAGTGGGAGGTTTGATCTGATAACGTGGCTACAGAATAGCCTATTCTGTAGCCAGTCATAAAGTACACATTACCTATATATATATATATATTTATATATATCGCCTTGCCTCATCCACATGCATATATGTTTAATTGTTGGGAAATAAAAATCATTGTTAACATCTACTGTACTTTTTCAGAATCTACCATGTTGGTCGCACACACACGTCGGTCACAGGCTCGCAGCTCACCGTTCCTGACATCCTTGTTACTACTCCAGGATGCGGCAAATGCTACAATGTGGAGGGAGATGCCGCACCCAGTTTTCAGTTCTGAATTCGTCGGCTGTGCACCGGCACACGCTGATCAGCAGCAACCGGCGGCAGGTCAGTCCAACTATTTGAAGGCCCCCTCCGGTACGTGCGTGTCTCATCATGGGCGACGCGAACCACTTGCAGCCAGAACAGCGCACCTGACCTTTACTCGTTGATTGATGCAGACCGCTAACAGCTTCGTGACACTACTAGGTACTAGGGAAAGAGGTTTTCGTTCTAGAGTAAAAATAACATTAGTACCGGTTATTTTGCCCACCGGTACTAATGTTAACCAGAACCGGTACTAATGTCCCGTGCCAAAAAGAGGAGGGGTGGAGCCATCCCGTGGCAAACATTAGTACCGGCCCGTATTGAGCACCGGTACTAATGTCCCACATTAGTACCGGTGCTGAATATGGGCTGACGAGGGTCTGGATTAGTGCTCCCTAAGCAACGAGATAATTATCTCGAAGATGGAGTCCTCTGACACCCTTAACAATGTGAAGGCTAAGATCCAGGACAGGGAGGGATGCAGATCTTCGTCAAGACCCTCACTGACAAGACTTCCCCACCTCCGAGTATCTTCCGCCTCGCACGAGTTCGCCTCGGCTCCGAGTACCCTCCGCTTCGCACACTCTCCGCCTCGCACGAGTTCGCCTCGGCTCCGAGTACCCTCCGCCTCGCACGAGTACTCTGCGTCTCCGAGTATGCGTCGCCCCGCCTCTGACTACTCGTTCGCACGAGTAATCTCCGTCTCCGACTAAGGCGGAGCCCCCACGGAGGAGCCGGAGCCTAGG
This sequence comes from Cenchrus fungigraminus, assembly GCA_036936925.1. Lineage (NCBI taxonomy): Eukaryota > Viridiplantae > Streptophyta > Magnoliopsida > Poales > Poaceae > Cenchrus > Cenchrus fungigraminus. The sequence goes on from CM072777.1 coordinate 125,648,191, forward strand.
GTAGGGGCCCCACACGAACGTGGCGCCGCCCCAGCCCCCCAAGCTTCTCCACGACGACACGCGTGACGCCGTTTGCCACGCCATGCAAAGACCACAGTTGGCGCAACGGGAGGACGGCAGGGTCTGGCAGGGGCTGTAATGGCGCACAGTACACCCCCACGACCTCCGACATGCCGTCACATCCAACGCCAACTGCACGCCACCCCGTCAGAACAGGCACTCGATTACCATCTACCAGCTCTTAGGCCATAACGTGACCGGCCTAAAACGTACTCAAGAGGGCTGAGTCACCGTGTGAACTACTCGGAGGAGATGCCAAGTGCCCGGGACGAACAGCAGGCAGCAGCCCACGCGGCAGCCTCCGACGACACCACAGCTCAGCGCCCTCCCACTACGCCTGACGGACATCAATGACGGAAAAGACTTCACAACGCCATAGTACTGTAGCTTGTTTTCGTTTTCCTTCTTTGCCCCTCGCCCTTGTGACTATAAAAGGGGGAGGGGTGCAATGTATATCAAGAGGACCGATCACCGAGTCTGTAACCCCTACTACAGACACCCCCGGCATAGGAACACGAGTACTCAAAACTGGACGTAGGGTATTACTCTCCGGAGGCCCGAACCAGTATAAAACCCTTGTGTCTCCCGTGTCGACCATCTGGATCCGACACACGATTCGATACAAATCTACTGCCGGCGGTTGAGAACCCTGGCAGTTGGCGCGCTAGGTAGGGGCACATCGTGTGTCTCGCCGAACTTCACCAGCGATCCGGATGGAGGGCCGTGGGGTCTCGCTGACTCCCGGCACAACTGTGCACTTCGGCTCCCTCGGCTTCGTCTACATCAGACCGGCAGAGTCCGTCGCTGGGAGGACTTTCTCCCGGCCAGCGCGTCCCACCGCCTCGACGGCGGCGGCGGCGCGAGCAGCTTTCGTCTGTGGTTTCACGGACGAATCGATCATGGCCATGCTGGGGCCAAACCCGACGTAGGAGCGCTTCAGGCTCGCTGCTTTCCACCTCACCGACCTTGCCTTCCAAGCCAGTGGATCCGAGCCGCTGGCTTGGGGGGAGTTCGCGGAGCGGTACGAAGCTCTGTACCCCCGCGGACAGCCAAGCCTCCCGGACGACCCGGTGACGGCCTACGTGAACGAGCTCCGGGCTTCGTATGTTGCCCCAGGCTCCGTGGCCCCGCGGCGGGGGCCACCGGCACTACTCCCGGACTTCACGCGGGAGTGCAACGTCTTGGAGGCCCACACCGCCACCAGCTCGACGGATGGCGAGGAGAATCCTCGTCACCGCAACGGAGATGCCAGGCGTTGGGCGCGCCTCGACGAGATCGCCGAGGCCTAGCGCCAGCTCGACGAAGAGCTGACAAACCTCCATCAGGAACTCGACGTGGAGGACGAGCCGCAACAAAGCCGCCGGCGTGAGCAGAACCGCGAGTAGGAGGCGGAACAACCGGCACCGCAGGCTCGCATACGGGCGCGGGACGTGAACCGGCGCATCAACGAGGATGTCCCCGTCGACGACGACGGCACGCCGCGCTTCAGGCGCGCGTTGCAAAATCTCGCAGCAGCAGCCATGCTCCTGCGTGGCTGTCCCGAGCCAGCAACGCCCAAAGAGAAAAGGGTTCGACAGCAGCTCAAGACCCTTATCGAGACGGTGGTTGCACAGCAGGCCGAGAGCTCGGCATCGCGCGCACGGGAAGCGCGGGGTGCGTCGTCCGTGCGACGTCAGGATCAATCCCCCTCAAGACACCGAGCCACTGGCGAACCGTCAGTCAGGTCACGACTGGGGCACAACCGCGACGCTCGCGACACGCTCGAGGCCCGTCGCCGGGCTGCGGGCGACGACGGCTACGACTACGGCTACGGCAGCAACGACGACGGCCGTGGCAAGCGCGACGAGCACCGCTCACGCTGGCGTCATAGCAAGAGGCGGGGAGGACGCTACAACAGGGACGACGACCGTGACCGTAGCTGGTCGCCCGACCCGAAGGGCCCGCGCGCGCGTTCGGTCGGAAGGTGCAAGATGCCAAGTTCCCCTCGTGTTTCCGAGCTCTGACAACAATACCAAGATACGACGGAGAGACCAACCCAAGCGTGTGGTTGGAAGACTACCGGCTCGCATGTCGCGCAGGCGGGGCGACAGATGACCTTTTCATCATCAAGAACCTGTCGCTCCACCTCGCAGATTCTGCGCGGACCTGGCTCGAGCACCTGCCGCGCGGCAGGATCAACAGCTGGAAAGACCTACGGGAGACCTTCATCGGCCACTTCCAGGGCACGTACGCCCGGCCCGGCAAGCAGTGGGAGCTGCGCAACTGCAAGCAACAGCCAGGGGAGAGCTTGCGCGACTACATCAGGCGCTTCTCAAGGCGCTGCACCGAGCTTCCCATCGCGACGGACAACGACGCCATCTCGGCGTTCCAAAACGGCACCACCTGCACCACCCTCATCCACTGTCTAGGGCGGAGGACCCCGAGGACAACTCGGGAGCTTCTGGATATCGCGACCAACCACGCCGACGGGCAGGAGGCGGTAGCTGCAACCTTGATTCCCCCACCGGGAAAGAGGAAGCAAGTCGTGGACGCCGGTGAGGGGCCCTCCATGCGGTCTAAGAAGAAGAAGAAGGGCGACAAGCGAGGCCGTGACGACAACACTATTGCGGCAATCGAGCGCAAGGCAACTCGCCCCAAGAACAATCAGAACGGCCTCCCACGGGGTTATTTTGAGAGGCTCTTGGAGGCGCCATGCACACATCACGAGACGCCTGTGAAGCACGCGCTCAAGGACTGCCGGTTGATGAAGAACTACGTCAACGGCATGCTCAAGCCCAAGACGGCGGATCCCCCGAAGAAGGATGCGCCACCCTTCCCTACGACGATGACGACGACAAGGAGGTGGTCTTCCCCCGAGAAGATGGTGCGGTCCACATGATCTTCGGTGGAGCACCGACGCGACCATCAAGGCGCAAAGAGAAGCTGATCCGGCGCGAGGTTTACAACACCGAGCCTGCGACTCCGGCGTACCTCAAGTGGTCGGACACCCCGATCACCTTCGACCAAACGGACCACCCCGACCACGTACCGCAACCAGGAAGCTACCCCCTCGTGGTGGCTCCACTGATCGGGACCAAGTGGGTCCACAAGATGCTGATGGATGGAGGGAGCGGGCTCAACGTCCTGTACATAACGACGCTCGATAGCATGGGCATCTCGCGGTCCTGACTGCGCCCATCGCCGACTGCTTTCCACGGGGTCATCCCCGGGAAAGATGCACTCCCGTTAGGGCAGATCGATCTGCCTGTCACATTCGGGACATCGCGGAACTTCCGCACAGAAACCCTCACCTTCGAAGTGGTGGGGTTCTCGAGGACGTACCACGCCATCCTCGGGAGGTCGGCCTACGCGAAGTTTATGGCCGTGCCCAACTACACGTATCTCAAGCTGAAGATCCCCGGTCCGAAGGGGGTCATCACAGAGGGGACTACGTTCCAGTACGCATACGAATGCGATACTGAGTGCTTTCAATTCGCTGAAACACTCATCCGGTCCGAGAAGCTCCACGCCGAGCCTCCCTCCGAGGACCAAGATATCCCCGAGTCGTCTAAGCGAGCGGCCTGCTCTTTCGAGCCTGCCAAGGATGTCAAGGATGTGGCTGTCACCGATGATGGCAGCACGCTCCGTATCGGGACGACGCTCGATCCTAAATAGGAAAGCGCGCTCGTCGACTTCCTCAAAGCGAACCTCGACGTGTTCGTATGGAAACCCTCCAACATGAAGGGAATCCCAAGAGAAGTTGCCGAGCACAAACTCAACATCAAGCCGGGATCGAAACCGGTCAAGCAGCGCCGGCACTTGACCTTTACGTGCGTGTCTCATCATGGGCGACGCGAACCACTTGCAGCCAGAACAGCGCACCTGACCTTTACTCGTTGATTGATGCAGACCGCTAACAGCTTCGTGACACTACTAGGGAAAGAGGCTTTCGTCCTAGAGTAAAAATAACATTAGTACCGGTTATTTTGCCCACCGGTACTAATGTTAACCAGAACCGGTACTAATGTCCCGTGCCAAAAAGAGGAGGGGTGGAGCCATCCCGTGGCAAACATTAGTACCGGCCCGTATTAAGCACCGGTACTAATGTCCCACATTAGTACCGGTGCTGAATATGGGCTGACGAGGGCCTGGATTAGGGCTCCCTAAGCAACGAGATAATTATCTCGAAGATGGAGTCCTCTGACACCCTTAACAATGTGAAGGCTAAGATCCAGGACAGGGAGGGATGCAGATCTTCGTCAAGACCCTCATTGACAAGACTTCCCCACCTCCGAGTATCTTCCGCCTTGCACGAGTTCGCCTCGGCTCCGAGTACCCTCCACTTCGCACACTCTCCGCCTCGCACGAGTTCGCCTCGGCTCCGAGTACCCTCCGCCTCGCACGAGTACTCTGCGTCTCCGAGTATGCGTCGCCCCGCCTCTGACTACTCGTTCGCACGAGTAATCTCCGTCTCCGACTAAGGCGGAGCTCCCACGGAGGAGCCGGAGCCTAGGGCAGGGGCCCCACACGAACGTGGTGCCGCCCCAGCCCCCCAAGCTTCTCCACGACGACACGCGTGATGCCGTTTTCCACGCCATGCAAAGACCACAGCTGGCGCAACGGGAGGACGGCAGGGTCTGGCAGGGGCTGTAATGGCGCACAGTACACCCCCACGACCTCCGACATGCCGTCACATCCAACGCCAGCTGCAGGCCACCCCGTCAGAACAGGCACTCGATTACCATCTACCAGCTCTTAGGCCATAACGTGGCAGGCCTAAAATTTACTCAAGAGGGCTGAGTCACCGTGTGAACTACTCGGAGGAGATGCCAAGTGCCCGGGACGAACAGTAGGCAGCAGCCCACGCGGCGGCCTCCGACGACACCACAGCTCAGCGCCCTCCCACTACGCCTGACGGACATCAATGACGGAAAAGACTTCACAACGCCATAGCACTGTAGCTTGTTTTCATTTTCCTTCTTTGCCCCTCGCCCTTGTGACTATAAAAGGGGGAGGGGTGCAATGTATATCAAGAGGACCGATCACCGAGTCTGTAACCCCTACTACAGACACCCCCGGCATAGGAACACGAGTACTCGGAACTGGACGTAGGGTATTACTCTCCGGAGGCCCGAACCAGTATAAAACCCTTGTGTCTCCCGTGTCGACCATCGGGATCCGACACACGATTCGATACAAATCTACTGCCGGCGGTTGAGAACCCCGGCAGTTGGCGCGCCAGGTACGGGCACATCGTGTGTCTCGCCGAACTTCACCAACGATCCGGATGGAGGGCCGTGGGGTCTCGCTGACTCCCGGCACAACCGTGCACTTCGGCTCCCTCGGCTTCGTCTACATCGGACCGGCGGAGTCCGTCGCTGGGAGGACTTTCTCCTGGCCCGCGCGTCCCACCGCCTCGACGGCGGCGGCGGCGCGAGCAGCTTTCGTCTGTGGTTTCACGGACGAATCGATCATGGCCATGCTGGGGCCAAACCCGACGTAGGAGCGCTTCAGGCTCGCTGCTTTCCACCGCACCGACCTTGCCTTCCAAGCCAGTGGATCCGAGCCGCTGGCTTGGGGGGAGTTCGCGGAGCGGTACGAAGCTCTGTACCCCCGCGGACAGCCAAGCCTCCCGGACGACCCGGTGATGGCCTACGTGAACGAGCTCCGGGCTTCGTATGTTGCCCCAGGCTCCGTGGCCCCGCGGCGGGGGCCACCGGCACTACTCCCAGACTTCACGCGGGAGTGCAACGTCTTGGAGGCCCACACCGCCACCAGCTCAACGGATGGCGAGGAGAATCCTCGTCACCGCAACGGAGATGCCAGGCGTTGGGCGCGCCTCGACGAGATCGCCGAGGCCTAGCGCCAGCTCGACGAAGAGCTGACGAACCTCCATCAGGAACTCGGCGTGGAGGACGAGCCCCAACAAAGCCGCCGGCGTGAGCAGAACCGCGAGTAGGAGGCGGAACAACCGGCACCGCAGGCTCGCATACGGGCGCGGGACGTGAACCGGCGCATCAACGAGGATGTCCCCGTCGACGACGACGGCACGCCGCGCTTCAGGCGCGCGTTGCAAAATCTCGCAGCAGCAGCCATGCTCCTGCGTGGCTGTCCCGAGCCAGCAACGCCCAAAGAGAAAAGGGTTCGACAAAAGCTCAAGACCCTTATCGAGACGGCGGCTGCACAGCAGGCCGAGAGCTCGGCATCGCGCGCACGGGAAGCGCGGGGTGCGCCGTCCGTGCGACGTCAGGATCAATCCCCCTCAAGACACCGAGCCACTGGCGAACCGTCAGTCAAGTCACGATTGGGGCACAACCGCGACGCTCGCGACACGCTCGAGGCCCGTCGCCGGGCTGCGGGCGACGACGGCTACGACTACGGCTACGACAGCAACGACGACGGCCGTGGCAAGCGCGATGAGCACCGCTTACGCCGGCGTCATAGCCAGAGGCGGGGAGGACGCTACAACAGCGACGACGACCGTGACCGTAGCTGGTCGCCCGACCCGAAGGGCCCGTGCGCGCGTTCGGTCGGAAGGTGCAAGACGCCAAGTTCCCCTCGTGTTTCCGAGCTCCGACAGCAATACCAAGATACGACGGAGAGACCAACCCAAGCGTGTGGTTGGAAGACTACCGGCTCGCATGTCGCGCAGGCGGGGCGACAGACGACCTGTTCATCATCAAGAACCTGTCGCTCCACCTCGCAGATTCTGCGCGGACCTGGCTCGAGCACCTGCCGCGCGGCAGGATCAACAGCTGGAAAGACCTACGGGAGACCTTCATCGGTAACTTCCAGGGCACGTACGTGTGACAACCCGCCCAGGAAAATACCGTACTATCGCCTAAACCAATCCACTTTGGTCATTAAGCAATAATAAAGTATCATCCTGTCGTTAGTTGCCGGGTTAACGCCCGGTAAATCACTTACAAAGCAACAAGGATCGACATATATGCATTAAAACTCACACGAAGGCGAGTCCAGAGAACAACATAAGATTAACATCCAAATTTACCCCGAAGGGCTTAATTATTACAAACCGGAGTTTTTGACATGATAACAAAGTTCAGAGTTTTGAAAACAGCGGAAATAAACTAACGGCACGAGGAAACATCACGGGAGGCCTGCCATGATGCCTTCATTCATCGTCTTCCACCCACTCCAGCTCCCAGCCGGGCGGGATCTCTCCAGGCCACACATCAGCAAAGGCATTACCTGAAGCAACAGATTATAGCAAGGCTGAGTATACTAATACTCAGCAAGACTTACCCGTCGGTGACAACTACATCACCAACTCTAGACATGAAAGGCTTTTTGGCCAATAGGGTTTCTTTTGCTGAAAAGCAACAAAGAGTATGTCCTTACTTTCAATATTTTAGCACAAGTTCTAGTTGATTATTCCTTTCTAAATTAGCAAGCTAGTGCAAGCATAAGTTGTGCAAATAATTAATCAAGCATAATATTCATCAACTTCCATCATTAGGGATCTCATGGCCAGTGGAGTAAGTAGTCTCAGATAACGGTGAGAGGCCGACAATCGATTGATTTAAACCTTGCAAGGTAGACCTAAACACACGGTAGGGTGCCCCCGCGAGGACAACCACCAGGCGGTTCCCAAAAGTCCTCGGTTCGGGATAAAAGGTGACAGTCTTCGGTACAGGCTATCTGGTATACCCCGCAAGGCACCCAGCATCACATATGCACCACCGGTAGCTAGCCGGGGGACACATCCCAAGATTAGTCACAGTAAAATCCCTTACCGTCTCGTTAAGGTACTAGGCTTACCGTACCCATTTCCGACAAGTGCTTAGTACGTTCAAACACTTAACCCACGAAAGCCATTGGACCGGAGCCCACATCCCATGCTCTTACCACATGAGCAATCCATTTAAGGAGATCTTATGATTCCAACATAAGAACCTATTCTCGCGAGTGACAAGCATCACTCGACTTGTAACGGTCCTATAGCATAGCAGCTACCGACCTATCATACTAGTAAGAACATAGGTACCTAGGGATCATGCATCTAGGGTTTCATTTCAAGTCCTGAACGTAAATGCACAATCATCCATAGATAGTTGCATAAAGTTTCAAAAACACTTGGTTAATGCACGGGGGCTTGCCTTCGTCAGTAGGGTTAGCCTGAGGGTCCTCGGTGTCGTCGATCACCTCCACGTACTGCAGCTCCGCGTCAGCTCCTCCTTCCTTGGCTTCCGGCACGAGCGCGTAGTTACCGTCAGGAAGCTCTACACGGAATGCAATGCAGGGTTCAGGTGGAGTGATGGATTAATTATTTCCCCAACTCTTGTTGGCCACATTCACCTTAACAAACAATTAATGATTAACTCTTTTTCATTAAGGTTATTATGGACAAGAGTTTAATCATTGCCCAACAATTAACTAGTGTTCATTTTCATGATTGTTATTTCATGTGAGATTTACTATTCAAACTTTCAATAGCAAAGGTGTGCACATAAATGTAAATATTTCCATTTAAATGTTTAAAACAGCAAGGGTGAATTTAAAGGTTCCAAAGTAAGCCATGCATCCATTTACAAGGGTCACAAGGTCAAAAGGTCACACTGAATTAGAGCAAAAAGGTGTCAAACTGAATTTGAATTTTCATTCAAAATCTACAAGTCAAAACTATGGTCATGCTTTGTAGAAGTTGCAAATCTACTCTCACTGAGACCAACAAAATTGGGTTTGCATTTTTCTGAATGTTCTGTGAATTTCTAGGCTATTTCTAAGGCACTGGACTGACTTGCAAGGAAACTAAGAATCTTTCTATCGCAACCGGGTCCCTGGGTTCACAACCATGCCCTTGCGAATTACAACCGTGCCCTTGCCGGCGGAGGGAATCTCGCCGGCGGCGAACGGCGGCCGGACTTGGCAAACAAATGGCACTAGGGTGCGATTTGGCTCACCACGAGGCGATTGGTGGTGGTGGCGTGGCCGGGGATGGCTCCGGCGAGCGGCGGCGGCGCGCCCGCTGCGGCTCGGGTTTCGGTGAGTGGCGGCGCAATGTGGGCGAACACGCGGCCGTGGGAGCTTCACTGGTGTCTAGGGAGGAGGTTGAGATGGTCGGCCGGCGACGGAAGCGAGCGGATGGGGAAGCTCGCCTGCGGCGGCGGCAATGGCGGGCGGCGGACGGTGGCTCACGCACGGGCGGCGAGGAGGGGGCTATTTATAGCCGGGCGTGCGTGCGCAGGATCGGGATCGCTTCGTGGTTAAGCGTCCCGGCGCGTTTAAAGCGCGGTACGGCGGCGGCATCGGCGTGCGTGCGCGGCGGGCGGGGACGACGCCGCGGCGAGCGCGTACACGCCGCATGGCGTGCGATTCCTCGGGCCGAGGCCGCGACTTGGAGCGCGCGCATGAAGCGGACGTCAGCCGCGCTCACGCACTGACTCCCAGACGGCCGTGGTACGGCCGGCGCACGGCGGCGGCGCGGCGGCGACGCGTGGACGCGCGCGCGCGCGCGTGACGTCGCGCCGAGCGCGTCTCCGGCCCGGTCCAGTGCATGTACCCCTGTTTGCGTGCACGGTTCTCAAGAATTTGCATATAAACTTCAAAACCTGTAGATAGGAAAGTTGTAAATGGGTGATTCCTCTAGAAGTTGGCTGAAACCGATTTTGAATTGGACTCAAATCGAAGGAGAAATTCAAATGCCAATTTGGAGGATTTTCATGTCTCGGTGAATAGGGATCCTGAGCTTACTTGGCAATTTAGCACCTTTTCCACTCAAAACTAGCAATGCCACTCAACATGAAAGTTGTGTCTCATGAAAAACTGGACAACTTTTATATTGGGAGATTTTGAAGTGTTTAGGTGAATTTTGGAGAACGTGGCCAAAGTTCCAGGATCACATAAAGACATCAAAGGGTTTGTCCCCCTTAGCTAGGGTTTTGACCATGGGAAGTGCATTAGACTTGTTTAAGATGCTAATAGGTGAGTGTCGGTGAGATTTGCAAGGTGATGACCCAGGTTGACCATGATTTGACCCCGGTCAACAGGTTTGACCGACAATTAGGGTTAATTAAAAACCTGGGGCGTCACAGCCTACCCCCCTTAAACGGAATCTCGTCTCGAGATTTGATTCAGAAAAACAAGGTAAGTAGTAGAAACTCACGGTTTCGAGATTGCAGAAAACTCGGGTACTTGGTGTTGAGATACTCTTCCGTCTCCCAAGTTGCTTCTTCCTCCGTATGATGACTCCATTGTATCTTGTACATCCTTACGGTTTGTCTTCGGGTCTTCCTCTCCTTTTTGTCCAACGCCCTCATGGGATGCTCGATGAGCGAGAAATCCGGCTCAATCCAAGCATTTGCTTCTGTGATTACTTCGGTTTCAGGCACAGGCACGCCTTTCTTCAGTTGGGTCACATGAAATACATTGTGAAGTGCGGAGAACCACTCCGGAAGTCGGATGCGATAAGCTACTGGCCCACATACTTCAATGATTTCATAAGGTCCGATATAGCGCGGGGCTAACTTTCCCTTAACACCGAACCTTTGCACACCCTTGGTTGGCGAAACCTTTAGGTATACATAATTACCAACTTCAAATTGTCGGGGTGCCGTTCTCTATCGTGATAGCTCTTTTGCCTCATCTATGCTAACTTCAAGTTCTCCCGTATCACTTGCACTTTCTCTTCGGCGTCTTTGACTAAGTCCGGACCCAAGAGTGTCCTTTCTCCGGCTTCTGACCAGTTCAAAGGAGTACGACATCTCCGTCCATAAAGAGCATCGAACGGTACCATCTTCAAACTAGCTTGGTAGCTATTATTATAAGAGAACTCTGCCAAGGACAAACACTTGTCCCAACTTTTATCAAAATGCAGGATGCTTGCCCGTAGCATGTCTTCCAAAATTTGATTTACCCTTTCCGTCTGACCATCGGTCTGTGGGTGATAGCTGGAACTACGGATCAACTTGGTTCCTAGGCATTCATGCAATTGCTTACAGAAATGAGCTACAAATTGAGTCCCTCTATCCGAGATTATGGTCTTCGGAACTCCATGCAAACGGACTATTTGATCCATATACAACTCTGCATATTGCTGCACTGAATAAGTAGTATGTACTGCAATGAAATGGGCAGTCTTCGTGAGTCTGTCCACGATAACCCAAATAGAATCCTTCTTTCTAGCAGTCAGGGGTAAACCCACAATGAAGTCCATACTTATGTCATCCCATTTCCACATAGGTATCGACAGGGGTTGGAGTACACCTGCCGATTTCAAATGGCTTGCTTTCATTCTGTGGCAAGTATCACACTCTGACACATATTTTGCTATATCGACTTTCATATTGTACCACCAGAAATTTTCCTTCAGATCTTGATACATTTTGGTGCTTCCGGGATGAATAGAGAATTTGGAAAGATGAGCTTCATCAAAGATGGTTTTCTGAATTTCTTGGTCAATGGGAACCACAAGACGTTTCCCAAACCATACCACATCGTTTGCATCCCTCCGGAAACAGGTATACTTGGGATCTCCTTCTGCTAACTTCTGTTTGATAAGCTGTATGCCCTCGTCATTGCGTTGAGCAGTGACAATTCTATCATAAAGATTGGATTCGGCAGCTAGGACATATAGATTTCCTTGCTCTACCACTTCCAAGTTAAGCTTCCTCATGTCTTCACATAAGGTGTCACTATACGGCTCCACTTCTAGATGGTTGCAGTGAACTTTGTGGCTAAGAGCATCCGCAACAACATTGGCTTTCCCGGGGTGATAGTGCACTTCTAGATCATAATCTTTAATCAACTCAAGCCATCTCCTTTGTCTCATGTTGAGATCCGATTGAGTGAAGATATATTTGAGACTCTTGTGATCGGTGAAGATATTGCAACGATTGCCCATCAGATAGTGCCTCCAAATCTTAAGAGCATGAACAACCGCTGCTAGCTCTAGATCATGGGTGGGATAATTGATCTCATGGGGTCGAAGTGCCCGTGAGGCATAGGCAATGACTCGGCCCTCTTGCATGAGAACACAACCGAGACCAGTGCCTGACGCGTCACAGAAAACTTCAAAAGGTTTGGAATTATCCGGTTGCACTAGCACTGGGCCTGAAGTTAAGTGTTGTCTCAGCATGTGGAAGGCTTTCTCACATGCTTCACTCCATACAAATTTCACTCCCTTCTTGAGCAGTTCAGTCATAGGTTTAGCGATCCTGGAGAAGTCCGGAATGAATCGGCGGTAATAACCCGCCAAACCTAGAAAACTGCGGATTTGGTGTACGGACTTGGGTGGTTTCCAATCCATCACCTCTTGTACTTTGCTAGGATCTACGGATATGCCATCTTTGGAAATAGTGTGCCCCAAGAATTTCACACTATCCAACCAGAATTCGCATTTGGAGAATTTAGCATAGAGCTTATGATCTCTCAAACGCTGTAGGACAATTCGAAGATGTTTGGCATGTTCTTTCTCATTTTTGGAATAGATTAGAATATCATCGATGAAGACCACTACGAATTTGTCAAGCTCCGTCATGAATACGGAGTTCATGAGATACATGAAGTAGGCTGGGGCATTTGTGAGACCGAAGGACATCACCAAGAACTCGTAGAGACCATAACGAGTGGAGAAAGCAGTTTTGGGAATGTCACAAGGTCGAATTTTGATTTGATGATAACCAGAACGAAGATCGATCTTGGAGAAAACTTTGGCTCCAGCCAACTGATCAAAAAGAACATCAATGCGGGGAAGAGGATATTTGTTTTCGATGGTCACCGCATTGAGCGGTCTGTAGTCAACACATAGCCTCAAACTACCATCTTTCTTTTTGACAAAGAGTGCGGGACAACCCCAAGGAGAATAACTTGGGCGAATGTAGCCCTTATCTAACAATTCCTGGAGTTGGTTTTTCAGTTCAGCTAATTCCTTGGGAGGCATACGATAAGGTCGTTTAGAAATGGGCGCAGTGCCCGGTTGGAGTTCCATCACAAACTCGACATCCCTGTCTGGTGGCATGCCAGGCAACTCATCGGGAAAGACATCAGGATATTCACAAACTACTGGAATTTCTTCAAGATGAGAGATAATGGTCACATAGGCACAAGGGTCTGCACCGTCCTTAAAAGGTAAGTACAATGTGGTGTGCCCGACTGTAGGTGAATTGATTGCTACAACTCTACCTGCGATATCTAGAACCACCTTATGTCGGGTCATCCAATCCATACCCAAGATAACATCCATACCCTCTAAGCCTATGACAATGAGGTTTGATTGAACCGTCTTACTTCCCAACCTTAATTGTACTCCACGGATTAAGGTACTAGAAGAGATTTGCCCACCCGGAGTGACAATTTTATAAGCCGAATTGATGTGAGAACCCATCAAACCCAATTTGCCTACTAGCTTTTCACTTATGAAACTGTGGGTAGCTCCAGAATCGAACAAAATCTTAACAGGGGTGTCATCGATAGAGAATGTACCCGTAAGCACTGGAGCTCCCTCTGGGATGTCACTCATGGTGGTAAAGTTCAGCTTGCCTTGGCGGACTTGCACCGTTGGCTTCTTAGCCGGATTGGCCGGCTTGGCCCCTGAACCTTGATTCTGCTGGTTGGGCTTGTTCTGCTTAGGTTTGGGGCAATCACTTATGTAGTGCCCCGGCTGTCCACAATTGTAACAACGGCATTCACCGATGTTGCGTGGGGGTGCGTTGGGCTTGGAAGCTTGCTGCTGGGTGTTGCGGAACTGGAAGTTCCCTGAAGGCTTGCTCTGTGATGGCTTCATCGTCCAGCGTCCAGTTGAAGATTGCTAGGATGAGTTAGGAACATTCTTCTTCACAAAGCGAAACTTTTTGTTAGTCCCACTGCCCGAAGCAAAACCAGCCTGCCTCTTCTTGTCTCTCTGGGCCTTCTTCATAGCATCCTCTTGGGATATAGCCTTGTTTACGAGCTCATGGAAGTTGTTGGGCTCGATCAAGTTCAGCCGTTCGTACAACTCACCATCCAGACCATCACGGAACCTTTCCATCTTCTTTGCATCGGTATCCACGTGATGTCCACCATACTAGCAAAGGCTATTGAATTTCTGTGCATAATGATACACAGTGTCCGATCCCTGCCTGAGGGCCAGTAACTCCGTCATCTTCCTATCCATTAATCCCTTAGGAATGTGATGGCTCTTGAAAGCTTGCTTGAATTCATCCCAAGTGACAGCATGCCCCTACTGCATGGTCTTGAAATGATCCCACCACATCAAGGCTTCACCTCGCAGTTGCAGAGCTGCGAAGTTGGCTTTGTTTTCCTCGGAGCAAGGCAATACAAAGGCAGAGAATTTTGCCTCGATGGCCTTGATAAACGCCTCAGCTTCAAGGGGGTCTTCCGCCTTGGAAAAGGTCGGGGGCTTCATCCTGATGAACTGAGGGTAGGTGGTGACCTGATTTGGCCCCTCATGATTTGCCACATGTGGCGGCCTTTGGTTCAGCTGCTGGGCGATTTGTTGCTGCGTCTGTAGGATCTGGCGCAGCACCTCGGTCTGAGTGGCCATGAATGCCTCCGCCGGCGTCATGGGCGGTGGCGGTGGTAGTTCACCACTGCCCGACGTTCCAAAACCGTTGGGGGAGCTGCGTGTTGGTCCCACCATCTGAAATGCGAGCCTTTGTTAGACACATAGCCATAATCTTGCTTAGAAAGAAATGACAAGTGTAAAACATGCATGACAAAAGCTCATTCGCGCATTCATTCGACATTTGCAGCAACACAGTCATAAGAGTACTTCACATCCAACAGCCTAGTCACCGAGATATTTTCCAAAATTGGTTAGTAGATGTCAATTTTCATACTCCCCAAAGTTGGCATTCCACATTGCGGCGAACTACAACTTCGCATGCCCGAAGAATGCAATTGCGGAAAGCTACCTAGCTGTCCTGGCAGCCGGCCGACACTCACCGAAAATTTCGTAGCTCCCTCTACTCTTATGCAAAGATGCTGAATTTTGGTGTGCGCGGTCATTGCAACACTCCGCACAACTTTGGTATTCAACGCATGCTAAGATTCCGACGTTCAATTGTTCGAAAACTCCCTTTCTTAAGCTGTTTGGACAGCAGCCCGGATTGGATTAAAACTTGCATAACTTCCAATAAGAAAGTGCACGATTGCTGAGATTTTGAGAACACGATCGTCACAAAAATTCCCAACAAGCTTGGTATACAACACCGAACTCGATTCTGAGCACAACTTGCTTAAGCATTTCCTTACAACAAACATTACGGATAAAGTGTTCACAGAATATTACAAAGGTTCCAAGGTTTGAAAATACCACATTACAACCTGGGTTACACTGCAGTCATGCTGCACAAAAGCATACTCCTATGCTCACCTACCACAAACCAACCAAAAGGCTACACACAGGAGTATGACCCATCTTATTACAACACTACGGCAACCTAGTTGCCGACCGAAGCACCACTGCCAGCAGGGGAAGCCGGTGGGGTCGGTAGTGGTGGTCCAACCTGACTCGCCTGGTCAAGACCAGACTGACCCTGCTGCTCCTCCGGAGGTGCCTCCACCGGAGGTGGTGGCTGCAGAGCCACAATGGCCTGCAGAGCTGCTACCTGTACCTCAGCCTCCTCTACCTACTGCTGCATCTCGATGATGTTCTGTAACAGTGTCAACCTCTCGATCTCTCGAGCGTCCACGTCCTCCTCAAGGGTAGTGACCTCTGCCTCCAGGTCTAAGATTCTCTGCAGGCGGTCACCTCTCTCTAACTCCAACTGGAACCTCCTGGCACGCAGTCGGTCGTTCTCCTGCTGAGTCTGGGCGAGAGTGAAGCTCAGCTGCTGGTACGCTGCTGAAAGATTGTGCCAGGCCAGCCGAGCCGACTCCAGTCGCTGGCTGATCATCAGCTGGGTGGTGTTACGCAGGCCCTGGAGTGTGAACACAGCGTCCAGGCAACGCGTTAGCGTCTGTGTGACGTCCAGCGGGACTGCGAGCATCAGTAACTCCTGAAGGTGGTCCACACGGTCCCTCCATGCCGGATCGTGCGGGTTCACCGCCGGAAACAGTCCGAATGGTGATAGTGCTACCACCGTCGGGTTATGGTCGCAGAAACCCGTCAATACCCAGAGGGCAGCCGACTCGAAGGACTCCTACAGACGAAAACCCCAGTACACAGAGCTCAAGTCGAACCAGTCGGGGTGGTCCGGGTGAGGTGGTACAGCGACGGTCACTCTGCAACGAGGCACGCCCAGGTGCTCTAACTCGAGTGCCTCGTAGACGGGCGGAATGGTGTAGCCGACAGCGCTGAGTGCCTCCCACGCAAGGCGTGGAAAACCCTTCCAGTGCAGTCCGTCGGTATGGACCGAACCGTCAGCGCCGTACTTGAGAAACATGGGGGCAGCCATCTGTACAAAAATGTAACGCATGTTAGAACTCAAAAGAGAGCAACATGTCAAATGGTGCAAATTCTGGCAGCTGTGAATAAAAATTCATAACTAAAAATCCAGAACCCCAAAAATTCTCAAATTTTACAGGCTACTCCGTAAGGTTTTTATACACACTTTTGGTATTCAAAGGTTGAGCTAGATCATTTAGGAACAAGGTCGAAAGTTGCAAGGTTTCAGGTTCTGCCTTCCTGAAAAACAGAATGACCTGAGTTCACTAAAAAGGGTACAACTCAAGATTTACAAACGCTATGACCATGAACTTTTGCGAGCAAAAACTAGCTTAGATATGGAGCGACTTTGGTATAGGTCAACTAGTCTAAACATTTTTAGAATCTGGTGCAAAAATTCAAGCTAGCAGCAATACAGATTTTTGGACAGCACAACACCTATGCATGTGAGGTAATCTAGTTCACATAAACCACACACTAGCAAAACTTTCTTAGAGAGCATATAAGTTCTGTTTTGGGTCCATTTTAATTGTTTCGACTTTTAGTATGTATGCAAGACGTCCTATTCGACCTCACACGGCAATCCAGCCAAAAATCGAAGTCAGTGCCGGTGGCAAGGCTTTTATTCGTCTCTCCCTATAATAACTAGTCGAAAGCTACACGGTACTCACTTAGCGTCTAACGAAGCGCTGTTATGTACCTGCAGAAAAGAACCTTCCGTGCCAGCACGTCACAGAAGCATCCACATACAGTACCGTTCACTTATAGAAACGGTATCCATGCGTCAAGCCGCTGCATGGACAGCGTCCAACCTCAGATACGCTCCTTTTGGAATGAAGCGGATCCTTGCCTCGCATATACAAAATGCGGAACGTCCACGTATGGCAAAACGTGGCGAGACACAGACGCGACGGTGGGTTCCCTTTGGAATAGGTCCCATCCATCCCTCGCATGACTTCCATGCGGTACCACCACGTATAGCAAAACGTGATGAGACGCAGACGCGACGTGGGTGCCCATTTGAATAGGTCCCATCCATCCCTCACAGGACTTTCCTGTGGTACCACCACGTATAGCAAAACGTGATGAACTAGTATGGTTGTGCAGAAAGTAAGTTCTGACAGAAAGTAAATGTGCTGGGAGTTAGCAAAATAAACCATAGATTAATAAGCCACCTGAAAGAACCCAAAATTCCCTCTAGGGCCTCTCGGTATAGTTTATCCTTAACGGACCAACGTGTTTTGCAAATCCAAACAATCTTGGCAAATTTTATTCAAAAACCAGTGATTAAGGTTATTGATTAGTCTCTGGTGCATATAATTGCTCTGATGCCAGCTGTGACAACCCGCCCAGGAAAATATCGTACTATCACCTAAACCAATCCACTTTGGTCATTAAGCAATAATAAAGTATCATCCTGTCGTTAGTTGCCGGGTTAACGCCCGGTAAATCACTTACAAAGCAACAAGGATCGACATATATGCATTAAAACTCACGCGAAGGCGAGTCCAGAGAACAACATAAGATTAACATCCAAATTTACCCCGAAGGGCTTAATTATTACAAACCGGAGTTTTTGACATGATAACGAAGTTCAGAGTTTTGAAAACAGCGGAAATAAACTAACGGCACGAGGAAACATCACGGGAGGCCTGCCATGATGCCTTCATTCATCATCTTCCACCCACTCCAGCTCCCAGCCGGGCGGGATCTCTCCAGGCCACACATCAGCAAAGGCATTACCTGAAGCAACAGATTATAGCAAGGCTGAGTATACTAATACTCAGCAAGACTTACCCGTCGGTGACAACTACATCACCAACTCTAGACATGAAAGGCTTTTTGGCCAATAGGGTTTCTTTTGCTGAAAAGCAACAAAGAGTATGTCCTTACTTTCAATATTTTAGCACAAGTTCTAGTTGATTATTCCTTTCTAAATTAGCAAGCTAGTGCAAGCATAAGTTGTGCAAACAATTAATCAAGCATAATATTCATCAACTTCCATCATTAGGGATCTCATGGCCAGTGGAGTAAGTAGTCTCAGATAACGGTGAGAGGCCGACAATCGATTGATTTAAACCTTGCAAGGTAGACCTAAACACACGGTAGGGTGCCCCCGCGAGGACAACCACCAGGCGGTTCCCAAAAGTCCTCGGTTCGGGATAAAAGGCGACAGCCTTCGGTACAGGCTATCTGGTATACCCCGCAAGGCACCCAGCATCGCATATGCACCACCGGTAGCTAGCCGGGGGACACATCCCAAGATTAGTCACAGTAAAATCCCTTACCGTCTCGTTAAGGTACTAGGCTTACCGTACCAATTTCCGACAAGTGCTTAGTACGTTCAAACACTTAACCCACGAAAGCCATTGGACCGGAGCCCACATCCCATGCTCTTACCACATGAGCAATCCATTTAAGGAGATCTTATGATTCCAACATAAGAACCTATTCTCGCGAGTGACAAGCATCACTCGACTTGTAACGGTCCTATAGCATAGCAGCTACCGACCTATCATACTAGTAAGAACATAGGTACCTAGGGATCATGCATCTAGGGTTTCATTTCAACTCCTGAACGTAAATGCACAATCATCCATAGATAGTTGCATAAAGTTTCAAAAACACTTGGTTAATGCACCGGGGCTTGCCTTCGTCAGCAGGGTTAGCCTGAGGGTCCTCGGTGTCGTCGATCACCTCCACGTACTGCAGCTCCGCGTCAGCTCCTCCTTCCTCGGCTTCCGGCACGAGCGCGTAGTTACCGTCAGGAAGCTCTACACGGAATGCAATGCAGGGTTCAGGTGGAGTGATGGATTAATTATTTCCCCAACTCTTGTTGGCCACATTCACCTTAACAAACAATTAATGATTAACTCTTTTTCATTAAGGTTATTATGGACAAGAGTTTAATCATTGCCCAACAATTAACTAGTGTTCATTTTCATGATTGTTATTTCATGTGAGATTTACTATTCAAACTTTCAATAGCAAAGGTGTGCACATAAATGTAAATATTTCCATTTAAATGTTTAAAACAGCAAATGTGAATTTAAAGGTTCCAAAGTAAGCCATGCATCCATTTACAAGGGTCAAAAGGTCACACTTTTGGAATTAACTCCCACTAGCAAGCTTATGCATCTAACTTGTAAATGCCAAACTTAAACATACAAACAAGGGTAGGAGCCCCTGCTGGTCTAAAGTTACTAAACATACCACTGGATCAAACTTGGCCATTAAAAGAACTATAAAACTTATATAAGCAAGATTACATTTCCTAGCCATGCAAATTAAAGGAAATGCATAATTAAATAAAAGTAAAGCTCCTGCATCCAACAACAAGCCTATAGCTACTCTGACTCTAAACAAGATCAGAACACCCATAGGTTCACCACAAACAAATTTGAATTATGAACTATGCATTTAAATGTAAATCTAAGCAATAAACAAGATTAAATATTTCTAACAGAGGTAAAATCATGATAAACTCAGGAAAGTTACTTCTAGGCATAACATGAACATTGCCACAAGTTGAGCACAAAAACCAATTCATATTTTGCTACAAAAATCAGTAAAGTAGAAATAGCATAAATACCAAGTAATTCATAATAAAAGATCTACTCAACAAATTTGTGCAATTTTTGGTCCAGAGTCTAATCATGACAAGTCTAGCAATATATCCAAAATTCAGCTCCATAGCCTTTCTAGATTTTGAATTATAGCAAAAAGGTGTCAAACTGAATTTGAATTTTCATTCAAAATATACAAGTCAAAACTATGGTCTTGATTTCTAGAAGTTGCAGATCTACTCTCACTGAGACCAACAAAATTGGGTTTGCATTTTTCTGAATTTTCTTTGAATTTCTAGGCTATTTCTAAGGCACTGGACTGACTTGCAAGGAAACTAAGAATCTTTCTATCGCAACCGGGTCCCTGGGTTCACAACCATGCCCTTGCGAATTACAACTGTGCCCTTGCCGGCGGAGGGAATGTCGCCGGTGGCGAACGGCGGCCGGACTTGGCAAACAAATGGCACTAGGGTGCGATTTGGCTCACCACGAGGCGATTGGTGGTGGTGGCGTGGCCGGGGATGGCTCCGGCGAGCGGCGGCGGCGAGGTCGCGGCGGCACGCCCGCTGCGGCTCGGGTTCCGGTGAGTGGCGGCGCAATGTGGGCGAACACGCGGCCGTGGGAGCTTCACTGGTGTCTAGGGAGGAGGTTGAGATGGTCGGCCGGCGACGGAAACGAGCGGATGGGGAAGCTCGCCTGCGGCGGCGGCAATGGCGGGCGGCGGATGGTGGCTCACGCACGGGCGGCGAGGAGGGGGCTATTTATAGCCGGGCGTGCGCGCGCAAGAGTGAGATCGCTTCGTGGTTAAGCGTCCCGGCGCGTTTAAAGCGCGGTACGGCGGCGGCATCGGCGTGCGTGCGCGGCGGGCGGGGACGACGCCGCGGCGAGCGCGTACACGCCGCGTGGCTCCTCGGGCCGAGGCCGCGTCTTGGAGCGCGCGCATGAAGCGGACGTCAGCCGCGCTCACGCGCTGACTCCCAGACGACCGTGGTACGGCCGGCGCACGGCGGCGGCGCGGCAGCGACGCGTGGACGCGCGCGCACGCGTGACGTCGCGCCGAGCGCGTCTCCGGCCCGGTCCAGTGCATGTACCCCTGTTTGCGTGCACGGTTATCAAGAATTTGCATATAAACTTCAAAACCTGTAGATAGGAAAGTTGTAGATGGGTGATTCCTCTAGAAGTTGGCTGAAACCGATTTTGAATTGGACTCAAATCGAAGGAGAAATTCAAATGCCAATTTGGAGGATTTTCATGTCTCGGTGAACAGGGATCCTGAACTTACTTGGCAATTTAGCACCTTTTCCACTCAAAACTAGCAATGCCACTCAACATGAAAGTTGTGTCTCATGAAAAACTGGACAACTTTTATATTGGGGGATTTTGAAGTGTTTAGGTGAATTTTGGAGAACGTGGCCAAAGTTCCAGGATCACATAAAGACATCAAAGGGTTTGTCCCCCTTAGCTAGGGTTTTGACCATGGGAAGTGCATTAGACTTGTTTAAGATGCTAATAGGTGAGTGTCGGTGAGATTTGCAAGGTGATGACCCAGGTTGACCATGATTTGACCCCGGTCAGCAGGTTTGACCGACAATTAGGGTTAATTAAAAACCTGGGGCGTCACAGTACGCCCGGCCCGACAAGCAGTGGGAGCTGCGCAACTGCAAGCAACAGCCAGGGGAGAGCTTGCACGACTACATCAGGCCCTTCTCAAGGCGCTGCACCGAGCTTCCCTCCGCGACGGACAACGACGCCATCTCGGCGTTCCAAAACGGCACCACCTGCACCACCCTCATCCACCGTCTAGGGCGGAGGACCCCGAGGACAACTCGGGAGCTTCTGGATATCGCGACCAACCACGCCGACGGGCAGGAGGCGGTAGCTGCAACCTTGATTCCCCCACCGGGAAAGGGGAAGCAAGTCGTGGACGCCGGTGAGGGGCCCTCCATGCGGTCTAAGAAGAAGAAGAAGGGCGACAAGCGAGGTCGTGACGACAACACTATTGCGGCAATCGAGCGCAAGGCAACTCGCCCCAAGAACAATCAGAACGGCCTCCCACGGGGTCATTTTGAGAGGCTCTTGGAGGCGCCATGCACACATCACGAGACGCCTGTGAAGCACGCGCTCAAGGACTGCCGGTTGATGAAGAACTATGTCAACGACATGCTCAAGCCCAAGACGGCGGATCCCCCAAAGAAGGATGCGCCACCCTTCCCTACGACGATGACGACGACAAGGAGGTGGTCTTCCCCCGAGAAGATGGCGCGGTCCACATGATCTTCGGTGGAGCACCAACGCGACCATCAAGGCGCAAGGAGAAGCTGATCCGGCGCGAGGTTTACAACACCGAGCCTGCGACTCCGGCGTACCTCAAGTGGTCGGACACCCCGATCACCTTCGACCGAACGGACCACCCCGACCACGTACCGCAACCAGGAAGCTACCCCCTCGTGGTGGCTCCACTAATCGAGACCAAGCGGGTCCACAAGGTGCTGATGGATGGAGGGAGCGGGCTCAACATCCTGTACATGACGACGCTCGATAGCATGGGCATCTCGCGGTCCCGACTGCGCCCATCGCCGACTCCTTTCCACGGGGTCATCCCCGGGAAAGATGCACTCCCGTTAGGGCAGATCGATCTGCCTGTCACGTTCGGGACATCGCGGAACTTCCGCACAGAAACCCTCACCTTCGAAGTGGTGGGGTTCTCGGGGACGTACCACGCCATCCTCGGGAGGCCGGCCTACGCGAAGTTTATGGCCGTGCCCAACTACACGTATCTCAAGCTGAAGATCCCCGGTCCGAAGGGGGTCATCACAGAGGGGACTACGTTCCAGTACGCATACGAATGCGATACTGAGTGCTTTCAATTCGCTGAAACACTCATCCGGTCCGAGAAGCTCCACGCCGAGCCTTCCTCCGAGGACCAAGATATCCCCGAGTTGTCTAAGCGAGCGGCCTGCTCTTTTGAGCCCGCCAAGGATGTCAAGGATGTGGCTGTCACCGATGATGGCCGCACGCTCCGTATCGGGACGGCGCTCGATCCTAAATAGGAAAGCGCGCTCGTCAACTTCCTCAAAGCGAACCTCGACGTGTTCGTATGGAAACCCTCCAACATGAAGGGAATCCCAAGAGAAGTTGCCGAGCACAAACTCAACATCAAGCCGGGATCGAAACCGGTCAAGCAGCGCCTGCGCCGCTTCAACGACGACAAGTGCAAGCCATAGGCGAGGAGATCAAGAAGCTCCTTAGTGCAGGGTTCATCCAAGAAGTGTTCCACCCCGAGTGGTTAGCTAATCCTATACTTGTAAAGAAGAAGAACAAGAAATGAAGGATGTGTGTTGACTACATGAGCCTTAAAAAGGCATGTCCCAAGGATCCGTTTCCTTTGCCTCGCATAGATCAGGTAGTCGATTCAACGGCAGGGTGCGAAACCCTCTGTTTTCTCGATGCGTACTCCGGGTACCACCAGATCGCGATGTGCATAGCGGACCAACTCGCAACGTCCTTCATTACTCCCTTTGGCGCTTATTGTTACAACTTGATGCCGTTCGGTCTTAAGAACGCGGGCGCTACGTTTCAGAGATGCATGCAACGCGTTTTTGGTGATATCATAGGACGAATAATCGAGGCATACGTCGATGACATCGTGGTCAAGTCAAAGAAGACGGATGACCTGATCCCCGATCTTACGGAAGTATTCGCAAAGCTGAGAGAACACGGGGTGAAGCTAAACCCTGAGAAATGCGTTTTCGGGGTTCCAAGGGGCATGCTCCTGGGCTTTGTCGTATCCGAACGCGGCATTGAAGCTAATCCCGAGAAGATCTCAACCATCACAAACATGGGGCCGATCCAGAACCTGAAGGGCGTGCAACGCGTCACCGGCTGTCTCGCTGCTCTTAGCTGATTCATTGCCCGACTCGGAGAGCGTAGCCTGCCATTGTATCGACTAATGAAGAAGTCCGACCACTTTATGTGGACACCTGAGGCCCAGGAAGCGCTCGATAAACTCAAGAATCTCTGGAAGAGTCCACCAGTGCTCACGGCGCCCATGCCAGAAGAGCAAATGCTTTTGTATGTGGCTGCAACGACGCAGGTCGTGAGCGCTACTCTGGTTGTTGAACGAGAAGAGCCTGGGAAGTCACTTACGGTGCAGTGGCCCGTTTATTTCGTAAGCGAGGTGCTCTCCGACTCAAAGACCCGCTACACTCAGATCCAGAAGCTCGTATATGCCGTCTTGATCACCAAACGCAAGCTTCAGCATTATTTCGACCAGCACCCCATCACAGTGGTGTCCAAGTACCCTCTCGGGGAGGTGATCCAAAATCCCGAGGCAGAGGGGAGGATAGCTAAGTGGGCCCTCGAGCTCATGGGGCACAACGTGACTTATGCGCCGCGCAGTGCAATTAAGTCACAGGTGTTGGCGGATTTCGTTGCTGAGTGGACGGAGATTCAGACTCCGCCGGCACCAATCGAGCACGAGACATGGACAATGTATTTCGACAGCTCAGTCATGAAGGAAGGGGCAGGGGCAGGCCTTGCCTTCATCTCACCTCTGGGCGTGCGTATGGAGTACATGGTCCGACTGCATTTTCCCACCTCTAACAACGTGGCTGAATATGAAGCGCTCGTCAACGGCCTTCGGATCACGGTGGAGCTCGGAATCTGCTGTCTCAAGATCCGTGTGGACTCTGAGCTTGTCGTGGACCAAGTAATGAAGGAGAAAAATTGCGTCGACCCCAAGATGGCAGCCTATTATCGAACGGTGCGTCAACTAGAAGACAAGTTCCATGGGCTCGAGCTCCATCATGTGCTGCGCGACAACAACAAAGCTGCGGACATCCTCGCTAAGGCAGCATCAAGCCACAAGCCCGTGCCACATGGTGTGTTCGCCAGCGATCAGCACGTGCCGTCCATCCGAGTAGATGAGGAGCGACAACCGGAGTCAGAAGAGCCAGAAGTCATGGAGATTGACCAAGAGCCAAATTTAGAAGATCCAGACTGGAGCTTCCCAATCCTTGAATGGCTGGTCGAGGGGAGGTTACCCTCAGATCAAACAGAGGCATGCCGCATCTCACGGCGAGCCAAATCTTACGTCCTCATCGACGCCGAGCTCCACAAGCGGGGCGCGGCAGATATACTCATGCGCTGCATTCAGAGAGATCAAGGCCGGGACCTGCTTCAGGAAATTCATGCTGGCACGTGCAGTCACCACGCTGCTGCCAGATCCTTAGTCAGAAAGGCGTTCCGACAAGGCTTCTACTGGCCTACGGCGCTGGCAGACGCCAAAGATATCGTACGACGATGTGCGGGTTGCCAGTTCTACGCTCGACAGACTCATCTCTCGGCACAGGCACTTCAGAACATTCCCATCACGTGGCCGTTCGCAGTGTGGGGACTGGACATAGTCGAACCATTCAAGCAAGCACCCAGGGGCTTCACGCACCTGCTCGTCGCCGTTGATAAATTTTCAAAGTGGATTGAAGCTCGACCCGTGGCCAAGATCCGTTCCGAGGAAGCCGTGGCGTTCTTCACCGACATCATCTACCGCTTCGGCATTCCGAACTCGATCATCACCGACAATGGCACACAGTTCACGGGAAAGAAGTTCCTCAAGTTCTGTGACGACAACAACATTCGCGTGGACTGGATTGCTGTGGCACACCCGAGGGCCAACGGGTAGGCTGAGAGGGCCAACAGTATGATCCTACAAGGGTTAAAGCCTTGAATCTTCAGACGGCTTGAGAAGTTCCGAGCAAGATGGGTCGCCGAGTTGCCGTCCCTTCTGTGGAGCCTGCGCACCACACCGAGTCGGTCCACCGGTGCAACACCATTCTTCATGGTGCACGGGTCGGAAGCGGTTCTCCCGACGGATATTGACTACGGCAGCCCAAGAGTCCGGGCGTACACCGAAGAAGGGAACCAAGTTGCGCTCGAAGATGCGATCGACCAACTCGATGAAGCTCGCGACGTGGCACTCCTACGTTCAGCACGGTACCAACAAGCCTTACGACGCTACCACGAGCGCAACATCCACGAGCGGCAATTTCAAGTTGGAGACCTGGTACTCCGACGTGTTATGAGTAACAAGGACAGACACAAGCTCGCACCCCCATGGGAAGGGCCGTACATCGTCGACTAGGTGCTCCGACCAGGAACATTCAAGCTTCGGCATGACGACGGCACGATCATCGCCAACGCATGGAACATAGAACATCTACGACGTTTTTACCCTTGAGTAACGTTCTTTGTTTCAGCTTATGATCAATGAATAGTGCCATTTGTCTTTGTTCTCGTTTCATAAGCTTCTCGTTATACTTGTGTTGGCATCTTTCATATGTTTCAACGCAATCTAAAGGCTGAGTGGCTAGTGTCCTTGCACCTATGCAAAAACACCTGTCGCTCGGGGGCTACCCGGGGCACGTGCCCCCCTTTTTCATTTTCCATTTTCAAAACAAAAACTCTCCGACAACTTTGTCGCGACCAATCGCACGAGCGAACGGTTCTTTTTGGCGGAACACCTTTTACCTCGCGAGGGGAAAGGATGTTGATCTACAAGCGTTTCGACATTGTTGCTTGTCCAAGTCTTTTAGCACCTACGCCCCCGTGGCTACGGCACGAAAACTTGCAAGCACAGCTCGGACCTACAGGTCGACGTCCGACTACTTTCAGAGGGAACATGGGTAACCGCTTGAGCTCCAGCTCAAAACGTCTTTTACAAAAAGCATGCGAGTCTTTTCTTGAGCATTTCCAAGTACTCGGGGGCTATGAATGCATGGCGACACTTCGTGGCTCAGGTCGAGCTTTCCGACTCTTACGCCTCCGCGGCTCTAGAGAAAATTTCGATCAGCTTGAGCGTCTAAGTGCCGCAGTTTCGTTCTACAGTCATCCGCAGGTACTCGGGGAATGCTTCGGGAGGCGACGGTTTCAAAACAAAATAAAAAGCTGTTCAACACGGCACGAATACAAGTTTTGTTTAACTGTTATACAACTTGATACATCTAATGTGAAGGCCCAGAGCCGTCTTCTGGTGTGTCTTTTGGAATCAGCTCCAGGTCCTTCATCACGGTGTCGGCCATGGCGCGGGCAGGGGCGGCGCAATCCTCTTCGATCTTGTCGAGCTCCTCGCTTGAGTAGCCAGGGGCCCAACCACCACTCAGCGCCTGGAAATCTAGCCCCTGGTAGTGCGAGCTGAACATGGAGAGGACCCGGTGCACCACTTGTCGAGAGGTCGACAGCTCTTTCTCCTTGACGAAGCCCGGAAGAAGATTGAGCCGGTCGCCAAGCACGTGGGGAGGTATCTGCACTGGCGGGACGCCGCTCTCCGTCAAGATCGCGTCAACATGACGTCCGAGTTTGGCGCGCTCCACTATGTTCTTTTTGAGTGCTTCCTCCACCTCATGCTGGGCATTCCGAGAATCCTCTAGCTCGGTTTTGACCTCTGGAAACAGAGAATGAGTCAGCGTTGAGCCGAGGTAGACACGAGCATGAGCAGGAAGGGGTCAAGATAAGAAGAACGTACTCGAGAGTTGGTCCATCAAATTCTTGGCCGTCTCAGTCATCTCGTGGATTTTAAGCTCCGCGGCCACGACCTCTTGAGCCTTCGCCGCCAGTTTGGCCGCCTGTGCAGTACGAGCTATGCAGATTCCTGGGAAAACCCAAGAGTGAAGCGGCCTCAGCTGTGATTAACGCACGGAAGAGAGCATCATGAAAGTCGAAGAACGCGAAGATACTCGCCTTGGATCTCCCGCGCCATCTGGATGTTCTCATCACGAAGGCGGGTTCCCTCGTCCGTGGCCTCTTGCAGCTTGGTGGTGAGGGCGCCGACCTGATTATTCGCCGTCTTCAAATCCACCTCGGCATGCACCAGGTCCTGCTGCAGGTCCGCCACCCTCTTCTCAAGCACCGGTTTCTCTTCGGTAGCGGTCTGGGACACGGCCTCGACAGCGGCGGCGGCGGCAGCCGCATTCCGAGCTGTTTCGGTGGCTGCAATTCGCAGCTCTGCGGCGGTAGCCTCCACCTGGACAAGCTTGGCCTCGAGGGCAGCTTTCTCCGACATGGCGGCGTCCGCGGCAGACTGCGCGGTGACTGCGCGGTCCTCCGCCGATTTTGCTGCGGCTTCAAGAGTGGTCCTCGCCGACGCCTCGCCGGCCACCGCCCCTACAGCCGCTAGTCGGGCGGCGGCCAGCTGCATCTCCAGCAGGGCCTTCTCGGCCTGGAGCTCCTCGATGGTGCGCGTCTTCTTGGCGCTGCAGCTGGCGAGCACCTGGATCGAGAAAATGGTCAAACGTAGCAGCAACTCAGAAATCAAAACACAAGATCAAGGAGTAGGGCTCGGCCAACCCACCGACGAAGCCGGGACGACGAGCTCGTTGATCGCCTGCTCTACCCACCGCAGACCCCACACGAAGCGGTGGCGTGCTGTGGTTTCCTCATCTCCGTCGTCATGCACCTCGGCGTCGTGGGCGCCTAGGCCATGTCCACTTCCCCCGGGGGCTGAGGAGGAACGGGCACCCGAGCTCTCGCCAACTTCTCGGACAGTGGTTGGAGGAGCGCCGCCCGTCGTGTTCTCGAGGGAAGAAGGCGCTTGTGTGCCGAGGAGTGGCGAGTCCGCAATCTCGACCACCTCAGCGACGACAGCGGCAGGCTTACGCGGCGGCTCGGGCAACGCGACGGAGTCCGGCGCCGCTTCCACCGTCGGAGTTCTGGACGCCTCAGGGCTCGCCACGACCTCCTCGACGGCCGCGTCCTCCACCACCGCCATGACGACCTCCGGAGCAGGTGGTACGGGCGCTTCAGCCGGCAATTCCTCCGGCGCCAGCAGGCACTGCTCCAACTCGGCCGCGTAAGCGGCTGCGTCACCACCTGGGAGAATTAGATCCCTCATACCCGTGGCCTCCGAGAGCCGCGAGGGTGATGAGGGGGTCGCCATTTCCGCAGTCTCGCCGCCGCCGGCGCCCGACACTGGGAGCCGATCCGCCTCTAGAGCCACCTGCGCGACGGCACCCTGATCAACGACAGGCGTCGCCGAAGGCTTGGATCGGTCGGGGGCTGCTTGCTTCCCGACCACGTCTACATCCCCGGACAACAGTGGGGGTGCCGCCGCATCACGAGTCTCCAACACCGCCGCTGCCGGCTCGGAGACTGTCTATGGCGCAGACAGAGGGGTTGAAGAGCGGGGAGCGGACGAGGATGTGCGCGTGCTCAGAGCCGCGCGTTTTCGCGGTGCAAGGCTGAGCGCGCCAACGTTGGAGCGGCTGACACGAAAAAAGCAAATCAACAAGGAGAACAAGAATCGAAGAATAAGACAACGGGACAACACTTACACGGAGGATGTGATGCAGGCCCGCTTAACAGGCCTGGAGGCGGCACCCGACGACTCGGGGGCTGGCCTCTTGCCCCCCGGCTGAACGAAGGGCGGGTCCCGGTTGTCACCCTGGGCGAGAGGGACCTGCACGGTCGGGGCGCTGCCGCCACGGATGATCAATGACTGATGACGCCGTGCGGCAGCATCCACGCTCACCCCGTGCGGCGTGATTGGAGCAGGCGCCGGCGACGTCGATCTCGCCTTAGGGGGCGACCGCCCTCTCGGGGAGTGCGACCCCCGCCGCGACGAGTCACCGGAGGGACGGCGAGCGGATGAGCTGCGGTCCCCCGAACGCCTGGGCGAGTCGTCTCGTCGCGGCGACCTCCTCCTCTCCCTCCGCTGTTCCTGGCCGCCGGAGCTCGACCGGGAGTGAGTCGCCCTCCGATCCTCCTAGTCTGGACGTGGAGGCGGGTGTGTGCTGGAGCTCGTTCCCTGTTCTTGGGCAGTGGGCTCCGGTCGCTGCCCCGAACTAGATGCCGCAGCCTGCCGCTGGGGAGGAGGCGACGGAGACGACAGCGCGCTCCAATCGACGCTGGCGCCACCGTCATCACCCGACCAGGGCGGCGACGACGAGGGGTCCTCATCCGAGGAGACGGGGCCCTCTCTCATTTTCCTGCGCTTAGCGCGGCGGTCATTCCGCTCGCGCTTCGCGATCTCCTTGTCTTTGTGCTGGGCCTTACGGGCGGCCCTCCTCCTATCCGCGGCTGCCTGGGCGCGATTCGGTATCGCGTCCTCAGGAAGAGGCGGCTTCGCGGGGAGAGGGGTCGCAGGCCACAACTGAAAGCAAGGAAGAAGACTAGAATCAACATGAAGACTGCGATATAGTTGGAGCGTTAATCGGGGGAAAGAAGGACTTACATAATTTTTGGTCCCCTCGTGGGGGAGCATGGGAAGAACTTGGGGCGGCGGCTACGAGTAGCTGGCTTTCCCGATTGCCTGCCCCACGCGACGCTGGATCTCATCCAACGTAGGGAGTCGAGGCGCACACACGGTCCCGACGAAGGGAGCGCGGTCCGGCGTCATCTGGCAGATGCGCAGGCAGCGCCGTTGGAGCGGGATGACCCCCACCGTGTGGTACTGGCCAATGACGGTCGCCAGGTTGACCCCGGTGTTGCGCAGCTTGGCCAGCACTAGAAAGCAATCCCCGAGCAACTTCTCCACCTCCGTCTCTGGGGGCCCGTAGCTCCAGTTCGCCGGCGCCTCGGCGATTGAGGAGCCGGTATACTTCGGTAGCGGATACTCGGGGCAGTCTTTGAGATAGAACCACCCCTTGTGCCAGCCGCTGTTGGAGCTCGTCAGCGTGCCGGAGATGTACTCCTCGCCCCTCTTCGTCTTCATCCGAAGATTGGCGCATCCAAGGGTGCCCGGGATAGACTTGTCCTTCAGGCACACGAACTTGAAGAAATACCGGAAGAGATGCCAATGGGTGCCCACTCCCAAGTACCCCTCGCATAGCGCCTCGAACACCGCCATTTGTTGGATGCTGTTGGGGTTGAGATGGTTGCAGCCGGTACTCGGAGAGGACGGCGCGGATGAACCGGACGGCCGGAATGGAGAAGCCCCGCTCGTGGAACACCACGAACGAGACGACATAGCCCTCCGGTGGGTGCGGCACCGACTCGCTGCCCGGGACCTTCCACTCCTTGGCGGCGGTGAGGACCGGCAGCTGACCAGCGGCGACGAGCCGCTGGAGGATCGAGCGGGAGACGTTGGAGCGCGTCCAGTTCGACATAGCGCCTGTCGAGCTCGAGGACGAGAAGAAGGTTGAAGAGGCGGTGGCGGCGGCGCAAGGGTTAGGAGCAGATGAGCAAGCGGCGCTGGCAAAAGCAAGGAATCGGGGAAAAAGTTCGGAGTTCAACCGGCGCGCGGTTTATAAGGGGCTAACGTGACCGCTGGCATTTAATGCCGGCCCCACCACGCCGTAAAACCACCCGTTTGGTGAACGCATCCCCCGAGGCGACAGAGGCACGCCCGCGTGACGGTTCGATACCGAGTGGGCCTGCAGGTCTGAATCAGCCACGCGCCGTCTCTTCCAACCGTCACCATCGCCACGCCAGCCACGACCGGCGGAGTGGACGCAGCTACCGATGCTGTCACAACCACCACCACCAGAGATTTCGAAGCAACGACAACATTTCAAAATTCAAAACCCCATAAACGAGTCTACAACTCCTTCATAGGCTCGGGGGCTACATCCGGCGGATGCGCTCGCGCGCACCCACCGAGTAAATCAAGGAACAACAACGACAATATTTCCCCGACACAGAGCCTGCGAGCGAGTCCTTGACTCCCACCACAGGCTCGGGGCTACTGACGAGGGCCTGGATTAGGGCCCCCTAAGCAACGAGATAATTATCTCGAAGATGGAGTCCTCTGACACCCTTGACAATGTGAAGGCTAAGATCCAGGACAGGGAGGGATGCAGATCTTCGTCAAGACCCTCACTGACAAGACTTGCCCACCTCCGAGTATCTTCCGCCTCGCACGAGTTCGCCTCGGCTCCGAGTACCCTCCGCTTCACACACTCTCCGCCTCGCACGAGTTCGCCTCGGCTCCAAGTACCCTCCGCCTCGCACGAGTACTCTGCGTCTCCGAGTATGCGTCGCCCCGCCTCCGACTACTCGTTCGCACGAGTAATCTCTGTCTCCGACTAAGGCGGAGCCCCCACGGAGGAGCCGTAGCCTGGGGCAGGGGCCCCACATGAACGTGGTGCCGCCCCAGCCCCCCAAGCTTCTCCATGACGACACGCGTGACGCCTATTTTCACGCCATGCAAAGACCTCAGCTGGCGCAACGGGAGGACGGCAGGGTCTGGCAGGAGCTGTAATGGCGCACAGTACACCCCTCACGACCTCTGACATGCCGTCACATCCAACACCAGCTGCACGCCACCCCGTCAGAACAGGCACTCGATTGCCATCTACCAGCTTTTAGACCATAACGTGGCAGGCCTAAAACGTACTCAAGAGGGCTGAGTCACCGTGTGAACTACTCGGAGGAGATGCCAAGTGCGCGGGACGAACAGTAGGCAGCAGCCCACGCGGCGGCCTCCGACGACACCACAGCTCAGCACCCTCCCACTACGCCTGACGGACATCAATGACGGAAAAAACTTCACAACGCCATAGCACTGTAGCTTGTTTTCATTTTCCTTCTTTGCCCCTCGCCCTTGTGACTATAAAAGGGGAGGGGTGCAATGTATATCAAGAGGACCGATCACCGAGTATGTAACCCTACTACAGACACCCCTACAGACACCCCCGGCATAGGAACACGAGTACTCGGAACTGGACGTAGGGTATTACTCTCCGGAGGCCCGAACCAGTATAAAACCCTTGTGTCTCCCGTGTCGACCATCCGGATCCGACACACTATTTGATACAATTTTACTGCCGGCGGTTAAGAACCCCGACTTGGGCCGGTACTAATGTGGGCGCCGGACATTAGTACCGGGTGGTAGTATCACCCGGTACAGATCAAGACGCATTAGTACCGGCAAAGAAGAGGCTCGGTACTAATGCCCATGCCGTCCGACACCCTCAAACGGCGCCGTCTCTTACGTGTGTGCGTGGCCTATAATCGATTTTTTTCTTCTCTCTCCTCTATCTCCTTATCCCGGCCCCTGCGTCTGTGCGGTTGTGCTCCTCTCTTTCTCTTCTCTATCTTCTTTCTTCTCCTTCATTCTTCCTTCGCTCATGAGTCTGTCTCTCATCTCTAACTCTTCTCTCTACCCCTGATGCAGCAGCTAGGGACGGCATGGGCGCGGCGCGCGGGGCGCTGCGGTGCTGGGGGTGCGGCGCTCCGGCGCGGCTGCGCGGGGCGAGCGGCGCGAAGGCCGAGCCGCGGGAGGAGGCGGACTGCCCGCGCAGCGCTGCGGCGCGGCTGCGCGGGGCAAGCGGTGCGGAGGCCGAGTCCCGCGGGAGGCGGCCTGCCCGGTCGCGGGGGAGCAGGGCCGGGGTGTAGCTCCAGGATTTGCTTGTTCGATTTGAGTTTTTTTGTTGCGAATTGATGTGAATCTTGTGGTTCTTTGAATCAAATCCATGATATAACTAGAATTTTTATTGTTGAATCGATTAGTTTGTGAATCTTGTGAGAATGATTAATTGGAGAATAATATATGTGTGATTTGAATCTGTGTTAAGATGAGATGTGTGTTGAGATGAGATGAGAAAAAAGAATGAGAAAAAAAGAATGAGAAAAAAAGAAAAGAAAAGTGACGGGGGAGGGAGGAGGACGGCGTAGCGGTGGTAGACGGCGACGGACAGAGGGGCACATTAGTACCGATTATTTGACCCGGTACTAATATTTACTAACATTAGTACCGACTGAACAATACCGGTTTGAAAACCGATACTAAAAGGAGGTTATCAACCGGTACAAATGTGTATTTCTCTAGTAGTGTGATGCGCCTCGCGGAACCGTGCGTATGCGGCTCGCTGGCGCTGCACATGCTTCAATCGAGCTGGCCCGGGCCGATGGGCCATCAGCCGCTGTGGCTTCGCTCTTCTTCCTTGTATCGTGGACAGCAAAGGTCGTCGTCAGCGCTGAAGGAAGTCTGAACCCATGCATGAAGAAACTCTAGCAGGCCCATGAGCGCAGATATACGGAGCGAGGAACACCGATACGTACAGCTAGAGGTAGCTACTCCGTAGACGAGTAGTACATGTGTGTGTGCTGAAGAATTGCACACCTAACCTGTACTACGTCGTTGCATCGATCACATTGATGCCTGTAGTGAAGTGTACAGTGTCTTGGCTACCCCAGGCACCGCCGCAGCCTGAATGCCTGATCGATCGAGGACCAGCAGCAGTCAGATTCGGAGCCGTATGCGTTTCAACGAACGAGATCGGAAAAATAATCTAGGTGCGTGCACCGATCCATGCATGGATTCAAGTCATTAACAGTAACAGTGTGCGGATACCTTTATGGATCGAAACAGGGCAACATGGCTAGCTATGCCTAGCTTTTGCGCTCCGGACTGTACCGTCTCTGTACGTGTCCGCTCCAGCAGTGGGCCGTGCGCGCGCGTCGTGCAAGTTGCACGGGACGTGTGATCGTCGTGGCAGGCGTCCGCCCAACTACTGGAGTTAGTGTGTAGCTTGGTCGCTGCCATTTGCTATCAAATGCCACCGACGAGGAGATCGATCATGATCATTGGGGAAGCCTTTGGGTCGTTCTCAATGCGGCTTTAAATTTGAATCCCGGAGTAGGTCGATCGTGTGTGCGGTACACCAGTACATATACGTAGTTGATGGTCGTACGTACAGAGGTGACCTACGTGGTTGATGCATGGTCGGCTGGTTGTGTTGACTGTGGCATCATAAAGAACAACTAGTACCTTGTGTTTCCGATCGAGTAGGAATTAGTAGCGTACTAATCCGCTAATACCCTGCCCTTTGCTGCATGTGCACGTAGTCCTTTGCTCCTTACAATCGATGTGTCACCATCGCCGGATGCAGATCGGTCGCAAAAGGGGCCGACGAGCCGACGATCATACTATATCCCATGTCCCCGGCCGGGACCTGGAATGATGAATGGATTAACAGCGAGGTCCAGGCACCGCGAGTCCGCGAGGGCAAGGCAACAGCCGACAGAGACCTCTCGCTTGGCTTAGGTTTCTGGCCCCGCCCGGTTGTGCTCGTGCGTGACGTGGTCGAGGACAAGTGGACAAACCAGTGGCCACTCGATGGCGGGTCCACGGCTCGCGCGCAGGCACCGCCGCTCGACCGCGGCAGGCGGCCGGCCCCGGCCCCCGCGCGCGAACACGAAAATGCATGCACCACCGCATCGGTCGTCGCCGCCTGGTCTCGTGCTCCGATCCCAAGGCCCTGGCCGAGCATGACATGGCATGCGCGCGGCGCATGCAGGCAGGGCAGCTAGCAAGCAGAGCCCACCGAGCCGGTGCGGCGGTGCCGGCAGCTCTCTTTGCGTGCGCACAGACTCGCAGAGGAAGCAGGGGGCTAGTGCGATTTGTCAGCGGCCTGTGCCCTGTAGCCTGCACCCTGCAGGTAGTGGACTCGGCAGAGCGGACCGCCGCTGCTGCCGGCGACGGCGAGTGGCGCCGCCTGTGCGCCCGCTGGCTTTTCCTCGCGCCAGTCCAAACCGCTCTTCGCTGTCTTCCTGGCGTTCCTGGGTTTTGTCCCACGCACACCACAGGATGATGACGGCGACGCAGCCGCATACAGTAGTAGCCTAGTAGGCTGGAGGCCGGGGTGGGATCTCGCATCGCGGCGTCTAGCAGCGTAGCCCAAAATCGAGCTACCATTGCCGCCTCTATGTTTCCGTTGCGGAGAACCAAGTGGACCTCAGATCTCCTCGATGGTCTCTGCATGGACATGGGGGCATCGGTAGGGGGCTAGGGGCCAGGAGCAAGGTGCAACAAACGCACGAGTCGACCACATGACGCGCGGCGACTCACATCTCCAGGTGGACATGTGGTGGCCTGGCCCTACTCTTTTGGAAGTACAGGGGCAGGGTCAAGGAATGGCTGATTGCGCTTCTGATGATAGTATTTTGGTGATGCCCCGACATGGACCGTGTGCTCACAAATGATTACGTCAAAGCAGGCTCTTTTGGGACGGCCCTATAAAGATAAATAATCAGGTCAACTGAAATGATAGGAGAACTGGCACGTAACAGCGGACTGTTACCACAAATAATGCGGCGCTTTTAGCTCTTCGACGGGAGAGGAGCAGCAGAGCTAGAACTACATCTTGGTCGGGCTCGCTACCCTGTTCCTGCCCCCCCTCCCTCCGCCGATACTGTCTACTCGTGCTCCAAAGAAAATCATTATTACTCGTGGCCACAAACAGAAAATCATTCTAGTCTGGTATTATTTTTGAATCCGACCATCTAAAATTCAACTAAATTTACGTAAAAAGTATCAATGTTGTATGTACCAAATATGTATCATTATATTCACCACATAATATATTTTTTTCGTGGAATATTAATTCGGTATCATAAACATTGATGTTTTCCTATATCAGTTAGATCAAACTTTAAATGGTTAGACTGAGAAAGAAACTAAAATGACTTGAGCATATATATATATTCTTCCAGCATCATGCGGTGTAGAGCTTTGGATTTAGACCATGTTTGAATCCATTAGATCTAAGTTAGCTGATGCACAGTTAATAACATCTAGCAGAACTAACAGTTAGCGTAAGACATGTTTTTTTATTAGTAGCTGGAGTCAAAAAATTGCAACCGGACTCGGCCTAACAGCCCCGTGAAGCTAAAAGCCATGAGATTTGCTAATTGGGCTTATTGCCAAGCGGACTAAAGGCCCACTCAAACAAATTAGCCATTTGACGGCCTTTCTTCCTCGGGAAGACTCACTCCCGGTCAGTGCAGTGTTGACACGCTTGAGCAGTTTGGATGTCAAGAAATTGTGTGGGAAGACCGCGCCGGGGCAGAATCTTCCCCTGCACAATTCAGGTGCTCCGAACTCCAGGGATATATAAAGCCCAAAGCACCAAGATCGTCTCACCACTCACCATCCTCGAAGACCCAGCTGCAAACTTGCGATCCTCCCATTCCCATCTATAGCCGCTTCCAAGAACAACGATCGCATTAAGAAAATGTTGAACTCGACCGTGGAGCTGATCTCACTCTGGGCGTCGTCCAGCCCGTCGCTGCTGGCATTCTGCTTCTCCCACCTCATCATCGTCCTCCTCCTCCTCGGCAGTCGCGGCTGCGCGGCAGCACTTGATGCTGACGGCCGTGGAGACTTGACTTCGGAAGCTGCCAGGGCTGAGCTTTCGCATGGTGTCCGAGTACACGGGGTGAGAAAGAGCGATGGAGGACAAGAGGATGCAGCCGCCGCCAAGGACGACATGGCCGCCAGCCGCGGCCGCGCCGGCGAGGTCGACGCGGCTGCTGTCCAGTTGGGGGCTAGCGAAAATAGGAGTAGAGCTGAGGGGGAGTCCGTCGTCGGTGGTGGCGCGTCGCAGGAGAGACGCGCCGGTGATGCGGTGGAGGATGAGCTCATGGTGCGGGCCGAGGAGGCGAGGAGTTCATCCGGAGGATGAACCGAGCCTGGAGGACAGAGAACCTGCGCCTCTGCTGAGTGCTGACACGCTGCTGCTGTCCTGCCCTGTTCTTCCTCTTCAAAACGGGGTGGAAAGGCCGAGGAAATTATTAAGATCAAAATTTTTGACTTTCCCTGCTCAGCTCTGCTTGCCCGTGGAGAACAGACGATTTTTCTCTGTGGAGTTTGGAAATTGGCTCGTGTCCGGAACTCCGGATTACGCACGAATCTGCTGTTTCGATCGAACATATTTAGATTGGGGCTGAAATTTTCAGTCCCTTTGAGTGTTAATTTTCAGTCCTGTTTAGTTCTCCAAAAGTCTCCAAAATTTTCGCATCACAGACCGTGCTACCTCTCACAGAATACGTTTCCTAATGTAAAAATTTCACCACTTTCACTAAAATTTCACGGAACTAAACAAAGGTCTAAATAAGTAGTTTAAACTACCTTCACAACCCTTTGTTAATTCGCGAAACGAATCTAATAAGATCTTTGACCACAATATTAGAGAATAGTTACTACAGTATCACTGTAGCAAATCATGAATTAATTATGCTCATTAGATTCATCGCGCAAAGTTGCACTCATCTGTGAAAATGTTTTTGCAAATAAACTTCGTTTAGCACTTCATACATACACGATTTCTTTTCTCAAAATTTTTTAAGGAGAATCTAAACATCGTTTGAAATCATGCAGCTAGCAAGAATCCAAAGACGGCGTCACAACTTGGGCCTGGCCCATGCGTGAGTAACCAGCCTGCGAGCCGTAACGAGCGGAAAGCCCATGTAAGTGTCGTCCGCCCGGTGGGCCGCTAAAACACTATGTATGTGTGGGTAAGCCTACCAATGGTTCAAGCCAAGCTCGGTTAAATTAGTTTGATTTTGCTACTTGAGCTCACTTGGTGCGGTGGAAAATGGGCTAGGGTGTCTAGTGAGCTCGTCTGGTTCGGGTTTTTGTTTTAACAGTTTGGTTTGGTCTGGTCGATTTAGACATCGTAACCTAGCAAAGCTCCCGATTCGGTGGCGCCGCCGCCGAACGTCGCGACGTCTCCTCCCCGCTCTGCCTGGCCGCCTCCCCTCCAAGACTCCAAGACTTGGAGGGTGGACGTCGAGGACGCCGCGGTACTGTCTTTCCTCTTCGACGAGCAGTACAACGCCTTCCTCATTCCATAGGTTCGGCTACGCATCTCTTCTTCTTTCTTGGATTTATGATTTCTTCATATTTCTAAGATTTATCTGTGATTCGTAGTAATCAGTGGCTTCCCTGGACTCAAGATAACTATATGTGCCAATTGCTTTGTTGAATTAGTCAATAGCCCAATCTATACATGTACCTTGATATAATGTGCATTAGATGCCAAGACGATTCATCTGTAAAGAGCGAAGTGCTGCCAAGCCTTGATATTCACTCAAGATAATTGGAGTGAATAAATTTGTGGTAGAAAGAGGCTAGGGGTACTCTGTAGCGGTAGATACTCAAGGGGCTGCAAAGTTTATTGGCTCGAAGAATCAAAGGGAAAGAGAGAGTGGGAGAAGGTGAGAGTATGCACCTCAATTCGCAGGGTTCTCTTGGATGTGCAATTCTTTGCTCTAGTAGAGGGGACGAGGTAACTCTGTTTATTGGGGTTGGGAGCAAAGCAAAATAGAGTTCTCTTTTATAGGCAGTGTTTGTCTTTGTGGCCCTGTGTTTTTTAGCAACTGGTTGATGTGCGTATGAGGGAGACAGGCATATGCATCCAATGACACTAGTATAACTTGCGGCCTCCCGATCCGGCCGGTTTTTGTCAGCACTTGCGGCTCTTTCAAAAGATCATTAGGCTGGACTAATAAGGTCGGAGATCATGGCGATCATCGCTGATATTAAGAAAAAGTGATTTTTTTCTCCTCTTTTGAGCTTGTGCTTTGTAAGTTTCTTTTAATCAACTTGTAATTTTTGTTAGGTCCTTTAGTTCAATGCAAATTGGGTTGGATCATCTTGTTCCTAGTTTACATTACTATTTCCAGCAGCTACCTATACATAGATTTTCCCAAAACTATGATGAGCATCATATCCGATCATCTAAACTTAGCATCTTGTGTCATAATATGCATCTGAACTGAGCATCTTTTTTAGCAAACTATATCTTAACGGAAACACAGTAGTAGGATATATCATGTATAGGCAGGTTCTTGCAGATGTGATGTGACTACATCTGTTCACAAGTCTGGCAATTACCTTCACATGCTACTAGCGGTAGCTTACACACATACACACCTATCTTACCGTGCTCATTTCTGCTCTTTTTACCCCCTCGCAGATGCTGTCATTCCGATAACCTGTGCCGTGTTAGTATTCCTGTTTGCACTCAATCCCGGCTACATGATCACATTCCTTAATTCATGCATCCTTGTATTACTACTAATTGACCAGAAAACTTGAGAAGGTTTCCTCAATATTTTTCATTGAGATGAAAGCAAGATCCATACCAGCACAAGTCCTGAACTTCTGTGTTAAGCAATTAACAAGTATAAGTTCTTGACTGTACAATTGTTGTAGGTCGTTCAATATTGCTAATCTAATGCTATTACTTGGTCTGCGTGTTTGGGACTTTTGTCGAATTTTTACTGTCTATGCAATGAATTGTCCATTCCTGTTAAATTATTACTGTTAATTTGTCGTGTGTTAAGTAGGTAAATATGTCATCATATAGCTTCTGGTAGTTGGTCAAGTCACGATTCCATGGACTTAGTCACACCCCCGACGTCACGTCGTACAAGGTCCAATGTTTAGGAACATTTTGAGCCAAATTTAGTCGACATTGATGGCGAACTAAAGGTTGTTTGCAAGTATTGTGGAATTCATTTGAAAAAAAGATCAGGCACGAGCAGTCTTAGAGGTCATCTTGCAAATGCTTGCCCAACAATGCCTACTCATGTCAGACTGAAGTTCCAAGCAACTCTCAATAAGCAGTCTGTACTTGAGATTCCTTTTGTATTTAACCCCAATCTTTGTCGTCAAGAGATGATCAAGTATTGTATTCATGCTGAGGTTCCTTTCCTACAGTTTGAAGATCCCTACCTCCGACCATGGCTAAAGACCCTGCAACCAACTTTTAAAGTTAGGCACCGGCAAACAATCCGTGATGACTGCATGAAGAAGTATGTAGAGATGAAAAAAGAGCTTCAAATCAAACTTCAGAGTTTGGAGTCTCGTGTTTGCTTGACATCTGATATTTGGACATCTTCACAAGATCTAGGATACATGGTAGTGACCGCACACTATATTGATGCAGAGTTCAAGATCAATAAAAAAAATCATTTGGTTCAAAACTCTGGAGTATCCTCACTCAGGCTATGCAATAGAAGATGAATTGTTGAAATGCCTAACTTATTGGGGAATAAGAGAAAAGATCTTTACCTTGTCAGTAGACAATGCCATCAATAACACAACTGCATGTGAGTTGCTAGTATCAGACTGCAAGAATGACTTGTTGCTTGGCGGAGAACATCTACATGTTAGGTGTTGTGCTCACATACTTAACATATTGGTTCAATATAGAATGAGTATAATACATTCAGCGATCCATAAAATTCGTGAGCTACTAAAACATATTGATTGTTCACCGGCTAGGCTCTAGGTGTTCAATTCAATTGCAAAGGGGAAAGGAATGGCCTCAAAGAAAGGTGTTTATCTTGATGTCCCAACAAGGTGGAACTCAACGTACAAAATAATTACAGAAGCATCAGAATACAAGGTTGTCCTGAATACCTATGCTTCTAAGCATATGGAAGCTGGTCCTAGTCAAGATGAATGGGAGAAAGCTGATGCAATTTGCGAATTTCTCAAAGCCTTCGAAGACTGTTGGCGGTCGATTTCCGTCAACCTAGCCACTTGTTTACCTTCTATGTTGGCATTAATTTTATATTCACACCAACGATCCTAACCCTCATTATATGTTAAGTTCGCACTCGTGCATGGTTTTTGGAGTTTATTGTTTACGCAGGAATCAAGAGCCTAAATGAGGACTTTCGGGTAAGGTTCATCAAGGGTTTTACAAGATGATCATGGATCCCGGGGCAAGTCAAGATACAAGATGAACATGACTCCAAATGAACCAAAGACTGAAGCATGAAGCCGAGAAAAGTCGAGGACCTAGACGGAAGATGCGGGAGTTCATACGCAAAGCACCCTCATCTAAACTGCAAGGAAAATGATGTCAAGGACCCACATGCAACTCGGCAAAAGTTCTAGAAGACACGAGAAGCGACGGGGAGGAAGCCGGGGCCGAACTGGGCTGAATTGGGCCCAGGCCGGCCGGCCCAGCCCATTCCTGGCCCGGTTCGGCACCCCCTTTGACCTAGATGACCTTCGGGCTATTTATAGCCCCTGTGCGAAGTTGCAACTATCAATTCATTTGTTATCCGCCGCCGAGGAGCAGAGGAGCTTGAGGGACACCATCTCGGAGAGGAGGGTCGTGATAGTCGTCTAGGGTTCACCTAGCCGGCGTGGGAACCTTGCATGGAAGACCACGTCGGAGTTCCGGAGGCTTGAATCAAGATCAAGGTAGGATCCCGGTTGGATCTTATTCATGTATAAACTTATGATGGAGTTTCATTGAATCTGATATCTAGCAATCGAGTGCTTCCTCTTTGGTTTTGTCTTCTCTTGATTTTGCTTCTTCCTCGATCTATACTTAAGATAGACCGCTTAGGGTGCTCTTGTAGCCGCGGTGGCTAGAGGTGCATACCCGACCTACCAAGTGTTTTCAACACGTTCTTCATGAGCGTGCTCTTAGGTTCACCTACACAAGAAGCGAGGCATCGTAACAGGATGTCGATCACGTGTACGGTAGGTGCCTTCGAGGATTGGACCGGAGGCCACATGCTTTTTATGAGATTCTTATTGCTATCTTCATCTCTCGCTTGGAACTACGACAAAGGTATGATCTAGACTCTCTAGATTGGTTACCTCTTGCTTTCTCTCGCTACTCTCTAGACTCTCTAGACCGGGGAACAAGCAATCAAGATCCGATCTAGTATCGCGTTTGTAAGTAATTTTCAGTTTTTCTTTTGATTTTTCTTTTGCATCTACTAACTTTGATCATCCTCAAAAATCAATCTAATCTAGTTTTTGACTAATCCTAGTTCTTCTTTTTGATTTTTGTTTATAACTAACCCTAACCGGAGATGGACGGCTACCTCTCCAACAAACCCTAGTTTTCTTTTGTGGATGATCTAGAAAAACTTTACCAAAGCTATGCTTACCAAAGCTAGAGCCCCATGTCATGAGTCTAGAGTTGGGAGACAAATCTATTCGCTATCCCATGGGAATCACCGAAGATGTACCCTTAAAATTTGAAGATCACTTCATCCCCGTGGATTTCATGCTCAAGATGTGGAAAAAGGTGAAGCCGCCGCTCTTTGGGAGGTTGTTCCTTAATACCATCGGAGTGACAATCGACGTTGGCAAGAAGGAGATCAAGATTGATATCAACGGCGAAAGTGCATTCAAATTTCGACCGTGTTTTGAGGTACGCAACATTATTAATGCTAAATATGTTCCACCTCATCGTCGCATTGGTATGGGAGCGAAGAATCAAGGGAGATGTTGCATCTGTCAAGACCAAAAGAGAAAGCCAGCTTGTGAAGACAAAAAAATAACTAAGCCGAAGAAAAAGCCTGCACCCAAGCTAAAGATAGTGCAGCAGTGGGTACCCAAGATTGCAATGCCCACAAAGAGCGTTGATACGGAGTAAAGAAGAGAAGAAGTCTAGCTATGGACTTTAAACGAAGCGCTAAGCGGGAGGCAACCCGTTCGTCAAGTCAAGAATAAGCTACCGGGAGGACAACCCGATCAAGAATAAAGGCTGCCGGGAGGGCAACCCCGAAGATTTTCGTATTTCAAGTAAGTGAGTCTTAGAATTAGCTACGCAAGACACTTTATAAACTCTTAAGTGGTTGAACAAGTTTTGGAGGACATTTTATTTGCTCAGTCGTTTTATTTGGATTTTTCGATCTTAAACCAACGACATGAGCCATCCCATGATTTATTTGCCTCTTTTTGAGAAACTAGTACCAAAAATTCAGATCCTATCCAAGCCTTTCATCCTCTCCATGATGTTAAGGTTGGCTTGTTTTACATGTTAAAAACACACGAGTAGAGCCACGTGTTGTTCCTTTATGATTTTTAATCTTTGACGTATGGTAGGACTCGTGTGAACCTTGGAAATTCGATTTTTGGTTCCATTCAACTTAACATCCATCAGTTTCTCTAGATTTAGAATTTTTCTAAGCCCCATCATTTTATTTTTATTCAAAATCACTCTCTCATGTTTGGCCAAAACTAGAACCTAAACCTATACCCCCACGGTCAAGCCGGAGGACCTTGCTATCAAGTAATGAAAGCAAACGATCCCGGTGCAACCAAAATAAAGGTAGTCGGAAAGTTTTCGACTTACAAATGTCTTTGATGCCTAAAAACTCCTCTAAGAATACATTTGGACTCATTGCTAGCTCTGAGTTAATTTTTGATTTAGAGAAGTGATTAGCGTCAAAGCATGATTGAGGGGGAGATTTTGAGTTTGCTTGCTTTGTGCTCCATGATGCATCACGGGAAGGTCCTATCATCAAAGCATCTTGGACACATGTAAAAGACAAGCATGGGGGGCAGCAATAACTTTGTTTTGCAGGAAATAAGTGAAAGCACATAAAGCACGTAAGACAAGGGGTGACACAAAGTAAAGGAGGAAGGCATTGATCCCATCATTCAAAATAAAGGAGTGGCCAAGAGCGTTTGGGTAATGGATTCTTGTGGAGCACGAGGACACAAGACAACAAGGAAGTGAGAAGCAGCTCGGAGAAAACTGGAGCAAGGAAGAGGAGGAGGCCCCCTAGGCCGATCTACCTAGGCCGCCCCCCTTCCAGTCAGCCCCCGAGGCTCCCCTTTGTCTGGTAAGTAGTTCATCTATTTGCTAGTGCGTGTTCTTGAGTTCATAACCTAGAAGTTCCAGAAACCACCCTTAAAAATTCATACCTCACTTCCTTCTCTTCAAAATTCCTAAATAATCATTACAATTCTTGTCAATCCAGATATTCTTTGTGTGTATTTCCACCGGTGAGAAACCCCGGGGGAGGTTGTTTGTGAGTTTGTGCAGCAAGGTATGATAATGAAAGCCATGAACGCCGTCCTCGGAAGGAGGACATGATCATCATCAAAGGTGTTGTCAACAAGCTCTTCGCGGAGGCACTCTATTCCAAGTCCCCGTGAAGCATAGAGGAGGATGTGGCACCATCGAGG
This sequence comes from Cenchrus fungigraminus, assembly GCA_036936925.1. Lineage (NCBI taxonomy): Eukaryota > Viridiplantae > Streptophyta > Magnoliopsida > Poales > Poaceae > Cenchrus > Cenchrus fungigraminus. Next base: position 125,692,814 of record CM072777.1, read on the forward strand.
AGCGACACGCTGCTCCTTGAAGGCATGAAGAGTACACGAAGCTCGTCCATGTGGTACACCGAACTGTAAAGGCACACGGAGGAGCCACACGTTCGACCTCGACACCACCATACACTCCGAGGCACTCAAAGCTTGCTCTCATCATAAAGACGGAGGATCAACCATTGGAGGAAGAGTGAAGGAAGGAAGAAGAAATAATGCTTTCAAGTTTGGTTTGATTTTTCCTTCTCCTTTCCTTTATTTTTCAGTTTGTGTGCAAATTCTTGTTTGCGTAGCATTTCCAATTTTTATTTATTTTCAACATGTGTGTGGTAGTATTAGTTTTTGTTGTCCATCACCATGAATAAGTTTCACCATCGGTTTATCATCTTTAATACGGATGGAAAATTTGTGCCAAGTTGATATATGTTGACCATTGCCTCTTTGCTCGACTTTGTACTTGTTTTATGCATGATTAAGCTAGTGCTCTCTTTAATACAAATCTGAAATTAATTTAAATGCTAGCTTAATCCTTTGCGGAGGTTATGATAAAGATGAGACCTATAGTTTTTCTCATGCTCTCAATTTTGGATGGGTTAAAGATGACTTATTTTTGTTCTTAAAAGTAATGCTAACCTTGTCATTAATACCTCTTGCATGTTGCTCTACCTATCCAAAGCCTTATATTTGGTTGAGTGCAAAAACTTAGTATACAAGAATTATTTTTGGGTGCATTGATTCAAGGCTTGACTTCTCTGGCCCGAGACTAAGAAGCTGGTCATTCCGTTTTTGTGTATCCATCTTTATGCTAGCCTTATCTATCCGTGCATTGTGAGTTTCCACATTAGGAATTTTGCAAACCTCGCCGGATATCCACCCACAAACCCAAAACATTTTTTTGTGTTTACCTCCTTGACCACAACCCAATTCTTGAGTATGGATGAATATTTGGAGGAAGATCACAAGAATGAAGGTGTCGAAGATTGGAGTATAATTTTGGGAGACCTCCAAGACAACATAAAGCTTGTGTGAAGGATCCCTAGAAGATTTCAAGTGTTTCTCTCCAGGAAAATGAAGGACTTTTAGTACCTACCTTGGCACAAAAAAAAATTCACCACCTCTTTGCCCGAGGACGTGCAATCGTCTAAGCATGGGGGGAGTTGCCAAGGAGGTAGGTACAATGTAATCTAAGAGTTCAAGGGGAGTATATATTAAAAAAATGATTAAAAATAAGTATGAAAGAAAGAAAAAAGAGGAGGAAAAAGTATGTGTATATAAAAAAATAGAAGAGAGAAAAAGAAAGAAAAAATAAAATAAAGCTCCCCGGCTCTCTAGATGCATTAGAAATTTCAAGTTATGAGGATTCAAGATCAAGACCCATACTCATCTTTCCAACCATGTGCAATCCGATAACGAGGACTTTGTTTGTGCCTTGGGATCACTCTTTGCCATTTGCACATGTCCACCTATCTAAAAGTGTGTGTACTTTTCTCTTCCCCCTCCTTGAGAACATTATTTTTCCAATGACCTTTTTGACGAGTCTCGGTAAGACCATGAGAAGCTTGTCTTGTTTTGATAATATCTCGATTATAATATCTTGGTAGGACTAAGCTTTCCCAAAGCCCCATATAAAGCCTTCCACTTATATACACATATTGAGAGGGGAAAGGAGTAGAACAAATAGGCTTGAGAGACTTGATGAGATGAGAGTTCATGAGCAAGATGCAAGGAGGTTTAAATTTTTGAACTTAGTTTAGCTCTTTTTCTTCATCTTACACTTTATTTCAAAATTTATGAGATTCATTTAAAATTTGGGAGCATGATTAACTTCTTGTGGGAAGAGCTTAATTGATATCCACCCTCCGTAGGGATGAAAGCTAGTTACATTATGGAACTTTAACAAATATAAATTTAGAGAGCATTATGTTTTCTCATGTATGATCAAGTGCAGGGTATGAATATTGAAGGGCAACACTGATATCCATTGAAGGCTTACTCGAGGACGAGCAAGGTTTAAGCATGGGGAGATGTTGGCAGTCGATTTCCGTCAACCTAGCCACTTGTTTACCTTCTATGTTGACATTAATTTGATATTCACACCAACGATCCTAACCCTCATTGTATGTTAAGTTCGCACTCGTGCATGGTTTTTGGAGTTTATTGTTTACGCAGGAATCAAGAGCCTAAATGAGGACTTCCGGGTAAGGTTCATCAAGGGGTTTACAAGATGATCATGGATCCCGGGGCAAGTCAAGATACAAGATGAACATGACTCCAAATGAACCAAGGACTGAAGCATGAAGCTGAGAAGTGTCGAGGACCTAGACGGAAGATGCGGGAGTTCATACGCAAAGCATCCTCATCTAAACCGTAAGGAAAATGACGTCAAGGACCCACACGCAACTCGGCAAAAGTTCTAGAAGATACGAGAAGCGACGGGGAGGAAGCCGGGCCCGAACTGGGCCGAATTGGGCCCAGGCCGGCCGGCCCAGCCCATTCCGGGCCCGTTTCGGCACCCCCTTTGACCTAGACGACCTTCGGGCTATTTATAGCCCCCGTGCGAAGTTGCAATTATCAAGTCATTCGTTATTCGCCGTCGAGGAGCAGAGGAGCTTGAGGGACACCATCTCGGAGAGGAGGGTCATGATAGTCATCTAGGGTTCACCTAGCTGGCGTGGGAACCTTACATGGAAGACCACGTCGGAGTTCCGGAGGCTTGAATCAAGATCAAGGTAGGATCCCGGTTGGATCTTATTCATGTATAAACTTATGATGGAGTTTCATTAAATCCGATATCTAGCAATCGAGTGCTTCCTCTTTGGTTTTGTCGTCTCTTGGTTTTGCTTCTTCCTCGATCTATACTTAAGATAGATCGCTTAGGGTGCTCTTGTAGCTGCGGTGTCTAGAGGTGCATACCCGACCTACCAAGTGTTTTCAACACGTTCTTCATGAGCGTGCTCTTAGGTTCACCGACACAAGAAGCGGGGCATCGTGACAGGATGTCGATCACGTGTACGGTAGGTGCCTTCGAGGATTGGACCGGAGGCTGTCACACCTGATTTTCCGAAGAAAACCAAATGCATCTCATATGTGCGCCAGGATCAAGTTTACACACATATGATAGACGTCATGAGTGAAATATCATTAACCAGCAATAAAAACATACAAGAGTTAAACCATTACATTATCTCTTTGTTACACTCAGACGTTAGACTCGAAGGTCTTTACAACGAACAAACGGTAACTAGACGAAGCAACTCCGTCTTCAGCTTCCACAGGCACATGACTGGGGGCACGCAAGCCTCAGAACTCATCGTAGTCGCTGAAGTACTCTTCTCCAGTGTTCTCCTCTGAACAGCGGTAAGCAAGGGTGAGCACACTTATGGTTGGAGCTCAGCAAGTGGGGGAAGATGCAACGCTATCAAGGATAGGTTAAGGTTTTGCAGCGGTTAGCATTTTAAATGTTGGTCAAATTTTATTAGCAAGCACCTATTTACTAGGTGTAAGTTTATACCAACCCAAAATTAAGCATTTAGGAAAGCATCTCATCTCAAAACCACAAGAACCACGATTTAATTCCATCTTTATGTTTGATTATCATGTGAGGGTCCAGGCCGCTCTTAACCGTGAGCACGGCTGATCGATCAGTTTTACACTCTGCAGAGGTTGTACACTTTCACCACAGCTCGCGTAAAAGTTCCGAAGAACTTTGAACCCAACCACGCATGTGCTGATCAGGCACAATACCACACTTCCGAGGTGTGATTGCATAGGGACGCTACGAAGCCTTTACAAAGATATGCAAAAGCACCAACAACCCACGACAGTTACAGCTTAGGGCGGACCATAACCCTCCCTAGTGGACAACACCTTAGCAAAGGCTGCGGCCAAGAGGACCGGGCTATACCCCTGCAACCCCGAGCCCCCTGTGTTCCTTTCGGATAAGGTCACCAATACAATCACACACCTAATTAATTGGCTAAGCCAGAGCCATATAGACTGTGGTTGCACTGTTTTCCTGGGTGGTTCTCCATGTTCCGATTAAACCATATATGATCTTGTTATTAACCATACACACATATATATATTACCAAAGTTATCATGATCAACATTCATCATTTTGCAAAGATTCATTTAAACCATCCCAAGGTATAGCAACTAAGCATTTCTACCCAAAACATTTATTTAAAAGGGTTGTCCAAGGTAATAGGGAGGGATAAAGTTCTAGTCATGTCCTTAAAAAGGTAATTTCCCATCAAATTTATGCAATACAACATTTAAATGTAAATTTTAGTTAACATGCAAGTTGTGTGGGACAAAAATAGAATATGCAGGGGGAGAAGTCCACTTGCCTTCCTTGCTTAAACACTGGGATTCTTCTTCTTCAAACACTTGCTCTTGATCCACTTTAACGGGTTGCTCACTTGAAACTGGCACGATGTCTACGAGCACACAAGTATACAATAAACAAAACAATACACCAAGCATGAAAAGCTTAAAAAGAGAACAAGGTTTAGCTCTAGGAACACGAACTCAAAAACACTCGGATCTATCGGGAGATTTGGATGATCACATACAAGAGCTAGCTATGTGCTAGGTATATTTTAATTTAATAAAGATGTGCATAGGTTATTTCAGAGAAATACCCTATTTATAATTAAGCAAGTTATATTTGTATTTAAAAGACGATGTAAGCCTAATCCAATTTTATTTATAAATATTCAAGTATGATTTATGCAAATTAAACATTTAATTTAAAAGAAGCATGTAAAACATCTAGGCGTTCATCTTTATATTTCGAGTTGAACTAAACGAATTATAATTCAAAAATACATTTATGTTCATATTAATCAAATTAACATTTAATTAAGAAAACTCGGGATATAGCCTATGTTGCTTTTATTTGGAAAGCAAATTGCATAATCATTAGTCAATTTAAGTGTGATTATAAAAACCGAGGTATACATCTAATTAACTTTTAATTAGAAGAAATATTTAACTAGTATTAATCATATTAACTTTCTTATGAAAACACGTGTTAAACTCTAATTAGATTTTAATTAGAAAAGCATGTGTAAACGGATTAATCATATTTAATATTTAAATAAATTATAAAATAAAGAACATGTTCAAAATTGGTCCTATCACGTAGTTTGAGTTGATATGAACCTAACGCAACTTGAAACGGTGGAAACGGAGCTAAAACGCAAAAGATACAGCTAAAACAAGGTTCTAAAACTGACGGGCTTGAAGAGACGGTCGCGTGGATACCAAGAACGCTTAAAATGGATAAAAGACGGAAAAGATATGGCTAAAACAAGGTTCAGGGGCTTTTCTGTGAAGAAACAGGGCTTCCAGGGACCTAACTGCAAGAAACCAGGGGCTAAAACCTAAAACTATAAAAGATCTGAGGGTTTAACATGCAAAAGATCAAGGCTGGACCGCAGATGAGAAAAACTAGGAAGGTCAGGGGCTTAAACGCTAAAAACAGGACTCAGGTGTAAGGATTCTTATAGGTGGAAGGGCATGGTTGTGATATTAGAAACTTCAGGGGCTTCTTTGCAAAAAGGCCGGCGGAGGGCGCGGTTGACCGGTACTTGACTCAGTTGACTCAGGGCCAAAAAGATCTGAGCCGTAGATCTATCCACAGACGGCCGGGGAAAAACTTAAGAGTTCAGGGGTCTAAACGTAAAGAAAAGGACTTGAACGTAAGGGTTTTAACTGGTGGGAGGGTATTCTTGTGATATTAGAAAGGGCAGGGTTCTTTTTGTAAAACTGCAGCTGTTGACCGGTATGTGGGTCTTTTGACCGGGGCGGGGATTAGATCTTAGCCGTTCCCGCTGGATCGGGCGGCTGCGGACGCACGCATGCGGCGGGCGGCGGCGGGCGCGCCGGAGGCGGGCGACGCACGGTGGCGCGCGGCGGCGGGGTCGCCGGAGTCGACTGGAAAAGGGCTCCCGGCCACGGTTTTGCACATGGATTGCACCTACACGCTGCTAGGAAGATAGCGAAGCCTACCAGGGACTAAAGAAGATGGTCCTGGCGGCCATGGCGGCACCTCGTCCGGCGAGGCGGACGGCGAACCACGGCATACAGCGGCGACGGCGTTAGGTGCCTCGGGTCAGGGAAAAAAAGAGAGGGAGATGACTTCTTCACCTTGATGTGAAGCTACGGCGAGAAGAACAACGACGAGGAGGCAGAGACGGCGGAGATCGAGGACCGGCGGCTCCGGCGGGCGGCTGTGCTCGGGCGCAGCTCGATCCGGCGACGAGGGAGGGCAGACCTGGGGTAGAGAGCAGCTCGGGTGAGCGATGAACGTGAAGAAGAAGAAAGGAGAGGGGCAGGACATTTCACCGACGACAAGAAGCTTCGGCGGCCGGTAATGGCCCGGCGGCAGAGGACTTCACGGCGGCAGTGCGTGCGCGAGGATGGGGTGCTAGGGTGTGAGCGGGTGTGGAAAAGGTGCGCGCAGGGGCTCGACCGCGGCTTTTAAAGGCAAAGGAGGGGAGAGGAAGCAACGGCCGGGGCAATGGCCATCAGTGGCCACGGGGCGGCCGGCGGCTTTACTGCATTCAAGAGAGGAGGGGCCTTGATTAGGGGAAACCGAAGGGGAAATTATGGAGGAGTGGCGGCCCGTGCTCCACCATGCCTTGATGAAGGGATTGAAGATGGGGAGGGCAGGAGATGCGGGGGAGAAAGAAACGGCCGGGATGGCGGGGCTGACGCGGCTCTGCTCGGCTGGAGGAAGGGGATGGTGCCGATAGGCGGGGCCGGCATGTCAGCGGCCGCGAAAAAAAAGAAAAGGAGAGGAAGGATAGGTGGGCCGCCGGGGGTTAACGGGCCGGAAGAGGAGGCAGGCCGGGAGAGAGCTGGGTCGGGGTGGGCTGAAAGGGGAGAGGGGTGAGGTTGAGGGGTTTTCTCTTTTCTTTTTTTTAAACCTTTTTCAAAACCTTTTCAAACTTCAAACCACAACTTTTCAAATTCTTTTCAAACTTTAAACTCTACAAACCTTTTCAAAATTTTCAAATCATTTTTAAAAACTTTTAAAACTTCACACCAACACATATATAAACACCATGCAAACAAAATATGATGCACAAGCACTTATTGCTTCTAAAATTAATCAAATGATATTTAAATATTTAAAAGCCAAATTTATTTGATAATTTATTTATTCCTTAAAAAGAAAACTAAAGCACCAAGTTGCTATTATTTGCATGATGGAAATTTAGGGTGTTACAAAGGCCACATGCTTTTTATGAGATTCTTATTGCTATCTTCATTTCTCGCTTGGAACTATGACAAAGGCACGATCTAGACTCTCTAGATCGGTTACCTCTTGCTTTCTCTCGCTACCTCTCATGTTTTAGTAGATTAGATGCGTTTGAAACCTCTCTTAAAGAAAGTGCTTTCTCACTTTATTGGATCGATCTTGCATTGCGTATTGTTCCACGGATTCGATACCTTGGGATCACCACTCAAGGGAAGAAGGGTCCCTTGACTACGACGGAGGATTTGTCCGCTTGCAAGTCCAAACGAACTTTGCAATGATAATCAAAGGTCAACAAAGACCTTACTCTTACTGTGTCAGCTCACAGGGAACTAACATCACACATGTTTTTTTGCCATTGGTTCTTTCTATCTTGCATGCACTGAAGCAGGACAAGGCCTTGCAAACTACTAAAATTTTGAAGGAGTTGGTTGCATCTATGTGTTCTAAGTTTGAGAAGTATTAGGAGCCAGATGAAGGTAACCCTCGAAGTAAAGGTAATTGTTGACGGTGAATTTTGGTGCTCCAAACATGTTCGTTACACTTTGGTTTGAACTTCATTATGGTACTACCCACCACTAGGCACACTAATGATATAATATGTTCAACTTTATATGTGCATTTGGAAGTGTGATGTTTTTGTAGGAAAACATAGACTAAAGGGACGGAGTCACATCGAGTTCAAAGGAGTAAATGAGGAGTTCCTTTCATGTTCAAGTGCAAGGCAAACTAACTCCCAAAGGTGGCAAGGACCAAGGTGCTACGACAAAACATCTCCAAGGACCAAGACATAAAGATCGGATTTCATACGAGAAGACCTCCTATATTTATCGCAGGGTTGATGACGCCAAAATGACACAAATATTGGGGCCAAAGTCCAAATTGTCAAGACGTGCTACTCGGAGGAAGGGGCGACCGAACCGGGTCGGTTTGGGCCCTGGCCGGTCGGCCCAGGCCGGCCGTCCTGGCCCATTCCTGCGTCGGTTCACCCCCTGGTTTCTTGTGTGCGAAGATCTTTCAACCCTAATTGGATGCCGACGACGCCATTCATCAAAGACAGAGATAAATACCCCCGAGGTCGACCACAAGAGGGGGAGGTTGGATCGGAAGAGATTCGAGGAGAGCACTCAGGAGAAATATTCATCTAATTCAAGGAGGCGGCCACAAGCGAAGGAGGACGTCGAGGTGCTGCTACGACACCACCGGAGTTGAAGGGCGCTCCGCCGGAAGCATCTACCATGATCAACTACGCCATGCTTAGCGTCTTGATGGGGTAATCTTCTCATTTGTCCATGGGGTTGTAACAGATCATGTCATGTAATCACCGACTCATTTATGGTTTCAATCTATTAGTTTCGTGTTGATGATGCTTTGATGTTTAAGGCTAGCTGTATAGATCTGACTACTCCCGTTGATCCCTTCAACATATCGTGATTGTTCGTTGTTTTGCCATGATTACCTTCGCGTAGTGACAGTGTGAGAGGAGGGAAAAGGGTGAAGCCGCGGTCACACCTTCAATAGATTAGATTGGTTTTTATCTTCCTTGGCGGTTGCATGTTTCTGTATCCTAGACCCTATGGGCAAGTGTCCTTTACATCTTGTGCACCTCACACACCTCTTTGTTTTAAGATTAGTTTGCTCTTGGATTAATCTCTAGTTAAAGGTTGTCTTAATCGACTAGATTAGCTTTAGATCGAACGCTAGCAATCCCCTTGCTCCTTGGGTTGACAAGAACCTTGGGTTTACACTAAAGGGAAGAAGGGTCCCATACGGTCCGTACGCTTGCGGATTGAAGTTTGCAATGACAATCAACCGTCAACGGTCGATTTCTGTCAACCAAGAGTACTTGTTACACTTTGGTTTGAGCTTTGAATTGAAACTAACCAGCCACTAGGCATACTAATGACGTAAAAGGTTCGCACTTGCATATGGTTTTTGGAGTATGTTGTTTGCATAGGATTTAAGCACCTAAATGAGGACTTCCGGGTAGAGTTCATCGAGCACTTTATGAAAAGATCACAAAGCTCAGCACAAGTCAAGACACGAAGTGAACATTACTCCAAATGACCCGAGGACCGAAGCATGAAGCCGTGAAACTCCGAGGACATGAACAGAAGATGCGGGAGTTCGTGCGCCAAGTACCCTTATCTAAACCATGGGGAAAATGACGTCAAGGACCCACACGAAGTTCGGCAAATATTCAAGAAGACACGAGAAGCGTCAGGGAACGAACCAAGGTCGAACTGGGCCAAAACGGGCCCAAGTCAGCCCGTCCACCCCCTTTTTAGCTCGGTTCGACACCCCCTTTGACCTCCACCTCTTCGGTCTATTTATAACTCCTGTCTCCGACGACCGCCACATCCATTCATCAGAGAGCCGCCGAATTGAGGAATACACACCGAAGGAAGCCGTCGCCGCTGCGAGTCCTCGACGTTGCCTAGGAGATGGTTTAGACTAGACCCTAGCCGCCATGGTTGGCCCTGCGTGGTGAAGCCATGGTGGAGTTCCGGAGCCATGCCTTGTGAAGGACCGAATAGGCGACCAGAGAGGGAGGGAGTGAATGGGAGTCGATAAAAATTCTTCACGAAGGAAGAACTCAGCCTATATCCTGATTGCCACTCCGATCACACGCACACACCAAAAAAGCTCCAGACTAGGCACACACAAGCCTACAAGTCCTAGAGACAAGTCACAGATCAAAGAGCGAAAGCACAAAGCAAGAACCAAAGTAATTAGCCAAATCTGCAAATGCTAGGTGCGGAATGTCCGTGCAGTACGGGCAGACCGTCCGCAGCACCTGGGCGGACTGTCCGAACCACCTACGCGGACTGTCCGAAAACCCTAACAGAACCACCAGAGACGCACTGAGAAATTCGGACAGCCGGTTGAGCCACTATGACTGTCTGCCAGTGTCGCGGACCTCCGTGTAGGCCTCGCGGACCGTCCGGCCAAACCACCAGAAACACTCACACAACTTCGCCCACGTGTACCTTCCGTCACTGACCGGCGGACTGCCCGCAAAACCTCCTGCAACAAAACCCTAGGCACTTCACAGATCGAAACACGAGCTAGCACGAACACGCGACGAACAGCGAAGAACACGGGACACGCGGACTGTCTGCGGGTTCCTTGCGGACTATTCGCTACCCATGGACAGAACTGCTCGAGCTCGTGGCCGCGAAGTCAACTTTCCCTACTCATCACCGGATCTCCCAAATGGCTTGAGCTCTTGAGACAAGATTTGGGGGACATGTGAAGCATCACAAGATGAAGCTATGCCCCAAAAATCTCAGCCTCTAACTCACTAAATCACCGGAAATCGCGGATCACATGAACCACCACCAAGAACTTGGGCTCCTACAAGAACTCGCAAATCGAAGGGATTTCCCAGCGTTTGAGGGGTCAAGATCACACCCAAAGATGCACAAGGCATCCACCCATGATCCCCTCAAAGAAATCTGAAGAAAAACGCCCTCAAATCAATGGATCGAACGAAGAATGAAACCACCCAAAAATAGCTCCAAAAAGACACGAAAATCACAAAGAGCTAGGAGATCATCATAACGCCGAATGCTTCTATACATCCAGAGGTCAGAGTCTATACAATAATCTAGCCTAAGGAAATACTGGGAAAAGAAGTAGTCTAGAGCGATCTACCGGGGGAGGAAACCCTAGAGTCCAAGAGAGAGAGATGCCATCCACCTCTCCGCTATTTATATGATGTCCACCGGAGGAGGCAAATGACCACACTACCCCTACAACTTAAAATTAAGATACACACCCCTCAGGGGCAATTTGGTCAAGTCTTCGGATATTCCCATCGAGTGGACACGCTTCCACCGCGGACTTGCTTAGTGTCGGTGTCCGGATTAGCGCCGGCACCAACTAGTGGTTAGTGCTGTGATCAGTCTCTCGATGGTCGGTGCTAAGCTAAAGGGAGACAAGGGTTTATCCTGGTTCCGGCCACGTGGCCGTACGTCCAGCAGGGTGTGCTTGCGCACTGTATTAGCTTGCACCGGTGGAGCCTGTAGATGGAGGCTACAAGCAATGCGGGAGAGGAGGCAAATCCCCCAAGTCCCAACTACGATGATTGAGGCGAGTGCCAATATCGGGAGCGATGGAGTGTGGAAAGTGAAGCGAGTATGTGTTGGGCGTATGTGAGTGTGTCCCCGCGTAGGGACGTCTGCCTCTCCCTTTTATATACCAAGGGATGGTAGCTACAGTGAAGTGGTACAGTGATCTGCATAGTGGTTGTATACTAGCAGGTATGGCGCCGGGGGTCTTGTCCTCACACGTTCTTGCTCCTGGCACAAGTAGGTGGCGAGCTCCGGCTTCCGCGGGCGGCCTGACAGCCCCTGTTGCTTGTCCGGGCATGGCTTCGAGGGTGCGCTCCCGCCACTTCGAGGGTCCGGTCACTGGGGAGAGGATGGAAGTTAGCGGCATAGGGCCGTGGAACATCACCGGCTAGTCCACACAGTGCGGTTCAGTCCACTGCACAACGCCGGGGACGGTGGTACAGTGCTAGGGATGGCGGCACAGTGCCGGAGTTGGTGGCGCAGTGCCGAGGATGGCGGAGGAGACTCGATGCATGCTGTCCGTACGGCGGCTCCGGTCAGCACGCGTGCCTGTGCGCTGCCCATACACCTTTCGAGGGTGCCCCCATGCCCATTCAAGGGCCTTGTTGCTGGGGGAGGACGGGAGCAGGTGGCACAACAACGTGGAATGACGTCGGTCTGTCGGCACAGTGCCGTGCAGCACCTGCACAGGACCAGGAATGGCCGCACAGTGCCAGGTTAGGCCGCACAGTAGCGGTGTCAAACGGTTAGGCGGTGTCAGCCCTGCGGCGTGGTGGAGGATTCGCCTTTGACCTTGGCGCCCCGCTGCGGATCCGGGCATTTAATGCCGCTGTCAGTCAAAGCGAAGGAGCGGGATGCCGCTGGTCGAGGGATGGCCTTGAGTGAGGCAGAGCCGGTTGCCCGCTCGAGGGGGGGTCGAGTCCCTCGAGCGAGGCGGAAACCTGCTCGAGGGACCGGGACCCTCAAGCGAGGTGGAAATTTGCTCGAGTGGCCAGGACCCTCGAGCGAGGCAGAAATCCGCTCGAGGGGCCGGGACCCTCGATCGGGGTGGAGAACGGGGCGCGCGAGTGGGCCTTCTTGATGAGGGCCACTGCTGGGCCTTGGCAAGCCATGGCTTGTGGCGTCCCGTGCTTCCTTTTTGGATTCGTGGGAATTAGTTCGTACGTGATTGCGTTTAACAAGGGTGATTATCCCCTTAGTTAGGGGACCCCTAATGACCGTCCCCGACAGTAGCCCCCGAGCCTTTGCGGGAATGGGAACCATTCCGGGAAAGGATGCAGGTCCTGAGGCGACGTCCTCAGATGCTGTGTGTGGGACTTTCCCTTTTGATCATGCATGCTTTTCTGTGGGGGCGTGCTAGCGTACCCACGGGTGTAAGCCCCTGAAGCCCTGCAGGAGTGTGAGCACTCGTGCAGGGATTAAAAGCGTCGAGTGACGGGCTTGCCTCGCGTTTGTTTGGGCTGGCCTCGGTGATATTTCAGCTGACATCGGCGATCTACGCGGGCAGAGCAGCGTCAAGTTAACCCGAGGCGCCCATATACGGGTTTGTTTGTCTGTTCGGGGCTTAACCCTCCACAGATCGGCACGGCCAAGCGTGATGATCATTGAGATGGTCGTGGTGAGAGGAGCCCCTGAGCCCTGGCCCAATCAGCAATCAGGTAAAGTCCTCGGCTTCTTATTACGACCCTCGTCGCCCTTCCGCAGGGAGGAGGGGGTGAGGCGATCCATGCTTCCCTCGAGCGGGCAGCGAATCATGAATGCCTTGGCGAGCTGTTAGCGGATAGTTCAAGTGGGCGTTCGTGCCCCGTTCGCTAGGGGTCGGCTTGTGGTCCGGGGACACGCCCATGTGAGCACTTGCAAAGGTTTGCTAAGCTGGGCTCGGTCCCGTTCGATAGGGGCCGAGGGCGCGGAATCACTCCCTCGACAGGATACCTCAATTAGCTGCCTTTGTCCTGGCCTTGAACACGATATGTGGGGCGCCCCCAAACTTCACGTTCGGGGATAGGCTCGATCACGTGCGTCCTGATCGTTCCTGACTGTGTTGATCTGAGGCACCTGTTCGAACCCTTCGAGGGTCAGGCTCCGTACCCCTGATCAGTAGGGCTTTTGCAGGGAGCGCCGCGCGTCCCCGTCTTAGTGCATCTGTGGCGCCTGTCGAACCCTCGCTGGGCCAAGCTTCGAACCACTGATCGGTAAGTCCTCGCATCGAGGTGCATCTGTGGCGCCCGTCGTACCCTCAGCGGGCCGAGCCTCGAGCCATTGATCAGTAATTGATTTGGGGAGTAAGCTTTGGGTGCCCCTCGAAGTCCTCTTTCGAGGGCATGCTCGATCGAGCGCGGCCCTGTGTCCTCAACTCCCTCGAACCGGGGTGCCTGTCGTACCCTTTTGAGGAGCCAGGCCTCGAACCCCTGGTTTGGTGGCTCAAGGGGCCCTCCTTATGCGAGAAGGAACCCCCTGGCATTTGAAATCCGGCCGTGGATCGGTTGGTTGCCGTGCCCGCGCGGTCGTGGCTGACATGGCGCGGAGCAGGCGGCGTGGGCGCGCATTTTCAGGCGAAGCGGTGTGGGCGGCATGCGAATACGAAGGGACGTGGTGCAGTACTCCCTAGCTTACCGTGCGTTAATAACTACGCACGCGCACACGCGTGGCAGTTTCGGGGTGGTGGGGCCCTGCTGTCAGTATACCTGAGCATTTTTCGGGCCGGACCGGGTTCGGGCCGGGCCGAAAAAATTTCTGTTATTTCGGGCTGAAAAAATCCTGCCCATGACCATCCCACTGGACGCGTCGGGCCTTAATTTTCAGGCCGGGCTCGGGCCGGGCCCGGGCTTGGGCGGGCCGCCCGCGCATTTTATAGTGTAAAACAACTAAAAACAGCATTTCGGGCCGGGCTCGGGCCAAAAAAAATTTTCGCGGGCTTCAAGATCTCTGCCCACGCCCGTCCAGTAAGGCTCGTGGGCGGGCCTGGCGCGGGCCGGGCCCGGGCCGGGTCGGGCCGGGCTCAAAATGCTCAGGTATAGCTGTCAGCGACAGGCGGCACCCACCGCATTAACTGCGGTTGCCCGCCGCACCGCCGGATAACCCGTCCCCTCCCTATCTATAAAAGTAAGGGGGCGCGGGGAAGAGTTTTTTTTACCTTAGCCATTTGCAAACGCCGCTCCCACTTCGCTCTCTCTGCCACCGCGTGCTCCGCCACTCTAGATCCGTGCGCACACACCCACTCCACTTTGCCTCCAGCACCTGCCTTTCCCTTCCACCTACAGCCATGATCAGGATCCTGGAGGCTGCGCCGTGGTCCCAGTCGTCGGAGGACCAGCAGACCATGTCGGGGCTCGTTCTCGGTGGGCAACTGGCGCCGGTCGGTGACGAGGCGAACCCGGTGTGGATAGTCCCGCCGGCATCGCACCGGGAGCCATCTCCGCCGCCGGGCTACGTCGTGAGCTTTGTGTGTCTGCACGAGTGCGGGTTCAACGCCCCTGCAAGCAAGTTCATGCAGGGGTTGTGCTACCACTACGGGGTGGAGCTCCACAGCTTCGCCCCTAACGCTATCTCGCAGGCGGCGTCCTTCGTCGCCCTCTGTGAGGGGTTCTTAGGGATCGAGGCGCACTGGGACCTGTGGGTTCATCTCTTTCGAGGTGAACTCCAGACGGTCGCCACTTCGAAGAGGAAGACGCGCAGGGCTGTCCGCGCCGGTGGCCTTATGTTTGCGGCGTGCGAGTCCAGGAGGCACATTTACCCGCCCTGCACCATGACGTCGAACAACTCCGACTGGGAGAAGGGGTGGTTTTACTTGCGCAACGACGGTGCTGGGCTCCCGCCGTACACCGGGAAGGTGCTGACAGTGAAGCCGGACATGTGGTCGCACGGGGTGTCGCCTCAGGCAAGGCAAAGGAAGCTCGAGCCCCTCACCGACACCCTGCGCAAGTTGGCAGACGCCGGGTTGACCGTGCCGGCCGTCATTGCAAACTTCCACCACCGACGGGTGATCCCCCTCATGGAGACGGCGCTCCCCATCTTCGCGATTAGGAGCAATGCCAATCCCGCGGCCCTGGCGAGCTTGCGGTTGCTGGAGGAGCCACTCGCCACAGCGTACGCGGCCACGAGGGCGAGGCACGCGGTGAACACCAAGGTAGTGGCTCACAGCAACGACGACTTGTGGTCGTTCGCGATGTGCCCCGACCCCGACCATCGCGAGTTGGTAAGATTCAATTCCTCGCTCTGCTCCCCTTGATCTGGTGTTTGCTTTAATCATGATTGTGGTGACAGGGAGTACACCTCGACGTTCCCACGTCGGATCCTCCAACACCGAGATCTCACACCGCCAATCGCGTCGAGCAGCAGATGCAGAAGGAGAAGGGGGACCGGGCGAGGGCGAGGAAGACGAGGAGGCAGGAGCGGATCGACGCGTACAACGAGGAGTACCGACAGCGGTTGCGGCTGGGCCGATCCCCTCTGCCGTATCTGATAAACTCGGATTCAGACGAGGAGGAAAGCGACGGGGAGCGGACCGTCTCGGACAGGGAGGAAGAAGCACCGGCCTCGACGTCAAGGGGCAAGGAGACTCTCGCCGCGTCCGCCTCTGCGGCGGATTTGGCGTCCCTTGACGAGGGCGTGTCGTCGAGGGTGCCAACTGATTGGGGGTCGTGCCCCTAGATCCCTCGAGGAAGCGCAAGCGGCGCGTCTCCGACCTGCGGTGAGTCGCGTTTTACTCTCCGTGTTCTTGATATCATAGATTAGTTCACTGAGCTTTCCCTTTTTATTTCACCAGCCGGGCGCCTGCCGTTCCTGGTCTCGCGCCCGCCAAGTCACTCAAGGTGGGGGCACTGGATGTGTCGCGCACGACGAGGCCTCATTCGATGAGGACATCGCGATCGGCGGCGGCCGCGGCGGCGACGAGGGGGACGCCGGGATCGGAGGTGGCGGTCGCGGGATCGCTGCGGCGGGAAGAGGCGACGGCGGAGGCCCTTCGCACGGCGATGATTCGAGGGGCCCAATGGGGGCGGGAACAAGCCCGCGTCGCCAGCAGGGAAGTAGAGGGCCGCTGGAACGATGCAGCTCCTGCTGATGGTGATTCGGCCCCGGCTCGGGGTCAGGTGATGGTGGCGGCCGCGCCAGCCCCCGGGCCCGCGCCCGAGGTGTTGCTGGTGCGGCCTGACGGCTGTGTGGAGCCGCCGGCGCCAACGACAGGTGCCGGGGTGGCGCAGGGGGCAGACATAATGAAGCTGCGCCGTCCCAACCACATTGAGGGCTACTACCCGTGGGAGCTAAAGTTTGACCACCCCGGGGTTCCACCGGGCTTGGTGGAGAACGCGAAGTCAGAGAGGGATCTGTGGCAGGAGTTCAACAACCTTGGCTCCGCCTTGCAGAACTCCCTTGACTTCGCCCTCAAGACCCACATGGGCAGGTCGCTCTAGGTCTTCCAGGTAAGTGTACTTGCGTGGGCGTCACCCAGCTCTTCTTCCTTCATTTGTGTGAGTTTCATTCGACCTTTTTCCCTTTCCCCCATCTACAGATCCGCGGCCTCGAAGCTGCCAGCGTGCTTGTTGGTGGAGTCGAGGGCCTCATTGGCCATCTTCTCCAGTCCACCACGAGGGCCTCGTCATGTGCAAGCGACTCAGCGCGCTCAACACACTCGACGTCGCATTCGAATGCGTGTTCAAACGACAGGCCCACCGTGATGACGCCCTTCGGCCCCGACATCCTGAGCTTGAGGTAGGTGTAGTTCGGGACCACCATGAACTTGGCGTAGCAAGGCCGGCCAAGAATGGCGTGGTATGCTCCCCGAAATCCCACCACCTCGAAGGTGAGGACCTCCTTGCGAAAGTTGCTCGGCGTAACAAAGTAGACAGGCAGATCGATCTGCCCGAGAGGCTGGACTTGCTTGCCCGGTGCAACGCCATGGAATGGTGACTTGCTGGGACGCAGCTTGTCCAGGCCGATCCCCATGAGCTCCAAGGTGGAGGAGTACATGATGTTGAGGCTGCTGCCCCCGTCCATCAACACCTTGGAGAACCGCGTGTTGCTGATGATGAGATCGACAACAAGCGGGTACCGTCCCGGATTGGGGATGTGATCCGGGTGGTCTTCACGGCCAAAGGAGATTGTCTCCTCCGACTAGTCGAGATACGACGGCACGACCGGGTGAACGGAGTAGACCTCTCGACGTTCACCCCTGCGCTGCCGGGACGTCATATCGACTGTCGATCCCCCAAAGATGAAGAATACGTTCTCCACCTCCGGGAAGCCGTCCTTGCCCCCATCGCCCGCATCCTTCTTGGTGTCGTCCTCCTTCGCAGTGACTCAGTTGTAGTACTTCTTGAGCATGTCGCATTGCTCGAGGGTGTGAGCGACCGGTGTCTTGTGATACGAGCAGGGCTTCTTTAGCATGTCGTCGAACACACCGCCTCGAGGGGGGCCGCGAGCCCCCTTGTTGGCAGCATCGACCGCGTGGACTTCGTCGGATCCCTCGCCTTGCTCCATGGGTTTCTTGCCCTGCTTCTGCTTCTTTGAGGCATCCTTGGGCTTGCTGCCCTCCGCAAGCGCATTCTCTGCTTGCTTGCCCTTCTTGCCGTCGAAGATCCCCCACCGCCTCTTCTCCAGAAGCGTAGCTGGTGGCGATGTCGAACAGCTCGTTGACACTGGTGGGAGGGTTCCGCCCCAACTCGCGCACAAGGTACCAGCAAGTCGTGCCCTCTAAGAAGGCGTGCACGACCTCAGACTCACCGACGCTCGGGAGCTCGGTGCAGCGCTTGGAGAAGCGACAGATGAAATCCCTCAGGGACTCGCCAGCCTTCTGGGAACAGCCTCGAAGGTCCCAGGAGTTCCCATGGCGCACGTATGTGCCCTGGAAGTTGCCTACGAACGTCCTTACCAGGTCATCCCAGTCGTGGATCTGGTTCGCAAGCAAGTGCTCGAGCCACGTCCGTGCAAAGTCTGCAAGGTGCAGAGGCAGGTTGCGGATGATCACGACGTCGTCGGTGGCGCCGCCCAGCTGGCACGCTAGGCGGTAGTCGTTGAGCCATACTCGGAGGTCCATCTCTCCAGAGTACTTGTTCACGGTCGTAGGTTGCCGGAAGCGCGGGGGGATGGGTGCCGTGCGAATCGCCCGACCGAACACACGCGTGCCCGGTGGCTCCGGCATCGGGCTCCTATCCTCCCGGCTGTCGTAACGGCCACCACACTGGGGGTGGTAGCCGTGCGATGCAGCGACATCCTACTTCTTTTTGTTCAGGATGTTGCGGTGTCGCCATCGTTGGCCTGGCCGCACGTATCCTGAATCCGCTCCTTAGCGGGCTTCTTCTGGTTGCCCTCGTGGACTGTGGGGGCCCGGTGCGGGGTGTGGACCGATGCCTCCGGGTCCCGGCCGCCTCCACCAGTTTTTACACTAGACAGATGGCGCATGTGGGATGCGGAGCTCTCGGCTTGCTGCACCGCGACTTGCTCGATGAGGGTTTGTGCCTCGCGGCGCAGATTGCATCCCTCGGGCGTCGATGGCTCGGGCATGGCCCAAATCAAAGTCGCCACAGCCACGAGCTTCTGGCTGGCCCTTGCCAAGTTCGGCAGGCCATCCATGTCGGTGTCAGTGTTGATGCGTTCGCGGGCTACGCGCCCCGCGGCGTGTGCCCCGTGTGATGAGGGGCCGGCCTTGTTCCTCTCGAGCGTGGCCTTCAGCTGCCGGACCTGCTCGCGTTCTACCGTGAGCTTCGCCTCCAGCTCACAGACCTGGGCCAGCTGCGCAGCACACGATGCTTCGTGTGGTGGCGTCCCCATAGGCGGATTCTCCACCGGGTTGTTGCGGGCCGCCGGGTCACCCGCTCCTCCTCCTCCGTCTTCGCCCTCGCCGATGACGACAACGAAGCACTCGCGGGTGAGATCGTAATCCCCCTCGCTAAAGTCGTCAGAGCAGGTGAGGCAGTAGTCCGTCGCGGCCTGAAACCACTTGAGTGCGTCAGGGTTCCGAAGCACGGAGTAGTCCCACTCCGGCTCCCCACGCCCGTGCTCGCGTTCCTCGCTGTCGAAGTCGCGGTAGGACTCGCCGGGCGAGGTAGCGATGAGGTTCCGGATCGACAGGAAGTGGTGACCCAGAAGGTCCTCGTACGTAGTCAGATTAGTACTGACCGACGAGGAGTACGCCATGGATGCGCTGCGCTTCCCGTGGGGAAGCTTCGACCGCGCGGCCGTGGCTTCCCCGACAGGATGCGTCGCTAAGTCCGCCGGTGGAGGTGCGTCTCCTTGTGCTGCGTCAATAGGCGGAAGCCCGCAGGCTTCGACCCACTGGGGGGAGCCGGCGCACACCGCCCGGCGTCGCTCTGCGCGCGCTCGTCGTGAGCGTTTGCAGCGTCGGGGCGGCGGTGAAGCTGGCACTGCTACTGGCGCAGCCGCCGTTCCTGGCGGCGCTGCCATGATCGCGTCCCTGTTAAGGATACGCATGAGGTAGCCGTTGCCGGTCGCTTGGTAGTGGATGCTCCAGAACCAGATCTCGTATCCGGCCGGGAACAGGTCGGATTGACCCCAGGTAGGTCTCTCCGACGTGTGCTCGGTGACGATCACCATCGAGAGAACAGGCGGATGATCTCAGCGCAGCCCCCTACCTGGTGCGCCAACTGTCAGTGTCTGGATTAGCACCGGCACCAACTAGTGATTAGCATTGTGATCAGTCTCTCGATGGTCGGTGCTAAGCTAAAGGGAAACAAGGGTTTATCCTGGTTCCGGCCACGGGGCCGTACGTCCAGCAGGGTGTGCTTGCGCACTGTATTAGCTTGCACCGGTGGTGCCTGTAGAGGGGGGCTACAAGCAATGCGGGAGAGGAGG
The DNA here is from genome assembly GCA_036936925.1 of Cenchrus fungigraminus. Taxonomy (NCBI): domain Eukaryota; kingdom Viridiplantae; phylum Streptophyta; class Magnoliopsida; order Poales; family Poaceae; genus Cenchrus; species Cenchrus fungigraminus. Next base: position 125,712,947 of record CM072777.1, read on the forward strand.
CAAATCCCTCAAGTCCCAACTACGATGATTGAGGCGAGTACCAATATCGGGAGCGATGGAGTGTGGAAAGTGAAGCGAGTATGTGTTAGGCATATGTGAGCGTGTCCCCGCGCAGGGGCGTCTGCCTCTCCCTTTTATAGACCAAGGGAGGGCAGCTACAATGAAGCGGTACAGTGATCTGCACAGTGGTTGTGTACTAGCAGGTATGGCGCCGGGGGTCTTGTCCTCGCACGTTCTTGCTCCTGGCGCGAGTAGGTGGCGAGCTCCGGCTTCCGCGGGCGGCCTGACGGCCCCTGTTGCTTGTCCGGGCATGGCTTCGAGGGTGCGCTCCCGCCACTTCGAGGGTCCGGTCGCTGGGGAGAGGATGGAAGTTGGTGGCACAGGGCTGTGGAACATCACCGGCTTGTCCGCACAGTGCGGTTTAGTCTGCTGCATAGCGCCGGGGATGGTGGTACAGTGCCAGGGATGGCGGCACAATGCCAGAGTTGGTGGCGCAGTGCCGAGGATGGCGAACGAGACTCGATGCATGCCGTCCGTACAGCGGCTCTGGTCAGCACGCGCGCCTGTACGCCGCTCGTACACCTTTCGAGGGTGCCCCCATGCCCATTCGAGGGCCTTGTTGTTGGGGAAGGACAGGAGCAGGTGGCACAGCAACGTGGAATGACACCGGCCTGTCCGCACAGTGCTGCGCAACGCCTGCACAGGACCAGGAGTGGCCGCACAGTGCCGGGTTAGGCCGCACAGTAGCGGTGTCAGACAGTCAGGCGGTGTCAGCCCTGCGGCATGGTGGAGGATTCGCCTTTGACCTTGGCGCCCCGCCGCGGATCCGGGCATTTAATGCTGCTGTTAGTCGAAGTGGAGGAGCGGGATGCTGCTGGTCGAGGGATGGCCTTGAGCGAGGCGGAGCCGGTTGCCCGCTCGAGGGCGGTCGAGCCCCTCAAGCGAGGCGGAAACCTGCTCGAGGGGCTAGGACCCTCGAGCGAGGCGGAAATTTGCTCGAGGGGCCGGGACCCTCGAGCGAGGCGGATATCCGCTCGAGGGTCCGCTCGAGGGGCTGGGACCCTCGAGCGGGGTGGCAAACGAGGCGCGCTAGTGGGCCTTCTTGATGAGGGCCGCTGCTAGGCCTTGGCAAGCCATGGGCCTGTGGCGTCCCGTGCTTCCTTTTTGGATTCGTGGGGATTAGTTCGTACGTGCTTGCGTTTAACGAGGGTGATTATCCCCTTAGTTAGGGGACCCCTAATGACCGTCCCCGATAGTTAGCCTCAACGCAAGCCCCGCGATCATGCCACGTGCCCCCGCCTCGAAGCTTCCCGACGCTCCCGGATCACCGTCTCTGTTGCATTGGGCCTCCGGACTTGGTTTTGAGGCCCAAACCAAGAAACCGTCCACCGATAGTTTTGTGGGCAAACCACCAAACCCCGCGTGCAAGCTTCGGCCTCGAACCACCACCTTGCACCGGCCCAAGTCCATGACTTCAACTTGCTAGTCTTGCACCGCACGGCTCGCACTGGACCCCATCGGCCACCGGGTCCATCGAACCAAGCCTACTTGCCTCTCCATCACCCGGAGGCCACCACGGCTAAGGCCTTTCGCGCTTGTTCTTCACTGCACCAACACGAGTCAAGCCGCAACCTGTACTTGCACACTGAGCCAAGCATCAGTCCACAGAACGTTGTCAATCACTCATCACTAAGGAGCGACCCTCCACTGGTCCTTGGACACACCTGGTCCTCACCTTGGATTCATCAAGGCACATGTACTTTTGACGGTGATATCAATCTAATCTTGTCTCTACTTTTGATCTACTTTGATGCATGCCTTCTCTCATTCATGTGTGTAGCTAGCATATGATCTTAGTAGGAATAGATCTAATCTATGTCTTGCGGATACATCGAAGTGGTGCACAGACTTACGAGTAGTCGTTCGGTATTGATTACCTTCCATAGTGACAGTACGATATAGGGAAAGCGCCGAATGAATGTGCATTAGGTATCTCCTTATCTTGGTATGAGGTTTAGGTTAGTTTATCGCTTTGGCCGGAGTTGCAACTAGGAGACGGTAGGCTAGTGCTACCTTTTGGCTATCGAATGTGATCCATACATCCACCCGTGTTTGTATGTTAAACCCTTATGCAATCTATGATTCAAGTAGGATTAGACCGGTTAGATGGAGAACCCTAGGTAGTTTGCTTCTGCTCCACAGATTGATATCTTGGGCCACCCCCGAGTGAAAAAGGCCTCACGTGATTCGTACGCTTGCGGATCGAAACTCGACACGTGTTTCAAACGTCAACAAACCCTTTTTCTGGCGCCGTTGCCGGGGATTGGAACTCGAACCCTAGGGAGATCTATCCTTCTTTTGGACTAACTCTAATTTTTATTGCATATACGCTTGTTTTCTTGTTTGTGTCCTTGAAAGCAGTTGAAAAGCTAGACACAAGACATTCGAGAAGTTCTCAACGCCCGCACCCCAACAAGATGATCACAACATCAAGATTCACTCTCTAGTGGTAGGTGCTAATGTTGGCATTTCGTAGCGCCGTCATCTTAAGAACAGATCTGGGACCCGTCCTTAGTGACAACACCAGGAAACGTTTTTTAGGCACATCTCAATGTCACAACTAATGGCGCGGTTAGCGTGAACATCGAGACTTGCCATAGGTTAATCTAAACGATCATGAATGAATCCGCAAGCGCACAGATAAACCATTGTAGCATTTCCCCGAGGAAGGAGAGTATTCCAAGGGTATCGAATCCGTGGAAGGCAATGGCGGATATCTTAGACATGCTTTTGCTCTGAATGTAAACCAAGAGATAGATATAGGTGTTGACGCGAAAATAGGACGTCACCTCCGCGCGCAGCACACGTGACTCCTCGGTCTGTAGCGAGGCGTGCCAGCCAATCTGACCTGTTGATTGACAATGGAAAATCGGCTGGAGAGCCGATGTGTCTTTAGTAGTATGTGTATCTGCCGATCGGCCGATACAGTAAAACGGGATCGGCAGACTGGAAAGCAGCCGAAGTGTAAGTATGAATTGAAAGACGGCCAAGACAGCCGATCGTGACGTCATCACTCGAATAAATCTAAGCCGGCTGTGAGAACAGATGATATTTAAGACAATAAAAGCCGACGAGATCTAGATCGAGCTGGATAGATGGGTGATAAAAGCTAAAGAAACAAGAATAAACTTGCTAATCTAGCTGATATCGATAACTGGTGAATAAATCTAGACGAAACCACAGCGATGCGCCCGGAGGTTAAAGCCTAGATATTATTCGGTAAAGCGGAACTCACCAGCACGCCGGAGATCGAAGCGATGCAGCCCGATGAGTTTGCGAGAACTCGTGAAAGAGAAAAGGTACGAAGGCGAAGTCACCGAAAAAGTAGATGCGGTAAAGTAGATGCAGTAAAGTAGATGCAATAATTGGTAAAGGGGTGCCCGGAGGCGGTTTTGATATTGATCGTGTGATGATTCTATTACAATGGCCGGGGCTTATATTTATACCCTGGGCTCCTCTAGACTACTGCAGCCGGAAGGGCTCAAAACTTCCTAATTAAAGACTCCTGACGAGTTACACAACGAACTCTCTTAATTATATGTCTAAATTAAAGGAAATACTAAGATACATGGACTCTATTTCCCTTTATGTAGAATCCTTTCCAGTTAAGCTTCCTCTGACTTATCCGGCAAGAGAGCAACGCGCAGGCGCAATCCACTAGGACTCCTTTCCTTTTACGTGTGAATCTTTCCTTGCTTCTGCATTAAGCACTTGCATGTCCTGACGTCATCCTAGCCTCCTACCCAGCCGATCGTCACTGCCGGTCGATCGTCACTGCTGGCTGATTCATGCCAATATATTGGCGGCCGATCATTCTCGTCGTTATCCAGGCGATTGTCTCATGCATACTCTCACAATATAAGCCTTGTACTTATACGTGTCTTGACTATGCTAGCCTCTTTTCTCTCCTTTAGTGCTGATGACTCTCCAATGCATACATGTATACGCCTGCGTGCACTTGTCTCATGCATATGTGCTGACTTCATCAGCTAATATTTCCTTGCCCATCTCTTCCCCAGGTCCTTCTCTGCCGATTACCAAGCCAAGATATTTGACTCTGGATTTGGTCAAAATCCGGTGTCAACACAAGCCCCCCAGTTTCGGAGTATGAAAGATTCATGCTTCGAAATTCTATAAATCCAAAACTTCCATTCTCCAACTGATGCAAATTGCTCCATTACTTCAACCTCTTCGGAGTTGCTTTCTCATAGCCGATATCGATACAATATCTTGGCCAATATGAATGATTAAGGTAAGTTCTACTCCTCGTGGTCGATCTATCGTTGCACCAAATTTGAACCATCAGCATAACATCCCAGATGGGCTCCTTGTGTATTTGAGCTGATCTTTAAACACTGATCTCCACACTCTGTATTTGCAATACTAGTTGATATTGAATCTGGAACCCCTCAGAACAATGCTCCTCGTAAGCCAAAACGTTAAAATCTTTCCTGGGATTGAAACCTGGTACAACTCCCTCGTTCCCGTAGGCTTACTGTGGCGTTAGTGGTAGTGGCAATACATCAGTTCCTTCTGCATCATTGACCACACCGTCTTTGCTCCTTTCGCATCTTTATGATGAAGATCAGCTCCTTGACAAATCTTCCTAGCTTTTGTAACATTTCTGTTGGCTGCCTTCGACACTGTCGTTTAGTTCAATTAGCTGTTCAATTCATCAAGCGCTGTCGATACTACTAGTGTCTTCATCAACTCTTGTCGCCGATCTTCCAAATATTTCTCAGCCGATATGCCATTGGCTTATCAGTAACTGAAAAACAGTTCAGCTACTTCTCTATCGATATGTTTTCGTAGTGTCGCGTTTGTTGCTAATGTTATCCTAATGCTCTTGAGTATATTCCTAATGATGGCTTCTGACTTGAACGTGCGCAGTTTTAACTGTCGGGTTCATCGCCGATACTGGAACTCTCCAATCCTTCCAAATTTCTAACACCTCTGACATCCTTTGTAATATTTGAAGCAATCATCCCAGATCGTCGGCCAATAATAACTGTTGTTTCTTGAATGTCAAGTGATTAGCTTTTAGCCGCCTATCACCTTTCTTGGATGGATCTTTCAAATAGCCAACTATCTCCTTTCTCCAATCATCGGTAGGTATTTCCGAAGCAAGTATCGGCCGATAGCCCGATGCACCTTGAGCTAATCGATTAACCTTTCTGTTGTGGCACTTGCGGATACGCTCGAGTCTCACCATCTTGAACCTTTGAGTAATTGGAGGCACTCTTCATGATAAACCCCTTTTAGTATTGCCTGGTACTCAACTTGATTATTCTTTGAAGTCTTCTTAATGGAATAGAGAATTCATAACTTTCCTCTCAAGGTGAGATGAGGACATTCCCAATTCCAGCTCCTACTCCACATGATGATCTATCGAAGAATATGGTCCATGGGACGAGTTCAATGACTGCAATCTCGAGCCCACAATACTGAGTTACCAGATCGGCCAGATGCTCCTTGTAGTCTTTTGACTTGACAACCACATCATCAATGTAGATCTCAACTATCTTGCCGATAAGTTTGTGGAATATATAATTCATGGCTCTTTGATACGTGGCGTCAGCGTTCTTCAATCCAAAGGTTATGACAATCCATCCGTATAATCCGACGTGACCAGGGCATCTGAAAGCAGTTTTTTGCAAAGTCTTCTATAGCCATGAATATTTGGTTATACCCAGCATTACCGTCCATTAAGCTGATGACTTTGTGCCCCGCACCAGTATTTACCAATGCATCGGCCACTAGCATTGGAAAGCCACTCATCGGCGTCGCCTTGTTCAAGTTCCTGAAATCAATGCAAACATGCAATTTGCCATTTTCCTTATATGCAGGAACTAATTTGCCACTCAACTTGATATATCGATATTGCCGAATAAAACCAGCTTCGAGTAACTTTGTTATCTCGGCTTTTATATCAGGATAAATCTTTGTATTGCATTGCCTGGGGTGTTGCTGAAAAGGTCGAATCCCTAGTTCGATGGGTAACCGATGTTCCGCGATAGATCGGTCTAAGCCAGGCATCTCATAAGATTCCCAGGCAAAACAATCCTTGAATTCCTTCAAGGGTGCGATCAGTTCTTTCTTGGATTCTGCATCTAGCTTGGCACTGATGTACGTCGGCCTTGGTTTGCTTCCATCTCCAAGATCTATCTTTTCCAACTCATCGGCCGATGTAAATCCGTGCCCAAGCTTCCCTTCATCTTCAATGAACTGATCCATTAAATCTTGTCATCAGAGCCGACTGCTTGAACCAGCTTTAGTCCAAAATCAGACACTTTGAGATACTTGGTATCCCATGCTTTTCCTGATATGCAACTTACTCGATCATAGGTCCATCCTTGTGCTTCTGCAGCTGCTACTGTCAAGGAGGTTTCTCCTTGGACCACCTCTACTGAATCTCCGATCCATTGGATGATGCATTGATGCATTGTAGATGGTATGCAACAATTGGCATGTATCCAATCCCGACCCTGCAGTAGATTATAAGATCCCTTCCTTTTAATGACAAAGAAAGCGGTCGGAAGGGTCTTACTACCGATGGTGAGCTCCACGCAGATTGCTCCTTGAGCCGGAGAGACATTGCCTTCGAAGTCCACCAACATCATGTCGGTTTGGGTCAAGTCTTCATGTCTTCATCAGATTTCCCAATCTTGCGCAGCATGGTGTACGGCATCAGGTTGACCGCTGCTCCTCCATCTACTAGCATCCTGTTGACTGACTTCCCGTTGACAAATCCCTTGAGAAACAATGCCTTCAGATGTTGTCTCTTCTCGTCTTCTGGCTTCTCAAAGACAGCTTGTTTAGGTTCCAATGTCAACTAAGCCATGCCAAGTCCCTCATCGGACATATCCGAATCAATTGGAGCCATGAACTCTTCTGGTAGGAAGACAACCATGTTTATATCAGCGTGTGGTTTGTCATCCTTTGCTTCATCGGCCTTAGGCTTTGGGCGCCAAACTTTGGACCGAACCTTCTTCTTGTCCAACACATGTCTCTCTGCTTCTTCATGCTGTTCTAGCTAACGTAGGCGCTGGATTCTCCTCTTCTGGGACTTGGTCAAGCCATCTGGACACCATTGCGGATTGAGCTTCTTACGTGTTTGGCTTGACCCTTCATCGTCCAGTTGTAGCGTGCGTCGACGTTCAGGAGCTTGGCACATGATATCTTCATCAGGGACCAGAGAATTTGCTATCTCTTCTAGCCGATTGTTTGACTCTTCATTGACTCGGCCTCCCAGCCGATCATGAACACTGGCCTTGCCCCCCAGCCGATCGTGGACGCTGGCCTGCCCCCCAGCCGATCGTGGACACTGGCCTTGTCCCCCAGCCGATCGTGGACTGAGACCCGTTGATTGCTGAATACACGGTGATCCCCGCCTGAAGGTCTCCTGTCATTGAAACAAACTCTCTTAGATGAGCTGTTATTGTTGTAAGCCCCGTTGCATTCTGGACAATTCTCCGCTGTTGGTAGCTTGATCCCTTCTTCCCAGCAATACTTGAAGAACGGACATCTCTAATGTCCCTCATTGCGCCGTGCCTACTCTTCTCTTCCCCTTGCTTTCTCCTGTCGACGTTGGAATTTGTTGATCAGCATCTGGGACGTGACAGGCTGGCGTGGCTTCAAGTCTCCTTCTTCAAGCAGCAACCCTTTTCCCTTGACATCGGCAACGGTTGCTTGCACCTTGGGATCGACAACTCCATTATTTTGAGCCGATTCAGACATCAGCAGCTTAACACGTGACATGTCTTTGCTAGACACCTCAACTGTATTAGTTGGGAAGGGGTGCTGATCAATCTTCATCGGCTTTTCAACTTTGGTAGGGGTTTAGAACTTGAGTTTCCCTTGCTCAATAGCTGATTGGATCTGCTGTCTGAAGATCTTGCAATCGTTGGTGTCGTGAGACGTTGCATTGTGTCACTCGCAATACTTCATTCTCTTGAGCTCTTCTGCAGATGGTATGGTATGGAATTGCGAGAGCTTCATCTATCTTCTTGCCTTTAACTGATTCCGCAAGTCCTACCATGTTATCTTCATCTTCTGAATCAGAGTAATCTACATATGACACTTTCTTTTGGAAACTCCTCCCGCTTGTGCAAATCTTCCAACTATGTCTTTTTTCATCATTACGGGTTAATTTTGGCATCCCATCCATTTTAATAGCGAGTAGCCGATTGATGGACACATTTCATCGGCTCTTTCTTACCATCGGCCAGAAGACGTGAAAAGATACTTGGCCGATTGGTTTTCTCTTTCTTCGGAGCTTTCATGGATTGTACCAAAATCTTCTGGACTTCCTGACGCATATGGTTCCTTCTATTTACATACGTACTCGACTTTGGTCTTTTAAATATGCTGATGAACCATGAGGTAGACTCCTGCTGCTTGCTAGCAGACCTTGAGGTGGCATCTTGAATAACATGTAGCCGATATATTTCTCATCGGCTTTTCTATTTCACGCTACACGATATGTTCCTCCTGGCCCCAAGCAAGAACTTAAAACAATCCAGGGGATTATGCCCTCAGTGTGTAGTTACCTTGCATTTGTTTTGGTGCCAATTGATCTACTCCACTTGTCGCGTAGGGCAGTTATCAGTAGATACATACCGCATAGGGCGTTAGGCATTGTCATAGACATGCCAAATTGATGACGAGTCAATGCAGATTCGTTCGCTTAACAACTTTGATGTAGTCGTCGTTGTCGAAGTAGTCTTTGATGAAGTCGTCGGCGAGATCGTCGTCGTCGAGCTTGATGGCGAGGTCAACGAAGGGAGGTAGTGCTGCATTGGCTGACTCCGTTGCTCTTCTATCAGCTAGCTTCCATCGGCCATATTTTAAATAAATCAGCCGATATATATCATCTTTTGCAATGCCGGTTTTATCAATAAATAATCTGAAATAATATGATAGAATAATATGTAGCCAAAACATATATCTTTTTGGCTTTCCGTCACGAGGCAACATAATGATAGGATCAAATGACATGTGCCCCATCATCTAGCCGATTGGAGACATCAGCTTTAAAGTTTCGTACACAATTCTTGTCCTCCTGGATCCCATGGAAAATAAGTTCCAAGTGGCCAATGCTTCAGGGCAATACATCTGTGTTTTTGATCGCCCGGCTCCCATGCAACGTGTACTCCAATCAGCCAATACTTTTGCATAGTGATTTTTGGCTCTTGATCACCTGGCTCCCATGGAAAATATACTCCAAGCAGCCGATCTTCCAGTGTAATATTTCTGGGCATCGAGTAATAAATTATTTGAGAAGTTGTCTCTTGCCCAACCTCTGCTATCCATTCATCGGCCGCTTTGTCTTTCTTCAGTGGCCCATGAGCTTGCTTTTCTCTATCCTTGTAATTGGCTGGGACTTCATCTTCTTGGATTTCTTCAGATTCGTGTTCTTCTCCATACTGATCTTCAAACTCCAACTTATCAATTGAGATCTGTATTTTCTGATATATTTCCTCAGTTATTTGGGAGCCTATTCCAAGATCAATCCTTATGTCTTGATTCTTCGGTGATTCCTGAGAAGTGAACTGTCTCTGAATATTCTTATCCTCTAGTTGATAGTTCTCTTCATCCTGAGTGCTTATCTTGACCCTATTGTCATTTTTCATCAGTTGCACAAGCTCGTTTTGAACTGATCGATTTGTATCCAGCTGCAGTCGTGCTGACATAGGAGGCATTTGATAAGCAATCAGTTGTGGACTTAATGCCCCTTGTTGTAAAGTTGACTCTTGTGACCAATAACTTCCTGGATGTTGTGGCTGAGCTGATGGCTGAGAAAATTGTAGCCCCCCGATCCAAGATTGTTGAGCTACCAGTTGTGGCTGTAGCCCCCCGGGCCAAGATTGTTCAACCATCGGTTGTGGTTGATAAGCTATCGGCTGTTGAACCGATACTTGTGGTTGATATGCCATCGGCAGTACATCCGATACTGGCAACTGACAACCTTCTGTTTGTTGTGATTGAACTGATGGTTGGACGGATTGTAGCCCCCCGGGCCAAGATTGCAGAGCTATTGGTCGTGACTGGTGATCCATCAACTGCTCATCCATGGTTGGCGGCTGATAAATTTCTAGCTGATAAGCCATTGGTTGATGGACCGACATCCGTGGTTGATTCTCCATCGGCTGTAGAGCCGATACTTGTGGCCGATAGCTTTGCGATTGCTGACTTAGATTTGACGGTCGAGCATATGACGCCATTTGTTGGGAACCATAGGGAACAGACTGCAATCCTTGTGCAACACCTTTAACGCATGTCGATTCTTGAATTTGAGTAGTACCCATAGGCGTATATCCAAGAGCGTTGAACAAGTCCTTCTGTGCCAATGGTTGTGGCGTGTATCCAGGAGTGCTGAAAAAACCCCCCTGTGCCAGCGGTAAAGATGTAGAGAGAACCGGTACAGTCTGAGGAATCTCCATCGGCTGATAAGAATTGTGCTGATGCAAGAGTGAGGGCATTATACAATCATCGTAAGCCGATCCAGGGACTGTACTTGTGCTTGCTGTTGCAGTACTTAACGACTCAGGATATATAGATGACGGTTCTTCATAACTTTGCTGCTGAATTGGTCCGTAAGAAAATGCAGTATTAGCCGATGTCATCGGCTGTTGATAATATGACTGCTCATAACTTTGTTGACAGGCAAACTCAGAGAACGCACTCTTTATGGCATTGCTTATAATATCCGCTAATATTCCAGATTGACTGTCCATGGCGATGTACTCCTCGAGTCACTCTAGATTCGTTGTGGATATTGTCTTCGTGCTCACCTGGCGATATGATAACAGGGATTTAATCTTCGTGTCCCACCAGGCGTGCCAAAAGTGTGTTGACGCGAAAATAGGACGTCACCTCCGCGCGCAGTACACGTGACTCCCCGGTCTGTAGCGAGGCGTGCTAGCCAATCTGACCTGTTGATTGACAATGGAAAATCGGCTGGAGAGCCGATGTGTCTTTAGTAGTATGTGTATCTGCCGATCGGCCGATACAGTAAAACGGGATCGGCAGACTGGAAAGCAGCCGAAGTGTAAGTATGAATTGAAAGATCGGCCAAGACAGCCGATCGTGACGTCATCACTCGAATAAATCTAAGCCGGCTGTGAGAACAGATGATATTTAAGACAATAAAAGCCGACGAGATCTAGATCGAGCTGGATAGATGGGTGATAAAAGCTAAAGAAACAAGAATAAACTTGCTAATCTAGCTGATATCGATAACTGGTGAATAAATCTAGACGAAACCACAGCGATGCGCCCGGAGGTTAAAGCCTAGATATTATTCGGTAAAGCGGAACTCACCAGCACGCCGGAGATCGAAGCGATGCAGCCCGACGAGTTTGCGAGAACTCGTGAAAGAGAAAAGGTACGAAGGCGAAGTCACCGAAAAAGTAGATGCGGTAAAGTAGATGCAGTAAAGTAGATGCAATAATTGGTAAAGGGGTGCCCGGAGGTGGTTTTGATATTGATCGTGTGATGATTCTATTACAATGGCCGGGGCTTATATTTATACCCTGGGCTCCTCTAGACTCCTGTAGCCGGAAGGGCTCAAAACTTCCTAATTAAAGACTCCTGACGAGTTACACAATGAACTCTCTTAATTATATGTCTAAATTAAAGGAAATACTAAGATACATGGACTCTATTTCCCTTTATGTAGAATCCTTTCCAGTTAAGCTTCCTCTGACTTATCCGGCAAGAGAGCAACGCGCAGGCGCAATCCACTAGGACTCCTTTCCTTTTACGTGTGAATCTTTCCTTGCTTCTGCATTAAGCACTTGCATGTCCTGACGTCATCCTAGCCTCCTACCCAGCCGATCGTCACTGCCGGCCGATCGTCACTGCTGGCTGATTCATGCCAATATATTGGTGGCCGATCATTCTCGTCGTTATCCAGGCGATTGTCTCGTGCATACTCTCACAATATATGCCTTGTACTTATACGTGTCTTGACTATGCTAGCCTCTTTTCTCTCCTTTAGTGCTGATGGCTCTCCAATGCATACATGTATACGCCTGCGTGCACTTGTCTCATGCATATGTGCTGACTTCATCGGCTAATATTTCCTTGCCCATCTCTTCCCCAGGTCCTTCTCTGCCGATTACCAAGCCAAGATATTTGACTCTGGATTTGGTCAAAATCCGGTGTCAACAATAGGGAACAACACACTCAAAGACAGGGGTAAGATAAAAGATATAAGGGTAGTGTGACACACACACTCAAATCTACCTGTACTCTATCACACTACGGCTTAGGGGGAACATACGAGTTAGCTCTAGGTTCTAATGTACTAAACATACAAAGCTAGAAGATACAAGAGATGGGCATGAATATTGCATGAGAGAGATAAGGTTCAGCACCCAGGTACAAACAGGGAGCTAGCCCGCGATGACCAGCACTCTGCGAAACTAGACTTTAGACTCCTACAGCAGGTACCCCAGCGCGGAGGTTGCTCAAGGATCCAACAGGGCTGTCACCACCTGAGGACCGACCTCTATCGTTACGGGGGGTATGCTCATAACTATCGTAGCCAGACAACCCAGGCACCATGCCTACGTTGCTGCTAGACTCCACCCGGCCCGGGCTATTGTGACCCTGGGTGAGAGCCACCAGAAGACTGGTCAACTAGACCGAGTACCATAGCTTGAACACAGACCTCATGCAACACTCTCATGCCATCTAACAAGATCAACTAAGGCTAGACATACAAATAGATATGAACTCTCTTATGTCTAATCAATAAGATCAAAGGGTCGTGTTCGTGAAGAACACGAGCCTCTAACTTATGAACAAACACATAAGGAAGGAGTTTATCACCCTTCAAGTGGATCAAAAGGTAGTGTTCATGAAGAACACAAGCCTCTAAATGATGAACAGAGGATGAACTCAAGAACATATCAAACATATGATCTACCATGACTTTATATGAAATAGCTGAATAACTAAAGTAGATCAAAGTCATATAAAGAAATAAAGATAAAAGAGAACTCATACCTAGACTTCCAAGAGGACTTGGAACCTGAATAAGAGCTACTCTAGCCTACCCCCTAGCTTTGGAAACTAAAAGTGAGAGGAGAATTAGAGAGTGGTGTGTGAGAAATGGGAGTCCCTCCCCTTCTATTTATAGGCAAGGGCCAGGCTTGCTCGGAGGCTCAAAGTGCCCCTAAACACCCGGAAGTGAGGCAATGGACTAATAGGGAGCTACCATGTGGAGGGCCAGGATGGAGCCCCCTAGGTCGGTTCGGCCGATCCTAGGATCGGCCGGCCCCCTAGGGTGGCCCCACCTGGTGGTTTTCCACTGGGTGGCTGCCCTGTGGGCCCCCTGATCCATCCCCGGTGCATGGATTGATTTGGTATCCGAGGTGGGCCCTTTGATCCATGTGAAGTCCATGTGGCATCCTCTGATTCGTCGGTGAGTGACTCCCCTGGATCGATGATGTGGAATGCCATGTTTCCCTTGGTGGCAACCACCTCCTCAGCTGAGTTGGCATGATTTCTTCATAGAAGGTGGGTTTCCATCTCTTTTAAGGGGTAAATCACCTACATACAAATAATCTCCAAGGACAAGTGGAACTACATTATTCAAACCAAAATGCTAGTAAATAATGCATATGCCTCCATTTATGTGAGAATATTGAGGGTTGGAAATGGTGAATTTCCACCGTCAACAGCTAACTTTTGTTAGTGGCCCATTATCCGCTATCGAGCCCACAACCTACACAAGAGATAATAAATAAGGTAAGTCAATGTGTCAATTAAAATTTTAAGACTAATGTCTCATGGAAATTCATTTGTTCAAGCAATAGGTATTAGAAGCAATCACAGTGCCCCCAAGATCACAAGATCAAGCTCGTCAACATCTTTGAAGTTTCTGTTCGCATCAATTTTTGCACAGCCCCATAGGAAGAACAACAGAATACCTTTGGATATTTAGAAGCCCCACGAAGTTACGCTTTTAATGAGTCAAGAATCAAGTCGATCGGAGATTCCTACAAGCGGATATGGCCGAATCACCGATGGTTGCACGTCTTGAAAATTTCTGGACAGCAAGCAAAGCTGAAGTGAAACAGCCATAACTCCCTCATTTGGACTCCAATTAAGATGAATGAGTACCCGTTGGAAAGGTAATTTTATAATTTTTTAATAGAGCAAAATTTTGGTATATGTTCTGTTATGTATATAAGGGAAAATCCACGAAGAAGAGGCAGCATTAACACGATGACAACAAGAGAGTGAAGATGAGGACGACACCAACAAAGAGGAGCTTGGGGAATGCTTTCATTAGACCACACATGAATAAATTTAGAGGCTTAGAACAAAACAAAGACCCATGGAGCATTGCAAATGAAGGTACAAGTTGGCGACATCCGACGCAAGGAGATGTTTGGAGCAAACCACGAAGGATTACACACAAAGGACAACATCCAATGGCGCGGACACTTTGGGCTCTCACACGAAGGCTCTTGGAGTTATATGAAGACATTTAATAGATGTGTGAGCCCACAAATGAAGAGGAGTGATCCTACTCAAAGCAACCTTGACGACATGTGGCACGAAGGGAGAAATTGAGAAAAGTCTATGCGAGCCACCTCCGATCATCAAGGATTGCTCGCTTTCAACTCCGGAGGACCACTCACGATGAAAAGCTCGAAGGCTAAGGTACACATTAAACTCTAAAGGTACTTTTGGAGATGATATCTTTATTTTGATATATTCATGTTCATATTCAATAGTATGTTTTGATTCTATGCCTTGCACCTTTGATGATCATGATAGGCTAGAATTTCTTGAGAATGATAAAGAGGCTATGATGTGCTTAAACTTTGTTAATTCCTTGCCTAATGAACCTATGCCTAATGAGAGCCTTAGCGCCAAGCAAAAAACTTATGCTACCTTTAATCACATTTTGTTCATCCAATTTAAAATTGTGGTTATGATTGCGTATGTTTATTTTACATCTTGCAAATCTTGGACTTGCTTTGTGCTTGGTCAAGCTAGTGACCTTAAAAGAGCAAATGGCGGGGGAAACCCCGAGTTTCACTAACCATGCAGGTCATTAAACCTTAATCAAGAGGAGGGAAGCTATGCCCCGAAAGAATTATAAGCTTGAACATCTCCATCACCGAAACTCAGAAACAACATTGTTGTTTTCATCAGTTTTGAGCACCTGATCAGATATGTAGAAGAAGGCAAAAGTTAAAAAATCAAAAGCTCCATCAAGTGACGATTCCAACGCCTCCAAGATCGATGAATTTGAAGACCCATACAAGGAGATATAGCAAAAACATTAGGCGCTGCGCAGTCTGAAATTAGATTTGGACAGATTGTAGTGTTGGAGCAAATGAGCGTAACTCACTCGATCGGAGACAGTTGGGGGTCAACAAAGACTTGATGAAAAGATAATTTCATGCGCCACGCGTGGAAGTTATTGTTTTCTACATGGTCTGATCTGGATAGAGAGGAGAATTCGTGAAAAGAGAGGCAACGACGATGAACAAAGGAGAAGGAGGGGATGCTGATGCAAGAGACGATCGGGCGAGCCTCTTATCAAGCAAAATGATCATGTCAAGCATGGAGAGTGGATCAAAGCTGCATGGACACCTTCAAATCTTACATGAAGAACCATGGCTTCACGACCACGAGAAGGTACGTAAGAAAGTCGAGCTCTATGACTTTGAATAAAGCGCTTTGCAGGAGGCAACCCGTTTTCTTTTGCTTATATATATATATTAGCGATATACAATTAGATCACAATGCTCCGATGTCCAACTAAGACCGAATCTGCAGGCATAGGGGCCTCGTATTGCTCCTCTCCTCTCTGATGGTTTGCTCTGTTGCAATTAGATCGTGCGTAGGCGTGCATTATTTTTTGCAGGGGAAGGACGAAGAATGGGTGATCATCACATACAGCAACACCAAACCTTCAATGGATGACTGGATTGGAGTGTTCTTGCCTACTAATTTCAAGTATAAACTAATCCACATATCTAATATCTGCTTTGGTGGGCTAATGCACTTCTTACTGAACCGAAGGCAGTTTCTGAAACTTGTGTATTTTGTTTCTTTTTTTGTGTTAGTGAGTCCATCTGCCACATCAGAGAACCAATGGGTGGAAGTTCCTCTTTTATGCATAGCTCCTATTAAGGTTAGTTTGTTTCCCGTGGTCCTTCTCTATGTGAAGTTTTTTTTGTGACTAAATCCTTTATATGAGCACACTTTGAAGCCTTCTCCTGACAGGCCCGAGTCAGACTGATCTCTTGGAAGAGTGATGCAGGTAGAAAAGAAAATTGTATGCTGATCCTATGGCACTAGTTGCAATTTGGTTTAATTTGAATTAATGTTTTTATCGAAAGCTTAACCCATAGATGCAACTGTGGTTTTTGTTGAGAGAAGATAGAGTATTTGGTTGGCGACTGGCTGGTGGTCAAACAGGGCTGTCACAACGGTGGTCCTCAAGCGTGGCCATGGTGAGCAGCATCCGTGCAGCCTCTCGCTGGGCATGGCTTCTGGTGGGGCCTGGCCTCCCGCTGTGCAGCCATTCCGACAATCCTGTATCTACATTAAAATGTATGAATTTCATAATAACTCCAGCATCTGCATTAAAATGAATGAATTTCATAATTTTCACGCTGCTTGTGTTTCAGGCACTTCATCTGGCTCATATCATTTTTTTATCTTCGACTGCTCTCTCTAGTTACATAGCAGGGACAACGGCTGCAGTGATCTGGTTGCAATCAATTAACGATCGGTTATTGTCCTGGTTGTAAATGGTTTTTTAACTGCATATTGATTACCTTATTGACTTAGTTGTAACTAGGCTACTATCCTAGCTGCAATTGGAGGACACGACAAGTTGCAAACTATTCCAGTTCTAACTAGATCAGTGCTCCTGTTGCAATTTATGATGGTGTGTGCACGTGTTCCTAGTGTACCCCCCCCCCCAATTGTAAAATGTAGAGTAGTTAGTAGTTCAAAAATTGTCCCTCCATATAAGGCGTCCTAGAAGTTTTTGACAAGTACTCAGTCAACTCAATTAAAAACTTGGCAAAATTTCACTTGTTAACCGGAAAACTTGCATTGTATTACTATTAGGAAATATTTGCTCACAAATATTTAAATTGTTTTTTCTAGTTGTGATTGGAGGACCTGACTAGTTGAATTGGCTCCTTACCTTAGTTGAAATTGGGCTAGTCTCAGTCGTAAATGGTTTAGCATGGTAACTAGTTTATTATCTCAGTTGTAATTGGGATATTGTCCTAGTTGCAATAGGAGGACTCAACTAGTTGTAATTACAAGGTTAGCGCCGCAGTTGTGATTCTTCTATTTTAGCAATTGGAGGACTCAACTAGTTGAAAATTATGTTAACTTCCTGCATTTTGTGATTCTTCTATTTTAGCAAATGAAGTAATTGCTTCAATTTCTGATTGAGTCGTTGCTGCTAGAATGTAATTATTTCATGAGTTCTTTGTACAACCACTATATTGAAATGTGATATGGATGAACCTCTCTTAAATTAATCATACTGCATTTCCTTCAAAAAAATTAATCATACTGCATACTTGGACCAAAATGACATTTACAATAAACAATTCTTCTGACCATGTTGAGTGCATGTTTGCTTTCTGTTGCACCTTTGTTCTCTTATCAGAGTGCTAGAGTACGTGCTGATTGATTCTGAATAGAAACCATGGATGCTTCTGTTCCTCATTGTATAACTGCATCGATGCTTGGTTGATTTCCCAATGCAGGACCACAGGATCATTGTAGTTCTTTAGTACTGATGCAATGTTTTCTTTATAATTTTGCATCAAGATTCTGCAGGGACGATGGTGGATGTGCCTCACCAGTTAGCTCTTATTGGGATAATTTCGTAGCACTTATCTGAGTTAGTGCAATACTCTTTCTTGTGTCAAAATTAGTGCCCCAATGGTAATTATGGTGTCGTGTGTATGTCTTCCTTGTGTTGTCGTAACTATATTACCTTTCGAGTCATAATCACTCTAATTGCACACAGGCTCCAAACATGCAAGGAGGAAGGACCGCGGCTCAGCACGATGAGATCACGACGACCATTTGGCATGACAACAGATCATGATCTAGTGCTATTACATTCGTATGCATGTAAATCAATTGTAACTATGGCTAGGATTGTTGAATTCTATGAACTACGGATGTGTGTAACCACAAGCTGAATGAATGCAAATTTGTGATGTGTGCATGTATTCCAAGTGTAATTGTAACTCGGTCATTATCCTACTTGCAAATTGCAGGGTCCAATCGGTTGCAATTGCTTAGCTGTAAATAGACTAGTGCTTTACTTGCAAATTGTGGTGTTGTATGCATGCCTTCTTATTGTACTTGTAACTCGATCACTATTCAATCCTAGTTGTAATTGGAGGACCTAACCAGTTGTAATTGGTGGACCCGACTAGTTGTAATTGTTCCTCATGCACGCTCGTTAGTTTTAGTTGCAACCGGACAGTAGTTCGAGTTGCAATCAATATACACTCCGAGTTGCAAATACTGAGTGCTTCCGCCTGATACTATACTACCCCTTCAGTTGTAATCCGACAGTGGTTCGAGTTGCAATTCAATATACACTCCGAGTTGCAAGTGCTAAGTTCTTCCGCCTGATACTATACCCTTTCAGTTGCAACCCGATAGTGGTTCGAGTTGCAATTGATATACACACCGAGTTGCAAATACTAAGTTCTTCCGCCTGATACTATACCTCTTCAGTTGCAACCCGACAGTGGTTCGAGTTGCAATTGATATACACTCTGAGTTGCAAATACTAAGTGATTCCGCCTGATAGTGTACTACCCCTTCAGTTGCAACCCGACAGTGGTTCGAGTTGCAATTGATATACACTCCGAGTTGCAAATACTAAGTGCTTCTGCCTGATACTATACTACCCCTTCAGTTGCAACCCGACAGTGGTTCGAGTTGCAATTGATGTACACTTCGAGTTGCAAATACTGAGTGATTCCGTCTGATATTTGTACTACCCCTTCAGTTGCAACCCGACAGTGGTTCGAGTTGCAATCGATGTACACTTCGAGTTGCAAATACTGAGTTTTCAAGGGTTTCACCTAGCGAGTGGTTTGCACTATATATTTTCTTTTTCACGACATAGTAACTAGCTTACTACCTAAGTTGTAATTGGTTTATTTTTAATATTGCAATTAGACAACATTACCACATCGGTGCCGATTGATTTTTTTCTTTCCTTCGCTGTTGCAATCACACCATAGCAGCAGTTGCAATCATTGTTGTTTAACAGATCTCTGGAGAAAATTTTATAGAAGTTGCAATCACAACTAACATGGGGTTGCAATCACACCATAGCAGTAGGTGCAATCATTTTTGTTTAACAAGATTTCCCTTAGTTATACGGTACTTGCAATCAGAACAGACCAGGAGTTGTAAGCACACCATACCAGCAGTTGCAATCATATTTGTTTAACAGAATTTTCCAGAGTTATTCAGTACTTGCTATCACACCAGACTAGCAGTTGCAATCATTTTTGTTTGTATTTTTTTGCTTAATAGATTTTTTGGACAATTATAGCAGTTTTACAATCACACCTAATGCGCTGTTGCAATCACGTCATAGCAGCAGTTGCAATCATTTTTGTTTAACATATCTCTGGACAGAGTTTTATAAAAGTTGCAACCAACACTTGTTGCAATCTGATAAGTACTCTCGTTGCAATTAGCTCAAGTTGCTCTACTCGCAACTGGTTCAGTACTATGGTTGTAATCAGTAAATCAAATTAGACAGAAATGAATTTCTAGGCTGCACCTTTAGCATCTCCAAATCACAAGATTTACACGAGATTCTATCTGTCAAAAACTCAATCTCTGCTACTCTGATTTACACGAGATTCAAATCACAAGCTCATCTCCACACAGTGGAAGGGATCCAAAAGAGGAAGCATAGCATGCAGCACAAGTAAGCACAGACCAGGAATGAGGGGGGGAAAATGGAATCAGCGGGAGTGCCTTAGCAACCAGCCTGTTTGACGGCAGAGCACGACGGGGGAGCTGACATGACGGAGAGTGAAAGCTTGGGTGGTGTTGATGGTACAGCAACATGGAGCCACCAGAGGGAGAACAAAATTACTATCAATTTTCTCATATCAATCTCCGTAACTGAAACAGCAGGTTACGCGCATGCAGCGTGGTCCACGGCAATCTTCGTCACCAGCACCGCCAGCCCCTGCCTGCAGCCTACACCTCCGCCTGCGAATTGGCTACACCCTGCAGACGCACCCCCACTATTCGCTGCCGGAATCTCGCAGCCGCCGCGCGCTTCCGGCTGGCATGGATCCAAGACTGGGAGAGCAAGCAGCCCGGCGGCGAGGGACACTCCAGCAATTGCGAGGGCTGGTTGGGTGGGGCTCCGCGCCGCCGCTCGCCGCGGAGTCGGGCTCCGCGCTGCAGCTCGCCGGGAGAGGCCAGCTCCGCGCCGCGGCTTGCCTGGGCCACCTATGCGCCGCGGCTTGCCTGGGCCACCTATGCGCCGCGGCTCGCAGGGAGAGGCCGCTTCTGCGACAGCTCGCCGGGGTAGGCCGCTCCCTCGGCGGCAGCTCGCCGGGAAGCCGCTCCCACGATTTGGAGCGAGCATTGGTGCTGCCGCACCCCCGGGCTGCAGAGCGCGTCCACGCCGCCGGTCAACGGGGGGAGCGGATCTCGCGCCGCCGTTCCCCACGGACGACAGCTTGCCGAGGGAAAGCGAGCCCCGCGCCACGGGCCCTTGGTGCAGAGCTCCTCGGCAGGCGGGTGGCGTGGATTGGAGGGGGAGGCAGCTCCGACGCCGCAAGCGGAGGCCGACGGCGCTGGCGAGCGAAGCGGGGGCGCATCAATGGTGGGCCGCGCGAGCGTGTTGGTAGTGGGGACTCGGGGGTTGTGTCCTTATTTGTTTGACTGGTGCGGGTCGTGGGCTGGCGCGCGGGGTGCCGCAAGCGTGGTTCGTGCGGGTTGCGAGCCTAAGATGGGTCTGTGCATCGGCGCACTAAAATGCATTTTAGGCTCCACCCGCAAGCTATCCGCGGCCCGCGCGCCGCCCTCGCGTTCCACCTGAGCCCCGCACCTCGTTCGGTCCACCAATCCCCCCGTCCCGCGAGCACCCGACCATAACCAGGCTTAAAAATTGGATCCCCGGCGAATCGATGCATGGAGCGCGGCGAGCGGCGAGCTCGAGACCTCCCCGCCGCGGGGGCTTCCGCACCGCTCGGAGCGCGCGACGGTGGAAGGTGCCCGGTGCGCGCTACGCGAGGTGCGGGGGTGGGCCGGCGGTTGCGGCAGCGAGGTGCCTGGAGCGCGCGCGGGCCTTGGGGGCGCGCGAGCTGGCCGGCGGGCAGCAGCAGCGACCGTGCTGGTGCGGCTAGCGCGGCCTCCGACGAGGATCTTAGCGAGCGCAGGCGCGGAGACCGGCATGCTCGCGGGTGAGGTCTGTCCGTTTGTGTGAAACTGATTGACTAGCGGCGCTAGAGCTGCAGGCCCTAGGGGCACGCCGGAGCAAGCGCGCGCGGCGAGTGTGGCAGAGCCGCCGGTGCGAGCCGCGAGTGATTCAGGGACTGAACTCAATTTGCATCGTGTGCATCATGGGCGTCGAATCTCTGCACACACGGGCTGTGAAATTCCAACAGCTAGCAGTCAGGCAATTCAAGGTGCAGTGCTGGTGCAGCCAATTCGCAGGAGCAGGTTCAAGCAGCAGTATGCGTCGCGAGCAGGAAGTCGGATGGAGGATCTGTCGAGCAGTCTGCATGCACGCGCCCGCTCAAATCTGGTGTTTGGTTTAATACGAATGTTAAGATTTAGTTTCAGAGAATTGATTAAGCAAACAATGCTTGCATCCGCTACTTCAAGGACAAGTATAGTCTGTTGCTTCGATTACTGTGCCTGGTATGAGAAAATTGACAGAAATTTGCACTCGCAAAAAAAAATTGACAGTATTTAGTTCTTCCACTAATGGCTGGGAGAAACCGAGGAAAAACTATTGGCTGCAGGCTGCATAAAGTGAATCCAATCCCTATCATTATAGCTTTTTGTTAGTAATTTCTGCTAATTCTTGCACAAACAGATGCACAGCTTGTTCTTTTGTATAGTTAATTATTATTTTAAAACTAGCACGATGTCCTGTTGTGAAAACACAGGCACATAAGGCGATCAGTTGCAAACATCATAGTTGCCCGGGTTGCAAGTTTTACTACCATCATGTTGGTTGCAGCTTCAGAATTTTATGTCCAACTCGACAAACACTTCAATTGGGCGTGCCCCAATTACAATTTCAGAAAAATTGCAACCTCAACAACGTTCTCGTTGCAACTCCTCAAGCACTTCAGTTGCAACTCTAAATATGTCATTTTTATAATTTTTATCAAACGAATTTCAACTCAACAACGTTTCAAATTGCAATTCGAACCACTGTCGGGTTGCAACTGAAGGGTAGTATAGTATCAGGCAGAAGCGCTCAATATTTGCAACTCGGAGTGTATATCAATTGCAACTCGAACCACTGTCCGATTGCAGTATCAGGCGGAAGCACTAAGTATTTGCAAATCGGAGTGTACATCGATTGCAACTCGAACCACTGTCCGGTTGCAACTGAAGGGGTATTATAGTATTAGACGGAAGCACTTAGTATTTGCAACTCGGAGTGTATATCAATTGCAACTCGAACCACTGTCTGGTTGCAACGGAACGGGTAGTACAGTATCAGGCGGAAGCATTCAGTATTTACAACTCGGTGTGTGTATCAATTGCAACTCGAACCAGTGTCGGGTTGCAACTGAAGGGGTAGTATAGTATCAGGCGGAAGCGCTAAGTATTTTCAACTCAGAGTGTACATCGATTGCAACTCGAACCACTGTCCGGTTGCAACTGAATGGGTAGTACAAGATCAGGCGGAAGCACTTAGTATTTGCAACTCGGACTGTATATCAATTGCAACTCGAACCACTGTTGGGTTGCAACTGAAGGGGTAGTATAGTATCAGGCGGAAGCAGTCAGTATTTGCAACTCGGAGTGTGTATCAATTGCAACTCGAACCACTGTTGCGTTGCAACTCAAGGGATAGTATAGTATCAGGCGGAAGCACTCAGTATTTGCAACTCGGAGTGTATATCAATTGCAACTTGAACCACTGTCTGGTTGTAACTGAAGGGGTATAGTATCAGGCGGAAGAACTTAGTACTTGCAACTTGGAGTGTATATCAATTGCAACTTGAACCATTGTCTGGTTGCAACAGAAGGGGTAGTACAGTATCAGACGGAAGCACTCAGTATTTGCAACTCGAAGTGTACATCGATTGCAACTCGAACCACTGTCGGGTTGCAACTGAAGGGGTAGTATAGTATCAGGCAGAAGCACTTAGTATTTGCAACTCGGAGTGTATATCAATTGCAACTCGAACCACTGTCCGGTTGCAACTGAAGGGGTATAGTATCAGGCGGAAGAACTTAGTACTTGCAACTCGGAGTGTATATCAATTGCAACTCGAACCACTGTCGGATTGCAACTGAAAAGGTATAGTATCAGGCGGAAGAACTTAGTACTTGCAACTCACATAATCACGCGAGAATGTTACTCTGTACTAATCGCGCAGAGGCCGCCGCATGTCCTCCACAAGCAACCTTGCCTATATCATCACCTCTGCTGAGATGAGCCGTATTCTTGCAAACTGAGCAAAGCTTAAGGTGTCTCTTGAAGACAACTTATCATCCGTGTACATACAAAGATACATTTTATTATGCTTTTGATAGAGGAGCATACAAAGATCTGCTAGTAAACAATACAGACATGTTGGAATGCTTGAAACTTCAAGTAGTAAGTTACATTAAGAAGCATAGTTCATAGATGCAAACTGCATGATACACACTGACACAACACTTTTAAGCTTGCTACTAACTGTAACTGCGACAGCAAAGGAACAAGCAATCCCTGATCCAGAAGGATTTGCATCAAATACAAGAGGTTGAACAAGAATTCAACTCCAAGAAAAAGCTAAGCCTTGCAGCCGTTTAGACCTCCTCTTCCACATCAAACACCTAGCTGCAGTTTCAAATAAAATCCAAAGTCAGTCTCAAACACATAGCTAACAAAAGGAATGATAAACTTCAATATTCAACTCAAAACTAGTCCATGTGAAAGCTTCAGTAATAAACTTTAATATGAAAAAGCTTCAGACATCACTCCTTTTCAAGTAATGGCAATACAACATGGTCTCAATGCAAGCTTCAAACATCACTCCTTTATTCAGTAATAGGTTTCGTTCCTTAAGGACCATGGTCTATAAATAAATTGTTTAGAGCTAGCAAGCAGACATATAGTTGATAGCTGCTGCTAGAGGAACAAGCAACAACCAGGACATGCAAAATTAATTTCTATATATCTCACCTACCAGGAGCAAGTCCATAGCAGGTGTACAGAAGGCAGTTGAGAACAGAGCTAGTATGTACGGGACGCATGAGAACACCTCTACATTGCCTTTCTTTACAACCCTTCTGAATTTCAATCTGTGAAACATCAATTGCAGAGCATAGGTATAAATTGCAACACTAAGAATGGTTTGGTTGCTAATCTGGTGGGACGGCAATTACATCCCATAAATATAGTTCGCATTAAAAAAATTACAACTACTAATGTGTCCTGATCCTTGGATCCCTGCAATGTATTTCCCTGAAAAATAGATATAATTGCAACACTTTGAATGTTGTGGTTGCAACTCTAGTGGGACAGTAGTTGCATCTCAGGATATAAAAAATTGTGTGAAAAAAGAAAATTAGAGAGGGGTGTGTGTAGTTGCAAAATGACTCAGCAATTAGTTAATAGAATGGGTGAACTTTTCAAACACACTAACCTGGTTTGATCCTGCTCAATTTGATTTGCATCGCCATCACCACCTGATCCCTGGCCTGTATTTTCCTGAAAAAATATAGTCACGACATTATGAAATGTTGTGAATGTATAATTGCAAGTTGACAGACGCTATAATTGCAACAATTGGTGGGGCCCAATTACAACCTGATCAACTTTCCCTTGGG
The DNA here is from genome assembly GCA_036936925.1 of Cenchrus fungigraminus. NCBI lineage: Eukaryota > Viridiplantae > Streptophyta > Magnoliopsida > Poales > Poaceae > Cenchrus > Cenchrus fungigraminus. The sequence continues at coordinate 125,738,078 of CM072777.1, forward strand.
CCTTGGAAGCTTACCTCAGGCCGTCGATCTTTGACAAGAGTTAATGAAGCCCTCCTCTTTCCAACAGCACGTCGTGGTGCGCGAGTGTACTTGCCAATGGGAGGGACCTGCTGTGGTATAAAAAGGAAAAAAAGCATCATATTAGTCGGAATGAGTTGCTGAACAAAAGAAAAATAAATTAATCAATGAACATTTGAGTTTTGCAGACGCAAAGCAACTTGGAGTATAACCAAGTTACAATGAAACTAGAAAGCCATGCACACAAACACACACAAAATTGCAATTGAGACATTGATCATTAAATTAGAGCAATTGCAACTAGTAAAATAACATAGTTACAACTACACCAGGGAAGGCATGGCCCACGATACCAAAATTGCAACTGCTAGTACAGACAAATTGCAATACCTCTCAAGTCCCAATTGCAACCTGGATTCTGTATCAATTGCATACAGTTGAAAGAAGCCACTGGATAAATAAATTGCTTGACCATTGTTTGTCTCACACATGATAAGATTGGGCACCAAATAAGAGCACAATTCCCATAGAGCCTCCAACCTGCACAGAACAAAGAAAGTTGGAGGTCGAAAATAATTAGTAATTTGCAAGTACCACTGCATAAGACTGAATTACTCATTACAGTACAACATTAGCGCATATAGAACCCTAAATCTTTATCAAGGCTCTGTATTAAAGCTGAAAATTGCAATACATACAGAAGCCTAAATCTTATCAAAAAGCTCTAAACAAAAACTCAGCCGGTGGGGGCTTATCAGAAAGCTCTTCCCAAATAGATCTCCTGCAACAACAGCAAAACACCAGGGACAGGGGACTCGTAGGGGCTGCTCAATCTAATCAGAGGAGGAAGGGGGTGAGCGGATGTGAGAGCCGATTGCTACCTCCGATTACTACGAGGTCGATAACCCAGTTATGACTACACTAGAAAAAGTATGCACACGTCAGCGCATATGCAACTAGGACAATAACCTCCAGTTCCAACTAGGGAAAATAACACAGTTACACATCTACACTAGAAATTGGTTGCAACTAGTACACAAGCCTAATTGCAACCATGGATATAGTGCAATTGCCAGTCATATCAAAATAAGACAATTGCTAACTATAACCCTGACCACCACTTGAGGCCAATTGCAACAATGGAGACAAAGCAATTGCAAGTACTGCAGCAACCCAATTTCTACATGACAAATTCGGGACAGATTGGTGATGCTAGGATATTGATAAAGCTAAACTCAAAAACCAACATGTGAAAAAAGGACACGAGCGCCTGTTGGAAATTTGCAGCCTCAAAAACTCAAGCGTGTAACTACCACATGAATCAAACATCACTAAGCATTCACGTTGTGCTGTTTGCATTCATGCTGTACAGTTTCATTCCCAATTTGTTTTCCCAACGAGATCATGCTTTCAGAATGTACCAAGTGATTTAGAGCAATAGAAAATTATTGCAAAGAGTTCTACATACCCACTTTCATCATATACGTTTCCCTGGAAGCTACCATGTGTAGTTGGTTAGCTTTCTCATTCTAGCAATCAGATCGTCTATACCTAGTGCTAGCATGATGTCACCGATTAAACTTGGGAATTCTGAAACTCTTATTGCCTGATTGCTAGAATGACCCTGATGTTCTCGAGAAACTACAATCAAACCCCACGAGGGGGCAAATCCGCATCTGTAATAGAATTAGAGGAAGACGGGATGGTGTTGAGATTGACGACTTGCCTTGCGACGGATCAAGGACGGCGGATGCGCTCATAAAATAGACTGCGATGCTTGGCAACAGGAGGTCTCCTCCACTCGCGCGGGCTTCGAATTCGATTGAATCAGGAGTAGGGAGGCGGCACCGTCGCTAGTTCCGCGTGGTCCGACGAGGAAAGTGTTGCGGACTCCTGTGTGTACGACGCACGAAGTCAGGAACAAAAAGCAAAAAAAAATCCTAGCGACATGGCAGGGCGTCGCCACTCCCCCGAGAGAAGCTTACCAGGGTGCCGCGCGCTGCCGATCCTTACGCCAGAGCTGCCCCGGCCTGGCGTCGTAGCTCCCCGCGGGGGATGTCCCCCTCGTGGCTCTAGCGCCACCACTCCCTGCGGGCCAAGCTCGCCCCGACCTGGCGCCGCAGCTCCCCGCGGAGGACGTCGCCCCGGTGGTGGCTCGAGCGCGACCACTCCCTGTGGGTCGAGCTCGTCCCGGCCTGCTGCCGAACCTCCCTCCAGCTTTCGAACCATCGCGCTGCAACGATGAAAAGCGGTCGCACGAACGCCAGACATGAGCAATTATCAAACAAGCCCAAACCGGAGCATGCCAATCGGCTACTCAGCTGCTACACACATGTAGTGGAGATGTTCAAACATTTCGTCGAACACGTTGTGGTCGAGGCGGGCAGAGGCAGCAGCTTGCCGAGGAGCTCGCCGGGCGCGCCACCGCGTGCTCCCGCGCTGGGAGGTCGCCAGCCTGCCTCCGCGTGGAGCTCATTCTCCTGGCCGGTGAGAACGGGCGCATCTTCGTGGAAGCTGTGGCCGTCGGCGCATCTTCGTACGCACTCCAGCATAGCGTCCTCCACGGTGCTGGCCATGTCGACGCGGCGCATGAGGACACCGGCTGCATCACTCAGGGCAACGAGATCCAACACATATCGAGGAGATTTGGAGAGGCGGCGACGCGGCGCATGAGGACACCGGCTGCATCACTCAGGGCAACGAGATCCAACACATATCGAGGAGATTTGGAGAGGCGGCGGTCGTCGCAGTTCCTGGCGCCCCGAGGAAGGTTACCTTCGCGCCGTCGCTCGCTCCCTCGCGCCGTGGAGGTGGAGCTCCTCGCATGGATCCCGGCCACGACCGTGGAGGTCGCCGGCCCGCCGTGGAGGTCGTCGGCCCGCTATCCACGTGCTCGCTGGGGGAGACCGTGGAGGTCGCCGGCCCGGGATGCGCACCGCCTCGATCCCGGCCGCCCCGCACCACTCGCCGCGTCCACCGGCGAGAGGTCGCCACCTGCGCGTCGCCGCTCGTCGGAGAAGCAGCCTCCACACCGCGGCAGGACGGGAAGGTGGTGGCCTCCACGCCGCCGCTCGCCGGGGGGCGCTCCAGCAGGCCGTCTCGACCCAGGATCCGCGCTGGGCTGCGGGGTCCACGGGCGCCGCCGGATGGTGGCCTGGTGGGGGTGATTTGAACGGGGGGTGGGGGAACGAGGGAGGGGGGAGATAAGGTGGGCCTGTACACGTGGATGGCTGCACGTGGGTTGCTGGTTGGCTGGGCCGGTTGGTCGCACCAGGCACCCGGTTGGCCTGGGTGCATTCTGTATAGCGAATGCACCCTGGTGTATAATATATATACAGTATATATACAGTATATATATATATATAATATATATATAGGTAACTGCTATTTATGGGTCAGGGTGTTGATTTATATTTAACACCCTCACGGTGTGTTGTCCATTCTGTTAGCGCAGCTAAAGATCCTAACTAGTAAATACTTTCACTATTTACTCCCTATAAACTAATTGCATGGAACAATAATTATGCATGCATGCAGGCGCACATATCAACAAAAGTATCGGGACCATTGTACTCCTTTGACCACCTGCATTCATGTACTCACACGTAATCATTGGAATCAAATTAATTGACTTAATCAACTCTGCATGCACGCACAAGGCGAACTAGCTATAAAGCTCACAGGTCGTGCATGTCTATCTTTCATTTGTCTTTCTTTCTTCTCCCTTTTTCTTCCACGACCATTCTTTGTAGCTGGTCGTTTGGTGACGGTGGTGCCCACCCATGGACAAGATTGTCGGTTGGTCAGCACCTTCACCCGCTTGTCAGATTTCTTCGAACTCTTCCTGCGCTCCACAAGAAGATGGTTCTTATACGGAGAGACTTCTACGGCCACCAATCAGCGTGCACCAGTGGTCTTCACGAATCAGCACGCTGCGTGCAGCGGCGCGATGCCTAGAGTTATGGTTAGCCCTGTTAATCACATAATTACTATTTTTCATTCCTGAGTCATAAAAATGTATCTAAGTGGTTTTTTGCATATGTTTTTTATGTTTTGATATAAATCTTGAGGGATTGAGATGTTTCCCTGTAAAATCATGCTGCTGGATTTTTGTTGAGGTGCTAGATTTCTCATGTTTCAATGGATATTTCTAGAGAAAAAATGAATTCAAATCACCTCCACAAACTTAAGAAGGTTGACGGCATGCCGCCGTAGTGTAGGCAAGCCGCGCCTAGGTGCCACCGCTTCCCACAGAATCATTGACGTATGTGGAGGAGGATGCCATTGAGCTGCCACGGGAAAGGGCTGCCATCGAGCCGACCGTGGATCTCCAATTTTTTTCCTGGTAAAAATTTTCTAGTGATAAAAAATGTCCTGGTTGATCCGATTGGTTGAAGCTGTAATCACGCCTTTGCTGCAAGAGATAGATGGATTTTTAAGCAATTAATGCTTGCTTGCATGCATATTCTCAATTTTTTTTTGTATGTCCTTGTTTAATGATGAATCAGTTCCGTATGAAATATTTAAGTTATTTGTCAGGGTTACGTTGTTTGGATATGTTCTCGTGGATAGTGGGTTGCCATAGGGTTGAGGTTCTCCATGCTTAAGAACATGGAATTTTTACTACTTTTACGATTTGTCATTGAAATTACTTCTTTAAATATTGACCGCACCTCTAATTCACCCTGGGCATAAAACCCGCTACCCATTACCCGAACCCGAAAAACCCACACCTGAACCCGAAAAAACCGAACCCGCAGAACCCGATTACAGTTCGGGTAGTGAATCACAAAACCCGAAGTTTTTGTGGGTAATTCGGGTTGAGAGGTCCGGTACCCGAAAACCCGAACCCGCATATGATGTGTCCGCCGTCCGCGAGTGCTGGACGCCTGCAGCGCTGCTACCATCACTTTTATCTTGTTTTGTTTGAACTTTTGTTCTTGTCTCATTGTCTGATGTGTTTGACACTAGCGTACTGCACTTGCCAGTTGGCAACTTGCATTGCCGTGGGTGAAGTTATGTGTCGTTTGCACTTGCAACTAAATTATGATGATTAAGTATCCTGGGCAATGGCGAAATGCCTCAGTTTTAATTATTTATTTTTTCCAGTTATAATTCTATGCCAAATTATATGATGTTTGAGGGTTTGCTGTGATTCTACATATTTCGGGTAGAATGGGTTTACCTGAACCTGAATCCGAATTTGCGGGTACCCGAAGTTGCGGGTAATGGATTTTTGGGACTGATTTCGGGTTCCAGATTCTATTACCCGAACTTTTTAAATCCCGAATTACCCGACCTGATCGGATCGGGTAACCCGAACGCCCAGGGTGACCTCTAATAGAATATACAAAATACTACTTTAATATGGAACAATACTCCTAAGGAAAATACTCATTTAAAATTGAAATTACTCTAATATTATTAGAAGAAGTAATTTCAGGATTACTCTTTTCCAAACCTAAAGAAGTAAACTCACAATTACTTTGAAGAAGTAATTTTCATAATTTGGACCTCAACATCCATCTTGTGGGCAACGATGTGCAATTTAGTCAGTAGAGGACTCCATGACCAATAGCAGAGGAGAGATTACTTTGCATGGACTCTCTTATCACAAATTAGATGTGTGATCAATTTTACTACTCGAGAACCAAAGGGAGCAAATCTGAGTGTATATGTGAGTTGTGGCGCCATCCTCCTCCAACGAAGCAGCTGATCTCTCATAGAATTTAATATCAGTCAATCCTGCATGTATGAAATGCATAGGCAAGCAACTCAAAGCATTTTTCTTGGCCTAAATTATCCGGCAATCACGCAGTGACACAACATGTATGTTAGCTTTGCAGGGAATCGCCCGACCCTAAATTGACGATGAAAATGAGTCTCTCATTGGTTTCAAAATCATTTTTTACTATTCAAGATGAAAAGGAAGTAATACATGCCTAGCACAATCGGTTTTTACTTCTCGCAATCGAAGAAGAGTAAATTATCGTGGAACAAGATGTGAAACAAAGTAAATTATTCCTTTATGTTACCATATAACTTCTTTTTTTAGGAAACCATATTACTTCTTTAAACAATAAAGTTGTAGCAGGGATGAATAATGATTGAACCGTAAATATGGTAGGCAAAAGTTATGCCTGCAATCGCGCCCTTTGCAACAGGATATAGAGGACTGTGCACTTATTGTGTCATAGCCAATGCACGTAGTAAATATCTTAAGCTGATCAATTTACTCCTTTTTGGTCGCGAGTTGCTGTAATCTGTGCACTTTGAGGTCTCCGAAGTTGCTGCGTTGCAATCAAGTATTTATGGAGGAGCAAATATGTTAAGACAATATAAAAATATTTCAAACGAAGAAATAATACTAAGAAGAAAATACTATGAGAAATATTTACTACTAGTGACTCAAGTAGTAATATTAATACAATATAGAAATAATTACTCCAATATAAAACTATAAAAAAATACTATTGTATGGACCAAAAGGAGTAAATGACCGTGTATATATAATTTTTAGATACCAAGAAGTAATATGCCACCCAAAGAAGTATTTCTATAGCGCAAGAAGTAATTTGGCATAATTGTGTTTAGATAGACAAAGAGGGTATGTACATGAGGCCTCGAGCTCCCGTGTCAGGTGTCGAGCGTGGCTAATTTTCAATTGAATGAATTTTTTGAGATCTGTGACTACATAGAGCATACTCCATTTACTTCTTATTTGGTGGCATAACTTTGAAGTTCAAAAGAAGTCATTAGGATACTGTTTTTTTTTCTAAATTTTTAAAATTACTTCTTTAAAGTGGTTGTACATATTACTTCTTATATTTGAAAATTACTTCTAGAATCCATATCTTGTTTGTATCACTTGTGTATAGCTTTATGAAACCTCTCTCCCTCGCTACTCTGAATTTTTTCAGACCACATGCATGCATGTCAGTTTTAACTATATCCTGAAATCTCTCCAACTATAACTACTTCATTGAGCGTAAGATTGAATCCTCTGGTCAACGCCATGATTAAGATTTTGAATCGCGCCATGCATGTTTATCGCTGAAGCTTTGTACTCCTGCCATCCATCCAGCTTTTTACTCCTGCGGGTGTTGCTGTAGCTCTAGTCAGGCACTGCCGACAGGGAATTGATGATGAATTGATCAGCACGCATTAAAATGGGTGCGGACTGCGGAAGGAACCATATCAAATGATCATCACAGTTAAAACGAGTGCGCAAGCAAATGAAAAATTATTTTACTTCCTCAATCCGAAAAGGGTAATTTTCCTTTCTCTACGTGTATGGACGCTGGTGTGTACTGGCAGAAGCACCACCCGACTGTCGAGTACTGGTCAACGTGTTGACATTGCCTTTTTCTCCACCAGACTGTTGAGTACTGGTCAACGTGTTGACATTGCCTATTTCTCCAATTCTGCACTCCGTACCTCCGTACACAACGCTGGTGCCGCATCAGAAATACTGCTGCCCAGAAGCACCATGCCAGAGCCAACAGTTTCTGTTGGACCTCGTCGGAGTTCCGGCGCGAAAGAGCTCTCACAATCATCGTTATCGTTAGTAAAATCAATTTACCGTGGGAAAATGAATGAGGAAAATTGTTTGCAAATTTACCTGCGGGAAAATCAATTTACCCGTGGGAAAATTGTTAGCAAAATTACTCTTATTTGGCAATTGAAAATTATAGTTTCATGACTAATTTTTGAAAATTATTGTTTCATGGGAAAATCAATGAGGAATTACGCATCAACAGACAAAACATTTAAAATAGATGCATGAACAATAGTGCGGCAAATTTTTACTAACCCGAACAAAAACTGAGTAATTTGTGGCCTAAAGGGTTCGCGGGAAGATTTTACTCCCTCATGCTACATCGTCCATTACACACAACCTATGCTTGCACATGCAGGACATAACTGGCCATCATGCATCGTCAGTAAAGCACATGCATGGTGTTATCTCCATTAAAAATAATGAAAATTATCCCAGTAATTAATTACCTGGAGCAAATCAAGCATCCCTGGCTTGTTTCTGACCAGTTCATGTGGAGACCCGCATGCTAATAGATGTGCATGGGTTTTAAGAGGCTCCTGAAATTACTTTCTTGCTACAATTTTATTTTGACTATGGAGATTCTGTGTGTGCCGCATCACGCATGCACTGCACGGTAAGACATTTTGCATGTCGCCCGCAGCCGCTGCCAGCCTACAAAATACAGCTTATTGGTGCCCTTTGTGTTGCGGACTTGCGGTGAGCTGAAGATGGCAGAGCAGATACTGTTACATGAGAAAATACAGCAACTCCAGCTTCTTGTCTCCGGCAAACCTGACGCCCCGCGACGCCGCCCACCACGCACGAGAAGGAGATGGCCGACGAGGGGTCAGCGGTGGATTCTACGGCGCCGCCATCCGCACACGTTAAGGTTCAAGCAATCTATTGTGTAGAAAATCCGATGCAGAACCTAGCTTACTACTGCCGACGGAGATCATTAACCAGCCGGACCTCGCCGGGGATGATTGGCAGCCCACGCCACCAAATCTTAATCAACAAAAATTAAGATTCACAGCAAAAACAGGTGAAGCAATAACTGTTTGAATGATTTTTACTACCTGCGAATGAAACAGAGTATTTTCGTGGTTAGCAGAGGTTGACGGACATCCAGCCGTGGCAGGCGGCGCGCTGAATATTATTCAGCACGCAGAGTGGTGAATATCCATGTCATATATATATATATATATATATATATATATATATATATATATATGTTATATGACCGTCTACATTGAGCTCTTAAACTGAACCATCAAGTAACATTGTACCATTGCTCTAATAAATGCCACAACATCATGTTATATGATTTAATTGTTATTGAGGGAGCACTTTGTTATTTGATCTTGGAAAACTTGTAAACCCCTTTTGTGTGCCTATTAGTGTTTAGAGTCTTTTTATTTGTGTCATTTTTGAGAGAAATATGAAGAGTTACACCACCCCTTTGATTCCAAGCTTGTGGCTAATTAATCTAGGTTTGTTTTTCTTTTTAGACCATCACCACAATCATGTTCATATTTGTTTTATGCATGCATCTTATCATTACCATTCTTTTTGCACTCCATACATGCTTTTCATAAAATTGGCTTGGTTGTTCTCTATACTTAATGATGAATGATTTCATATCTATGATAATGCTTCATGCATGACATTTTTCCTTAGCAATCTTGTGTAAACGTGGTGTTTAAACTTGTTTGCGGACCCTCATCATTTAGTTTAATAAACCTTGCTAACTTCTATATTTGCATTGGTTGGTTTATAAACTTTGCAATGCGCTCTCCTTCTCTTGCACTATAAAGAATAATTAATCTTGGTATAAGCATGGTGTTTTGACCTTGGTTAATAAATCTTTATGGCAATGGAGAAGTTTGGCAACCACTTTGTAAGCATGGAGCTTAGAATTTGGTGTAAATATTGTTTTGTTTTTATATCATCCTATCATTTGCATGCACACTTGCACACACGTACACCCATTAGGTTCTTAACTTTTCTTTCACTAAGATTAACTATACCACAAGTTAAGATCTTAGGGGATGTCTTTGGTTTGTTGGCATAGAGTGAGTATTTCCGACCATCACCTCAGGGGTACTTTGTGCTTTAGAGTTGTTTTGCAGGCATTGTGAATCATTCCCATGAGTTCATGATAAAAACTGAAATCAAGATCATCAACACATCCAAAATCTCGAAAGAAACACCGCTGTCCTCATCAAAATTAAGCACATGTTCAGAGATGTACAAAAGAGGAAATTTGGATATTCAGGAGCTCCACTAAGTCTTCTTTCCAACGCATCGATATTCAACATTTTAGGAGATCTGTGCAATGAGTTACAACCAAATCTTTGGGCATCACACGTTCTGAAATCAGCTCGGGACAATTTGCATTGATGGAGTAAAAATGGCGTAACTCTCTTGTTCGGAGTCTGATTGGGGTGAATGACCACTTGTTGGAAAGATAATTTCAAGAAATTTGCAGTGGAGCAATATTTTAGTACATGTTCTGTTCTGGAAGTTAAAGAAAAAATCGTGAAAGTTGAAGTAGCGATAAAAGACAACATGGAAGGAGGTGAAGACGAGTTGAGAAATGATTGGGAGCAAGACTCGCGACAAAAGACGGATGTTGAAGGACAATAAGGGCATGATGGTGATCTCCACACATGGCGGTAGGACTTCAAGAATTACAAGATGGTTCATCATCTTCCATGCCTAGCAACATGCTAAGCATGGGGGAGGACTTGGTGGACATGAGAAGACCGCATGGAGTACAAGGATCATGATTGCCATGCGATTCTGATTTTCTTCTTCCATGCTAAGCACAATGCTTAAGAATGGGGGAGGCCGCGCTACACTTCAAGCATCAAAGGACGGTAACAATTCTTCAACCCTCTTTTTGTCCTTGTCTTTCTATATGTTTGCATATATGTATATGCTTTTCACAACCTTAGATGCAACCTTTGTAAATCTCTTTATAGAATAACATGGCTACTAGGAGTACAACCTAGATTTATTTTTTATTTTCAACAAATAATAATCACTGTTACCTTGTGCTCACCATGATGATACCTTGTATGCTCTTTCTTATGGATATATGATGATCATTGCCACTTTACTCATTTTTGTGCTTGGTTTGTATATGATTAAGCTAGTGCTCTCTTTAATATGATCTGAAAATTAAAAATAATGCTAGCCAAATCTTTTGTGGAGGTTATGATAACTCGAGACCCATAGTATTTTTCGTTGCTCTCATTTTTTAATGAATCAAAGAGTATTTATTTTTGTTCTTAAAAGATATGCTAACCTTGTCTTTGATACCACTTGCATTTTGCTCTACCTATCCAAAGCCTTATATTCAATTGAGTGCAAAAACCTTAGTTTACAAGATTTATTTTTAGGTGCATTGATTCAAGGCTTGATTTCTCAAGCTTGAGACTAAGAAGCTGGTCATTCCGTTTTTGCGTATCTATCTTTATGCTAGCCTTTTCTATCTGTGCATTGTGAGTTTTCACATCGGGAATTTCGCAAACTTCGCCGGATATCCACCCACAAACCTAAAATATCTTTTTGTGTATACCTCCTTGATCACAACCCAAAACTTTGAGTATGGATGAATATTTCGAAGAAGATTACAAGGAAGGTGTCGTCAAGTGGAGCAAGATTTTGAGAGACCTCCATGAAAGGATCCCTAGAAGGTTTCAAGTATCTTTCTTCAAGAAAATACAAGAATTTCAGCACTTATCTTGGCACAATCATCACCTCTTTGCTCGGGGACAAGCAACGTCTAAGCATGGGGGGTCGCAAAGGAAGTACTAGTGTAGTCTAGAGTTCAAGGCCAGTAAAGGAAAAAAAGAAGAAAAAAAAGAGAAAAGTGATGAAAGAAAAAGTAATAAAGAAGAAAAAGTATGAAAAGGAAGAAAAGATAAAAAGAAAAAAAGAGAAGAAAATAATCATAAAGCTCCCCGGCTCTCTAGCGACATTTGGAGATTTCAAAAGGATTTCAAGATCAAGACCCATATTCATCTTTCCAACCATGTGCAATCCGATAACGAGGACTTCGTTTGTGCCTTGGGATCACTCTTTGCCATTTGCACATATCCACATATCTCAAAGTGTGTGTATTTTCTCCCCCTCCTCCTTGGAACATTATTTTTCCAATGACCTTTTTGACGAGTCTCGGTAAGTCCATGAGAAGCTTGCCTTATTTTGATAATATCTCAACTATAATATCTTGGTAGGACTTAACTTTCCCATAACTCCATATAAAGCCTTCCACCAAATATTTAGAGAGGAAAGAAGTAGTCCTAGTAGGCTTGAGAGACAAGATGAGATGAAAGTTCATGAGCAAGATGCAAGAAGGTTTATTATTGATCTTGGTAAAGCATTTTTTCTTCATTTTGCTCTGTATTTTTCAAAATTTCTGAGATTTGTTTAAAATTTGAGAGCATGATTAATTACTTGTGGAAAGAGCTTAAATGATATCTGCCTTCCATAGAGATGAAAACTAGTTACATTATGGAACTCTAACAAATATAAACTTGGAGAGCATTATGTTTTCTCATGTATGATCAAGTGTAGGGTATGAACATTGAAGGGCAACACTGATATCCATTGAAGGCTTACTCGAGGATGAGCAAGGTTTAATCATGAGGGTGTGTTGACGTTGACAGTCGATTTCTGTCAACCAAGAGCACTTGTTACACTTTGGTTTGAGCTTTGAATTGAAACTAACCCGCCACTAGGCATACTAATGATGTAATAAGTTCGCACTTACATATGGTTTTTGGAGTATGTTGTTTACGTAGGATTTAAGCACCTAAATGAGGACTTCCGGGTAGAGTTCATCGAGCACTTTATGAGAAGATCACGAAGCCGGCACAAGTGAAGACACGAAGTGAACATGACTCCAAATGACCCGAGGACCGAAGCATGAAGCCGTGAAACTCTGAGGACCTGAACAGAAGATGCGGGAGTTCGCGTGCCAAGTACCCTTATCTAAACCACGGGGAAAACAACGTCAAGGACCCACATGAAGTTCGGCAAATATTCAAGAAGACACGAGAAGTGTCGGGGAGCGAGCCGGGGGCGAACTGGGCCGAAACGGGCCCAGGCCGGCCGACCCACCCCCTTTTTGGCTCGGTTCGGCACCTCCTTTGACCTACCACCTCTTCGGTCTATTTATAGCTCCTGTCTCCGACGGCCACCACATCCATTCATCAGAGAGCCGCCGAATTGAGGAATACACACCGAAGGAAGCCGTCGCCGCCGCGAGTCCTCGACGTTGCCTAGGAGATGGCTTAGGCTAGACCCTAGCCGCCATGGTTGGCCCTACGTGGTGAAGCCATGGTGGAGTTCCGGAGCCATGCCTTGGATTCATCAAGGCACATGTACTTTTGACGGTGATATCAATCTAATCTTGCCTCTACTTTTGATCTACTTCGATGCATGCCTCCTCTCATTCATGTGTGTAGCTAGCATATGATCTTAGTAGGAATAGATCTAATCTATATCTTGCGGATACATCGAAGTGGTGCACGGACTTACGAGTAGTCGTTCGGTGTTGATTACCTTCCGTAGTGACAGTACGATATAGGGAAAGCACCGAACGAATGTGCATTGGATATCCCCTTATCTTGGTATGAGCTTTAGGTTAGTTTATCGCTTTGGCCGGAATTGCAACTAGGAGACGGTAGGCTAGTGCTACGTTTTGGCGTGTTACCTTTTGGCTATCGAATGTGATCCATACATCCATCCATGTTTGTATGTTAAACCCTTATGCAATCTATGTTCAAGTAGGATTAGACCGGTTAGATGGAGAACCCTAGGTAATTTGCTTCCGATCCACGGATTGATATCTTGGGTCACCCCCGAGTGAAAAAGACCTCACGCGATCCGTACGCTTGCGGATTGAAACTCGACACGTGTTTCAAATGTCAACACCTGGCCCCTACTCTTTTGGAAGTACAGGGGCAGGGTCAAGGAATGTTTGATGGTGCTTTCTCAGAGTATTTGGGCGATGCCCGATGTAGCGCCCTGGGTTTTCAAACACGGAAAACCCAGCATTCTGTCTCATGATAGTCCCTGGATCAGACGCTATCACTCACAGGCATTCATCACAGATAAATATCATAGTCATACAACGAAATAAAGCATCAGAGTACGAATAATAATCTGATTATTACATGTCCTGAATAATCGAAGTACATCAATACACGCCTCATAGCGGAATAACATGAATCAAAGCCTACGCAGCGGTAGCTAGCTCCCAGAAGGTGTCTCTGTCTTCATTCGTCTCCACAGGCATCCTTGAGCGAAGCAACGTGCCCCCTCAGTCGTACCATCCGTCGGCATTGTTGTCGAAGTCTGACTCGTACCCTGCAAGCTCAGGGGCTATCCCCAAGGATTGGGATAGGTCCACGTCACCAACCGTATGCAAGCTTTAAGTGGCCTACTTCTAGGGGTAAAGAATGGATCAAGATAGTAGCTGGGTTTCCTATGCAGCAGCAACAACATAAATAGAATAATATCTCCATAATCCCACCATTTCCCATATCTCTCATCCGCAAACGGTTACACCTGGTCACCCAGATCACCGTCACCATCACCTATCTCCATCTAGGGTCGGTGCGAGAACTCCCACTCCTCGCACCTCAATGGTTGCACCCGGATCCGCGAGGCAGAGGGAGCAACTCTCCTCTCCCCGAATACAACCACGGCTCACCATACACTCTCATCCTATAACGGGGAAGGTAGAAATCCCAAAATGTAAGAGTCGGAGAAACAACGGGCATGTCCATAACCGAGGACGCGGCTATACGTATAGATCTAAACTCTGCAGAGCGTGTACACCAGTACCCAACTCGGAATAGTACTCGGACGGTGTACGGCCGACCGAGCCTACCCTACCGAATGAACACCTAGGAGTTACGATCCCATCCTGCATCCGGGTCTCGCTACGGTCCTTCGCAAAGGTCCACCCCAGAACTGTGAAAATGCCCCCGTGTGGCCACACGGGGAACGCCCAAAGGGAAGGGACTTCACCCTAACCCTCTCACTGATACCCTCTATCCTACTGGCAGGTATGGTATCGCACTTGCTAGGGTCGAACGGCCCTATCCCCACTCTCGGCGAGATGGTGTGTACGAAAGTCCCGTGTAACAAGCGACCCACTCGGTTTCAGACCGGGGCGAGCTCCTATCCTCCAAGTCGTCTCAAAAACACCAACACCTGTGCTCCTAAAACAATGTACCCGCCACAGGCACCACACTGGGCAACGTCCGAGAAGACGATCCCTGGCCCCCGATCTCAGATCGGGTTGTCTTGAGCTCACCCCCGCCAAAATATCCCAAAACACCTTCTGGGTGCGAGTAGTCGTCGTAGCCGAGGTCGTCGTCGTAGTCCTGGTTCAGCTCTCTGGCTCCGGCGGCTCCTAGAATCATTTTTAAATAAATAAACTCGGCAGCTAATTGCAATAAATCCAAGATGAAGAACAAATAAGACCCAAGAAGAGGCAAACTCTAGCCTAGAGCGGAGTTTGGAATTTTAGAAGATTTTCAGAAGAATTTTTGTATTTTTCGGAGTTAAAACGGATTTAAAATGAATTTCCAAAGATTAAATAGATTTCTGAAATTAAAATACGCATACACAATATTGCAATCTTTTAGCTAGATCTAAACTATCTCTAGCCAGCTCTAAAAGGACTCATAGCCGGCTGCAGGCCAGCTCTAGTGCGCACGTGGCTGACACATGGTTGGCTTAAAGCTGACCACTGCACAGGTGGCAGCTGACCGGGCGGCCGCGGTGGCTGGGCGCAGCCGATCCGGTGCGGCGCCGGCTCGCGGGGTCGCGGGTGTGGCGCGGCCGTGAGTGGCCCGCCGCACTCGATCCCGCGGGATCCTCTGAGCGCACACGCTCGTGTGGGCGGTGGTGTACTTCAAAACCCCAAGGGTTTAAACCGGCGTGCACAGGTGCTCGGAGAAATGCCCCTGAGGGACAGCGGCGCGGTCGAGGGCTTGCCGGGGGCGAGGGGTACCCGGCCGGACCAACAAGCGACAGCGCGCGAACGGGGTGCACCAAGGGCTCGTGCTCGTGCAACAGGGAGGTGGCTTTGGCCGGGGAAGGCGTGTCGGCGGCGTGACAGGGGCACGGCGGCGAGCACCGGCGACGACGTGCGGGCGAACCAAAAGCCCAAAAGTGAGCACGCGTGCACCAAGGGAACTTAAAGAAGCAAAAACCAGGGCTTTTGGCCCCCTTGCCTGTGTGCTCAACACCGGCGCGGCCATGGCGGAGCGGCGGCGAGAGCAACACGGCGACGGCGCGGTGTAGGACGGGCCGTGGGCGCGCCGATGTGTTGACGGCGGCCGCGTGCGTGAGTGCACGAGCTAGCGCATCGTCGGGCCGGCCAAAGGCCCGGCCTTTCCTCCCTGAGCGCGCGCGCGCGGGCGCGCGAGCTCTCGGCTCGACCGCGGTGCAGGAGAAGACGGCGACGGCGGGACGGCGACGTGCGTGGCTTAAGGGTCAAGGCATGCGGCGGAGGCGAGCACGCGCACATGGAGAAGGCGACGGCACCTGCAAAAGCCCGGCACGGCTCGAAGGCCGGCTTCACAACAGCGGCGTGCGCGTCAGCGCGGCGGCGGCGGCGACATGGGCAGGGTGCGTTCCCCCTCAGCTCGAAGGCCGGGTCCTTCACAGATGAGAGGGAGAGCGTGGCCTCACCTCGGTGACCTCTGGTCGAAGTGCAGGCGTCGGTGAAGAAGGTCGGAGCGGGGTGGTCAGCGGTGAGGAAGAAAGGCGGCGTCGGGCAGAGGAAGCAGGGGAAGCAGAGGCGGCGCGGTCCATGGCTTCCCGGCGCTCCTGGAGTCCCACGAGCGGTCCTTCGGCTTCGCGGCGGCTCCGGCGTGCTCACGAACGGCCTCCGGGCTCCCTTCTCCTCTCCCCCTTCTCCTTCTCCTCCGGCGAGCAGCGGCGGGTGGAAATGGGGAAGACTCCCCGGCGGCTAGGGTTGGGAGTCCCGGGGGGTGCGGCGGCGGCCTACTTGTAGCCCTAGGTGCGGAGAGGGGCACGTGGATGGTCGGATGCGAAAGGAGGGCGCGGGGGTGCATCACGACGGCGGCCATGGGCGGCGCCGCGGCGCTTTGGCGCGGTGGTCGTCAGCAAAAGAGAAAAGGGGAGGAAGAAGAGGTGACGTCGGCGTGACGTCGCGTCGGGGCCTGCCCGGCAGCGACTCGGCGCGGAGGGGTTGGTGGTGAGCGGGCTGGTGCTTGCATGGGCCGTGAAGGGTTGGGCTGAAAGGGAGTGCGGGGGTGTGTGTTGTTTTTGGGAAAAGAAAAGAGGGACTTTGAATGGACTTAGCTAGGGGGGGTTCGAGGCCCAGCAGGGTTAAACCCTTTTTCCCTTTTCTTTTCTTTCTAAACCCCTTTCTATTTTTGGTTCAAATTTGAATTAGAATTCAAATTTGAAACCCACACAATCAAATTCAAATAAATCCAAATGAACTCCAAGTGTCTCACACTAACATTTTATATTTCCTAGAAATTTTATTTAGTTCAAAAATAAATCTAGGAATTATAGGAGAGAAATAAGAAGACATCCTTAATTATTTTACCAAGCACTCAAATAATTCACCAAAAATTTTAAATCCTCATTTTTAAAATAAAACATTTCGTATTGAAAATGCGGGATGTTACAGACTCCCCCCCTCAAAAGAATCTCGTCCTCGAGATTAAGAACTTACCTCCGTCTCGAAGAGGTGCGGGTACATCTCCCTCATGACCGACTCTTTCTCCCACGTCGCTTCTCGCTCGGTGTGATTGCTCCAAAGCACCTTGCAGAAGCGAGTGGTAGTACTTCTGGTAGCTTTCTCGGCCCAATCCAGAATCTTCATTGGGTACTCCAAGTACTCCAGGTTGTCTTGCAAGTCGATAGCATCGGTGGAGACATGCTTGTCAAGCTTCGGGTCGAGGCATCTCTGGAGTTGCGATATGTGGAACACAGGATGCACCCCAGCAAGATCAGACGGTAACTCCAGCCTATAAGCAAGTTTCCCCACCTTTGCCACAATCTGGTAGGGTCCAACGAACCTCGGGGCTAGCTTCCCCTTCACATGGAACCTCTTCGTGCCTCTAAGCGGTGACACTCTCAGGAAGACGTAGTCACCAACTTCGAAGGAGACATCCCTTCACTTAGGATCAGCGTAGCTCTTCTGCCTGCTCTGAGCTATCTTCAGGTTCTCTCTAACCTTGGCCACATTCTCCTCAGCCTCAACAATGGAAGCAGGACCGAAGAAAATCCTCTCCCCCACCTCAGACCACATCAACGGGGTCCTACATTTTCTGCCATACAGAACTTCAAAGGGTGCCATTTGCAAACTTGCCTGGTAGCTGTTGTTGTACGAGAACTCAGCGTAGGGCAGACTCTTCTCCCAATTGTTGCTGTATGTCAACACACAAGCTCTCAGCAGATCTTCGAGAACCTGATTCACTCGTTCGGTCTGTCCATCTGTCTGAGGGTGGAAAGCTGTACTGTAGTCCAAGTGTGTGCCCATCGAATCGTGCAAACTCTTCTAGAACTGAGCTGTGAACTGAGCACCATGATCGGACACGATGCTGCGGGGTGCTCCATGTAACCTCAGGATATGCTCTACGTAGAGATCGGCCAACTGACTCACAGTGAACTTGTTCTTTACCGGAAGGAAGTGTGCTACCTTGGTCAAACGATCCACAATCACCCATATCGAGTCATTCCCCTTCTGAGTGCGGGGTAAACCCACCACGAAGTCCATGCTGATATCATCCCATTTCCACTGAGGTATCGCAAGTGGCTGTAGCAATCCGGCGGGTCTCTGATGTTCCGCCTTCACTCTCTGACAAGTGTCACATCGGGCAACATACTCAGCTATGTCCTTCTTCATATTCTCCCACCAGAATCGACACTTCAGGTCTTGGTACATCTTGGTGCAACCGGGGTGAATGGAATACCGAGAATCGTGAGCTTCCTTCAGAATCGTCTTCCGGATATCCTCACCACTAGGCACACATATGCGATCTTTCAACCACAATGTGCCTTGCTCATCAATGCGGTAGTCAGGGGCCTTGCCTCTCGTCAGAAGGTCTTTCACTTCTTCAATCTCAGGACACTTCTTCTGGGCTTGCCTGATCTGGTCTTCTAGACCGTACTTCACCCTCAACTCATTGAGCTATCCCTTCTCGACGATGTCGAGCTTCAATCTCTCCATCTCCTTGTACAACTCTGGTTGTTCCTCCTGCACCATCAGGTTGTTGCAATAACTCCTTCGGCTCAAAGCATCGGCCACGACATTCGCCTTGCCGGGATGGTAGTGAATGTCGAGGTCGTAGTCCTTTATCAACTCTAGCCATCTTCGCTGCCTCAGGTTCAACTCTGACTGGGTGAAGATATACTTCAGACTCTTATGATCTGTGTAGATATCACACTTGTTGCCCATCAAGTAGTGCCTCCATATCTTGAAAGCATGAACAACAGCTGCCAACTCAAGGTCATGTGTCGGGTAGTTCTCTTCGTGCTTCCGAAGCTGCCTTGAAGCATAAGCGATCACCTTACCTTCTTGCATCAGCACATAACCAAGACCCTGTCTCGAAGCATCACAGTACACCACAAAGTCCTTGTTGTCATCGGGAAGCGTCAACACAGGAGTTGTGGTGAGTCGGGTCTTGAGCTCTTGGAAGCTTGCTTCACACTTCTTTGACCACACGAACGGCGTGTTGTTCTTCAGCAACTCGGTCATAGGCTTCGCAATCTTGGAGAAGTTCTCGATGAACCGGCGGTAGTACCCTGCCATCCTGAGAAAACTCCTGATCTCTATCACCGTCTTGGGCGACTGCCACTTTGACACAGCTTCGATCTTCGAGGGATCAACTGCAACTCCCTCACCTAACAACACATGCCCAAGGAAAGCCACTTCTTCTAGCCAGAACTCGCACTTGCTGAACTTGGCATACAACTGATTCTGCCTCAGCTTCTCCAGCACTATCCTCAGATGCTCCTCATGCTCTTCTGCAGTTTCCGAGAATGTGGGGGATATACCCCCCGGGTCCCACACGGAGGGGCTTCATGACGTGTATGGGCCCACCCGTGTGGGGATACGATACGGCGCACGGATTAGGCTGAGGCGGCGCATGAGGAGATATCATCCCATGAACGAAGATCGGTTAGTTAGGAAAGATATTACTTGAGCCGGAAGGCCAAATCTTGTAATCGGTTAGCTATAGATTCCCTGAGATCTGTAAACCCTGCCCCCCAGGCTATATAAGGGCGGCAGGGACCCCCCTCAGGAACAACTGAATCTGATTCCCAATCGTGGAACCATCAATACAACACACCGAGCACAGGACGTAGGGTATTACGCCTCCCGGCGGCCTGAACCTGGATAAACCCTGTGTCCTTTGTTCACCATCTAGCTCTAGTCTCGGCGATCCCCACCAAACAATCTACCACCATAGCCTACCCCGTGGTGGACTGCCGGTTCATTACACCGACAGTTGGCGCGCCAGGTAGGGGTTCACCGTGATAATTGGCGAGCTTGATGGCCGCATTCAAGATCCCTACTAGTTGCCTTGCCTTCGCCGCGTTGGGAGCGGGAATCCCTTTCGGGAGCCTCAATCCCGTCTCCACCGTCGACGAGCAGGCGGCCGGCTACGTGACCCCTCCTTAGGGTCACATCGTCATCGGGGAGATCCCATGCGCTCTCTCCGACACCGTGATCACCACGAAAAAGCCTTCCGGAGCGGTTTCCACACCGCCCGTGAGGAGAAGACCGGCTGCCAGATCCAATCTGGACAAGCCCAAAGCCTGCCGAGTCCTTTTCGGCACGCCGCAGCAAGCCCGAAGGCCAACCCACCCGGTTCAAGATCTAACGGTTGCAGGGTCATCAAACCCTCCCGCGGACGATCTGGTTTAAGCTTTTGACCGGGTCATTAGTCACACGGCTGACACCATCGCCATCTGCGAGGCAACCCTGGGTACCCCGCAGTCTGAGTGCTTTCCCTTCGGGTTGAAGAGCACTGCTGCCTCCGTAATCACGGAGAGGATGAAGCGAAACCTAGTGGTGAACCCTGCACCCGAGCCGATTGAATACCACTCGGACGACGATTCACCACGCTTCGTGAACGTGGTTCTCTCCCCCATACGAGAGGTGAACCGCGACACGTCCCTCCTCCCCATACTGGAAGAGGAAGAGGACGGTCAACTCTGCAACTGGACCACGTATGAGTCAGAGGGTGAGCGCCGCTCAGGCCGATCTGCTGGGCGATCTGGCCCCGAGTACGTTTCGGATGGGTCCTTTGCGTCCCTCGTGGCGGCTCTCGGCCAAGACGAAAGCTCTCCCTCCTGTGGGTCCGACGACACGGTCCTGATCAGCTCTACAAGCTCACCCTCGGATCTGTCCGACGGAAGCTGGTCACCTGCCTTTGTCTACGCGGCAGCACCAGGGCCCCCACCGGCAATCTCTGAGGACGAGCGCACTCAGGATAACGAGACGGCCGCACAAAAGGCCGAACGATTACGGAAGAATGCGGACCGAGCGCGACGGCGCCGAGAGGACCAGGGCGACGAGGAGGAGGACGAGGACCTTCAAAGCTCCGACCGCCCGCGCCGCAACAGGCGGCGGTGTCGCACCCGCCGCACGACCAGAGTTCAGCCCCGAAGGCTCGAGGATGACTTCACCCTCGAGTACGATGGGCACAAGGTCTACGCGACCCCAAAGCAAATCTCATTGTGCTAAATGAGGCGGTTGAGAGGCTGCCTCCAACTACGCCAGACATTGGGCGCATAGGGGCCTTGGTGCAGGCCGCTGCGACCCAGCACAACCGCGTCGATCCCTCCCCGCCAGTAGGGCAGGGGGAGACAGAGGGTACCCGCCGTTCGCGCCACAAAAGAGCGCGACGCGATGAAGGTGAAGACTTGCGCGACCGGCTCCGCCGCCGCGATGCGAGGACCACGATAAACCGCAACCGCGAGGAGCGCCGCCGTCAGGAATCAAGGCGACGCAATGACTACGACAGGGAGCATGGAGCTCCCCATCGCCGGGAAAGACGCGGCGACTCGCAGAGCGGGTACGAAGACTACTACTCGGATTCCTACGAGGAGTCCTTGGATAGCTACAGCTCCTACGAGCGGCCGGCCGACGGACGCCGCGGAGATCGAGAGGGAGCCCCGTCCTACGATGGCTTCCTCTCCCTCTCAAAAAGGCTACGTTGAGTGACATGGCCCCGAGGTTTCAATTTGTCCGACGTCGACAAATACGATGGCACGTCGGACCCCACGCAATGGCTCCAGATCTACTCCACCGCGGTCAAGGCCGCGGGAGGAAACGCCGACGTGATGGCAAACTACTTGCCCATAATGCTCACGAAGGGGTGCAGAAACTAGCTTGCGGGGCTCCCGAGGAACTCCATTACGTCCTGGGACGACCTCTGCAAGTTCTTCACGAGCCAATACTCTGGCACATGGGAGAGGCCGGGGAACAGGAGGATGCTGGACCAGATCCGACAGCGCAAGAACGAGTCGTTGCGCTCGTACATTCGACGCTTTTCTGAGAAGAAGAACTCTCTTCCTTTCGTTGAGGAGCACAACGTCATCAGCACCTTCCAGCATGGACTGGCTTACGGCAAGCTGGTGAATAGGTGGGCCCAGAAGCCCTTGAGGACCGTAAACGAGCTCTTCGCCACAGCCAACAAGGAGGCTGACGGTGAAGAGGCAGAACGCGAGCAGCTGAAGCACATCAAGTCTCGCTGGGAAGACGATGATTCCCCACGTCCGTGTCGGCCACGCCACGATCCGGACCGAGAGGGAGAAACCTCCTAGCAGGGCGCACGGCGCAACAGGAGGCGCAAGCCGACTGAGGTCGTGGCGGCCGTAGAGTCCGCCCCGAAGCGCATGGACCCGTCTGAGTTCCAGAAGATGCTGGACATGCAATGCCCGTACCATAAGAACCATAAGCACTCGGCTCGCGACTGCTTCGGCCTGAAGAACCACTTCTCCGGCAAGGGACGCTCCAAGGGTCCCTCCAAGAACAACAAGGGCAATGGAAAGCGCGCTCCCCCAGCGGATGATGACGAGGAAGACTTCCAGGTCGCCGACCATACGGTCAACATGATCTACGGCGGCCCAGACCAGATCGAGGGGAAGCGCAAGGCTAAGCTCACAGACAGGTTACTGGTGTACGCGGCCCAGCACGGCACGCCCCAGTTCCTGTGGTGGTCAGAAGTCCCGATCACCTTCAGTAGGGAGGACCACCCGGAGGCAGTCGTCAAACCCGGGCGGTACCCCCTCATGTTGAAGCCTACGATTCACAACGTGGGACTTTGCAAGATGCTGGTGGACAGAGGCAGTGGCCTTGACATATTGTTCGCCAGCACGCTCAAGGAGTTGGGCCTCACTCCCTTGGACTTGAGCCCGACCGACAAGCCTTTCTTCGGGATCGTACCCGGAGATCCTTCAGTACCGCTCGGTCAGATCTCTCTGCCAGTCACCTTTGGCACGATCGAGAACTACCGGACAGAGTACGTCCGCTTCATAGTGGCGGACTTCGAGACAGCCTATCATGGCATACTCGGCAGGCCGGCGCTAGCCAAATTCATGGCGGTGCCCCACTATACCTACATGGCGTTGAAAATGCCTACGCCAAACGGGGTCATTACCCTCAAAGGTGACTCCAACACAGCCAGTGCCTGTGAGAAGGAGAACCTCCACATCGCTGCCACCCTGGATCTCTCCAGACGCACTGCTGAAGTCCTGGCGGCTGCCAGCAAGCTCGACCTGGTAAATCTGGAGATCCCGACCAAGAAGCTGGCGACGGAGGCGATCCAGCGGGAGAAGGAGGCCGTGAAGAAGGTGTCGCTCAACCTCGAGGATCCCTCGAAGACGGCGACTATAGGGGCCAACCTGGACCCTAAATAGGAAAGCGTGCTCATCGAGTTCCTGCGTGCCAACTCCGACATATTCGCCTGGAAACCAGCGGATATGCCAGGAGTGCCCAGAGAGCTCACCGAGCACTCCTTGAAGGTTGACCCGAATGCTAAGCCGATCAAGCAAAAGCTTTGTCGGTTCGCGGCTGACCGCAAGGAGGCAATAGGGGTAGAGGTTACGAAGTTGTTAGCTACCAAGTTTATCAAAGAGGTGTATCACCCAAACTGGCTAGCTAATCTAGTTCTTGTATCCAAAAAGAATAAGCAATGGAGAATGTGCGTTGATTATTCTGATCTCAACAAACACTGCCCCAAAGACCCCTTCACCCTCTCGCGAATAGACCAAGTCGTTGATTCCACGGCGGGCTGTGCCCTACTCTATTTTCTCGACTGCTATTCAGGCTACCACCAGATTAGCCTGAAGGTCAAAGACTAGATCAAGACGTCGTTTATTACGCCCCATGGTGCGTACTATTACTTGACAATGTCCTTTGGTCTGAAGAACGCCGGTGCGACGTACCAGCGTGCCATCCAGGCGTGCCTAAAGACGCAAATCGGCGTAAACTGCGAAGCATACGTAGATGATGTCGTAGTCCAGATTCGAGACCCTGATAATCTTATCAAGGACTTAGCTGAGACCTTCGCTAACCTGAGGGTTTACCGGTGGAAACTTAACCCGAAAAAGTGTGTTTTTGGTGTTCCCTCAGGAAAACTACTCGGATTCCTTGTCAGCAACCGCGGCATAGAGGCAAACCCAGAGAAGATCCATGCGATCACTCGGATGAAGCCCCCCAAATGCCAGAAGGATGTACAGAAACTAGCTGGGTGCATGGCAGCACTCAGACGTTTCATCTCACGACTCGGCGTACGCGGACTGCCCGTCTTCAAGCTCCTCAAACATCAAAATGATGATTTCAAGTGGGATAAGGAGGCCCAGAAGTCTTTCCTGGAACTCAGGAGCTATCTGCAAAAGGCCCCCATCCTCACAGCACCAGAGCAGGGGGAAACTCTCTACCTCTACATCTCGGCTACCACGCACTTGGTAAGCACGGTACTAGTTGTGGAGCACAAAGAGGAAGGACATGCTTACGCCGTCCAGAGGCCGGTCTACTTCATAAGCGAGGTGTTGACCGACTCTAAGGTGCGGTACAATCAAGCGCAGAAACTGCTCTACGCACTGTTGATCACCGCATGCAAGTTGAAGCACTACTTCGAAGCCCATAAAATCATTGTAGTTTCCGACTACCCCATAGGCGACATCCTGCACAACAGAGATGCCATGGGAAGGATCGTGAAGTGGTCCATCGAGCTGGCCGCACACGATATAACTTTCGTACCACGCAACACGATCAAGTCGCAGGTACTCGCAGACTTCGTGGCAGAGTACACGGAGATCCAGACGCCATCCACTGCCGCTGAACCTGAGTACTGGACCATGTACTTTGATGGATCACTCAGGTTTAAAGGAGGCGGGGCCGGCATAATTTTCAGCTCCCCAACAGGAGAGAAACTGCGATACGTGCTGCAGGTCATGTTCAAGGTTTCGAACAACACGGCCGAATACGAGGCGGCCCTCCACGGGCTCCGTATCGCCGTATCGCTCGGGATAAAATACTTGATGGTCAAGGGCGACTCTGCCCTGGTGGTAAACCAGGTTAACAAGAAATGGAACCAGACCAGCGAGAAGATGGACGCGTATTGCGCGGAGATCCGCAAACTCGAAGGCAAGTTCTACGGCCTAGAGTTTCAGCACGTACTCCACGACGATAATAAGGCGGACGATGAGTTGGCAAACATGGGATCCACGAGAGCCCAGGCACCACCCGGCGTCTTTGTTCAAGACCTGATCAAGCCCTCCATCAAGAACCCCGATGCGCAAGTCAATCCATCAGAAGGACTCGGCGAAGTCCTAATGATTGAGCCACAACCTGAGTGGATCTCGGAGTTGGTCGAGTACATCAAGGACGGCACGCTCCCGAATCCTTTACCAGGTCAGGAAAGGGAAACACGAGCGTTGCACGAACGGATCAGTCGCAGGAGCAAGAACTATGTCCTGATCGGCGACAACCTGTATCGCCGAGGCGGACAGTCCCGAGTACTCCAGAAGTGCATACCGGAGGAAGAAGGACGACAACTCCTAGTGAAAATTCATGGAGGCATGTGTGGCAACCACGCCGGAGCAAGAACCATTGTTGGAAAAGCTTTCCGGTCTGGCTTATACTGGCCCACAGCCGTCGCAGATGCTGAGATGCTGGTGAAACGTTGTGAGGGATGCCAGTTCTTCGCAAAACAAATACACGTTCCAGCCCAAGCTCTGCAGACGATACCCGTTTCATGGCCCTTCGCGTGCTGGGGACTCGACATGATCGGGCCCTTCAAGAAAGCATCCGAAGGGTATGACCACATCCTGGTGGCAGTCGACAAGTTCACCAAATGGATAGAGGTCAAGCCAATCAAGGCGCTCACGGCTGCCAAGGCAGCCGAGTTCATAGGAGAAATCGTGCATAGATTCGGTGTCCCTAACAGGATAATAACCGACCTGGGTACTAACTTCACAGGAAAGGAGTTCCAGGAATATTGTGATGAACTCCTCATCAAGGTGGCACGCGCCTCAGTCGCGCACCCACGTGCCAATGGCCAAGTCGAGCGAGCTAACAGAGCGGTGCTCGAGGCACTCAAGAAGCGCATCTTCGATCACCAGAAAAAGTACGCGACCCGCTGGCTACGCGAACTCCTTGCAGTACTCTGGGGACTGCGGACACAGCCGAGTCATGCTACTGGTCAAACTCCTTTCTTCCTGGTATATGGATCTGAGGCAGTGCTCCCCACCGACCTCATGTTCAATGCACCGAGAGTTGAAGTATACGACGAAAACGAGGCTGAGAAGGCACGGATTGAGGAAATCGACAGCATCGAGGAAGGACGGCTCGCGGCAACGATTCAGGCAGCACGGTACGCCCAAGCCTTGCGGCGTTATCATGATAAAAACGTGCAGGAGAGAGCTTTCTGCGTTGGAGATCTAGTCCTACGCAGGATCCAAAGCAAGAAGGACATGCACAAGTTAGCAGCCCCATGGGAGGGGCCATTCATAGTGAAGGAGAGTGAAGGAAATCAGCAGGCCGGGTGCTTATCGGCTGATGCGGGAGGACGGCTCGGATGTGCCCAATTCATGGAACATCGAGCACCTACGCCGCTTCTACCCATAATAAAGCTATGTATCATTTTCTGTTCAAAGTTCTTCGTACTTTATCCATGTTAGCAGTCTATGGCAATGAATTCAGTTTCATGTCTCATGAAGTTTTTCTACTTTGCTCTTACATCTGCTTACATTCCCTTTCTCACCCAAGTTTCAATTCTGAAACCTGGGGACTGCTTTACATACAGCAAAGTTTTCCATGTTAAAACTAAATAAACGCTCATCTAACACGGATCTTACGACTCATAAACTACTCGGTAGCATACGTCTTAAATCGTGGGTCGAGGTTTTCACCAAGCTAAGGTACTATGCGTGTATGAGAGTACGCCCTCTACGCTAGGAAACTAAGGCCAACGAGCCTACGATTTCCCGTAATAGACTAACTACCGGAGAAACTAACAGTACAAAGATACCGTCAAAGTAAAGCGCCTACATAAAAGTACCAAATGTCAATGAATTAAAGTACCGGTGCACCCACAGCACCACAAAATATTACAACTTTTAACTTTTAAAGTTTTTATGGCTGGGACAGGAGGGCATCACCATCAGCTTCTTCATCGGCCGCCACCATGACGTCGTCGGCAAGCTGCTCTGCCGTGTCCTTCACCTCCTCCAGCAGTAGCTCAGCCTGCTGTGGCGATGTTCCGTGAGCAAAGCCACCGCGGAAGCGATCCACGCTGATCGAGGGGTAGAAGGAGCGGAAGACGGCGAGGCAGTGGCTGGCACTTGCCACGCCGACCTCGCGAAGACAGCCGGGGAAGCGCGCCGCCGCCGCCTGGGCACGCTCCAGAAGGGTTGGCGGGCGCACCACCGGATCACCGAACTGTCGCACGGAGGAGGACTCGGCAAGGGGCGCAAGCTCGTCCAGGATGGGGCGCAGCGCCTCGCCGAGAGCTTTGAATTGAGCCCTCTCCGATGCGATGCGGGCCTCGAGATCTGCATATTGGGCAAATTGTTTTTGCCGGAAATCTGCTCAACGTCAGGAGCACTTATCGACAAACATTTAGGGATAACACGGGAGTGCAAGATAACCAACCTGACAGCTCTTTTCTCGCCACAGCGGCCTGCCGTGCCTCCTGGCCGTCCTGCCGGAGCTTCTTCATGCAGCCCCACAAGGATTTGAGCACCTCCTCCGCCTTGGCCCGAGCTGTTGCCAAGAGATGATCAACACGAAGTACTCGGGCAACGGCGAAACAAAACCAAAACATAATCAACATACCTTGCTGGTTTTCCTCCGCCGCTGCCCGGAGCGTCGCCTCGCTCGCCTCGGCAGCCGCCTTCTCCTGCCGCAGCCTCTCCACCTCCCAGTTGCTGCTGTCTCGCTGAGCGACTGCTTGCTGCTCGAGACGCTCCAACCGGGCGCGCAGAGTGGCGTTCAGATCAGCAGCGGTGCCAACGCGCTCGAGCACAGCGCTTTTGCGCGAAGACTCCGAGGCCACGGTCTGTCAAGACACAGCAAGAGATCAACCAACTACAGCTAGCAAGCGTTCACAACAACAAGAGGAAGAAAGAATTACCTCGGCAAGCTGGAGGGTCCTCCGTGCAATGGTGACGAGCTCCACGCGGTTCTCGGCGTCGATCGCCGGATCCCCAAGCACTTCATCCACGCGAGTGCCACGCACCTGGGCGACACGTCCAGGGCATGGCGGGCTGAGACGCGGCTGAGGGAGCTCCTGCTGGATCTCCTCGATGCTGGAGCCTTCAGCCGCAGCAGCGCCGGAAGCTGCAACGTGTCCAGCCCCACGTTGGGGACTGGAGCCACGAACAGCAGCTTCAGCCCCAGACGCAACAGCCGGGTGCCCATCAGAAGCACTCGGGCGCAGCGACACCAGGGCGGAAGACGGCAGGGATGACTCGTCAACTTCGAAAGGGAGGTTGCAGGGACCCCTGTTCGTACAAACAAGACATAAAGATCGCTTTTCGATCCTATGAACAAAAGAAAAACAAGGATGGACGATTTCAAGAAAACTTACTCGGAGGACACGCGGACACGGGTACGACACAGAAAACTGGAGCCAGAGGAGGCAGATCGCTTCACCCCACTGACCGCCGCCGTAGGTGCTGGTGACGGTGTTGCAGCGGCAGCCTGCGCAGTCTGAGGAGTGGGGTGCGCAGCGTCCGCCACTGGTGGCACTGGGCCCGATGGTTGAGAAGGAAGAGAAGAAGTGAAGTGACCGGTAGGCACCGGCACCGCCTGAGCCGTCGTCACCGAGGGAGCTTCGCCGATGTCAAAGGTGAGGGGCACCTCCTCCTCCTCGTCCTCCGATAGCACAAGCTTGCACCGGCGCACCTCTGGTTTGTCGATCTTGCGCGACCCAGGGGGCGCACGCCGCGCCTCAGGATTTCGGCTGCCCTTGCGCTCCTTGCCCTTGCTGGCCAGTGCGGCACGCTTCTCCTTCGGAGCAGGGGCTGCGGGCCGACGGGGCTTAGGCTGGATCGCCTCACCGCCACCCATGACATGAGCCCTGGCGCGCTCCATCCGCTGCAGCTCGCCAAGGCGACCGGCCAAAGGACCCTGCCCGGCCAATGAGCCAGGCACAGGCGCCACAGAGACAAAAGCCCTGCGATCCTACAATTTCGCAGAAAAACAAACAGAACCATTTCATCAAACATCTGATGGGCACATGTTCATGCCCTAATGGGCGCCCCATAAAAGAAAAAACCGTTACCTCAGGCGGATAGTTCGCCAGGTTGAACGGCTTCGGCGCGTCGCGGTTGGAGATGACGGTGCCGGGAACGAAGCACTGACAGACGCACTCCTTCAGCTCCATCGCTCTCCCCGGCTCTGTCGCTCGCCGCGCCGTGTCGTGGTCGTCGCCGGCATACTCGTACGCCGGGCGCACCCTATCCCGGAGCGGCTGCGTGCACCGTACGGCGAAGCTCGCCATTACCGCGACGCCAGTGAGCCCGGCCTCCTTCAGCCTCCGGATATGCTCCAGCAGCACGGACACTTGCCCCATCTCCGCTTGGCCAAGTTCTTCATCCCAGCATGGGAGAGGAGTCGGCCGTGCGTCGACGTTGCAGGGCACCGCCGGAGCATGGTTGGTGGTGTAGAACCACTCTGAGTGCCAGCCCTTGTTGGAGCTGACGAGCGGCACCGGAATGTACTCAGCAGAGTGCCTCTGCTTGAGCTGGAATTCGACGCCGCCCACCACTCGGGGCTTCTTGGTGTTCGGGTGGGGCTTCACCCAGAAGAAATAACGAAAAAGATCGAAATGTGGGGCGATTCCAAGAAACGCCTCGCACAGATGCACAAAGATGGATATGTGCAAAATGGAGTTGGGGTTGAGATGGCATAGCTCCAAACCATAGTAGTAGAGCAGGCCGAGGAAGAAGGGGTGCGCGGGCAGGCCGAACCCGCGGAGGTAGGCCGACTCGAAGACGACTGCGTCGTCGGTCGACGGCGTGGGGAACTCCTCCCCCGCAGCAGGCCGCCACCCCTCGACGGCGGACTCGAGCAGCACGCCCCCCAACACCAGGGCAGTGAGGCA
Organism: Cenchrus fungigraminus; assembly: GCA_036936925.1. Taxonomy (NCBI): domain Eukaryota; kingdom Viridiplantae; phylum Streptophyta; class Magnoliopsida; order Poales; family Poaceae; genus Cenchrus; species Cenchrus fungigraminus. Next base: position 125,768,270 of record CM072777.1, read on the forward strand.
CTCCCTCGTGGAAATGGAGTGCGCCCACTCCTCGCTCCGCATCAGCGGCGGAAGCGGGGACGACGACGACGGAGACGGCGAGCGCCTCGCCTTGGAGGCGTCGCGCCTCGACTTCTTCGAATGCCGGCGGGATCCCACCGACGATATCCTCGCTACGCTCGGGGACTCAGGCGGGGAGTGGTCTACACCCTCGCTACGCTCGGGGACTCCCCAGGAGCTGCGGCTTAGATGCGGCGCGACGGCGGATCTGGATCTGCAGCCTCGCTGGAGCCAAATCCGGTGAAGATCGAGCTAATGCGGCGACGAATCTGGCGGATCGAAAGGCGGAGCGGCCGGAGGAGGAAGAGCAAGGGGCGGCTGTGTGGTTTCCTATGGGAAGCGAAGCAACGTGACTGCAGGGGTGCGTGGCGAGCCACGCCTCTGGGCTTCCTTAAATGCGACAGACGGAACGGTGGTCGTGGCGGGTCCCACCCCCCGTGCGGTCGCATCGCCGCAGCACCAGAGATTCTTCTCGCGAGAAACTCGCGAGTATGACCCGCGAGCGGCGCGCCAGTGCTCAGCCTTATCTGTGACGCTTCAGATTTCGGTTTTTTGGGCCTTAGTGGGCCGTGGCTCTAAATGAGCCAAGGGGTTAAAAACCTTTCCTTCTATGGGAAGACACCCTTAAAATTAAAAAGGGCCTTCCAAAAATCGTTGGCTGGCTTAAACCACTCAGAGGCCGTGACCCAGAGTCACGTATTGCCAGGTTATCAGATAACCCGCCCTCGAAAATCGGTTTTGACTCCTAAGAGAGTCTCGAAAGTCTACTAGCTCATGAGTGTTCTCCCGGAGGCATGCCATACATAGGCCAAAGCTGTTCAGAAGTCACGAATATGATGACTAGGACAGGTGACCTCGCGCGAGTGCTCCGTGAGAACACGGTGGGCCATACGGCAAATTTGGCATAGGGCTGGAGCTCTAACCAAACACCGTACCGGGTCAGATGATCCGAGTGGTACTCTCCCAAATGGGATGATGGTAATACCGAACTAAATCCTTTTTAGAGCTTCGAAATAGTTACTTTAACTATTCCGAACCTCGGGGACTGCCCTAATGGGCGCATCTGGAGATGCGCCCATTCAGCGGCTAAAACCCGCCAACACGATCACCCGGGATCATACCAAGACAAAGTCTCGTTGACTAAAGTCAGGGTCGGGGATACGGTAGGCGAACAGAGGTACCTTTTTTCCAAAGGGGCACCCATTATTGAAGACATCAGGGAGCGGTCGCTTTGATTCTCTTTTGACCCTAGATAAACCTTTTCAATCTTTATCTAGGCTCGGGGAATAAGTGTGTACACTTCGTCTTCGATGAAAGTGTACAATTTCCAATCCTGGATGATCTGAACAAATCACAAACATGGTGAAGAGCTCTCCTCAACCACCCGGCAACCACGAGTTCAGTTTCAAAGACCACTCGGCTGCACTGAAGATCAGATCCGACAACATTCAAAGCACTCGGACGAAAGGCGTTAAGCACTCGGCTAAATGGTGAGAGTGCGCAAAAAGTACACGGAGCTGAAGATCGAAATTGCAGTCTGGTTAAGAAGCGCTCGGGGACTGCTGTGGGGGATATACCCCCCGGGTCCCACACAGAGGGGCTTCATGACGTGTATGGGCCCACCCATGTGGGGATACGGTACGGTGCACGGATCAGGATGAGGCGGCGCCTGAGGAGATATCATCCCATGAACGAAGATCGGTTAGTTAGGAAAGATATTGCTTGAGCCGGAAGGCCAAATCTTGTAATCGGTTAGCTATAGATTCCTTGAGATCTGTAAACCCTGCCCCCTAGGCTATATAAGGGCGGCAGGGACCCCCCTCAGGAACAACTGAATCTGATTCCCAATCGTGGAACCAGCAATACAACACACCGAGCACAGGACGTAGGGTATTACGCCTCCCGGCGGCCTGAACCTGGATAAACCATGTGTCCTTTGTTCACCATCTAGCTCTAGTCTCGGCGATCCCCACCAAACAATCTACCACCATAGCCTACCCCGTGGTGGACTGCCGGTTCATTGCACCGACAGAGAAGACCAAGATGTCGTCAATGAAAACCACGACAAACCTGTCTAACTCGTCCATGAACACCTTGTTCATCATGTTCATGAAGTAAGCTGGGGCGTTCGTAAGACCGAACGATACGACAGTGAACTCATACTGCCCGTACCGGGTCACAAACGCGGTCTTGTAGATGTCCTCGGGGCGAATCTTCATCTGATGGTAGCCGGATCGAAGGTCAATCTTGCTGAAGTACTTGGACTTCCTCAACTAATCAAGCAGGTCATCAATGCGGGGCAACGGGTACTTGTTCTTGATGGTCACCACATTAAGAGCGCGGTAATCGACGCACAGCCATTGCGTCCCATCCTTCTTCGGCACAAACATCACCGGTGAAGCCCAAGGTGATGCACTCGGTCGGATGTACCCCTTCTCACGGAGAGCTTCTAACTCTTCCTTCAGTGTTGCCAGCTCTAACTTGCCTATTCTGTAAGGACTCTGTGCCACGGGTGCTGTACCTGGCACAAGGTTGATCACGAACTCCACGTCGCGGTCTGGTGGTAACCCCGGCAGATCATCAGGAAAGACATCGGGGTACTCACAAACCACTGGAACATCGGCCACTGTCTTCGTAGTGAGGTTGTACACAGCTGGTACTTCCCGAGACTTCAGCGGCTCGAATGTGATCTTCGTCCCCTTCGGGTGTATCAGGGTCACTTGTCGGGGTGACGAGGAGATAACCCCTTTGTGAGCGGTGATCCAATCCATGCCCAGAATAACATCAATCCCATTGGACTTCAGCACGGTCAGATCTTCGAGGAACTTGTGACCCTTGATGAACATTTCCACCCCTTTGCATAGCAGGGTGCACCTAACATCTCCGAACAGTGAGCTCGTCACAATAGGTTTCGGTCGGGGAGTCATGGGGAGAGATAGTTTGTTTACAAAGTTAGAGGATACATAAGAACTAGTTGCACCAGTATCAAACAGAATCAAAGCTTTAGCACCACAAACAAAAAACTCACCGATCACGACGTCAGGAGCGTCGGCAGCCTCCTCCTCCGTCAGGAGGTTGAGCCTTCCGCGATCAGCGGCCAGCTGGGGAGCAGCCTGAGGTGGCTTCCCTCCTGGAGCTGGTGCCCTGGCAGGTGTAGCAGCAGTCTTCCTGCTGGGGCACTCGTACGACTTGTGGCCTTGCTTGCCACAGGCGTAGCAAGTCGGGGTGAAACCTCCAGTGCTGGGTCTCGACGCACTCTGCTGCGGGCGGCTGTATCCTCCACCCTGCTGCTGGTAGTTGCTCCTTCCTCCTGGGTACGGTGCACGGTTCCCTCCGAAGCCACGTCCGGGTTGGTTGTTCCCCGGGCGGTAGCTCTCTCTCAGCAGGTTGCTCTGCCCACTCCTCGGCCTCTGGAAGGATCGGTCGCCATGGTCCCGATCTCCGAACCTCTTCTTGCCCTTCATGCGCTCCTCATGCCCCCTCCTTTCTTCCTCCAGCGTGATAGCCCTGTTCACCAGGTGGCGAAGGGACTTGTGCTCACTGGCCTTCAAGCCCTGGCGGAGACCATGGTGGAAGCCTCGTAGAAACCAAAACTGCTTCTTGTCGTCAGAGTTGGTGTCGTCAGGGGCGTAGCGCATCATCTTCATGAAGTGCCTCTCGTACTCCTCTACCCTCATCGCACCCTGAGTCATGGTGCGTAACTCCTGTGCCTTCTGACTCATGAGCTCCCGCGGTAGGTACTGCTCGCGGAACACCTCACAGAACTCCAGCCAGGTGATGAAGGCCGGGTTCGGGTGGCTGTCGGAGTAGTTGTCCCACCATGACTTGGCAGGACCCTCGAGCTGGTGGACGGCGAGTGCCACACACTCTTCGTCAGTGTAGGCGGTGAGGTCGAGCTTCGTCTCGATCACGCGGAGCCAGTCGTCGGCCTTGAGAGGGTCGTCCGAGTAGCTGAAGGTCGGGGCCTTCAGGCGGAGGAACCTCTTGATCTTCTTGGCAAAGTCCTCCTCCGGCGGAACGTTGCGGTTCCCACTGTTGACTCGGTTCTCGATGGCTTCCGCCATCCTCTGCATCAGCGCAGTCTGAGCGGCCATCACCTCAGCCAGGTTAGGCGGTGGCGGTGGCGGTGCCTCTCCACGGCCACGACCCTGGGGAGCTGGTGGCAGCTCGGGTACTTCTTCAGCTTCTTCCTCCCCTTCTCCATCGCCTTCACCGATGGGCGGAGGCGGTAGCAGCACAATGCCTCGGCCTCGCCCTCGGACAGGTGCGTGTCCACGACCACGAGCGTGTCCACGCCCACGAGCGGGAGCGCGGCCACGTCCATGTCCTCGGACTGGCGGGGCTGGCGGGGCTTGCTCTTCCTCGGCCTCGGCCTCCTCGAGGCGAGCCAACAGACACCTTGACCTCCTGATGGACATCTTACTGAAAACAAGACTAAGGGCATAGGAGACCTTAGATACGTCTCTCACCAACAAATTGAGTCTGATATACAAGCATGAAAATATTTTTAATATAATTCTAACACTCAAGAGGAAAAAGCAATAAGAACAAATAACTCCATTAAGACCAAACAATCAGCATCCATTATGAATACATAAGTTTCCTCGAGGCTGACTCAAGCCTTGGAGGTCACACACACAACAGTGATCTAATATAGCGTTACATGATCTCAAAAAGGGTGTGCACATCTAGGTGTGAAAAGACTCATAACTCATCATTCACCGGAACAGGCTCTCGGTTGCATGGATCAACTCATGGAAACTACCTATCTTACAACTCTATTTTTATTAGCATGGTCATGCTCCAGCACGCTACTCGAAGTGGGCCTTCTTGTACCTCACGGGGTAACGGTCCTCCTCAGGGAAGTCTTTGGGGAACATCCGTGACAGCCTGGCGTGAGCAGCCCTCACCTCCTGGGTCTCAACCGGAGTGGGCATGTCAGCCAGCGGACACAGGTGAAGCTTGAGGGCGGACGGGTGCAGCTTGAAGGTCCCCTTGCGGATCGCCCGCTGGTGCTCGGGAGGTAGCAGACCGTTGAGCTCCTGGACCTCATCCACTCGAAGAGAGTCAGTGTCCTCCCAAGTCCTCAGCATCCTCTTGCACTTGTCCAGCAGAAACACAGAAGTCCTGGTGAGTGCAGCGAGCTTGGCGGTGTTGGAGTACTGGTCCTCCATCAGCTCGGCCACCCTAGCCTTCTCACGAACGAGGTTGCGTCCCTGGGCGGCGAACTGTGCATCCTTCTGGTCCAGCTTGGCGAAGAGACGGGTGAACCTGGCCTCCTGCTTGCGTAGATCCTCCTGAGCGTAGATCTTCTCCTCACGTGCGGTCACCCTCTCAATCTCTGCCTGCACTGCCAAAGAGTTGGCGTGGCATAGTCCTCGCTCGAGCTGCTCGACTCGCTGGCGCAGGGTGAGGTTCTCCACGAGCAAACTCTGGGTGCGGGGCTGAAGCTCCTTCAGCTCCAGAGTGGTGTACTCCAGCCTGCTGAAGAGTGCACTCGTCTGCTCGCTCAGTTGGCGGGCGTGAGTGTCGAGGTCCACGAGGTAGCTCCCAGTGGTGACGAGCGTGTCGTCAGACTCACGTAGAGGTCCCTGAACAACCTCCTCCTCGTAGAGTGCTGAAGGGTCAGGCAGTCCGTTCACGATCGGAGCCACTCTGTAGTAGTCCTGGGGAATCAGCCGCAGGTCTCCAGTCCTGTAGACATCGCGGTACCTAGCCAGCAGGTGGCGAAGTCCGTGGCTGCAAGCGGTGTCCACAGCATTCCTAACGTTGAGCCCTGTGTTGTGCTCGAGCATCCTGGGGAAGCCTGGAAGCGCCGGGTGGGGTAGGATGGCCACCATGCAAAGTACTAGTGGGCCTGACAGAGTGCGGACGTCCTCGGCGCGGTAGGTGACGTGCGTAGGGGGAATCCCCAGCCTGAGGACGACCCGGTCCACCCAACTGGCGAGTCCCTCCATGTGCTCCGGGAGCAACTCCACCTCCTGACGAGCCATCTCCTGTGACACAGAAGAAACTTTCTAGTTAGCGTAGGTGAGATAGAACTTTTTCAAAGAAGGATAAGTTTTGTAATATAAGTCAAGAATGGTATATAGCCAAAAGAGATCGTTTAGAGTCCTAATTTCTAACGACCATTTCTAAGGGCACGTACTACGGTCAAGTACGGCTCTGATACCATCTGTAGCCCCCTGGGTTTTCAAACACGGAAAACCCAGCATTCTGTCTCGTGATAGTCCCTGGATCAGACGCTATCACTCACAGGCATTCATCATAGATAAATATCACAGTCATACAACGAAATAAAGCATCAGAGTACGAATAATAATCTGATTATTACATGTCCTGAATAATCGGAGTACATCAATACACACCTCTTGGCGGAATAACATGAATAAAAGCCTCCGCAGCGGTAGCTAGCTCCCAGAAGGTGTCTCCGTCTTCATTCGTCTCCACAGGCATCCTTGAGCTAAGCAACGTGCCCCCTCTGTCGTACCATCCGTCGGCATTGTTGTCGAAGTCTGACTCGTACCCTGCAAGCTCAGGGGCTATCCCCAAGGATTGGGATAGGTCCACGTCACCAACCGTATGCAAGCTTTAAGTGGCCTACTTCTAGGGGTAAAGAATGGATCAAGATAGTAGCTGGGTTTCCTATGCAGCAGCAACATAAATAGAATAATATCTCCATAATCCCACCATTTCTCATATCTCTCATCCGCAAACGGTTACACCTGGTCACCGAGATCACCGTCACCATCACCTATCTCCATCTAGGGTCGGTGCGAGAACTCCCACTCCTCGCACCTCAATGGTTGCACCCGGATCCGCGAGGCAGAGGGAGCAACTCTCCTCTCCACGAATACAACCACGGCTCACCATACACTCTCATCCTATAAGGGGAAAGGTAGAAATCCCAAAACGTAAGAGTCGGAGAAACAACGGGCATGTCCATAACTGAGGACGCGGCTATACGTATAGATCTAAACTCTGCAGAGCGTGTACACCAGTACCCAACTCGAAATAGTACCCAGACGGTGTACGGCCGACCGAGCCTACCCTACCGAATGAACACCTAGGAGTTACGATCCTATCCTGCATCCGGGTCTCGCTGCGGACCTTCGCAAAGGTCCACCCCAGAACTGTGAAAATGCCCCCGTGTGGCCACACGGGGAACGCCCAAAGGGAAGGGACTTCACCCTAACCCTCTCACTGATACCCTCTATCCTACTGGTAGGTATGGTATCGCACTTGCTAGGGTCGAACGGCTCTATCCCCACTCTCGGCGAGGTGGTGTGTACGAAAGTCCCGTGTAACAGGCGACCCACTCGGTTTCAGACCGGGGCGAGCTCCTATCCTCCAAGTCGTCTCAAAAACACCAACACATGTGCTCCTAAAACAATGTACCCGCCATAGGCACCACACTGGGCAACGTCCGAGAAGACGATCCCTGGCCCCCGATCTCAGATCGGGTTGTCTTGAGCTCACCCCCGCCAAAATATCCCAAAACACCTTCTCCTGCCGGTTTTCTCCACACACGCCAAGAAACTACCACAATAATCCCAACACATGCATAGCAAGCTCAGCGTATCATCACGCATAAGTAAAGTAGTAGTAGTAGGTCAATCAAGGACAAGGTAGTAAAAAGGGCAGTGCAAGGGTTTCATTATAATCATCATCATGCATAAGTAAAGCGCTAGCAGTTCTAAAGCAATGCCTAATGGGCATTCAAAGTAGGTCGGGCGTGAACCTGGGTGCGAGTAGTCGTCGTAGCTGAGGTCGTCGTCGTAGTCCTGGTTCAGCTCTCCGGCTCCGGCGGCTCCTAAAATCGTTTTTAAATAAATAAACTCGACAGCTAATTGCAATAAATCCAAGACGAAAAACAAATAAGACCCAAGAAGAGGCAAACTCTAGCCTAGAGCGGAGTTTGGAATTTTAGAAGATTTTCAGAAGAATTTTTGTATTTTTCGGAGTTAAAACGGATTTAAAATGAATTTCCAAAGATTAAATAGATTTCTAAAATTAAAATACGCATACACAATACTGCAATCTTTTAGCTAGATCTAAACTATCTCTAGCCAGCTCTAAAAGGACTCATAGCCGGCTGCAGGCCAGCTCTAGTGCGCACGTGGCGGACACATGGTTGGCTTAAAGCCGACCGCTGCACAGGTGGCAGCTGACCGGGCGGCCGTGGTGGCTGGGCGCAGCCGATCCGGTGCGGCACCGGCTCGCGGGGTTGCGGGTGTGGCGCGGCCGTTAGTGGCCCGCCGCACTCGATCCCGTGGGATCCTCTGAGCGCACGCGCTCGTGTGGGCGGCGGTGTACTTCAAAACCCCAAGGGTTTAAACCGGCGTGCACAGGTGCTCGGTGAAATGCCCCTGAGGGACAGCGGCACGGTCGAGGGCTTGCCGGCGGCGAGCGGTACCCGGCCAGACCAACAAGCAACGGCGCGCGAACGGGCTGCACCAAGGGCTCGTGCTCGTGCAACAGGGAGGTGGCTTTGGCCGGGGAAGGCGTGTCGGCGGCGTGACAGGGGCACGGCGGCGACGCGGTCGCGCGGGCGCTCGGCGGCGAGCATCGGCGACGACGTGCGGGCGAACCAAAAGCCCAGAAGTGAGCACGCGTGCACCAAGGGAACTTAAAGAAGCAAAAACTGAGGCTTTTGGCCCCCTTGCCTGTGTGCTCAACACCGGCGCGGCCATGGCAGAGCGGCGGCGAGAGCAACACGGTGATGGCGCGGTGTAGGACGGGCCGTGGCCGCGCCGATGTGTTGACGGCGGCCGCGTGCGTGAGTGCACGAGCTAGCGCATCGTCGGGCCGGCCTAAGGCCCGGCCTTTCCTCCCTGCGCGCGAGCGGGCGCACGAGCTCTCGGCTCGACCGCGGTGCAGGAGAGGACGGCGACGGCGGGACGGCGACGTGCGTGGCTTAAGGGTCAAGGCATACGGCGGAGGCGAGCACGCGCACGTGGAGAAGGCGGCGGCACCTGCAAAAGCCCGGCACGGCTCGAAGGCCGGCTTCACAACAGCGGTGTGCGCGGCGGCGCGGCAGCGGCGGCGACATGGGCATGGTGCGTTCCCCCTCGGCTCGAAGGTCGGGTCCTTCACAGATGAGAGGGAGAGCGTGGCCTCACCTCGGTGACCTCTGGTCGAAGTGCAGGCGTCGGTGAAGAAGGTCGGAGCGGGGTGGTCGGCGGTGAGGAAGAAAGGCGGTGTCGGGCAGAGGAAGCAGGGGAAGCAGAGGCGGCGCAGTCCGTGGCTTCCTGGCGCTCCTGGAGTCCCACGAGCGGTCCTTCGGCTTCGCGGCGGCTCCGGTGTGCTCACGAACGGCCTCCGGGCTCCCTTCTCCTCTCCCCCTTCTCCTTCTCCTCTGGCGAGCAGCGGCGGGTGGCAAATGGGGAAGACTCCCCGGCGGCTAGGGTTGGGAGTCCCGAGGGGTGCGGCGGCGGCCTACTTATAGCCCCAGGTGCGGAGAGGGGCACGTGGACGGCAGGATGCGAAAGGAGGGCGCGAGGACGCGTCGCGACGGCAGCCATGGGCGGCGCCGCGGCGCTTTGGCGCGGTGGTCGTCAGCAAAAGAGAAAAGGGGAGAAAGAAGAAGTGACGTCGGTGTGACGTCGCGTCGGGGCCCGCCCGGCAGCGACTCGGCGCGGAGGGGTTGGTGGTGAGCGGGCCGGTGCTTGCATGGGCCGTGAAGGGCTGCGCTGAAAGGGAGTGCGGGGGTGTGTGTTGTTTCCGGGAAAAGAAAAGAGGGACTTTGAACGGACTTAGCTAGGGGGGGTTCGAGGCCCAGTAGGGTTAAACCCTTTTTCCCTTTTCTTTTCTTTCTAAACCCCTTTCTATTTTTGGTTCAAATTTGAATTAGAATTCAAATTTGAAACCCACACAATCAAATCCAAATAAATCCAAATGAACTCCAAGTGTCTCACACTAACATTTTATATTTCCTAAAAATTTTATTTAGTTCAAAAATAAATCTAGGAATTATAGGAGAGAAATAAGAAGACATCCTTAATTATTTTACCAAGCACTCAAATAATTCACCGAAAATTTTAAATCCTCATTTTTAAAATAAAACATTCCGTATTGAAAATGCAGGATGTTACACCCGACATGGACCGTGCTTTCAAAATATTGTTTGCTACCGGCCGGAATTCCGCGGTTTTCGTTAATACCGGTCTGGCACGGTAGCGAAATCGGCCGGTTTTCCGACCTCTGACCGAACCAAAAACATCCCAATACCGGTTAACCGGCTGGTTTCACCGGTTAACCACCTCGGTTTTTTTTCTTCAAAAAACCGACCGGTCAACAGTATTTGGAACCCTGCTGTGCTCACAAATGATTGCATCAAAGCAGGCTTTTTTGGGACAGCCTAAAGATAATCAGGTCAACTGAATGATAGGAGAACTGGCACGTCACGGTGCCGGGTGCGGGTTGTCACGTCAACACAGACTGTTAGCACAGATAATGCAGCACTTTTAGTTCCTCGATGGGCTGATCTTGGTCGGACTCCCATGTTCCTGACCCTCTCTACCTATACTGTTACCGACGCTACAAAGGAAATCATTCTACTCGTGGGCAAAAAAAAGAATCATCCCAGTATTATTATAAGTCCGATCATATAAATTTAACTAATTTTTCATAAAATTTATTAATGTTACGGTACCAAGTTCGGTGGCATTATATTCACCATGGCCATAAAATATTTTTCTAGCATAGTACTATGTCCATTTTTTAAGGCGTACAAGCATATAAATATTTCAAATTTAAATATTTAATCAATAATTTAACTATCACCATTTAAATTTATATAATATAGATTTTATATGGTTGGATTCATAATAAAATAAACTCTAAAATGATCTTAAGTTTGCAATTAAAAATAATATAATATATGATAAATAAATGAATGATCAAAATATAATTTGAAAGACCTTGCCAAGTCACGGCATGCCCTGTAATCACAAACGGAGGGAGTACTTGTTTGTTATCTTAAAGGTTAATATATAGTTTCTATATCGATTTGATCAAACTTTAAATCGTTAGACTTATATTAGAAAGAAATTAAAATGGTTGTACTTTTAGAGCATACAATTTGGTAGCATATATGTTCATATTTTCTATATCAATTTGATCAAACTTTAGATGGTTAGACTTAGAAAGAAACTAAAATGGCTTTACTTTTTTGGAGCATATATTCTTCCAACATCATGCATTGTAGAGCTTTGGATTTATACCTTTGAATCCATTAGGTCCAAGTTTTGTTTTTGATAAGGACATTAGCTCTAAGTTAGCTGCCATTATATTCTTCAAACAGGTAGCATAAGAGGGTACTATCACTACTGCAAAACAAAATTTCCCTGTATGCGGCAATACCGACAGGGAAATACAAAATACCGACATGGAAATAGAAAAATCATTTCCCTGTCGGTTAAACCGACAGGGAATAACCGACAGGGAAAAGCAAAATTGCCTGTCGGATCGGATGGATGAAGGGTCAAGAAGAATTGGGCTGTGGTGGCCATTCGGGTGGGCCAAAACTATAGCCCATTAAACAAATTTAACTTTTGTTGTTGTGATATGAAGTAATTCTAACAACTAATAAGTAGGTATATTAAACTTTCATATGAAAAATTTTATAATGAACTTACTAAGCTATTGATCACCTCAAATCTCACTGGACACCGTAGAGTTCATTGTAAACACATACTCTCAAATGGACACCAAATTAAGCAAGTCATTGTCTTCAAATTCAATTGTCATATTCTAATGTATGAATATAGTGGCACATATATGTTTCTACAATTTCATCATCATTTTGCAATATGTGTAGTTGAAAGGTGAAATTCAAAAAGATCTTATGCTCCATTATAGCCCATGTTTTGGAGATTTATGAAAGAATCAATTGACTTATAGGAAAATTTCATATTTATATATCCAAATTATCACATAACAATTATAATAACATCTAAATTTGATCAGAAAATTCTAAAACTTTATGTAGTAACATATTTTAGTCTCATAAGGTTATATTTCATAAATGGACACATCTCTCATGTAGTTTCTTATACTTCAAGTCAAACTTTGAGATTTGAATATCTTGTAATATGTTCCAACTCATATGCATCTCAATTATTGACACCACCTTATGTTGACCATAACAATGGAAAACATCAAGTTACATTAGAAATTGTTATGCAAAAACATGTTTTTCTATTCTCCATTTAAGTGGAAAAAACAAATTGTATAGAAAAGAACCACAAAAGGCAATTAACATGCAAACATACGCTATTAAATAAAATATCATGATTTTAGAAAAATATAGGAAAAAGAATCATCAAATTTTGAGTTTTTACGAGGGAGAAAAACCAATTTTAAATTTTAATTCCGGATTAAAAAGAGAATGATGGATGGTTCATGTGTTCTTCCTCCGCATTTAGATGAATTTCCCTGTGTGTCACATGAATTTCCATGTGTGGTTTACCTAACCCACAAGGAAATGACGAATTTCCCCATGTGTCATGTCAATTTCCCTATGTGTTTTATCTAACCCACAGGGAAATGAAGAATTTCCCCGTGTGCTGTGTCAATTTCCCTGTGTGTTTAATCTAACCCACAGGGAAATGAGACATTTGCTTGTGTGTTTTGGTATTTCCCTGAGTGTTCTTTGAAAACCGACAAGGAAATACGAATTTCCTGCACACGAAAAAACCCTCAAGGAAATTCGACACACACAGGGAAATTTCGTTTTCCAGTAGTGTATATTCTTCAAACGTGTAGCATAAGGGGGTACTAGCAGAAATGTAACATAGATGCCAAAGCATCACTACGACATTTGAGGTGATGCAGATAGGAAGGCTCAAACTAACTTTTGGGTGAAAAAGAATAGTGAAGTTGCAAATGAATAGTGCTGGAATAGTGTTTCTTGTGAGAGATGATGTAATGGATGTGATAGGTAAATAGTGTTTTTCACTGTTCCTTTTTTATGTAAAGAACAGGGCCTGAAACATGTTTCGGCTGGTTTTCCAAAGAATAGTTTGTTTAGCCTCGTAACCTTTCTCAATCTTCAGCCTGCTTTTGCTGCTACCTCTGTTAATTAAGTACGACAAAAGCAATCAGCATGTAGCTCTTTGAAGAAAACACATATGATGATGAAAGAAAAATACACAATAGCATCAAAGGTGCAACAGAGCTAAAATTATCTGCACATACACATACCAAGCAAAAAGCAGATCAATTTGTGTACTATGTTCAAATATTGCAGTCCACATGTTATCTTTGTATCCCATAAAAAATGATTCAAACTCTATATTGCACCCAATTTTAGGTTACATTTAGGATCGATCCAATCATAGGCTAATATAAATCATTCTTTGTACCGCTGTTGTATCAATACACAATATTCCTCATGAAAGAGGCTTAGTAAAATCTGACAGTTACAGTAAGATCTAACCATCCTAGAAAAAACTTTGAAAATGCACAGAACTTAATGCAGGATGTATTGCACTTCCATGCATGTGATTTTATTCTTTGTTAATAATCCCTAATGTTTGCTAATTAAAAAAATAGAAAGAAACTAAAATAAACATGACATTATGTGTGGAATATATGCACACACATTATTTTGCAAGTCGAAGTATGATCATGTTCTTGTTCTATATATGACAAGGGGGCTGGACTGATTTAATCCTAATGTTACTATTTATTAGTGTTTAAATACAACTAATCACTTATTTTTGGATTCCGTGCACCCAATTCCTAAATGCCACCAACACCTCCGCCGGGGCACACCTACGCCAAACTGAGAATAGGCCATAGACAACTGACTTGCACAACTACAGTAGTTCATAACATTATAGTTCACGTACTAGTTCTTGGGTTAATTGAAAAAAAAATTGTATTAGTGTTTTCATGTGAAGTCTAGGAGATGACGTCTTGTCTTGACCTTATGCATATGTGTGAACGCACGTGATACTTATAGTTCTGCTTTTGTTCCAGTTTCCCGGTTGGAAGGAGATAATTAAATTGGTTTTAGCCAAATGCTATAAACCACATTTGTTTATAAAAAATACAATAATAAACAAGCAAATATTCCCCAAGTTCCATCACTAACTACCTGGGCCACCTCCTCACGGGCAGCCCGTGCCCATGGACCTCGGCCCATCTGATATGCATACGTGGCCCTTCCTCTTGGCCTCTTGGAATTTTTTTTATATATTTTTTCTTTGATTTTCGAAAAATAAATGACCAAATCAAAAATTTCGAGAAATATATTCCTACCGCCGTGCCACACGGCGGCAGGGGGCACGGCGGTAGGAGGCTGCCGCCGTGGGGTACGGCGGCAGCATCACCCCTATATAAGGGGCGACGGTTGCCGCCACCCCCTCCTCCCTCCCTCACTCTCTCCTCCTAAATCTTCAGCTTTCAACCCTTCGGAGCACTTTTGACTCAGGTATGTTTCTAACTTTAGTGTAGTTTAGTTAGTTAGTGTAGTTAGTTAGTTTAGTGTAGTTAGTGTAGTTTAGTTAGTTTAGTTAACTTAGTTTAGAAATTTTAGAAATAGTTATATTTCAAATAAAATTAGTAGAAAATAAATATAATTCAAATAATTCGTTTATTTCACATAATTCGTTTAAATTGATTTAAAATGAGTAGAAAATAGTTTTAATTCACATAATTCATTTAACAATTCTAGAAAATGGTTGTAATTCACATAATTAGATTAAATTGATTTAAAATTCTTAGAAAATAGTTTTAATTCACATAATTCGTTTTAATTCATTTAAAATTCCTAGAAAATGGTTATAATTCACACAATTAGATTAAATTGATTTAAAATTCTTGGAAAATAGTTTTAATTCACATAATTCGTTTTAATTCATTTAAAATTCCTAGAAAATGGTTATAATTCACATAATTAGATTAAATTGATTTAAAATTCTTAGAAAATAGTTTTAATTCACATAATTCGTTTTAAATCATTTAAAATTCCTAGAAAATGGTTATAATTCACATAATTAGATTAAATTAATTTAAATTTTTTAGAAAATAGTTTTAATTCACATAATTCGTTTCAATTCATTTAAATTTCCTAGAAAATAGTTATAATTCACATAATTAGATTAAATTGATTTAAAATTCTTAGAAAATAGTTTTAATTCACATAATTCATTTAAATTGATATAATTCAACTAATTGATTAAATTTTGTTTTTTTTGCAGCTATGGCTCAGGGACCGTTAGAGTACGTACGGCCGGAGTTGTTCGAGGAGGTGGTGGACCGGCACCACCGCTCGTACGTCTCGGCCGTTCTTGGACACGTTGCCGGACCACCCGCACGTTGATGCCGATACACCAGCGGTGGATTCCGAAGTACGTAATTCATTTTTATTATTTATTTCTGTTTCTTTATAATAGTAATTGCGTTAAGTAAATTATTTTTGTTTTTTTTCAGGCTACGCGCTGCAGGACTTCTCCCTTTTGCGCGGTTGGTCGAGGGGGACAAGCTACGAGCTGAGGTTCCCCGGGCAGAGCGGTTGACGCGGTTCAGCTACGACGCCCCGCTGATCGCCGCGTTTATGGACCAGTGGCGACCAGAGACGCACACCTTCCACTTCCCTGTCGGCGAGATGGCGCTCAGTCTGGAGGACGCCGCGTTGTTGGGAGGACTCCCGTGTGCTGGCGAGGCGATGGGGCCGATCGACATCCCCGCGACGTGGCACGCCCACTTCCTTGCTCGGTTCGCGAACGTTCCTCGGAACGATCGCGCGCCTCAGCCGTACGTGCCCTTCGTCAATACCCACGGGCCTACCTGGACTTGGATCCAGCAGTTCAGCGTACGTGCTTCTAACTCTTATTTTCAATGTTTGTATGCATTTTAAACGAATGTGACGATGGACCTTTGCCAGAGCAGGCTGACTACATGGCGGACGAGGCCGACGACCCGACGTCGGACAGGTTTCTGGAGGTCTACCTGCTTTGGCTGTTCGGGTGGGTGATGTTCTGCGAGTCAGCGGGAGACTCGGTGTCGAGGTACCTGCTCCCCTGGGCTCAGCGGATCGCCGACTCCCCCCTCGACGAGATGCCCCAGATTAGCTGGGGCAGCGCTGTTCTGGCCGCTACCTACAGGGGGCTGTGTTCGGGAGTGGCGAAGCCGGCGAGTAGGGAGGGGATCCTCCTGGGTTGTCCTCTCCTGCTACAGATGTGGATCCACGAGCTGTTCGACATCGGTCGGCCCAAGGCGGACCTCTCGAAGTACGAGCCGCTGCCAGAAGACACCAACCCAGCGGACCTCCCCACCATGAGTTCTCTGTGGTGCCTCCGGAAGGTAATGACCTCCCTTATCGTTTTCTTCGCTTAATGAGTTCTTTAGTTCAATTCAATTAACTTTTCATGTTCTGTGCAGCACGTTTGGGCTGGGGAGCAGACGAAGAAGGCGTACAAGGACTTCGTGGGTCAGATCGACCGGATGGTCGATGCCCAGATCCGGTGGACGCCGTACACTCCTGGCATGGTCGCTGCCCGCGCACCACAGGGCCTCTCGTCGAGACCAGACGTATTGAATGACGCGGCGACAATTGGTGTTCGACGTCTACGTCGAGGAGTACGCCGTCCACCGGGTGATGAGGCAGTTCGGCCTCTACCAGGAGTCGCCTGTACCCGTTGCGCCACGTCTGCCGCCCACAGCGTACAGGTGAGCTACCATTAGCCAGTTATAATTATTTTTCGTTACAAGTAGTCAGTTGCAAATAATTTTTTGTTTCATCTATGATGCGTAAGGGCGTGTCTGCGGCGACGTCGTTCGTCGACAGGCTGCAGCCGTACGTGGACGAGTGGGCGTCCGCGGTGCATGAGGAGAACGTCGTCACCAAGCACCGCCTTCACGACGGCGCGGTCTGGGTAGCGTACCTTAAGTGGTACCTCCCGAGGACGCGGACGCGGGTGACGTACGTCCCTGCTGCCCCGCCACCGCCACCGGTCCCGGACCACGACAGGCTACTGCCGGACGCCACGTACCCGGTGCGACGAGACCAGACCGCCGACACAGCGGTAAGCTACGATACTGCAATCATATTTAATTCATGTTACTATTCATTATAACATGTGCTACTAATTTTGTGAGCAGCACGACGTGCTTGCTGAGATCGTGCGGCTCGCAGCGTCCGCGAGGGAGGCGTGTTTTACCTGGGGGCCTCAGCAGCACCAGCACACGTACGACAGGATCCTCGATGCTACCACGAGGTACTCCGCCGTCGTGAACTACGCCGGGGCCGCAGAGATTCCTCTCCTTCCGCGCCACCCAGCGTCGTCCTCGAGCTCCGCCTCGACAGCGGCTTCACAGCCGGCGCCTTCCACCTTTGCCGGCGCCTTCTCAGCTCCGACGGCACAGCAGTAGCCACAGCCGCAGGGCCCGCACACCTACGTCCAGCGGCGGTCGTTGGTTTTCCCCGGCGCAGATACTTTCAGTGGACCTTATTTTCAACTAATGCACGGAGTTGTTGTGTGTTTTTTTATACTATATTCTAATCGTACAGGGCGACCGCCGGTCTTTCCGACGGGACCAGGAGGTTTCACCGGGCCTCGACAGCCGGAGACGACGGCACCTAGAGCGCCGGTCTTTCCGCTAGGAGGTTTCACTGGGCCTCGACAGCCGGAACGACGGCACCTAGAGCGCCGGTCTTTCCTCTAGGAGGTTTCAGACCGCCGGTCTTTCCGGCGGCAGATATTCCTTCCTCGTCCACTGCACCTGTCTTCCAGCCTGGTAACAACCTTAACTATTACAGTAAAATTCGTTGAGTACGATACATTTTGGAAAACTAATACTATTTGTTGCAGCTGGTTTCGACGCGGCCGCGGTCTCGACTCCTGACGACCACCTGGGCTGGGATTAGTTTGGGTACAACGACATTCTCGCGGCCATGGATGGGGCGGAGGGCGAGGAGCTTGGCCCGTCACAGTTCACACAGGCACCGCCTGTTGGGACTCAGGAGACACAGCTGGTGGGCGGAGCGACCCCGACGGCCGGCGGAGCGACACCGGCTGGTGCAGGGTCGTCGCCGGCGGGCGGAGCGACACCGGCCGGCGGAGCGACACCGGCTGTTGCAGGCTCGTCGCAGCCGGCCATGGCGACACCGTCTCCCGACCAGCTCGGACCGCGGGTGGTCAGGCCACCTGACCCCTTGACGTACGCTCGAGACCACACCTGGGCTGGCGCTAGAGTTGTTAGGCCGAAGAGGCACCGACGGATTTAGATGTATTAGTACTTTTACCATGATCTTGTATAAACTATTTCGCATCTACTCGTTGATTATGATCTTGTGATTATGTTTAAATCTATCAGTTTCTTGTTTTTACAAAATTTAAAAGTGTTTTACAAAATGAAAAAACTAAAAAAATAAAAATGATATTACCACCATGTGGCACGGCGGCAGGACCCTGCCACCGTGCCACGCGGACGTGCCGTCAAAGCTGCTCTCCTGCCGCCGTACCCCACGGCGGTAGGGACCTAACGCCGTGGCGCACGGCGGCAGGGATGCTGCCGCCGTGCCACACGGCGTGAGGATCCTGCCGCCGTGTGGTACGGCGGCAGATGTATATTTCTCAAAATTTTTGATTTGGCCATTTATTTTTCGAAAATCAAAGAAAAAAATATATAAAAAATCGGCCTCTTGGGACTCTGTCACTCTTCTGCCTGTGCGCCGCCGTCTCTTCCCTCTCCTCGTCATCCACGAGCGCCGCCGGCCGCCGGCGAAAGGACCTGCTACGAGGGTACTGATTTCTTTGTATTTTCAACTTCTCTATTTCTGTGCAAAAAAGATCTTGGGTTTATGCTTGGCGGCAGCCGGTAGAGGCCGGTGCCGTGTCGATTTCCTGCCGACCTACTTTGCACAGATACTTGGATACGGATACGGATACAGATACGCGATACGTCGATACTCTGATACGCCATTTTTTGAAAAATACGGATATGGGGATACGGTAATATATATATATTATATTTATATTTAATAGAAATATAAATAAATGCACAATTCAAAAAAGCCACTTAAAAAGTTTTTAGAGTACCTGATTCTTTGTTATTTTGTATTTCATCATGTCTTCTTATTCACCCTCACCTAGTGACTCTTACTCTTGGTTTGAACATGGAAGCAAACTAAAATAACAACGATGTGGGGATACGTGCTGAGAGGGTCCTATGTGCATAGAGGGCGTATTTATACACAGAATGAGGGGTTATGATTTTTAAGTGTCGGGATAGAATCGGGAAGGTGCCAACAAATTATCAGAATTATTTTATTTTTTAAAATTATTTAAAAAAGTTTGATACTTGTCCGACAAGTATCGAGTGATTATCAGTGTCCTGACAGTATCCGATGAGTATCCAGTATCTGATACGAGAGCTTTCACAAGTATCCGCGCATCATAGCTGCCGACCAGGAGTCCGAGGCGGATCTTGTATCCGTGTCGAAACCAGTCTTTCCCCCCGAGACCATCGATCTCGGTGTAGGCCGGGAGGGAGCTATATATTCTAGGAATAAGTCCTTTTGACCCCCCCTCATGTATTGGGTGAGTTCGGTTTTCCCCCCTGCTGTCCTAAACCGGGTATTCGAGACCCCTCATCTTTTGAAACCATGCGTTTTCCCTCCCTCGGTTGTTTTGCAGAGTGGTTTTGATGACGTGGACGCCTCGTAGCGGTAGGGCCCACTTGTCAGCGTCACCCCATCTCTCTTCTCTCTGTTTCCCTCTTTCTCTATCCTTTCTCGTCTCTCTCCTCCGTTTAGATGGCCGTCGGGTGGGACTGGCAAGCAAGCGGCCGGTGGGTGCAGGAGCCAGGGGCGGGCTACCCTGCTCCTCTGCTGCTCGTCGTCAGAGGCCCACCCCGCCCCCGCGGCACCATCGAAGGGCCACTGGCGCCGGCTCGGGGAGTGTGGCGCGCAGCGGCCGGCGTCGGGGAGGAGCAGCAGCGGAAGAAGAATGTTGCCGTCACCGGCCACCCTGCTCCTCTTGGAAGCGACGGCGGTAACATTCTTCTTCCGCTGCTGCTACTCCCCGACATCGGCCGCTGCGCGCCACACTCCTCGAGCCGGCGTCGGTGGCCCTTCGGCGGTGCTGCGGGGCGGGGTGGGCCTCCGGCGGCGAGCAACAGAGGAGCAGGGTGGCCCGCCCCCTAGCTCCTGCGCCCACCGGCCGCTCGCCCGCTGATCCCTGCTCCACCCGAGGGAGAGAAAGAGGGAAACATAGAGAAAAGAGGTGGGGTCACGCTGACAAGTGGGCCCCACCGCCACGGGGCGTCCACGTCATCAAAACCGCTTCGCAAAACAGTCGAGGGAGGGAAAACGCCCAGATTCAAGAGATGAGGGGCCTCAAATACCCAGTTTAGGATAGCAGGGGGGCAAACCGAACTCACCCAATACATGAGGGGGTCAAAAGGACTTATTCCTATATTCTAAGCCGAGGGTTCCTGATTTTAGCTGAGCCAATCCATTGAATATATTTTGCAGGGTGTTACGAGCGAGGGGAAATTCATAGAGGATCGGAGGAGGAGATAAGCAAGTTTGGAGGGGAGAGATAGCGATTGGGATGGCGAGCTCTTCGAGGAAGTGTTCGTATGAGGAGCGGCAGAAAGCTCTGGCTGACCTACATGAGGTGACGGCCTGAAATCCCGTCCCGGACGAATGCAAGTTCCTCTGCCCCGAACAAGAAGAGTATTACAAGAAGAAGGAGAAGGACAAAGAAAACGAGGACAAGAAAACGAAGAATAAGAAGAAGGTCAAGCTGCTGCCAGAGGAGGTGCAGATGTTCCTCAGTTTGAAGTGCGCTGACGACGAGCCCAAAAGCTATGCCGAGCTAGAGGGCAAGGAGGAGTACAAGGATCTGGCGACTCTGTTTAGAGTCACTGATGTCTTTGCGAGGCATTGGAATGACAACTTACGCACTGGCCAGGAGAAGATTAGGCACGAGCTCCAAACCAAAGGCTATGTTACTTGTGAAGTCACAGACGATGAGGATGAAGATGCTGCGGTGCAAGCAGCACCCCAAGGGGCTCGAGGACGGAGGAGGCACCGCGCTGGGATCACCAAGACTGCTGGAGGGGTAGTCAAGAAGCTAAACTGAGCTTGTGACAAGTGTTCAAAACAGCAAATTCAAACCAAATTGTTGAGGAGGTTATGTGCACAGCCATGCAAAATTTCTAGATAAAGTGAAATTTCCTTCCGTTTTAATATAACTGAGCTTGAGCTTTAAGATATGGAGAAGGAAAAGTTTCTAATAATGCAACATTGGTTTAATTCAACAAAACTAGACTTTTATAATGTGCAAGACTTGAGGTGTTTTTGCACTTAGCGCCTAGGGATGATTAGTCATGCTAGGCAGTAATTAGGGGCTAAGAGGAAGGGTAGCTAGGGTGCCACCTATACAAGGCTATGTGATCATTTTCTTAAGAAAAATAATATTGCACATAACCTCCTCTCCATTTGGAATCTTATTTTGATTTTTTTTTTCAAAATCTACTCGCCTGTTTTCCAGAAGTTTTGACACTAAGCCAATCAATCTATTGTCTTTTGTTGCATGTATGTTGTGTCCCATGGTCTTCTGACCAAAGAAATATTTGATTAACAAACTTATTTTAGGAGTCTTGTGTCCAATATCAGTATAGTTTGAAGGTCTGCACCTCTAAGAATATTGTGTCATGAGTTAAAATTATCATGAGATATGTTTTCTAGCACTGTGTATGTCCTTGGATGCCAGGGATCCTACATGATAATATCTTGGGGCTTGCTAGCGCTCGGATGTCCAGAGGGATGCGGGCCTCCGGACGCACGCAGAGCTGTCAGATTAAAACATTATAACCGTCAGATCGAAGCACTATAGCACTCGAAAAGTATTGTAGTAAAAAAATTTCCGCCACAACATCAAGTCATGTTGCGTGCAACATGAAGAAGAATTTCACAACATTCGAAAATAACATCCACAACATTCGAAAACAACTACAACATTCGACAACAACATCTAAAACATCAAGAATCAAACGTTGCGATGGGGAGAATCAACATCCGCAATATTGAAAATATCTAGATCTACTTTTGCAACATTTGCACGAAACACTTGCAACATCCTTCTGAAACATCTGAAACACGTGGAACACACGCTTGCAACATGCACCAAAACTTGCCTACTGCTCGCCATGGACGCCGCCCAGAGCTCCTCTGGAAGTCGGCACGAGGAGCGGTAGCCCGCGACCGGCCAACCGCCGATGAGCTCTGCCCGGGGGCGTCGAGAGTGGCGGCCCGCCGTCCGGCCGCAGGGGAGCCTGCCCTCAGCCACGGAGCTCGGCCGCCCTCCGACCGCAGGGAACGACGGCTTTGCCTCCACAGCTCGCAGCTCCACAGCGGAGACCGAAGCAGAGGAAGCTGCATAAGAGCGGTTGCCTAGCCTCCACAGCTCGCAACTCTGCCACCTCCACGCCAGAACCCTAACTCTCGCCCGCCATGGTCGGCTCCTTGCCGTCGTCGACTCCACCGCGAGCTCTCTCCTCCACTACGAGAGGGTGGCGGCCCGACGCGCGGAAGACGGCGGCCCAGCACACGGGAGGAGAACACAGCGGAGGCCTCGCGAATGGAAGAAAATGGAGCAGGGGAACAATTGGTTGCACGAGCGAGGAAGAGGATAAGGATCAATGGAGGCTGGGCCCACGGGACGCACGTCCGACGCGCCGACCGCACGGACGCCAGCACTTCTGCGGGTCCACATGCAGGCGTCCGGAATTTTTCACCACGCGCATGTGTTACAACATTACCGTAATATCTAGGGCGACCACCCTACCTAACCTCGGCAGCAAATACTCATATCCCCCTATTTCCCCCTCTAGAAATGAAGATTTTGGAAAAAAAAAAGAACAAACAGTTAGCGTCTCTCGCGCCGCTCTCGCGTGGGCGGCACGGGCGACAGGTCGAACCCTAGTCGTCGTCGCTCCGCTCCTGCGGCCATTCCCGCTGCGACACCACCTGACCAGGCTGCAGGCAACTCGTGTGGCTCGCGGTGAAGGTGGCAACGTGGCCATTCCCCTGTCCTTCGGTGGTTCAAGCGGGCGCGGTCGCCTCGGCTCCCCGGAGACGGATCGTCGGCGTGGAAGGCCCTCCGCAGTGATGGGGGTAGGTGGCCCCCAGATCCGGTGGTCGCGCGGCAGAGGAGTGCGTCTGTGCGTGGGAGAGGCGGCGGTTGCTGCTGGTGCAGGTCGACAATGGGATTTGAGTTGAGGTGGTTGGTGCTTCTCAACGGTGATGCTGGTCCAGCGCCGCCATGGTGGTAGGGTTGGGGCTGACTGGTGCATGCTGGTGGCACCGTGGTGGTGCGCTTTTTCCAGTGGATGCGATGCAGAGGAGAGGAGGAGCGGGCTACTAGTTTGGTCAAGAACATATGGCAGGCATGGTGCTGAGTCGGGCGTAAGCCTTCACTGACACCTCTGTCAGTGGTGATGGTGGCGGCACCCTTGTGGTGTCATTCTACCAGCTGGGGGCATCATTGTGAGGCACTATGTCCCCTACTGCATGGGGCTCTCGAGGGGGGTGAACACTGTCCATATCTAGACGTGCGACGAAGACACCATTAGCGTCGTGTTCTCCTTGGAGGCACCGCATCTAAGGTCCGTCTTGGTCAGGTAATGGCAGTGGTTGGTTGGTGGTGTTGCTCGCGCACAGCGGCGGAGAAGGTGTGCTTGGTCTGTGTTGGCAAGAGGTGCAAAGGACCCATTGGTGCTGAAGGTCTTGAGCTGCCGCACATGGTGATGTGGTGACCTCGGTATCGGCTGGGTGGAGGCGTCACTCTCGTAGCGGCTTCATATATATGAGTCCTTGGCAGAGGAGTGCAAGGCGGTGAGAGAGGCAAGACCCCACGCATAGTGGCTATGATCATTGATTTTCATTAGCGCTGCGGTGGTGGTGTTCTGCCAATGCTCCTTTGCGTCAGGAGGATCGACGATCGTGTGTGTGGCTTGAGGGTGATTTCCCGTGGTGGAAGAGTTAGAGGTGCCACTCAGGCTTGCAGCGGGCCACGGCTTTTGGCATAGCACAACGTTGGTGACGACGACGCAGTTCACGGCGGCTTCTTTCGCTTTCTCTCTCAGTTTGTGGTGGTGTAGTGTTTCGGTGGGTGTGTTGTTTGCATGTGTTGTTTGTGTGGTGGTGGTGTTCACTTCGACACGTTATGTAGGAATGCTTCTTCTACTTATATGATGTGGTAGTGTCCCTGTCTTTTATTTAGAAAAAGGAAAAAAACTAAGACGGTGGGGTTATGACCATCCCACGGTTTGCATTAAGAGAAGGGAACCAAATCCTGGCTTAGAGAACCACTGAACCCTGACTTCACCAACGAGGGTCGCTTCCCCTCCCAGTTTGTGGTGGTGTAGTGTTTTGTTGGGTGCGTTGTTTGCGTGCATTCTTTGTGTGGTGGTGGTGTTCGTTTCGGCGTGTTATGTACAAATACTTTTTCTTTTTATATGATGTGGCAGTGCTCCTGTCTTTTATTTAAAAAAAACTAAGTTGGTGGAGTTAAGACCGTGGGCGAGGGTCGCTTCCTCTACCAGTTTGTGATGGTTTAGTGTTTTATTAGGTGTACGTTGTTTGCGTGTGCTGTTTGTGTGGTGGTGGTGTTCGCTTCGCCTGTTTAGTTCCCGAAATTCTCACCAAAATTTTCACCTAGAGGACCGTGTCAGTCTATTTCTTCTCTTTGTGCACGCAACTCGATAAAAAAATTTCACCCATTTCACCAAAATTTCACCCAACTAAACGGGGCCTTATATGATGTGGCAGTGCTCCTGTCTTTTATTTAAAAGGAACTAAATCCCGACTTAGAAAATCACCGAACCCCGACTTCACCGGTGAGGGAATTTTTTTGATCTAGTCCCGTAAATTTGCTCCAACGTGGAATGGAACCCGAGTCTCTTGTTTGCGACCATACCTCAGCCTCCTCCAACCAACTAGACTAGAGCACCTTTAGTTTTATTATTTCTTTGAAAAAGAGAAAAGAAACAAAGATTCTGGCGCCAGCATACTTATTTTGTGCGGCAGCTGCGTTCTGCAAGTTCTTCGCTTCGAGCAGGAAGACAATGTGTGTGTGAAGAAAACTGGTGCGCGGCCATGTTTTCTTCAAAAAAAAATTAACTACCCGTCACAGTGAACGACCGGATATTAATTAGGACTATAAAATGTGAGTTAATAACAAAACTTATTTCATAATTCATATCTTAAATTTCGATACGAATCTGACGAGTCTAATTATGTCATGATTAGACAACGTCGTGCTAGAGTAAACAATCTCTAATGACGAATTAATTAGGCTTAATGAATTCATCTTGTAAGTAGTATACATTTATTATCCTTAATAAACCTTAAAAAAGACCTCAAAATTTTATCTCCCGAACTAAACAGCCTTAGATGGGCTGGCCCAATTTCGTTGTTGACTTCATGGCCTGATGAGTGATGACCCAATAACCCATGGCTCCGTTTGGCTTGTCTTATTTCGGCTTTGTTGCCCAATACTTTTCTCTCAGAACAAATCTGCCCAACAAATCAACATGCGATACTTTTCTCTCAGAACGAATCTGTCGTCCAAATCTGCTAAAAACATGTCGAACGTAGTCCATAATGTCTATGCTAATCGCTCGCAGTTCGATGTCACGTTCTGTGGTTGCTTGTGTATTATTTTTACTAGGTGATTCCTCACGTGTTGCTGCATGATTTGAGAGAACTTGTCGATCATAGTATGTGCATGATTTGAGAGAACTTGTCGATCATAGTATGACACGTGGATAACCTATGTTTAATAGTGATACCCGGCACTTTGGTGCGAGAATTAATTTTAAGCAAAAGTTTAAGATGAATTTTAAAAGTAGAAAATTAAGATGAGTGCATGGCAGTATTCTTTTGCATACGACATTATAAATGAAAACATGTTCGTTTTATTGATAGAGAATTGCTCTTAAATTATTAATCCTTCATGTATTCTACTGTGGAAAATTTGTAACGTGATACTCGCAAAGACTTATAAAATGTATGCATAGATGTTATTAGTCACAGAAAATCAGTGTGAGAAATAAATAGAGTCCTAATGGATGGTGATGTGGCGCTGACGTGCATAGCTTAAATGTTGAGAAAAATAGAATTATGATTCTTAGTGAGGTACTTTTGTATATTTATACTAGGTGATACCCCGCACGTTGCTGCTGGAATTTTTAAACAAAGTTGTAACGTGAAATTTGAAAGTACAAACTAATTAAGGTGATTTATAAACTAAGGTGATTGCATCGCAACATTCTTTTACAAACGACACTATATATGAAAATATGTTCATTTTATTGAGAGAAAACAATTGTTATGTAAATTGTTGGATTTTTGAAGCATGATACTCGCAAAGATGTATGGATGCTATAGTCACAGAAAATTGGTGAAAGACATAAATTGATGATGATGTGGCATTTGAGGTGAATGACTTGTATACTGAGAGAAATATAGTTTATACTTCTTTATGAGTTCTATGTATTTAAGTTATATAGATATGATGATATGATTGCTTCTCCACTTGTTGTAGAAAACAAGTAGAAAAATGGATCACTTAGGAAGACCGCGGCCTGTATGCACCATACAATTCAGGTGCTTCGAACTCCAGGGATATATAAAGACCTGAGGCGATCTCCCCACCACTCCCCTTTTCATCTTCCACCGGATCCGATTTTGGGGAAAGATATATTCACCTCCTCCTCGTCTGCTCCGCCTCTACCATCATGGCCTTTGGCAGCTACTATTTGCCCTCCCTCTTCTCCCCCTGGATCTGGCTGCCGCCTTGTCGTCACTGTCACCGCAACTCGCCTTCCACTTGGGATTTGTTGGATCCCACTCTTCAAGCCTTGGTTGACCGATTTTTACTTATCTTTGGGTCGTTGGAGATGGTTTTCATCCGCGGGTTCATCTCCTTTCTTCAACCTCAACTTTGTGAGGCCTTTCCGCAACGGGTGCAAGCGTTCATGGCGCCTCTGCATTCCCCTCGCCATGGTGAGCTGCTTGGCGACGACGAAGATGCTGGAGATTCGTCTGTGGCGGCGCCTCATAGCATGCACGTGTGTGCATGTGTTTGAGTGTGCTTGTAATTTGGTCCTTCTCTAAGGACCTGGTTGTAATGCTGCCTTAATCCTTTAATATATATGTGAGAATTTGTCAAAAAAAAAGAAAACCCACCAGGATATCCGAGACCCAGCCCGCTCCCAAGAACAACGATCGCAGGAGAGACGCGCCGGCGACGGCGATGCGGTGGAGGATGAGCTCATGGTGCGGGCCGAGGAATTCATCCGGAGGATGAACCGAGCCTGGAGGACAGAGAACGTGCACCTCAGCTGACGAGCTGCTGCTGTCTCTTGGCCTCTTGGGTGTTGCAACAGACTCAGAACGGGGGGTGGGGAGGCAGAGGAAACTATCGAATTTTTTGACTTGCCCTGCTATCCGCGGACGATTTTCGGGAACTTTTTCTCCGGCGTATAAACATAAGATGGAGTTTGAAAATTGGCTCCTGTAGTGAACTGTAAAACAAGTAGCGTGACAGACTTATCAACCATCAGACAACAATATTTTTCTCTAAAAAATCAACAATCCACATAGTAGTACTTTTCTCTCGAAACAACTACCAGCCCGGCCCAACAGGGAGCTCCCACGAATTCTGCTGTTTCGATGTTTCGAATCATGCAGCTAGCAACAATCCAAAGACGGCGACGCAAGGAATCACCTAGTGATCCCCGACCAGAATAAACTCACATAAAACATCCAAACACAAGAAGAAAAACTCTAATGACGCGGCTAATGCACACCATACATAGGGCCTTCGCAATCTACATGTGCTACGCCGATCGCCATGGAGCTCCTTCTCGTCTACGCAACGTCCGCCATCTTCGTCGTCTCCTGCCTGTACCTCCTGCGCCTCTTCGCCGCTGTTGACCGCAACCTGCCCCCGGGACCTCGCCCTCTGCCGCTCGTCGGCAACCTCCTGGACCTCGGCGCCCAGCCGCACCGCTCCCTCGCTCGCCTAGCGGCGCGCCACGGCCCGCTAATTGCGCTCCGCCTCGGCGCGGTCACCACGGTCGTCGCCTCCTCCGCGGACGCCGCCCGCGACGTGCTCCAGCGCCACGACGCCGCCCTCTCGGCGCGCTCCGTCCCGGACGCCGCCCGCGCGCGCGCGCACGATGAGCACTCCGTGGGCTGGCTCCCGCCCGGGAGCCCCCGGTGGCGCGCCCTGCGCAAGGTGTGCTCCGCGGAGCTCTTCGCGCCGCGCCGCCTCGACGCGCACCGGTCGCTTCGCCGCGACAAGGTGCGGCGGCTCGCGTCCCACGTGGAACGCCTGGCGCGCGAGGGAGCGGTCGTCGAAGTCGGCCGTGTGCGGCCTGTTCGCTTGGCTGGTTGCTGGTGTCTGATGCTGGTTTGTTCTGAGAGAAAAGTACTGCTGGCTGGTTGCTGGTGGCTGGTTTTTTCTGAGAGAAAAGTACTGCTGGCTGGTGGCTGATAAGCCAGACGAACAGGGCGCCTTCACGACTGCACTGAACATGCTCTCCGGCGCCATCTTCTCCGCTGACCTCGCGGACCTCGACGACCGCGGCGCGTCGGGGGCGTTCAAGGGCGTGATCGAGGAGTTCACGGTGGCCGTCGGCGTTCCGAACATGTCCGATTTCTTCCCCATGCTCGCGCCGCTGGATCCGCAGCGGCTGAGGACGCGCCTCGGGAGGGTGTTCGACAGGTTGCACGCCATTTTCGACGAGCAGATCGAGCGGCGCATCCAGGAGCGCGGCGCCGGGGAGCCCCCCAAGAACGACTTCCTGGACCTGCTGCTTGACTACCGCGGCGCGGAGGAGGGCCAGGGCTTCGGTCGGCGAACGCTCCTCTCATTGCTTACGGTATAGTGATTTTTACAGGGCATCTGCTCAATTTTGCATGATACTACTGCCACGATATATTGAAATTACATTTCTCACCTGATTCTTGGGATATTTCTTCAGGATTTGTTCAGTGCTGGCAGCGACACAAGCGCAGCAACGGTAGAGTGGGCGATGGCCGAGCTGTTGCAGAACCCCTCGTCAATGGCGAAGGCTCAGGAAGAGCTCAAACAATTGATCGGCTCCAAGCAAGAGATTGAGGAATCCGACATCGGGCAGCTCAAGTACCTCCAGGCCGTCGTGAAGGAGACGTTCCGCCTGCACCCTCCGGCGCCACTCCTGCTGCCCCGCCAGGCCGAGACGGCGACAGAGATCAGAGGCTACAAAGTGCCCAGGGGTGCGCGCGTCTTGGTGAACGTGTGGGCGATTGGGCAGGACCCCGAGCTGTGGTCCGAGCCGGAGAAGTTCATGCCGGAGAGGTTCTTGGAGAAGGAGATGGACTTCCGCGGCAAGGATTTCGAGCTGCTGCCTTTTGGGTCCGGACGGAGGATCTGCCCCGGGATGCCGCTGGCTGATCGTATGGTGCATCTGATGCTCGCGACATTGCTGCACGGGTTCGAGTGGAGGCTTCCCGCGGATGCTGGGAAGAACGGGGTGAACATGTCGGAGAATTTTGGGATGATCCTGGGGTTGGCTACGCCACTCCAGGCTATAGCTAAGCCAATTTGAGTCTTACCATGCACGCATTATCTTATTGTTACTGATTGGAGAGCCACCATCATGTAAAGCCACATTTTATATGGATACTCAAGAAAAAAAATCTAAAAGGTTATAAAAAAGATCAAAAACATATTGCCATCAATCGGAATCCTCGTAACTGCTGGATCTATTCAATTTTTTAAAGAGTTATAAATGTGTCGTTAGTACATGAACTTGGCGAGTGGGTGCGCTTAGGTACATCATCTCTCAAATTGCTTATTTGAGAATAAACAACTTGACAAGTAGGTGCAGATGGGTCACCAATCCGACACGTAGACAAAAACATGACATGCAGACAGCTTACATGGTAGCTAGCATTTTAAAAAAATCCTTACTAATTCTACAATTTATTCGAGCTGCGACATTAGGTGAAGGAGCTAAACAGTACAAGCTCTTAGCTTGTTGATACTTGTTAGTACTTGTGCATTCCAAAATCATGAAAGATTTTTGGAAAAATAATAGCACTGACTTGACATCTAGCTGTAAAATGAACTACTCTTTGGAATAAAAATAGGAAACAACATGTTGGAGTTGTTTCCATGCATTTTTATAAAATATTGTTGTTATCCTTTTGATTCATATTAAAATAACACGTTGCAGTAAAAAATCCTATACTTTTTTACGTCAAATCTTCATAAGCTTCGTGAGAACCTGTCCATTATAAAAGCAGTAAATAAAATAAACAAAGGGCCAATTTGCAATAGTCATGACCATATATTATTTACACGTAAGCACCAATTGCACACATAAGACGCCTATGTGGCATGTTTTTGCCTACGTGTCATCTCGGTGATCTATCCGCACATCCACCTGTCAAGTTGTTGTTTCCAATTGCAATTTGAAAGATGATGTACCTAAGCGCACCCCTCGCCAAGTTCATGTACTAATGATGCATTTAACTCTTTAAAAAACACACCTATGCGATTATCAAAATATTATAGAATAATCCCTAAATCTATATCTAAATTAGCCACCAGTACCATTATACAAAATAAATTAACGTAACTCTCTAATCTTCATCAAAATTATCCACTTATGTCATCATAAAAAACGATTTAAAACAATCACCTAAATTTGTAGCTAAATTGTACACCACTAATACTTCAAAAATAACTTAAAGTAACTTCTTATTAAATTTGCATCTATATTACTCACATAAGTCATTATTTAAAATAACAAGGTGTAACCCTAATTCTAATCAAATCACCTTAATTAAAAATATATGCCAATATATATATGATTCTAAATTTTTCCCCAAAAAATCTTGTGCGAGTGTGGTGTCATCCACTAAGTGTTCAAACTTCTAGCTAGATGGCGCAATCCCTACCTCTACTTCATATAGGAGTATCTTCGAAGACTAAGCCGACACATCCTCAAGATTGACGAAGTCACCACATGCGTCTCGCTGTCGACGGGAACACCACCTACTGTTAAAAGCACAACGTCATTAAATCCTGAAAAATTCGCTCGCACGAGAAGTCGAACTCAGAAATTGATGTGCTACTGAGGCTTTTGTAACCACTAGGCTATATGCCCTTTCGCACAACTTCTTCAATTCTTAATGAAAGCTCAATGATGCTAAAAAGAAAAGACAAAAGCTTGTAGGAGTTATAGAAAACTCTTGATCGTTAAAAGTTGCCCTTTTAAATTATCTCAACTGAAACATGGATGCAGATTGTGGAAATTGAAACTGCAACGTGGATGCAGATTGTGGAAATTGGTGGGATGCGAAAGAAGCTAGGGCTAGGGAGCGCGCTCTCTCTTCTCTCCTCGGCGCCGGAAGAGAGCCGAGTCAGCTGCGATGGCGCCGGCGTTGAGGTCTTGAGGGTGCCCTGGCCACGTGCTGGCACGCTTCTTTCCGTTTCATCCACGCTTGCAGCTCATGGCGTCTCCATGTCGACATCATAACGCTACACTTTGACACGGGTATATTAGAGTAATCAGAGTTCACGTCGCAGCACCGTTTTAAAAATACATGACTGCAATTAAGATAAGAGGAGTGTAGTAAGCCGTACATCTCGGGAGCTGAAAAGAATACAATTAGTACGAGCGTAGACCAATCACTATAGTCCCCCAGGTCCGTACTATGGAATACTCTGGAGTCTGGACGAATACCCTAAACCCTGGAGTATTGTGTCATTGTGTGTGTACATAAAGTTTCAAAACTTTTATACACTTACAGAATTAGCAAGAGATTGCTTATAACAGCTAAACTTCTCCGTCTAAAATGTAATCTGTGTTGTGAAAATCAGCTAAACTTATTCTCTAGAGAGATGCTTTCACTACCTGAGCAACCCGAACAAGATGTGAAATTGTGAAAATAGTGATGATACCCTTCAAATATTGAAAATACACTCAAAAGTTCTTCCAGTCGTTTGGAAGGCAAATACAAAATTATGTTGAGGAAAAGGAAACCCACATACAGAGATTTTATTTCCTGGGTTTATTACTCCTAGAGAGAACATTGCAAAATAATACTGCCTCGATGATTTTCCTCATATTGTAGCAAAGAAGCACTCTGTAAGTGTAGTGTATGTTAACATTTAGAGGTTTTTTTCGGTACACAATACCACTCTTTGGTAGTACGGTGGTATTGTCGGTTTTTTCTGTGGGTAAAATGATAATTTGGTGAATGAATATTATTTGGAAAAAAATTCCTCCTCTGTTCACCCGTGAGTCCGTGCTCTCCATTCCAGTTTGACCAATTTCATATATTACAACAAAAAAATATTTTTCATTTCCAATAATACCCATATGCTACCAATACCACCTATGAATACCACCCGTACCAAAAAAAAAACCCGGTGATACAGAATTAATCTCAATCGTCCGATCCTTACAAATAGATCCTTTTCTATTACATACGAGTCCTTTTAAGTGGTGGTACAGGGTGGTATTGTGTACCGAAAAAGACCTCAACATTTATGAAGCCACGGATAATAATGGATGCAACATCTCATATGTTATTTTGGGATTCATCACCTTTTTTTAGGGTCAACGGGGGTAGAGCATCTCCACCTGATTTTCATTGATGGCCTTTTTGAAAGTCAAAAGCAGTTACAACATTTGTTTTTTCAGCATTTTGATAAAAAAGGGGGGAGGCCAGATTACTTCATCACTCATTTTTTTTCACTCCCATATAGCCAATGGTTCTACGTATTATTGGGTTCTTGAGCAAAAATCCCGTAGTGCCAAAAATTAAAAAGGAGCAGCAAACAAATGATTCTACGGCATAGGCAGCTTATGCCTACCTAGTCGTGGATACTGTCTCCTCATATAATAGTCGTTGACAAGCAATATAAAGGATTAAAGGGTAACATATGAGATCACTATACAATTATGCAGAATATATGGTATATGTGTTTACCTTTGTGTTTCTATAATTTCTTGAATGGGTTGGTGTGTGTTGTCTGTTGTATATGTTGGTATCTTTGTAGTTTGTTCTTCTAAAACTTTCTGGTTTGGTTTGTGCCTAAGTTAATGTCGATCAATTGCACAGTACACAATCACACAGTACAATGTACGTGCAAAAGCACATATAGTAGGAGTACAGTAGTACGAGCGGATGCACACACACATTCGTGGAATCGTAGTACAAGAAGCAAGGGCGAAAGAGTGTACTACTGATTGTTGCCATGAGTTCCTTTTTTAAAAAGGAGAGCCATGAGGTGTCATATATAAAAGATAAGTATATGGTTTCCCATCTCGCTTCGTCGTCAGCTATTACAGTGTTTACTGGTGGTGTGGTACAAGCATAGCAAATGCATTGTTTCATCTGGAAATATAACTAGCTATAAGAACGAGAAGAAAGTGCAATTTTCTTTCTCGCGCCTCAGGAACTCTTTCCTCGTAACACATCACTACTCCTAGCTTATATCTCGATTTTTTTAAATACGCATTCATTAGAGTTGGTATTGGTTAGTTAAAAGATTAGTTCATAACTTATGTGACACTCATTCTCAAAAAAAAAAAACTTATGTGACACTGATGACATTCACCATTTCGCCGGTGCCACCCTGTGGTACTATGCATATAGACTTGACATATTTGGAAGTTATCTCTCTGGAGCCAATAATAAGCCAACACACGATCGTATTATTAAACTCTCCATCACGAATTTTTAGTTAATTTAGTGCTACTAGTCATCTCTAAAAAAAATTGGACTGGCCTCACCTCTTTTACCTTCTCCGGTTTCTGAATAAAGAATAATAATGATGCCATCAGTAGAGCCAGCTTCCCGGTTCCAGCTTCCTCTCCGGCCACCACACCTAACAATAAACCCAACGGATGGATGTCCACAGGCAGGTAGCTACTAGCTAGCAGGCAGCGGTAGCAGCTAGCAGCTAGCAGGTAGTAGCCACACGCACGGCGCACCATGGACCAGCAGGTGTTTGACGGCGACCCGTTCGTGCGCAGCATCTCGCCGCCGGAAGGGGACACCTTCTCCGGCCAGCTGCCATGGCCGGACTTTGACTTCGACGACGACGTCCTTTGCGAGCTCTCCAAGCCGGCCGCGAACGAGACCTCCTCGGGCGGCTCCAGCTCGCAGAGGAAGCGCGACCACAACGCGTACGAGCGCGACCGCCGGAAGCATCTCAACGAGCTCTACTCCTCGCTCTACTCCCTCCTCCCTGACGCCGATCACACAGTAAAGCACGAACATCTTCATATGCACATCTGCACACACGCAACAGTCACAGATTCACAAGAAGCTTCTCTGGATCGAATCATTCTAACAAGTGTTTTTTGCTTCTTGATCGTCACGCAGAAGAAGCCCAGCATTGCCGTCACGGTGGCTCGAGTCCTCAAGTACATCCCCGAACTGCAGAAGCAGGTTGAGAATCTAGAGGTGAGGAAGAAGAAGCTGATGAATGCCAACTGCAAGCAAGGAGCGCTGAACCCGAGCGGGAGCATAGCTCCCATTGTTTCTGTTAACTGCCTCAACGAGATGGAAATCATGGTTCAGGTCAGCTTTTTGGGCAACTCGGCAGAAGCAACTCTTCCTTTCTCCGTGTGTATAGAAGTACTCGAAAACGAGGGCCTTCGCCTGATCAGTTCATCCACTTTCTCCCCCACTGAGAACAGGACATTTTATAGCCTCCATCTTCAGGTACATGACTACTTCCCCAGATGGTACCGTCCTAGCTAGATTGATGTTTGTTCGATCTTGTATAATTTTAAAGCAGTCACATATTTTAAGTTTAGTACTAAAGATGGAATGCACGGAAGATTATAAAACAACCATTGCAAAATTAGTTATATTTTAATCTTTCGTTTTGTCTTTCCAAGAGTTCTGACAATGTACCAATATAGCACCGTTTCAAATAAATCTATTGCCAACGATATATATAATTAATATAAGACTAGAAACTGTTTTGTTGGGAAAGGTTGTCATCTTGTAGTCAGCACAACATTTGTCCGTGCATACAATTAATTAAATTAAGATCATGCCTTACAACTAAGAAAAATCAACTTATTTCAAATCTTTTAATCTTTAAAAGTAAGAGCGAAAGCAAAACATTTGCAAGATTAAAATATGTAACCACACATTCACATTCTTATAGCTCATCAGCTTAATTATACCTTTACTCAATTTTATAGCTTATTAAAATATTAGCACAATTAGTTGGAAGAGTTTTTTTTTGGACGAAGTGCAACAATAACTCTATTCCAAGGAAGCAATTCAGAATATGGTCCTAGAGCTACATATGTTCATAATAAGACACTAATCGTCTTTCTGCCCCTTTTCGGTTTCAGGCTCCATGTAGCCGCCTTACACATTGCATGGCAGCTGGTTGTGAAATGTGCAGTTTATTTAATGGCATGTTGTGTATTCGCACATTACTAGAGTTACACACGGTCTACATTATGACCTTCATGTAACACATGCTCCAAACCAGTCAAGTGAAGATCTTTGGATAATGTTATGGTATCCATATCAACATGATGAAAAAATCAGATACTTAGGAAAAACATTGCAAGCACGAGAAAACTCTAATTAGGCAAAAAAATATATATATGCATGAAGAAAATTCCAATATGATGTTCGGGGAGAGTTCGGAACATGGATTTAGATTAATTAAGCCTGATATAATATCATGAAATAGTGTTCTAGCCCCTCTCTTATGAATAGATATGTAACCTGATCAAGTCTATGTCTGCATACATGTATTAGTTAGAAATCAAATACAGAATAGCATACAGGTCAAATTGCTTGCTACATAGATGCAAGATATACGGTGGTTAAACTTGGTGGTACATATTTCTGGTTAAGCATTATTAAATTAGTTTGCTATATACAAGTCACAAAATGGTAATATGGGAAAATATATTATTTCTCCATAAATATATCACATACTCCATTTTTCTAAAAAAAAGGTCATAGATTTATGTCCAACTCCATTATCCAAAGATGTTCTTAATCGCACTTTTCACAAGTTGGAAGACTAATTTTAAAGTTTAATAAGGAAAATGACACATGATGTAACTTTGTCATCTTGCATAGGATTGGAAAATAATCTACTTTCTGTGTATATAAACCATTATAACATTAACACCCTATAATTATAATAGACTAATTAGATTAGATTGTACTAGTGATATCTATGAAATACATCTGAAAGGACCTAATATTGTCTAGAGTTGGAGTGAATAGGTATGATCTTAAGTGTACCACTCAAAGCAGTTGATTATAACAACCTCTGCCAAAGTTACCCCCCATATCAATATAGCACAAATGAACTCAAGATCAAACCAAACTTTAAATAGTGAGCTTTAGAGGTGTTAATCAACAAGTTAATGAAGTCTTTGCACTCACAAACACCAATAACCAAATAGATCAACCAACTCACAAATACAATAATATATATGTTAGTGCAAGGAAACTAACAAGGAGACACAAGGATTTGTTTTCTCGAACTTCAGATACACCGAAACAAATCCTATATGTCCATTGAGACACTCTTTAGGATACTAGTCATTTTTAACTCCATTCCAATGAATCAAGTCTCTTTCAACCATTTAATTTTCCCACTTCAGTGATTTGCTTCTTCCCTTGGATTGGTAAAACGAAACATGCACAAACTTTCCCAAGGCTCACCACGACCTTGGGAGCTCCATGGTGACATCTAGGCCTAGCATTTAGGAGGCAAAATCTTGAAGAGTAACAAATTGAAAGGATCTAGATGTCGACTGGAGGGGGTGGTCAATTGTCGAACCTGAAATTTTACAACTTAAAAACAAGTTGTCAAGTAATTTCCAGAGTCTCCGGATATTTTTCTAGATACTCCTAAGATTTTGGAGTATCTGAGAAAATGTCTGGACTCTCCGGAAATTTTAGGGAGAAAGTAAATCAACTGTAAACAAACTTGCTAAAAAGTAGATCAACAAAAATAGGTTAACCAACAGGGTCTACTGAGCCTATTTCACGAGCTGGGCACACAAGCAACCTTCTCAAAACGAAGATCAAAGAATATGAAGCTCTAAACGATACCAAGTATATAAAGTAGAGAAAAGAACACAAGAGACATAGGGATTTGTTACCGAAGTTAAACCTCACACCTTGAGGTCTACGTCTTCCCTGAGGAACACACAAAGGGTGGACCTTTTCACCTAGGTCACTTTCCTCCCTCTAGCGACCACAAAGATCAAGCTAGAGTCACTTACTTAATCGTCGAGGGTAATAGAAACTTCCTTTGAGCAATC
This sequence comes from Cenchrus fungigraminus, assembly GCA_036936925.1. NCBI lineage: Eukaryota > Viridiplantae > Streptophyta > Magnoliopsida > Poales > Poaceae > Cenchrus > Cenchrus fungigraminus. Next base: position 125,805,665 of record CM072777.1, read on the forward strand.
GCAAGCTTGGATGCTTCAAAGGAAACACCTGGCCGGCTTGGAGCCCAAAGCTCCAAGAGTAACAAACACAAAATCACCGGTCAAGCAAAGAACAAGGTGCCTTAATTAGAGATGAGAAATCATCTCACTAACACTCTCACTTGCTCTTGCCTTGAATCCCCCTTTTAATGCCCACCAAATCTCACCAACCAACTAAAGAGGAGTAGAGAGAGAGAGAGAGAGAGAGTTCTGAGTGCTTCAGGTCGAGCTAGGTCAAGAGAGAGTGAGTGGGAGGGGGTGAGAGGGGTATTTATACTACACCCAAAAAGAGCCGCCGGAGTTAAGTATGTCCACAAACCCCTTGAAAGTATCACAAAAGACCTAGAGTGTCCAGACCATTGTTCGGAGACTTCGGAAAACCCAGAGTATCGAGAGTTTTTCCCAGAAACTCCGGACTTCCAATAGTTAGCACCAAAAAGATATCTCCATGAGTGTGTTGGTGCAAAGGTGTCTCTCAAAGGATGGTTAGATCATCTAGAGCACCTTCTTCTGTGCAAGGATGATAGATTACACATCTCTCTTAATAGTATGACATTCCTAAACTAAATTTCAAAATATAAATGAATTTAAACCACCGAGGAACATGTCTTCAATTCACATTTCCTTTTTGAGGGTCATCCTTTTTCACTTGATGTCATCAATTAATTGTAACACCCACTTATACACTTAGAATTGCATTAGTCACTTAAGCTAGTTTCATTAATACACCAAAATCCACTTAGGAGGCCAAGATACTCTTCATAAATGTTTCCTTCAGACTTGGCAAGTGTTGACGGTTCAAAAATGCGTCAAGGTTCACCGCAAGCGCACGGATCGGTGTAGTCTTTTTCACCTAGGGGAGATCCCCAAGGTTCTTGTCAATCCACGAAGCAAGGGAATTGCTAACGTTTGATCTAGTACTAATCTAGTCAACTTAGTAAACCTTTAAACTAGAGATTAATCTTAAAGCAAACTAATCTATGTCAAAGAGATGTGTGAGGTGCACAAGATATGAAAGACATTTGCCCATAGGATCTATGGATACTTGAACATGCAACCGCCAAGTGAGACAAAACCAATCTAATCTATCGGAGGGTGTGACCATGGCTTCACCCTTTCCCTTCTCTCGTACTGTCACTACGCGAAGGTCATCATGGCAAAACTACGAATGGTCACGGCATGTTGACGGGATCTATGGGAGTAGTGACATCTATACACCCGTAAAGCACGGTAGCTAGCCTTAGTCATCAAAGCATCATCAACATGAAACCAATAGATTAAAACCACAAAAGAGACGGCGATTACATGACAAGATTCTTGACAACCCCATGGACAAATGAGAAGTTTACCCCATCAAGATGCTAAGCATGGCACCGTTGATCATGGTAGACGCTTCCGACGATGACGTCCTTCAACTCCAGGGGCACCGTGGTAGGGCCTCAACGTCCTCCTCCGCTTGTGGTCACCTCCTTGGACTAGATGAATATTTCTCCCGAGTGCTCTCCTGGTCCAACCTCTCTGTTGTTAGATTCCATAATGTGGTCGACCTCGGAGGCTTTTATCTCTATCCCCTCAGAATGGCGGCGCCATCAGCAACTTAGGGTTGAAGCATCTTCACGCTCAACAAATGGGAGGCCGAACCTGAAACGAACCGGATTTCCGAGAATGGAAACCTGATCCCTGCACCTCAGTGATAGTCCCAGGAGGCTATCACGTGCAATCCATGTCTCAGAATGTAACCATTCCATACAAAACAGAAGGAAATATAGAAGATTCACGTAATTAATATTATTATAATTAAACATCTGAGTACATCATTTCGGCACATGCCGGGTACAAGTCCAACAGGACTGAATCAAACAGAGTAAACATCTACGCAGTGGAACTCATGTAGCGAAGTAGACGCCATCTCCCATAGGCAGCTCGAGTGCAGAACAAGCCTCAGTCCTCCCATCCGTCGTTCTCGAAGTCATAGTCGGGCTCCTGGTCTGAAAGTCCGTCATCTACTCGATAAGCGAGTAGGTCATGTCAGCTTCCCAACAAAGAGCGAAAGCAAAGGAATAATTCTAGTATGCATGGATAAGCCTATATATGGCCGTAGAAGGTTATGCATGCAGCGGTAGCAACATCAAGGTAAGCAGAAATGTAGAGAGGTCACCATCTCCGAGGAGATCCACACCTCCGAGGCCAACGCCTCCGGGGTCAACACCCCAACCAAGGAAAGTACACCAAATAATGGACCTCATCCGAGACACAGCATCCCACTCTCATCTGCGATGTGGGGTCACCAGCTCCTATCCCCACATCTCAACAGCACCAAGCCGGGCTCACACACATAGGGGAGAGAAAGCAGCACAGAAAATACTAGCCAGGTGAGAGGTCGAAAGGGCTGTCCATACCAGTGGACACAGACTATAGCTATAGGTTTTAACACTCTGTAGAGGTTGTACAACTGGACCTGCCGGTTAGGGTAGAAACGGATGCCTCCGGTCCACATCCCTACCTAACGACCGGAGACCTAGCAGTGGATAGCACTCTTCTGCCTCTTCGAGCCTGACTCGTCCTGAACTAGGGCGCGATACTTGCCAGCAGGGCCTCGAAGCTGTGAAACCATCCCCGGAGGAGCCGGGGTGACGTCTACTCGGGGGGTAAAACCCGTCCCCCTCACACGATCACACCGATCTGCCTACAAGCTGAATGCTATCGACAAACTAGTTCTCGGACCAAACCCCGCTCATACGTGAGCGAACAGTTTGTATGAAAATAGCCCAAAGATCAAAGTCACACAGTCGATCGGTCCTTAATTGCGAGGAGCGAGCACTCACCAACTCCATCTGTCCGACACGCCGCTAGGGCGGGAGGCCAGGTCGCATCTCCCCTAGACAGGCGTTCACAAGTAACCAAAGTGGCTAGCTCCCGTGGTAACACGTCAAGAATACACACTCACCCAAAACACACACTAGAATACCTAGATGTCCCAATCTCAGTCCAAACCAGAGATCCATCCATATCAAAGGGTAAAATATATGGATAGTAGGGGTCTGTAGCTAGTTCCAAAGGTAGGAAGTTCAAGGCACAGGATAATTCAAATCAAGGCATGGCTAAAAGATTGTTTATGCATTTCAAAAGCATTCATAAATAATAATTAAGCACTAGCAACTAAAAGCATGCATGGGTTCTATGTGATCGGGAGTGACATGACACCTGGATGGCGTCCGTAGTCCTGGTCTTGGTTGTAGTTGGGGTCAAACTCTTCCTCCGGCTCGTAGCTCGAGTCTGCTCAGCACGAGATACGAGACGCTAAATTACCGACAAGCATCTAGGCATAAATCCGAAGAAATTCAATTTTAAAAGATCCAAAAAGACTCAAACTATTTACAAACAGCACGAGCTCGATTTTAGAAAAATAATGAAACAGGTTTCATATTTTTCGGAGTTATAAATAATTAGTTATGAATTTTCAAAGGAAAAAGGGTTTATAAAATAATTATAAAATCATTTATGAAATCAGAAAAGGGGTTTTAATTTAAAATACTCGAATGATGTCAGCATGACATCAGCATGGCGTCAGCCTCCTCTGGTTAGTGGGTCGTTAATGGGCCAAAAGTGTTAGTGGGCCGAAATCAGCCCATTGGACTTAGCCCAACAGGGACCGGTGGACGAAGTCCGAAAAACCACCCCGATCTCCATTAAATGCGCGCAGGGTCAGCTGGGCCACTACCAGGCCTTAATGGGCTAAGGCCCAGGCGATGGCCCATCAAACGAGTTAAAGTACCAAGGTCCGTTTAAGGTCCTTGGACTTAACAGGGCGGTGCGCCAGCACTCTCAGAGCTTCGCTGGGGTTCGCTGGTGCTCCCTGGCGCGTCCCAGCGCGGAGTGCGGCGACGACAGCGAGCGGCGCCCGACGGCTCCAGCGCCTCCGGCTGTCAAACAAGCGCAGCGCAGTGTCCTCTAGGGACAGGCGGTTAGTCCGGCGAGGCCAAGGCTCTAGGGTTGAGCCGATTGGCCAGCACGCGGCGCGACGCGACGACAGCGCGACGCGGCGGCAGTCAGCAGCGGCTTGGCACTGCGCTTCTGGCTTTGCGCTGGGGTGCACAAGATCAGAAGCGCACACGCAGTAGTGCGCTTCGCAAGCGGGCAGCGGAACACGGCACTCGCGCGTGAATGCGCGCGCGGCATGGAGGTACCCGGCGCGGCACGACGGCGACGGGGGTACGCGGTTAGCGGCCAGAGGCCAAGCCAGGTCGTGCAGGAGTGCACGACGGCGATGTTAGTTTTAGGCTCATGTAGAAAAAGGCGCGGGACGAAACCCGGTACACAGGCACGGCGGCGAAACACCGGTTCAAGCTCGGCGCGGCGGCCGGCGGTGTAAGGCTGGGGTACGCTCCCATGGGCATCATAGGCAGTTCAAGGAGGGGGAGAGAGAGAAGATCGGACGGCCGCTCACATCGGGGCGACGGTGTAGACGTAGCTGGCCTGACGAAGACGGCGGCACTCGGCGACGTGGTGTGCGGCGGCGCTCCTGCTCTGCTCCGGTACAGGCTTCATGCGGACGGCCTCCTCCACTGCACGAATGACTCCGGGCTTCACGGCCTCAGCTCTGGCGAGACGGCGGTGTCGTGGTGCGCGCCTCCGCTTCCTTCCTTCCCTCCTTCTCCTCCACTTCCTCTCTTCCCCTCCCTCGCGGCAGCGGAATAGAGGAAAGGGTCAGGACCCCAAATGTGCTTTGGCTTGCACATGGGGCTCGGCCTGGGGGTTTAGCAGGTCGGGCACGTCGAGCCGAGGGCAAAAGAGGGATGTGGCTGCGGCTGGTGGCTGCCACGGCATCAAGTGCCGACGTGGCTGCACGGGAGAGGCTAGCGGGTGCGCGGCGACGTCACAGGGCAGGGGTAGAAGGTGTATTTGGCCTGGCGGATCGCACGAGGCGCTCCCAGCAGGGCCTGGCTCGATGTCCGTTCCATCCGGGCGGGGCTACCCCCCGGCCGGGCGCATTGGCGCACGAATGGCGACGAAAAAGGGAAAAAGGGGCGCGGGGTATGAACACAGCGACTGGCGCGGGGGAGACGACGACCGGGAAGTGGGTCCCGCGCGTCAGCGACACGAGCGAAGGGTTACGGCGCGGCGCGTTGGTGGGCTGCGAAGCGGGCCGGCCTACTAGGCTGCAAAGGTGTTGGAGGGCGCTGGTTAATCACGGGCTGATAGCTTAAGGGGCACCGACAGACTTCTCCGGAAGTTAGCAGGCCCAAGTTAGTGTTAGGGGTTTGAAATTAGTTTTGAATTTATATTTAAACTTTATATTTGAATTTGAACTATTTCAAATTCAAAACACACTCAAATAAATCCAAATAAAATCTATAAAATCCAAATCACATATTTATACCATAATTTGAATTTATATTTTTATATTTAGGTTCTATTTATATAGAATTTAGGAGAGAGCTAGCAAATGGTTTCAAAATTTGGTAGCACCCAACATATAATGAAAAGTTTTAAATTTTTCAGAAAATCACACCATTCAAAATTTCGGGATGTTACAGAACCGACGCCAGAAGGGGGTGGGCCGGCCTGGGCCCACTTCATCCTGGTTCAGTCGCCCCATTCTCCCTGTGGCTCATCTTGTCATTTTGGATTTTTGCCCCATTATTAGTGTCTTTTTGGCGTCATCATCCCCGCGATCAAGATAGGGGGTCTTCTCGTATGAAATCCAATCTTTATGTCTTAGTTCTCGAGGATGTTTCGTCGTAGCACCTTGGTCCTTACCACCTTGGTCCTCGGGGATATTCGCCTTGCACTTGAACACGAATGGAACTCCTTGTTTGCTCCTTTGAACTTAATGTGACTCTGTCCCTTTAGTTCATGTTTTCCTGCAAAAACACCACACTTCCAAATGCACATACAAAGTTGAACTTGTTATATGTTGACGGTTCAAAACCGCGTTCAACTTCACTGCAAGTCCACGAAGTGACTTGGTGCCTTTTTCACCAAGGGAGGGGACCCCCTAGGTTCTTGTCAATCCACGGAGCAAGGGAATTACTTGCGTTTAACCTAACACTAACTTAGTTGATTAAGGACTTTATGATGTAAAGATTAATCTATAAAGTAAAGACAAACTAACCCTAGATTATGTTAAGAGAAAGAGAAAGGTGTTCACGAGTATGAAAGATGTATGCCCATGGAGTCTAGGTACTTGAGATGCAATCACCCAAAACATGGTAAAACCCCGATCCAATCTATCTAAGGATGTGAACAAAGAGTTAAGTGTTTCCCTTCCCTCGTACTTTTCACTACACGAAGGTAATCGTCTCTAACCCTAATGAACATGGTATGTTGACGTGATCTACAGGAGCAACCCCGATGGCAACGGTAGCTAACCTTAAACATTAAGCATCATCAACATGAAGATATGATAGACAAAGATCCAAACAAAGAGTGTGGGTGACTACATGTCAAGATCCATTACAACTCCATGGACAAACGATTACTTTACCCCCATCAAAACGCTAGGCATGGCACCGTTGAACATGGTGGATGCCTCCGATGGAGTCCGTCTCTCAGTGTCCTTCAACTCTGGCGGCGCCGTGGCAAGGCCCCGGCGTCCTCCTTCCTCGTGGTGGCCTACGTTGACCTAGGTGATGATCCTCCTCGATCTTCACCCTCTAGATCAATCCTCTTCCTTGTGTTTGATCTCCCGAGGCTTCTCTGGTCGTCTTTCGCGAATGGCTCACTCTCCTCAAACAATTAGGGTTCCGCGAATATATCACCGAACAAAGGCGGCGGCGAACCGAGGCGAAAAGGGGGTGGGCCGGCCGACCAGGCCCGGGCCGGCCCACTTCCGGCCCGGTTCATCTCCGTCTTTTGCCACGTGTTGTTTCTTGCACTTTGGGGTTTTTCCTCCTTCGGATATGGGCTTTGGACGTCGTTATCTCCGCGACCAAGTTAAGGGGTCTTCACGCATGATCTTCCGGTCTTTTCATCTTGGTCCTCGGAGATTCTTCTTCGAAGCACATTGGTCCTTGCCACCTTTGGAGTCAAGTTCACGCACGGTCGGAGCCTCTTGATCATCATGTAAATCGTCCTCCAAACCTAATGTATTTCTTCTCATTTAGTGCATGAATTCCTGCGTAAACATTATACTCCAAAACACACATCCAACGATGAACTTGTTATATCATTAGTATGCCTAGTGGCGGGTTAGTTCCAAAATGAAATCCAAACTATAACATAACAATTGTTCTTAGTTGACGGAAATCGACCGCCAACATCCCCCCACGCTTAGTTCTTGCGCGTCCTCGAGCAAGTTGCTCAAAAGTTGATCATCCATGGAGTTTGAAAACATGCTTTGTCAAATCCTTCCTTTCAAGTTAGTCAATCATTCATCTTTAATATAAGAGACATGAGAAAAAAATCATAATGTAAACATGGGTGTTTAGGAACTACCAATTCAAGACTTACCCCACTACTCTTACCTTTTCACTAGAGATCTTCAACTTCATCCACACTTGTTTTCTTACTTCCTTTGGAGGGTTTTTGCACTTTTAAAAATAAAATTCCTGCACAAAGCATTAGACAAAGCCCTTCTCCAAGTTCTTTCATGTCACTCATTAAGGTGGTTATCCTAGATAATTTTATAAACTCTCACCTCCCACAAGTCTCTCATATGTGATGTAAGTGGAGCTATAGGTGTGGCTAGCGAAGTTAGCACAAGTGTTGTCAAGCTAGGAGAATCCTCTAGTGGTTGTTTACCTTCCAAGCCATTGATCATGAGAATTAACCATAATGTAGGGGTGTCAAGGATGAGAAGATTTAGATTGGTGGACATGTGCAAAGGAAGAAGAAAAATGACTTCAAGGCACTAATGATGTTCTCGATGTCAGATTGCACATGGTATGGAATAAGATTCATTCCTAACATCATGGCATCCTTCCTTGCACTTTATTTGGTCTTCACTTAACTTGTCATCCCTCACTTCACCTTTCTTGCCTTGCCTTGGATTTCCTTTCTTTTCTTTTCCTTCTTCCTTCTTTTTCTCTTCTCTTCTTTTTTTCTTTTTCTTCTTTTTTTCTTTTTTCTCTTGTGTGCGGACTACACACATACACATTTTTTTCTTTTTCTTTCCACCTCTTTACCTTCTTCTCCCATGCTTTTCGCTCAACTTTCAAACATGATCACAATCTGAATTTTAAATATAAACATGCCTAAAGATTGAACGAATCTTTGAATATAGGTTGTGTTCAAGGAGTAAGATGATAAAAAGATGTATATAGGTTTGGGTAAGGAATCCGGCGATGTACGGGGCATTTCAATGTGAAATTCCCGTTACCGAATACACGAAGAGGCTAGCAACAAAAGGTATATATCAAGGACATGACCATTGCTTGAAATTAGACCTCCCAAGAGAGTAAAATCCTAACTTAACTCATCATGCTAATCAACACTTATGGTGGAGCTCATGTATGTATGTAAAGGCTTTGTATAGGATAGATATCACCTCTCAACTTGGAGAAAGAACGTGCTAACCTTCATAGCAAGGTGCTTTTCTTAATTTTCAGAAATAAAACCTCCAAAGTTTAGCAATACTAAGAGCATGGACGAAGCAAAGTCCTAGATTAAATTTTGAGTATGGGTACTTTACAAAGGTAGGTTTCCACTAAGCACCGCGGTAAACAATTAATCAAAAAGCTCATGCTCAAATAAGAAAGATAAATAAAAGATATAACAAGAAAAGAAACATCAGACTTTGCATAAGACTCTTTTTATTTCTTTTTTCTTTGACTCAACGCTAATTTAAGACTCTTTCAAGCTAAAAAGATAAAACAAAGACTCACACACTCTCACACTTGACTCAAAAATTAAAGACTAGACTCTCACACCACTTTAAGCAAAAATTTAAAAAGGTAGCTAGCTAGCTCCCCCCCCACGCTTAGATCTTACGACGTCCTCGTCGTAACTTTACAAAAGGCACAAGGGAAGAGAACTATCTAACTACGACACCTAGTGGTACTTTCCGCACGAGTTGCACCACTCCTTATTCTTGAAATTTTTATTCATCCCGAAGAGCTTCCTTATGTTGCGGTTGAGGTACTTGAAGTCATCTTCCGCCATGCGCTCCCAATCCTCAATTCGTTGTTGCATGGCGTTGATGGTGTGGAAACACTCATCAAGGGATGAGAAGAGCTCCGCAATGGCGTTGCGGCATGCCGCGCAACACACATTGTGCTCCTCCTCCAGATCATCATCTCCATGGTCTCCACCGTCTGGATCATTACCGCCGCCTGGGTTGCCTCCTTCGCCTTGCCCTTCCGGATGCTCCTCCGGCTCCTCCTTGGGCACCTCCTCCCAAATGTATAGATCATTGTCGTCTCTTCCGCCGGCTGCCCACGAGCTAGGGCTTCGATCATCGGAGTAATCATTATCTCCGTAGAAATCCGTCGGCTCGGGGGTCTTCTCCTTGTAGTCCTTCCTCTTCTTCCCAAGGAGTCTCTCTGAGCGGCGAACGGGAGAAGCGGGCTTCTCCTTCTTCTCCTCAACCCAGGGATTTGGGCTAGCGATGCGCCCTCTTGAGACACGCCCTCCGCATTGAATCCCCGCGGTTCTCTTCACTTGCTTCTTGGGTTTTGACACCTCGCACCGGCGAAGCTCCTCCGTCGCCGGGGTTGGAGAGGGGAGGCGTACTTCTTCTTCCATGGTCGCCTTCACCTCCTCCTTGTCCTTGGTGCTGCTCGAGGATGCCATGGGTGCTTGGGTGCTTTCGTGGAGGTTGGAGATTGCAATTAAGATGCAAACCTCGAGCTCCCCAGACATCCTTAAATATCCCTGGAAACATTCGGCCGAAACCCTCCCTTACCTATTTTTGTCGCCCCCAAAAAGGGAAGATAGGAAAAGGAAATGCATCGAACCGTGTCTCAGAGAAAAACGAGCGAAAACGGGCGAAAGGAGGTGGTGGGCCGGTCGACATGGGCCGGCCGGCCTACCCCCTCTTTTGGGCCCTCGCGGCCCAACTTTCGCGGCCCTTGGTGTTTCGTGAATACTAGCCTAGGTGATGGTAGGATCCAACTAAAAATTATGAAAAGGACTCGAAATAAATATGAAAACAAAAAAATGAAAACATATTTACAGAAAATTTACCTCATTTTACGTCTTAGGCTTGATGCTCGGGCTCGTCCTCCATGTGATATATATCAATGTAGTCAACGGGCATGATGTCTTTTTCAAGAAAAAACTTTAACCGTTGACCATTAACCACATATTGATCTCCTTTCACGTCCATGATTGTGACCGCTCCATTTGGCGAGACCGAGTGAACAATGTATGGTCCATCCCATTTGCTCTTCAATTTTCCTTTCCCGAATATTTTGAACCTTGAATTATAGAGGAGAACCTTGTCACCTTCTTTGAATTCCTTTGCTCGAAGCCTTTTATCATACCACCTCTTCATTCTTTCCTTGTAGATGGTTGCACTCTCATAAGCTTTGAGCCTCATCTCTTCTAATTCACTTATTTGAATTTTCCGTTTGATTGCCGCGGCATCAAAGTCAAGATTCATCTCTTTGATCGCCCAATATGCTTTTTGTTCTAACTCCAAAGGTAAGTGACACGATTTACCATAGACAAATTGATATGGTGTCATACCTATGGGTGTCTTGTATGCCGTCCGATATGCCCACAATGCTCCATCCAATTTCTTTGACCAATCTTTACCTCCCTTTTCAACGGTCTTGTTAAGAATGCTCTTGAGCTGCCTATTTGAAGTTTCCGCTTGACCATTGGTTTGTGGGTGGTAAGTCGTGGCCACTCTATGCTCGATCCCCAACTTGGACAAGCATTTTCTGAAGCTATTTCCCATGAAGTGTATTCCTCCATCACTTATCAATACTCGCGGGACTCCATAGCGTGGGAATATAGTATTTTTGATCATGCATATAGATTCTTTCGTTGAAGCTCTTCGACAAGGGACAGCTTCCACCCATTTGGATACATAATCAACCATAACCAAAATATGCTCATATCCATTTGAACTTGTGAAAGGCCCCATGAAGTCAATCCCCCATACGTCGAATAGATCAATTTGCAAGTTGTAATTCAAGGGCATAGCATTTCTTTGATTTATATTCCCCGTTCTTTGACATTCCGGACAAGAAGCGACATACCTTCTCGAATCTTCATGCATCTCCGGCCAATAAAATCCACTAGCCCATACCTTTGCTTGAGTCCTAAAATGTCCATAGTGTCCTCCATATTCGCCTGAGTGACACTTTCTCAATATTTCGCCTCTTTCATCCCTTGGTATACACCTTCATAAGACTCCATCCGCTCCAAGTCTAAAGAGGTAAGGTGCATCCCAATAATATTTTCGGCTCTCGGCGATCACTCTCCTTTGAGCGTTCCTATCCAAATGATCAAGTGGCATTTTTCGTATGGCTCGAATAATGTTGATCATCCAAGTATCTTTGTCAAAGATGTGATAGAGATGATCACCTCTCATCTTATCTTCAATAGGCTCTTTATCATCCTCGCGATTCATCCTTGATAAATGGTCGGCCACAACATTTTCCACCCCCTTTTTGTCTCTAATTTCCACATCAAATTCTTGCAAGAGAAGGATCTATCGAATCAACCTTGGTTTGGCATCTTTTTTAGACAAGAGATACTTGATCACCGCATGATCGGTGTAGACAATCACCTTAGAATTCACAGAATATGATCTGAATTTTTCAAAGGCAAACACTACGGCGAGCAATTTCTTCTCTGTTGTTGCATAATTTAATTGAGCTCCATTGAGGGTTTTGCTAGCATAGTAAATAGCATGTACCTTGCCTTCTTTTCTTTGTCCCAACACCGCTCCAACGGCATAATCACTAGCGTCGTACATTATCTCAAAAGGTTGATTCCAATCGGGCGGTTGGATGATGGGTGCGGTTACAAGAGCTCTCTTCAATGTCTGGAATGCCGCCAAGCACTTCTCATTAAAATTGAATGGCACGTCTTTTTGGAGAAGATTGGTCAATGGCTTGGTAATTTTTGAGAAATCCTTGATGAATCTTCTATAGAATCCCGCATGGCCTAAGAAACTCCTCAAAGATTTGACATCCGTTGGGGGTGGAAGTTTTTCAACCATTTCAACCTTAGCCTTGTCCACCTCAATCCCTATCTCGGATATCACGTGTCCCAACACTATACCTTGTTTCACCATAAAGTGACATTTCTCCCAATTTAGCACCAAATCAACCTCCGAACATTTAGTGGGAACTTTATCCAAGTTTGCCAAGCAATCCATAAAAGATTTACCATAAACAGAGAAATCATCCATAAATACTTCAACAATTTCCTCGATGAACTCTGAAAATACCGCCATCATACATCGTTGAAAAGAGGTTGGAGCATTGCATAAACCGAAAGGCATTCTTCTATACGCAAATGTTCCATAAGGGCATGTGAATGTTGTCTTATGTTGATCATCTGGGTGAATAGGTATTTGCATGAACCCCGAGTACCCATCAAGAAAGCAAAAATATGCATGATTTGCTAACCTCTCAAGCATCTCGTCGATAAACGGTAGGGGGAAGTGATATTTCTTCGTTGCTTTGTTCAATTTCCGATAGTCAATACACATCCTCCATCTGGTCACGGTTCTTTGCGGTATCAATTCATTCTTCTCATTTTTCACTACGGTCAAACCTCCTTTCTTAGGTACACAATGTACGGGGCTCACCCATTCGCTATGCGGCACCGGGTAGATGATTCCGGCGTCCAACAACTTGATAACCTCCTTCTTCACTACCTCTCGCATGGCATGGGTTAACCTCCTTTGATGGTCCACTACATGCTTGTATTGATCCTCCATAGGTATGCGGTGAGTGCAAAATGCTGAGCTGAGTCCTTTAATGTCATTAATCGAATATCCCATCACTTTCTTGTGCTTCTTCAATAAATTCAGCAACATATCATTCTCCTCGGGACTCAATTCATCACTCACAATCATGGGATAGGTCTTGTCAGGCCCCAAAAATTCATATTTCAATCCCTTGGGCAATGACTTAAGATCCACCTCCGGTGCTTGTGGTTCCTCATGTACGATTTCTCCAAGATCTTCAAATTTATCCTCCTCTAAGCTTCCGTCTTGCGGTTCTAGTCCCTTGGTTGCTTCCGCTAACTCTTCATCCAACTCATCATTAGATTGATTCTCCATAGCTCTTTGTAGCGGATCCCTGAAAGTTTCAACAAAACGAAGGCTCCCTACCTCTTCGTCATCAAGAGGTAGGGGTGAGGCAATTCTAGAAGCGGGAAGGAAATTGTATGTGTGATTATTTCCATCAAGATTAATAGTTACTTTTCCTTTTCCGGCATCTAAAATGGCATTAACCAACTTAAGAAAGGGTCTACCAAGAATTACATGATCATTCTTATCATAATAGACATCAACAATGAAGAAATCGGCTGGAATGCATTTTTCAGAAATTAAAACTTCTAGGTCACGAGCAATTCCTAGAGGTTTAACAATTCTACCATCTCCCATAATTAATTTAGTAGAGGTTGGAACTAGGTTAATGGTGTGATCATGAATTGCATCAAAAATCTTAGAAGACAAGACACTTATTTGTGCTCCAATGTCGCATAACGCCTTACAATTAATGTTGTTAACCTTGCAATCTATACGCAGTGATGTCTTCTCTTCCTCATCAGATCATATGGCAAAAATTTCAGCAAGGCGGGCAAATGGGGACGCCTCGGGCTTGACTCCCATAATTCTTTTAGCTTCGGCCACATGGTCCGGATCAACTTCTTCTTCGCTAATGAGTTTTTGAAGGACCTCCCCGGTTGTTTCTATGTTGTATGAGTGTTCTACTTGTTTTTCCGATGGGAAGTCTATCTCCAAAGCTTTTGCCATCCCTTTTTTATTAGGGAATGGTCTCCTCTTGTCAAAGATTTCTTCAAAATCAAGTGGGATCCAATCCATTTGCTCGAACTCCCTTAGTGACTTTGCGCTTGACATAGTCCTTTCATTTGCTTTGCTTGTCTCGGCGTGATCACCCTCCGGGATAGTTCTAGTTTCCTCATGTTTGGCTTCTTCAACCTTTTCAAGGATTGGTTCCTCTTTCTTCTCTTCCGGAGCCGTATTTCTGAAAATTGCAGCAAGGGGTGCCACACTTGTGTCGCATTCCGGCTTTCTCAAAAGTCGTATTTCTCAATCTCTTCGCATGGCTGCCGCTTTACTTATTTTTTGTAGAAGTTTGGCAGCTTCCGTGAGCGTTTTCTCCATGAGATCCCCTCCTGCACACATTTGAACGTATTCCATGCAACTAGGGGTTAGGGAAAAAAGAATGTATGCAATAGTACGTCACCCGGGAATCCGAGTCTTGGTCCTTGTTCAACTAGTTCGTTGAATCGATTCCACGCTTGATCAATCCCCTCTTCTTCTCCTTGCTTGAAAGTCATCACTTGCATCCTTATGTGTTGAACCTTGGTTATAGGGAAGAACTTGGCACAAAAATTTTTTACCAATTAATCCCAATTTCCCTCGGCTTCGAAAGACGCAAATGAATACCACTTTGTTGCTTCATCGGCAAGTGAGTATGGAAAAAGATTCCATTTGAACCAAGTGTCGGGAACTCCCTCTTGTCGCACCGTATTGCACAATGTCGTGAAGCGCTGGATATGTCTATATGGATTGTCTGTCTCCACCCCTCGGAATGGATTAGTTGTTGTCATCTTGATTATTTGAACTCTAATTTTGTACCTCGTCGCTTCGAGAATCGAATCCGACTCTTGTACCTTGATATCCTCACATCGAGGGCTAGCATAGTCTCTTAGCGTTTTTTCCGGTTCCTCCAAAGGATTACCAACGAGCGCCATCTAGACAATCAAAAACAAAAACAAAAGAGTGTGTTTTTCTAGAACACAAAGGTTAGATGTTAGTAATCAACAAAATTAATGAGAGATTAAACGAAGTAAACTGGCTTGCTCCCCGGCAACAGCGCCAGAAAAATGGGCTTGTTGACGGTTCAAAACCGCGTTCAACTTCACGCAAGTCCACGGAGTGACTTGGTGCCTTTTTCACCAAGGGAGGGGACCCCCTAGGTTCTTGTCAATCTACGGAGCAAGGGAATTACTTGTGTTTAACCTAACACTAACTTAGTTGTTTAAGGACTTTATGATGTAAAGATTAATCTATAAAGTAAAGACAAACTAACCTTAGATTATGTTAAGAGAAAGAGAAAGGTGTTCACGAGTATGAAAGACGTATGCCCATGGAGTCTAGGTACTTGAGATGCAATCACCCAAAACATGGTAAAACCCCGATCCAATCTATCTAAGGGGGTGGGCCGGCCGGCCTGGCCCACTTCCGGCCCGGTTCGTCTCCGTCTTTTGCCACGTGTTGTTTCTTGCACTTTGGGGTTTTTCCTCCTTCGGATATGGGCTTTGGACGTCGTTATCTCCACGACCAAGTTAAGGGGTCTTCACGCATGATCTTCCGGTCTTTTCATCTTTGTCCTCAGAGATTCTTCTTTGAAGCACATTGGTCCTTGCCACCTTTGGAGTCAAGTTCACACACGGTCGAAGCCTCTTGATCATCATGTAAATCGTTCTCCGAACCGAATGTATTTCTTCTCATTTAGTGCATGAATTCCTGCGTAAACATTATACTCCAAAACACACATCCAACGATGAACTTGTTATATCATTAGTATGCCTAGTGGCGGGTTAGTTCCAAAATGAAATTCAAATTATAACATAACAAGTGTTCTTGGTTGACGGAAATCGACCGCCAACATTATATCATTAGTGTGCCTAGTAGCGGGTTAGTTCCATAATGAAGCTTAAACCAAAGTGTAACAAGTATGTTTGGAGCACCAAAATTCACCGTCAACTGCAAGGCAAAAGAACGCTCAAAGGTTCCAGTGCTCTATAATTCTCACAATGGAAATGGCTTATCTCTACTACCAACTCACTAGATCTTGCTATGATCACATATGCTCACAAACTAGCCTTAGAAATAAAAACCTCCAGATTTTCAAAACTGAAACTTCCTGTTTTCAAACCAATTAGCAGTTAGACATACGCGTCACCCAAAATCTAAGTATTTGTGAAGCCTGGTGTGTCTCTTATCAATTCACATAGGATACTTGAGTTGCACTTTGTCAAATGGCCACGTGATGCATCCCCCTTGATATTATGGCATACCTACACTCAAGATAAAAAAAATAAATGTAATTTCTCGCACTTGAGCTTCATCACTTTGATTCATGCCATACAACCCATAATTGATAAATATATCACTATGAGGATTGCATTCAACTTTATCACTTATTTTGAGCACTTTAACCGAGCAAGTGACTTGAACCATTATTCAACTTACATAGTTGAAATCCATTTCTAGATCATATGTCAGCCTCTTAGTTTTAAATGCATCAATGATTTGATGCTTCCCAATATGAGATTCTCCATGACTTTTGACCCCTTGTTGTTGACCTCCTTTCTTGTTTCTTCACCTTTTATAAGAGCTAATAACATGTAGGCATTATCTCACCATGTAATCTCATGGACTTACTACTCCTGCATCCAGAGAAGAAATAGAAACATAATATGCTTCATGTGTTTTCCATGTAGGCATATCTTGTTAGGCACTTCCAGATGACACTAGTGCTTAAATGTCTATATTTTAAAATATAAAGATGGAAATATTTGTATGAAATTATTTATTCAAATGGATTTGTGGTTGTTTGAATAAGGTTGTGTAACTTTGTGAATTTTACTCTAACAATACAATTGACTTGAGAATTTACTCTAACATGTAGATACATTCAATTGCACATGTCCGCACTATGTGAAGGTAAACCTGATAAAAAAAAGATTACCTCTTAAGTTTTCTCAATGCAACCAAAGTGGTCGTCCCTCAAGTGATCCACACGATCACTTACTGATGAAGAAATTAAACATCCTTATGCCCCCACCATGATAAATGCCTTTTCTTTTTCCTCTCTCGTCAACCTAAGATTTTGCTGGTGTGGGATGCCTTACATGAGATTAAAGTTGCACATGATCTCCATTTCCTTTTCGTTCTAGTATTTTTTTTCTATAAATTATACAATCGGTCCTTCATTAATTTAGAAGTTGCATAATGCTATGCTAGAACATAAACAAATCACAAAAGTACTTAGCGGATGAAAACACAAAACTAGTCCCACAAAATTCTCACATGTAGGACAGATGCCATTATACGAGTTGAGATACATAATCATAATATTTGATATGTCTCTTTTTTCCTCTGTTTTTTTCTGTCAATTTTATTATGTCTCAACAAGAAATCTTGTTTGGTCTTGAAAATCTTACATGTCTATACAATATTGCTTATCCTGCACATATGTCTTTTCGGTAAGATTTCGGCAGAGCCTCTACAAATGTTGAGGCTTTCATATTTGGACCTGCTATTTAAGTGGTTCTCACCGTACACTCTCCCCCCCACGAAATGACTCATTTTGTTTTTCCTTCATGCTCCATTTAGATTAACCATTTTTCGCTCCCTGATAACGTCGTGTTATATTTACTGCTTTGGCAGAGAAGTGAGGCAGCAATCAGCAAGAAGTGCCCCGCGTTCTGTGACGAACTGAAGAAAGCCGTCAGGAGCAAAGCGGCGCCGTTGCAGCAGTAGTACGAGTGTACGACCACTACCACGAGTACTCCGATCCTGAACGTACGCTAGCTGAGGCTTGCTGTTGATTTGCAAGCATTGTACTGTGGTGTTTTCAGTGTGCTTAATAAGGAGATGGACCAATGGCTATCCATCAGCGATTCAGTGGCAACGTTCCATGGTGTTTCTTTTCTGGGCCCGGAGGGAACCTGCATATAACTGTTTGTACAAGTTCTCGAGTCTGCTGCCCTGGCTAGGGTTTCTTGCTCAAACCAAACAGCATATCTATTTTTTCTTAAAGAGTGTGATCCGTGCGATGAGACGGCGCTGTGCTTGATGCAAATATGCAATGGAGTAGACGCATTCAGACAGTTTTTTTTAGCATACATTCAGACAGATCTTTGTTTGTTTTTTTTTTTAGAATTAGATCTTTGTTTGGTTGGGTTCGGGACTTCGGATTATTTGAGGCGTAAAGTTCCGTTTCAGACGGGCCCAATAATCGGCCCATAGGAGTTATCTGCATTATTATTGGCTCGGCTCTAGAGCCCGGCAGCCCACTGCTACCGATCCACTCTGGCTCGTCTCAGACCATCCCCACTGGGGGACGGGATCCATCCCGCCATCCGTTTCCCGTGCGTTTTTGAAGGAAAACGCGCCACAGCGGGCGACGGCAAAAGCGACGTCAAAATCCCGTCGACCCGCGATTCCTTTAGATCTGGCGTTCTCCCGGAGGACGCTAGCGCAGCGGGGCCCGCGCGGCCCAACGCCTCCCCGCTCGCCCCCGGAATCCTCCGCCCGGCCGCCGTTGCTGCTCGACGTCGGAGAGGAAGGAGAGGGAGAGGGATGGCCGCCGGAGGGGAAGGAGAGGAGGAGAGGGAGGAGGCCGCCGCCGTCCTTCCTCCGCCGGAGAGGAGCGACCGCCAGGGAGGGAGGTGTTCGTCGTCGTCGCGGAGCTCCGCCTCGTGCCCGTGCTCGGAAGAGGCTGCTGTTGCTCGCGTGATGGAGCTGGCCTGGCGATGCGGCACGGCCGCCGAAGCGGGGGAGTGCGGCGGTCCACCTCCCTCGGCGGACGGCGAGAGGGGAAGGATACCGGCTCGCCGCCGCCGCCGCAAGCAGAGGACGCTAGTGGAGGAGCAGGGGAAGGGGCCGGCTCGCCGCCGGAGGAGGATGAGCGCATGGCGGGCGGGGCTGCCGCTGCCTGGAGCTCCGCGTCGCCGCTGCCGAGCCTCACCGAGCGCCGGAGGAGTGGCCGCCGGAGATGGGGAGGCCGCACATGCTCCACCCCGAGATCCACCGCCGACGCGAGCTCGAGGGCGGGGCGAGCCGCGAGCTCCACGCCCGCACGCCGGAGAGGGAGGGGTCTCCGCGGCCCGCGCGCCTCACCACGACGACGACGCCCGGCCCACCGCCTCTGCTCCGTGCCTCGATCCGTGGAGGTCCTGCACAGGGGAGCCGAGCATCGGAGGAGCCGAGCACTCGAGTGAACTCCTCGCCGAAGAACGCGAAGACGCGGGGCTTGGCGTCGAGCGCGCGGAGCTTGTCGCCGAGCGTGCGCGCCGCGCAGAGCTGCGCGCGGGCGGCGGAGAGGAGGCCGATCCGCAGGGAGGAGGATGGCTGGCGCGGTGCAGCCATCGGAGGGGGGCGTCGAGCAGCGACGGCCTCGTCCGCGGAGATCCTCGTGAGTTCCGCCGGCCGGCGGAGGAAGCTCGAAGGAGGGCCGCGGGGGAGCTTGGAGGAGGGCGCTGGAGCCGGAGCACGGGGATCCGCCGTCACGCTGTAGCTGCGGCTGACCATGGCCACCCGCTCGAGCTCCCGCTCCCCGTCGCAGCAGAAGGAGACGGAAGGAGAAATCGAGGACGCCCGCCGCCCCAGCAAGGAAGGGAGAGGGAGGCGGGGCGCGCCGGCGAGGGGACGGAGGTGGGGTGCGCTGGCGGAGGGAGAGGCGCGCGCGGGTGGGAAAAGCGGCACCGGCGGAGGAGCCGGCGGGGTGGGAGAGAGAGGGGGAAATAGGTGCGAGGGGGCTGTGGGGAGGGTAAAAGGAAAGGGAGAGGATGACGAGTGGTTGTTGGGATGAAAGAGAAAGATAAAGGATGATGGGTGCGGAAGAAGGAAATATAAATTAGAGAATCTTGATGATAAGGTACGAATAATCTGTTTTGAAGGAGGTTTTGAAGTATCTCCAATGTGGATGGTCTCAGGTGGCGCCCGCACTGCAGCAGCAGCAGCGAACGAGCAGCGGGCACAGCGCATGGCGGCATGGCGCGCGCTCGCCGTCGCCGGTGAGCGGTGGCGGCCACACGAGCAGACAGGTGCAAGTAAGGATGCAGAATTTAGTGGGTTGACCCAAAGACCCAAAACCCAAAAGATAAAAAGTGGTATAATTACCCATTGGGTCGACCCACTAAAACTTTGGTGTTAAGTAGTGTTGAGCGTTGTGGGTTACTTGGGTAAACCAATTGCTACGTAAAGGTCTCATCCCAAGCTCATCCTCTCTATGTGAGACATACGTCCAGAGTCGAACCTTGGAATTTAAAACTCCTGTTCACACTATAAATTTTTAACGGATTTGATCGAAATTTGCTGGAGATTGCTTAATATGATAGTCCGCTACTCTGTGCAAATCGGTGAACTCAAATCTATATGTGGGACCCACCTCCAGAGCCAGACCCTAGAATTAAAAACTCGCGTTCACACTATAAAATTTTAGCAGATTTGACCGAAATTTGCTGAAGATGCTTAATATGACAGTCCGCTACTCCGTGCAACTTGATGAAGCCAGATCCTTATGTGGGGTCCACACCCAAAGTTAGACCTTAAAATTAGATAATTGAACTGATTTTGTTAGTTTTGAGATAAAAAGAAAAATGAGTAAATGATTTGGATTGGTTTGGTTTTTGAAGTGTATTATAGTGTAAATGGATTGGTGTTGATTTTGGTTGACCCATGAGTAAGTGTTGTTATGGGTCAGTGTAACCCAAAATACCAAAAAAATATTAATAGGTTGTTTGGGTCAGCCACTGGTTGACCCAATGGGTACCCAGTGCAAGCGTCTGGCCTTTTTGGGGGTGGACGTGTGTCTGGCCCGGAAGCAGCGCGCAAGGACACGTCTAGCCGTATTGGCAGGTGCGCACGCACGTGTATTATACACAGGAGTCAGGAATTAACGAGCTAGCTCACCGTGCACATAGCTAGTACTCCGTTAATATGAGTAGGATAACCCACCATGCTACTCGCAATGACCATCCACTTACTTACTTCTTGTATAATATTTTTCTCTCAAAATAAATTTATTAAACAAATCAGTTCACATTATTTTTCTTTCAAAACAAATCTATTATACAAATCAGCACGTACTACCGAACACAGCCACGTTGTCCTATGCATCGTTAGCCTGTTCACCTAAGAAATATGTCTATCAAATCTCTTTCGTAAAAAAAAAAGGTGAACATTGACGTGTACCATTCTTTTTTTCTCGCGAGGTGTTGACGTGCCATCCGTACCTCCTCGCAGTTTCTCTTTCCAAAACAAGATAAAAGCCCTACGGGCTGGGTCCGCAAAGGACAGTGATTAACATTTTATTAACAGTGAGGAAATAAACTAGTAATCCGGCGGGCCCCGTTGCGCAAGCCATTGCGATTCCCAATTACTTGGCGATTAACGCAAGACCCCAGGCGACGACGAAGCCCGCAGATAAACGGAAGGAACAAAACGATCCCCCTCCCCTACGATTCCCCTTCCCGATCCCGTCACGTCTCCTGAAACGCACGCCCTCCTCCTCCGCCCCTCTGCTTTGCTTGCCTTCCTTCCCTGCCGTCTCTCTCTCTCTCCTCGTCTCCCTCCCTTCCCACCTCGTGCGATTCCCCACCCCCAAGCGCCGGCGCCGCAGTCCACCGCGAGTCACCTCCTCACGCGAAGCCTCCAACCCCCCCGCCGGCCCCGCGCGCTTTCCCCCTAACCCGGCGACCATCGCGCTCGCGCCCGGCGATCGCCGGCGCTCCGCAGGTCGGTGCAGCTTCCCTATCCCTCTTAGCGTGGAATTTTTTTTAGGCGATTGGGTGGATAGATTGGCGGAACTAGTTCGATTTGGTCCCCGAGTTTGGTGATGATTGGTGGAGAGCTCTGGTGGTTGAATCGGTCTTGTGCTGTGTGGTTGTTTGGACGCTGGTGGGTTGGGTTAGATAGTAGTACTAGAGACTTAGCTGGAAGTTAGCTCGCGACCTGACGAATTGCTTCCCGTGGATATGAATGACGTGGGGGTGTGAGGTGAGATAGGTGTTGTGCAATTACTCTTGGGATATTTGTGTCCGTGGGGAGTGATTGATCAATATATCAATACAAAGTAACTTGATGATTGATTAGCTTGGTCTGCAACTGTTGCTGCTTGCGGTTACAGAGGATAAGCTAGTAGTAGATATTTATTAGTGTTAACAATTTAGGAAAAACACATCTGCTCCTAAATGATGGCTACTAGTAGTTTTTTCAATTAGGTTTTAATGCTTTCCAAATGGAGTTGCTTTTGCTCGTTCAGGACCTAGCTTTGGCTGCCTTCTGATCCAAATAGTAACGCCTTTAACATTTTGCATGGTTGTTCAGTTAAGGGATTTTGTTGTATCTTTGAGTTCCGAAGGAATATTGAATTTATTGTACTTCTACTTCATGGGAAATGGTGGTATGTAAAATGTGGATAATTTGTTTTTGTGTGTAGGTGCATGCGTCTGGCATGGCAAGGGAGTTAACAACTTGCCCTGCCTTCTGTTTTCATGAATGATGTCCTTCCTTTCGAAGGACACACATGCACAAACAAGATTTAACTGGCCATGGAGAAGTCAATCTCCATTATCAGCTCAGCTGCTCGTTGATATTCCACCTGAAATAGAGTTGTCAGACTACCGACGTTTGCCTGGTTCTGGAAGTGAGAGCCCGTCCGGACTTCTCCATGGTGAAGGCTTCAAGGATGAACCAATTCCTGATTTGGATATTTTCTTTGAAAGGCTTTACGAATATTTCTGTGCAAAAGGGCTCAGGTGTATTATTACAAAATGGATAATAGAGATCCTTAATGTACTTTTCATGGTATGCTGTATTGGGTTCTTCTTTTTATTTGTTGATTGGGATACCCTTATTCATTTGAAATGCGGTGTGGAGGCACTTGAATCTGGGAAGAAACCATGTGACCTGATGAATGTCATTAAGCATGACCCATTAGTTCCCTTCACATTGCCAAAAATGATAACTGTTGGTTCTATGGTCATATTAACAAGCTATGGACTTACCAACTTCCTCAAGTTCTTTGTACAGTTAAAAAGTACACTCAATGTGCGTCAATTCTACTATGATAGGTAACTTTTCAGTGTATTCCATGCTTAAGTTTCTTGTCTGCTTTTAGCTCAGAGCAATGACTCTATCCATACTATGTTTACCTTCATGCAGCCTTAAGGTCGATGATCTTGAGATCCAGACCATATCATGGCCCAGAATAATCGAGAAGGTTGTCCTGCTCCAGAAATCTCAGAAACTTTGTGTCGTGAGGGATCTCTCAGAGCATGATATTATCATGAGAATCATGAGAAAAGAAAATTATTTGATTGGGATGATCAATAAAGGCATTCTTTCATTTCCAATTCGTTCTTGGGTGCCTGGTGCTGGCCCAACTGTCCGATCACACGAGCATGGCAGGAGAAACCGTTTAATACTTCCAAAGGCTCTTGAATGGACCTTAAATTGGTGCATCTTCCAAAGTATGTTTGATAGGTAAGGAATTCCGTAGATCTCATCTGTAACTATGTACTACCATTGGATCTTTTTTCAACTACAGTTGGCTAAAATACTTAAGTCTCTACACTACATGCCCAGCTATGTGTTTGTTTTTAGCAGTAAGCTGGAATGCAGGATAACCTGTTAAGATGCTGCTTTAGCACATAGCTGCATCAGAAAGCTGACATAAATCAGTTAACTGTTTATGCAATCCTTATCATTTTGCCTTTTTAGTTAATACTGGAGGCACTTTGTATAAAATAGAACTAGCGACGTAGCACATACTACTCCAGTGTGTATTGCTAAATTTTAACACAATCTGTACTATTACATTTTCTAGGTTAGCAGATAAATTTCATTATATTCTTCATTAGGTTATAGTCAAGCCATAAAGAAATCAATGAGGGATAATGAATCTGCCTTACATCCCCCTTTTAAGCTTAGCCCAGGGTTTACATGTTACCACCTAGCTTAAAGGGTGAGAGCAATGCTTATAATCACAAAAGTCTGAATATCCCCCTATAAGCGCAGCCCAGGGTTTACATGTTAGCACCTAGACTTCCCCAGCTCCAATGTCCCTTTCTACGGAGCTTTCATATATTGTTTTGGGATGGTTCAAATCATGTACTCCCTCTGTTTGAAATTGTCGGTCGTTTTGACTTTTCTAGGTTCATAATATTGTTACACACCTCATAAAAGTGCATAGCAAAAACTATGCACCTATAAAAGCCAAAACGACCTACAATTTGGAACATATGGAATTGTTCTATTTCGCTAGGGTTCGGTCCCTTCTCATTGTAATGTTTTTACTGAACATCCATTGTTCTTTTGCAGTAAATTTTGCGTACGGAAAGAGTTTTTGACTAGCCCAGATGTGTTGAAAAAACGACTTATATTTGTTGGCCTTGCAATGCTTTTTCTGTCACCCTGCCTCATGGTATTTCCATTGGTGTATGTCATTCTAAGACACGCTGAGGAAATTTATAATCACCCCAGTACAGCATCATCTAGACGATGGTCAAACTTATCGAGGTGGATCTTCAGGGAATATAATGAGGTAGCTTCTCCGAACTCTTTTTTTTTTGGTAATTGTAGTTGCAACAAATGATCTAAATTGATCTCTCCAGCTCCCCTTTCTTAGTTCCTGTCGTTCAATCTAATAGTATCTGTTCACAATTTTTCTGTGATCTAAAACTCAAGTGACTACAAACATTGCAGGTTGATCATTTCTTCAGACACAGAATGAACAACAGTGCCGTGCATTCTTTAAATTACTTGAAGCAATTTCCAACCCCACTGGTTTCCATCATGGCAAAATTTGTATCTTTTGTTTCTGGTGGCTTGGCTGGTGCTTTGATAATCATTGGATTTGTGGGTGAATCTATTCTCGAGGGACATGTAAGCTGCCAAGCCTATGTTTCGAATTGTTCCTTTGGCTAAGTTGTAAATACCCCGCTTAAGTCACTTCAAGTGCAAATACCTCCCTGCAAGTAAAATAACTGTGTTTATCACCTTGGTATAATAAAATGCAAAGGCAAAGGAGATGGTGTGGGAGGGTCGGTAGCACTTTTTGATCTAGTGGATTTGAGGTCACAGTTATAACCTTCCTCATTCCCACCTTCCTATATGGTGTTAAATGCAACTATTTACTTGTAGGGGCGTATTTGCAACTTGACATCACTTGTAGGGTGTGGTATCTGCATCTTGATCTGACTTGTACTGGTGCTTTCATTTTCCTTTGTGTTTGGGTAGTAATCTTATTATCCTGTAAAAACTAATGTGTTATTTTTGCAGATTTTTGGAAGAAATCTGCTCTGGTATACTATTGTTTTTGGAACAATAGCAGCTATAAGTCGAAAAGTAGTGGCTGATGAGCTTCAAGTGATTGACCCAGAAGGGGCCATGTGCCTCACTGTTCACCAAACACATCACATGCCAAAGCGGTGGCGTGGTAAAGAGAGCAGCGAGCTTGTGCGAAGAGAATATGAAACATTATTTCAGGTAACTAATTCAGCTCTAGTAATTCATTTCCTGTAGCTGGCTTAGAATCGTTCATGCACCATATTTTACCACAGGCCAAGGTATTAAAAATTATTTTGCGTGCCATACCATCTGACTTTAAAATGCGAATGATCCAATCCATCCATTTGTTTGTATCCATCACCCCTTAAATTCCACATGCCACTGCAATACAAGAAGAGGAATCTCAACTTATTTTTGTATTACCTCCGTTCAATTTTTATAAGGTGTATTTTGATTGGTTACAGTTCGTAACTTTTGACCAATGTTAATCTAATTATATGCAAGTTCAGTGTACATAAATCTAGATTTGTAGTTCAAAGTACTTTTAATGGTATATTGATTTGGTTAATCGATATACTATTCGATATTTACTGGTCAAATTATGCTTATTAAGATTTTCCCAAATCAAAATACGCCTTATAAAAACTGAGGGAGTACGTTCTATATTTTTATTACTGGAGTACTACTTCTAATGGGGGTGAAATCAGTTTGGATCTGTTCTAGAAACTATTTTAGGTACTATGCTGATTCCCAGGATGCAGGTAAAATGATTTGCTTCATAGTTAGAAATCTGTATCTTGTATTAAGATCTTGGTTGGTTCTACTTATACGGCATGTCTTAAATGATGGGTATAAGCATATCGGCTATGTGGTTTGCTTAAATTGTATGGCACTAAGAATTGACTCAAAACAATTTGTCCATGCAGTATACTATAGTTATGCTACTTGAGGAGATGGCCTCCATTTTCATCACTCCTTACTTGCTCATTTTCGAGGTACCCAAGGTAATGTCCTGAACTAACTCAACAATGATTTTCATGTAAGCCAAGCTGATTGACAGTTGTGAATCCTTATTATCCACAGAGAGTTGATGACATTCTGCGGTTCATCTCAGACTTCACAATTTATGTAGACGGAGTGGGAGAAGTGTGCAGGTTCTGCTGCCATTTCTTTTGTTAGTTTCTTAGCCCTTGTTTTTTTTTTTTGGGCCTTTGCAATACTTAACATTTTTCTATATATTTCAATAGCCTAAGCTTGTTCGACTTCAAAAGACATGGAAATAGAAACTATGGGTCACCATTCAGTGCTCCTAAAAGCCTCAGGAGCTCCCAAGGGAAAATGGAGAAATCATTCTTAAGGTAAATGCATATGCAAACATTGTTTATATTTTTTTTACTAAGCATGTAGTGTTGTTTACCACAAATATATCATGTGTTCTGTTAAGGGTTTATTAGATGGTTTGGAGTACTTCAATGCTTGCTCTGAAGTTCTTGTCTTTTTTCTGTTGTGCAGTTGAATGTGGTGCTTGCAAAATTATGACTAACCACATGAATTAGTGTCTTGGTTGCTTAGATTGTTTGTCCCTGTAAAATGCCTACCATCTAAAATGCACCAATCAACATATTGGCAAAGGGGCTTTATGAAGTAAATCCTTGTTTTAGTTGAAATGTGAACTTAATCCTGAAGACTCTTGTTACGTTCCACCTCTTCGAAAAAGTCCTTAGTATAGGGGGGTTTGGTGAAAAATATTGCCTATGAAAATAAAAGATCCGGTATTTTCAACTTTAATTGGAGCCACTTGTATGTAATATAGCGCCTTAATCCTAAGTATGGCCAAGAGCAATACTTGTTGACACTAAAGATGTAGCACTGACAATTTTTTGGCACCGATCAGATGATATTCCAAGAAAGAAGCACCATTCTGTTTAGCCTGTTCTGTGTTCTATAGATGCAATGGAATCTAAGCACCGATTAAAACATAAATCAAGCACCATTCTATCTACTCCATTCCGCATCTGCACACTTCAATCATGTCCTGGGTTTGGCTGCTGCCAAACAGGCCCGAACTGCACATTTATATTTTCCCCCTATTCTTTGGAGAATGACATTGTTGGGGGGGCGGGTTGAAATCAGAATAGTTTACCTGTGCTCAGCTGTTCAAACCAGATTTTGTGTAGGCACTGCAAAACCTGGAGCAGCATATGAATTTCTAACTGTAATACATGGTTGCATGCAGTTTTCAGAGTGTCTATCCATCATGGGAGCCAAATGCTGATGGTAAGCAATTCTTATCCAATCTCCAAAAATTCAAGGAAAGGCAAATACGTCAACAAGCTCTTGCACAATATCAAGCAATGGAGGCTTCAGGATTTGTGGCAAGCACTAGAGGTCAAATGGATGACACCTTCCAACAACTCCAAAGTACCACCCTGCCTCCTGTTTATAACATTGGTCCCTTGGGATTACTTGACACGGACCAAAGAACTCATCCGTATATCCTGGACTGGTATTACATGTGTCATCCACCACATTCAGAGACAGTTGAGACTCCCCAATTTGAGCAAGCATTCCCTGAGACTGGTGTGAGCACAAGTCCACCAGCTAGAGAAACTTCTGAAATTGAAGAAGTTGGAAACTGGGACTACGAGTTGTACGAAAGAGTTCAAAGTCACTTGGGGGCATCAACCTCAAGTGCTCTGTTCCAGAACACTCCAGTGAAGCACCATGATAGAGAAGATGACTCTTGGCGTGCTCATCTCCCTGCATATTCTGGTGGTTCACAAGGCAGTTTCCTTGAGCCTCCAGAATTTGGAAATCGATACATGACAGACCCTCGTTCCAGTAGGCACAGCGACAGTATATCAGAAAAGAGCACCGAGGATTTGGAGCAGAGCAATAGCAGAAGCAGAAGCAACAGCGACTGGAGGAGCCCCCAAGCCTTGTCCAAGACAAGGTACATGGACGACTCTGCCATCGAGGAAGGCCTGAGCCTGCACTTTGCTGATGCCCGTCATAAAGATGAAGATGATAGGCACCTGGTTGCCGATCATCAAGATCCCATGCCAGGTGGCCTTCATGTAAGAATAATACCTAGAAGCAGTGACCCTGTGTAAGATGGCTAAACTCACAGGATTAGTTAATGCTTTGTGCGCGCTTGCAATTAGTTGTGTGAATCACAACATAACCAAAAAAGGCCACGTCTCGCTCATAAACCGGCAAAACTGCCACAGATTCTTTTGTACAGGTCAGTAACCTCAGTGTATATAGTCTCGTCCTGCTCTGTCTAGGGTGGGGATGATAGAAACATTCTTTTACAAATCGCAATGCGTGCTTGGAATCTGCAGCACAGGTGTTGTAATCTTGTGATCCCTCGTCACTTAGTGTTCAGTAGATCGTTCAAGTTGCATCATTGAAATATAAAACTTGAATAACTTGTACATCGTGGATGTACAGCTACGCAGACACGGACGCCTGAGCCGGGCAGCTGCGGATCCGGTGCTTTGATCCGAGTTTTCTTGCCCTTGTGAGCCAGACAAGGAGGTGCCAGCTTTAGCTTTCTTGTCGAGCTCGAACTCGAAGCCACCAAGGTCGTTGTCCTTGCAAAACGAGGCGTTTTGATCGGCGAGGAGGTAGGTTTCGTACCCACGCAACATTCGATACCAAACTCTTGCAGCTACAGAAACAGACAGGCTGGACCAGCAAGGCTCTGGACTTGCGGGGCAGACCGGCGACAACAACGATGGGGACCTGATCTGGGAATTGCTAACCACGTTGTTAACTGTTCATGGTCCAAGCTCCAAACTACCACACTTGGAGTCCTGAAAAATCTGGGATAGACGCATCTGTTTTTGCGGTTTTGATGAAACTTGGTATAAACCGGTATGTTTGTTTCGCTCAAAAGAATACTTGGCGTTTGAACAGCTTGTTTCCATCATGTTCTTTATCTCAGCGTCAGGTAAACATGACTGGAGGGAGAGTAACAGGAACTCCTTTTTGGGTTAGAAGCAGCATCGTCAGCACAGGTCTGAAAACCTGTTCGCTGCAAGATCCAGCTCATGAAGAACAGGCAGAAGGCTGGAGATCTCCACTTCAGTTCAGTCAGTACCGCTGGTTGCGCCGGCTAGTGGTTGCCAAGGTCCATTCCGTAGCGTCCTCTATCTCCCCCTAGTTTTCAACTTGGCGTTGATTAATTGTGATGGCGATCGTAGCCGCCCGGCACGAGCACACCGGACCAAACCCATATTCACTTCACACAGGATGGTTTCCCGCACGTTTCGCTCCGATCCCGATCGATCGATCGATCCCCGTGGTGGCGGTGGACTCCACCCCTCAACCACCCGTCGTTTTCGCGGATCCAAACCGGCAACGAACGAACGCAACGGCTCAGCCCAACCCAACGCCGCTGCAGCTGCAGCTGCAGCATTACTCCCTCCTGCCCCTGATCTCTCCTCCTCCCTCTCGCGCTCGGAAGGAGAGAGGACTCCGTGTGGGTGGGTCGTTCTAGGAATTAGGAAAAGGTTGGGGGGCCATTTTCCCCCAGCTGATCTACCCGCAGCTGCCCGCGAAAGCAACACAACACGGCGATCTCCGCGCCGCCCGTCTCGTTCTCGTACCAGGAGAGGGTTCGGTCCGATCCGCGGCAGTTGGGCGGTAGGTCGGCGGTGGTTGGGTCCGGGGCTCTCTTCTCGTTTCTTGCCGCCAACGCTTGGATCGGCATCGGCTCCGCTCCCGCACGCATGACATGACCCGGTTAAACTAAAGCGTCGGCGCCGATCACCCGATCGTCACAGGGGACACCACACCCCACGGCCCGCGTCACCGTGTTCCCGGGTGGGCAGGTCACGGTGGCGGTGGCGCCTTCGAGAACGGAGAGGCCGGCGGCGAAAATTCCAGTGAGAGCGATGCCTGCCTGCCGCCGGCCAGCGAGCGTGCGTGCGTGGGTGATCCTTTTCCTGGTTTCTTATTGAGGGGACAGGAAGAGCCGCGAGCCCGTGAGCGCATATGTCACTCAGGGATCATTGGTCTGCTCGAACCAAAATTTTCAATGCAAGTTTGTGCAAAGTCAAATGGTTTTTGCTTGGAGATTGACAGCGAAGCCATGTCGGTAAGACGGTAACTATATACGTTGAAAACAGCCACCTGGAAGGAAGATTGTAACCGAGTTGATGGTTTTGTAAACAAGTTGTGGTTCTTATATATGCAGAGCTTTTGACGACGGCGGTTTGCTTGTTGAAAGTTCAAATGAAATTTGTCAAATCCAACCGTCATGTTCCGTTGATTATCCTGTCGCGTGACCTCGAATTTTTGACCTTTTGATTTGAATCTTAAAGGTTTCCGATTATTCTTGTTTGGCCATATGGCAGCACCTTGACAATGTAGTGAATCAGGCTGACAGTTTCAAATGAGATCCCTTTTCGGTCTTGCGAAATAGTACACAGATTCACTAGGACGGGTTTCCGGCTGATGGTAATTTCCTTCCAAACCAGGATATTCTAACCCACATGCTCTCTTTTTCATTGCGTAACGGCAATACAAAGATTCAGGGTGCTGACTAACAGGGGTTTTTTCATGATTTTCTAATGACCCGCTCTGCTTAATTTATGTTTTCAGCAGATCATAATACATCCAGTCATAGATAACAATACTTAAGATCTGAAAACAGAAAGAGCACTGCTGCATTTGTTTTCTACTAGGCAGAATTATTCGGTTGCTGGTCTTGGAAGCGAAACATACTCATTTCGCATATACTATAGCATACCACAAGGGCTAATGAAAGAGATCTAGAAAATTGACACTGGAAGCATACGCCTGGTGAAAATGCAAGTCGAACATTTAGTTACCATCAAGAGGTACTATATATATGCTCTACATGGATACTATATTATACTCCATCGATTTGTCTATTTTCATGTAAAAGGAAGATTGATACATGTCATGCTCATGCCCCACCAAAGCTCCAAGCTGTTGCCGACCAGCAACTTTTAAAGCCTTTTGTTTCCACTTACTACTATGTACACGTGGCGACTAAAAAGCTAGAAACGGCAAAATAAACTCCTACTCAATTTACAAACTAATCCATGCACCATCCCATATTTACACAAGGATCCCGCCGGGGCACACGTCGCCGTCGATCACGTCCTCACGAGCAGGATCTTATGAGGCCAAGGCTGACCAGGTTCTTCTTCACGAGGCTTCCCAACGAGAAGATCCCCGCGCCGCCGCCGCGGCCGGCATCGCCCTCCGTGGAGCATAGGCGCGGCCACCGCTCCTCGTCCACCCGGAGGCTCTCCGTGCCGATATTCTGGATCACGTCGTCGATGGTCTTGGGGTCCGCGGGCCGGCCGGCGACGTCGGTGACGTGGAACACGTTCATGGCCATATCGCCCCTGGTGGCGATCTCGGCGTGCGTGACAGAGAGGCTGTTCTCCCGGAACACGCGCGTGACGTAGGCGAGCAGCCCGCGGCGGTCGGTGATGCGCAGCTCCAGCCTCACGCCCTGCCACAGAGACAAAGAAGATTTCAGCCCTGGCGTTAGAATGCCGCGGCTGGGCTTTCGGCCGAACACATGGCGGGTGAAGTGGAAAGTTGGGCACGACGAAAGAGACTTTGCGCTTGGGAGTGTGAAATCCCGGAATCGTGTGCTTTTGCTGCGGTGGCGTGGCATGGAGGGAAAGGAAGGGAGATATTCACGCACCTCGGATGCGCGCCTCTCGATGGCCGCCTGCAAGCATTGGATCACGCGCCGCCTCTCGGCCGCCGAGCAGATTGGCCGCCCGTCCAACCGCCTGATGTAGAACTCCTGCCGCCAAGCCAAGCAACAGGTTAGCTTCAGTATCAATCGCACGAGGTTCAGAAACGAAAATGAATGAATTTAACAGGCGTGTACGATTGATACTGTGTGAATTCAATTAGCAGCAGCATTTCTTTTTTGAGATTATTAGCAGCAGCATTTCGGTTAGTTTTGCATGAAAGGGTTCATTATGATGTCCAAGGGATACAATTGACACAGGACATAAACAATGTAAATGGGACTGCTACTGCTCCCTCCTTTTTATTTGACCTGACAAGTCCCAGAAAAAATCAGTAAAAGGAAATTCTCATGAACATGATCCATCAAAATTTTATTTAAGCTGGTTAACTTCAAGCTCACACAAGAATCACAATCAAATCAAAGCAAACAAAAGGTAAAAGCGAGAGGGGAAAACTCGACAGGATGGCCATACGCCTAACGCAATCTGTCACACGTGGAATGGAAACGTCGAGATTCATGACAAGAACTCCAAGCCAAGAACCCGAGATGATGGGGAATTTGGTAATAGCGGCCCTAAATCAGCGCAAGAAATTTCGGGGATAAAAATGAAGAGCTCCAAAAATGTGTAGAGCCCGGCCTGTTTCACCCAACCCAAAGAAATATCTTGGCGGATCAATCGAGAAAGAAATAGCCTAGAAGGCTCACCTGCTGCGCGTGATCGCCGTCCGTGTCGAAGGTGCCGTGGTACACCACGTAATCCAAGTCCGTCAAGGTGCAGACGACGTCGAAGAGCAGCTTGGGGCGGTCGCGGCAGCTCACGGTGACGACGGAGTACCCTCTCTCCCCCCAATCCTGCACGGCGACCGCCGTCGTCGTGGGCGCCTCCGCCTGGTCGGCGCGTGTCGTCCCGGCCTCCCCGTCCTCGTTGAGCAGCTGGTGGAGGCGGCGGTCCATGTTGACGGCGTCGGCGTCGGCGAGGAGTACCGTCCTGGCGCCGCGCGCGCCGCCGCGGAGGACGTGCCTGAGCCTGGACTCGACCCGCCTGACCCGCGCCACGTCGTCGATGGGCGCGCCCGTCTCCTCGTCGCGCGCGAACACGAGCGCGGCGACGCGGCCCCCGTGCGTCCACGCCCTGGCGTCGACGACGTCGCAGCGGAGGTCGTGCAGCACGGCGAAGACCTCGGAGAGGAGGCCCGGGCGGTCGGCGCCGACGAGCTCGAGCAGGGTGTGCGCCGCCCCCGCGGCGGCGGGGGGCGGCGTGCGCGGCGGCAATGCGTCGGCGGAGAGCGAGGACTCGATGCGCGCCAGCAGGGCGTCGGCGTCGGCCACCTTGCGCCCCGCGGCGTCGGTGACGTGGAAGACGTCCATGAACCACCGGCCGTCGTCGGAGGAGATGTAGCCCTTGCGGACGCAGACGCCGTGGTCCGACAGCGCCGCCACCGCCTCCAGCAGGACGTCGTGCTTGCGCGCGCTGTGCACCTGCACCAGCGTCGCCGTCGCGCACACGCCGTTGTCCACCACGACCCTGCGCGCCGCCGGCCGACCGATCACCACCCACAAGAACAAGAACCGCAGGGGGAAAAAAGAAAGGAAATTCCCCCCACCCCCTCCGCTTACCTCGGGGTGTTCATGTGGCGCACGAAGAGCTCGTACACCTCGGAGGGATGGCACCGCTCCATCGCCGGAACCCTCCTCCCTCAGCCTCTCCTCCGCTCCCCGCTTCGGGGTTTCCGGGGCTCTCGGTCGCGGCGACGGTTCCCTTTGCCGCGTCGGGATCGGGGGGTGTGCTGTGCGTTTCTTTCAGGGCAGGGCAGGCGGAGATTTCGGCTCGGTCGGGGGGGATGGGAGTGGGGGGCACGGAGCGTCCGCGCTGGTTCAAAATTGGGTGCGGGAACGGTGGGATTTCGCTGGGCTCTGGTCCGTGCGCGCTGGCTCCTGGCTGCGGGCTGGTGGTGCCTCGCTGTGTGGTGGGGCCGGGGTTGTCTCGGTCAGCGCCCGTCTAAAATGGGGGACGAGACGAGACCCGGCGGCGATCTCACGCGACGCGACGCAATCCCGGGCGCGGATTGGACCGCGAGGCGGGCTCCGGAGTCAAACGGCGGTCGCGGCCGATGACCAGGCGGGCAAACGGAACGGAATGGTATGCGGTTGCAGTTGGACTACCGGAGTTGAACCGAACCGGTCGCGTTGGGAGTTTTTTTTTTTTTTGCCACTACACCAGTAGGCCAGGCTACTCTACATGAGAAAAGGGAGAGGCTGCCGTGTGGAAAAAGCTTCTGGGATCCGGTGGGGGGAGAGTGATGACTCACACTGGCGTTGTCGTGGGGAAGGAGGAAGGCGGAGGCGGGGATGGCGTTGTCCAGACGCACGGGCACAGTGCGAGTCTGGTCGCTCCACCGGTCGGTCTCGACCCCGATCGCTGCTGTGCATACTGGTTTTAGCAAGCGAATGCCACTTGACGAATGAAGGTGGTACGTACTACGGGCATGCCGAGTTGTCGAGAGAACGGAACGTCTGAACACCCGATGGATGGATAGGATATGCCTCTGCGGCGGGCGTTCACACCTCAGGAAAAAAACATGGTTCGGCCGTCGGCGTGATCCCGGGTGCTCGACAAACGTGGCTCGGTCGGTGTGATCCAGGGGGGACCAGAGATCAGATCAGCTGTAAGAGAGGTCACATCAAAAGCGCCTTTACCCGCGGTTGCCTCGCCCTCTCGGGCTCGGGCCGCTCGGCAGGCACAAGCTCTTTGCCGGAAAACGGCAATGGAGAATTGGAGGGGGAATGGCGCCGGGCCGTCGGCGAGCCTTGATCGCGCCGACCCGGGTCAACCACCGCCACCGCCACCGCGCACTCGGAGAGGAGAGAACACCATCATCCACCGCACGCGGAGCTGGATCCCCCCGTCCACACCTGCCGCCGCTGCCACGCTCAGCAGTCAGCACGCACGCTGGCACGCACGCACGTGCGCAGCCGCACGATGCGCGGCCGGCTCCCACGCCGAACCGTGGACCCCGCGGGCATCCGCCTCTGTTCACACGGGTCGCCCTGTTCGTCTGTCTGATGATGGCTCAGCGCCACCGCCTACACCGGCTACACGTCGTCACCAAGGCTTCCCTCCCAGTTGCTTGCCATCCAAGCTAACTGTTTCCTACCTGGAAGAAGGAAGATGCAGGAAGTTGTTCCTCTTTTTCCTTGGATCTGTCAACTCACCAAAGAAAGACGGCCAGGCCGGCCCGGCCGGAGCAGGAATTCTCACGCGGTCAGAGGAAAAAAAAACCCCCGCCATGGTGTTCGCGCATCAGAAAAGACTAATGTATAGTAATCAGCTCATGATTTCCAAGGATAGAGAGACTTTTAGCTCGTGGTCACCAAAGAATTCAAAGGACCCAAGAACTTTCCAAGAGGTTCTTTTCACCGGAAAGGATGACGATGTATCATCTTTCACTAATCATCGATTAAATCTATCGGAGGTTATTAGTTGGTGCCAAATCCATCCAGCAACAGTGCTTCTGTTCCGACAAACCTGCGGACCGAAAGCTGAGCCACGTAGCCAGAGTCTATCGTGTCTATAAAATTCCAAACGGGCCGCCCGGACCTAGCCCGGCACTAGCCCGATCTGGCCCGGCCCGATGCGGCCCGACACTATGCAGGCCTGATGGCTTTTAGTGCCGGGCCGGGCTCGGCGTCGTGCCGAGATGGCGGCCCAGGCCCGGCCCTATGGCCTGTTTTTCGGGCCGGGCCGGCACGGCGACGAAGACGGCCCGACGGGCCGTGGCCGGGCCCGGCACTATCCCCGCGTCCGCCACTCCGCCAGGAGGTCCATGAAGCTGCCGCCACCGGGATCTCGTCGCGGACGTGTTGGAAGTCCGCCGTCGGCGCTGGTACCTCATCGCAGATCCACGTGTTGGAAGACCGCCGCCGCCGGATTTGAGTAGCAGAGGCGGTGCATGTCGGAGCTCCGGCCACCGCGGACCGCGGTCGAGGCTGCGCGGCCACTGCGACTGGGGGCGGCGGCGCAGGGGCGCGGCCACCGCAGGGGGGAGGGGCGGCGGCAGAATCGAGCGGTAGCTCCGGCCTCACGCTGGCTAGGGGTGGCGGCGCAGGCGGGAGGGAACGGGCGGCGGCGGGGATCGGGAGGGGGCTGGCAGGGGCGGCGGCGCAGGCGGGAGGAACGGGCAGCGGTGGGGATCGGGATGGGGGATTCGGGAGGAGGATGAGCAGGAGGAAGGGGGCGGCTGCAGGGGAGTCTGAGGAAGTAAACTAGGGTTTGTTGCTATTTATATAAGATGCAGATTAATTATCGGGCTGCCTATCGGGCCGGCAAAAATCGGGCCGTGCCTCGGGCCGTGCCTCGGGCCGGCACTATGGGCCGGAGTGGCGGCCCAGGCACTATAGACCTGTCGTGCCGGGCCGGCACTAAGCACTATTAATCGTGCCTAGGGTCGGGCCAGTACCGTGCTTTTTAGAGTCGTGCCGCTAATCGTGCCCGGTCCATTTGAAATACTATGATCGTGTCGATCATATATGCTGACTCGTCCGCCACCCGGTTTCCATCACGACGCTCTACTCTCGATCGCCAGTCGGACTCTGGTTTATATTTCCTGGGCGCGCGGCTGGCTGGATTTGCTTGCGAGTGAAGCACACGTTGTCATATACTAGTAGGGGCAGCGGCAGGTAGGAGAAATCCGGTGAGATCGAGTAGTATGACCCTGCAGATCCATGGTACGTGATGATGCTGTCCTTTCCGCACATGCCTTTTTTTCTCTCGCGCGCGCGCACAATTCTCGCGCCCGTCCTGCAGATCCTTTCAGGTTTAGTTCCGCAATGTAACGACTTTTTTTTTGGCTCATGATGATGAGGGACATCACACGTGATCTTCCTTCCAAGTTACACTCACATCTAGCTAGGGGTCCGATCCGTCGTCGATCGATGCCCATCGTCTATCGTCTGTCCTGCAACCCGCACCAGATCATCATCAGCACGGACGGATGATCATGGGATCGGATCCTTTTGTGAGCCACTTTCAATTTCTTTATCTGTGATGATACGGATGGTGTATTGGTGTGCGGATTAATGCGTAGTAGTGCTCTTGGTTGGTCTTTGCTCTCGGTAATTTCCGGATTGAGATCGATATGTTAGGTGTAGTAGGGACTACTCGTAGCTGCTAGGGAGTGAAGTTTTTTTTTTCTCGCCCGGCCAAACTGGACGGTGCGAACGAAGCTGATAAGATCGCCGGAGGGAGAGACGACGGAAAGATCGTGTATAGCTAGTGCAGTGGTGCCGCACCGAGCGTTATTTATTTATTGGCACAATGACATATACGAGTGATCGAGGCAGGTAAGAATGTGACCCGTACACCATCATGGCTGCTAAAGGCTACTGGATCAGCACGCACGTGATGTGATCCCGTACGTATTTAGCCGAGACCACCCCCCTCTCTACTCTAGGTCCTAGCTCTACACACTCCGTGTAATCCAACTTGCATTGGGAACCGGTTCCTCTGACGTTCACGTTCCTGCCATTGGGTCACTACCGTGTGGGTCCCACCACGTTTGAGCCCACACGTCAGCCACTCAATGGCAGAGGATGAATGGCAGAGGATCTCGTTCGCTTGCATTGCGCATCATCACTAGCGTATTAGCCGCTACTCCTACTCCGTACTAGGCTGGGGGTACGGCTAGAGCTCAGCTTGGGGACCGCGTGGCCACGTACAATGCAAAGCCCGGCGGCGGCGCACGAGGATCGCTCGTCGTGTCGCGTTCGCCGGCCGGCAGGGAAACGCCGGCGATTTTTTAGGCCCCCCAACCGATGCGCGCCGCCGCCGCGAAACGAAACTTGGATCCTTGCATCGTCGTGCGGGCACCGATCGAGAGCGGGCGGGTGATCGTATCACGTCTCCTGTCCTCCAATTGAGCTCCGTCTCGTACTCTCTCGGGCAGATCTGCTTTGGAGTCTGGACCCCTGGGTGTCGCAGCCCCCAAACCCAGGGACCCAGCAGGTCGTATGCCGGTGCGCCACGTACTGGTCCTGGAAACGTACCACGCCGGCGTCAGGGCACTCCACGGGATCGGCTGAGGTGGCGCAGGGGCGTGCGTGACGCCACCGGGTTGGCCCTCCCGGGGGCGACGTGGTGCGGCCTCGGGCTCCGGGTACGGATCGGCGCGTGGGGCAAGCAAGCGCGCACATGCGAGGATCTTCGAGGAAAAGGAGCAGAGCGAGAGCGAGCGAGCGGACGTGTCGACGACGCCCCACGCGCTCACGTGAGGTGAGGCAGGCGGGCGCCAGCGACGGACGCCGCGGCGCGGCGGGGGGGGGCATGTGGTGGCGGTCGGGTCGGGGAACGGGGGGACTCGGGGTCCCAACTCCCAACCCGACCCAACCCGCGTGCGACGCGCGCCGTGGGGGACCCGGCCCGCCTGAATCGCCCTCGAAACCGACGAGATCGCCGAACGGTGGGCGGCTGTCGTCGTGCCGCCGCGCATGTGCCTCCCTCCGCCGCGGCGCGTGCCTGCCCGCGCCCTCACCTCGCGCCAAAAGCCCCTAACTAGCTACGGTATCCCATGGCCGTCTCAATTCTTCTCTTCTCCTTCCCCCATGTGCGTTGTTCCACCGGATCGCGTCCGTGGCGGCATCGCCGGCGCATCGCATCGATCGCCGTGTGTTCACTCCACCACCTGTCTGGAGTCTCTTTTTCCGAAGGTAGACGCAGATCATCTGGAGAAGCTATAGCTGAGGAAAGCGATAGTGATGGTACGAGCAATTAGTATTCTGGTTAAGGAACCAGATGCGTGCCGGGTTGCTAATGATACTAATGTAAAGCTTAATAATACAGGACCGATCACCCACGATCTTGGAGGACAGCGACGCCCTCGCTCGTCGATCCGGGCGATTGCTTTTGTTTAAGCAACAAAAGCCTTAATTGCGGTTCAGCACGAGGTCCGATTCGCGGCGCGGCGCGCCTACTTTCGGTTGTTGCGCCGGTGATGTCGCCCAGCTGGACGATCCAGCAACCCCTTTTTACCCCCGGCGCCGTCGCGGTCAGAGGATCCAGGTCACCGCGTAGCACCTGCCTGTTGCCCCCGGCGGCGGTGGCGAGGAAGTTGGTTGCCTGTTCGTTCACCAACCCGTGACACTGTCTGTCGCTTTGCGCTGGTGCCATTGCCACCGTCTCATTCTCGTGCATGGCCTGCTTCTCGTGCTCGCTCGCACGCGCGTCTTGGAAATTCGTGGCGTGCCGAGCGTGCTGACGAACAAGCCATGCCGCGAGGGTACGTAAGCGTCATCTTCCTAGCTACTACGTACCTGCTAGTAGTATAAACTAGTGGCAGGACGACGTGGTACAATTCAGGTGGGCGGCATCGTCGTCTGCACTGCAACTAAATTCAGGGGAAAGGGAACTTTTGTCGAACAAATTCTCTGGCGGTTAGATTCGCGTTTCCAGTTTCCACACGATGCGAATTCGACCAAGGGTGCGGAGCATTGTTGCAGGCGAGGAGTGAAGAACACGATGGTTATGGCCTGATGCACGTTTCTCTTCGAGATGCTTTGGCCACTTGCCGATGAACCCGGGAATATATTCTTCCTCTGAAGATGCAGCTTCCTGCGAACTCTCTGCCCAGGTGCTCCCTGGCCTGAGTGAAGCCTCTTTGCTCGTCTTCAATTCGTCGTCATGCATCACAGCTGGGACGGCGACGCTGATGGATCTTTTCAGCTTTGTCACGGTGTCAATGAGATCAGAATCGATGGATGGGATCGATGCAAGTTTGATGCAAAGATCGGCAGCAGGCCGCACCGGAGTGACGCTGATGATCGGCAGCAGGCCGCACCGGAGTGACGCTGATGGATGCATGAGCTATCTGGTCTTCAGCAGCACCTCGATGTTGTGCTGCTTCAGTCAGTAACTGTAACTCAAACCAATGACGAACGAAATTGTATCGGCACAACGGCAGGCAAAAAGTTACAGTCGGGGTCGCATTAGCTCTGCAGTCCAGCCTGCTGTAAAACAACCGGATTTCGTATAGATAGAAAGGAGCACTAGAAGTTCTAGTCCTTGTCCGGTTGGTTGTGGGTTCTTACCAAAACTCTAAGCTTAGTTCGGAGTATATATATCAGAGGATTACCCGTATTGTATGATATCGATATTCAGATAATAAAGAGAAGCTCCACCTATATTGTCTCTTGTCTACTTTGTACTTATTCTTATGCTTGTCATGAGAATGAGAGACGCGAGAGGGAGAAGATTCAACCGTTGACGACGTGTTTCACAACACGTTATCAGCACGAACGCTCTTCGTCGACTATGCCGGAGGAGTCGTCGTCAACACCGACGATCTTGTCATCATCCTCGCCATCGACTACTTCGACGACGTCGACTACATCTACATCGTTAGCGAACGGATCAGCACTGAATCGCCATCAAGCAGGCATGTCTACGACCATGCCTAATGCCTTACGCGATATGTATCTACTGATAACTGCCCTACGCGGCAAGTGGAGTAGATCAATTGGTATCATACAAATCTAAGGATGAATTGTTAAGAAGATGTTGATTAGCATCTGATTGATTTTTCTAATCATCTGTCAACCGGTCTTGAAGATCGGCTCTCATGTACTGCCTGTACGCGGACGTGGTTGTGATACTGGAAGTATTAGCATGTATGTAGTTTCATATATGCACATATATACGTAGTACTTGCGGATCTCGCTGCACGTGAAGAATACAGGACCAGCCAGTACGCCGGTTGCTATACCGTTGTCATTGAACTGACACGATCTAACACACTCAGCTACGATCTAGTAGATCGTGAGCTCGTGGCTCAAAAGTACCGCAACCCAGAAGGAGACCGGCCTATCTGATTGTGTTTCCTGCACAGCAAATAGATGGTCACCAATCACAACGTATATAAAACTAGTTTCTGAACACAAGCATGCAGTACTACATGTGAATTCGACTTACACGTTGAAGCTTTGCATCACCGCCACCTGCAGTTGTGCGTCGTTAGTTGTAGTCCTGCAGTACCATTGCCTGAAAGCTGAAGCCGCATCAAGTAGTAATGTCGTACCGCATCCGTATTACTCGATGCCTGAGTTCTGCCCGAAGTCCAACATACTCGTTGCCTGAAGACCGATTCTTGTACTAAGCTAAGTTTCTCGCCTGAAGTCGATCGATCTTGCCCTCAAGCCAAACCCGTTGCCTGCAGTCACCTGAGACGAACTAACTGCAAGAAGCGC
The DNA here is from genome assembly GCA_036936925.1 of Cenchrus fungigraminus. Classification (NCBI taxonomy): domain Eukaryota; kingdom Viridiplantae; phylum Streptophyta; class Magnoliopsida; order Poales; family Poaceae; genus Cenchrus; species Cenchrus fungigraminus. The sequence continues at coordinate 125,846,851 of CM072777.1, forward strand.
CGTTACCTAGACCTGCATTACCATCGGCGACACCGCTCACTCGCCAGCACGCGAGCCAGTACCACCAACCCATCCGGCCTACATGCTCAATGACGCCTCTCGCCTGCATGCTAATCAATCTCATAACATGCCTGCACGCATGCTTACCTCCTATCCCTGTCGCCAGCTCGAATATTCGCGCATCGCGCGGCGCATCAGGATGAGGGGGAGCGGCTAGCCTGAAGGTGTGATCGCTGCCACCACGCATGCATTTGTGCATAAAAAAGATGTAGTGACGGGTTATGTGGGTCTGCCCCACGAACAACTCATGAAAAGTCCGCGGAAACAAACGAATGAAGTCAGTTCATGCCTGGCTCTGAATTTCAGAAAAAATCAGACGTGGTCCTATATACTTGCAGTATAAACTTTATTTAAGAAATTTATTTACTGCTTTTATCGTATAATTGTTTTTATTTGTGCATAAATTCAGTAAATATTGCCTTTAATCATAGAAACATGGTTTTAGGTATACGATCTCTCTAATTTTTGAAACCCCCTTAAGGGTATTTCAACTTTTCTAGCATGCTTAATGGATATGTAATTCTGAAAATTAAACCATTAACATCTGAAGTGGCTAGAAAATTATCTTTAATCATAGAAAATGGTATTAGGTTCATGACCTCTCTCAATCCTCAAGAACCTTAGACATAACACCCCTGAGAGGGTCATGTTTATATTTTTCCTGGCAATTATATGAATGGGTAAATACTTTTGCTAGGAATATTCTGGGAAATTATATATTTAATAGATTAACCAATATTAATTAATTTTGCACTTGCTTTTATGCATTTAAACACATGAAGTGTGCCTGTAACAAATGCATGAATAATGTAGGATGTGACATTAAGTCCATTATTTCTAGAAGAAATATAATATTGGTTTTAAGCCTAGCACCATGTAATTTCTAGAAGAAATGCTATAACTCTGAAAGTTATTTTAGCCAACTTCCCAACATGACATTTTGAATTTGCAATAGCAGCAAATTCTTAAGAAGTATGTCAACTATTTGAGTTCATACATAACATGAAGTTATGCAGAAATAATATATTTTCTTGAAGAATCATATTTCTTTGCCACAGAGGCATATTTGCAATTCAAGAAGAATATGAAAAAACTCAATATAGAAAATACTTATACAATCAGAAGTTGTGTAAACCGCAGAAGTGGAAGGAAAATAGTATATATTTTAGAAGTGATGTTGGGCTCAGGGGAGATGCATTGAGATCGTGAAGTCTCATACTCACCCAAAACCACTAGTGAATAAAATTTCCTACATAAGTTGCATTATTAAGTAATATTCCTGGAGAATTTGGTTATGCTCATGAAGAGTAAGCATTTGTCTTTTGCGTTAAGACCAGAAGTTTAGCATTAGCTTAGGAATCTTTCCCAGAATAAAAGGGCAAATTGAACAAATTGGTGTTAACTTAATATCCACTTATATATAGTTGTTATTAATCAAACATTGAAGTTTGAAATGTAATATCTGTAAGATATGAAATTTAGTAAATTATTATCCCCAAATTCCTCTGAAAGGATACAATTTTATTTTGTGTTGCATAGTCAAATACAGTGGTTACTAATGCTTGAAGCATTCCTCCTAATATAATCTAGAAGAATTACAAGTTAAATCTTCGAAGGACTAATGCACATTTATGAAGAATGTGACTCCGACATTTTGAACACTAAAGTTCAAAGGATATTGTTATGAGGGGGAGCATATGTAAAATCATATTTAGATCTGAAATCTCTTAAGTTGTACCTAGAAGGAATCAACTTGATGATTAATTATTAAATTTACCATGAAGGTGTACCACTCGTTTACTTAGATCATGTAGATCCTTGTTGCAAGAATCATGAAGTTCATGCATAAATCTTGAAGATTGATTACTATTTATGAAGAATAGTAACTATATAATATTATATAACCAAGAAGGTTTTATGTTGTACTCTTTTTCCCTTTGTGAGTTTTTACTTGAAGGTTTCTCACATAAGGTTTTTGACGAGGCAACATGTGCAATACAAAATGTGGTTGATATGCACTCTTTTCTCCAAGAACCGTTTTTTCCCACTGGGTTTTCGGATGGAGTTTTTGATGAGGTATATGCATTCGTGGTAATCGCGTAAGGGGGAGTGTTGTAAAACAACCGGATTTCGTATAGATAGAAAGGAGGACTAGAAGTCCTAGTCCTTGTCCGGTTGGTTGTGGGTTCTTACCAAAACTCTAAACTTAGTTCGGAGTATATATATCAGAGGATTACCCGTATTGTATGATATCGATATTCAGATAATAAAGAGAAGCTCCACCTATATTGTCTCTTGTCTACTTTGTACTTATTCTTATGCTTGTCATGAGAGACGTGAGAGGGAGAAGATTCAACCGTTGACGACGTGTTTCACAACACAGCCTTCTTGTCTGTTGTCAGAAACAGGTTACCGAGGGCTTATGCTTATCCAGCACAACAGTTCATAGTTTTATCGCCGGCGCATCAACCAACCATCAGACGTGGAACCCCACACAAATTCCAACAGAAAACAGAACGAGGGCGTCAACAGATCAAGCAGTGCTTGAACATACTACCGCTAGACCTACTCCGTACAGTACTCCAGGTGAGACTGTGACAGCAGGCACCCGGATCATACCCGCCATCGCACGAGAGCTCATCCGAGAGCTCACGGCCCAGCTCCGGGAACGAGATTCTCTGCAGTTGGCTCTTCTGCACTGTCTCCGAGAAGCTCTGAATGGCAAAGGAACCGACCACATGGCAGCTCCGGCGGGTCCCCGACCGAAAGAGACGCAGCGGACGCCGCATCCCAGGCGGATGCCCGTGGTATTCATCGGATCCCAAAGGCGAGGCGCGTCGGCGCCAACAGCCGCTTCAAGCGCCATGTCCTTGCTGATGATGGGTAAGATGGTCTTTGGGTTGCCATGGTCCATGGAGACATTGGTAACTTGTGATGGATCTTCAGACTGGCGGCAAGGGTGTACGCTTTCTCGATCTCTTGCATCTTCGGACACCTGAAACATTTTCGCTGCTCGGCTCAAGCAAACTTTGAAGTCACAAGTTAACCGCATCCGAAGAAATTGGGCTGTTTGGAACAAAGAATAGTGTTCGACTGGTAGATTGAATAGTATTGTGTGAGAGGAAATAAACCGAGATAAGCCGAACAGTCTTTGTAATACTGACACACCGCATCAAGAAACGGAACAGGCTCGTCACTTGAAAAAAAATACAAGGAATATGGCAGAGAAAAGTAACGGCGGATGACAACACACAGTCAACAGAGCATCTCATACCGATGCAGACCTTGCTCCCTTTCATTTGGCAGTACACATGGAAGAGATCCTGCTGCTGATGGAGCCGGATCCAGGCACAACGTTATCTGAACACACATCTAGACCTGGACGACTCTCCATCTGATGGAGCCGGCTCCAGGCACTACTACTTAACTTCCCGGGTAACATCAGAGAATTGCTGCCGGCAAAGCCGATAAGTAACCTATCGAGCGACAGTAGCGGACCGTTCCGGCATTCTCAAACCAATGCAAGCTTCTCATCGCCGTCGCCATCAGCTGCAGAGGCAAGTTGGCATGGCACATGGCCAAGAACACGACTGCAGTGACCCATGATTCGGCGATCATGGTGGCAGTACGAATCCCTTCAGCTCGTTGCTTTTCACTCTTATCCGTCTGTCGCTGCAGAGTACAGCGTTAACTTTGGGGAGATCCCCGGCCATATATGCTAAACGGGACCATGCTCAACAACTGGTAATGTAGGTAGTATAATATAGCCATGGTCCTGGACGTTCTTGATAATTTTACCGTCGTGGCCACAGGAAATGTCCATTGCATTTGTAGCCGCTTTTTGTGTAGACCGCTGCACGGACTTGCAGAGTTGCTGTACTTGTGCAACTGGTGTGCATGTTACTGTTACCATCGCACCAAGTGCACCCATTTGTTAATCTGAAAAAGTGAATGTGGTTAAATGAATGGTCACAAATGACAGAGTTCAGTAAACCTAACACAAGCTGCAGGTAAATGATAAGCTGGACCCTCATCCAAATGTGACTTGTTAACCAGTTGGGAGACATTGAAGTATTCAAGTCAGTGGCCAGTCAAAACACAGGAAAAATTGAGCAATGAAATTCGACTATTTAACATTACCATCAATCATTTGCCTGAAACAACAGAAACAGCAGCCTGCCTATCCCTTTCACCTGTTCAACTTTGCAAGGCCCTTCCATGACCGAATCACCATATTTCCACTGTTGGAAAACAGTGGAAATTACTTCTGCATGGTTATTCTGATACTTTGCAACAAAATTATAGTTATTTAGACGTTCACAAGATCACGGAACATACTAAACATATCTCACTCAACATTAATTGCCTGATATTTCATGAACCATACCTTGAATTTCATCTGTTGGCTTACCGAGTTTACCCTTGTTGCAGTTCTAATGAGTTTGTGGTATCACCATGTTCACAGTTATGTCCATATTGTGGGCATATGATGACACATCATGACTTCAGCAAGCAAAAATTAACAGGTTCATAACTTTGAAAACAAGAAATATCACAGAGACCATCCATGAAACAGGCAACCACAGCACATCTTAGGCTGCTACAGACCTTTAACACTTTTTTTCTGATATACATCAATGTATCACTAGCAACTGCAGAGACAACACACATGACCAGGAAGACGACGGCAACTACTCTTGATTTGGCCATCATGGTGGCAATGGCAGTTGCCTGATTCTCTTCAGAAAAGCCTCTTTTGCTTTCAGTAGGACCTGATCCCCGCTATACTTGGGGAGACCTCCAGCCATATATATAGATAATAGAGGAACTGGTCCATACTCTACAGCAGTAGGCAATGTCTAACATGGGGTTACTTATTACTTTGTAGTTTCCCCTCAGATCACAACTAGTATCCTATATAGCACACTTGTGGAGTTGTGGAACAATATAGAGATCGGCACATTGATTTTAGTGCTTGAGGTTACATTGAGTAAGGATATCTTCAGACACTACTTGTGCGGTTGGTGTCAGGGTCAACTGGTATGCAGGTTACCATGTGCTTTCTGAGCTTATGCACTGAGTAGGAAAAAGAACTGTTGAATGAATGGTCACAACTGCCCAGGGTTGAATAAACTGAACCTAGTCTGCCGACATATGATAAGTTCAACCCTCATGCACATTTGAATTGTTAGCCAATGTGGAGACATATATTCCAACTGGCTAGCCCTAACAGGAAAAAATGGGTGATGTAACGCAATGATTTAAAATAGCGATCAATAATTAACTTGGAAGCAAAAGGAACAGAGGCCTGTCAATTCCTCACATCATTTCAGCTATACAAGGTCCTTATACTGACAGCAAACACCAGTGACCAAAATCACCATATCTCCACTGCTGACAAGCAGAAGAAACTGCTTCAGCACAGGTGTTCAGATGTTCACAACCCCACATAACATACTTAGACATCCCTCACTTGGCAGTAATTACCTAATATTCCATGGAATAAGCCAAATATTTCACTGTTGTGATTACCCCTATTCTGCAGTTCTGATGTACCGTACATGATTTTTGTGGAATGATATTTGTAAGTTTCTGTTCATACTATGACCATGAGGAATGGCCTGAGGGCGAACTAGCTTGGCTCTTCCCATAATTCCTGAGAGCAACCAAGAAGCTGAGAAATATGTTTCAGAGGAATAACCCATTCCTCAAACTAAATGTGAGCAACTAGAACTCATCAGGTTAGCCAATGGATGGCAACAATAGCACAACCAAAACAAGGTTTCCTTTGTAAACAGCTAAATAGCGATATTTCAAAAATACTAAATAGCGATTCCATAAGTACACTATAGTCAATTAGTCATACCTTGATATCAGGCTGTAAATACTAAATAGCGATTCCATAAGTACTGCTGAAGGAGGAATGTCTCTAGAATCCATATTTCAAAATGGCTTCAAAGATGGAGCCAATTTCATCACCATAATGTTAAATTGTAAGGCAAATCCATGGTTAGGCTGTATGAAAGTTCCTCGAAATCACTGTTAGGAATGAATGTGAAGTATGGCTCAACAGGATGCTTCGGTTAATCCAGGAATGAATGTGAAGTATGGCTCAACAGGATGCTTCGGTTAATCCAGGAATGAAAGTGAAGTATGGCTATCAATTTCCTGATTTCCTCCATGAAAATCATGGGTCTAGTTGAATCATATAAGAGTTCAAAAATCTGATCAATACTCTATATTATGCTCAACTGTTTAACCAGACCACACTAGTCCCACTGTTAGCATTGGTTTGCCTGCCTTTTTAGCTGCAATTGGGCCCAAATCATAACACTAAGTATACCTACTAACAACATATAGCCCTTAAAATTATGTTGTGTCATAAAATGGGAAATACATAGAGCGGATGTAGATTCTCCTAACCTCAAACTGATGGCATGCCATCTGATGCGAGTGGTTGACAATAAGCTGAAGAAATTCCCAAGCTGAGGCCGCACATCTCAAACATTGCTGGTGACTAAATGCTGAAGGTCAAGAACAAATGGTTAGTGACTTGACATAGTTTATAAATAGTACAGGTAAATTAACCAGGGTAACAAACATGTACAGCAAAGGTGCAATGCAGTCACCCTAAGGAACTAAAGTCATCCCTTGAAAATCTACTATGTCACTGGCCAAGACAAAACTTCTGCTAGGGCAGAGAAGCAGAATGAATAACCTGTACATATAAGATACACAAGTTATGTAGATTGTCATTCTTTGAAGAATGGGATCGAATTTGTAGAGTTAGAACATGAAAGTTCATTCGTGCAATTGCTGTATTGTTAGTTCTCCAAGGTTCTGAATCAAACATTTACATATCTAGCTATTACTATGCTATCACATTTTAAAATAGCAAATTATGCGAAAGAATTGGAGAAGCGGTTGCAGATACGCAGTTTCGAAGCTGTTGGCCACAATTCTAACTTACAATGCATTAAGTTGAAATTGAACAGGAAACCCCACCTAAATCTGACAGAAAATACTCAAATAAATAAATGACATGGTCAAGTCCTGGATATTGGGGAAAGGGGCATGGATGCTTGAATGTATTCAAATCAAGACTGGCCCGTTTGAGAAATCAAATTTCATATTGCCCCAACATGGGAGGCATCACGTGTTATGGTAAAACCAACCAGTCAACAACATTAACACAGAAGGAAGCAATATTGATTCCATGAAAAGAAAAGGTACAGGGTTCATTCAATTGATGAATAACAACAACAACAAAAAAAATCATTCGCTTATACATAATTTTTAAATTCAGGAGTGGAGGGGAATAAAGAATCATTACATCCAAGATAACAAGGAAATGAACAACTAAGCATAAACACTTAGCAGTTAATAATTAATATAGTAGATGCAACAAAGTGAGAACAATGAGACTGATAAAACCTCTTGTAAAGTAACGAGACAACTCACATAATTGTGTCCATGTCACCCAAAGTAGTTCAACAAATTATTAAGTAACACAAATGAACAAGAACAAAACCATAGCTTTATTATCTTGAAGCAAGCAGGTAACCAATACAGGGATTATATACAAGTTAACGAAAAGTTGATTTGACAAATGCAGCCTGTATATATCAGGGCCGACAGGTTACTTTGACTGAAGCTCCACCTACAGGCACTACATCAAATTGGTGTGAGCTAAATACAGCTAGTATACAGAATTTACAAGACCCTTCAGGTATCAGGTTATCACAACTCTCACACAATTCCACCATGCCTAAAACTACTATCCCCTGCATCAACACTGGAATCCAAACATACTGGTGAATCATACCATTTTGATCCAGTGTAAAATCCTTCTACATGAATACCTACCAAACTTGGGTCAGTTACCATGTTATCATCATGCATCAATGGTTTGATGATCTTGGAATCCTCCACGCAGTCATCATCCCCACAGTTAAGAATACTCTTTGCATCAAAGTCACCAACATCATCCTTTAGCATCCACTTGTCACACTTTGGGCTATCACCCAGGAGCATCTTTCTATCTTCACACTCCGCTGCCATCCTATCCCAGGAAACAATAGGTCCAAGGCTCGAGCCAAAATCAGTATCATCATCATCAAGCATTTCATCATCCTTGCAGAATGCTCCATCATGCTGGTCTAAATGGCGGGGTGCATCCCCAGCCCCCCATCCCCCGACTTCTTCAGTGCCTACCATCAGTCTCTCCTCTGGCTGGTAGAGATTACCTTCCAAGTTGAACTTCCTAATCCTGTGCAGAACCTCAGACAACTCGGTGGACAGAGATCCCAACAGTTCTGGGTGCATCTTAGCCACCTTCCCTTCTAGAAATTGAACTTCTGATCTAAGATCACGCACTTGCTGCAAGACCGCCTGATGCGAATCATCAATATCAACATCTTCATCCCCCTTTGATGAAAAGGTGGGATCCCCTTCCTCACTGACACCATAAATATCTGGATCAAACTCAAGAGCCCCCTTATGACCAACCAACCTGTGAACAATTCGTGCATTGCCATCAAGTGGACCAGGCTCATGCCCCGAGTGCACCGCGTAAAGCTTGAACACTGCAGTGCCCTCCTCCAAGTACACAAAAGTCTTGTCTTTTTCATTATAATTGGCTATTGGTACAATTGCCCGAATACGAAACCCACACCCACACCTCTTTGATTGGTATGGCTCTCGCTTCAGAACCCGAACCTTCTTACCCTCAGAATTACTGGCTGAGGAAGCAGCAGTCCCAGCACTTGAAGTCGGCACTCCGGCACGGTGGCATGCATAATCCTTCACCTCAGCCATGAATGGCTTATACCTTATATACTTCTGCCTGATACAAAGGACAACCTTGTGCTTGGCAGCCAATTGCTGTAACCTGCGCGGCACATCTCGAGCTGGCACATCAAGAGTCTCTGTATATTCAAACCTGCGCCGCCGCTTCCCGCGCCCAGGTGATGAAATGGTAGAATCAGGTTGGCCAGCAGGTGCAGCCTTACAAACGGGGCATGCAGCAACACATACGCGGATAAATGATTCCGGAATACCGTAGAATTTGGCCCCCACAGTCCAGGACTGTTTGATGCGGTCGACGGTGTCCTTGAAGGCGAGGTGGCGGAGCAGGTCGGGGTCGGCGTGCGCCTCCGAGACTATGTCCCTCCACATGCCGACGTGGGAGACGCGCTGCGCGGCGTTGGTCTTGAAGTGGAGGTGTCGCCCGTTGGCCGACGCGGCGAGCTTGTCCTGGATGCGCTTCCACGCGGTGAGGTAGGCGGTGTCCTCGTTGCGGTCCTTCCAGACGGCCCGCCACGAGGCGAGCACGGAGAGCGACGTGGCGGCGCGGACCTCGTCGGAGGAGGCTGGGCGGCCGGCGAGGATGCAGCGCAGCATGAGCCCGTACGAGGCGGCGCTGAAGGTGTAGAACTGGGAGGAGATGTGCGGCGCCGGGTCGATGGCCGGCAGCAGTGCGAAGGGCGCGGAGGCGCCCACCAGGCTAGGGTTCCGGCCGGGGATTTGGATCAGCGCCTCGTCGTCGGCGTCGGCGTGGAGGAGGTAGCTGCAGGGGCTATGATTCGGGGAGCTAGGGTTTGGGTCCGGTGGGTGCGGCGGTTTGGGGAAGGTGGAGGAGGGGAGGAGGGGATTCATGGCGGAGATGGTGGGGGACGGCGACGAGGTGGTCTTCGGCATCGCCGGATTTTATTTTGATTTTTTGGGGATTTTTTTCCTCCTTCGATTTCACTGTGCCCCAGTGCGCGCAGCTATATATCGCCTCTGGTCGCCGCTCGCCGGTCGTCTTCCTCGAGCTGTATCAATCGCCTCTGCTCCGACGCTCTCGGGCTGTGGGGACTGAGGCCGGCCGCGACGCGCTCGTGTCACTGCAAGGTGGGGTCATACGGGTGACGTTATTGATGGGCCCGGTTTGTCAGTCGGTTTGGTGGTGGGTTTGGGTGCTGGGCCGATCCATCTCTCCTGCCGCGCCTGCGGCGACGAACAGGGCGGGCCCTCTCGCCTGGCGAAAGCGGATGGTGACAGAACGCGGCCGGACGGCGTGATGCCGTGATCCGACGGGCAAAGGAGTGGAGGAGGAGACACTGCTGCACAGCAATCGGGGAAGGGCAGAGAAGTGAAGGCCAGCCTACCTGTCAGAAATCATGGCTGTTCTACGGGGCCCAGGTCCGGTACAAGACGCGATGGGCCGTTGTGGACTGACGGACGGCTAGGGCCAGAAGCCCAACATCTTCCGAAAGTTTTCTTTTGTATCGTTTGAGTTTCGTACGAACCAACTCAGAATCTTTTTATTTTCATTCATGTTTTTTACGACTTTAAAAAATATATGGTTTTCAAATTCTTTTTTTTCAAAACTAACCCCTTACCGCTATATGAAATGGCGGTGGGGTGATATAGTGCTCCAACCACCCTATGAAATGATGGTTACTGTACTGCCCTTTCACTTTTCTAAAAAATCATAACTATTTTATCTCTACTTTAAAAAAATGAAGTGGAGACAAAAACATGTTTCTATTTTTTTTTCTTCACCCACGCGTCCGTCCGTGCGTCCGCGCCCCCCACCCCGCGCCTTCACCCCGCGCGTCCGCCCGGGATGCCTCCCCCAAACCCTAACCCGATTTCCCCTCTCTTGCTTCCATCGCGCGTCGCCCCTCCCGGCCTCCCCTGCGTCAAGCCCATCGCCGCCCCTCTTCCCAGCCTCCCCTCGCGGGCACCCTCGCTCTTCCTCCCTCCTCCGTCCAATGGCCCCCCGACCCCTCACGGCGCTGCTGCCGTCGACGACCACACCATCGCCGGCACCGTCAACTACCATGCCACCACCGTGGCCACTGTAGCCTGCGATACGCCGCCATCATCTCCAGCAACAAGATCGGCCTGCCATCATCATCTGGTTCTTGTCGACCTGAGCCTGTCCAATTCTCCACACCACCCCTGCAAATTTGGATCCGTGCGTCAACCATCTCGTCGCACTGCTCCTCACCGCCGCCGCCGCCTACCAGTAACTCGAGGCCGACCAGACCTGTGTGCTCTTCACCGCTGCCGATTGCTAGTGCCTCGAGGTGCTCTGAATCTGCGTTGACCTCGCTGTGGAAGGGAACGCCGCCAAACTCTCGCCGCCGCCGCCGGGAGGTAGCCGACGTGGGTGGCCCTAGCCATGATGTTTAGGGTAAACTCTGGCCTGGGCTTTGCTCACCGTTATGTCGTTTTACAGCTGCGTGTTCATCATTGCGCTGTCATCATGTGGCCCCAGCTCGGGTCCTTGCGTTGTACACCAGCAACGGGATGGGGTCGCCAACTTCTCCTCCAGGTTTGCTTTTTTTTTCCTAACAACTTATTTCAATTTGCTGTCTTGTGCTAAAAAGGCTGCCTTTCATCTTGTTAGCCAGTTTCTGTTCTTCACATTAATAAACTTAGCTGATCATTGATTAGAGAGTGTGTCATATTATTGTGTAAAATAAATAACAAACATTATTTTTTCTGGAAAAGCAGTAAATGTGAGTGTTTTGGGTGTTTAGTTATTAAATTTCTTGGTTTTTATCTTTATCATTGTCTGACCTATTTTTCAGCACGATGGTATGATCAATTTACATTATTGTCAATATTTTCTGGAAGATAATCTTTCAGATTCGTATCATCAGCCAGTTAGTGCTTTTCATGTGCATCTGATTACTGGCACTTTCTTTTGGCAGCTACCTATTTTGGGTGACATGCACGACTGACGTACAAGACATCAACCAAAGGCCAAAGCAATAGACAATGGTATTCATAAACTTAATAGCCAAGTGATGGTTGACATCCTTACACTATCAATTTGAATGCTTCTGTTCCATTTTTATGTTGCTAACAAGTCATAAGTATGATTGCAGCTCAAACTCAACATCTTCAATTTCTAAGGTGGTTCCAGGGGCTTATGCTGTGAAAGATCCTTGTGTATCAGAACTGATTTTTCTCTGATAATATAGGATTGTATCAAGATGGTTGTTCATCTCAGGGGCATATAAACTTGGAGCTCGATCACCCATCTGTAGGTAATGATTCTCCAGCTGCTTTGGCATGATCTTCCCATTGCATGGAATGAAAAAAAGTGTGTCCTTATGATGTGGATTTGCATCGAATTTGATACTTAATGATCAGTGCAAATGTACACCATCATCCTATTCTGTCGGACATGGATCCAATAGCTTTGTTAGATGACACTCAATTAAGATGCAGTCACTAACATGTTTGATGCGGCTACCGAGATACTGAGCTGCAAGTTTATAAAAAAATGTTATCTTATTTTCATATTATTATTGTCTATGCTCTACAAATTGCAATAAAAATTTATAGCCCGTACATATTATAAGTCTGATTTATATTTAGTGAAACATATTGTCTGCTCTGCACCGATGGTACCAGCGAAGGAAGTGTCACAAAGGTAAAATACGTGCCTACCCTCTCTGTGTTTGCATTTTCAGTTTTGAAAAAAAAGAGTAGGCTGATAATATGGACATTTGCTACATAGTTAAATTAAACTGAAATATACATTAGAATGGCTAGCCTCAGGGTAAGTAAACATGTGCAATGTTAAATATTTTTTTATCTATGGATCAAGGATGCATGTACCTATTAATTAACACTTATTTAGAATGAATAAAACATCACCAGTAGTGATCCGAAAGCTCTCCCTGCACATAATCCCAGCTGAGGAAAGACTCAGCCAACCTGCAGATATACCTGCTGATCTGCCTTAGAAAAATTAGTCGTGCACACAATCTTATTTACCATGTTTGAAGCACATGATTGGTGTATTTGACTATTTGTTTTACACTTTTACTTGTGCTAAATATTTTTAGTTTGTCAGGTTAAAGGAGCGCATAGTAGGATGGAAGAACATTTATTTATATGCGCTGATTATAAAGAGATATGAGGTTCTGCACTATTCCAATGTGGTGATTCTCCTTCCCTTTCTTTTACAGTTTCGCACTGAATTTTGTAAGTTGGATATTAGCAAGTTGCATTTCTGGGAGTGGACCAATGTGGGAGAATCACAATGACCACAGTACAGTATGGTATGCAGTTGAGTGATTTCCTGGATTAGTAAGCATTACTTACTTAAAGGTTGATTCTTAACCCAAATCCAAACTGTCATGGGTGTGTCATGGAGATTGCATGTAGAGTTGGTTTGTTACAATTGGTAAGGAAATTTGTTTTGATTGTATATTGTGCCTGCAGTAGATTTTAATAATTAATAGTCTAACTTATTTAAATTGTGCAATATTCTTCCTAGATCTTGTTATTTAATACAATACTATATTGATTGGTCTTTAATTGAAACATTTTTCCAGTACCATGAACATGCTTACTATGATTAAAATACAATACTTCAGTTTGACCCCATCTTTCATTCTTCATGTTGATTTCATTTTAATATACATCAGATCACTGTAGGCGGTGTTGGTTAATGACTGTCCCTTTTCTGTTAACACATAGCGATTTAGATTTTTTTTTTGCCTTCAGATCACTCTAGGTGGTGTAGACGGGTTGAGATTCTAGATTTTCAGATCAATCTAGGTTCTTGTAATCTTGTTTAGTAGTTTCAATTAAAACGAGATTATTATGAGCAGATAATATTAGTAGTGGGCGAGAATAAGGGAGCTGAATCTGAACCCAGATATAACTGAAACCTGTATAGCTAGCGATGTGGATGGGAGCTATGTATTAACATTAAAAGCTACTTCTTTGAATAATCAGTTTGGTAAGCTAGCCTTCTGTTAGTATATATGTTTCTTGCGAGTTTTGGCTTTCCTTTTCTTAGAAATAACAGACCTATTTTAGATACAGATGCACATAGTGTTTCTAAAATTATCTGTTGGTACTCCGTTTTTGCGAGTTTTGGCTTTCCTTTTTTCTGTAAAGGCAGCATATTAGAGCACATTCAACTGTAGCTAAATACTGAACTTTCTCAAGGTGTCTGCTGCTTCGATGCGAATGGATCCCTCAGGCTGAATTGGACACAATGAAGCATTCATTTATCATTTATAGTAGGTTCGATGTCAATGAGGAGGCCTGAGATGGGGGTGTGGCAGGAACCTGGAGAGAATGGTCATTTTCAAGGTATTGTAGCAATACCCTTCTTAATCCATTTTCAAGGCTGCACATGTTGTGATCTAACACTGATCGTTATCATCCATCAGATAAGCAGAGTACAGCTTCTCCAGTTGGTTTAATGTGCTTTCTACCAATAGGCAATATAATGACTCATCAATATAAATTGTTGAACGAAGCCACACACACAATCTAATTCCTTTTTTGATATTTTGCTTCTTCAAATAGTTCTGATTTATTGTCTATTAAATACTGGAGGTTATTATGTCCATATACTCATGAGGTATTTTAACATATATATTTGTCCACATGATATTCTTTTCAAACACCGAGCACATTCATATTTCAGAACTGTGATATATCGTTGTCCTATGATATTCTCACAACTATCACATAAGAAGTCTTCAATTATTTCTAAAACCTATATTTGAGCTATCTCTATTGAACAAACTTATGTAACCTGTCCTTTTCTTGCATCAGATTTCAGATATCGAGGCATAGAAATTTCTGACAAGGCGCACATTGACATTGTGTTCATGACAAGTAAGATGATTGATTCTATCGATGTCCATCAATGCTTACTAATTGCTTGATCTGTTAGGTATCTGATTTCTGAAAAATAATGATTGAATTGCTTCATATGAGCCGAGCTTCAGTACTTTGTAAGGTGCTCAAGCAATCATTAATTTCCTTTTTTAGATTTAGTAGTTGAATGTACAGGGCATCTTAGATCAATTTGCTCAGTTCATTTTCTATTTGCAGTGAAGATTCTTCACAATGAGTTTGGGAGATGGCCATGGATTTGGGTTAGGAGCTCTTCGGCAAGTATATTTTGGTTCTACGACGTTTGCTTTTATTTTTCCATTCTATACCTTTCCAGCTTGGCTCCCTAAATTGTTTCTCATTGATGTGCGGTGATGTCTTTTGTAATATGCTTTTTGTCATGTAAACAATCTGATTGGAGTCCAACATATCAGTCTGTTAGGGTATGATTGTTCCTTCCTAGCTGCAATTCATTTCATTACCTACATTATCTTGGTTTACATTGATTGGTTTCTCATACCTGCACATTTCAGTTCAGATTAATCTTGCAGTTTATGTCATTGCACAGGTCCGCTGTGCTGACTTATGTTCCTTTTTTTACTTAGTTTCCTTTCCGTGATAGGAATATATGACTGTCTGCGGCACGCCGGTGCTGTTTGGATTTTAACTACACTCTTGCTTCTATACCAAAGTAGAATGAGTAGTTACATGTAATCTTCTTTTGTTTGTATTTGTAAATTGATGATTTTTTCCTTCAAATATTCAGTTGCTGGTGGATCTTTGCACCTCTTGTATACTTTATTGCTTTCCTTGTTGTGCTGAAAGTTTTCTGTTATTTATTATAAGCCATGATGGACTACTCCTTTGGCGAATTCCTCTTAAAAAGGTTAGTGAACTATCTCACTTTTGTGACAATTTTCTGCTTTATTTGATTCCCCCAAAGATGCTTGGAAAGTTTGTTACAAGTAAATCATTTTCAGTGTTGGATAACTGCTGATAGTCAAAACTGAGTCTTATTTCTCTGTATTGTGGGTATTTTGCACTCTGCAGTCTGGACTATCAAATAATATATAGTACTCACATGAATAGATGATGATATAGAAATTAAGTTCTATCGTGAGCAATTTGTCAGTGCTAATTTATTCTCGATGAAAAAACATAACTACAAGATGTACACATCGTGTACGCTGTTAACACAGATTTTCCCAAAGCCATGACAATCAGGCACAAACAACATCAAAGATAATCATCAGCCGAGTCGCAATGGTTGGCAGCATCCTATTTCGTTGGGTGCTATTTGTTTGTATCTACTTTGTCATGAGAAAATTACCTTTGGTATCTGGATGACACGATTTTTTAGCATGACATTTTGTTTATAAAATTGTCTCCATAGATGTTTTCTCACACATTAGAGTGACATAAAATTTGTTACATTGCCATGTTTTTTTCGACAACAATACATTACCATGTTGAATTCAATATGTATTGCAATACAAATATTTTGTTGCCCGTAGCAACGCACGGGCACATTCCTAGTATGAACTAAAATGGAGAAAATCTTTCTATGAAAATTGTAGATCTCGACGAGATCTACAACTTTGTAGTTCAAATGTTTCATTTGAAAATCATATTCGTACTCAAATAATCAATATAGCGCTCAGATCTAATGAATCTAATGAATCGAAAGAATTTTGCTTCTCTTGACAACACTTTTTTTTTAAAAAATCATAATTATTTCATATGAACTCGGACAAAGAAAAGTTTTATACAAAAGTTGTAGACCTCGACGGGCTCTATAAGTTTGTAGTTCAAATATTTTTTTTATTTGAAAGCATCTTGCTCAAATAATCAACACATTCTTGAGGTTTAATTTTTTTTAGATTTGAGCGTTATATCAATTATTTGAACATAAATATGATTCCAAATAAAAATATTTGAATAAAAAAGTTATAGATTACGTCGAGATCTACAATTTTCGTATAAAACTTTTCACCATCCGAGTTCATATGAAATAGTTATGATTTTTTTTTGAAAACGTGAAGCGTTGAGGTGCGTGTTGTTATAGAAGGTGTGACTCGATATGACGGGGATGTGATGGGTGGATAGTGAATTGGATTCAAAATTGGGAGAACTTAACAGACTCTAAATGTTGGTGCATTTTTTTTTGAAAAATGTAGGATCATTTTTTTTATGAAATGTTAGTCAACTTTTTTCGAATAAATATTGGTTCAAGGTTTTCTCTGAAGAATCGTAGGTTCAACCTTTTAGAAAATGTTGATTCAACGTTTGTTACGGTATGTTGTAAAAAAAACGTTTGTTACGGATGTTGTCATGCTAATTTGGAGTATTAAACGTAGATTAATGATAAAATTTCTTTCATAACTCTAGGTAAATTCGCGAGACGAATTTATTGAGCCTCACTAAACCATGATTAGGCAATATGATGCTACTGTAAACATCTTCTGACGATAATTTAATTAGGCTTAATAGATTTGTCTTATGATTTCTAGTTCTTTGGTGTAATTTGTTTTATAATTTGGTTCTGCTAATTAGCATCAGTAAACTTGATGTGATATTATTGTTAAGTTTCTTTACCCAGCTAAACAAGGTCTAAAATTAAATATTACGCTCACCAAACTGGTACTTCCCTATTGATACTTCCTAGTACTACCTGTAACTATCACCATTAGATTTCATTAGATAGATGACTCATGTTAATTACAAGCACCTTAAAATTTTCATTTTAAAAGTGTTGACAATATTTTTTCAGTTAAAAAAATCACCTCTTACAACATCCCAAATTATCCGTTGCAACATTTCAATTGCATACCAAACCCGCCCCATGGATGCTCAAATATATTTCACATCAAGTTCACGATTGCAATACAAATAGATAATTAATATGTATCACGTAATACAATGTATCGCACCATAAAAAATCACTTGCCTCAACATATGGTCTGAGTTTTCTTTGACAACAACAACTTTATATATATTAAGCAGCCATCTTACACAGTAGTCCTTCAAAGAAGATCATATTACAGAAAAAGGTCCAATGACCAAATACACACAGAATCCACCACGGCGAAGACGGAGACGAGCTCATTGGTGGTGGGCCGTAGAGGCGCCAGCGGCGCATACACTCGAGTGGAGGGACCGCGCCATACGTCGGTTGAAGAAGAGGCGACGTAGCCGAAGAAACAATCCACACCGGACGACTGAGGAATATGTAAGAATCTTGTCGTCGGCAGCAAGGGATGAAGCTCGAAGTCGAATCCCCAGTGGAAACAAACTCTTCAGTTCTTCAGTAGTTGGATTTGTGGTTGGGTAGACCTGGATCTGCAAGATTTGTGGCTACTTGGAGGAAAGGGCGACAGAGCGGAGCAGCGGGCGGAGGCAGGAGCACATCTGCGCGTTCCATGACAGTGAGCTCGCTACATCCCAGATGGGGGCGAGGGCGTCGGAACAACCGCTGATGTACGGCGAGGGATCGGTAACAGCGGCGACATCGACGAGGACGACAACGGCGATGAGCCTAAGTCGGGTGTGCATCAGTGCGCTCAACAACATCGAACTCGCTACATCCCAGATGGGGGCGAGGCCGTTGGAACAACCACCGATGAACCGTGAGACGGCAACAACTGTATCGACCACAGAGGAAAAGGCAGAGGTGGGGAAAAGGGGAAGGAAATGCTCGGATCTGGCGAAGCAGGGGAAATGGGAAGAAGATCCAAGCAGGGGATGAGAGGTGAAAAGAAGAGGAGGGGGATTTATTTTATTTAGGCATACCGTGGTGACGGAGACGACGACGGCACTGACGAGGAGGACGGCGCCGACGGCGGCGACGACAACCATGGAGGAAAAGCCACAAAGAGCACAGCCAAGCGGCAACAACTACTAGTACTACTAGATCTACAAGGTGTGGGGGCTCCCTACCCTTGTCGCCGCCGGTGAGGCAGCCGGTGGGGAGGAAGGGAGGGGCCCGAGGAGGAGACGAGGGAGGAGACTAGAGGATGAAGCTTCGAGGCTAAGAACGTGTTGGTTGTACCGTCACATATGGCCTGAGTTGGACTCTAGGGGCGTGTTTGTGAGGGTGGTTGCGGCCGGCTCGGCTAGCCCGTGAGGCTCAGGTGAGTTCAGGTGTAACGACCCGGGTTTTCGGAGAGGAAAACCCGTCACCCTGTACCTTGCGATAGTCCCTGGATCAGACGCTATCACGTACAGAATTCCATCACAGATAATTAACACAACCATACAACAAAAATAAGCATCCAAAAGTATTAATTTTATTACAAATCAATTAAAGGAGTACATCATTACACGCCTCTTGGCGGAATAACATGAATAAGAGCCTACGCAACGGTAGCTAGCTTCCAGAAGATGTCTCCAGCATTATTCTTCTCTCCCACAGGCATCCTTGAGCGTAGCGTCGCGCCCTTCAATCGTACCATCCATCGGCGTTGTTGTCTAAGTCTGACTCGTACCCTGCAAGCTCAGGGGCTATCCCCAAGGATTGGGATAGGTCCACGTCACCAACCGTATGCAAGCTTTAAGTGACCTACTTCTAATGGTATAAAAAGGGATCAAGGTAAAGGCTAGAGTTTTCCTAAGCAGCAGCAGCAGCAACTCATAAAGAATAGAATCTCCGAATCCCACTAAATCCTAAGTCTCTCATTCACATACGGTTATACCTGGTCACCCAGATCACCGTCACCAAGTCCTATCTCCATCTAGGATTGGTGCGAGAACTCCCACTCCTCGCACCTCAATGATTGCACCCGGATCCGCGAGGCAGAGGGAGTAACTCTCCTCTCCCTGAATGCAACCACAGCTCACCATACACTCGAATCCTATAAGGGGAGGTAGAAATCCCAAAACATGAGAGTCGGAGTAAACATCGGGCATGTCCATAACCAAGGATGCGGCTATACGTATAGATCTAAACTCTGCAGAGCGTGTACACCTGTACCCAACTCGGAATGGCACCCGACGGTGATCAGCCAACTGAGCCCATCCTACCGGACGAACACCTAGGAGTTACGATTCCACCCTACATCCGGGTCTCGATGCAGCCCCCCGCAGAAGACCTCCCCAGAACTGTGAACATTCCCCCGTGTGGCCACACGGGGAGCGCCTGCAAAGGGAAGGGGTCCTCACCCACTTCCCTCCCACTGATACCCTCTATCCTACTAGCAGGTATGGAATCACACTTGCCAGGGTCGACCCGGCCCTATCCCCACTCTCGGCGAGGTGGTGTGTATGTAAGTCCCGTGAAAATAAAGCGACCCACTCGGTTTCAGACCGAGGCGAGCTCCTATCCTCCAAAGTACCACAAAACCCCAACTCCTGTGCTCCAAAAACATTGTACCCGCCATAAGTACGAAATGGGAAACACCCGAGAAGACGAACCTCTGGCCCCCGATACCGGATCGGGTTGTCTTGAGCTCACCCCCGCCAAGTCACCCAAAACACCTTCTCCTGCCAGTTTTTCCCCACACACGCCAAGAAAACTACCACATTATCCCAACACATGCACAGCGAAGCTTAGCGTATAATCACGCATAAATATAGTAATGGTAGTAGGTCAATCAAGGACAAGGTATATAAAAGGGGCAATGCACGGTTTTATCATATCCATCATCATGCAATAAGTAAAGCGCTAGCAGTTCTAATAGCAATGCCTAATGGGCATTCAAAGTAGGTCGGGCGTGAAACTGCGAGCGGGTAGTCGTCGAAGGCGAAGTCGTAGTCGTAGTCCTGGGTCGGCTCTCCGGCTCCGGTAGCTCCTAGATTCGCGAACATAAATAAATACCAGTGCTAATTGCAAATAACACCAAATGGAGAAGCAATAGGAGCCAAAAGAGAGCAAACACAGAACTAACGGGTGCGTCATGATTTTAGAAAGATTATGAAAGTGGTTTCATATTTTTCGGAGCTCAGAAAAATTAGTTATGAAATTTCGAAGTTTAAAACCATTTCTGAAATTTAATTACGCATACACAATACAATCATCCCTTAGCTAGCTCTAGCTACCTTTAAACTGTCTCTAAACTAGCTGCAGACCGGCTCCTAAAGCTGAGGTGGCTGCCACGCAGACAGCTCTAGCTGGCTACAAGAGGGCTACAGGCTAGGTGGCTGCTGGCGTGGCGGGAGCACGGGATCTAGAGGGATCCGGTGCGGCTCCGGCTCGTGTGGGTGAAGGCGTGGTTCAGCAGGGGATTGGTCAGCCGCAAACGATCCAGGTGATCCGGTGTGGCTTGCGGCGGTGTGGTTGCACATGTGCAAGAAAACCCTATCTGGGTTCTAGGCGGCCACCAGGCGTTTGAGCAATTGCCCGAGAGGAGTGGCGGCGCGGCAAGGTTTGGCCGGCGGTGAGCTTTCCGCCGACCGGCAAGAGGAACACGGCGGCGAGGCTTGGGCGGTCTAGGAAAGCACCTAAGGTGGTTAAAGGCCCGCGCTTGGTCGGCTACAGGGCACGACGGGCCTCATGCCGGCGGGAAGCAAAGAGTGGCGGCACTGGGGCTTCGAAGGCCGAGAAGCAAAGGCAACAGCGGCATGTGCGGCGGCGCGAGCACAAGTTGCCGGGTGTGCACGGCGTGCCTAAAGGCAAGGCCTTGCCTTCCTGCGCGGGCTCGTGTTCACGCGTGCGAGCCGGTGGATAACAGGGAGTGACGGCGACGGACGCAAACGCCAGCGGTGAGCTTTCAGGGCGGCGAACGTGAGCAGCGGACAATGAGGGACGCGGGTGTTGGTGGGACTTGGGCCCGAGGTTGCACGCCGAAACAACAGCCCCCTGCTCTCCCTTCCGAAGGGCTTGAATGGCTGCCCCTCGGAAGCTCCCTTCGCCTTCCCTCTATTACCCTACTTCGATCCTACTACCAAATCTAATTCTACTCCTATTTCTACTACTAAGGACAAGTAAATAGCGAAAACAAGAAAGAACATAAGCTTTGAAGCTCTCTTCTCATTCAATGCGGGTCACATCAATTACAGTGAGTCCCTCTATTTATAGGGGGGCACATCCAATACTTTCTAACACAATTACACCTTTTTCCTACCAATGGCTAGTTCTCGACACCTTTTGAGGGGTATTACAGGGAATACGGCCTTCGTACGATCATGCCAGCTTGCTTCCACGTCGACGCCTCCTTTCCACGGGCGTTCCTCCACCGTGGCTTCGTACGGGTAGCGCCACGTCCCTTCCTTGCGCGACGCCATGCCTCCACGCCATTCCCTTCATCCTCGTCGGTCACTATTACCTTCGGACCGAAGTAGTTGCGAACCGAAGGTGCTTCGATCCTCGCAGCTCCCTCCCTGGGCTTCGCGATCACGACCTGCTTAACAAGTTCCCCCAACAGACAAAGAAAACGGGTCAACAAGTTAGAGTTGCGGTGCGCCTGCAAAATCCACCTCGTTCTCAGGCTCTCTGCACCAAAACTGCTTCGCATCGAAGCAGCTTCATACCGGACGAGACTTGGCTCAAAAACGAGCGTCCGATGGTGCCGGTTCCGAAGCTCCTATTCCCCAACAGTAGCCCCTCGGAAGTGAGGGCCGTCCTCCCCCTCTTTGCTAAAGGTCCGAACTTACGATACCCTCTGCAAAGTTGAGGAAATGGGCTTCGGAACTCCCAGAGGACGGCCCGTGTTTGCAAGAAAATACTAACCTGCCCCTACCCTTGCAGCGGTTATGTTGGGTCATTAGGGGCATAATGGTCTTTTAGGCTGTGGTAACTGCCCTTTACTGAGCCCCGTATAAAATGCCCCCCCCCGCGCGGGACCATTCCTACACACCCTTTTCACCGCGCCTGCTCCCAAGAGGTTCAAAGCAACCATCCCAAGTAAGCCTTTCGCTATTCTCTTAAAATTAGCCCCGCGGTTTCCTTCGCTTAAACATGCCCCCGAAGCGCAAGCGCGACTCCGCCGCCTCCGGCGGTCTGCCGAAAACCTTCACCTTCGGCCGCAGCCTGCTCGAGCCTGCTGACGTCGTCGAGCTAGCGGCGAACAACATGATCATTGACGGAGAAACCCCAAGCGATGAGGAGATCCCGAAGCCAAAGGAGAATCAAGCCATGATCTTCCAAGATCTACTCTGCGCCGGCCTTCGCTTTCCCCTTCACCCCGTGGTAGTGGACATTCTTCGGTACTTCAAGGTGTACCTGCATCAGCTCACTCCGAACGCCATCTTGCGACTTTCGGTATACATGTGGATATGCCAGACGACGAAGATCAAGCCTTCTGCCGAAGGCTTCGCCGCTGCCCACAAAGTTCATCACCAAACAAGAATCGTGATGCAGGGGGACGGAGACGAAGCCGAAGAGAAAGAATGCCAGTTCGGGTGCCTGAACTTCGTATACAAGACGGGTGTTCTGGCCCCTGTGATTGCTTATCGCAACAGGTGGTCTTCGGATTGGCAACAACACTGGTTGTACCACAACTTGGAGCCCCTGGTCGAAGGTGCTCCTCACCCTTTGGCGCCGACCGTCTTGACGCCTCTGGACTCCGAGACAAGGCTAGATCCGTCGTACGAAGAGGGTGACGCCTTTATCAACATGTTCCGCTTATTCGCGCGCTAGTATAGCACTCGCAACATCGTCGAAGAATATCGGACCGTCCGGCTTTTTCCCCTTCAAGATGGATGGGTAGTGCCCGATGACTGCTGGGCGGATCCCATAGGGTCGATTCCCTGCCCTGACTGGGAAAAGGCCTTCGGATTTAGCATCGAAGGTAAGAGTGCCGCCCTTGTCGACTTTACTAAAACTATGCTTTTGGAATCGTCTCCACCTTCGTGCTAATTGTGCTCCGCTTTTTCCGAACAGTCCTGAGGAAGCGCAAGGTGGAAAAGCATGGCGACTTCGTCTTGGGGCCCGTGTCTGCTACGGAGTACAAGGAGTTGTGTGCCCGCCTCAACGGTTCGAGCACGAACCGCGTCTTCGAGTTTTTCCAAGTACAGCCGCCTGAGCGTGAAGGCTTTGCGAAGCATCGTGCTGCTGCCGCGAAGAAGACTGGGGGGTTGGTCCGTCCCGCGAACAGACTGCTACTTCGCCCCCCCGGTGCTGGGCGTTCAAAAGGTCACCGCGCCCCAGCCGCCGCGGTCGACGTCACTGTGACGAAACGATTGGAGCGACAGAAGACTCAGAAAGGCACCGCACCTCACGCTCCGAAGAAAGCCTAGTTCTCGCAACCGGCCCAGACCACAGAAGTTGTCCCATCATGGTGGCGTCCCTCCGCTCAGCTCAGCCCCCGCCAGTTGTACCGCCGATCAGCAAAGGGAATCTTCTGGTCCCCCTCAGCCCTCAAGAAAAAGACAGTGACGATGATGAGAGTGATGTGAAAATTGTGTCATCGGCCGGGGATGCCCCGCAGACCGTCAGCCCTATCAACTTGAGCCCCCGTGGCGACAAGGAGAAAGCTTCGTCTTCATCCGGAACTTCCTCAAGCTCCCTCGGCACGGGACAATCAGCTTCGCCTAGTGCTTCGTCCGGCGATGGTCAAGTTGGGGTTGCCAATTCCCCTACCCATGCTAACTCCCCGACCCGCGCCCTCACTGTGGACACTGACTCCGATGAAGAGGACGAACCCGAGAGCAGCAACTATCGTGTTACCCCTGAAGCGCCCGAAGCTGCAGCCCTTCGTCTGGGCGTCCCCACCGAAGCCAAATTGATCAGTGGAAAGCAAATAGGTTTTCTTCGCCTGGTTAGTGGTGGCCACGAGCGTAAATTCCTATCCGAAGCAGGCTCTTCCTTCAGCTTCCCTCACGAAGAAGAATGCTTTGGGGAGCTAACCGCCGACAAGCTTGCTGCAGCTTGTGGTGACTTGGCTTTAAAAAGCTTCGTCGCCTCACGTTGCCTGGAACGAAGGCTGGTTGCGGATCGGGAGGCGGCCTCTACTTCGTCCAAAGAAGCCGTGTCCACTCTGCAGACACGTGTTCGGGAACTGGAAGAGCAGCTGGCTGCGGAGAAGGGTCGTGCGGAGCGCCTAGAAAAGGAAAAAGAAGACGTCGCCACTGCTTCTGAAGCCGCCCTGTCGGTCCTTCGCGCCGAGAAAGAGACACTGCTATCCTGCCGCCAATCGCTGCAAACCCAACTTGAGGAGCAAAAATCCGAAGCTACCTCGTTGCGTGAGAAACTGAATGCAGCCTGCAAGAGACACACTGAGAGCGCCCAGATGCTTCAGGATGATATCTTATCCCTCCTTGAGCACTATAATCTTGGCCCGCCGCCCTCTTCGTTCCCGCAGTGCAGCATCAGTGCCTTTCACGAGTGGGTTGACTCTTGCTTCGACCTTCTGGGCTTGAACACGAAGATCTTTGGCGAATTGAGTGCTGCCATTGGGGTGAGGACCCTTGCGTACTCCATCTGCTTGCTTCTGCCTCCTGACCGCCCAGCTTCGGAGAAAGTTTTGAGTAAGAGCGACCTTCGTTCCCTTACGAAGGATACGTTCGTTTGGCCATCTGACGAAGAACTTGCCGCGTCCTCGCTTCCCGTGCTCCCCAAGAACTTAGCCAAAAATTTCCTGAACACCTTCTTCGCTGAGAGAGGGGCCCAGCTCACCCTTCTCGAGGCTGATCGCCTAGCTCCACAGGTTTGCATTTGCCTCTTCGCTGCTGCTGTCAGTTGTTAGTCATTTCTATCTTTGAGATCGTACTTGACAGGAGTTTTCTTGCAGATTGCCGTGCGGCTTCAAATGACTGTCATCGCGTGTGTTAACGAAAGGCGTGCCTCACATCAGCTTCCTTCCCCAATCGCCTCATCGGACGAAGCATGCATGGACATGACCAGGGTTGCCCTTCGTCCCATTGAACCGACGCCCATCGCTGTAGAAGCTCGTACGTCTGAAGTTGTCATTGAGATTCGTGCACCCACAGATGGCGACAAAATGCGTGCACCCAAGGACGCCGACGAAACCCGTGCATCCGAGGATGTCGGCGAAGCCTGCGCGCCCGGGGACGCAGAACAAGAAGCAGTCGTGCACGATGCTGAAGATGAAGCCAATCCTCCTACTGCTGGTGGTGTGGTATCTCCATCTCTCTTTGGCCTGGTGGGAGGGACTGAAAACGTGCCTCCTTCGACACCAGGGGCCTGCAGGTGGCACTTGAAGATCCCGCCGCCCCTGATTTGGGCGCCCCTCGCGGGTCTGAAGATGTTGCTTCATGTGATGCTGCCCCCAACTGCGACAGAGATGATCCTCAGGCTACGGCCGAAGACGAGGTGTGAGAGTAATTGGGAAAAAGTTTGTAGATAATGCTCGTTGTATGTGAAGAGTATCTTGGCCCCCTAAGTGGGTTTTCGTGATTTGATGACATACGCTTAAGTGGCTAATGTTTTATCTAGTGTATGAGCAGGAATTAAATTTGTATGTAGCATCGAGTGTTATTCATTGAGTAAGCAAAAAGGAAGTGATGCTACAAAGGAGTTCCTATGAAGGCTTATTTATTTTATATTTTGAATTTGAGTCCTAGGAACGCCGTACTATAAAGAGGGACAGGAAATGTATCTTCCAAGAGTCGAACAGGTGCTCTAGTTGTCAAAACAAAACCTATGAGAGACACCTTTGCACCAACACGTTCACGGGGTAAACTTTTTGGGTGCTGACCTTGGAAGGACAGAGTTTCCGAGGTTTTTCCCGGAGTCTCCGGACTTCCCGGAGTTTCCGGGGTTTTCCCGGATATTCCGGGTCTTAGAGCTGTAACGGCTCTTTTCTGTGTGAGGGGGTATAAAAGCCTCCTCCACCCTTTCCCTTCTCTCTCTCTTGCCCATTTCGACCTGCATCAACTCAGAACTCATTCTCTTCCCCCTTTACTCCTCTTGGCCTTGGTTTGGTGAGATTTGTTGGGGATTTAAAGAGGGATTGAGAGCAAGAGCTTGGAGAGTGCTAGTGAGCTAATTTCCCATCTCTAGAGCACCTCGTTCTTCGCTTGGTTGGCACATTTCGTGTTTGTTACTCTTGGAGCCTTGAGCTCCTAGCCGGCTAGGCGTTGCCTTGGAGCATCCAAAGGTTTGTGGCTGCCCAAGGAGGTTTGTATCACCCCGAAATTGAGTAAGTAACTCTAGCTTGATCTTTGTGGTCGCTAGAGGGAGGAAAGTGACCTAGGTGTAAAGGTCCACCCTTTGTGGGTTTCTCAACGGAGACGTAGACCTCAAGGTGTGAGGTTGAACTCCGGTAACAAATCCTTGTGTCTCGTGTGGTTGTTGTTCTTGTTGATTGCTTGTATCTCTCTTGAGCACATTTCTAGGGTTTGGTGCCGATCTACTCCGTGTTGAGGTTTCTGCAGGTTCTAGGTGGATAAACAGGCTTGTCTCTCACTAGTGCATAACCTATTTTCACAGATCTATGTTTGAGCAAGTTTAATTTTTGTCGATTTGAATTCCCCCTCGTAGGCCCGGACAATCCGGACATTTTCCCGGATTCTCCGGATTTCCCGGAGTATCCGAAAAAATATCCGGAAACTCCGGACCTGGACTGACAACTGTGTGAAAAGTTTGTAAATTTCAGGTTCGACTATTCACCCCCCCTCTAGTCGATATCTTGATCCTTTTAATTGGTATCAGAGCCAAGTGCTCCATATTTGAAGCTTAACCGCTTGGAGTCAAAAAGATGTCGGATCCAAATGCTCAACAAACACCTCCTCCCAACAGTGGAGACAACGCCATCAATGTTGATGGTCCTCCTCCCGTTCTACAGCAAGCAGGTGATGCCATTGGAGCAAGCACAAGTCATCAAACACATGGTAATGGTATGGAGACCTCCGATAGTGAGGATGAAGAATTTGATGATGCAAAGTCAACCCGCTCCACTCGTTGACCGTCATCATCAAGGGATTATACTCGAACCTCTTTCGATTACTCTCGCTTATCTTTTAACCATCCATCAGGTTCTAGCCACATTGGGAAGATACCCCAATTTGATAGAACCGGCTATTCCAAGTGGAAGAACTCGATAGAGGAGTATTTGATGGCGGTAAATCCCGCACTTTGGACTATTGTGAACAGGGGTATTACATTTCCTAGTGGTGATGCAACGCTAACTCAAGATCAAGCCAATGAGATACAAAGAAACTATCAAGCCATACGCATCATCAAGAGTTCACTCACGTCCGAAGAGTATGACAAAGTGGATGGGTTGAAGTCCGCCAAGGAAGTGTGGGACACATTGCTCATCAACCATGAAGGAACAAAGCAAGTGAGAGAAGGAAGAATCCGCGCCTTAGAAAGTGAGCTCAACCGCTTTGTCATCAAGGAAGATGAAACTCCACAAGACATGTACAACCGCTTAAACAAGATCATTAACAAGATCAAGTCCCTTGGAAGCACAAGATGGGGAAGAAGAGAAGTGGTTGATAAGATCCTCTCCGCATACATGGCAAGGGGTGTCCAACTCCCAACACTCATAAGAGAGAAGAGAGGCTTCAACAAGTTCACTCCGGCGGATGTGATTGGAAGAATTGAAGAACATCTTATCACCGTCAAGGAGTCAAAGCTTTCACAAGAAATGTCCAAGATGCATGAGCAACTTGAGAAGAACAAGGGAGTGGCCCTCAAGGCATCTAACAAAGAAAAGAAGTCAAGCTCATCAACCTCCAAGACCCTGGTCAAGGAAGATAGTGATGAGAACATGACTCCCGAGCAAATGGCACTCTTCATAAGAAAGTTCAACAAAGTGATCAAGAAGAGTGGCTTCTTCAACAAGAACAAGGACAAAGACAAGGTCAAGACCAAGAGGACTTCCAAGAGGCCATGCTTTGGGTGTGGCAAGGAGGGTCACTTCATTGCGGAGTGCCCCAACATCAAAGTGAGAAGAAGGGACACCAACAAGAATGACAAGAACAAGAAGAAGGAAGTTGGTGAAGCACACTTGGGTGAAGAGTGGGACTCAAATGATGATAGCTCCGACTCCGATGATGAAGTGGGTCTTGCTACTATTTCTATTGGAGAACCAATCAACAAGTCATCACTCTTTGAAGATCTCACCGACGATGAAGATGACTTCACCCACACATGCCTCATGGCTAGGGGCTCTAAGGTAGACACTCCCACCCCGCCCCTAGATGATGATAGTGAAAGTGATCTTGAATTTGAAAAAATGATAAATGACTTTGGTAAAAAGGCAACTAAGAAAATCATGTTTTTAATGAAAGAAATAGAGAATAGAGATGAGACTCTAGAGGTGCAAGAAGAACTCTTTAGACTTGAGCGGGAGAGAACCATTGCCCTTGAGAATGCCCTTGAAATTGAAAAGAAGGGTTTCAAGGTGCAAGAGGACTTGCTTAAGGAAAAGAAGCTAGAAATTCTTAGCCTTAAGAAATCCCAAGCTAAAGAGGTGTTGATAGTAGATGAATTAACTAGGGAATCTTTCCTAGCTAAGGATGCTCGCAATACACTTGATGGTGAAAAGCTTGAACTTCAAAAGAGCTTTGAAAGCTTAAGGACTAGTCACATAGCACTAGAAGTTCAACTTGACAATCTCAAGAATAATACTACAACAACCTCTAATGATGCTCTCTCTAACTCTAAAGCGTCAACAAGCAATGGTTGTTCTCGGTGCTATAAAATTGATATAAATGCTTGTGCTACTAACATTGCCGAAATGAATGCTATGAAGAAAGAGATTGCTAGGTTGTCCAACTCCCTCATTGATGAGAAAAAGAAAGATCCAAATAGAGATGAGTTTGAGAACCACACCAAAGGCTTTGGGTCAAGCTACATGAAGAAGTTTGGCTTTGCGGATGGGAAGGGTCTAGGTAAGCAAGAACAAGGTACAAAGGACCACATCCCATTCATCAAGAACTACCACACTAGAGGTGTGGGAACAAGGAATGTGGTGCACGGCATGAAGCAATTGGGTGCCAAGAACTATGACAACCAAGTCAAGTACAACACACCTATCAAGTTCAAGGGCACTAAAGACACAACACATGCACCACAAACAAAGACAAAGACCATTCCAATCAAGCCAAGCAAGAAGCCCAAGCCACATGCCTCACAAGATAGCTTCTATGCCGATTATGTGTTGACTTGGGACCACAAGGGTAAGGTGATTGCCAAGTATGTGGGAACCCGCACCAAAGGAACATTGGTCAAAAGGAATATGTGGGTGCCCAAGGTTCTTGTGACTAACGCTCTAGGACCCAACCCTACTTGGGTACCTAAAACAAAAGCATAATTTGTTTTGTAGGCATACTCCTCCGGTAGAACCAAATGGGTGATTGATAGTGGTTGCACAAATCATATGACCGGAGAGAAGAAGATGTTTGCCTCTTGTGACATGATTGAAAATCCTACGGAAAGAATTGCCTTTGGAGGCAATGGTGGAGGAACGGTTGTTGGTCTTGGTAAAATTGCTATCTCAATCAATCATTCAATTTCCGATGTCTATTTGGTTGAATCCTTGGACTACAATTTGTTGTCTATTTCACAACTTTGTGAGATGGGCTACAATTGTTTGTTCACCAATGAGGGTGTGACCGTCTTTAGAAGAGGCGACGACTCCGTTGCCTTTAAGGGTGAACTCAAGGGAAGGCTTTACTTGGTGGATTTCACATCGGATAAAGCCCAACTTGATACATGCTTATTGGCAAAGTCTAGCTTGAGTTGGCTTTGGCATCGCCGGCTAGCTCACGTTGGGATGAATAATCTCAATAAGCTTCTAAAGGGGGAACACATCCTAGGACTAACAAACGTTCATTTTGAGAAAAATAGAATTTGTAGTGCTTGTCAAGCCGGAAAACAAGTTGGTGCTCCTCACCCCGCCAAGAATGTACTCACCACTACAAGACCATTGGAACTACTTCACATGGATATCTTTGGTCCCGTGGCTTATGTTAGCATCGGGGGGAACAAGTATGGCTTTGTCATTGTTGACGACTACTCTCGGTACACTTGGGTTTTCTTTATGAAAGACAAGAGCAAGGTTCATGAAATATTCAAGAAGTTTGCCACAAGAACCCAAAATGAGTTTGAAGTGAAGATCAAGAGAGTAAGAAGTGACAATGGCACCGAGTTCAAGAACACCAACATTGAAGAGTATCTTGATGGAGAAGGCATTGGTCATGAGCTCTCCGTCCCATACACTCCACAACAAAATGGGATAGTGGAGAGAAAGAATAGGACTCTCATGGAAGCCGCAAGAACCACGCTTGATGAGTACAAGACTTCGAATAGTTTTTGGGCGGAAGCAATCAACACGACTTGTCATGCTATCAACCGTTTGTATCTTCACAAGCTTCGACACAAGACCGCCTATGAACTTCTAACTGGTAAAAAGCCTAACGTGTCTTACTTTAGAGTTTTTGGTTGTAAGTGCTTCATTCTTAACAAGAAGCCCAAAAGCTCTAAGTTTGCACCTAAAGTTGATGAAGGTATCTTTCTTGGTTACGCCTCAAACGCTCATGGCTATCGTGTCCTCAACAAAACCACCGGTTGTGTTGATGTCACGTGTGACGTGACGTTTGATGAATCTAATGGCTCTCAAGTGGAGCAAGTTGATGAATTGTGTGTAGGCAAGGAAGTATCTGCTGAAAAGGCTATAAAGAAGATGGCCATTGGAGAAGTAAAGCCTCGAGAAGAAGATGATGAGGACTGCGAGATCTTAGAAGAATCACCAAGTACACCTCCCGCTGCGAACCCCGGAGAGTCCGGAGAAAAACCCGGAGATTCCGGGATTCCCGGAAACTCCGGAGAAAACTCCGGAAACTCCGGACCTCCTGCTGGTGATTCTCAAGGCAGTCAAGAAAATGAGGATTTGATTCAACAAGAAGCCTCTGACCCACATCCAAGAGTTCGTCAAAGTGTTCAACGTGATCATCCCGTTGACAACATTCTTGGAAGCATCCGTAGAGGGGTAACAACTCGTTCAAGATTAGCAAATTTTTATGAACACTACTCGTTTGTTTCCATGTTGGAACCTCTAAGGGTTGAAGAAGAACTTGAGGATGCTGATTGGGTGATGGCCATGCAAGAAGAGCTCAACAATTTCACACGGAATAAAGTCTGGTCCTTGGTGGAACGCCCCAAGCAAAATGTGATAGGTACAAAATGGGTCTTCCGCAACAAACAAGATGAGAATGGCGTGGTGACCAAGAACAAAGCAAGATTGGTGGCAAAGGGGTACACTCAAGTAGAAGGCTTGGACTTCGGAGAGACCTATGCACCGGTGGCAAGGCTTGAAGCAATCCGCATACTCTTAGCCTTTGCCACACATCACAACTTCAAGCTACATCAAATGGATGTCAAGAGTGCTTTCTTGAATGGCCCAATCTCCGAAGAAGTCTATGTTGAACAACCACCGGGCTTTGAAGACCCACAATTTCCCAACCACGTCTACAAGCTCCATAAGGCGCTCTATGGGCTCAAACAAGCCCCACGAGCATGGTATGAATGCCTTAAGGAATTTCTCTTAAAGAAAGGCTTTGAAATAGGCAAAGCCGATCCTACTCTCTTCACTCGTAAACAAGGAAATGATTTATTTGTATGCCAAATATATGTCGATGACATTATATTTGGTTCTACTAATCAAGTTTGGGTTGATGAGTTTAGTAGGATTATGACCAAAAGATTTGAGATGTCTATGATGGGCGAGTTGAAGTACTTTCTCGGATTTCAAATCAAGCAACTCAAAGAAGGCACATTCATAAGTCAAACCAAGTACACTAATGATATGCTCAAGAAGTTTGATATGAACAATGCCAAGTCCATCAAAACATCTATGCCATCAAATGGACATCTTGATCTAAATGAAGAGGGCAAAAGCATCGACCAAAAGGTATATCGCTCCTTGATTGGATCTCTACTTTACCTTTGTGCATCTAGGCCCGATATTATGCTTAGTGTGTGCATGTGTGCAAGGTTTCAAGCTAATCCTAAGGAGTGTCATCTAATGGCTGTTAAGAGAATCTTTAGATACTTGGTTCATACTCCTAACCTTGGTTTGTGGTATCCTAGGGGCTCCACTTTCGATCTACTTGGCTACTCCGATTCGGACTATGCCGGTTGCAAAGTAGATAGGAAGAGTACATCCGGGACTTGTCAATTCCTTGGAAGGTCCTTGGCGTCTTGGAGTTCCAAGAAACAAAACTCTGTTGCCCTTTCCACCGCCGAGGCCGAGTATGTTGCAGCCGGCTCTTGTTGTGCTCAACTACTTTGGATGAGGCTCACTTTGAGAGACTTTGGTTGTAAGTTTAGCAAGGTGCCACTCTTGTGTGACAATGAGAGTGCCATCAAGCTAGCTAACAATCCCGTAAACCACTCAAGAACAAAGCACATAGACATAAGACACCATTTCTTAAGAGATCACGAAGCCAAAGGAGATATCGCTTTAAGCCATGTGAGCACCGATAAGCAACTAGCCGATATCTTCACAAAGCCTCTTGATGAACTAAGATTTTGTGCTTTGAGGAGTGAGCTAAATATCTTGGATTCCCGTAACTTGGCTTGAGATCATGCACATATTTGAGTGACATAGAATAGGAAGTTGAAAAGAAAATGATTGACAACACTTGGGCTATTGTTCTCATTGCTTGATTGTGGCTAGTCTCAAGTGTTGATACCTCTCAGGCTCACATATATTACATGTATAGTCATCCAAATCTATCCCAAATCAAATTCCTTGCAAATCTGCTCGCTAGTCTCAGGGGGAGCGGAAACTCCGGACAAATTTCCAGAAACTCCGGGTTTCCCGGAGATTCCGAACTTGGTCCGGACATTCCGGGTCTTTAGGGTATATATACCTTTTTCACCGCGGTTACTTTTCTCTTTACCCTTTTACCGCGTTGACCAGCCGCACCCTCACTCACGTCGCTCTCCTCTCCCTTCCGCCGTCGCCCCCTTGGCGATTTTCACTTCCATCCATCCAAATCGAGTGAGATTGAGGGCTCCAAGGTGTGGAAAACACGGATCTACAACGGATTTGAAGACTTGAAGCTTCTTCCTCTCTCTCCCCTAAGGTATCTCATGAAGACCAATCCCGATCTATCTCCCTATGCGCTTCCTTTCGGTATCCTCTTAGGGAATAGATGGAATAGACTCTATAGACTCTAGATCTACGATATCTCTTAGTTTCAATAGTTGATTTGTGCGGCATTGCAATTTAGGGTTTCGGCTGTGAAACCCGAAAACTCCGGAAATCTCGAGCCCGAACTCTCCGGACATCCCGGAGTATCCGGACTTTTTCCCGGAGTCTCCGGGGTTCATACTGAAAACCCTAAGTGGCAGTGCTTTGCATCTCTTCTATTGCTTATCTCTCATATCCATATCCTTCTATATCTTCAGATCATGAGTGTGAAGATCCGGCGCGACATGGATGAGCCCTCCACTCAAAGGAGGACCAAGGCAAGGCACGATCCCGCCACCTTGAGGGTCGTGCAAGAGACCTTGGGCCAAGAGTCCTCTCAGCGCAGTGCCAGGCCAAGAAGGGGTGATCCCCATCCATCTTATGCTGAGGGCAGTGATGAGGAGGAAGAGATTGAGGAGGAGGAAGGAACCGAAAGTGATGATGATGAGGTTGAGGATGATACTTATGAGCAGCCCCCTGAGCCTCCTCGCCGCCATGGAAAGGGGCCGGCTAAAGAAACATCCCGCTACAAACCTCACCCCAAAAAGAGCCACAAAGCCTCCTATATCAATCAAAGTTGACCAGTTGAGCGTCAACCTCCCAAAACCAAACAAGGAATAGCAGCCCACATCTGCCCTAAAACACCCCCAAGGCTCATCCCTACTCTCCCACCAAATGTGCAAGTAGTGAACACACCTATCAAACTCCGAGAGGCCGGATCGGTCCTTGGATTTGCTGAGCACATGTTTAGGGACTACTCCAAGAACACCTTTGCAGTTAGAGAGCAAAGGGAAGAGAATGTTTATCGCTATCTCAAGGGTGAGGGGCCAGAGGCAAGGTTTTGGTGTGACTTCCATAGAGATTTCTACCAAACCGCCATAAGGAACCCCAAGTTGGTTGCTAAGAACATGGTGCCTATTGTGAAGATGAGGTACATTGATTGGAAATACTATGAAGACCTCAACAACACCGTGTTCAACTCCGTCATTGAGATGTGCAAGGAGGTGGGACTCTATGACATCATGGGTTTTCGCTATAATTGGAACAAGGAGATCCTCGCCCAATTCCATTGCTCCTACTTCTACAATCCCTACGACAACACCATCACATGGACTACTCAAGGCAACAAGTGCACAATCGACTACATGACCTTCTCTAGGTTGTTGGGACTTAGATCAAAGGATGAAGATCGCACTCCCATTCACAATGAGAACAAGTACAAGCCAAGGGACCTCCCCTACATGTTCCCTAGTCGTGCCTTAGCCATCGAAGGAAAAGCGGATCAACTCAACCCCTACTACTACTATCTCAATCAATTCTTCCGAGCCACCATTGACCCTAAGCAAGGAGATGCTACAGCTCTAAGGTACTATGCTCCAAATCTCCTCAATAGGATGGCACCGGACGAGGAAGGGTTTTGCATATTTGACTTCATTTGGAATGAGTTGAGGAGGGCCATGAATGACCCTATGAAGTACCTTCCCTATGCTCCCTATCTCATGTACATGATTGAGAGAGTCACAAATGTCCGCTATCCCAAGGATGTTGTCCATGAGCCCTTTCGCCACCTCCGTGATCGAGCCAAGAAAGCTCCCAAAGTTCCTAAGTATGTTGGTTCCTCTAGTGCAGCTCCTCACCATGATGACATGCCCGCTGCACCCTCTCCACCTAGGCCTCCCCGTCGGCACCGTGGCTCCATGATCAAGAGGGTCCTAAAGAGTATCTTTAGCATGTGCAAGACCATGGCCACGGAGACAAATGAGAACCGTCGGGACATCATTGAGATTAAGTCCCATCTTGGCCTCCCCACCGATCCCTACCGTGAGCTTCCCACCTTCGATGATCCATTTGCGGAATGGGACGCCAAAGATGAAGAAGAGAGGCAAGAAGAGGAAGAGGACGAGGAAGACAACAACAACGATGAAGAGGAGGAGGACGACGAGGACTCCGAGTGATTCAGCTGCTGCCCCACTCCCTTTTTAGTGCTTGATGCCAAAGGGGGAGTGTTTTATCTATCTGTCTATCATGTGTGGAACTTTATGGATTTGGAACAATGGCTTGTAATAACTTTAAATTCGTATGCGTGTAAGACTATGTAAGCTTGAGACTTATGGTTGTGTGCTTGTGGTTGTTTGCTCAGTTTTTACATTCTAAGGATGCTATATGTTAGATTGAAAATACTTGATGAATGTTGTTTTTCACTGGTGCTCAAAAAGCTCGGAGAATCCGGACTTTTTCCCGGAGTTTCTGGGATTCCCGGAGATTCCGGGACTGGCCCGGACATTCCGGACTTTTGAGCATCAGATTTCTTTTGCTTCCTTTCAGTGCATGAACTGTCATATGCATTTCACAGATTACTTGTTGCACATCACAAGCACCCCACTATTGTAATACTTTCATGTCTTCTTTTCTTGTGCAAAGTTTGGTCCTAAAATGACCATTGATATTCAAAACCAATATGCACATTTTAAGGGGGAGTATTACAAATTGTCTTTTAATATTCATTGATTATCTCTTGTTAGACTTAAATGTGTTGTCATCAATCACCAAAAAGGGGGAGATTGAAGAGTATCTTGGCCCCCTAAGTGGGTTTTGGTGATTTGATGACATACACTTAAGTGGCTAATATTTTATCTAGTGTATGAGCAGGAATTAAAATTGTATGTGGCATCGAGTGTTATTCATTGAGTAAGCAAAAAGGAAGTGATGCTACAAAGGAGTTCCTGTGAAAACTTATTTATTTTATATTTTGAATTTGAGTCCTAGGAACGCCGTACTATAAAGAGGGACAGGAAATGTATCTTCCAAGAGTCGAACAGGTGCTCTAATTGTCAAAACAAAACCTATGAGAGACACCTTTGCACCAACACGTTCACGGGGTAAACTTTTTGGGTGCTGACCTTGGAAGGACAGAGTTTCCGGGGTTTTTCCCGGAGTCTCCGAACTTCTCAGAGTTTCCGGGGTTTTCCCGGATATTCCGGGTCTTAGAGCTGTAACGGCTCTTTTCTGTGTGAGGGGGTATAAAAGCCTCCTCCACCCTTTCCCTTCTCTCTCTCTTGCCCATTTCGACCTGCATCAACTCAGAACTCATTCTCTTCCCCCTTTACTCCTCTTGGCCTTGGTTTGGTGAGATTTGTTGGGGATTTAAAGAGGGATTGAGAGCAAGAGCTTGGAGAGTGCTAGTGAGCTAATTTCCCATCTCTAGAGCACCTCGTTCTTCGCTTGGTTGGCACATTTCGTGTTTGTTACTCTTGGAGCCTTGAGCTCCTAGCCGGCTAGGCGTTGCCTTGGAGCATCCAAAGGTTTGTGGCTGCCCAAGGAGGTTTGTATCACCCCGAAATTGAGTAAGTAACTCTAGCTTGATCTTTGTGGTCGCTAGAGGGAGGAAAGTGACCTAGGTGTAAAGGTCCACCCTTTGTGGGTTTCTCAACGGAGACGTAGACCTCAAGGTGTGAGGTTGAACTCCGGTAACAAATCCTTGTGTCTCGTGTGGTTGTTGTTCTTGTTGATTGCTTGTATCTCTCTTGAGCACATTTCTAGGGTTTGGTGCCGATCTACTCCGTGTTGAGGTTTCTGCAGGTTCTAGGTGGATAAACAGGCTTGTCTCTCACTAGTGCATAACCTATTTTCACAGATCTATGTTTGAGCAAGTTTAATTTCTGTCGATTTGAATTCCCCCTCGTAGGCCCGGACAATCCGGACATTTTCCCGGATTCTCCGGATTTCCCGGAGTATCCGGAAACTCCGGACCTGGACTGACAGCTGTGTGAAAAGTTTGTAAATTTCAGGTTCGACTATTCACCCCCCTCTAGTCGACATCTTGATCCTTTCAGTATGGGCTTCGCACCGTATTTAAGACAATGTGTACTGATCCGAATGCTTGTGCACAGGTCCTTTCGAGTGTCCCTGCGCAGATAGTCGAAGGTGTGAGACTGAGTGCTCCTTTTGTGGATTCTCTGGTTGTTGTCCCTAACATGTGGACAAAGTTTAGTATTCGTAATCCTGGTGTATCATACGATAAATTTCTTTCGTGGCGACGCGAACGGTACGAGGCTCATAACCGAGCCTCGAAAGCTTTCTTCGCCGAGTTTTCCCGAGATCCCGCCCGACGTGATGCCATACTTCGGGAACGTGCTGCGAGACGTGCGTTGAAACGACACGAAACGGGTCTTCCGGACGAAGCTGTTAGTGTAGTTCCGAAGGAGGAACCTGTGGATGGGGGAGTAATAGGCCCCCCCGAATATGTATACTTGATACCTTCGCCCCCAGTAGACGAAAATGTTGTATCATAGTAACTGAAAGCCAAGTAAATAATGATAATTCTCCTGACTTAGGACTTCTGTTTCCGGTACAGGACGTATGCCCACTGAGGCTGAGCTTCGCACTATGGCCCTGGAAATTGCTGATAAAGCTATCTGTCAAGTGATTGATGAAGTGTGCGAAGATGTGCTGTGCGAAGGCTGATATACACACACAGACAATTTTTCTTTCTTTCTTTTTTTTGAACTTTAGCTTCGGAACTCCCATGCATACTTGTAAATAATACGGATCATTACTTGTATGAAGAGTGTATGATGTTTCGACGCTTTGTGCTTTTGATTGACGCGAAGGCTTATTAACCTGTGCTTCGGAACTCTCCCCGCAAGCCTTCGAGACAAACAAAGGCCGAAACGTTCCCGTTTTACTTTTCTTGTGCTTGATGCCTGATTGGGCTGAAGCTCTTTTCGTATCTGAACGTCGTTGCAGCACGCTCTTGTGTTTATACGTATCTTTCGTACATTTCACGGACGTGCGTGTCGTTACCTACACCCCTTACATTTGAAACTTCGTGTCGAGGTTTGTGCCATCTCGTAAATATGCTTCGCGCCCCCCGCGGGTGCTTACGCTGATGACTGCGCTCGTTACCGTTGAGCTTCGTGGCAAAACTCGTGCCACCCTATAGGTACCTTTCGTACCTCTC
This sequence comes from Cenchrus fungigraminus, assembly GCA_036936925.1. Classification (NCBI taxonomy): domain Eukaryota; kingdom Viridiplantae; phylum Streptophyta; class Magnoliopsida; order Poales; family Poaceae; genus Cenchrus; species Cenchrus fungigraminus. The sequence continues at coordinate 125,885,563 of CM072777.1, forward strand.
GCGGCCACTCATGCCGCTAACTGCGCTCGTTACCTTCGAGCCTTGTGGTGAAACTCGTGCCACTCCACAGGTACATTTCGCACCTCTCGCGGCCACTCACGTCGCTAACTGCGCTCGTTACCTTCGAGCGTCGTGGCGAAACTCGTGCCACTTGTAGGTGAACGATGGGCTTAGTTGTGTGAAGCCCATAGTCGTTCACCTACATCATTATTCGTACAGACTGCGAAGACGACACCCCTTTCCAAAGCTTAGGAGTAGTTTCTTCGCGTGCATCTTGCTCATGTTTTGGGGAATACCTGTTTATATTGCACAGGGGGTTACACCGGATTCTGCCTCATTAAAAACCTCACACTTCGCGAACCCAGAAAGGACTCATGAAGCTTCCCCTATGAGGAAAAGAGTACGGAACCCACCAACAGTTTATACGGACTCAAATTCTAAAAGAAGAGAAATAACAACAGAAAAATTACAAAGGCTTAAACTTAAAGCACTACTGCTTAGACGAAGTACTTCTTCAACATGTCGGTGTTCCACGTGTACGGCTCCTCCTTGCCGCTCAACCTTCGAAGCTTGAACGCAGCTGGGTTCCTAGTTTCCTCGGCGATGAACGGGCCTTCCCACTTGCTGTGCAACTTTCCTGCATCTTTTCCCTTCGGAATCCGGCGAAGCACCAAATTTCCCGACTGAATTCCCTTCGGGCGGATACTCTTGTTCTTCCACCGTCTCGTTTCTTCCTGGTAGTCTTTTAGGTTCTCCGCTGCTTGCAGACTGACTTCCTCAATGTTCTGTACCGATGGCAGTATGTCTTCGTGTGAGCTAGGCTGTTCCCTCGATCCCCCAGGCACATTTCTTCGGGCAACATTGCCTCTTCCCCATATAGGAGCTTGAATGGAGAGAACTTCGTAGTTCTAGAGTCTGTAGTGTTGTGTGACCAGATTACCCTTGGCAACTAGTCGAACCATTTTCCCTTCGGCAATTCTGTGATATTTTTCTTGATGCCAGCGAAGATTATGCCGTTGGCTCGCTCGACCGCCCTATTCGACTGTGGGTGATACCGATGGCAGTACTGATAGAATTCTTGGAAGGCAGAACTATCGAACTGCTTCCCGTTGTCCTATGTGACTTCGTATGGTACCCCGAAATGACACACTATGTTCTGCCAAAAGAAATTCTGTATGGTCGCCGAAGTGACGTTCTGTATGGGTTTCGCCTCAATCCACTTGGAGAAGTATTCGACCGCCACTACAGTGTACTTGTAGTTCCCTGGCGCTATTGGTAGGGGGCCCACGATGTCCACCCCCACCTCGCGAAGGGCCATACTGGTGGTATGATCTGTATTTTGTTCGCCGCAAACTTACTGTAGGGGAAATGCCTCTGGCACTCAGGACAATTTCTTACTATTTTGTGTGCGTCCGCTACAGCCGAAGGCCAATAGAAACCCTGCCTGAACGCCTTCTGGACTAGGGCTCTAGTGCCAATATGATGTGAGCACATGTCATTGTGAATCTCGTGCAGCAACTGCTTCCCCTGCTCTGCCAAAATGCATTTCTACCATGGTGCGCACACACCCATTCTGTATAAATTGTCTCCTTCGAGACTGTAGCTTCTTGCCCAAAGAGCCACTCTCTTTGCTTCTACCTCATCCTCTGCTTCGTAATAGCCTTTGATGAATGCTACAATCGGGGCTCTCCAGTCTTCGCTGTGGATTGCATTGACGAAGCTTGGTGGCACTTCATCCGAAGAAGCTGACTTCAGTGAGAGCACTTCGTAAAAGAAGTCCGAGGGCAACGGTTCCTTCATGGCTGCAGCTTTGGCCAGAGCGTCTGCTTCCTTGTTGAAATTCCTAGGAAAACTCTTCGAGAAGAAAAATTTCTCCATGCTTCGCACAGCCTGCAGATACTTCATCATTTCCAGCTTCTTGGTCTTATATGACTTGTCCACGTGGCCCGCGATCAGCTCGGAGTCTGTGTGGATGAGAAGCCGACGTGCTCCTACTGCCTTTGCTTTGCGAAGGGCCAAGATCAGCCCCTCGTACTCCGCCACGTTGTTGGTGCACTGACCACATTCCAATCTCGATGCGTACCGCAACTTCATCCCCGACGGTGATTTGAGTACAGCCGCTGCCGCTGACCCCTTGTGATAATAAGCACCGTCGCATTGTACCTCCCAAACTGGTTCCGTCAACTCAGCACCTTCGCTGGCCCTTGCTGGTGTCCAATCGGCCACAAAATCTGCCAACACCTAAGACTTGATCGCGCTTCGGGATATGAAGCTGATTACGTGCTCTGCCAACTCCGCTGCCCATTTTCCCAATCTTCCAGTTGATTCCCTGTTTTTGAACATGTCCCGAAGGGGGTACGATGTTGGGACCATGATGTTGTGGCTCTGAAAGTAATGGCGTAGCTTCCTCTTCGCCATAACGACAGCGTAGGCCATCTTCTCCATCTGGGAGTAAAACAGTTTGGACCCGCTGAGGGCCTCAGACACATAGTATATTGGCATCTGCTTCGTGCCGTCGCCCTCCTGGTGCTCTTCGACCAAAACCGCACTGATAGCTGCTTCGCTGGCTGCAATGTACAACAATAACTCTGCCTTCGTTGTGGGACTGGTCATGACTGCCGCTTGTTCGAGGTGGCTTCGCAGATCCTCAAACGCCTGCTGCTGCTCCGGCCCCCACTGGAAAGTTGTGTTCGCTTTAAGGGTTTTGAAAAAGGGCAAGCTCCGTTCAGCCGCGCGAGAGATGAAGCGGTTGAGCGAAGCTATTCTCCCTGTTAATCTCTGGACTTTCTTCCTGTTTCTGGGCGGGCTCATTCTTCGCAACACCTCAATCTTTGACGGATTTGCCTCAATGCCCCTCTTTGAGACCATGCAGCCCAGCAACTGTCCCTTTCGGATGCCGAAGACGCATTTTTTCGGGTTTAATTTCAGCCCATGTTGCCTCATGTTCTCGAAAGTCTCGCGAAGGTCTGCCATGTGGTCTGTATCCTTGACGCTCATGATAACGACATCGTCCACATACGCCGAAGCATTCCTACCCAGCTGGCTGCCCAATATCACCTTCATCATACGGTTGAAAGTAGGCCCTGCGTTCCGAAGCCCCTCGGGCATCCTGACGAAACAGTAAATGCCAAACGGTGTGGTAAATCCTGTTTTAGCCTCATCCTCCCTTCGCATCCAAACCTGATGATAACCCGAAAAACAGTCGAGGAGACTTAACATTTCACAGCCCGCAACCTGATCGATGACAATGTCAATGCGCGGTAGCGGATACGGGTCCTTCGGACATGCCTTATTAAGTTCAGTGAAATCAATGCACATGCGCATTTTGCCATTCTTCTTCGGTACCATGACAACATTGGCTACCCATACGGGGTACTGGACTTCTCTTATTATTTTAGCATCAAGGAGTTTCTGCACTTCGGCCTCTGCCGCCTTTGCTCTGTCTTCCGACATGGGCCTCTGCTTTTGTACCCTCGGTTTTACCTTCGGGTTTGTGTTGAGTGCGTGCTCGATAACTACCCTTAGCACCCCCGTCAAATTTGCCTTTGACCACGCGAAGACATCTTGATTGTTTCGGAGGAACTCAATTAATCGGGACTCTTCGGCCTGAGACATGTCTGCGCCCACAATGACAGTTCTTCCGGGGACATCTTCGCAGAGCGGCACAGTCTTCGTATCGTCCAAGGCTGTCATTCTTTCTGCCTCGGAATGTTTCATGGCGTCTCGCATTTGCTGCTCAGCTCTTCGGTCTGCCTCAGACAAAGTGTTTGGGTCCTGCTGTTCTTCGATTACGTGCACCTGTCGATTCATGGTGGACGTGTTTGACTCTGCCTTACGTGCTTCGAACTGGTCCCCGTACACTGACAGTACACCCCCTGCTGTTGGAATTTTCATTAACAGATATGCCTGATGTATTGCTGCGGCGAAGCTGTTAATTGTGTTCCCGCCAAAGATCGCATTATATGGGTAAGCGAAGTCGATTACGTCGAAGGTTATGACCTCCGTCCGCATGGTTGGTCCCTGGCCGAAGGTTACATTGATGCTGATCTTGCCTAACGCCTGTATCCTTTTGTTTCTGAAGCCGTACAGCGGGTGCATGGACTTCTGCAAATCTTCCTTCGTGAATCCCATTCTGTTGAAACACTGCCATGTCAAGATGTCTGCTGAACTCCCATTGTCCACGAGCACTCGACCTACATCATTGCCGAAGAAGTTGGCTGTATTTTTGCCAATGTTTGCCCTTATCACCAGTGGATCGTTGTGCGGGTAATACTGTAACCTGACGTCTGCTGCTGTGAAAGAGATGGGTATGTGCGACCATGGTAGGTGGAAATATTTCCCGAAGCAAATATGTGACACGCTGCGAAAGTAATCCTGTCTCTGCCTTTTGTTTTCATGCACTGGCTCATGAGACCCTCCGGTGATGGCGTTGATGATATTGACCGTGCCCATGGGGCCCGACGCTGGCTGCTCCTGTGCCTCTTGCTTCGGCGGGACTAGCATGTGGTAATTCGACGGACCGTGCCCGCCCTGCGACGAAGACACCATAGCTGGCCAAGATGATACAAATATCGAAGACTGGTGGAACTGTGGAGGCAAAGGCAGAGGCGGCGGCAATTGCGGTGCCGAAGGCTGAGCGTATTGGTTCTGATACATGTGCTGTGGAGGGTATGGCGCTGGCAGACTACGAGTGTGAGCCATGACGTGATTGACTATGACTCCTGATGCTTTCGCCTTCTCCTCTACTTCCCATTGCATTTTCATTTTTACGGCCGGAGGGCATTGATGTGTATGATGATATGCATTCGTTCCGTGCAACCAACAGAAAAATCTCTCCTGAGAGTGCGACGGTGCAGGTGGCTTCGACTTCGGTCCCCCATTTCCATTGCTCCCTCGGTTCGAGTTATTGTTGCGAGGCGGCTTCGCGCCTTGCCCATCCGACACATTGTTTACCTACCTGTAAGGCTACTTCGGTGGAGTGTTCTTCCAGTTCTTCGGTGTGTCCCACTGACCCTGCTGTTTCGGTTTCTTGGCCGCGTTCATGCGCTCGATTCTGCGACGCCTACCCTTGTCAGACTTGCAATACTCTTGCATTATTTCGAAGAGTTCTTGAACCGACTTCGGCTTCTCCCAGTCCAACAAATCCTGACATGAGCCTACCCGAAGGCCACCCACCACAACGTCGATGATGCTGTCCTCTGATACCCTCGGAGCTCGCGCCACCAATTTCACTACCCTATGCATATACTCCTGTAGCGATTCCCTATCCTCCTGTAAGCATGCATTGGCCAGGTCATTTGAGTTAAGCTCTTCGATCTGCATACCCTTGAAGCTGGCTAGTAGCTTGCTTCGCAGCTGGTACCAGGATGTGATGCTTCCCTTCGGCATGTTTGCATACCAATACTGCACTGGGCCTTTCAAAGCCAACACCAGTGCCTTGGCCTTCGTCGTGGAGTCACCGTTGTTGGACTCGACAGCCGCCTCGAATTTCATCAAGAATTCCTTTGGATTTGTTTCACCGTCGTACTGTGGTAAGGTAGTTGCATTGAAACGACGTGGCCATGGGGCATTTTCCAGATCGACGGCCAGTGGCGAAATGGGTACCACATTTCCAAATGGCTCATCGTGCTGCACGTGCACATCCCTTCTGCCAAAGCCTACATCTTCGGGCCCTTCTCTGCGCTGTCTCAACTGATCAATCTGCGCCTGTAACGCCTGCAATGTCTGCCATGTTGGATCTTGCATCTCATGCTACGGTTCCGGTTGCCTCTCCTGTCGTGGTACCACCGGCAGTGCCTGCGCTGCAGCTGGTGGCTGGTTTGGATCGGTGCGAATGGATGTGTTTCGTGTCAGCTGATTGCGTAGTATGGCGAAGCTTCGCTCGGCTTGCCTCAGGTTCTGTTCGTTTCTCCTTCGCTCCTCTGCATCACCATCTGCTGCCCCTGTGGCAGCCTGGCTGCGTTTCTGCACCTGCGATGTAGACGGGGCGTTCTCTTGCTCCTGAGCGGCCCTTGTGGTTGCTTCGGCGATCAGAATCTGTATCCTTCGGAGTGCTTCGATGTCTTCCACAGGAACCCCCAAACCTTCGAGGCTTACCTCAAAGGCCCCATATGTTGTGTGCTCGATCTCTCCATCCTCCAACTCTTCGTTGGTGAGTGGGCTCGCCGCCGAAGGCTACCTCGGTGGCCGTCCTCTCGCCATTTTGTATGAAGTTCTTCCACGAGGTGGGCGCCAACTTTTGGTGGGACTCGGGCCCGAGGTTGGACGCCGGAACAACAGCCCCCTGCTCTCCCTTCCGAAGGGCTTGAATGGCTGCCCCTCGGAAGCTCCCTTCGCCTTCCCTCTATTACCCTACTTCGATCCTACTACCAAATCTAATTCTACTCCTATTTCTACTACTAAGGACAAGTAAATAGCGAAAACAAGAAAGAACATAAGTTTGAAGATCTCTTCTCATTCAATGCGGGTCACATCAATTACAGTGAGTCCCTCTATTTATAGGGGGGCACATCCAACACTTTCTAACACAATTACACCTTTTTCCTACCAACGGCTAGTTCTCGACACCTTTTGAGGGGTATTATAGGGAATACGACCTTCGTACGGTCATGCCAGCTTGCTTCCACGTCGACGCCTCCTTTCCACGAGCGTTCCTCCACCATGGCTTCGTACGGGTAGCGCCACGTCCCTTCCTTGCGCGACGCCATGCCTCCACGCCATTCCCTTCGTCCTCGTCGGTCACTGTTACCTTCGGACCGAAGCAGTTGCGAACCGAAGGTGCTTCGATCCTCGCAGCTCCCTCCCCGGGCTTCACGATCACGACCTGCTTAACAATTTCCCGACAAAGAAAACGGGTCAACAAGTTAGCGTTGCGGTGCGCCTGCAAAATCCACCTCATTCTCAGGCTACTCTGCACCGAAACTGCTTCGCATCGAAGCAGCTTCGTACCGGAGGAGACTTGGCTCAAAAACGAGCGTCCGATGGTGCCGGTTCCGAAGCTCCTATTCCCCAACAGCGGGCACGCAGGGTTTTCCTCTTGGCACAAAAAGGCTCGGCCTTTGGCCGGATTGGGCAGAGGCGTGCTCAGCGGTGAGGAACAGAGCGGCGGCGCGGCCATAAGACGGCGGCACTGGGTGTTCGTGCGCAAGCATGGCGGCGGGGCATGGCCATGACGCCAGCTCGGCACGGTGGCTAACAGGTGGCGACGCGCGATGGTTTTCGGTGGTGTGTGCGTGCACGTGCACGTGCCTGAGACACCTCGTGACCGCGACACGGCTGAGTTCGCGCGCGACACTCTGGAACTCCAGGGCCGTGGCGGCGCGGCTGCTGGGTAGGGGCAGGGAACGACGCGCAAAGGTTCGGCGGTGAAGGCGGCGTCGTGGTCGCCGGCGCGTGAACGAATGCGCCAGCGGCGTGCACGGTGTGCAGAACAGACCCAAAAGAGGGGGCTTTGCCCTCCCGTTTGTGCGCGCGTGCGCGTGGATGCCAGCGACTGGCCACGGCGGCGCGACAAATAGGGCGGCGACAAAGGCCGGCAGAGCAGGGAGAAAGGGACGGTCTAGCGGGTTTGCGCGCGCGTCGGAGAAGGCTGCGGCACCTGCAAACGAAGATGCACAGCTTGATGGCTGGCCCACATGGTGACGGCGTTTTGCGCGGCGGCGCGGAGCAGAGCAGCCAGAGCTTGGTGCTCGAAGGCCACTACCACATCCATCAGGTGAAAAGTTTGGTGCTCACCTGGTGGCTTTGGTCGCGGCAGCAACGATGGTGAAGAGGTGGAGCAGAGACGGCGGCGCTGCGGGAAGCAGGGGATGCAGAGCAAGGTCGTCGCGGTCCTTGGCCCGAGCGGCTCCGGCTCTAATGCGGCGGCAGGCGGCTCCGGTCTTCTCTCCTCTCTTCCTTCTCCTCCCCCCTCTTCTTCTCTTCTCTGGTGGAGAATAGGGGAAAACCCCAAGAGCGGCGGCGGACTCTGGGGAGAAAAGGTTGCGGCGCGGCTTTTATGCAGAAGAGCTAGGGTTCGCGGTGCGGGGGTGAGGGGCTGGGATCCTCGGCATCCGTGCCGTGGCCACGTGGCACGCATCTGGCGGTGCGAGGCGGAGCGGGCAGCTGTGCTGCCGTGGGTGAGCTCGGTTGCGTCCCCACGCGCTGCTCGCGTGCGTCAGCGAGGAAGGGGAAAGGGTAACAGGGGACCGGCTGACGTGCGGGGCCCGCATGTAAGCGGCTGCGTCGTGTGGTAGGTGGGAGGCAGGCTTAGGTGGGCTGAAAGAGTTTAAGCGGGCCGGCGGATTTAGGTGGACTGGCGGACGAGCGGACCTGGGCTAGGAGTAGGAGGTGATCCGGTGGACTTCAACGAAGAGAAACGGCTCAAGGGCACAGGGAGCTTTTCTAATTTCACCTCTTCCTACTCCTTATACTATTTCAACTCAAATTTGAATTTAGAATTCAAATTTGAATCACACTCAAATAAGATCCAAATAAAAGCAAATAAACCCCAAAAAAGATCACACTAATATTTATAATTCCTAAAATTTATTATTTAGCTCAAAACAAATCTAGGAATTTAGGGAAGGATCAAAGAAAACATCCTTAATATTTTAATCATGCACTCAATTCCAACCAAAAATTTTGAAATCCACATTTTTGCAAAAACTAACATTCCGGAAAACTCCGGGATGTTACATCAGGCTAGTCTCAACTGCTACAACTACTCTTCTTATGTACGAAACGAACCAGGCTGCACTCAGATTGTGCTTGTGTGCATGTACCAAAGAAGTGCGATTACCTTGCACTACGATGTGCCGATGTGGTAGCCTTACCACCAGAGAAGCCTCACAGGATTTCATCAAGCACTCGGCGAGCAACCATGGCTAGCTCCGGCCTAGCCATGGCGACGTAGGGCGAGGTCGGCCCTCCAGACATGGCAGCACGGGGCGAGCAAGTCAACAGCTGCGCTAGCCACTCCTCGTCGACATCGTCACCGCCGAACCTCATCATCTCCACGCCCGCGCCCTTCCGCCGCATCCGCGTCCATGTCGGTGGAGCACTGGAGAGGGATCGGGAGAGGGTGGTGCTCGGGCCACGGAGGGCACGGGCGGTAGGGGCGGCACGCCAGCGCAGGTGTCGACGGAGGCCATGACAGTGAACGTCGCGGCGGAGAAGGACGGGCCGCAGCTCTCCTCGTTGCCGTTGATGGTCACGACCCCGGTGGGGCTGCTGCTGCTGCCCGCGGCGGGCGCCGGGGAGGAGGGTATCTCCACCTCCAGCCACCGCCTCCTCCGCGAGAGGAAGAAGGAGCAGCGGGATCTCACCGAGAGGAAGGAGCGGCGGTAGGTGAGAGACGAGGAGGAGGTGGTGACTTCATCACAACGACGCGAGCGCACGAGCGCTGCAGCTGGCCGGGCTGAAATGATACGGAGGAAATTCACATTTCTTGGAGGCCTAATTTAGCATGGTTTAAATTCTGTGCGGGCCGGGCTCTGAGCTTGGGTCAGTGTGGCAAACATGAGAAGTTGAGCAGCCGGGCTGTTGGGCCACCTCCGCAAACGCGCCCTACGTTGCCGATGTTGCAGATAGGACACACTCAAACCAGACGCGCTAGTGAGAGACTTGGCATCACCATCCTCGATGGTGTGAGCATCGCGGAGATGGACGTTTCAAATTGCAGGTTGTTTCTAGTAGGTTGATAGAGATTATTAGACAAGGTGAATAGTTTTTTCAAAACGTCTACAATTCGAGGTGAAAGGAGTATATAATACTGTAGTAGAATATGATTGAAGTAAATTCATAAGAAAAGGTCCAACGTATAGAAATACTAAAGACAAAAACACTACACATTAATTTTTTTTGAGATTAACACTACACATTACTACTTGGTTCCTGTTTATGCCTGAAACTTTTGCTGTGGCTAATTGCTCCACGGTTCTTTCGGGGGAAAATACCAAAATTTTATGTACGTTGCAGTACGATGAATATCAGCTCATCGAGAGTCATGCATTTTGACAAATTTAAAGCAAAATCAGCCATGTGAAAGTCAAACACGAAAAATAAATACGTACTTACTACTGAAAAACGCTGTGTATTCTTGGCCTTTGCCGACCGGGCCGGCTGTTCTGTTCTCCCTGCCCATTCTCACAGTCAGTCCGCTCTATCTCTTTCCCCTATCCAAGCCAGAAACCCACGGAAAGCCCCGAGCGAGAACCTCCCCTGCCATGGCGACCGCCGCCCAGGCCGCCGCCGCCGCCGCGGCCTTCCTTTCGTTCCTCTCCTCCTCCCCCACCCACCACACCGCTCCCTCCTCCTCTGTCTCCCTCGGGGCAACCCCTATCCTACGCGTCTCCCTCCGGGCCGCTGCCACGGGTGGCCCACGTCTCCCCTTACACCTCCGGGGCCGCCGCGTCGGCGCCGTCGTCGCCCAGCTTCCCACTACGTAAGAATAAATGCTGATAGTCCATCCTGTCACCTGCGTTAATCATCCATCTCGAGCTGTTATTTTTTTCTTAGCCTTAAATCTCCTGGAAGTTAGCACATCGATACGCTAGTTTGCTTGTGATTTATTTTGGTATTATTATTGTATGATTTGATGGTATTGATCCTGGAATTACATAAATTTTAGGCATCCGGAGGTAGCTTCCGGGGACAAGAAGATCAGGTGAGCTAACCATTCTGTGGTTACTTCCTCAGGGACAATTAGTGTCTAATTGTACGCATGTAGCTGACATGATTCCTCCCAGATGGTCTTCAAGGGCGGTGCGGTCATTTGCGATGGCGGAATTGGAGGCACGGAAGATGAGGTATCCTACCACAGGCACAGAGGCGCTCCTCATGGGCATTCTTGTTGAAGGTGAGGCAAGGGATCTTAAAAAAAAATCGGTATCAAACTTTACTTTTTCGCTAACTAGGAACCTCGTCATAACTCATAACTTTAGGTGCGTCAAATTAGTTGTGAATTGTGATATGGAACAGAAGAACTGAAACAAGTAGAGATGGTCTTTGAGCTACAAATGGAAGGGGGGTGGAGATTCAGGATGATACTAGGCTCTAGGTTGTAGTGACAGCTTTAAGGCTAGTAAGACACCCAAAGGCATCATCAACTACATGTGAGCATAGGAACTTTTGTGGTTTTGAAGATGATGCATTTTGTGTATGGTGTATGCAGCTAAAATGTATTTCTATGAAATGATAAAAACATAGCAACTGTGCACTACATCCATGTGCCAGTGACTTGAATCTAGTGGATACTGAAAAAGTAGTATAGGAGCATTAAGACCAGTGCGATGAACTGCTCTGTATATTGGATCGTTTATTGGCTGACTAATTTAGTTATCTTGAGCTTATAGCATCTGTATAAGTATAGATGCAGTTATAACCAAAAAAATACTTCTAATAATGGAGAACCACGTGAAGCCAAAATCCATGATATTGCTGCGCACTGGCCTCATAGTGTGAAACCCACATATAGTTCAAGATGCAGGAGACATTTGACTTTTTGACCTACGTTGCCGTTGTATACTTATAGTTCTAATGAGCCCCGCAATCCTAACCCAGACCTTTGTTTGGTAATGAGGAGGTCAGACATGGTTTGTTTTGTGAAAACCTACTGTATGCTCAATAATAACATTCACATGCTTATAAGGGCCCGTTTTTTTGGTTGAAAAGGAATAGTGAAGTTGCAAATGAATAGTGTTGGAATAGTGTTTCTTGTGAGAGAAGATGTGATGATGTGACAGGTGAATAGTGCTTTTCACTGTTCCTTTTTGATGTAAAGAACAGGGCCTAAGGAACCTCATAGATCTTACATCAGCAGTTCTGGCTGGCTTGTGATATTGTTGATGATATTTCTCTTTTTATCTTTAAAATTGACACCTAACTTCTAAAGCTATAATCAGTCCACATATTTTGATTGGCAGTTTGGCATGTAAACATCATCCTAGGAACCTGATACATAGTGTGGGGAATATGCTAGTTTTACCATGACAGCATCAACTTTGAGTTAGCATTTGTTATTCTCAACAAATTTGCCACATTTGTGTTGCATTGCTTGAGCAACTAGTCCATTGTTTTCAGGAACTAGTGGTGCGGCGAAACTTTTGCGTGCTAATGGAATCAACCTTCTCAAGGTGCGTGAGGAGGCAGCAAATGTTCTTGGGAAATCAGAAATGTTTTACTTTAGTCCTATGTATCCACCATTGACAGAAGCTGCACAGCGAGCCCTTGATTGGGCTGCCAGTGAGAAACTGAAGTCAGGTAATATCTGTTCAACATACGAACTTCCATTGTCGTTCATCACTCTTTTCTGTCGAGAAATTAAACTTGTTTGTATGTAGTGCCACCTCCTGATTGCACAAAAAAATTGCTTATAGTATTCCACTATCCCAGTATGTATAGAGATGTATGTTTGTAACCCCTACATATTGCTAGAATGACTTAAATCTTTCCCAATCCAAAAGTCATTCCATCACGATGTATAGTCTATTTTACCTCCCAATTCCCTGATTATCTAGAAGGATGCTGTTTGGCACTTTGTCTCTCTTCTTTACAGGAGGTATCTTTGTCAACTAACCTTCGGAAAAGCTTATTAGTTTCGAGGCGCACACATGTGTTCCAGTGTCACTTCAAGTGCCCACCACCTCTTCGCAATATGCCTTTTACAGGAGACTGCAAAAAGGATCCTCCACTCATGGTTTAGGAGTGCTTTTTCCCCAGCATTAAGTGTTCCTAGTGACTGTAGATTCTTCATTTTTGTCACTTTCATATACCATGGATTAAATATAAAATGTTTTGCAGCGCATAATTTCTGCCTATACACTACCAATACACCCTGCTAACTACATCATTTGCTATATGATTTACTGGTTAGGCTTGTTCATGCAGCAGGGTTTCACTTTATTTATTTCTTGTTTTGTCACAATTTCTCTAGAGCTAGAGTTTATTCCACACCAGAGGCAACTGAGTTGTGTTCTGAAAGAAACGTTGTTTCAAATACTTCATCTGGATGTATAATGTTGGCTCTGAGACATATCTTGTTGGAAGTAGTTTCTGGTCATTCTGAACTCATCTTGCTCAGAGGATTTTATTCTCAATTGTGCAAATGTTGGCATGAAACAAAAACGACATTGATAATGCTGTTCTGACCAAACATCAGACCTTACCATGTTCCGACCAGTGGCGCTAAAACCTTAATTTCCCCTGAACGGGAAATTTACCAACTCCATGATTGCAATGGTTTCGTAAAGCTATATCATAATCTTGTTCACCAGATATAGTTGTGGCTATAGGTTTCTTTTTTCTCAAACACACAGGAGAGCTATGTGTCATTATATTGAGGAGGAGAAAAACATGTAGCCATTACATTACATGCCCTTACCTAGGAAAAAAAAAGCGGCCACTTCCGTGAAGAAAACCTAGGGCAAGAAAGCACTAAACCCCTTTGCACCTGCCACACACCACAATCTAGCCGCATTCTTAATGTTGTGTATGGTAACCTGGACATTTCACAATCTTTCCTTGAACATGCAGTCATTGTGCCATACAACCAGAATAGCTAGCGAATTGAAACCCTTCTGGAACTTCCATGGGAACCTACTTCTGTGCATGCCACCACCATTCCTTGGACACTAGTTGTGGCTAGATGGATTAGAACTGATGGTACTGCGATTTTGTATGCAATACAGACTGAGACTACCTTTTATTGCCTTTCGTCTCAGCGTAGCACTATTTGATGATATATTGCAAGAGAGTGCCCATTAAACTTATGCCAGGTCCATGTTTTTTTTCCATTGTTGCATTTGGATGAGCAGACTTGGTTCAGTTTTTTGTGGGACTATGTTTATTCCATGTATCGCATTTGGATGAGTAAAACCGGTCCATAGTACCAGGAATATAGTTCTTGGGTTGGTAGGACTGTAGGACTTCAGGCACGCTGAACTGAAGGCTCATCTCCACTTTGTTCTGTTCTGATGAGGTATAATTTATGTTTAAGTTTGAAAGTGCAATAGATGATGAACTAAAAGATGATATTTGATCGAATCTGACATGAGATGTTTGAAGGGCTTGGAGAAGGCTGCTTGGCTTTACGCACTTAGAGCACATATTCTGACCTGATGCCATTTTTGTTATATACCTAGGAGTAGGGCCTGGAATTTAAGTCATGTGCTCTTGGTATTGCAAAGTTTGGTAGGCGTCACTGCCATCAGTAGTTTTAAACTATTAAGAAAACGTGCACGAAACAGGCATAACAGGCATATCAATAACCAACTGTAGCTACAGTGTATCCTATGGTGTTTGTTGTTATTTGAGTAGGTCTCTTGCTAAGTTGCTATATTTTTTGCCTGGTGACTAGTCTATAAGATCATAGGCCTGCTGGTGAATTTTCAAGACCAATGGCCCATGGGCCCCCACTTTATTAGACAGTCCCAGTGGATAGTTTTGACTGGAGGTTTCTACAATTCAAGAGCATGGATTTTTATCACCCTTCATTTAGGATATCTAGTATATGATCCTTGTGATGTGCTCCCTCCTTCCCAAATTGTAGGTCATTTTAGCATATTTAGATTTGGATTCATAACTTTCACTATGTATCTAGACAAAGTGTATATCTAGATGGATAACAAAATCTCTGAACTTAGAAATGCCAAAACGACCTACAATTTGGGACAGGGACTATTTCATTTTTTAATTGTGATGTATTTCATTTTTCTTCCATGTGTCTATGAGAAAATTCAAAACATGACACTCAATTCGCAAGCCTTTCAAAATTTGACACCCTGACCCACATGTCACTGACTCATAGTGACCCCACGTGTCATTGTGATAGGGGTGTCAAATTTTGAAAGGCGCGTGAATTGAGTGTTATGTTTTGAAATCTCTCCTCTATCTAGTATCTGATCCTTATTTCTGTGCAACTAGGTGAGGATGGAGAAGTAACTGCCAACCATTTGCTGCTGGGGATATGGTCAAATAAGGAGTCAGCTGGCCATAAAATTCTGGCTTCGCTTGGTTTTGATGATGAGAAAGCCAGATTACTCGCCCAAACAGTAATACTCTGTCCTCTGTGCAAAGGTAGATATTTCACGATGAATCATTTCGTGGATTCTCAAAATCGTCTATTTACCGTTTGCAGGCCGATGAAGAGGCTGCAATGAGTCCTAGATAGCAAAGCAAGGACCTAGTTATTCTAGTTCTCTGAGGCTGGTGATGTGGACTTGGCAACCTCAATGCACTTACTGGCGTTCGAGTACCATGGGCGCTCATTAGTTACCTGGAGGTTGCTTCTGCATTTGGGGCATGAGATGTGTTAGGTTGAATCTGATATTTGACTCTCTGAGTCACTGTTGCTGATGCCTGTAAAAACATTTGCACGATTGTTTCTGCTCCTTGCGCAGCTGGATTTGTGAACTGTGAGGTTAAATCTGATATTTGTACTCACTATTGCTGATGCCTGCAAAAACATTACGGGTTCTTTGAACATTTCCCTGGGTAGCTGGATTTGTGAACTTCTAGTAAATGACCTTTTTAGGGCCCAGATTAAGCACGATGCTTCCTTCGAGAGTTTGTGTTCGCTTTACATCCTGAATCGGCGAAACCTGACCAGTAGTAAGCATTTCGCTGAAAGTGACTGATAGTCTCTGTCTCCAAATGTTAAAGGAAGATATGGGGCATTTTTCATTAATTGCAAATGGCACACCATATGGAAGTCTTTTAAAAGTGAATTATTGTTTGCCATTTGGCAAAAAAGAAGTATACTTCTACCATGGAAAGCTTCGCGCACTTTACACCAAATCTGCACGAGGTTGGTGCTTGGCGCTATGCTTTGATTGCAAGAACATCTACCTCCATATCTTTTTACATTGTTTATTATTGTCATTGTTCACCCTGCTTGTCCATCGGATTCAGATCTCTGCTTATTTGCACAATGCTAATCGCCTGACAGAGACGGAGGGATACACATTGCGTTGGTGGACAGATGGAGAGGCGTCATGCCCTGACACGACGCATGCACAGACTGGAAGCCGACGCCATGCCGGTGGCCTGGCGCAGTCCGGCGCTTTAGGTTTCGGCTGCCAAGTCCCCGTCAGGCATCAATTCCATCTGCCATCGAAAGAACATCCCCTTCCTATTGGGTAGGAACTCGGGGAGATGGATGGAACGGACAGCACGTGCGCGCTTGATTCTTCCCCGTTTGGGTTAGCAAGGGAAGCAACAGGATTAATGGCGGGTCATTCTTGCGTGTCAGCAACCGCACTGACACTCTGAACCAAAACTGTTGTCATTTCAGCTTTCTGGGATCTGTATGTTCAGAGTCCACCTTCCAAGCTGCTGAGCAGGGTATGCAGCTGTCGTTTGTGCTGATGCAGGGGAGATGTAAACTTGAAGCCTCGTGCTTAGTACTGCTAGCTGGGATTAAACAAACCTCCGAGTTTAATGAGCATTAACAGATTAGCAAGCAAGAATTGATGTGGTGTTGACTTTTGACTCTATACCTGCCATGCAGCATGTTCAAGCGTGTGGAAGGCTATAAACAACAGGAGAGTTTCCCTTCTCCAAGCATGTACACTATTCTTCTCTCCGCGTCTCTTCTCTTCAGTTCCTTAGAATGTTTGCATCAAAAAGCATGTAGTACCCCGGCTTGTTTATTCCTTGGTTGGAGTTCCCTTGGGTCCTAATTCAGATCTCTTTGGGAGCAGTGGCCAGTGAACATCCCAAGTCTCCTCCACACACTAAACTAATCACTGTCAAATCCCTAGCTTCTCTGCCACTGCTACAGGCATGCACGAATGATGAATCCATGAGCACTGCAGACCTCTAGATTTCATAGCTCAAGTGTAAAGAAGAGTAGAAGACCATACCCTTCCTCTAGCTGCTAAAATGGTTTGACTAATAGAACTGCACAGGATGGGCAGTGCACGTGCTTACTTTTGTTTCTTCAATCTCGCACGTGCCATATATTGGGTCCTCTACTCCTCTAGCTCTAGGGGTGGTGGGTGTACTGTAGAGGACCTAGGTCCTGTTTAGGGGGACTTCTACGGTGGACCATACCATCATGTACCACTGTTGGAAAAGGACCAGTATGCAAGTATCTGACGGTTGAGATTAATTGCATACCACCATAACTTCACTTGTGGTATAAGGTGGTATACATAGGTGGTATAGAGGTATTATTGAAAGTTTTTTCTCAGTGGCATAAATGAAATATATGATTTCTTCATTTTATTTTTTGTTTATTTCCTATCCGGTGGTATGGCCATTTTTTTAAAAAACAAAAATGATATTTTTCATTTCAAAATTCAAAAATGTTTTTTTCAAATTTTCTTGGTGCATAAACCGAATATTTTTTAAAAATCATTTCCATCGGGTGGTATGGCAAAAAAAATCAATTTTCAAAAATCAATATTTTTATTTAAAATTTCAAAAAACGAAAATTTTTCATTTCCCTCTAGTGGTATGACCAAATTTTTTCAAATTGCAAAAACAGAAAATTTTCATTTCAAATTTCAAAACAATTTTTTTTCAAATTTTTCTTGGTGGCATAAATGAAAAAATTCTCGGCCCGAGGTTGCCAAATTTATTAAAAATTTGTAAAAATACCTATTTACCCTTACAAAAAATAGCCACATACTGCATACCACCACCCGTAAAAGAGGTCTCGTTTAGTTTCAAAAGTTTCACCAAAATTTTTCACATAGAGAAACGTGTTAGTTCATTTCTTATCTCTGCCCATAGGGTGCTGGAAACTTGGGTAGATTTTCTTCTGGTTCCCCACATTCAATGAAGTTCGCACGCTACTGCAACTGCCTACTGCCAATGGAACCGAGTGGAGTCTCACGTCCTCCAGGTGTACCGGCTCCTGCAGTCCTGCTGCATGCTGCCTGCATGCACTCTTCGTCCAATCATTCAGGTGTCTCAGTCGCCTCAGCATTGATGGTGTGGTTACTGACTGTACTGTGCCACTGTACAAGCGTTTTTGGCTTGGCATAGACGTAGCTTTGTCCATATTTTTTCAACGAGAATATATATCACACTTGAGTATTAAATGTTCAAGGCTCAAGTGTGACTATTAAGAATATGGACATTCTCGTGATATTGCAAATGTGATTTTTTTTTTTCGAACAAATATTGCAAATGTGATAATCCGTCCTGTTCGTTTGGCTTATCAGCCACCAGCCAGCAGTACTTTTCTCTCAGAAAAAACCAGCCACCAGCAACCAGCCAGCAGTACTTTTCTCTCAGAACAAATCAGCACCAGCCACCAGCCAAACGAACAGGCTGATCACTTGAGTCCAGGCGTAGAATGTGATATTTGCAATGTTTTGTTGCTATTATTCCCTATAGTCACACTTGAGCCTGGAAGAAAGAGACATAGCACAAACACAGGTCATTATGTGCTCGAAATCGCGACAAGCTCATGAAAACATGGACGAAGAGCTAGGGACATGTGTGCAATAGAATTATCAGGTCAAGACATTTCTGTTATATATCCAACTGGAAGTACATGCCAGTAGCAGCTTGTATATTTGTTCGTGTATGCTGGGGCCGGAGCATACCCCTAGGCTAGCTACCTAGAGCTCCTCTTTTCTGCGATAGCTGTCGGCAAATCAGATGGTCACCCTTCTGCGTTCGGAGCTGACATCTTGTCACTGAAACCCATTACCTCCCGCAGGATTTCAGGGGGGGAGGTACTCCCAGCTCACTGAAAGCAATAGAGAAATCGCGGGAGGTGACAGGCCCACACGCCTCATACCTCAGCAGCTAAGCTTTGGTGATTTCTATGCGCTGACCACACGAATGGAAAGGAACAACTAAAACAATTGTGCTTACTCCTACCAAAGCCATACTTTCCCTAGGTAGATCTGTTAATTCTGTGCCATGTAAATGCAAACTCGCCGGGGCCTCAATTTTGTCTCTTTGTTTTTTTAAGAACGTGCATAGCAATGTATTTCATAAAGAAGAAAAGAATTACGGCTAAACAACTTTAGGAAGAGATCCATTCAATCGTCACTTCCTCCTGTAGCTATGGTCATGTCTCTAGAAAATAATCTACTAGCAAGCTGCCATGTATGTCCAAAACTACTTGTAATTGCTACTTATAATTGGTACAATGCATGTGGTGATGTGTTTTACTGAGGGCCAGTCGATCCTACTTTCACTCCAATAACATATAAAAGTTCGATCAATTAGATTTTTTCTATACCAAAATTTTTATTTTTTTTTGAAAGTTTACACCCATAATATGTGTAAAGGAAATAATACTTTCGTAAAGTATAATTTTTTATTTAATGGTGTATAGTTTTTCTATATATTTCCATTCAAAGTATTATAATGGAGATCGAATTGATGTCCTAATTAATAGATGCCTTATATTCATGTCTCATTTGGGAAATGGGATTGGTAGTCATCACCGCTTCGTACATACTAGCAGGTGTCAAATATAAAAATGAGAAATAGTGATATAATCCCATCAAATTCATGGGACATGATTACCCAATTAATATTATTATGATGCAGCGCCTGATCATGTCTGCGTCTATACTGTGTGATTCGCAACAAGAAAAAAAATCGAACACCCTTATTGATGAGATTATATGTACATTTGCATTGAACATACTCCCTCCGTCCCGCAAAGACTGTTTATATAGCTTTCAAAATTTGTCCCACAAAGAATGTTCTTTTAGCTCGTATTAAATGCTATTCTTATTAAACTAACACCAAGTACCAAGGAAAAATTGCATTGAGAAACACATGGAGCCAATGAAATGCTTATTTGATGTCTCTTTTCAAGTTCCAATGCATGATTAATTAGGGGCAACAAGGTCATTTGTCACAACTACTAGCATGTCTTAAATTTTCTAAACGAACGGTCTTTGTGGAACGGAGGGAGTATAGAGTATTGGAAGTTGGAAGTAGGAGTATTTCTTTTGGTGGCAAAACTAGGAGTTTTCTGCTGTTTAATTATAGTTAGACAACTTTAATCTTGAAATAAATAGTGGTAGAGTTAGACTTGCAGCAGTGTTTTCACATTGAATAAACTATAAAGAAGTATAAAAACTCAAGTGGCCTCCCTCAGTCGGTCAGTCCTCACAGTTGGGAATTTTATTGACTTGACTTGCCCCCCACTATGGCCATGGTCCCTAGGTGCCTAGGTACCTCGCCATGTCACGAATTCAAGTTGACGTGTCAGCTCTTACCACACTTCCCTCGTGGTGGCTGGAATCGGTACCTCCATGCATGCAGGCAAATTTTCATGTGGGTACTTGTGAGCAATCTTTTGTGCAAATGGAAATAATCCCTGTTTAGTTCCCCAAAAGTTCACAAAATTTTCGCATTGCAGACCGTGCTACCTCTCACAGAACATGTTTCCCAATGAAAATTTTCACCACTTTCATCAAAACTTTCATGAACTAAACGGTGCCTCACATGTCTCAAATTGTCCGTCATTTTGTGTTTTTAAGTGTATATATAATTTTTGCTCTACATCTAAATATATAGTCTATATATCTAGATTCATAATAATTTTAATGAATATAGAAAATTAAAACGACATGCATTCTCAAAAAAATAAATAAAATTAAAACGACCTGCAACTCGGAACGGAAGGAGTATACATAAGTAACGTAGCTAATAATCTGAAACTTCTTTTTTCTGGTGAAAACTTACTCTGCTCTCCGCACATGTTTTGGCAGGTACCTGTTCTAGCTAGGTACGTACCTGACATCACATGGATTGTCGAGGCCGCGGCCGCCTGCACCACAACGAGAGCAACGTTACAAAGGCAGCTTTGCGAGCTTCCTCGCCCCATGTTTTCATGGAGGCTGCTGCTCCGTCCGTCGTCGTCGGCCCTGCAGTTTCCCCATGATCCGCGACCAAAAGCTTCAGTCAGTAACCGCTCAGGCAGTCATGCTCAGCATCAGTCAGCAGCTTTCACTGGCTCTCGAGGCCGATCGATCGAAGATGATTTCATCACCATCGATCAGCTTTTAATCGTGTGATTAATTAGTCAACAAGTGTTACGTTTGAGAGTGTGCCGTGATCGATCTATAGCTCGCTCGCTCGCTTTCACGCGTCTCGTGAGCTTGCTCGATCGATCAGCCCATCATGCCGTACACGACGCGTAGGGGAGGTCGATCGACGCGGTTTCTTCCTCCGCACAGTAGCTCCTCTCCAGAGCGTCTCGCGGAAAATGTACGCGGCGATCGAACAGTTGTTTTCCGTTTCGGCTGGCACGACCTACAGTTTCACTCATCTCTTCCCAAGTCTTTGGGGGCGGCGGCGCGTAAAAGCTGCCGTGCTTTCCAAGGTGGATCGAAGAAGCAAAGCCGATCGACGCGGCGCGCGGCGGCTGTGTTCCGTGCCCTCTCCAGCATTAACCTGGTCAAGATGCATGTTTGGGGGCGCGGCAGAAGCAGAACCGAAGTGCCGGCGCGGCGCGGCTTGCACCGGTCGATCGCCGGCGGTGGCGGGTTCCACGCAAGGCGATCACGCGCTGCTAGCAGTAGCATTTTTTCGGTCGGGTTCCACGCAAGGCGATCACGCGCTGCTAGCAGTAGCATTTTTTCCGCAAAAATATCCTGTACATTATCATTGCCAAATAGCTATAGGTAGCGGGGCTTGCACGTCAACCGATCCCAATCTAATCTCCCATCAGCGTCACATATATACGGGATCAGTAATTATTAACGCCGTGTTCGATCAAGCTCTAAATTAAATCCATTATTATTCCAGAAAGAAAATAAAAAGGAAAAGGAAAAAAAAAGAAATCTAAGTAGAGTACTTGTGACAGACAGTACAGTTGGGACGTGGCGGACGTACACACGTCGTCGCCACTAGCTACTCCTAGCCTCCGTATTGCGACGCAGCAGCAGCGGGGGCATCGATCGCCGAGCGATCAGATCACCCTACGTGGGCCGGAACGAGCGCACAGTGCCCCGCTCTGCGTGCGTGCCGGCTCGGCCGTCGGGCAAAGGCAAAGGCAAAGCCTTTGACCGAGAGAGACGTCAGGCGCCCGGGCGGCCGGCCGGCCGGCTGGCTGCTGGCCGGCTGCTTGTAGCTGCTGCTTGCTACTACTGCTACTATAGTAGAGAGTAGGCAGGTGAAATCAGCAGCGAGCGCGGCAGGCAGCGGCAGCGGCAGCGGCGAGCTCTCGGCCGGCCGCAATAAAGGCGCACACATATGGCGTGTGGAGTGGTGGAGGGGGGATGTCATGTTAGGATCACGTGGGGGGACTAGAGCTGCTGGCCACTGTTGCAGCGGAATGTGGGTGAGGGAGACCCCTCGGCAGGCAGGAGCTCTCCGTCCGTCCCTGTACTGTGCTCCAAGAGCCCATGCACCAGTGAATGTTTTTTCTAGAGAGCGAAAACAATTAGGGAGATCGTCCTCTCTCCGATCTATTCTGTGTGCAAGAGATCGAGATGGCCGGAGGTGCATATACATGTTTGCTTCACGCAATCTTCTAGCCCTTAAGAGAGAGCGAAAGATGCAGAAAGGGAAGTGTGTAGGGAGGGAAAGGGAAGAGAGGGCCGGGGGGTGGTACCAGCCAGCCAGCCAGCAGCTGCTGCTAGGCTTCTTCCATGCCGTGGCTTTAAAGTCTCATCAATACCACGGAAACAAAGGGGGGAGCTCGTAGAGCTACTTCGAGAAGAAAATATGCTTATATGGAACGGGGAGTTAATAAAACGGAAATAAATAAAAACGAAATAGAATGGAAATGGAGCTGTGACCCCCCTATGACCTTCCACCAATAGGACAAAAACACCAAAAGGGAAGAGAGAGACTTTTCCCCGAGTCTATTTACACATGTGCCCCTCGCCCCGCTCCTATATTGCCAGCCCTCCCCCCATTCTTCCTCCTCTCTCTGACTCCCCCTCCCTGCCTCCTCTCCCTGCCCTCGCCAGCCATTGTTTTATCCCTATAACTAGTAGTAAGCCCGATCCCCCCCGGCCAGTGGAGCAGGCAGGCAGGCAGATAGATAAAAAGGGTTCTCGAGGGCAGGGGTACCTGAGGGGCAATGAGCGCGGGAGGCGGCACCAGCACGCTTGGCGGCGGGGGCCCGAGCGGCAGCGGCGGCGGCTGCGGCGGCAGCGGAGGCCCCGCCGGAGGAAGTGGCGGCGGCGGCGGCGGTCCCTGCGGCGCGTGCAAGTTCCTCCGGCGCAAGTGCGTGAGCGGTTGCATCTTCGCGCCCTACTTCGACTCGGAGCAGGGCGCGGCGCACTTCGCGGCGGTGCACAAGGTGTTCGGCGCCAGCAACGTCTCCAAGCTGCTGCTCCAGATCCCGGCGCACAAGCGCCTCGACGCCGTCGTCACCATCTGCTACGAGGCCCAGGCGCGCCTCCGCGACCCCGTCTACGGATGCGTCGCCCACATCTTCGCGCTCCAGCAGCAGGTAGGTAGCTATCGGATCGATCTATCATCCGTCCGCTCGATCGATCGCCAGTTTGGAGATAAACCTCCCATGCATGATCATCAGTATTCGCATGATTTCCTTCGTATTATTTGCGTGTGGATCTGGGCGTTTTTTCTGAATTTCGCTCCGGGATAAGATCCTGGAGGGGGCCGGGGCGTGTTTCTTTCTCGAGGAAGGCAAGTCCCCTTTCATGAGGAAATCAACACTGCCAAGCCAAGCAACGGCAGTGCAAAAAGAGGCACGCCAAGCGCTAATCCGGGAAGCCTGCCTGCACCCGGCGATGAATGATATGCACGTCTCATCCGTCGCATCCGGTCCGTCCGATTCCCCCGTCCCCATCCGTCGTCCAAGCCACGTATGCGTGTGCATGCGTGTATCGATCTTGGGCCCCTGCGGCACAAACCAAGAAGAGTACACTGCTGCATACAGCATACTACTAGTGGTACACTAGCTAACATATAGCAACCGCTTGGTTTTCGATCTGATCGATCCCAGGCCCTGAAAAGAATAGCTTCCAGCGCCAATCTCTAGTAGTCCTCCTAGAAGATCCAAACCTGCGTTCTTTTTGCCAATCTTTGACACCTTTCAGTTCATTGCATTTTTTTGCATTTGCGTGTGACGCGTCCTTTTTTGCATTACTATATGTGCGTCGTCTGTACATGCTTGTGTGTGTGGTTTGAAGTTTGCACGTAACAATTTACTGTTGGTGCATGAATGTCACGTCCGGTGATCATTCCCCAGGTGGTGAATCTCCAGGCCGAGCTGACCTACCTGCAAGCCCACCTCGCCACGCTGGAGCTGCCGTCCCCGCCGCCGCTGCCGGCCCCGCCGCAGATGCCGATGCCGGGGGCCTTCTCCATCTCGGACCTACCGTCGTCGACCAACGTCCCCACCACCGTCGACCTGTCGGCGCTCTTCGATCCGCCGCAGCAGCCGCCGCAGTGGGCGGTACACCAGCAGCAGCACCACCACCATCAGCAACAGCACCAGCACCAGCTTCGTCAGCCGACGCCGTACGGCGCGCCCGTCAGGGGCGGCTCCGGCGTGGCAGAGAGCTCGGGCGGCGGCGGAGACCTGCAGGCGCTGGCGAGGGAGCTCCTGGACCGCCACCGGTCCGGCGGTGTGAAGCTCGAGCATACGCCTCCGCCGCCGCCACCACACTCGAGATGAGCTGGATGGGGAGGGGATCATCGGATCGATCAAGATGTTGCGGAGATCAAGTTGAGTGGCATGGAGGACTTGGAGAGAGTTGGCGCGCGGCAATAGCGAGGGAGATTGGGGTCGGTTACGGTGGCGATGGCGAGAAAAGGGAGTAGGTAAGCAGCATTGGCCGGTTTTCGCGTATCCATCTTGTTGTTAACAAGCTGGGGAGCAATGGTTCCCCACTGCTTGCTTGTTATATGCTCCGGTTTGGATTTGCTCCAAGACAAAGAGTTGCTGGGGATCGGGAGTCGTAGTACTAGAATTGACATGTAGTAGGGAACAGTATTACCTTTGTCACCGTTCCATTTATTGCAAGATTTTATGAAAGCCTTAATTATGGTTCTATACTGCTAATTCTCCAAAACCTACTGATTTAATTAATCTTGTTTTCCTGTTCTCCCAATCTAAATGCATCAACACTACATGATTCAGCACAATCCTTTTTCTCAAGTAGCAGCATTTTAACCACCAGTGATTATTGTACATTATGATTGAAACTAATTAATTAAGACCTATACTGCTAATTCTCCAAAACCTACTGATTTAATTAATCTTGTTTTCCTGTTCTCCCAATCTAAATGCATCAACACTACATGATTCAGCACAATCCTTTTTCTCAAGTAGCAGCATTTTAACCACCAGTGATTATTGTACATTATGATTGAAACTAATTAACCACCTTTTTATGCTGGGAAATTTTAGGGTGCTTGTAATTAATGTGAGCCATGCATCCGGTGAAATCTAACAGTGGTAGTACCAGGTAGTACTAGGTAGTACCAATGGGGTAGAACCCGGTAGTACCATTTTGGTGGACCCGGTACTAGGTACTATCTGGTACTAACTAATTAAATTAGTTGGTGAAAAAATATTAGTACAAGGTACTACCTGGTACTACCCAAGTACCGGAACAAAGCTCTTTTATGCTAAAGATGAAAATGTGTTAAGAAATTTCTTGTGAGTTTACTTTCTGAATCAGCGTCTCAAATATACTTACAAATTCAAATAAAAGAGAGGCAACTTACAAATTCAAATAACAGAATTAATTAAGACTTGGCAGATGATAGACACAGTGCTACATATATATATGGTGTTGTACTGCATATGAAAGGTTCCCCTTGTATGAACTCCAATCCTCTCTAGAAGGGTCCATGCATGCATGTGGCCAAATGACTGGCTCCTCGGTTTGAGCTGATGAGATGTAAAAGGTATATGGTTTTGGTCAGTCGGTCAAGCATTTCTTTGACTGGACAATAGTTTACATGTTACTATTGCAGTTGATGTTGCTTCTACACCTACGTTTGCCCCTGTTTCCTGGGGCCGGTTTCCACCATGTCGTTGAAAAGTAGAAGTCGTGCCACGACTCTTAAAACTCAAACACACTTCGTTTTCTGATTCAAGCTTTCGGTTCCGAAAGAAAAAAAATCTTATTAGGTTAATTCTGCATATCTAACAAATAAACCGTGTATGATTTCATGTGCAATTCTCGTTCTTATGCATTTGCATTTAGTTATCTGCGTTTATTTTTAAAATTATTATTGCACCTACTAAAAATAATTAAAGTGTTGGTGCAATGTATATATAGGAAAGGCTAATGCGCGCTACCTCAGCCAACAACAGAGTAGCATGCAGCTTATTGTAACTTACAACAGGGCCCGGCCTGCAGGAAAACAAAATGAATGATTACTTCTACTAACCACTCTGGATCGGACTATGTTGCTAGAAAAAAACAAATTAAGTTTTGATTACATACAACTAACAGTAGCGTGTAGTAGTACTCTACAACGAGCTACGCGTTCACAATTTAATTCTTAATTTGTTCACATGCTGTACGCGTGATCGTTATGCATTAACTATAGATATATAAAGTACTCACGCCCTTGATAAAAAAAAAGTGTAACTCATTTTCTTCTATTGACACCCAGTAGCTGTGCCAGCCGCTCACCATATTTGTTCTGCTATTTATTGTTATCAGGTCGAACCAATATTATTGTTGCCTATTCAACAAACCATGACATGGCACAATAACTCAAGTAAAATCCCTAAGATATATTGTCTTGAGACTTTCATGCACAACAGATGTGGATTTTCTCATGCATGTCTAATACCATGCTTGCTCGAAAATTTTTGTTGCCTGTTTTATGTCTGATCGATTGAAAGTTGATGTTCATGTACGCCATCTCTTGTGTGCCCCCTTGTGCGCACTTCTGTTTTTTTTACTGCCATGTGATCTGCTTTTGCCATATGCATGTCAGTCTAATTCTCCTCTAGTCGAGGATGAATCCCCTCTAGTCGAGCTCGAATAATCTACATGACTAGCAACATATTACCCACTGTTTCTTTTGATCCTACTCGCACCACTATACCCAACGATATCACCCGAATCCATTACGTTTTCAATGCAAAAGAATTATGAAGATTCTAAAAAAATAAAAATAAAAGAATTATGAAGTGTGTGAAAATGACATGGAAAGTGTTATGCGCTCATATGGAGTTATGAAGGACGGTTTTACCTCCGGTGTTGTAAATAAGAGAATATGAACGTTAATAAGTGGCAAAGGGGCATGGTGATGAATTTATGGATATGCTATTAAAACCTGGTCCTCTAAGAGAATATATTATTGACGGATATAACTTCTAAATTTGAGCATTCAAAACTCCCTAATAAGTTCAAAAGGTTATAGATTTGAGCTTTGTTCCGGTACTTGGGTAGTACCGGGTAGTACCAGGTAGTACCTTGTACTAATATTTTTTTTTCACCAGCTAATTTAATCTATTATCTTAATACTTGAGTGTTAAAAGAAGCCACCACGTTCACCGAGAGGGTCAAGAAATTCCCACATTAATCTAAAAAAGAGAAAAATATAAAGCGTTGGATTTTATGAAGATCTAACGGTTTAGACTAATTCAAAGAGTTCATACTGAATACACCTAATAACATATCCCACATTAATCTAAAAAAGAGAAGAATATAAAGCGTTGGATTTTATGAAGATCTAACGGTTTAGACTAATTCAAAGAGTCCATACTTAATACACCTAATAATATATCCCACATTAATCTAAAAAAGAGAAGAATATAAAGCGTTGGATTTTATGAATATCTAACAGTTTAGACTAATTCAAAAAGTCCATACTGAATACACCTAATAAATATAAATAAATTCAGAATTAAAACAACAAGGAAATTAGTGATTTATGTGTTTCCTTTTTAAATAAGTATATATGAAACAGATCCCAACAACATTGCTTAAATCCAAGACCATGCCGCTGGTCCTGTTGATGCGGAGGAGCGTGCTGCTCGAGTGCTTCTAGCCAGAGAGACGCACAGAAAGAGGTGGCTTCCATATTGCTCCAGCGACGGTAAACTTCAATGCTTTCCAACCGTTCATTCATCATACTTCATACACCTATCTTCTAATCAATCGTGTAAATGGCCTCTAAATTTTCGCCTAAACGGTCATTCAGTCTGTTTAAATGTTAAACAAAGACAACCTGTGTTGTTAGATCGTGAACGGTAAATTAAACAGTTGGATCATTTACTACCGTTTAAATCATTGAACCCATCTAAACAGTCTAAATAGAGTTTAGTTAAGCATGATTAGATGAGTTAAACTACCATTCAATTCACTATTTTTAGTCAAGAAGAAGATTACAACTAACAAGTTTGGCACCAAACTAATTAACATTGCAAGTATATGAGGTTGAGTGAGATTTATTTTTCTTCCAAAAAATATTTAGTAGATAACTTATTTCTTACATGCATAAATGTATATACTTTAAAGCATATTTGACCTTTATGTAATAACTATGTATATTTTAGAGTTATTGTTCCAAACCGTTCAGGCTATCTAGCTCCATTTAAACACTGTCTAAACGGTCTAAATACTAAACAAAGAATGACTAATTGTTTACTGTTTAGCGATAACTTATGCCCCAATTAAATTAAAGTAAGATGCGCCAAGAGGAGAAAAAGATAGACAAAGGGAGGGGGAAAGATCTATGGAGCAACTGGCCCATATGGGCAAATATCAAATTTTGATAAGATTGCTTATGTGTATGTGCAAGCTACTCCCTCCGTCCATATTTATTAGTCATTTTAGCTACAGAGTTGTGTCCCCTAATAAGTGTCGTTCCCTAGCAATACGGTATAGGTCATAGCTGACAGCCTGACACCACACACATGTTACAGGCTCCGTCTCTCACACCATACAGGGTCCAAAGCTTTGATGCAATAGGGGTGTTTAGGGTCATTTGGCCTTTGCATTGGTTACTGTTTCATTTCTCTAGCGACTCTTAAATAGGGACAGAGGGAGTAGGTTCTTTCAGGTAAAAAGAAATAAATTAAGAAAAACAAAGAGATGTTTATATATCTGTATACCAAAGTTAAAACACAGATTGATGCTATGGACTATTTCATTACACATATACACATGTCGTGCAGTAAAGCACTATGTGGCATAAATTTCTTAAGAACCACCGTCAAAAGAATGCCTCATATATGATACTTATTAATAAAGAACAAAATAGTTGGTTGTACTTCCGTATCGAAAATTGTTAGAGTTGACATTTGGTCACAATGTTCGACCATTCATTTTGTTCAAAAAATTATGTATCATATTTTTATTTATAACTTACCCTATCATCAAAGATATTTGAGTATAAATTATCTTTTCATATATTTGCAAGAAGCTTTTGAATAAGACAAATGTTCAAACATTACAACAAAAAGTTAATTGTGACAAATATTTCTAATTAGATGAAGTATCAAAGGATATCATGACAAAAAAGTGCCTATAAAAACTAAAAAGGTTTTTGGTTATCTCTTTATTTTTGAAGTGTATGTATATTGAAATGATAGGAAAACATATAAATGCACACAATAGTATAGGTACATCCTAGAAGGATGCAAAAAGAACGGTTGTCCCACACATCTTGCACTAGATACCCTATAAAAAGAGAAAATCACAAATAGATCATCGGGATCTTCTATGCTTGATGTCGTCTTTGCCCGTCTTCCACCTTCGTCGTAGGTCAGGCCAGCTCGAGAGGAGGAAGAGGACGATAAGAACATCGAGGCTAGAAGAAGTACCATCGCACAAAGGCTTTTAATCGAGCTGCAATAGAACTTGATGGAAAGTACCTCGGCCGGGGGAGGTACCCAATACTTCTTTGACCATGGGCCTACACAATTCGTCGGCAAGCAACAAAGAAACAACATAGGTCCACCCACCAAGCAACCACAAAACTAACAGCCATCTTTGTACGACTAGCCATTAGCAATCGAACCATACCATGTCGGATCACCGAGAAGCATACTCCTAAGCAGGAGCCACCAAGATTTGAAAAAATACCCCACATCGGCAAATCCTCTAGATCCAAAGAGCTCCCTCCTTTTGCGCTCACCACTGGAACCAGAGCAGACACTAGAAGAGTGGAAAACGGGCTTGAGAAACTTATTTCATAGGAGCGACGCCACCTCCAAGCAGTTGTTGCTACGAAACACAAGCCTCGGTTTCCATGCACCACCGTGAAAGAAGCCATGGAGACCATCCCACGTCGGCGAAAGGAACATGTACACCTGTTGCCTCAATCCCCGTTCCTCATCCTCTGTGACGCCACATCAACTGCCAGAGCAGAAGAGTAACGAAAGAAATAAGTACCGAAACTAAATCAACCACTTTTCACCCTCCCTAAAAAGTAGCCATGAAAGAGTCGAGATGAGGTTTATATGTCCCAACTTTCTCTTCTTTTTATTGTGTGTGGCACATCAAAATTTGAAAAATACTTGCAAATGAAGTAAGGGGAAGAGAACATGCAAACACTTTCACCACACAATGCCTTCAATACCACAATAACCACTTGCAACGCTTCACCACCATACGAATTGGTTAGGGAAATCGAACCTTACCAAAACAAATTAAAAGAATAGGTTGAAGTCATGACATAAAAAAGGCCAATCACATCCTTTCATTATATTGACACACTAGCTGTCAAGATCTGATGTGAAACTATAGATTTAGAAGAAGCTATGCACACTAGACCATCACAATGCCAAATCAAACATCATTGAGCTAGAGGGGGGGGGCAAAAGGAGGGCGAAAGACATTATTCCAACGCATCATTGTGATCACCATGTTGCCTATGCCACTAGGGAACTAAACCCTAGAAGAAGTTAGGATCCACTATAAACTTAATCTCCAAAGAGGACGGATTCCCAATCCAAGGGCTGCCGTTGAGACCGTCGTAAGGGAGAGAGGGAAACCTGACAGTAGTGTATTTTGTGACATGATTGATTTGTACAACTTGCTTAAATATTTGGTAGGCAAGCATAATATATCAAGCCATGGCTAATATATATTTATCAAAATGTTCCTAGAAAGTAAAACAACCACCAAGATTAAGGTCTTCTGAAAATATGGAAGGCAATGCTATAGAAGTACAAATCCTTTTGCATACGGATAGGAATAATAGAACAATCATCAAGTATAGTACAAACTTTGTAAAACTCTACTAACCTTAGGCATGGCAAAGTGTGGCAAGCTTTGGTCTCAAAACAATGATACTTTAAAACTCTCCAGCTGAAATTCACATCATGTGACAAAAAACTATATACATATATAATAATTTGAATAAAAACAAAACTATGTTTTTGAATAAGATAATCTATTTAATTATAAATTCATGTTTCACGCCACAAATATGATTTCTAAAAATACAGTGTCTGGGCAAATGTAATTTGGATAATTCAGTGACAACACAAAATTATTTGAATGTGTTTTTAAGTAAATAAGAGTCTGAATGTTCATTTAGTATTAAAAAAAATCTAGCTAACCGCGCTATTTGCGCGGGTCATCGTGCTAGTTAGTTAGTACCAGATAGTACCTAGTACCGGGTCCACCAAAATGGTACTACCGGGTACTACCTCATTGGTACTACCTAGTACTACCACCGGATGGATGACTCACATTAATTACAAGCACCCTAAAATTTCCCTATAGATTTTATTGAGAAGTGTAGCAAGTTTTTCTTCCCTTTAGAAAAGGAATGTAGAATGCTTCCTGGCAGTCAGAATGGTTAGTTTTGCAAAACTTTGTGGAAATCATGTATTTTTGCAAAATCGTAAAAAAATATGAAAATAAAAATTCTCCTAACTCCCTCCTAGCAAATGTGGCCCATTTCACGGGCTTCGTGAGTGGCCCAATATCCGGCCCATTTAACCCCCGCGTGCTCATTCATTACCCGGTTCACCTGCGCTGCCCTCCTTCTTCCAGTCCTGTCACTTGCCCGTCGATCGCATCGCCTGTTCGCAAGGATGCAAAGTTCCCAAGGCCAGCGGGCAGCGGTCATCCCACTGATAACTGACCGACACGTCGGCCCCACGCAAGCTTTTCCCCACCTGTCATGCACTGCTGACAGTCCCTCACTTGGAAGCTCCCGTCGCAAATCTACGACGCGCACGACTAGCACCTCTCTCCCCCCCTGTGCCTTTCTCCCCGACGCCCCACTCCCCGATCCAAACCACCTCAAACCCCCGCCCCGCCCCCTCCCCGCCCAGATCCAGATCCACCCGGCGCGGCGCGGCCGCGGCCACCGGATCCCGCCGAGGATTAATGGCCTCCGCGGCCGCGGCGCCGCCGCCGACCCCGCCGGAGGCCGACCCGCGCCTCGTCGAGGTGTTCACGCCCTTCCTCGAGAAGCTCATCAAAAACGCCTCGTGGCGTAACAAGGCGCATTCCAAGCTCTCGCACACTGCCAAGTCCATCCTCGACCGCCTTCAGAGGCCCCCGCCGCCGCCCGCAGCCGAGGCGCAGGCGCCGTCCACGCCGACCTCCGCCCATTCCACGCCGACCTCCTCGTCTGCGCAGCCTGGCCCGCTGCGTAGCCTGTCGCTCGCGGACTCGGAGCTGCTCCTCGCGCCTGTGACCTCCGCGCTCGGCTCGGGTAGCGCCAAGCTCGCTGAGGCCGCGCTCGAGCTCCTCCACAGGCTGATCGCGCACTCATACATCCATGGGGAGGCCGACCCGTCCGCCGACCCCTCGGCGCAGCTCGTCGCCTCGCTCCTCGATGCTGCCTGCAACGCACTGGGCCTCGACGACGAGCACATTGAGCTCCTCCTCCTCAAGACGCTCCTCTCCGCGGTCACCTCCACGTCCGTGCGCTTACACGGTGATTGCCTGCTTCGCGCCGTCCGTGCATGCTATGATATGTACCTTGGGAGCCGCAGTGCTGTTAACCAGGCCACTGCCAAGGCGTCGCTTGTGCAGATGCTGGTGATTGTGTTCCGCCGCATGGAGGCTGACTCGTCAACGGTGCCTGTGCAGCCCATCGTCGTGGCTGATATGATCGAGCTGCCTGACGATGGTTCTGGCACCTCCCCAACAGCCGACCCCAACGTGGTACAGGGATTCATTTCGAAGATCATTGGGGACTTCGATCCTCTGGCACGGACAACTTCATCAGCAGGGGCAGGGGCAGGGGCTACTGTGGCCCATGATGGTGCGTTTGAAACAACAGCAGCAGCAGAGGAAGGGGCGAATCCAGCAGATTTGCTTGATTCTACAGATAAGGACATGCTTGATGCGAAGTACTGGGAGATCAGCATGTATAAAACAGCTATTGAGGGTCGTAAGGATGAGCTTGGTGTGGAGGGGGCAGTGGTGGGCACCTTGGATGATGATGCTGATGTGAGGATTGGAAATAAACTGCGGAGGGATGCTTTCTTAGTTTTCCGTGCTTTGTGCAAGCTTTCCATGAAGACACCACCCAAGGATGCACCAGCAGATCCCATAGTGATGCGGGGAAAGATCCTTGCTCTTGAGCTTCTCAAAATCTTACTTGAAAATGCCGGTGCTGTGTTCCGGACCAGTGAGAGGTACATATGCCTTTCCTAAAACTTTTGATTGACAGTTTACAGTTCCACTTCAGAATTTTTTCAAAAGTTGTTAACAGTTTTTAATGATAATTGATGTACCACTTTAGTTCATGAAAACTGAAAAGGTGGCATAATGATGGCAAGGTGAGGGGTGCACGTTTTCAACTAATAACACCTAAAAGATTTAGGCATTGAATTGATATGGTGATACCGTTGGATTATTGATACGAAGATAAGGTTTCTATGCCTGTATGAATAAATTGTTTGTTGAAGCACCAAAGTTTCCGATTTCATCTTGGCAGGATTAGACTGATATGCGCATTGCTTAGATGTTGAAAGAGAAACCTATTAACTTTATCTGGTGCCCTGGCAATATTTCACCTAGTTATATTCAATACCACCGATTCTTGTCCATTGTTTTGTAGCAGTATGCATGACAGCGTGAGGCAAGAATATGAGCATCAAACCAAACTATAGATTTCAGGTTACAACTATATGTCGTAACATTTGTGATTGTCACTTTGTCAGTTGAAATGGAGCTAAGAACTCTTAAGTGTGTGACATTATGAATTTTTGCTGGAAGGTACAACATTAGCACTATAAACATGGATTCATTGTGGATTACTGTATTTACTATTTAGATCTCATACCTGCTAGCATGGACTATATGGTGTCCACTTTGTTTCCATAGGTCATATCTGCACCATCTGTTTATGTAGTGCAGATGGAATTGAATGGAGTTATTAATTCTATTACTCCCTCTGTTCCAAATTGTGAATTATTTTAGTTTTCTCCTAAGGCATACTTCTCAAGCTTTGGTCAAGATTACAAAGAAATGTACAAGTATCTACCACCTCAAACTAGTTTCACTAGATAGACCATGATCCTGTAAATGTTAATATTTAAACTTGGTCAAATTTAGACAAAACTAAAAATGAACTTCAATTTGGAATCGACCTTAGTTTATTGCAATCGTGCTACATCTGGCTTGTTTGTAATAAAAGAATTAGCACTGAAAGTATACTTCAAATTATTTGAGGGGGATGATCTGTAGCTAGTAGAATGTTGTTGTTGATAGGGAACATGCTTTAGCTTACCTTTATGCAAATGTTTGATTATTTCTTCTCATGGACTGGTTATATTTCATCGGAATAGAAATGGTACAATTGTGATGTATTCCTGTGAATTGTAATATCTACAGCAGCAAAGTCGGCATCTTAGTAATCACAATAACCTCCTTGATGACCAAACCCTGTGACTGTGTCATTGATTATTTAGTTGCCTTTGTCTATGTTGGTATCTTTTTCCTATTCAGTATTTGGTGTACACCAGCATCTTTTCCAGTTTTGTGTCGTGTACCATAGTTGTGTTTCCACTGTCAAAGCAACAATAGAGATGTAACCCAATGTCTTGATTGCTTTGTATGTTTCTCCAAAGATTCCAGATTGATCAACATTTTTTTTTCTCAACGTGTCCAGGTTTCTAGGTGCTATCAAGCAGTATCTTTGCCTATCGCTTTTGAAGAACTGTGCCTCATCACATATGATTGTTTTTCAGCTATCTTGTTCGATTTTTATTAGCCTAGTGTCAAGATTCAGACCAGGATTGAAGGCAGAGATTGGTGTCTTCTTTCCCATGATCATTTTGAGAGTTTTGGAGAATATTGCACAGCCAAATTATCAGGCCAAGATGATTGTTCTTCGCTTCTTGGAGAAGCTCTGTGGTGATTCTCAAATCTTAGTTGACATTTTCCTCAATTACGATTGTGATGTCCACTCATCAAACATATTCGAGAGGTACTATATCGTTCAGTTTCTTATTACTCTAGTTTAGCATTAATTGCATTACTATTTTTGTTGTGATATTTCTGGATTGGCCAATAGGATGGTGAATGGTCTACTAAAGACGGCTCAAGGGCCTCCTGCTGGTGTTGCTACCACATTGGTACCGCCTCAGGATACCACAATGAAAAGTGAAGCAATGAAATGCTTAGTTGCTATCCTCAGATCCATGGGAGATTGGATGAACAAGCAGCTACGCATTCCAGATCCTGCTTCTCCTAATGTAGAATCAGAGAAAAACGACAATGATGGCGGCAATGAGCTTTCCCCGGCGGATAACAATGGAGATGAGTCTAGTGAAGCATCCGATTCACATTCTGAACTATCAAATGGAATTTCAGAGGCTGCATCTTTGGAGCAACGTCGAGCTTACAAGATGGAACTTCAGGTGGATAATACTGCAGTTTAAGTTATTTCACTTGTACTGCTTGGTGGAAATGTGCTTGTTGCTGTTCTTTACTATACAACTTGCTGCACCTCCAGTTCTCCATTGTATATTCATTCCTTGTTCTTATGTGTCTGATTGATTCATGTCTGAATAACAGGAGGGTATCTCCTTGTTTAATCGGAAGCCGAAGAAGGGGATCGAGTTCCTAGTAAACGCGAGCAAGGTGGGGGAGGCACCAGAGGAAATAGCTGCTTTCCTAAAAAGTGCTTCTGGCTTGAACAAGACTATGATTGGTGATTATTTAGGGGAAAGGGAAGATTTATCTCTCAAAGTCATGCATGCATATGTGGACTCATTTGATTTTCAAGGAATGGAGTTTGACGAAGCGATTAGAGCTTTCCTTCAAGGTTTTAGGTTGCCTGGAGAAGCTCAAAAGATTGATAGGATTATGGAAAAGTTTGCAGAGCGTTACTGCAAATGTAACCCAAAGGCATTTTCCAGTGCAGATACAGCCTACGTCCTTGCTTATTCAGTCATAATGCTCAACACTGATGCACATAACCCAATGGTCAAAAATAAGGTACTTTCTCGTGTTGAAGGTTCTTTCTTGGAGTTCTACTTTACGCAATTTTATAATGTGAAAATTGATGCAGATGTCACCAGAAGATTTCATTAGAAACAATCGTGGTATTGATGATGGGAAGGACCTGCCTGAAGAATTTATGAGGTCCTTGTATGGAAGGATCTGGAAAAAGGAGATTAAGATGAAAGAAGATGAATTTGTTCCCCAGCAGCAACAATCAACAAGTTCTAACAAAATTCTTGGGTTGGATAACATTCTTAACATTGTTGTACGCAAGCGAGGTTCATCTATGGAGACGAGTGATGACCTCATTAAGCATATGCAGGAGCAATTTAAAGAAAAGGCCCGCATGTCTGAGTAAGTGATATTAGATGTTTAGATGGATAGTTGTATCAGCTCATTTACAATAAGATGCTTTGTTTTGGTTGATTATTTTTCTATTTTGCTACCGTTATGTATATGCTTTTGTTTTGTTTTTGTGGTTTATTTTATCATATAAATCACTTATCTAGGATTTTTTGAACAATCAGGTCAGTATTTTATCCAGCCACAGATGTAATTGTTTTGAAGTTCATGGTTGAAGTGTGCTGGGCTCCTATGCTTGCTGCCTTCAGTGTTCCACTTGACCAGAGTGATGACGAGATTGTCATATCCCAGTGCCTTGAAGGGTTTCGCTCTGCAATTCATGTTACTGCAGCAATGTCAATGAAGACTCAAAGGGATGCATTTATCACTTCACTCGCCAAGTTTACATCACTTCACTCTGCTGCCGATATCAGGCAGAAGAATGTTGAAGCCATTAAGGTTTGTTCTTTATATTGAGATATAAATGTGAAGTCGGCTGCTCTTCCTAATATTTTTTGAAAATTGAAACCATGAAGTTAGAGGTTTGTTTTGTTTTGACGACTACAGAAGCATTGAACTTAACCGATTTATACTTTGATGCAAAATGGGTTCGTGCTAAATTTCGAAATTGTCCTTTTTTGATAGTTCAATTTAGTGGCATTGGGATGAGACTGGAGCTTGGTCTGAGTTAGGGCCACTTGTTCTGATAATAGGATGATCTGGAAATTTGGTAGCATGCTGTTGTCATGTTGACTCGATATTCTTGACCTCTAATGGTGGAGCAAATGTCCCAAGTTAACTGCCTGTAGACTCTGTTGTGCATTTTGTGATATGCATGCCATATGTCGTGGTGCTAGTTGCAGTTTGCCATATCTTAGTATGTGAATCATGATAATCTCATTCTCATGCCTTTTGTTGTCATGCTGGATTGCCGCACAGGCAATTCTGTTAATTGCAGATGAAGATGGAAATTATTTGCAAGAGGCGTGGGAGCATATATTGACTTGTGTTTCTCGTTTTGAAAATCTACATCTTGTTGGAGAAGGAGCGCCTCCAGATGCCACATTCTTTGCGCTGCAGCAGCCAGACCTTGATAAATCAAAACAGGCCAAGTCATCTATTCTCCCTGTTCTGAAAAAGAAGGCCCCTAATGCTTCTTCCACTTCTAAAAGAGGTTCCTATGATAGCGCTGGCGTGGGTGGTAAAGCTTCTGGTGTTGATCAAATGAATAATGAGGTGACAAGCCTCTTGGAGCAAGTTGGAATGGCTGAAATGAACCGTGTATTTGTAAGAAGTCAGAAGCTCAACAGTGAGGGTATAATCGACTTCGTGAAGGCTCTGTGTAAGGTTTCAATGGAGGAATTACGGTCTGCATCTGATCCAAGAGTCTTCAGTCTGACAAAGATAGTCGAGATAGCGTAAGGAATCTATGGCTTCGTACCATTACTACATGGTGATATGTTTCTTTACATTATATTCTGTCTTATAGACAGTGTGTGATTACTTCCCCCTGATTGTAGGCACTACAACATGAACCGCATCAGGCTTGTCTGGTCAAGCATATGGAATGTCTTGTCTGATTTTTTTGTCACTATTGGCTGCTCAGAAAATCTTTCAATTGCAATATTTGCTATGGACTCTTTGCGGCAGCTGTCTATGAAATTCCTGGAGCGAGAAGAGCTTGCTAACTACAATTTTCAAAACGAATTTATGAAGCCTTTTGTTGTTGTAATGAGGAAAAGCCGAGCTGTTGAGATCAGAGAACTTATCATTAGATGTGTCTCTCAAATGGTATTAGCCCGTGTTAATCATGTGAAGTCAGGGTGGAAGAGCATGTTTATGGTATGGCACCTCTACTTGCACTCATGCATCTTAACTTTATCTGAAGAAAGTCTGGAATATTCTTGCACTTGTTCCTGAATATTGATTTCTGGTTGCAGGTATTTGCAACAGCTTCATATGATGATCACAAAAACATTGTACTATTAGCCTTTGAAATTATAGAAAAGATTTTGCGGGAGTACTTCCCCTACATCACCGAGACTGAGTCAACAACTTTCAATGACTGTGTGAACTGTCTCATTGCATTTACTAACAGTAGGTTTAACAAGGATATAAGCCTTAATGCAATCGGTTTTCTTCGATTCTGTGCGGCAAAGTTGGCCGAAGGTGATATTGGATCGTCACGGTTGAAGGACAATTCTGCTTCGAGCGGTAACCCACCCTCACCTCATTTGGCCAGTGATGGAAAGCAGGAAGGAGCAGTTCTCGCCGATAAGGATGACCATATACACTTTTGGTTTCCTTTACTAGCAGGTGATTGCATTTCTCCTTTTTGATTCTGATGATTCTTCTACTTTCAGTTGGAATTGTTATATTTGCATCTTGAGTTAAATTTATTTTTTTAACACTGCAGGGTTGTCTGAACTTACCTTTGACTTAAGACCAGAAATCAGAAAAAGTGCTTTGCAGGTGTTATTTGACACGTTAAGAAATCATGGCCATCTTTTCTCTCTGCCTTTGTGGGAGAAGGTGTTCGATTCAGTGCTTTTCCCAATATTTGATTATGTACGTCATGCTATTGATCCATCTGGTAGTTCTGCGCAAGGACAAAGTGTGGAAAACGATCCTGCAGAACTTGATCAAGATGCTTGGTTGTACGAGACATGTACTTTGGCACTTCAGCTAGTTGTAGATCTCTTTGTTAGGTTCTATGACACAGTTAATCCACTTCTAAAGAAGGTTCTCTCGCTCTTGACTAGTTTCATAAAGCGTCCTCATCAGAGTCTTGCTGGTATAGGTATTGCTGCATTTGTCCGTTTGATGAGCAGTGCTGGATCTATGTTTGTGGATGAAAAATGGCTAGAGGTCGTATTGTCCTTGAAAGAAGCTGCCACTGAGACGCTTCCTGATTTCACTTATATTTCATCTGGAGCTTACCTTGAAAATGTACCGACAGAAAATGGAGGTTCTTCTGAACAGAGAGAAGATGAATCTCAACCATTAGAGGATGACAACGAACAGTCGTCTAGATCAAGGAACCTATATTTTGCTATCAGCGATGCCAAGTGTCGAGCTGCAGTGCAACTCCTATTGATCCAGGTATGTAGTATTTTCTTTTATTTGCTATTCTGCCTGGAAGCATTTTCTTTTTCCAGACTTCTGATTTTCTTGAATTCTTTGAATCTGGTGCCCTCATCATGTCTGGGTAGAGTTTGATTGAGTAAATCAAGGGTTGTGTATGAAAATATTTATACAGTAGAGACAGAAATACAGATTGAATTTTCTGCATCGTCTTCTATGGTGAAATAGATTTTTGGGGATGCTGATGATTTCTTATTTGCATAATACTATTAGAGTGAATTTCATTGTTGGTCTATGAACTTTTCGCGAGATCTCATCTAGGTCCGCAAACTTAAAAAACAGTCATCTAGGTCCGTATTTTTTTTTCTGATGTCTCATCTAGGTCCGCAAACTAAATAAATGGTCATCTAGGTCCATGAACTTTTAAATAGCGGTCATCTAGGTCCATGAACTTTTAAAGAGCGGTCATCTAGGTCCAAGGCAATGACGGTGGAGGAGCAGACTGCACCGTGCTCCCGCCCGCAGCCGCGCGTGGCTCGTCACCACCACATTGGACCCAGACGACCGCTCTTTAAAAGTTTATGGACCTAGATGACTGCTTATTTAGTTTGCGGACCTAGATGAGACTAAAAAAAAGTTTATGGATCTAGATGATCGTTTTTTTAGTTTGCGGACCTAGATGAGATCTCGAGAAAAGTTCATAGACCTGCAGTGAAATTCACTCATACTATTATATAGACAAACTGACTGTACTAGGTTTAATTTATCTAGAATGTATCCTACAACTGTAGAGCCTTTGTCAGCCAGTTCTTATTTGCTCATGCAAAAGTCTATTCTCTAGCTTCATCAATTGTAATTGTAATTTATATACAATATCTGCCTTAACTCCTCAAAGTTGGCAATTTCTATATGACGCCTGTGGTACTTACTCAAATGCATTTCCTTTGTGTAGGCTGTGATGGAGGTATATAACATGTACAGAGCACAGTTGTCAGCACAGAACACAGTAATCCTTTTTGAGGCCTTGCACACTGTTGCTACCCATGCCCACAAAATAAACAGTGATAATGACCTGCGGTCCAAGTTGCAAGAATTGGGCTCCATGACCCAAATGCAGGACCCGCCATTGCTGCGCCTTGAGAACGAGTCATACCAGCTGTGCCTCACTATCCTCCAGAACATATTCCTGGACAGCACCCCTGACCATGGAAGCGCAGAGGTGGTGGAGAGTCACCTTGTTGGCTTGTGCAAGGAGGTTCTTGAGGTATATCTGACCACAGCGAGACCTGCCCAGCTTTCAAGTGGCACACAGCCGCTTGGCCACTGGCTTATTCCTGTTGGTTCATCCAAGCGGAGAGAGCTTGCGGCTCGAGCACCCCTTCTTGTTGCAACCCTGCAAGCTATCAGCGGTCTGGGTGACTCTTCGTTTGAGAAGAACCTTGGCCAGTTCTTCCCCCTCCTTGCTGGCCTCATAAGCTGCGAGCATGGGTCGAGTGAAGTGCAGGTGGCCTTGAGTGACATGTTCGGCACTTGGGTTGGGCCACTCGTGCTTCAGTCTTGCTGATGATGAGCAGTGAAAACCATGTGATACATAGTAGTATACATCCACATGTAAGTTATTCTTTGTTTCTTGGAATCCCATTGTGTTCCTCCTTCCCCCATTTTGCTCTGTTAATCATTTAGTTGCTGGGGGAGTTTATATTTATGCGCTGAACTGATCTTGCAGATCATTTTCCCCTTACATTCTTTCTTGTTTGTCCCGGGATGAGTGTATGTTGCTATAGAGGACTGAATCATGTATGGTAGGCTAAAATTGTGCCCATCCTGTCCGCAAGGTACTGAGTTCAATAGTCTCGTTACACATGTTTTTCATTCTTTTTATTGAGTACCATTTCCCACTTCCGTTGCTCGTGGTCACATCATTCTGGATTAAAATTTGTACGTGGACCAGATGTTACACCATGGTATGCAAATTCGCAGGAATCTGCTTCGAAATTGAATTAGCCTTGAAGCTAATTTGTACTTTGGGACCGTGAAAAGGACTTAGAAAAACGTGACGTGCACAGGCAACAATCTGCGGGTTATTTTTTCTTTTGTTTTTACGTTGGACTATCACCCAATCTTCGGACCTGATGGTACTCCATGCAGTGGCAGACAAAAATCATTTTGACGTCTAAGGTCACTTGCCAAAGCGACTAGACTATCAAAACCTTCTCACATGATAATATAACGGTAATACGGTACGATAGCGTACAAATGCAACTAAAATCATGATTTCGAGTATATCTCAATTCAAAGTTGAAGCATATAATGAAATTTATAAAAACTTGTAGAAACTATCGGTTCTGGTTATTGCACACAAGATGGGTCTAATGAAATTATCGGAGTAGGCGCCGGAGAAAAGAAGGATGTCAGCGTCCATCATCTCTTCTTGCTCTAACCCGTCTAACCCTTGATCGTGTCCTGCCTCTGCCCTATGCTCTTCATGCTCTTCTGGAGTTTTGGTCCTTCTCCTTCCGGGCGCCGGCGAGCGACGATCGCGACGCAGGTGCGGCGGGCCGGCCAGCGGCGCAGGCAGCAGGTGCGGTGGCCGGTGGGGCGCCCGGCGGGTGGCGACGTAGGCGCGCAGCCGCGCTGGTGTGGCGGCGGCACAGGCGCATAGCCTCGCTGGTGCGGAGCTAGCAGTCCTGGCCGGTGGGCGCTAGGGTTAGGCGCGCGGCGGGAGCTCGGTCAGGGAGTCGGAGCTAGTGGGCGGCTCGGGGTCGGGGCAGGGAAAGAGCGAGGGAGAGTGGGAGAGGCACTGGGCCGCTGGCTACTGGGCCGAGCGAAGTTGGGCTCAGGACTAGAGCCAATTCAGATAAAACATAGTTAGACAAGAAAAATTGAAAATATTATGAAGGGTTTTTCGGCCCTAGGCTCATATCCGCCCGACTCCATGGACATAGAGATGAGGCGATTTGGCGATCGAGGTGGCGGCGGCGTTCCTCTTAGCCCTCGGCCGGGTGCGAACGTGGAGGCTGGCCGTAGAGGCTTGCGTCTACAGCCAGCCGCTCGGGTTCCCCGTCGATTTGTCGGCGAGGACCTTCAGGTGTGTTTGCTCAGAGTCTAGATTCCCACTTGAGAAGAGGGAGAGAGGTGTGGTTTAAATCAAGGGGATGGTGCTCCGATTCCAATGGAGGTCTGTTGGTTCCAGAGACGATGAAGGAGACATGGGGGAGGATCGGGCAGCTCCGCCACCGACGGGAAACTCGTCGGTTGGGGGAGGCTCACCATCGATGGGAAACTTGTCGGCGGTGAGAAATCTTGTACTAGCGGGAAACTCACCGGGTACGTGGGAGAAACCCAAAACTGTTGTGAACAGGTATGGATCCGCATCGACTAGGTTTTGGGCCGGTGCGTGCGGGGAAGGGCTGGACACCACCTCCTCCATCGGAGGAGATAGAGGTTGTTGGATCT
Organism: Cenchrus fungigraminus; assembly: GCA_036936925.1. Taxonomy (NCBI): domain Eukaryota; kingdom Viridiplantae; phylum Streptophyta; class Magnoliopsida; order Poales; family Poaceae; genus Cenchrus; species Cenchrus fungigraminus. The sequence goes on from CM072777.1 coordinate 125,928,723, forward strand.
ATACCGTTACAGACCTCATGGGGGACACGCGGCGCAGATCTGCAGGTTGGGGGAGACGGTGTTGGTCAGGGGGAACTGCATCAAGCTTGGTTTAGAGTCAGGGGCATTCTTTACAATAAGAGGTCCATCAAGATAGTTGCAAAGGTGGGAGGACTAGTTGGGAAAACAACGACAATTGATGAAAAGACAAGGCTGGAAGGAGAGTTTGTGAGAAATGAGAATAGCATGCACGGATGTCAAGCAAGTACCTGCTACTGCTAAAATCACATTGGGCCTAAAATCTGTGATTTTCAATTTGAAAGAGAAGTGTTGGATGATTTGAACACTGATAAGCTGAAAAGTGGGGTGAAATTAGTGATCAGCCCCCTCAGCCAAGCCCTAAGAAGCCAAGAGTGAAGTAGTTCAGGAGACAAATCAAAACAATTCAAGAGCTTATGAGGAGGTGGAAAGAGCTACATGGGTTCTGGCACCAAGGGGTAGAAAAGCTGTATTGCAGATCTAGCTGGTGAGGAGGACTGCAAGGAGTTGGGTTCTGAAGAGGACACACTTCCCATGGAGGGGGAGCATGATGAGGAAGGAAGAGTTCAAATTGATGACTATGTTGACGATGATGAGTACAGTGAAGATTTCAGTGTAAAGGTGGCGAAGATAAGTGCAAACTATGGTGAAGCAGGAACCTCCAAAAATAATGAAGTGTGGCTGATGAGATGTGATGATGAACAAATAAGCGAAGCTCATAGGCAAATGCTGGTGACTAAGAAACAAGAGTTGATGGAAGGTGCGCCATTTATGAACAGCGAGAAGCCAGCAATGATGGAAGAGGTTAAAAAGGAGGAAATGCAGAGAAAGGATGCTGCTGTGGACAACTCTCTTGGCAAGGAGGAAACTCAAGATGGGGTGGGTGTGGAAGCTGTGCATAGGCCACTAGAAGAGAGGAGGTGCAACGAAAGACTCCAGAAGAATATCATATCGTCCATGGAAGAGAGGCATGGAAACATGACCAAGAAAAGAAGTGTGGAACACAATAACCAGTAATTCATTTTCTATTCTAGAAGATGATGAAATTGTTGCATTAACCAAAAATATGGGGGTTGAACTGCTAAACAATGACTTCACTACTATTAATCTTGTTAAAGAAATGGAAGCTGCTAGAATCTCCTTAGCCATAAAGAAGAAAATGGTGGAAGTAGAAAAAGAGAAAGATGAGATAGAAAATGAATCAGGAGTGGAACCTGCCCTGAAGATGAAACTACTACTGTGATGATTTTGTGGTGGTTACACCTAAAAAGAGAAGAAAACCAGATATCAAAACTTTTCAAAGTATAGATGGCAAAGGTAAAAAGGGCAAGGAAAATCCTACCCTAAAGCAGAAAAAACCCCAAGGAGGATCATGGAAACCATGATCATCAGGTTAGGGGCAAAAAAGGGAGGAAAATAAGGTCAAATCATGAAAGACGTGATGTGGAATTGCAGGGGCATAAAAAAGGGTGTCTCCTCCTTCCTCAAAAACCTTATTCTTGAACATAACTTCCATTTCATTAGGCTGCAGGAAACCATGCAGGACAACATAGAGGATGCAATTATAAGCGGGATAGATGGGAGGCAAGCTTATCTTTGGAAATGGATTCCTTCCAAAGGAAAATCAGAGGGCATTTTAGTGCGGGTTAAACTAGAGTTCCTAGATGTAGGATCCTTTGTAGAAGGTGAATTCATGTTGTAAATGAACCTGTGGGATAAGAGTCTCAAAACTAAATGAAACTTGATAACAGTATATGGAGCTGCACAGGATGAAGGGAAAGATTCCTTCTTATCCGAATCGGCTCACTTCTGCAGTAAAAATAAAGAACCTTTCCTTATTGGAGGGGACTTCAATATCATCAGATACACATCTGAGAAGAATAAAATGGGGCCTCTTAGTAGATTCTCCAAAACTTTCAATTCAATTATCTCTACCTATGAACTGATGGAGATAGAAATGGCTAGTGGAAAATTCACTTGGTCAAATAACCAGCCCTCACCTACTTTGGTGAAGCTGGATACATATCTTATGAGTAAGCAGTGGGAGGACTTGTACCCATGTGTGGAAGTCAACAAGCTTCCAAGGGAAGTATCTGACCACAACCCATTGATCCTCTCTACTGACAATCAAGTGAAACATAGACATTTGAGATTCAGATTTGAACTAGCTTGGATAAAAAAATATCATGTTCAAAGAAAAAGTGGAGGAAATATGGAATGAACCCTGCCATGCTGAATGAGCATGTGATAGGATTCAGATTAAGCTTAATAAATTTAAACATATTTTAAAGGATGGGAATTCAACAGACAAGGTACTCAGAAAAAGAAGATGTTTTTACAGAATGAGATCTGGAAGTTAGAACAATTTGAGGAATATGCCCATTATCAATGGAGCAATTAGAAGATAGGTCTAGATGGATTGGGGAGATGATGGTGATCTTGGAGGAGAAAGAACTATACTGGTACAAGAGAGCACATGAAAAGTGGCTCCATGAGGGGGATAATAACACTGAGTTCTTTCACCGGGTAGCTAATGGCAGGAAGACGAAAGATACAATATTCTCCGTAGAAAATGATGATGGGATCATAAAGGGAGATGATGACTTGTTGAAACATGCTACAAAATACTACAAGGCCCTATTTGGACATGAAAATAACAACAACATTCCTCTAGATCCTGGTTTATGGGGGGAGGGAGAAAAGCTCTGTGCTGCAAATAATGACATACTTTGTTGACCATTCACTGAAGAGGAGATCAAATATGCACTGTTCCAAATGGAAAGGAATAAAGCTGTTGGCCCAGACATCATACCTATGGGATTTTTCCAAACATGTTGGGACATTGTCAAGAAGGACATTGTTGAATTGTTCAAGGATTTCCATGAAGGTAGATTAAATGTGAGTAGATTAAACTATGGGATAATTACTCTGCTGCCAAAGGTAGTAGAGGCTTCCAAAATTCAGCAGTATAGGCCAATATGCCTTCTTAATTGCATCTATAAATAGATAACTAAGATCTTAACAATTAGAATAGCTCCTTATGTTGAGAAACTGATCTCAAAGGAACAAACTACTTTTATGAAAGGGAGAAATATCATGCTAGGGATCATGGCCCTACATGAGATCCTACACGAGACAAAAAGAAAGAAAGAATGTGGGATTGTGCTTAAATTAGATTTCGAAAAAGCATATGACAAAGTCAGTTGGACATGCTTAATGGAGTGTCTGAGGATGAGGGGGTTTAGTGAGAGATGGTGCGGATGGATTGAACATGTAGTCACTGAAGGGACTGTGAGTGTGAAATTAAATGATCAAATTGGTCCTTATTTCTCAAGTCACAAAGGGGTGAGACAGAGGGACCCTTTGTCTCCAATTTTGTTTAACTTCGTCGATGATTATCTAACCAAAATGGTCAAAAAAAGCACAATCAAATCACCAGATAACTGGCTTAGCAAATAACCTGATCCCAAATGGTGTCGCCATACCGCAGTACACATATGACACAATTATATGCCTCAAGGACGACATGGTTGGAGCTAGATATTATAACAGAGAAGAGTTTGTATTATATTATTCAATAATTAACATTAGTGATCATTTTCGCCAAAGAATACAAAACATGCACAGATGTATGATGGTCTGTGAATAAACTAAGCCATGAATAAGCTGAGTTTACTATGCTACTTCAGCTGACCAAAAGCAGGAAGTATAAACAGTAAAATGTTCCCAGTCAGATTAGGATGGAAGAATGATAGGAGGAAAAGATCATCTGCCCCCTCCTCCAAGCATTTTCCTTTATGTATAGGGAGGAGGTGGGTCTTTACATTATCTCCAATGATAACGTCTCAAATTACAAATAGGTTCTCGATTTTTACAACGACATCCTCAGATCTTTTTTGGCCTCTTTTATACATAAGGGAGTCCTAGGTTCCTAGCCTTAGGCCTCCTGAGGCGCACCCCCAACATATGGTAATTGTTCGCATCCAAAATTGGTAGGTCTGGGCACACTAGTCAGGTCAAGTTGGTCAAATGCAGTTTGGACTTCACCATTGGATACCTCTTGTCGAGTAGATCAAAATTCATATATATAACGTCCGATTCGTACTTCAGATCAGAGAGATATACCTTCGGGAAACTCTGCACGCCATCTCGACCGGTCTGACCGGTGAACCTAACCGGTGCCTCTTAGTTCGTGTTAAAACAAGAAGTCATGATAGAATAGACTTGTAAAAAGGTTTTCTTGCAGGGCAAGACGTTCCCACCCTATAAATATAAAGTACCACAGTCGACTGAGGAATGCAATCGAATCTATCAATTACACATTTACCTTTTTACCTTTCTTTTCCTTTCCCTACTTTTCCAACCTTATCATGATGTTCTTCTCTCGTCTTTATGACGTTTGAGGACGTCCTAGCTAATCTGCCGAGTCTAGGACAACCCTACGTGCGCCGCCCCGACGGGATCCTGCCCGGGCGACGTTCGGAGGTCTTTCGCCGGTTTACCCTGGTGGCACAGGTGTGACCGGTGGCCCGCACAGGTGTGACCGGTGCTTACACAGAGGTGCTGCAGCGAGCACCTCCGCGTGCTTATGGGTCTCGAAAGACGTCAACAGTAATCCTTCTGATTTTTGCACATTAAAAATTCGATTCCTTCGGACTCTTTCAGCATTAATCCATCAGATTTTTATAACCCTGGGGATGAAACTTCAACCAAGGTCGTGTTTACGTAAAAAATTTTGGGTATTAAATGCAACTTTGACCAATAATTAAGGGTGTTAAATAAATGCAGTTTACAAAACTAACTTCACATCCCTAGGTAAATTTCCGAGAGGAGTCTAATGAGGGCTTTGACCACATGGTCAAAAGATGGTTACTGTAGCAAATTATTAAATTAATTATGCTCATTAGATTCATCACGTAAAGCTACACCCATGTGTGAAAAAGTTTTGCAAATAGACTTCATTTAGTACTCCATGCATACGAGATTCCCTTTCCCGAAAATTTTTTGGGATACATTTAAACACGACCCAAGTGCATTCTGTCAGGTGGCAGGACCAGTCCGGGAACGATTCAAGATGGGGATTGGGGCTAATCACCACAGCGCCGCGTGTGGTGTGCATCTCTGAAAGGTACTACTCCGTACATGGGAAGCCAAGAGGTACCAGCGGCAGTGAGTCTGGCAGGTTGAGGTGGATATACCGCGGTTGATTGACCGAGACTGGAAAATTTGGAATAGGAATAACGACTCTTCTGGGGCGGTTCTCTCTTGATCCTGACTGCAAGGAAATTTCGACCATGATATTCGCTACTACCGATAAACTGACGAGATCCCCTTTTATTAATCTTCTCATCTCTCTTTTTTTTTCTAGTCACATGAGGCCTTCTGAGATGGACCCTTTTTTTTTTGACAACAAACATATATATTAAAACATCACAGCAACCATATTACACAAAGGTCCTCCGGAGAAGACCAAAATGCACAACAGGCCTTGAAACAAAGAGCAGATGACGATGGCGTCCATGGTGAAGAAGTCGATGGAGCCGCCGGCGGGGGGAACGCAGAGGCGTCGTGGACGCGTGCACCCAGGTGGAGACCGCGCATAGCGTCGGTTTGAGGCGGGCCAGAGAAGCCACGGTCGGAAGAGCACACCGACGACCGGAAGATACGGTTGGATTGTCGTCGGAGATTGATGAAGTAACTTGCTCCAGGATCCCAGGGGGAGGCAGCTTCGTCGAGCAGAAACCAGGGACGGTGACACCGTGTTGGAGTAGAGAGCTTCAAGGTCAAAAGTTGCTGAGACGGGGAAGCGGCGTCGGAGATGGTGGCGATGGAGATCTGGGCCAAGGGGGAAAGGAGACAGTGAAGCAACCCAGAGTCCAGATATGCCCAAGAGCAGACCGGAACTGAAGGCGGCTTACACAGAACGACCTCAACCCCGGCCAGATCTGAAGCGGCGGCGGCGGGTGGAGGACTCCAGCAGCAGGTGGGAGATGGAGGCGTAGGAGGGGCTGCTGGAGGAGGCGATATTATTTTATAACGACACACCTGAGAAGAGCGTACGGCGGCGGCGAGTAGACCGGAGACAACCCCGGTGGCGACGACGACGGCGACGGCTTCTTCGAGGCGGCGACTTCCACGAAGGGACAAAGCCATACGGCACTATTACTACCTAATAACAACTACAGGAGGCCGGGATGGCCCCCTTCCCAACCCGCCGCGACGAGCTCGCCGGAGCGAGCTCGCCAGAGCCAGGCGGGAGGGGGCCGAGCGGAAGCGGTGGAGAGGAGGGAGTCGCCTTGCCCTTTCCTTACGAGAGAAGGAAAGGAGATTCTCCTCTCTTTTTTCCCCTCTAGCCAGGATGATTTGAAAAATCTGTCAAGAGTTGATTGAAAAATGAACCAGAACCTGCACAGTTGGGGCCGGTTTAGATGGCTAAAATTGAGCAAAAAAGCACTGTTTGAACTCCTGTAGCATTTTCGTTTGTTTGTGGTAAATATTGTCCAATCATGAACTAACTAGGCTCAAAAGATTCGTCTCGTGATATACAACAGAACTGTGTGATTAATTAATTTTTTTACCTACATTTACTGCTCCGAACATATGTCTTTTGGTGTATTTAATGTGATGTGATGGAGAGAGTTGAAAAAGTAGCAAAATTTTAGTAAATTTTTAGCCAACTAAACAGGGCCTTGTTTCCGAGCGGACGCCAAGAGGGTTCACACAGTAAAAGACCGTCTCGAGTACTCGACCGTGGATTCGAGCCTCTTTCGCTGGCCGCCCGAGTCGCATCGAGCCGCCGCCGATCCGTACGTATATCTGTGGCCGCCCTCGTGGCTTTGACACGCCCCGCACGGCCGCACCGCCTTCCTCCCCGCCGTTCCGTGGACGCAGTGCCGTAGCTTCTTCAAGGCCGGGCGTACATTTGCTTCAGCAGGAGGCGTGCGGAGGCCGTTGTGTGTGTTGGACTGGTGGGACCCGCATGCACAGGTTGCACACTCCGCATGCAGTACAAGTGCTACATACCATTCCGTTTAAAATTTTTTTCTCAAAATTTGTACACTTCTCTTCACTAAAACGGAATAAACAAATGTGCATGAACACGTATTGAAAGAGAAAATAATAATTTACAAACTAAATATCATTTTTTAACATTAGACATTAATATTTTTAAAAGAGATTGATTATTAGCAGAGGGGTTTGCAAACTGTTTAGCAGCACTATTCACCCGTCATATCGAAACTAGTTGCACTACTTAGGAGTACTAAACGTGAATTAATGACAAAAACTCATTCCATGACTCCTGACTAATTCGCGAGACAATTTTAATGAGCAATTAGGCTATGATTAGATAATATTGTGCTACAGTAAACAATCTCTAATGATTTTTCATTAATCTATGTAATTAGTCTTTTATTAGTATCTAAATACCCTTTTCAACATCCCATATTTACGTTTTGACAATTTGCCACTTTCGGAACTAAACACAACTTTATTCTAAGATTTAACCAATGCTATTTTTTTAAATAAACGTCGACAACGATTCTGATTAAGCCTAATTAATATGTCATTTTCATGTGTAGCATGATATTGTCAAATCATGTATTAATCACGTTTAAAAAAATCGTCTCACGAACATGTTATGATATTGATATGTGCAATTAGTTAATTTTTTTATATATTTAATACTTCATATATTTATCAATCAAACGAACCGAAGCAAAATTTTGAGAAAAAAATTAAACAGTCACGTGATCCTTAGTAGTACTGTTGTACTCGTATGCGTAGTGCAGCCTCTCTCCCTGTGCTGAATTGCTGATTCTTTCTATTGCGCAGCGGGTCCCACCAGACACCACGGCCTCCGCTCGTTTCCTGCTGCTCGGGCTGAAGCAAAGGTACGCCCGGCCTTGAAGAAGCTACGGCACTGCATCTGCGTCCCGCTTCCGTTCCGTTTCATTCCACCTCCACTCCCGTTCGACACGATACCAACGCGCACCCAGACCGCCCGGCACCCCGCGCGCGACCATGGTGGCGGCGACCGGCGCTGGCGCGGTGGGCGAGGGGATGCGGCGACTCACGCAGCTTTCACTCGTCTCGAAGGTCTGCTCGGAGCTCGAGGCCCACCTGGGCGTCGCCGACCGCGTCCTCGCCGAGTTCGTCGTCGACCTCGGCCGCGCCTCCGCCTCCACCGCCGACTTCGACGCCGCGCTCAGGGATCACGGCGCGGAGCTCCCGGACTACCTCGTCCGCTCCCTTCACGCCGTCATCACCGCCGCCCCCGCCCCCGCCCCCGCCCCGGCGCACGCCGCCCAGAACCCCACCTCTCGTGTCGCCGGTACGGGGAGACGCGCGGGCAAGGATGCGGAGAGTGATGGTAAGCCGGAGCTGTACCAGGTGCGCCGCGGGAGGGTCACCCGCGTGGCTGGCTCCGGGTGCTTCGTCCGCCTCGACGGCGCGCGCGGCCGCGAGGGGCTCGTGCACGACTCCCAGATCCAGATGCCCGGCCGCCGCGTATCCGTCACGCGCGGTCAGGAGGTGTTCGTCAAGGTCGTCTCGGTGGATGGCAGCAAGCTGGGGCTGTCCATGCGAGACGTCGAACAGGATTCGGATAGGGATCTCCGTCGGGGTTGTGGGGAGGAAGATGCGCCGAGAGCCAATCCACCAGCTGATGGCGCCAGGGCCGCCCGGAAGAGGAAGGGGGTTTCGGGGATTTTTGTTCCCGATGACGATGAGGAAAGCCCTGTGCCACGCCGGTCAACTAGGCGGATGAGCTCGCCAGAGAGGTGGGAGATGAAGCAGCTGATTGCGTCGGGGGTGTTGGATGCCAAGGATTATCCAGGGATTGATGAAGATGACGATGGGATGCTTTACCAGGAGGAACTAGAGGAGGAGCTGGAGATCGAGCTCAATGAGGATGAGCCTGCATTCTTGCATGGAAAGGAGCGCTCCACGGCTGACTTGCCTCCAGTGAGGATTTCCAAGAATCCTGAGGGGTCGATGAGCCGTGCGGCGGCACTGCAGTCTGCACTTGTTAAGGAGAGGCGTGATATTCGCACCCAGGAGCAAAGAGGAATGGTTGATGCAATACCCAAAGACCTTTGTCGGTCGTGGGAGGACCCCATGTCAGGTGAACGGTACCTGATGCAGGAGTTGATGGGCACAGGACTAACAGCACAGAGTGTGTCAGAATGGAAGGTGACATATGGGAAGGCTGGATCATATGGGCAGAGGTCAATGCTTTCAATTCAGGAGCAAAGAGAGAGCCTTCCAATATGCAGACTCAAGAAGGAGCTGATCAATGCTGTTCGTGACAACCAAGTTTTGGTGGTTATCGGTGAGACTGGCTCCGGGAAAACAACCCAGGTTACGCAATACCTTGCTGAGGCAGGGTATACTGCAACATGTAAAATTGCTTGTACACAGCCACGCAGGGTTGCTGCAGAGTCAATTGCAAAGCGTGTAGCAGAGGAGTTTGGCTGTCGATTAGGTGAAGAAGTTGGTTACTCTATTCGCTTTGACAACCGCACTGGGCCTGAAACTGTCATCAAGTATATGACAGACGGTATGCTCCTACAAGAGATTTTAGTGGACAAAGATTTGTCATCTTATTCAGTGGTTATGCTTGATGAGGCACATGAGAGAACTATCTACACAGACATTCTCTTTGGTTTGCTAAAGCAGCTAATCAGTCAGAGAAGTGACCTCAAATTAATAGTCACTTCAGCCACTCTTGATGCTGAGAAGTTCTCTGGTTATTTTTTTGATTGCAATATTTTCACGATTCCTGGAAGAACTTTTCCGGTTGAGATACTGCATACAAAACAACCAGAGAGTGACTACATGGATGCTGCGTTGATCACGGTGTTGCAGATTCGACTGAACCCGAAGGGGATATACTCTTGTTCATGACTGGCCAGGAAGAGATTGAACATGCTTGTGAGCGTCTCCATGAGAGGATGAAGGCATTTGGTGGGGACATACCAGAGTTGATAATTTGTCCTGTGTACAGTGCTCTTCCTACTGAAGTTCAGTCAAAGATCTTTGAACCTTCTCCTCCTGGTAAAAGGAAGGTGGTAGTGGCCACCAACATTGCAGAAGCATCTATTACCATAGATGGGATTTTCTATGTTGTCGATCCAGGCTTTGCAAAGCTTAATGTCTATAACCCAAAACTAGGGCTGGATTCACTGATTATCACTCCTATCTCTCAGGCGTCAGCTAAGCAAAGAGCAGGGCGTGCTGGACGTACAGGCCCAGGCAAGTGTTACCGTCTATACACCGAGAGTGCCTATCGCAATGAAATGGCTCCCACAACAACTCCGGAAATCCAGAGGGCCAACTTAGGGTGGACAGTTCTTAATATGAAGGCAATGGGAATTAATGACATGTTGACATTTGACTTCATGGACCCGCCAGCATCTCAAGCACTCGTGTCAGCTATGGAGCAATTGTACAGTCGTGGCGCCTTGGATGAAGAGGGTCTTCTTACTAGGCTAGGGAGAAAGATGGCTGAATTTCCACAGGAGCCACCCCTTTCTAAGATGCTCCTTGCTAGTGTAGACCTTCGATGCAGTGCTGAAATACTGACGATCATTGCCATGATACAAACTGGGAACATATTCTATCGGCCAAGAGAGAAGCAGGCTCAAGCAGATCGGAAGAGATCAAATTTTTTCCAGCCAGAAGGTGATCATCTCACCCTACTTACTGTGTATGAGGCATGGAAGGCAAAGGGGTTTTCAGGACCATGGTGCTTTGAGAATTTTATCCAGGTAAACGCTCTAAGGAGAGCACAGGACGTGCGGAAACAGCTCCTCGAGATCATGGATAAGTATAAGCTTGATGTCATCTCAGCAGGGAACAATCCCACCAGCTTAGGGAAAGCCCTTGCTGCTGGATTCTTCTTCCACGCAGCAAGGAAGGATCCCAATGGAGGATACCGGACCCTCTCTGATCATCAGCAAGTGTATATCCACCCAAGCAGTGCCCTCTTTCACCAGCAGCCGCAATGGGTGATCTACCATGAAATCGTCATGACGAGGAAGGAGTACATGAGGGAGGTCACAGCCGTTGACCCGAGATGGCTTGTAGAGTTGGCACCAAGGTTCTACAGATCAGTGGAACCGACGAAGATCAGTAAGCGGAAGCGCCAGGAGAGGATCGAACCCCTGTGTGATAGACACAGTGAGCCGAACTCATGGCGCCTAAGCAAGCGCCATTGGTGATTTGTGTGTTCTCTCTTGTAGCTCTGCCATGTAATGTTACTCTAGTTGTAGATATTAAGCTGTTATGTTAACCCATGTGCTCAGATGATGCAGTGCAGTGTTGCATGTATAGTTTTTTGTTCCTTAAAGTTGGAAGCACTGTGAGGCAAAAAAACATGTTACCACAACAATTTGGTTCAAGTGATGTATGGATTGAAACTAACCGAATTTTTACTCATTTAATCTGTGTATTGTTGCATCTAAGCAAGATTATCAAAAAAAAATTCTTGATATACCTTGTCACTGGATCAGTGATAGCACATTTTACTCTCCGAGGCTACCTTGCCACGGCCCACTGGAATTGTGGAGGCCTGGAAACCATGGTATTTGGATCCTTTGTTTGTGAGTTGTATACTTGTATGAGCATTTTAGGATACTTTATTCTTTTGATCCATGCCAATATGAATTTCCACTGGCTGCGTTGTTGAACTATTCATCAACAACAATGAAATGCTACATTTATGTAGAACACTCGATTAGAAAGCGAAAGTACGTGGGTGTTTAATTATTCTTAACTAGGTGATAGCCTGTGCGTTGCCGCGAGAATTTTTAAACAAAATTTTAAGGTGAAATGTGAAAGTAGAAACACCAAAATGATTACATGGCGATATTCATATGTAAACAATATTATATATGAAAGTATGTTAATTTTGTTGAGAGAGAACCATTTTTAAATGATTGATCCTACATGTATTTCAACCGAGAGAATTTTATGGCGTGCTACTCGCAAATACAACATACTATTAGTCACAGAAAATCGACGAAGACATAAATATATGGTTTGGTGGTTGTTGACATGGCTTGGTGGATGTTGACATGGCTTATAGTGGATAGTGACATGACGTGTAGTGGGTTATGACGTGACACGTTGAGAGGAAAAAAAATTGTTAGTAGGTATCAATTATATAGTTTATATAGATACGTTTATAGCCTTAAAATAAAGACTTATACCACTCCCTTTTGGCCTACGAGTTGTATGACTGAGCTCTCGTGAACAAACTGGCGCGGTGCGCGCGCCATGATATGGAGCTCAGTGATTAGTAGGAAGGTTAAAAATATTTTTGCAGGATCTCATTGAGCTGATAATTACTTTATTTATTAATTGCTTCTGCTCAGTTTAATGACATGTTAACCTTGCATACTTTGGCCTGTCGTAGTGCATGATAAATAATCAGTGTGCTTGCAAGATTCTCTTCTTTAGTTAGCTTGGCAGCTTTATGATTAATTATGTGAATGAACAGTGAGTTATCCTTTAGGGTTTAGTTTCTAAAACTTTAGGGTATTTTTTAAGTTAAAATTCAGGGATCGTGGATTGATTGTGACAAACCTGAGGGATTTTTCTGCAAAAATTTCAGACTGTGGATAGATTTGCAAAAAAATTTGGGTCTTTTCTGTAAAAGTATGTGGAATGTGTGTTAATTTTTGTAAAGCTTAGGTTTGTAGGACATGCATGGTGTCGGTGTTTAGACCTGACAAACTACCCAAGAGGGTACCCAAGGTAGTAGATTGTGCGGTGGGGCTTGCCGAGATCAGGAACTTGATAGTGAGACACAAGACACACAATTTAGACAGATTTGGGCCGCAATGTGCATAATACCTTACGTCATGTATGTTGTGTACAAAGAAGTCGAAGAGAGCCTCAAGGTGCGAACCATAGAGCTTGAGCGTGAATTGCAACTCCGCTGTGATGGCGAAGTTGACTTGACGACTTGCATGCAGTCGTTGAAGCTGAAGATGGAGGAGGCCGAGCTGCTGAAGCGCGAATTGATGAAGCTGAAGGAAACTACAAAGCCCGTGGCAGATCTATTCGAGCCCAGAGTGGTTGGAGTAGAGCAACAGCCACTTGCGGAGAGGTTGAGGGACATGCCAGGCAAAGTACTCGAGTACGTCCAGAGGTTGGCGTGGTCAATCCTGAACCAAGTGCTGAGCTTCCTCAAGTCCTTCTACTGACAGCTGACCTGTCTGTGGTGAAGGAGGATGCGGCGGATGACTGCTCTGACGAGAAGTTTCAAGAACTCATGCAAGAGATACCCCCGTCGCTGAAGAGATGGCCGCCCGCATTACCTGCGGTGACTGCATCTGTAGGAAAAACTTGTAGACAAACAAGTGTAATATGAACAGATAATATGTAATGAGTAGTAATTGAAATGAGAGTACTCAATTATCTGTGTTGTCCCTTGCATGTGTCGTAGCTGTGCACCTTTGATGGACCAGTAGTTAGCCTCGCGAGTCTTAGCTGCAAGAGAAGGTTTACGAGTAGTAGTACTCGGCTGTAGAGCTGCTACCGGGAGGAGTGAGTTCTGAAGAACTGTAGGGTGTCTTATAGAAGACGGTATAGGTAGCATGTTTGCGTAGGCTTGGCGCAATGCCGATCATAGAACGAAAACAATATAGATAGTTTAATCTTTATTACTGCATATAATGACTACAACTGTGTGGCCAAGGGCCTGGCACGGAGCCGTGTACAGCTGATAAGTAGTCGCTAGAACCCGTAGGCCGCTTACAACTAGTGGTCTTTGTTTGGCATGTGCCAGGAAGGCCGCTTACTGCGTGACTTGGCCGCATGAGGGGCCGATTTGCAGCTAGAGGTCTTTGATTGGCCGCTTACAGCACGACTAGGAGAGTAGTTATGGTCGCACGAGGGGCCACTTTGTTGCTGATGGTCTTTGATAGGCATGGGCCATGAAGGCCGCTTACTACACGACCTGGCCGCACGAGGGGCCGATTGGAAGGTCTTTGCTAGGCATGGACCAGGAAGGCCGCTTGCTGCCGACCTTGAGGGTAGTCAGGACCTAAGGGCCGCTCACAATTACCTGTGGTGCGGAGCTAAGTTGTCAATTGGTAGTCTTGGACTACAGGTAGAACAGACAGAGGTGCTCGATGTTTCATGAGTTGTCAATTTCTTTGCCTTCGAGAGTTTGGAGGTGATAAGAGCCTGGACCGGTGACTGTCTTAACGGAGAAAGGACCTTCCCACGGCAACTGAGTTTGTGTAATCCTGATGTGTCCTGGATGCGACGTAGGACCAAGGGTGGGCTCGGGATTTGAGGTTTGGGTATTCAAAATTTTTAAAAAGTGAAAAAAATATTTGTCAACCTAAAGTATTGATTTATAGCACATAATTAAATACCAACATAAGATTGGGAAGTGAGCTATTTGAGCTCACGAGTCAATATGAGATTGGTAAGCCTGTTTTGTGAGGTTATTTTCTATTTTTGATACATATACATGTTATATATTATGTGTATAAATTTTTTTGCCAATTTTTTTGGGTATTCAGCTGAATACCCATGCATCAATACTGGGTCCGCCCCTGCGTAGGACAAGGTCGCCCACGTTGAAGGAGCGTTCCTTGACATTGCGATCATGATAGCGTTGGATACCCTCGAGGTACCTAGCTGATTGAATGAGGGTGGCGCAGTGGGCTTCTTCGAGACAGCCGATGTCAACCCGTCTGTTATCTGCAGAGACGCCTTCATCATATTGTTCGACCGCAGGAGATTGCCACATCACATCAGCAGGTAGGATAGCTTCAGAGCCGTAGACCAGGAAGTAAGGTTACTACCCTGTTGGCTTTGTAGGCAGAGTACGCAGGCCCTAGAGAGCGTTGGGTAGTTCCTTGATCCACTTGCCTCCTTTGGTATTTGCAGCATCTTACAGGCGTTTCTTGTGAGCATTGAGTACCATCCTATTGGCACGTTCCACTTGGCTATTGGCACGTGGGTGCGCGATGGAAACATACCAGACGTCGATTCTGCTGTTTTTGCGGTACTCCCAGAACTGGTAGTTGTTGAAATTGGAACCTAGGTCTGTGATGATGCGGTTGGGGAGCTATTGATGACTGTTAAGTACCATTTTTATGGCCGCCAACTTCTGCATTTTGGCACATGAATGGCGCATCCACACTAGAATAGGAGCTTAAACAAATCATTTCCACAAGTGTCGACGTCTATTTGAATGCAGGTGTTTAGCATAGGAAATGAGGGGAATTCATGCACATTTAATCTAAGCCATTCAGGCTCCAGCAAACAAGAGGCTGCCGCATGGGATTACCCTAGATTAGTGACCTCATCAATCCATATGAACCACTCTCGACGAATCACGTGCTGCCACGTCAGCATCACATGGATCTAAGGGCTCACTTACCAAGCAAACCGACTCCAAATGCGTCGTGCACCTGGAACCGCCTTTGGGACCCACATGCCATCCACCCAGAGGAAGCACATCGTGCCATGTGGCCCCCCCAGGATCGACCGATCCGACCTTTGGTCGGGTGATCCTGGTCTTGCACGTGTCGGCTCCTCATTGGTCCTAAGCCGCATTCCGAGGTGTTTTGGAGCACTTTGAGCCTTGGAGCTTCAGACCCCCTTGCCTATAAATAGAAGGGGAGGGCATCATTTCCAACACACCTTCCAAGATCTCAAGTCTTCACTTCCTCCCTTGTGTAGCTCTTCCTCTCTCCCATTCTGCACATGTGAGGTGATTCTCACCTCTATTTGGTGGAGTAGAGATGAGGAGAGATCTAGATTAGGATTACGAGAGATAGAGTAGGAGTGAGGAGTGAGATGGAGTTCTTGTGGATGTCTTTGTTCTTCATTTAGACCAAAGTGAGTATTTCGATATTTCTTTTTTAGACTAAAATGGAATTCATGTATTCAATGATATGTTCTTGCGTTCTTAGCTCGTTCATGATTAAGAGGCTTGTGTTCTTCGTAACATGTTGCTTTGATCTTTTAGAGCTGGTGCATTAGTTCAAGTATCTGTTTGCATGTTTGATCCTGTTTAGCTTAGTAAGAGTGTTGGATCTAGTTTACATCCAAATCTTCCTGTTGCAACGTAACTCATTGACCAGTATGATCTGAGTTGTTCTCGCAGGTTCATCGCTTCGTCCTTGTACGAAGTGCTTTTGCATTGTTACGAGTTGACAGACGTAATCGCACTCTAGTAGTAGTCGGTGGTGCAGACGTTGAAGGACCGAATAGGCGACCAGAGGGGGGGAGTGAATGGGAGCCGATAAAAATTCTTCCCAAAGGAGAGAACTCAGTCTATGCCCCAATTGCCACTCCGATCACTCGCACACACCAAGGAAGCTCTAGACTAGACACACACAAGTCTACAAGTCCTAAAGACAACCCACGAATCAAGAAGCAGAAGCACAAGACAAGAATCAAACCACTCGAGCAAAGCTGCAGACACCCAGCAAGGCCTCGGCGGACTGTCCGCACAGACGGGTCGGACTGTCTGAAAAAGCCAATCGAGCCACCAGAGACGCATCCTGAAAAATCAGACTGTCCGCGAGGGACCCGCGGACTGTCCGGCACGACACAGACCGTCCGGCACTCAAGTACGGACCGTCCGCAAACCTCTTGCCACCAAAAACTCCTAAACCAACAGATCAAAACACGGGAACACAAGAACTCGTGAAGAACACGAAGAACAGCCGCACTACCAGCCACACGCAGACTGTCCGCAAGGCTTGTGCGGACTGTCCGCCATGCGCAGACAGAGCTGCTCAAGCTCGAGCCGCCCAAAGTCAACACCTCCTTCCCTTCACTCGATCTCCCGAATCAACCAATGGATTACGACCAAAACATAGGGGAAGATGAAGCGTCTCTAGGAGATGCTATCCCTACGAAATCTTGAACTCAAACCCACTAAAATGAAAGGAATCAAGATCCTACGAAAACATCTCCATGAACTCGGGTTCCACCAAGAACTCGCAAATCGAAGGGTTTTCCCGGTGTTTGAGGGGTCAAGATTGAAACGAACCGGATTTTTGAGAATGGAAACCCGATCCTCTGCACCTCTGTGATAGTCCAAGGAGGCTATGACGTGCAATCCTTGTCTCAATGGTAACAAATCCACACAGAACAGAAGGAAATATAGAAGATCCACATAATTAATATTATTATAAATAAACATCTGAGTAAATCTCATCGGCACATGCCGGGTACAAGTCCAACAGGACTGAATCAAACAGAGTAAACATCTACGCAGCAGAACTCATGTAGCGGAGTAGACACCATCTCCCATAGGCAGCTCGAGTGTAGAACAAGCCTCAGTCCTCTCATCCGTCGTTCTCGAAGTCGTAGTCGGGCTCCGAGTCTGTAAGTCCACCATCTACTCGATAAGCGAGTAGCTCATGTCAACTTCCCAACAAAAAACGAAAGCAAAGGATGAATTCTAGTATGCATGGATAAGCCTATATATGGCTGTAGAAGGTTTATGCAATAGCAGCGGTAGCAACATCAAGGTAAGAAGAAATGCAGAGAGGTCACCATCTCTGAGGAGATCCACACCTCCGAGGCCAACGCCTCCGGGGTCAACACCCCAACAAAGGAATATACACCAAAACACCGAATCTCAACCAAGACTCAGCATACCACTCTCATCTGTGATGTGGGGTCACCAACTCCTGTCCCCACATCTCAACGGCATCAAGCCGCGCTCACACACACTCGGGGAAGAGAAGCAGCACAAGAAAAGACTAGCCAGGTGAGAGATCGAAAGGGCTGTCCATACCAGTGGACACAGACTATAGCTATAGGTTTAACACTCTGCAGAGGTTGTACAACTGAACCCGCCGGATAGGGCAGAAACGGATGCCTCCGATCCACATCCCTACCTAACGTCCGGAAACCTAGCAGTTGATAGCACTCTCCTGCCTCTCCGAGTCTGACTCGTCCTAAACTACGGTGCGAAACATGCCAGCAGGGCCTCAGAGCTGTGAAACCATCCCCGGAGGAGCCGGGGCAACATCTACTCGGGGCGTATACCCCGTCTCCCTCACATGATCACACCGATCTGCCTACAAGCTGAATGCTATCCACAAACTAGTTCTCGGACCGAACCCTGCTCATACATGAGCGAATGGTTTGTACGAAAATAGCCCAAAGATCAAGGTCACACAGTCGATCGGTCCTTAATTGTAAGGAGCAAGTACTCCACCAACTCCATCCATCCGACACGCCGCTAGGGCGGGAGGCCAGGTCGCATCTCCCCTAGACAGGTGTTCACAACTAACCAAGCAGCTCGCTCCCGCGGTAACACATCAAGGATACACACTCACCCAAAACACACGCCGGAATACCGAGATATCCCAATCTCAGTCCAAACCAGAGATCCATTCATATCATAAAGTAAAACATATGGATAGCAAGTATCGAGAACTAGCTAGGGGTCTGTAGCTAGTTCCAAAGGTAGGGAGTTCAAGGTACAGGATATAACAAATCAAGGCATGGCTAAAAGATTGTCTATGCATTTCAAAATCATCCAAAAATATAATAAATAAAGCACTACCAACTAAATAGCATGCATGGGATCTATATGATCGGGAGTGACATGACACTTGGTTGGCGTCCGAAGTCCTGGTGCTGGTCGTAGTCAGGGTCGAACTCCTCCTCCGGCTCGTAGCTCGGGTCTGCTCAGCACGAGATACAAGACGCTAAATTTACCAGCAATCAACTTAGTATAAATCCAAAGGAACCCAAATTTAAAAGAGCCAAAAAGACCCAAACTATCTACAAACAGCACAGGATCGATTTTAGAAAAATAATGAAACTGATTTCATATTTTTCGAAGTTATAAATAATTAGTTATGAATTTTCAATGGTTAAAGGATTTATAAAATCATTTATAAAATAGAAAAGTATTTTTAATAAAAATAATCTGCTGACGTCAGCATGACGTCAACCGTCAGCGGTTAGTGGGCCGTTAATGAGCCAAAAGTGTTAATGGGCCGAATTCGGCCCAATGGACTTGGCCCAACAGAACCCATCGAAACAAGTCCAGAAAAACACCTCGAAGTTAAAATTCAGGCCGAAAAACACATCTCAACCCACATGGGCCTTAACAGGCCGGACGGCCCATGGCCAGTCCATCTCAGGCCACACTGGAGAAGTCCAGCCGAGGCTCTCGATCTTTTCTGGGCTCGCACGTGCTCCTGGAATTCTCCTAGGGTTCAGTGGCGCTCCTTCGCCACGCGAACGCGTCTCGGCGCGCCCCGGTGCAGTGCCCGGTGGCGATGGCGAACGGCGCTCGGCGGTTCCGGCAGCCCCGGCGGCCAAACAAGCACATGGAGATGATCGCTAGGGTCAGGTGGTTAGTCCGGTGCGGCCATGGCCCTGGGGTCGGGCATGTATAGCCGTCGCGCGGTGCAACACGGCGAGGTGCCTGGCGCGGCGCAGCGCACGACGACTTGGCATGGCGCACTAGACCTGGCGCTGGGGTGCGCGAGTCCAGGACGTGCACGTGCGGCTGCCCGCCTCATATGTTCGGCAAGAGCAAAGCACGCACATGAACACGCACGGCAACAGGGTCCCGCGGCGCGGCATGGCGGCGGCGGCGTTGTCACGGGTTAGTGGCCAGAGGCCAGGCCATCTCGTGTGTGGGCGCACGGCGGTGATGCTAGGCTTAGGTTCCTGCAGAAAAGGGCGCGGGACGAAGCCCGGAACACAGACACGGCGGCGTATGCTGGTTCAAGCTCGGCACGGTTGTGACGCCCCAGGTTTTTATTTAACCCGAAATGCTGGTCAACCCTGTTGACAGTGGTCAAAACATGGTCAACCTGGGTCATCACCTCGAAAACCTCACCAACACTCACCCATTAGCACCCTAAGCCAGTCAAACACACTTTCCTTGGTCAAAACCCTATTTAGAGTGGTCAAACCCCTATTGTCAATCTCCTGGATCTGGAACTTTGGCCACGTTCTCCAAATTTTGGCTAAACACTCAAAAATCTACCAATATAAAAGTTGTGCAGAATTTCCAGGAACACATTTCATCTTCAGGATGGCATTTCAAATTTTGAGTGGAAAAGGTTCAAATTTGCCAGTCAAACTCAGTTTCACTATTCACCCGAGACATAAAAATCCTCAAATTGGCATTTGAATTTCTCTTTCATTTTGAATCCAAATCCAATTCGGCTTCAGCAAACAGGGGCAAATTGGACAGACCGGGCCGGGGACGCGCTCGGCGCGACGTCACGCGCGCGCGCGCGTCCACGCGTCGCCGCCGTGCGCCGGCCGTACCACGGACCGCCTGGGAGTCAGCGCGTGAGCGCGGCTTACGTCAGCTCGTGCGCGCGCTCCAAGACGCGGCCTCGGCAGGGGAGCTGAGCGCCACGCGGCGCGTACGCCCGCGCCCGCGGTGCCGTCCGTGCGCCCGCCGCGCACGCACGCCGAGGGCCGCCGTACCCCGCGTAAATGCGTCGGGATGCTTAGCAGCGAAGCGTCTTCGTTCCCCCGCGCACGCCTCGACTATAAATTGCCGCCTCCTCTTCTCCCGCGCGTGAGCACCGCCGTCCGCCGCCCGCCATTGCCGCCGCCGCCGCGAGCTCGCTCCTCCGCTAACTCCCGCCGCCGGCCTACCCTTCCAACCTCCTCCCTAGACCCCGGTGTAGCTCCCATGGCCGCGCATTGACCTCCCCCGCCTTGAGCCTCGTCGGAACCCAAGCCGCAGCGGGCGCGCCGCCGCGACCTCGCCGCCGCCGCTCGCCGGTGACCTCCCCGACCGCGCCACCACCACCATTCGGCTCTGGGTGAGGCCAATTGCACGATGGTGCCATTTGTTGTTCTGCCCCGGCCCCACATCACCGGCGGCGAACTCTCCCCCGCCGCCGAGGGCATGGATGTGAACATCCAGGGACCCATTTGTAAACCAGGGGCTCGGTTGCAATAGAAGTTAACTTAGTTTCCTTGCAAGTTGGTCCAGCACATTAGAAAAAGCATAGAAATTCACAGAAAATTCAGAAAAATGCAAACCCAATTTTGTTGGACTCAGTGAGAGTAGGTCTACAACTTCTACAAAGCATGGCCATAGATTTTACTTATATATTTTGAATGAAAATTCAAATTCAGTTTGACACCTTTTTGCTGTAATTTAAAATCTAGAAAGGATATGGAGTTGAATTTTGGATATGTTGCTATACTTGTCATGATTAGACTCTGGACCAAAAATTGCACAAAGTTGTTGAACAGATCTTTTATTATGAATTACTTTGTATTTATGCTATTTCTGCTTTACTGATTTTTGTAGCAAAGTATATATTGAATTTTTGTGCTCAACTTGTGGTAATGTTCATCTCATGCCTAGATGCAACTTTTCTGAATTTATCATGAATTTATCTCTGTTAGAATTATTTAATCTTGTTTTATGCTTAGATTCACATTTAAATGCATAGTTCAAATTTCAAATGTGTGTATGGTGAACCTGCTGGTGTTCTGATCTTGTTTTAGGCCAGAGTAGCTGTAGGTTTGTTTTTGGATGCAGGAGCTTTTATTTATTTATTTATGCATTTCCTTTAATTTAAATGGCTAGGAAATGTCATCTTTGCATTTATAGGTTTTGTAGCTCTTGTAATGTCCAAAGCTTGATCCAGTGGTTGCTTAGTAGTATTTAGGCCAGCAAGGACCCTTGTCCTTGTTTGTATATTTTATTTTGCATATAAAAGTTAAGGTGCACATAAGCTTGTTGTTAGGAGTTAATTAGGAAAATGTGTCCTTTAACCTTGTGACCCTTGTAAATGGTTGCATAGCTTAATTTTAGGATATCTAAATACACCTTGCTATTTTAAGAATTTAATTTGAAATTATTTACATAGATGTGCACACAATTGCTATTAAAAGATTGAATAATAAATCTTCACATGGAATAACAATAATGAAAGTAAACATTAATTACTTGTTGGTCAAAGAATAAACCTTTGTCTATAATAACCTTGATGGAAAAGAATTAATAATTAATTGTTTGTTAAGGTGAATGTGGCCAACAAGAGTTGGATGAAATAATTAATCTATCACACCACCTGAACCCTGCATTGCATTCCGTGTAGAACTTCCTGACGGTAACTACGCGCTCGTGCCGGAAGCCGAGGAAGGAGGAGCTGACGCGGAGCTGCAGTACGTGGAGGTGATCGACGACACCGAGGACCCTCAGGCTAACCCTGCTGACGAAGGCAAGCCCCAGTGCATTAACCTAAGTGTTTTTGAAATCTTATGCAACTATCTATGGATGATTGTGCATTTACGTTCAGGAGTTGATATGAAACCCTAGATGCATGATCCCTAGGTACCGTTGTCCTTTACTAGTATGATAGGCCGATAGCTGCTATGCTATAGGACCATTACAAGTCGAGTGATGCTTGTCACTCGCGAGAATAGGTTCTTATGTTGGAATCATAAGATCTTTATAAATGGATTGCTCATGTGGTAAGAGCATGGGATGTGGGCTCCAGTCCAATGGCTTTCGTGGGTTAAGTGTTTGAACGTACTAAGCACTTGTCGGGAATGGGACCGGTAAGCCTAGTACCTTAATGAAGCGTCCCCTCATCAGAGGTGACTAAATGTGATGCAAATACCAGTCCTAGGAGGCTGGTACCACATTTATTACATCAGATGGTTCATTACCGTACAACACGTCGAGGCTGTGGGCATGGGAGCGCCACTGCCACGAGAAGCAACATAAGAACTACAGACCAAACTACGATAGCAACAACATCTAAGATATCTTCAGAGTCTTGCGCCATGGAAGCTTCCTGTGGAGACCCTGAATCCACAGGCACGGGTTGGGTGCAGGACAGCAACCTACTCGACGTCTTCAGGGACGAAGTCAGGATCCTCCTCTGAAAAACAGTTAATCAAGCAAGGGTGAGTACATACGTACTCAACAAGTTCAACCCCACCCACGGAGGGGCTAATAAGCAGATCATGCACAGGATATACCAAGGATCAGAATAAGGTTTATTTTGCAAATGCATTCACTCATGCAAGGGTATGTTTTCGAAAAGGTTTTCGCAAACAGTTTTTATAACTCAAGTAACTCAGTTGTTTTGTGAAAACCAAATGGGGACTACCGGACTCCCCGTCTGCAGTAGCCCAGGCACACAGCCACACACTTTTCCAGAAATCAACTCACGCCATGGAAATCATCCCAAACCCAAACACTGGCTTTGTGACCCCACCGTGACTCGTCCAATACCATGGACACGGCTATTCGAATAGGTTTTACACTCTGCAGAGGTTGTACATCTTTACCCACAAGTAGGGTACCGCCACACGAACACCTTAGTGTCGGCGCGGATCCTATCAAAGCCATTACCCACCTTAGCTAACCCTACGAGCCACCACGGGAGCAACCAAGGGGTTATCTCACATAACCAGGGCGTACCTCACACAGATCGTACCCCTACTCCTTGATCTCCCGCTGCTCGCCCGCACTCCTGATGGCAAGTATATTAACTAGTGGGATTTATGCTAAGCCGTTGCCACATACAACGGTCGAGTGGTAGTACGATAATTGGGTCAGGTGAGATGTCACGCAACCCGGTCCTTAACGACAAGATGGACATCTCCAACACGCTCAACCACAAAGGTACGAGCTCACCCATACTACTGACACACGCGTCCATCCCGTCTACCCAGTGCTTTACTCATTTTCCAAAATATCCCATTCCCATTTTTAAAGCACTCACACATTTTTAAAGCAATCATTTAGACCAAACAAAGTTCAATCATAGCAATCAAGGGTGGCTATCCTACCAGGTTTTAACAGTAAAATAATATGCAATTTATAAAACGGGTGTAGGGTTGTGTTTATAAAACTGGGACCAAAGCATGCATCAAAGGATGAGATTGAACTTGCCGTCTTCGAAGTCCTCGGGGAGTTCCTGCTCGTGGTTCGGGACTCCGGTCTCCTGCTCACAGTACTCGGCTCCAAGCTCCGGCTCGCGGTACTCTTCCTCGTTTACTTCGTCGGCTACGGCACACACAAGCAAGCATGCAATCAATACAAGCACACAGGTCTTTACCGGCTGAGCTCGAGGAATAAATAGACAATAAGGGAGTAAATATTATTTAGGGGTATATGGCTCGGCGGAAAGTAGATGGAGGGCCGGGGCAAGAGCTGGGATCGATCGGGCGAAAATATGAAATGACGCGTTAAAGGCGTCATTAGGATTACATAGGGGGCTTAAGGACCTAACTGTAAATAAGTTTAATATGGAAAGGGTTTGGTTATAATATACAAATAGTAAAAGGTTTTGATTAAAGGATACAGGGACCTAGTTGTAAATTATATTATAGAGGCAGGGGTTTAAACATAGATTATCTTATGGGATAGGGGTTTTTTTTTGAAAGAAAGAGAGAGAGAGAGAGTAGGATGGGCTCGGGTGGAAAAGAAGAGGCAGGGGGTGGAAAAGAAGATGGGCTCGGGTGGAAAAGAAGAAGGTCGCCGGCCGGTGGGGGGGGGGATGCTCGCCGGCGACCTGAGGTACGGCGGTGGCCGGGAGATAGGGGAAAACGGAGAGGGGGCCGAGGGGATCTCAGCCCTGTGCTCACCTTGGGCTGAGGTGGCCGGTGGAGGCGGCTCCTCGGCGGCGGCGGCTGCTGGCAGGGGTGGCTCGGGTGGCGGCGCGGTGGAGTGCAAGGAGGGAGAGAGGGATGGCTGTGGCGGTGCGAGGCGGAGCGGGAAGCGTCGTTGGCCCTTTTATAGCCGCGGAAAGGCGGTAACTCGGCCGGGGGATGAGCACGCGGAGCTCGTGCGCCTTCAATGGCGGTTCGGCCCATGTGGCCGTGGTTGGCCGGCCGGGATTTGCAGCGAGGAGTGAAAGAGGCGCTGTGTGACGAGACCCGTCGTGCAGGGGGTGAGCCGGTTGTGGCAGCAGTGGTCGGCGACGCGGAGTGGGTGGCGGCTTGCGGGGGTTGGCACAGGGCGGCGGCGTTAATGCCGCTCGGCGTCCGGTGGTGCGACGGCTCGGTGCTGCGGCGGGGCTCGGGCGGAGTTAAGGCGGCTGCGGCGTCTAGCAGCAGCGCGTGGTCACCTCTGGCGCGGCAGTGGTGACAGGACGGCTCGGGCAGCGGTGCGGGGCCGACGACGCGACGCGTCGTGCAGGCGCGGCGGTGGTGTCCGGCGGTCCGCGGCCGCGGGGTCGGCGACGCGACGTCAGCGGCAGGCGAGCGACGCGGCGTGGGTGAGGGACGCGGCGGCCACGCGGTCTGTGGCGAAGGACCGGCGCGGCAGCGGCGCATCAGCGTCGTAGCACGGCAGGGCGGGGCCCGGCACGGCAGCGGCTGGCGCGGTCGGCGTCCTGGCGCGGTGCGCACGCGTGCGTGCGTCGGGCCGCGCGCGGTGCGGCGGTGTCTGCCGGTGACTCGGCACGGCGAGCAGGGAGGGGGCAGAGGAGGCCGGGACAGCGGCGCGGGGCGCGCCGTGGAGCAGAGGCGCGGGGCCGAGAGCAGGGGCGCGGGGAAGAAGAAAGGGGGAAGGGAAAAAGAGAAAGGAGGGAAAAGAAAAAGGAAGGAAAAGGAAAAAAAAGGAAAAGGAAAGGAAAAAGAAAAAGAGAAGGGAGAAAAAGGAAAAGAGAAGGAAAAAGGGAAAGAGGAAAATTGGGAAATTTTTTTGGGAAAAACAGGGAAATTAGGGAAATGATTTTTGGTGGGATTTCCGGGTTTTTCGGGTGTCGGCGGAATTTCCGGGACGGCGGTGATGGCGAGGCGGGCCGGTCGGCGGGACCGTGGCTGGTCCGGGATTCCCGGTGTGGTGGCCGACCGCGGTACGATGCGAGTGGTGGCGTGCGGGACTGGTGGTGCCGGCGGGATTCGCATCGTGTGCGCCGGGGAGAGGGAGAAGGAAAAGATGATCGGGGTGATCGAGCTCAGCGGAGAGGTTTTGAAAACACGCGTGATTTAGAAGGTGATTTATTAGGGGCTAAAAACGCGGGCGTTACAAACCTACCCCACTTAAAATGAATCTCGTCCTCGAGATTCGGCTAGTTCCTGAACAAGTGGGGAAACTCTTTCTTCAGCGCGTCCTCTCGCTCCCACGTGGCTTCTTCTACTCCGTGTCTGCTCCATTGGACTCTGCACACCCGTACTTCTGATGTCCTTGTCCTTTTGACCACTGTGTCCAAAATCTTGACGGGCACCTCCTGGTACCTAAGATCTGGCTGCAAATCAATTGTTTCTACCGGCACTCGTTTCTCTTCGATCACTTTCAAACACCTCCGCAGCTGAGAAACGTGGAACACTGGATGTATATCCGCCATTTCCTCTGGTAGCTTCAACCGGTATGCTACTGCTCCAACTCTCTTCAGCACTTTGTACGGTCCAATGTACCGAGGGGCTAATTTCCCGTGCACTTGAAATCTTCGAGTCCCTCGGATAGGTGAAACCTTGAGATAAGCAAAGTCTCCTGGACTGAAGCTTACTTCTCGCCTCTTCCTATCTGCATAGCTCTTCTGCCGGGATTGGGCAGCCTTCAATTTTTCTCGGATCTCAGCTACTCGTTCCTCGGCTTCCTTTATAAGCGCGGGTCCAACCAAGGCACGTTCCCCCACTTCTGACCACATCAATGGGGTTATGCATTTTCTCCCGTATAGGGCTTCAAATGGTGACATGCCTAGGCTGGCTTGATAACTGTTGTTGTACGAGAACTCTGCATATGGTAAGCTCTATTCCCAATCTTTGCCATAGGTAAGGACACACGCTCTCAACATGTCTTCCATAATCTGATTCACCCTCTCAGTCTGTCCGTCCGTCTGCGGGTGATAAGCCGAACTAAAATCCAACTTGGTACCCATGGCTTTATGCAAACTTTCCCAAAACCTAGAGGTGAACTGGGTCCCTCTATCTGAAACTATCCTGCTAGGTACTCCATGCAGCTTCACTATGTTTGCTATATACAGCTTGGCCAACTTCTCTCCGTCATAATTATTACGTACGGGTATGAAGTGAGCGACTTTAGTGAGTCGGTCTACTATTACCCATATGGAATTATATCCTTTCTGTGTCTTGGGCAAGCCTACTACAAAGTCCATGCCTATCTCATCCCACTTCCATACTGGGATGGGTAAGGGTTGCAACAGTCCTGCGGGCTTCTGGTGTTCCGCCTTAATCCTCTGACAAGTGTCACAGTGGGCGACGAACTGTGCAATGTCTGCTTTCATTCCATTCCACCAATACTTCTGCTTTAAATCCATATACATCTTAGTGGATCCCGGGTGGATGGAATACGCTGAGTTATGTGCCTCGTCCATGATGGTCTGCCAGAAATCTCCGTCTTCAGGTACGCATATCCTGTTCTTATACCATAGTGTTCCGTGACTGTCCACCCTAAAGTCTGGGGCCTTATTCTCCCCCGTGTGCTTGCGGATCTTCATCAACTCCTTATCAGACCCTTGAGCTTTTCTGATCTTATCTTCCAGGGTGGGCTGGACACTTAGTTGGCAGACGTAGCCCTGGGGAACAATGTGCATGTTGAGTCGTGCCATTTCTTCTTGCAACTGGGTACTCTTAGGCACTGCTTTTTCATAGGACTTTCTGCTTAAGGCATCTGCCACTACATTGGCTTTTCCTGGGTGGTAATGGATTTCTAGGTTATAGTCTTTGACTAATTCCAACCACCTTCTTTGCCTTAGGTTTAGGTCAGGCTGGGTGAAAATGTATTTCAAGCTCTTGTGGTCCGTGTAGATCTCGCACTTATTTCCAATCAGGTAATGTCTCCAAATCTTAAGGGCATGCACTACGGCCGCAAACTCCAAATCATGGGTGGGATAGTTCTGCTCGTGAGGCTTGAGTTGGCGGGAAGCATACGCCACTACTTTCCCATCTTGCATAAGGACACATCCTAGTCCTTGTCGGGATGCGTCGCAATAGACGACAAAATCCCGTTGAATGTCCGGCAAGGTTAGCACTGGGGCGGTTGTCAGTCTTCTTTTCAACTCCTGAAAACTCTTCTCACACGACTCGGTCCAGACGAACTTCTTCTCCTTCTTGAGCAACTCTGTCATGGGTCGGGCAATCATGGAGAATCCTTCAATAAACCTCCGGTAGTATCCTGCTAAACCGAGAAAGCTTCTGATTTCGCTCACATTGGTTGGTTGTCGCTAGTTGGAAACTATTTCGACTTTCCCAGGGTATACTGCTACTCCTTCTGCTGTTAGAATATGTCCAAGGAAGGATATTTTCTCCAACCAGAATTCACACTTGCTGAACTTAGCGTACAGCTTGTGCGCCCTCAGTTTCTCCAGTACCACTCTAAGGTGTTGCTCATGTTCCTCCACACTTTTGGAGTAAACAAGTATGTCGTCAATGAAAACTACGACAAACTTGTCTAGCTCCTCCATAAACACCTTATTCATGAGGTTCATAAAGTATGCCAGTGCGTTAGTGAGTCCAAAGGACATTACGGTGAACTCGTATTCTCCATAACGGGTGACGAAGGCGGTCTTTGGGATGTCACTCTCCCTAATCTTGAGTTGATGGTATCCTGACCTTAAGTCGATCTTTGAGAAATATTTAGCTCCCTTCAGTTGGTCAAATAAATCATCTATTCTGGGGAGAGGATACTTGTTCTTGATAGTGACTTCGTTTAGTGAGCGATAGTCCACGCACATCCTCAGGCTTTTATCCTTCTTTTCGACGAAGAGCACTGGGGCTCCCCATGGTGATGAGCTTGGTCCGATGAACCCATTTCGCTGAAGTTCTCTCAGCTGCTTCTTTAACTCTGCCAACTCAGGGGCTGCCATTCTATAGGGTCTCTTGGCTATGGGAGAGGTTCCGGGGATGAGGTCGATGACAAACTCTATATCCCTATCTGGTGGCATTCCGGGGAGTTCTTCGGGAAATACATCTGGATATTCCCGTACTACTGGGATTTCTTCTAAGGACTTGACCTCCATGCTAAAAACCATTATGTCTGGTCTGCTTCCTCGGGTACGGCAGGTTACTTGCACTCCGTCTGGGTTGGTTAGGTGTACTACCTTATCGGCACAACTTATAAGGCCGTGGTGAAGGCTTAACCAGTCCATCCCAAGAATCATATCTATCCCTTTGGACTTCAGTACTGCCAGGTCCGCTAGAAATTCTACCCCACTTAAAATGATTCTCACCCGGGAGCAACCCAGTTGACACTTGATGTCACCTCCGGGTGTTCGGGTTAATAGGGGTGCTTTTAGTAGTACTGTAGGTATATTATGCTTTTCCACAAAACTTGAAGATATGAACGAATGTGATGCCCCTGAATCAAATAATATAGTTGCCAAGACTGAGCTGACCAGGAACTCACCGAGCACTACGCCTTGTGCTTCTTGAGCCTCCTGTGCGTTGATGTGGTTGACGCGGGCTCGTCCATAAGACTGCTGGGGCTGCCTCATCTGCTGGTTGTTATTGCTGAAGTTGTTGTTGCTGCGAACTGGCACGCGGTTGGCTCCAGATACAACCGGTCTCGGCCCGTTTACTGAGTTGGAGAAGGCTGAAGCTGTTGGCTTTTTGTTGTATGGGCAGTTGGCAATGAAGTGTCCAGTCTCACGGCAGTTGAAACATACTCGGGTGTTGTTGTTGTTGGCAGTGGCTTGGCTAGCGTTGTTCTGTGGGGGCTTCATGGTGTTTTGGTTATTGTAATGCTTGAACTGGTTTCTGGGGCCCTGAGAGCTCGTGGCTTGTGACTGGGTCCTGTAGTGCATTGGGGCTTGGAACCTGGACATGGGGTGACCGAAGCTTCTCTGTCTCTGGGAACGTTCTTGCTGCTGGGCTTTGTTCTCCATGAACTTGCGCTTGTTTTCTTTCTTCTCTTCTGCCCTGGCTCTCTCTGTGAGGATGGCCATGTTCATGAGAGTGTTGAAGTCCGGGTAGATCTGAGGGGTAAGCAGAGTCCTCAGTTCCGGAGTCAAGCCCTTCTTGAACATGTCCTGCTTCTTCGAGTCCTTGTCCACTTCTTCGGGGGCATAGCGGGCTAACTCTATCAACTGGTAGGTGTATTCCTCCACGGACTTGTTGCCTTGACGAAGTTCACAGAACTCGTCCGCCTTGCGCTTCAGTGTGGCTTCTGGGATGTGGTAGCGACGAAACTCTTCCACAAACTCATCCCAAGTGATGGTGGAGGGATCTTTGGCTGCTGCACAGTAGTTTTCTGTAAGTGCAATCAAGCCCTATGAGGGTTTTGGTGATGTTGACCACACAATTAAAGAGCTAATGAGCCTTTGAGTTTATTGTGCAGTACAAGAATGTTTTACAGGTGCAAAAGAAAGAAAGGAGACCCCTCAATTACATGAAGAAGGATAGCTATGCTCTTTGGAGAAGTTTATTTATTTTATCTTTTGAATTTGAGTATAGGACAATCCGTACTATCAGGAGGGATACTAATGGTGAGTTAGGGTAGATTCAAGTGCTCATAGAACATCTATTCTATTCCTAACCCATTCCTTGAAGAGAGAGACATGCTGCTGTTTTGCCCCTGTTGTTTCCTTGTTCGGAGGTTCCGAGTTTAATCTCGGAGGTTCCGACCGTACGGGCTTCAGTCAGCAGAGGTTTCAGGGTTCGGAAGTTCCGAGATTTTTCTCGGAGGTTCCGGACTTTGAAATATGACCGTTACAGTTCTGGATCTGGGGGTATTTATACCCCTTGGTCCCCCAACGGTCATTCCCTTCTTCTTCCTGAACAGCAACCCGTTCAAGCTTCATTCCCTCACCTTGCATTGACTCCAAATCTACTCTCTTCCAAATCCTTGCCTAGCATTGATTAAGAGTGGAAATTGAAGTGAGATTGTGAGCAAAACCTTCCATTCCTTGTTCTTGAGCACTTGGAGAAGTCCTAGCAAGCTTGGTGGATCTTTTACTCTTGGAGCCTTGCTCCTAGACGGATAGAGGTTCTTGGAAGCTCTCCAATCCGATTGTGGAAGCTCCAAGCTGTTTGTATTACCCTTTGTGAATCTAGTGGAAAGTCTCCACCTATTACCCAAAGTGATAGGTGAGAGAGAGGAGTGGATCTTTGTGGTCCTTAGCCTTTGTGGCTTCCTCAACAACGTGGACGTAGGCAAGCCTTTGTGGCGAGCTGAACCACGGGATAATTCCTTGTCTCATGTGTGCTGTGATTTATATTCTTGCTTGTCCATGTTCATGTTTGTTCTTGACTAGATCTATTAGGGTTTGTCTCCGATCTACTTCGTGGTAGCTTCCTAGCCGGTACTTTGCTTAGAAATCTTCTTGCTAGGTCCTAAGTATCTCCTAGATTTTGGTAGATCTGTTGTTCATCAAGTAATCCGCAGCTTATTTCATATTTGCTCTGTTCTAACAGTTCTCGGAAGTTCTGAGATTATTCTCGGAGGCTGCCTCGTTCGGAGGTTCCGGAAATAATCTCAGAAGTTCCGGACCCTGACAGTCTTTTTGCAGAAAAAGTTTAAATTTGTGTGCAGGCCTATTCACCCCCCTCTAGGCCATATTACCTCGATCCTTTCAATTGGTATCAGAGCAGGTTATCCTTGCAAACACTTAACCGTGTGAGGATATGGCAAGTGAAGATGACAAGCAAGAGAAGGAGGAATTTGAAGATTTGCCAAGTGAAGTTGAAGGTGATGCCTCGGAAGTAGGCAACACCTCAGCCCAAGAGAAGTTTGACAAGCTCAAGAAGGCTGTCAAAGAAAGCTCCAAGAACAATGGCAAGAAAAGTAAGAAAGAGGACAAGAAGAAAGAGAAAGAAGAAGAAAAGAAGAAAGAGGACAGCAAGCAAGAAAAGAAGAAGAAAAGAAGAGAAGAAAGAGAACACCTTCACCATCTCCATCACCATCTTCATCATCCTCATCATCATCTTCATCTAGTGAGAATGGAGATGGGGATGACGAGTACTACGGCACAAGAATTCCCAAGAGAACACTCAAGCCCAAGCCAAAGCCCAAGGCCAAGTCCAAGGATGATTATAGAAGAGTATACTTTAACTATGATTCTTTGGAGACTAAATCTAAGGATGATATCACTATACCCGTTGGCAAGTTGCCCCAATTTGATGGGACCAACTTTGCTAAATGGAAGCATATGATGAAAGCTTATCTAACCGGTTTGAGTTTGGAGTTGTGGAATATTGTGTGTGTAGGTTTTGATGATCCCGAAGACTTTGAAAACCTCACACCACGTGATCGTCGCAACATTAGGAGAAATGCTCAAGCTACAAGCATACTCCTTAGTGCCTTGAATGCCCAAGAGTACAATCGTGTTAGTGGACTAGAGATTGCCAAAGAGATTTGGGACATCCTCCACATTGCTCATGAGGGTGTTGACAAGGTCAAGAAATCCAAGATCAACATATTGATGGCCGAACTTAATAGATTCACTATCTTTGATGGAGAAGGGCCACAAGAGATGTTTGATAGGTTAATGGTCATAGTTGGGAAGATAAGAGGCTTAGGTGGTGATGAGTTGGATGACCACTTTGTTGTGAAGGTGATGTTGGAAGCCTTTGCTCCAAGAAATCCTACTCTAGTCACCTTGATTAGAGAGAAGAAGAGATTTGAGGAGTTCTCTCCAAATGATGTTCTTGGGAGAATTCTTACTCATGAGCTTATGGACAAGGAAATCCAACATAGGAAGAAAATTGGTGAGCTAGAAGCCAAGTTGAACAACTTGAAGGTCAAAGAGGTTGCTCTCCATTCTAACAAGTCAAGCAAGCCTACTACCTCATCCAAGCACTCTACTTCATCCAAGCCCTCCAAGTCAAAATCAAAGAAAGTGGAAGTAGAGAGCTCTACAAGTGACTCAAGTGAAGATGAAGATGAAAGCTCTCATGTTGAGATTGGGGATATGGCTTTGTTCATGAAGACATACAAAAGAGGCTTGAAGAAGCAAGGTTACAAATTTGCTAAGAGAAGGTTCCCCAACAAGAAAAAGAGAACTTGCTACAATTGTGGAAGCACCGAACACTTCATAGCGGATTGCCCAAATGAGAAGAGAGAAAACAAGAATGACAAAGGCAAGGAAGCTACAAGAAAGATCAAAAACCACATCACAAGAGAAGAAACTATGGTGGAGAAGCTCATATCGGTCATGAATGGAACTCCGGAGATGAGAGCTCTAGTGAAGGAGAAGGAAAAAAGATTGCAACCGTAGCTATCAAGAAGCTCCCTTCTACCTCAAGGTTGTTCAACAGCTTGACCGATGATGAAGAGAGCTCATCCATTCATTGCTTCACGACCAAGGGTGAGAAGGTAAAAACTAGCTCAAAACCCTCTCCTCCACCTAGTGATGAGTCGGAAATGGACTCTAGTGATGAATCTAGTGATGAGGAAGCAAACCAACTTGTTAGTAAGATGGATGAGCAATCTAAAGATTTTATGGCTAGATTGATAGTGGAACTAGAGAAAAACCAAGATATTCTTGCATCCGAAAGAAGTGAGCTTGAGGCTTTGCGTTTGGAAGTGAGCCAAGCGGAGAGCGTCATAGCTACTCTCAAGGAAGACCTTGCTGCCTCTCAAGCTTAATGTAATTCTCTCAAATCGAGGAATGAAGAGCTTGAGGAGCAATATAGTCTCCTTTGGAGTAGTACCTCACATCCTTCGAAGGTAAAGGGTGACTCTAGTGCTTCTACTAGCAAGGGCTGTGATAAATGCTTCAATGTTGATCTTGAATCCTATGCTACTAATCTTGCTAACATGGAAGCTATGAAAAAGAAAATTGCTAGGTTAAACTCAATCATAGCTAGAGGATGCATGAGTGAAGAGAACAAGAAGGGAAAGTTCTCCAAGAGAAAGATGTTGAAGAAAACTGAGAAACCAGGTTTTGGCTATGTTGAAGGTGGCAAGACAAATGAAAGAAAGATCATCAAGGAAAAAGAGTGCCTAGAATTCAAGAGTACTAGGTTTCTGTTTACCCAGACCCCGGAGGTTCCGAGCTCAAAGCCCGGAGGTTCCGGAGTCTGGAAGCCTCGAGCCACACAGACAGCAGAACTCGGAGGTTCTGAGAAAATTCTCGGAGGTTCCGGAGTCTGCAAAGACAGAACCAAGAAGAAAGGCAAGACTCAACCTCAGCAAGCTTCCAAGGCATCTAACACTCATTTGCAGGTTCAGAACCATCCAATCATGCCTAGAAGGAACTTGTCCCTCAACAAGAACAAGGCTCATGCATCTAGAGACATACCCCCTAGCTATGTGTTGAGACGCAACAATCTTGATAAAGTTGTTGCCACGTATATTGGAAATGAGTCTAACATATATGTGAAAAGATCACTGTGGGTTCCTAAAGATTTTGTTGCTAACGTTGAAGGCCCCAAGTCAAATTGGGGACCTAAAAGAAGGAACTAAATTATTTTGTAGGCATACTCCTCCGGTGGATCAAGTTGGGTGCTTGATAGCGGATGTACACATCATATGACCAGAGAAAGGAGTATGTTTTCATCCTACCTCCATTTGGAAGGACCAAGAGAAACAATTGCCTATGGAGGGGATACAAAAGGAGAAGTCATAGGTATAGGTGATATCCCTATCTCTCAAAAATATTCGATTACCAATGTTTTACATGTTGATCCGTTAGGTTACAATCTACTATCGGTCTCACAACTTAGTGAGATTGGGTTTGATTGTCACTTCTCGGATAAGGGTGTGTCCATCATAAGAAGGGAGAATTCCTCTATTGTCCTTACAGGTCGATTGAGGGGGAGGCTTTACCTAGTTGATCTCAACAAAAGTAAGGTTTCTCTCAAGACTTGTTTAGTGGCAAAATCTAGCATGGGTTGGCTATGGCATCGCCGACTAGCCCATGTTGGCATGAGGAACTTGGCCAAACTTTTGAAAGATGAACACATCCTTGGACTAACAAATGTACATTTTGAAAAAGATAGGATATGCAAAGCATGCCAAGCTGGAAAGCAAGTAGGAGCACCTCACCCACCAAATAGCATCCTCACTACATCAAGCCCGTTGGAGCTCATTCACATGGATCTATTTGGACCGGTGGCCTACATAAGTATTGGTGGTAACAAATATGGTTTGGTTATTGTTGATGATTATTCTCGCTTCACGTGGGTGTTCTTTGTGTTTGACAAGAGTGAAGTACAAGGGAAGGTGAAGACCTTCATAAGGAGAGCACAAAGGGAATTCGAGCTACCAATCAAGAAAGTGAGAAGCGACAATGGCTCGGAATTCTGAAACACCAATGTTGAAGAATTTCTTGATGAAGAGGGCATCAAGCATGAATTTTCAGCTTCTTATACCCCTCAACAAAATGGGGTGGTTGAGAGGAAGAACCGGACTCTTATTGAGATGGCAAGAACCATGTTGGACGAGTACAAGACTCAAGACATCTTTTGGGCCGAAGCTATCAACACGGCTTGCCATGCTATCAACCGCCTCTATCTTCACAAGTTTCACAAGAAGACCTCCTATGAGCTTATCACCGGTAAAAAGCCTATGGTGTCTTACTTTAGAGTGTTTGGGTGCAAATGTTTCATTCTAAACAAGAGGCCCCGAACTTCTAAGTTTGCACCAAAGGTTGACGAAGGATTTCTTCTTGGTTATGGTCCAAATGAGCATGCTTACCGAGTCTTCAATCTAACCACTGGGAGGATTGAAGTCACGGTAGATTTGACTTTTGATGAATCTAATGGCTCTCAAGTGGAGCAAGTTGACTTAAATGTTGTAGGTAATGAGAAGCCATCTTGTGAAGCAATCAAGCAATTGGCCATAGGTGATGTTAGACTAGTTGAAGCACAAGAGGAAGATGAGGATCAACTCCAAGCTTCAACACCACTCGAAGGGCCTGAAGTCACTGGTTCAGCAGATGTGCAGACTTCGGAGGTTCCGAGAAAATCTTCGGAGGTTCCGGGAACTGGCACTGGAACTCAACCTCCGGGAAATTCTCTGGAGGTTCCGGGGTCTGGAAACTCAGCACCACAAGACACTGTGAACCAGCAATCTAATCAGCAAGGGGCTGCTCAAGCAAGTACATCTGAGCCTCAAGCTGATGAAGATGATGAAGACCAACCTCTACACCAACCTCTTGGACCATCACATCCTCGTGTACATCAAGTTATACAACGGGATCATCCCGTTGACAATATCCTTGGGAGCATAAGGAGAGGGGTAACAACACGATCTCGTCTTAAGAATTTTTGCGTATTTTACTCGTTTGTTTCCTCTCTTGAACCTATCAAGGTAGAGCAAGCTCTTGAGGATCCGGATTGGGTGGTGGCTATGCAAGAGGAGTTGAACAACTTTGAAAGAAATCAAGTGTGGGAGTTGGTGGAAAGACCGAAGACGAACATCATTGGCACCAAATGGGTCTTTCGAAACAAGCAAGATGAGTTTGGCATTGTGATTAGGAACAAAGCAAGATTGGTTGCTCAAGGGTATACTCAAGTTGAAGGACTAGACTTTGGAGAAACCTATGCACCGGTGGCAAGACTTGAAGCAATTCGGTTTCTACTTGCTTTCGCTGCCCATCATGACTTCAAGCTATATCAAATGGATGTCAAGAGTGCATTTCTCAATGGATCACTCTCCGAAGAAGTCTATGTTGAGCAACCACCGGGTTTTGAAGATCTCAAGCATTCTAATCATGTCTACAAACACCGTAAGGCGCTCTATGGGCTCAAGCAAGCACCAAGAGCATGGTATGAATGCCTTAAGGATTTCTTGCTCAAGCAAGGCTTTGAGATAGGCAAAGCCGATGCTACTCTCTTTACTAGAAAAGTTGATGGTCATATCTTTGTGTGCCAAATCTATGTCGATGACATAATATTTGGTAGTACTAATGAAACTTTTTGTGAAGAGTTTAGTAGGGTGATGACAAAGAGGTTTGAAATGTCCATGATGGGTGAGCTCAAGTTCTTTCTTGGATTTCAAATCAAACAAGCAAAGGAAGGGACGTTCACATGTCAAACCAAGTACACAAGGGACATGCTTAAGAAGTTTGACATGGACAAGGCAAAGCCCATCAAGACCCCAATGCCTACCAATGGACACATGGACCTCAATGAAGAAGGGAAATCCGTGGACCAAAAGGTATATCGCTCCATGATCGGTTCTCTTCTTTACTTATGTGCATCTAGGCCGGATATTATGTTTAGTGTGTGCATGTGTGCTAGATTTCAAGCTAACCCGAAAGAGTGCCATCTCATGGCCGTAAAGAGAATCTTAAGATATCTAGTGCATACCCCTAACCTTGGTTTGTGGTATCCTAAGGGCTCCACTTTCGATCTACTTGGCTATTC
This sequence comes from Cenchrus fungigraminus, assembly GCA_036936925.1. Lineage (NCBI taxonomy): Eukaryota > Viridiplantae > Streptophyta > Magnoliopsida > Poales > Poaceae > Cenchrus > Cenchrus fungigraminus. The sequence goes on from CM072777.1 coordinate 125,965,965, forward strand.
GGATTCCGATTATACTGGTTGCAAGGTAGATAGAAATAGTACATCGGGGACTTGCCAATTCCTTGGTAGGTCTCTAGTGTCTTGGAGTTCTAAAAAGCAAAACTCAGTAGCCCTTTCCACCGCCGAGGCCGAGTATGTTGCAGCCGGCGCTTGTTGTGCTCAACTACTTTGGATGAAGCAAACCTTAAAAGATTACGGCTGTCACTTTACCCATATCCCACTTTTGTGTGACAATGAAAGTGCCATAAAGCTTGCAAACAACCCCGTAAGCCATTCTCACACAAAACATATAGACATCTGTCATCATTTCTTGAGAGACCACGAAGCCAAAGGAGATATCGCTTTAAGTCATGTGAGCACCGATCAACAACTAGCCGATATCTTCACTAAACCTCTCGATGAGTCAAGGTTTTGTAGTTTGAGGAATGAGCTAAATATTCTTGATTCTCGTTGCGTGGCTTGACCTCTAGCATGCCTTGATTGTTTGCTTCTTAATTTTGATATTCTCTGAAAATTTGTTTGAAAAAGCTTTTGTGAAAACTTTGTCTTGAAAAGGATTTCAAAATCTATTTTCATATCCCTAACTTGTCTCAAGTGGCTATAGTTGAATGTGTGATTGCTTGTTTTCTAGCCACTTGAGTCAAGGATACCATGACCTAAGGATCTCAGTTGATAAAAGGTTCAAAATCTCAAAGGGAGTGAAAGTTGACAGTTTCTGGAATTCAAGTTTCGGAAGCTCCGAGAAAATCTTTGGAGGTTCCGAGCCTCGGAAGCTCTGAGAAATTCTTCGGAACTTCCAATCTTTATCGACTCAGCGTTCAGTTCGTCAGAGGAGCAGTTAAAGGGAATCAAGCATATTCCGGGGAAAATTCCTTTACCCTAGGGTTAACCCATCTTTCACTTTCACCGCGCGGTTACTCTCCCAGATCCACTTTTCACCGCACCCATCCTCTCTCTCTCTCGACAGTGCCCGCATCGCTCTCCATTCTCCACCGCCGCGCCGCCGCCGCCGTTCTTCCTCGCCACCGGTGACCGTGCTCCTCGTGCGTCCCGCGTGCGAGGCCGGGCATCCTTCTTCGTCGGTGGGCCGTAGAAGCAGAAGATGGAGGGGGAGCCATTCGTGGAAGTTGACCTAGATTCACCCTGATCCAGTAAAGGAGAAGAAGGAGGAAGCCTTGATCTGCGTCATCATCTTTTCTCCTTGTCGACCTTTGAGAAGCAGAAGAGGAACAACATTGCACCGCTTGGATCCATTCCGGCGAGTTGCTCCTCTTCAGCGCCACTAGATCTCTGATCTAGAGGGGACCTCTGGGCTACGTCCCCTGGCGTAAAAGCTTCTCAAATTCGTCGGATTCACTCATCTCTTCTCCTGTTCAAGGTAAACCTAAACCTGACCCTAACCCTAATTCCCAGATCCATTAGTTCTTAGGGTTCTAGGTTTTACAGTGGTGGAATGCTATCTTGTGCCTTATTCTGAATGAAGTGATGCATGTGTTGATTAAACTCAGTTGAAAGTTGAATCAAAGTTCAGAATGCAGTAAGGTTCAAAGAGTCTCGGAGGTTCTGAGAAAATTCTCGGAAGTTTCGAACTCTGTAGCCTACTAAAGGCTGACTTTGATTCAAAGTTTCACTGAGTTGTAATCCACTTGCAACACCTCATCTTATCTCTGTAGTTCAAATTCCATCAAGTTTGCTTCCATTGGTTAAGTTTCAGTTGAAGGTTGAATCAACAAATTGTCCTCTGTCAGTACCCAGACCTCGGAGGTTCCGAGAAAATCCTTGGAGGTTCCGAAGTCTGTACTGACAAAAGACAGTCTGTGATTCAAAATTCCACTGAATCTTAATAAATTGAACTTCAATGTCTATCTGTGATTCTCAGTCTTTATCTCTCTTGATCTATTCCTTATCTGTTGCCTACACCCTTTCTGGCAGATGTCTAGGACCCCTGGTGACAAGACCTATGCCAAGAGGCAGAGGCGGCCATTTGAGACTCCTGCTGGTGAGAGGGCACTCAAGATTGCAGCAAAGGAAGCTGTGGCTGGCAGTGGCAGCAGAGGAAAAGCAACCCCCAGAAGAGGAAAAGGGGTCAGTCTATCAGGAGGAAGAGGATCTGGCTCTGCAGCACATGTTGAGGATAATAGGGGGACAGAAGGGAAGACCATCCCCATTGAGCTTGAAGATGGCATGCTGGTTGGAGAGATTGACTCCACTTATTTGAAGTATCACAAGGTGTTGCTCAAGAGACATCCCCCAACCAAGTATGACAACTCTGTGTACATTGAACATCACAATTATGATGGGGCAGGATACTTGGTCAAGAAGGCCAGAGAGGAGAACCCCTATGTGAACCCTAAGATGGCTGCCATAGACTATAGGTTTTGGTCTGTTTTCCATTTCAAGTTCTATGAGACAGTGTTGAACACCAAGATGAAGCTGATCAAGATGAAGTGGATTGACTTCACCCATTTGGAGGCAGCAGAAGAACCAGTAAAGACGGATGTTCTTGATCTGGTGGATAAGTACAAGATGAGGGACATTATGAGCTTTAAGTATGATTGGAATATTGAGGTTCTAGCTCAATTTCATGCCACCTTTTTCTATGAGGACATCAAGGAGACCATCCACTGGATGACAGAGGGGGTTCATTACAAAGTAGACTTCACCACCTTTGCAAGGCTCTTTGGGTTCAGCAAGGATGACAGGGAGGCTGAGGTGATTCATTTTGAGCCACACATGAACCACAGCATGGTAGCCTCAGCATATGAGTATGATGAGCTTGCAGATGGGTCTACAACTGCCTTGAAGTCAGTACACTATGTGTTAAACAACATGTTCAGAGAAACCATTTATCCTAAAGGAGGGAGTGACTCAACCAGCCTCAGAAGGTTTGCTCCTAATTTGATTGTAAGGCTGCTGCCTGGGGCAAAGCCCTTCTCAGTCAGCAAGTTCATCTGGTTCAACCTTGTGGAAGTGACTGAGAGTGGCAAGTGTAATCTGCCTTATGCTCCCTACATCATGTACTTGATTGAGATGGTTTCTGGGATCAGTTTTAAGAAGGATGTGGAGCATGCTTCATATCAGGTGAAACAGTGGCAGCATCAGAAGAAGCAGCAGGTGGTTGAGGAGTATATCTTGAAGAAGGTAGGGTCTGAGCAGCAAGAGGGTGAAGAGGGACCCAGCATGGCACCTATGCCTGTTGGTCTGCGCAAGTTGAGAGGCATGGTGAGGGACACCTGGAGGTTTTGCAACTGGACAGCAACTCAGATGTATGAGCTCAGGGAAGACATGAACAGGTTGCTAAAGCATCAGGGGCTGTCCTTCAATGCCATGCTCCCTCCTCCACCTATCTTCCCAGATTTTCCAGAATACACCACTAGTGAAGATGAGGGTGAGAAGGACACTGGCAGTCCACTGGCTGGAAGAGATATGCCTGCTGCCCAATCTGAAGAGGAGGAAGACACTGAGCCACTAAGTGCCAAGATGGCCAGACTGAAGAAAGAAGCTACTGGGAAGAAAGCCATGGGATCTTCCTCTGCTGGCAGAGCAAGAAGGAAGGCAACTGCTGGAAGACCTGTCAGAAGGCCTGTTGATATCTCTTCTGGTTCTGGCTCTGACTTTGGGTCTGACAGTACTATTCCTGAAGCTGAGGAGGAAGAATCTGGCTTCAGTGATGATGAGTGATTTCCTGCAGGTCCCAATCTAACTTCCTCTCTTCTTTTCTTCCCTTTTTTGTTAACTGTTGACAAAGGGGGAGAAGCATGAAGATTGAGATGATCTGTGGTAGCTGGCTAGCTAACAAATTCTTTTGTTCTTTTGGTGAGATGAGAGTGCTAACTATTCTCTCATGAACTCCTGGTGGTCATTTGTTGTTGAACATGCTGTAAAACTTTAAGCTTGCCTCTGTTGGCAAGCATGGTCTGGTCATGGTTAATCTTTGGGATGTGAAAACTTTAAAATTCTTGTGTGATGTGTGTAATAGGGCTAGATGTGCTGGATGTTTCTATCTTTATCTAGCTGCTATTTCTGGTTATGTTGTTACATTGCCTGTGTATGTTTGAATGTTGGAGTATCTGTTGCAGACCTCGGAGGTTCTGAGAATTTTTCCGGAGGCTCCAACTCCTGGAGGTTCCGGAAACTTTCTCGGAGGTTCCGAACTCTGTTAACAGATAACTCTCTGAGTGTATTAACATGCCATATGCATCACGTATTACTTGTTACACTTCTTTTGCACCCCTCGATGACATGAATACAATATATCCTGTCACTTTACTCATAATGTATGCAATTCAAATGTCATATAAGACAAATCACTCTATTCAAAAGGGACATGCATACATTGAGGGGGAGACTTGTATTCAAATCATCAAAAGCTCAATCTTTCAAATTAAATTGTAAACTTTAATTGGGTTGTCAACATTTACCAAAAAGGGGGAGATTGTAAGTGCAATCAAGCCCTATGAGGGTTTTGGTGATGTTGACCACACAATTAAAGAGCTAATGAGCCTTTGAGTTTATTGTGCAGTACAAGAATGTTTTACAGGTGCAAAAGAAAGAAAGGAGACCCCTCAATTACATGAAGAAGGATAGCTATGCTCTTTGGAGAAGTTTATTTATTTTATCTTTTGAATTTGAGTATAGGACAATCCGTACTATCAAGAGGGATACTAATGGTGAGTTAGGGTAGATTCAAGTGCTCATAGAACATCTATTCTATTCCTAACCCATTCCTTGAAGAGAGAGACCTGCTGCTGTTTTGCCCCTGTTGTTTCCATGTTCGGAGGTTCCGAGTTTAATCTCGAAGGTTCTGACCGTACGGGCTTCAGTCAGCAGAGGTTTCAGGGTTCGGAAGTTCCGAGATTTTTCTCGGAGGTTCAGGACTTTGAAATATGACCGTTACAGTTCTGGATCTGGGGGTATTTATACCCCTTGGTCCCCCAACGGTCATTCCCTTCTTCTTCCTGAACAGCAACCCGTTCAAGCTTCATTCCCTCACCTTGCATTGACTCCAAATCTACTCTCTTCCAAATCCTTGCCTAGCATTGATTAAGAGTGGAAATTGAAGTGAGATTGTGAGCAAAACCTTCCATTCCTTGTTCTTGAGCACTTGGAGAAGTCCTAGCAAGCTTGGTGGATCTTTTACTCTTGGAGCCTTGCTCCTAGACGGATAGAGGTTCTTGGAAGCTCTCCAACCCGATTGTGGAAGCTCCAAGCTGTTTGTATTACCCTTTGTGAATCTAGTGGAAAGTCTCCACCTATTACCCAAAGTGAAAGGTGAGAGAGAGGAGTGGATCTTTGTGGTCCTTAGCCTTTGTGGCTTCCTCAACAACGTGGACGTAGGCAAGCCTTTGTGGCGAGCTGAACCACGGGATAATTCCTTGTCTCGTGTGTGCTGTGATTTATATTCTTGCTTGTCCATGTTCATGCTTGTTCTTGACTAGATCTATTAGGGTTTGTCTGCGATCTACTTCGCGGTAGCTTCCTAGCCGGTACTTTGCTTAGAAATCTTCTTGCTAGGTCCTAAGTATCTCCTAGATTTTGGTAGATCTGTTGTTCATCAAGTAATCCGCAGCTTATTTCATATTTGCTCTGTTCTAATAGTTCTCGGAAGTTCTGAGATTATTCTCGGAGGCTGCCTCGTTCGGAGGTTCCGGAAATAATCTCAGAAGTTCTGGACCCTGACAGTCTTTCTGCAGAAAAAGTTTAAATTTGTGTGCAGGCCTATTCACCCCCCTCTAGGCCATATTGCCTCGATCCTTTCATTTTCCCACCATGCTAAGGCTGTCCCAGTGAGCTGGTGCGTGGCCAAAAGAACCTTGTCCCGATCTTCACAGTTGAATGGCTCCAGTTCCCTTAGGATGGCCCTCAGCCAGTCATCTGCATCCAAGGGATTCACAGACCCGCCAAAGGTGGGTGGCTTTGTCCGGAGGAATTCTATCAGTTTCTCATTCATGCCCAGAACACGGGGCTTTGGGCGAGTGATGGCATTGGCTATGGCTTCCAGCAACAGTGTCTGGTTGGCCAACACTTGCGCCAGGTCTACGGCAGGTGGTGGCGGTGGCGGAACCATGTTTTCTCCTCCATTTTCACCTTGATTCACTTTTTGGTCGTTAGGGCGCTCCCTTCGTTCAGCATGCGATCCTTCCGCGTTTGGGTCCATGCGACCGGAGCCTTGGAAGCTCCTGGTGGGACGCCTTGAAACCATCTGTAGGGGAGCGGGTTTCTATAAGATTTTATGTGATGTTTAAGTTGATTAAGACGGGTTTTTGAAAAGACAGGATCTGATTCCTGCCGTCAAGCACACAACAAGCACACATGACAAACAAGCACAAACAACTTTATTTCAACCATGAGAGGAGGATACATCCCGAACTACTCGACTGGTACAACGCTGGTACACTACACGACTTGGCATTACGACAAAAGCTAAGGGTGCGGCTCTAAGCTCGGACCAGCACGGCTTCATTCCTTGGCAAGGGCTTCTGCGGCATGCTACTCGCGGGGCGAGCCATCTTCCGGGGCGGAGTGTCCTTCCAGCGGAATGAGCAGCTCATCACCGTCATCATCCTGGGGGTTCCCGTTCTCTTGGGGCTGGGCGGAAGTTCCTTCTTCGACGGTTGATGTTAGTTGCTCGGCGGCTACACATGGTGTTGGGGTCTCAGGAACTCCTCCCCATCCTATGAGGGGTGTCCCTACTAGGACTTGTGCTTCTCCCACAGCCGGAACGGGTGTTCCACTGTTGGTCCATTCCTGTATGCGCTGATCCTGAATCCGCCTGAGGCTCTCAAAGGCAACAGCTTCACTGCTTATGGCGGCCGCGGTCCTTGCTTCAGCTTGAGCTACTCGAACCTGGTGCATCCTTACTGTGACTTCCGCTTGCTCAGCCCGACCAATTTGCTCTCTTAGGAACTTGGCCTGATCATCAAAGAGTTTATCCAGGGAGACGAGGTAGGCAACTACATGGTACAAAAGATCTTCTTGGTGACGGCGCCGTTCCAGGTTTCTCATGCGGGCTTGCCAGACTGAAGTCCGGATGGCGGGAGGATAAAGCCTCATCGGTGTGGAGACAAGGTGCTCCTCGTAGATCCTGCACAGGTAACGGAGAGTTTTCCGGAGGGCCAAGGGATAGGTATCCCGATGTCGAAAACCTGTGGCGGTCACGCGCCATGGCTCGATGTTGGGGTAGCGGGTGCTTCTGGTGATGGAGAGGACCACCCTACAGCGAAGAGTGCCGAGTTGCTCGTACTCTCTACTGTAGTACCTTGGGCGCTCAGTGATACCGAGGCGCACCAGGGAGTTGATAAGAAGGCGAGCAAAACCAGGCTCCTCCTGGCACACGCCTTGGGTCCATCCATCTTCGGCCATCTGAAAACAAGGGTAGAGTTGAACAAGTTGTGCAAAGGGTAGGGTACAAAAGATAGATAGTTTTATTTATCAACAAGGTTGGGTACACTCCTCAGGGGTACACTTTATTCTTATTATACCATAGCTCTTTACTTAGGTACTCTATTCCCTCTTCATGGGGATTCTTCCTCAGGCTGAATGCGACGCTTCTTTGGTGGGAGGTCTTGTTCCAATATCACATCCTCGGTCTGGGTTCCCTTATCCCAGTGGGTTTCTTCGGGTTCATCATCCATCAACCCAGCTTCTTCTCTTCTCCTGCGCTCCTTGTGGAGCTCATCCCATAGGTCCTTGTGGAATATTTCAGAACGTTCCCTTTCCCTGGCGTAATCTCGCTGCAGGTTAGCTAGGGAAACCTCCGCCATTCTCGTCTTTATCCTCTCTAATTCTATCCTTTGTTCTGCTCTTTCTGCCCTGTCGATTTGGTGCTTCAGCTGCTCGGCCTGTTCATGGAAAAGGTGGTCCAAGCCATTGAGGTAAATGGACAGGTGAGAAATCGTATCTTCTAAGTCTTCTTCTTCTCTTCCAAGTCCTCTCATCCGGGCGATCCATGAGCGTCCTCTTCCTCTAGAGGGTGGGAAAAATCCCATCGGAGTCCGTCGAAGGTGTTGCCTATAGACCACTCGTAGGCGTCGCAGGGCTTTTCGGGCAGCTTTTGGGTATGCGTCGGTGAAGCGAAACCCAGTGGTGGAGATGAACCAAGGATCTATGTCGGGGTAGAGTGTGCTCCTCCCCACGAAGATCATCACTTTACACCGAAGGGTGCCACTGTGTTCGTACTCCCGATAGATGTACTCCGGTGGGTCCCTTACTCCGATGCGCTCTAGGCTGAGTAGCAGTAACTTAGGGAGGCCAGGCTCTGCGGGGCAGACGCCTCCACTCCATTCCAAGTTAGCCATCTGGAACCAGGCAAGGGTTAAGGAAAGAGATTTGTGGAAAGTTGAGCTAAGCAGGGAAAAGATTTAGGAGAAGGCTTTAGAAAGGTCTCGGGTCCTAGGGGTCGCGTCCTACGGCCAACCTACGGCTCTGATACCACCTGAAGCGTCCCCTCATCAGAGGTGACTAAATGTGATGCAAATACCAGTCCCAGGAGGCTGGTACCACATTTATTACATCAGATGGTTCATTACCGTACAACACGTCGAGGCTATGGGCATGGGAGCGCCACTGCCACGAGAAGCAACATAAGAACTACAGACCAAACTACGATAGCAACAGCATCTAAGATATCTTCAGAGTCTTGCGCCATGGAAGCTTCCTGTGGAGACCCTGAATCCACAGGCACGGGTTGGGTGCAGGACAGCAACCTACTCGACGTCTTCAGGGACGAAGTCGGGATCCTCCTCTGAAAAATAGTTAATCAAGCAAGGGTGAGTACATACGTACTCAACAAGTTCAACCCCACCCACGGAGGGGCTAATAAGCAGATCATGCACAGGATATACCAAGGATCAGAATAAGGTTTATTTTGCAAATGCATTCACTCATGCAAGGGTTTGTTTTCGAAAAGGTTTTCGCAAACAGTTTTTATAACTCAAGTAACTCAGTTGTTTTGTGAAAACCAAATGGGGACTACCGGACTCCCCGTCCGCAGTAGCCCAGGCACACAGCCAAACACTTTTCCAGAAATCAATTCACGCCATGGAAATCATCCCAAACCCAAACACTAGCTTTGTGACCCCACCGTGACTCGTCCAATACCGTGGACACGGCTATTCGAATAGGTTTTACACTCTGCAGAGGTTGTACATCTTTACCCACAAGTAGGGTACCGCCACATGAACACCTTAGTGTCGGCGCGGATCCAATCAAAGCCATTACCCACCTTAGCTAACCCTACGAGCCACCACGGGAGCAACCAAGGGGTTATCTCACATAACCAGGGCATACCTCACACAGATCGTACCCCTACTCCTTGATCTCCCGCTGCTCACCCGCACTCCTGATGGCAAGTAGATTAACTAGTGGGATTTATGCTAAGCCGTTGCCACATACAACGGTCGAGTGGTAGTACGATAATTGGGTCAGGTGAGATGTCACGCAACCCGGTCCTTAACGACAAGATGGACATCTCCAACACGCTCAACCACAAAGGTACGAGCTCACCCATACTCTTGACACACGCGTCCATCCCGTCTACCCAGTGCTTTACTCATTTTCCAAAATATCCCATTCCCATTTTTAAAGCACTCACACATTTTTAAAGCAATCATTTAGACCAAACAAAGTTCAATCATAGCAATCAAGGGTGGCTATCCTACCAGGTTTTAACAGTAAAATAATATGCAATTTATAAAACGGGTGTAGGGTTGTGTTTATAAAACTGGGACCAAAGCATGCGTCAAAGGATGAGATTGAACTTGCCGTCTTCGAAGTCCTCGGGGAGTTCCTGCTCGTGGTTCGGGACTCCGGTCTCCTGCTCACAGTACTCGGCTCCAAGCTCCGGCTCGCGGTACTCTTCCTCGTTTACTTCGTCGGCTACGGCACACACAAGCAAGCATGCAATCAATACAAGCACACAGGTCTTTACCGGCTGAGCTCGAGGAATAAATAGACAATAAGGGAGTAAATATTATTTAGGGGTATATGGCTCGACGGAAAGTAGATGGAGGGCCGGGGCAAGAGCTGGGATCGATCGGGCGAAAATATGAAATGACGCGTTAAAGGCGTCATTAGGATTAGATAGGGGGCTTAAGGACCTAACTGTAAATAAGTTTCATATGGAAAGGGTTTGGTTATAATATACAAATAGTAAAAGGTTTTGATTAAAGGATACAGGGACCTAGTTGTAAATTATATTATAGAGGCAGGGGTTTAAACATAGATTATCTTATGGGATAGGGGTTTTTTTTTAAAGAAAGAGAGAGAGAGAGAGTAGGAGGGGCTCGGGTGGAAAAGAAGAGGCAGGGGGGTGTTTTTGCAAAAGGGGACGTCTCCCCCTTCCTTTTCGTTTTCAGACCGAGGAGGGAGGCGTTCGACCGGGCGGCCGGCCGGTGGGGGGGGGAATGCTCGCCGGTGACCTGAGGTACGGCGGTGGCCGGGAGATAGGGGAAAACGGAGAGGGGGCCGAGGGGATCTCAGCCCCGTGCTCACCTTGGGCTGAGGTGGCCGGTGGAGGCGGCTCCTCGGCGGCGGCGACTGCAGGTAGGGGTGGCTCGGGTGGCGGCGCGGTGGAGTGCAAGGAGGGAGAGAGGGATGGCTGTGGCGGTGCGAGGCGGAGCGGGAAGCGTCGTTGGCCCTTTTATAGCCGCGGAAAGGCGATAACTCGGCCGGGGGATGAGCACGCGGAGCTCGTGCGCCTTCAATGGCGGTTCGGCCCGTGTGGCCGTGGTTGGCCGGCCGGGATTTGCAGCGAGGAGTGAAAGAGGCGCTGTGTGACGAGACCCGTCGTGCAGGGGGTGAGCCGGTTGTGGCAGCAGTGGTCGGCGATGCGGAGTGGGTGGCGGCTTGCGGGGGTTGGCACAGGGCGGCGGCGTTAATGCCGCTCGGCGTCCAGTGGTGCGACGGCTCGGTGCTGCGGCGGGGCTCGGGCGGAGTTAAGGTGGCTGCGGCGTCTAGCAGCAGCACGTGGTCACCTCTGGCGCGGCAGTGGTGACAGGACGGCTCGGGCAGCGGTGCGGGGCCGACGACGCGACGCGTCGTGCAGGCGTGGCGGTGGTGTCCGGCGGTCCGCGGCCGCGGGGTCGGCGACGCGACGTCAGCGGCAGGCGAGCGACGCGGCGTGGGTGAGGGACGCGGCGGCCACGCGGTCTGTGGCGAAGGACCGGCGCGGCAGCGGCGCATCAGCGTCGTAGCGCGGCAGGGCGGGGCCCGGCGTGGCAGCGGCTGGCGCGGTCGGCGTCCTGGCGCGGTGCGCACGCGTGCGTGCGTCGGGCCGTGCGCGGTGCGGCGGTGTCTGCCGGTGACTCGGCACGGCGAGCAGGGAGGGGGCAGAGGAGGCCGGGACAACGGCGCGGGGCGCGCCATGGAGCAGAGGCGCGGGGCCGAGAGCAGGGGCGCGGGGAAGAAGAAAGGGGGAAGGGAAAAAGAGAAAGGAGGGAAAAGAAAAAGGAAGGAAAAGGAAAAAAAAGGAAAAGGAAAGGAAAAAGAAAAAGAGAAGGGAGAAAAAGGAAAAGAGAAGGAAAAAGGGAAAGAGGAAAATTGGGAAAATTTTTTGGGAAAAACAGGGAAATTAGGGAAATGATTTTTGGTGGGATTTCCGGGTTTTTCGGGTGTCGGCGGAATTTCCGAGACGGCGGTGATGGCGAGGCGGGCCGGTCGGCGGGACCGTGGCTGGTCCGGGATTCCCGGTGCGGTGGCCGACCGCGGTACGATGCGAGTGGTGGCGTGCGGGACTGGTGGTGCCGGCGGGATTCGCATCGTGTGCGCCGGGGAGAGGCAGAAGGAAAAGATGATCGGGGTGATCGAGCTCTGTGGAGAGGTTTTGAAAACACGCGTGATTTAGAAGGTGATTTATTAGGGGCTAAAAACGCGGGCATTAACTTAATGAGGCGGTAAGGGATTTTACTGTGACTAATCTTGGGATGCGTCCCCCGGCTAGCTACCGGTGGTGCATGTGCGATTCTGAGTGCCTTGCGGGGTACGCCAGATAGCCTGTACCGAAGACTGTGGCCTTTTATCCCGAACCGAGGATTTTTGGGAACCGCTTGGTGGTTGTCCTCGCGGGGGCACCCTACCGTGTGTTTAGGTCTACCTTGCAAGGTTTAAATCAACTGGTTGTCGGCCTCTCACCGTTATCTGAGACTACTTATCCTGCTGGCCATGAGATCCCTAATGATGGAAGTTGATGAATATTTATGCTTGATTAATTGTTTGCACAACTTATGCTTGCACTAGCTTGCTAATTTAGAAAGGAATAATCAACTAGAACTTGTGCTAAAATATTGAAAGTAAGGACATACTCTTTGTTGCTTTTCAGCAAAAGAAACCCCATTGGCCAAAAAGCCTTTCTTGTCTAGAGTTGGTGATGTAGTTGTCACCGACGGGTAAGTCTTGCTGAGTATTAGTATACTCAGCCTTGCTATAATCTGTTGCTCCAGGTAATGCCTTTGCTGATGTGTGGCCTAGAGAGATCCCGCCTGGCTGGGAGCTGGAGTGGGTTGAAGACGATGAATGAAGGCATCATGGCAGGCCTCCCGTGATGTTTCCTCGTGCCGTTTAGTTTATTTCCACTGTTTTCAAAACTCTGAACTTCGTTGTCGTGTCAAAGACTTCGGTTTGTAATAATTTAGCCCTTCGGGGTAAATTTGGATGTTAATCATATGTTGTTCTCTGGACTCGCCTTCGTGTGAGTTTTAATGCATATATGTCGATCCTTGTTGCTTTGTAAGTGATTTACCGGGCGTTAACCCGGCAACTAACGACAGGATGATACTTTATTATTGCTTAATGACCAAAGTGGATTGGTTTAGGCGATAGTACGGTATTTTTCTGGGCGGGTTGTCACAACGGCGGCCGGCGGCGTAACGCTGAGGTACGCTCCCTTGCATCACAAGCAGTTCAAGGGGGAAGGTGAGAAGAAGATGGGACGACGGCTTGGCTCACATTGGGTCGACGGTGATGGCGTAGCAGGCTCGACGAAGACGTGCGGCACGGCGTGGTACACGGTGAGGTACACGGCGCACGGCTCTGCTTTGGCTTCAGCTTCACACGGATGGCCTCCTCCTCGTCACGGGCAGCTTCGGTCTTGGCAGCTACGGCTCCGGCGCGGCGGCGGCGTCGCGGTGCGCGCCCTCTCTTCTCTCTTCCTCCTTCCTCCTCCACTTCTCCACTCTTCCCTCTCTCGGTGGCAGAACAAGGGAAAGGGGGAATTCCCCAAATGTGGCTTGGCTAGCAAGGGGACTCGGTCCTGGGGGGTTTAGCAGAGCGGCCAAGGCAGGGCAGGGGCAAAGATGGCACGGGGTGCTGCTATTGGCTGCCACAGCGTCGACGGCCGACGTGGCTGCGTGTCTATGGCTGGCGGGTGCGCGGAGACGTCACAGGGAAGGGGTAGAAAGGGGATTAGGTGCGGGCGGAGTTCACGAGGTGCGCCTGACTCGGCGTCCGTGCCAGCCGGCCGGTCAGGGGCCTGTCCCCTCGGCCAAGCGCGCGCGCGAGCGGCGGCGGAAAAGCGCAGCGGTGTGAACTCATTGACGAGCGCAGGGGAGATGAAGACCGGGTGGGTCCCGCACGTCAGCGACACAGGTAACGGCTGCGGCGCGGAGCGGTGCTGGGCTGCGAAGCTGGGCCGGCTTGCTGGGCTGCGAAAGAGAAAGAGGTGTGCGGGGGTTCACGGGCCAAGAGTTGAAGGTGCACCGACAGACTTCTTCGAGTGTTAACAGGCCCAAGTTAGAGTTAGGATTTGAAAATAGATTTGAATTTATATTTAACTTTACTATTTGAATTTGAAATATTTCAAATTCAAAACACACTCAAATAAATCCAAATAAAATCCAGAAAAATCCAACTCACATATTTATACCATAATTTGAATTTATATTTTTATATTGGATTTTATTTATAGAATTTTGGCGAGAGGCTAGCAAATTGGTTTAAAATTTGGTAGCAGTCAACAAACAATAAAAAGTTTTAATTTTTTCTGAAAATCACACCTTACAAAAATCCGGGATGTTACATTCTCCGACACCACCGGGAATCTCGTCCCTGAGATTAAGCTCCATCCTCTCTCTCGAACAAGTGAGGGAACTCTCTCCGGAGGTCAGCTTCTTTCTCCCACGTTGCTTCTCGCTCTGTATGGTGGCTCCACAACACTTTGCAGTAGGGAATGGTGGTCCTTCTGGTTTCCTTCGTAGCTCGATCCAGAATCTTCTCACGGTATTCTGCATACTCTAGTGTGTCTTGCAGGTCAAGTATCTCGATAGGAACTTGCTTTGCTTCTATTTCCTTCTCACTCTTCTTCAGTTGCGACACGTGGAACACAGGGTGCACTCCTGACAACTCCCCTGGTAGGGAAAGTCGGTAGGCTAGCTTTCCAACTCTTCCGGTGATCGGGTAGGGTCCAACGTATCTTGGGGCAAACTTCCCTTTCACTGCAAACCTCTTGGTCCCTCGCATTGGTGACACTTTCAAGTAGACGTAGTCGCCTTCTGCAAACGACAAGTCCCTCCTGTGGCAATCGACATAGCTCTTCTGATGGCTCTTGGCAATCTTCAAGTTCTCTTGGACTTTCTCCACTTTCTCCTCGGCTTCCTTTATGACATCTGGTCCAAAGAGCATTCTTTCTCCAACTTCTGACCACATCAGGGTTGTCCTACACTTTCTTCCGTAGAGTGCTTCGAAGGGTGACATCTGGAGACTTGCCTGGCAGCTGTTGTTGTACGAGAACTCTGCATAGGATAGACTGCTCTCCCAATCAGTGCCGTAAGTAAGGGCACAGGCTCTAAGCATATCCTCCAAGACCTGGTTTACTCTCTCTCTCTCTCTGTCTGTCCGTCCGTCTGAGGGTGAAACGCAGTGCTGTAGCTGAGTGTAGTCCCCATTCTGTCATGAAAGCTCTTCCAGAACCTAGATATGAACTGTGGTCCTCTGTCAGACACTATACTCCTGGGGTGCTCCATGTAGTCTGAGTATGTGGTCCACGTACAGGTCTGCCAAGTAGTCAGTTGAGAACCAGGTCTTCACTAGCACAAAGTGAGCTATCTTGGTCAGTTGATCCACTATGACCCACACAGAGTCATTTCCTTTCTGTGTACGGGGTAGTCCCACCACAAAGTCCATGGAGATATCATCCCACTTCCACTCTAGTATGTCCAAAGGTTTAAGCAGTCCTGCTGGTCTCTGGTGTTCTATCTTCACTCCGTTGCAGGTGTCACAACAAGCCACGTAGTGAGCTATATCCTTCCTCATTGCCTTCCACCTGAACCTCTTCTTCAGATCTTGATACATCTTCGTGTTGCCTGGGTGAATAGAGTACCTCAAGTCGTGTGCTTCTCTCAGGATTTTCTCTCGGAGTTCCTTGTCTTGCGGGACACAGATTTGTCCTTTCAACCACACGGTTCCTTGCTCATCCATCTGGTAGTCCTCCGCTCTTCCTTTTCCCATCAGCTCATTAAGTTCCCAAATCTCTATACACCCCTCTTGTGCTCTCCGAATTCTGTCCTCCAGGTCGTAGGTGACTCGCATCTCGTTGAGTTGTCCTCGCTCCACAGTCTCAAGCTGCAACTGCTCTAGTTCTTCGTGAAGGGTTGGCTGCTCCTGTTTCACCATCAAGTTGTTGCAATAGGCCTTTCTGCTCAGCGCATCTGCCACAATGTTAGCTTTGCCTGGGTGGTAGTGAATCTCCAACTCATAGTCCTTGATCAACTCTAACCATC
The DNA here is from genome assembly GCA_036936925.1 of Cenchrus fungigraminus. Lineage (NCBI taxonomy): Eukaryota > Viridiplantae > Streptophyta > Magnoliopsida > Poales > Poaceae > Cenchrus > Cenchrus fungigraminus. Next base: position 125,981,675 of record CM072777.1, read on the forward strand.
TCCTTTGCCTCATGTTCAGCTCAGACTGGGTGAAGAAGTACTTCAAGCTCTTGTGATCGGTGTATAGTTCACACTTATTGCTAATCAAGTAGTGTCTCCAAATCTTGAGGGCGTGAACAACTGCCGCTAACTCCAAGTCGTGCGTAGGGTAGTTTTCTTCATGCTTCTTGAGTTGCCTCGACGCGTAAGTAACAACCTTTCCTTCTTGCATCAACACACATCCCAATACCTGCTTGGAAGCATCACAGTATACCACAAAATCCTTATTGATATCTGGCAAGGTAAGTACTGGGGCTGTCGTGAGTCTCTTCTTCAGCTCCTGAAAGCTCCTCTCACAGACTTCTGTCCACTCAAACTTCTTGTTGTTCTTCAGCAGCTCTGTCATAGACTTCGCAATCTTGGAGAAATTCTCAATGAACCTCCGGTAGTAGCCTACCAAACCAAGGAAACTTCTGATGTCTGTCACATTGAGAGGCTGTTCCCACTTAGTCACTGACTCCACTTTCGAAGGGTCCACTGCAACTCCCTCAGCTGACAACACGTGACTCAAGAAAGCAACTTCTTCCATCCAGAACTCACACTTGCTGAACTTGGCGTACAACTTCTATTGCCTCAGTTTCTCCATCACTATCCGAAGGTGCTCCTCATGCTCTTCAGCTGTCTCGGAGAAGATTAGAATGTCATCAATAAACACCACCACAAACTTGTCCAGTTCTTCCATAAAGACTTTGTTCATCATGTTCATGAAGTAGGCAGGGGCATTGGTCGGCCCGAAAGAAACCACAACAAACTCGTACAAGCCGTACCGAGTGGTGAAAACTGTCTTTGGAATGTCCTGCTCATGAATCTTCATCTGGTGGTACCCGGACCTCAAGTCAATCTTCGAAAAGAACTTGGCTCTTCTCAGCCTGTCTAGCAAGTCGTCGATCCTGGGCAAGGGGTACTTGTTCTTGATCGTCAAGGAGTTGAGAGTTCTGTAATCCACACACATCCTCCTCGAACCATCCTTCTTGTCCACAAAGAGTACATGTGAACCCTAAGGTGAGGCACTTGGCCTTATGAAGCCTTGCTCATGTAGTTTCTTGAGCTGTTTCTTCAATTCATCCAATTCATCCGCAGACATCTTGTACGGGCTCTTGGCCGCTAGTCCTGCTCTTGGTATAAGCTCGATCACAAACTCTATGTTTCGATCAGGTGATAACTCGGTCAGTTCCTTAGGAAATACGTCTGGGTACTCCCTCACCACCGGAATTTCCTCCAAACTCTTTCCTTTCATGTTGCACAGCATCGGTGTTGTCTTCAGGCTCTGCATCTTGATCGTCAATCGGGCTCCACTAGGGTGCTCCAACTGTACGTATCTCGGGTTGCATGACACCAAACCGTTGTGCTTTGCCAACCACTCCATACCAAGTATCACGTTGATTACGGTCGACTCTAGAACTGTCAGGTCTGCTACAAACAACTTCTTCTCGAAGACCATGTCCACTCCTCTACACTCAAGTGTACTCCTCTTCTCTCCTAGCGGAGAGCTAGTCACTATAGGCCTTGGTCTGGGCTTAGTTGGTAATGATCTTTCTTTCACGAACTTTGTAGAAATATGCAAAATTTTCATCTGTAGATTTATTGGCTATCACTGTCGGTTTACCCCCCAAACAGTTAGTGATAGAACATCTTGCATGGTTGATTTTGTGTACCGGTGGTTAAAAGACCAATGTTTCGTAAAGGACAAAATGTTAGCTGTGATTTTCCTTTTTTTAAGTATACCGTACCCCCAAACAGTTTGTTGCTTTTCTTGTTTGAGCTTCGAACTCGTGTAATCTGCATGTAAATAATCCCCTTTTGTTATATAAAAAAGGTAGGGGGCTCCCCTGCCAATTCGCTCTTTTTTAGTATACCCTCACCTTCCTAATCTACCAAGATCATTCTGAGTTGATTGCATGTATTTTATTTTTAAGGCACAAGTTTGAATTGGATGTACAAAAGTACAGACTTGCAATGTCATCTGTCAGTTTGAATTGGCTCTGGTTTGAGTCCCCTCCCATCGTTGCTTGCATATATAAAAGCTTCTTAAGAAGACTTGCATTGCCTTGTCTGCAACCTATCTATGCATAACACAACATGTTTCCTGCATTGCATGCGGCCTGCATGAAATGTTAAATTATTGTCTCAGTTATCTGTTTTTTTTTTCTCCCCCTGAAGGCAAAATGGTTTCTGCAAATTGGGATATTAGTTTCTAGTGTCTGCGCCATGCTACCTACCTATCTGTGTTGAATATTGCCATCTATATACTTTGGTCATGATTGTGACTTTGTTTGCTCTATTATTCTATTATCTGCTAGTTGTAATCAGAAGTTCCTCACTACAGAGGATACACTACTGTAGGTAAAAATGTGGAATGTAGGTTGGAGTCTCTTACTGGGCTAGAAAGAGAAGATAGAAATGTGGAATATTAAAAATCTTATGTTTAAAATTTCAAGGTTTCATGGCTATTCTATTTGTCCATGCAAGTATTCCGTGTCACCATTTTTTTTGTTTCTGGATGCAGGTTGTTTCAGCAGGATATCTACAAGTCGAGTCACGTTGCTCTTGTCAGGATTCAGAAACCTACCATTTAATTATATTTTTGTCTGCTGATGCTTGTTTATGATCAATCAAGCCAAGTCATGTTGCTCTTGTTTTTATTCAAGTAACTGAATTAATTATGTATGGCCGAAGTCACTTTATGGCTGCACAATGTGTTGATGTCTATGGTTATACATGTAATGTGCAATACTTTGATTTGTGTTGAGCAAGAATGGATTTTTACTAGCTTGTGTTGTGCAACTATGATTTTTACATGTTTGAAATCATGTGTAACCGAACACCACGAATGAGTGAACACTGGGCTAGAATGGTGATGACCAGGAATGAGTGAAACACCAGGATCCACTCATTCCTGGGCTGGATTCAAAACTGACCTTGGCCCAAAACTGAAAAAACGAACGAGGCCTAAAAATATTTGTGTGGTTAGTAGAAAACAATGCTATCTTAACCAAAAACAATATGACCCGTAGAGGGTGGGTGGGTGATTCTGCCTGTCAAATCTTAACCAAAAACAATATGACCCGTAGAGGGTGGGTGGGTGATTCTGCCTGTCAATTTTATGAATGCAATGAAAACATCAACCATCTTTTCTTTGAGTGCTCTACAACTAGAGTAATCTGGGGGCTGATTGCCTAGTGTATTGGTGTCACTTATATTCCCTCTAATGTTAATCAATATTGGGAATGGATAAAAACTTAGCTGCCTGGGGGTGGTATGTTCCATACATTCGGCCTAGCTGCAATTTACTGGGCCATTTGGAAGACGAGGAACAATGCATGCTTTGAGAACAAAAGAATAAATGGAAGTACTAGCGCTCGAACGTCCGAACGCGGGAAAAAACGAAAGCATGCAGAGTTGTCAGATCAAAATATTGTAACCGTCAAATCGAAGCACCGTAGCACTCGAAAAAATAATGTAGCAAAAAATCATGTCGCAACATCGAGTCATGTTGCGTGCAACATAAAGAAGAATTCCGCAACATTCGAAAACAACATCTGCAACATTTGATATCACATTTGCAACATCAAGAGTCAAACGTTACAGTGAGGAGAATCAATATCCGCAACATTGAAACATGTAGATCTACTTTTGCAACACCTGCATGAAATACTTGCAACATCTTTATGAAACATTCGAAACACGTGGAACACGCGCTTGCAACATGCACCACACTTGCCTGCTGCTCGCCATGGACGTCGGTCGGAGCTCCTTCGGCGGCCGGCGTGGGGGAAGCAAGATTCGAAATCACATTTGCAACATCGAGAATCAAACGTTACAGCGGGGAGAATCTAACATCCGCAACATTAAAACATCTAGATCTACTTTTGCAACAACCGCATGAAACACTTGCAACATCCTTATGAAACATCTGAAACACGTGGAACACACGCTTGCAACATGCACCACACTTGCATGCTGCTCGCCATGGATGTCGCTCGGTGGCCGGCGTGGGGGAAGTCGTGGCCCGCGGCTTGGATGCGCCGCCGGCGAGCTTCGCCCTGGCCTCGGCGACCGGCCACGCCCCGAGCTCGAGACTCAAGAGCCGCAGGGAGCAGCTCCTTCCTTGAGCCCCGGCAGCCGGCCACGGCCCGAGCTCAAGACTCAAGAGCCGCGGGGAGCAGCTCCTTCCCTGAGCCCCTGCGGCGCAGCTCCTGCAGTCGAAGAGCTCCCGGGGGCGCTATGGCGCACTGGAGCACGCAGAAAGGCATCGACCGGTCGGCGGCCATGGAGGCGTGCACGACGGTGGCAACAGAGAGCAAGGGGAGGCGTGCGCGGCTGGCGGCACCTGACGAGGCCACACAGGGACCGCCTCCTGCTACCCCGTGTGCTGGAGAAGTTGAGCAGCGGGCAGGTGGCGCGGTGGAGGCGCTCGTGTGTCTGGCGGTGGCGAACGCCGCAACCGGCACCGCTTGGTGTGCCCCGAGCGAAGTGTAAGGAATCTGAGGGAAGCGATAAGGTTTCGTGGTGGAAGATGATAAGGTTCTATGTGGGACCCATTGGCGTGGAGAGAAAAATGGTGTGGGGCATGTGGCACGTCCGTCCGATTTTTCTTTACCACGTCGGACGACCGGACCCTGGCATTACCGAAGAATAAAACACCCCACAGATATCTTATGTCAAGCATGTGCATATATGCATTTTTGGACAGGTCTGTACAAATCGGAGTTCCAAGAACAGTTGGCAGCAGGCATAAACGTGATCCTGACAGCGGCGCACAAAGTGCTGGCAAGACAGAAGAGAAGCGGGCTGAGGATGTTGCAGATTGAAGAGGTTGGACCAGAGGAAATGAAGACAAGGAGGCTCGTAGTCGTCTTTAGCTATTTTGTGGAGGCAGAATGCCTAGAATGTTGATGGTGTGTGTGGCGGCTCATCTGAATCAGATGGGGCTAGCCACTCAACTGTAATGGATGATGTTGTTCGAACTTCGGTCCTTTCCTTTTGTATCCCCTTCTACTGTACCAAACTCTTGTATTTCCGTTGGTCTTTCAATAGAAATGGGGCGAGGCCTCGGTTAAAAAAAATCACCCAATCTTTAACTAATCATCATCTAGACGGTTTAATTGCATATCCATGCCATTAGGTCTTATTTAGTTGCGACCCTAGAGCTATTTTGCCTGGCTCACTTGCTGCCTGGACCTTGCCTCAATAGTGTTTGGTTGGAGTCCTGAAAAGCTGCCTGGTCCAGGCAGATCCAGCACCAGACCACCAAATTTGAGCACCTGGCTCAGGAAAATTTGGTTTGTAGTATCGGTTTATAGTATAATTGCATGTACTAAATATGTTTTCAAATTACACTAGAGAACAAGATATAATATAATGTTTTCATTAGCTTTCTAAGGCACAGGGCTCCAACCAAACGACGAAGGAATACTTAGATCAATACCATTGAAAAATTGCAAAGTTAGATATATAAAGTTAAACTCACATGTCATTGACTCATGTGAACATCAACTTTTCAAGTGGCTTCCAGGCAGCATGTGAACATCAACTTGAAAAGTAGCTTCCAGGCAGCACTTTTTACCAGGCAACTCATTCAGGTCCAACCAAACATGCACTTAGAGTATGCTCCCTTAGTCCTTAAATGTTAGTTGTTTTCGCTTCCCGAGACACAAAATATATATTAAAAATATTAATATATATGGTACTCCTTCCGTCTCAAAATATAATTTAGTTCACCAAAATTTCACCAACCACCCGTCACATCAAACTTCGGACACTAATTAGGAGTATTAAATATGGATTAATGACAAAACCCATTTCACAACCTCTACCTTAATTTTCGAGACGAATCTAACGAGTCTAATTATGTCATGATTAGACAATGTCGTGCTACAGTAAACAATCTCTAATGACAGATTAATTAGACTTAATGGATTCGTCTCGAAATTTCCCGTCCATTCGTGTAATTAGTTTTATAATTAGTATATATTTACTACCTCTAATAGATCCCGAAAGGGACCTCAAAAATTTTGGCCCCAAAATTTTGGGGAACTAAACATGCCTACGTTGAGCATTCAAAATTTGTGCCAAATATAACTAAGAGTTTCCTCCCCGCCATTTTCATACGTTTGTACCCAGCAGCTTTATCTCCGCGTTTTTTGTAACCACTGCCTTGTCTTTTTTTTTCGCGCTGGATGGGATGAGGTAAAAAGGGTTGTTTAACGGCAGTTATGCTCGAGCAGACGCCGGAAGGGTAGGCAGGTGCTGTTCGACGTGGTGTGTTGATGTCCAGCGGTAAATGAGTCCTTTTAGATGATTTCTCTGTCCCCAATAGTCTAAATGTAGCTTCAGGAACGAAAAGAGTACATAATTACTATAATTAGATAGATATTTGAATCTAGTTTCTTAATCAATTTAATTAAAAATACAAATATTACACGTATTTTTTGTAAATCGAATCACAATTCTCAACATACCGATCGTGACGAACAGCAGCATTTAGAGACAGAGGGAGTATAGACTTGGTTCTCAGTAGCTTTAGCCTTTAGATCCACCAGGCAAAGGGTGTTCGGGAATATGTATCTATCATCTATAACCACCTCTAGTTTTATTCTCTATTTGAGTCTATCTGAGTCCGAAAAAAAATTCTATTCATATTGTTCACTTCAAATTCCGATAGTTATCTTCAACTCTTACTCTCTACACACACTGATACGTAAGTCCCGTGTGATATTCTTTCTTTGCCGTTTATTTATCTATTTTTTTCTGTTTTCTTTCCCGTCCACGGTGGGGCGGAGGCGGGTTCCAAGAGGATGCGGCGCACGATGAAGGGACTTGGACCGACTCATGGCAAGGCAGGTAGTAGGTTCGGTTGCCAACTTTGACCTTCACTATTCTTAAGAAGCTCTGCTACCCAAAGGTTTGGTTAGAGGGGCTAAGTTATGATCACAACGAGGAGCCTCAGATTTGATTCCTTATTGGAGTGAATTATGAAATTTTTTAAAAAAATTCTCCTCACTGTGAAACTGTGGGGTAGTTTTTTTAAGCTCTAGCAACGTTGCAGTGAAATATGTGTGAAAGGTGTATAGCTAATCCCGTAGTACTCCATTTGTTTCAAATTAATGTCGATTTAAATTTTTATCCTAAATCAAAAATTTTAAGTTCTGACTAAAATTTGTAAGAAAATGTGAGTTAATGACATTTTTTTTGCACTTCCGTTCCAATAATCGTAGGTGTTTATGAGAATAGGTATGCATGCAACCAACTGCCTTCACAGCATATTGCACCAACAAATTCAGCTCTAGTTCAGGCCAGCCAATCACAATCTCAGATCAGCTTGCATCTATACAACCAAGAACCAAACAAATGTACATCCCATGAACCTCCCTCTGGCTGTTTCTCATCGAGAATATACAATGCACATGCACCTCTGAAAATCGTTTGGGCAACGAAACACGGAGACACCCGTAAGCTTACACATGTACCTTTCGTAGTTTACAAATATAACCGACATACAAAAACCACCCGCAAAAAATCTCATAAAGATCACATAACCTAACTTTGACAGTTTCACATCATTGGATAATTGGACAGTGAAAAAACCAATATTGGGGTCTTACAAATTGAGCTCCAGAAGCCTTGTACCAAAGTAATTAAACAGAGCAGCAAGGCATGTCATAAACTCGTAGATGAGGGTGTAGTTTACAAGTACAAAAAAAACGGTGGCCACAAAAGCACCAGTGTACACTGCGAGTAAACCAGTGGGAACCAACCTAATTTGTTCACCAAATCTGCTGGAATTAAACAAGCTACACAGCATACTGAACTACGGAAATAATTGTATAATCCCCCCTTATTTCATTAAAAAGAGAAGGGGGCGCAGCTAATAGCCAGGTCCAACAACCGCCTAATTGTTTCAGAAATGGCCTATATCAGTTGTGTGTTTCGCCACCCATCGCTACAAGGAAAGCCAAAAACTTTCACAAATCCGAAGCAATGATTATTAACAAAAACTTTCCTACTGCCTACTATTGTACATAGGTGCACAATGTTCCGCTGGGAGGTACAGCAGAGGTGCACAACCTAGTCTCAATCTCAAAGCAAACATCACGTTGTCTTGCATAGAGGAAAAGCTTGAACATCAAGAAGAAACTTGCAAATAATACCAGAAAAAGAAGTCAGCTGGGTGCTTGCTGGAGCATCATGCAGAAGAATCTATCTTCCTAGCTACCTTGCCCAAACCTGTGATCCTGTTTCATAGAATTGACGAAATAATAAGAGGAAAGGAAAGATGAAATAACAGAGCAACTGAAAAGGCACAACCTACCACAAAAGTCAAATTTTAAAATTCCAATGATCAAATTGTTTTTTCTCAAAAACTAGTACTACCTCCGTCCTTAAATATATGACGTTTAGGACAAGCTAGTTAGTTCAAAAATAAACTAATTTGCTTGTCCTAAACGTCATATATTTCAGAACGGAGGGAGTACTAATAATACCATACACAGACATATATCAAGCCTACTCCAGGAAGACGAATACGAGTCAGAATATTTGTCAAGCAGCAAGAATATCAAGTGTGAAGCTACTGAGCTCTAATTGTGATTGACAAAACACTAAGAAAAGAAAAATATAAAAGCAAGTTCTGCACCTCAGCAGCATTTCTAAACAAGTTATATTCCAAATACAAGATTACAAGAAATACCGGATGCATTAACTGTGGGCAATACGATGACAACGAATACACAATATATCCAGACTTCAAAAGCATCCACTATTGTGATTGTGAAGAAATACTTACTTGTCTGTGCTGGTTCTTTCATGGCCAATGCTTTGGAGGTACCAGGTTTATCCAAATAAGGCGCGATGAGCGCATCCAATTTGACAACCCAAAGTGCAACTGCTGATGTTGTTTGTGGCATTGTCTGAAAGTAGACAATGATGTCATCTAAATACGAGCTAAAACTTACAGACGATGAACATTTGTACAACCAATTCTCATCCATTGCCCCAACAAAGTCGACAAGAACCTGCAGGGGGCGTTGCCATTGTATAAGAAAGGCAGTAGAAACGAAATCTACTTGTTTAAAATGAAAAGCTCAGATATTAACATATAAACTAAAATATCTGAATCTTCTGCTAACCTGCAAAAGCTCTGGCAATGACGAGGTTCGTCGAAGCCGCTTAACCCACAGCTTGTGAGCAGACTTCATCCAAGAACCAGTAAAAGCTACCTCAGGCATCGATGCCTACACAAGCAAGAATTAAACATGGTATGAAATATGTGTTTGTTAAGACATTTGTATAAACATGTCATAATTCGACATAGGTACAATATAAGTTCCCTTCAGCAGACACTGCATGTTCCGACAAGTTGATCCTGATGATCAAACTGCATAGCTGTTAAGGCAGAACTTTGTGATCCGACAAGTTTTGAAATACTCACCTCAATAGCATGAATGGCTGCTTTAAGTGCCTGTAGCTGCGAAGGCAGAACTTTGTGATTCGGCACCTCGTGCGCATCCTCAGGTTCCCTGCATGTTGCTGCATGTACAGCATATCTTTCTTCGAGATCAAAACCAACCTCAAAAGTTGAATGGCATATTCTGCAATGTTTCTCATCTCTCCAATATAGATCATGGCAACTTTCACAACGAACCAGTGACTCCTTAAATGACTTCTTGCCACATCTAACAGCAGTAAGGACAGAATAGAAAGAAGTCCAGATCCACTTATCAAATGCTTGCAACCTATCCCACATCAATATTCTTTCATCACCTCTCCTGCCATTTTCAATAACTATTGCAGATGATGAATCCAAGATACTATCTTCGAGATCTGTAGGAACAGAAGCATTCTCAACATCTGATACAGGTGAAGCTCCAGATATACTACTCGTCTTGGGTGAAGCTCCATCACCAGTACTTGTCTCGGAGCGAAATGGGCGCCCGACTGCATTCCCTCCTTCCACATGTTTTTTCATGGCTTCAAAAAGGCAGGCTTGTCTCTTTTCCATTGATGCAAGGAGATGGGCTTCCCTAGTGCCCCTGCTGTCTAGGACAGAGAGCAAGGAAAGTAATTCCTGCATCCAGCAAATAGATAGCAAGATAAATTTATAGATATAAAAAAAAGAGGTAGGATCCGAGCAGAGTTAGCAGGTGGACAACCTGTGGTGAATCAACCACTTCCCAGTGACCATCCTCTGAGGACTCAAAGTAGACCCTACGATGCCCTGGATCATCTGCCTTACAAGGGCCAAGGAAGAGCCAATAACTATTATACCTGCGGTCTGATCCTACGAGAACAACCTGTGGTTCATGTGCAACTCCAGCCAGATCATTCCTTCCAGAGTCCGTGATGTAGTCCTGATCTCTTCGGCATGCTGATCGGCCTTGCCGAGAACAATCCAAACTGTAGGAGTTTCCTGGTCCATTTAAGGACTCATTACTGGATTGATAAAGATTTTTAGTTGATTTCTTTATTTTCCCACCTGATTGGTGTGACTGCACTCTTGGCATGTTATGCAATACTCTTTGTGGTTCCTAGAAGTGAAAAATAACAGCATAAGCTTCTCAATTATTCAAAAGGGTTACAAATGAAGAAGATGTTTTCAAAATGCAGAGCTAAGCATACATACACATGAAGTAAACATTACAGTTGAGTTAAAACTTGAAAGAGATCGATAGTTACAAAGAACTAAGTTTCCTAGGAAATGAATGTCGTATGTATATTCATTTCAAACTTTGGGAGACATTTCTAGAGCAGTCCCAATTACAAGAATTCTACAGTGAAATCACCTATCACCCATTCTCCTGAAAAAGAAAATAGCATGTATGGTATGCAAACAGAATACATTAAGATACAATTAATATATGTAACTACATTAGCCTAGAACTAATCCCATAGTATTTGGAAGTCAAACATCAGGTTAATTCGGAAGCAAAGTTAAAGCAACTTTCTCAAGAACAAAGATGGCACAGTGTAACTGAGACGTATACTGCGGAATAGTTAGCGAAAATTACCTCAAGTCTTGGAACAGAACCAGCACCAGAAACAACATCTATTAACGCAGTCAAACAATCCAACTTCTCATCAATGCTTAGATCTGAATACTCGCCTTCCATTAATCCCAGAAGCCAACGTTCACCTGGATAACTTTCATCAATTTCACTACATTTATTTGGACTTGCATTTTTCCACTCCTTCCTTCGAGCAATTCTTTTATCATGCTCAGGTAAGTTCATTTTTTGTGAACCACTAGATTCATCATCACTACTGCTAGCATCCTCCTCATCATCAACACTTCCAGAATCCTCACTATCTGATCTAGCATCTTCCTTCCCTTTAATTTGGGGGTCAACACGAAGACGATATGCAGAAGGTGCAATCTTCTCAAATAATGTGATGTCACTAGAGAGAGTTAAACATATCAACTGCTCTAGTTCTAATGTGCCCGAAACATTAAGATCAACAATCTGAAAAAGAGAGAAACCAGGTAAGTGTTGTAGACAAACTGGGTTAAATATACAGAGAGAACATCAGTTGTTGTCAGTACAAACGATTTATTCCCAAATATTAATATTAACAAGATAAATACCTCAGATGATTTGGCTAGTACTGAAGCCTTTAGTCCACCACTTCCTGCCTTAGACAGTAGTGCAAACAATTCACCTTTCAGTGTGCGAGGACGTAAGCCATATTTGACCATTTGATTTTTCTCCTTGAAAAAGATACAGTAATGAGTTTGATTTCTAAACATACTTGAATAACTACTGGAGTGGCAAATGAAAGTCTACAATTGCAACATAAATTGAAAAGAATTTAGAATGTTGAGGTAACCACAATACCTTGTTAAAGAAATCCCGATTCAGCATATGCTGTTTGGACCCAAAGCCCGAAGCAACAAGGACTTGTCGTAGTATTTCAGCCCAAGTAAGAGAATTCAGTGATCTGATCCAGAAATTAACATCGAATTCTTGCTCCCTAACCTGGAAGGAACCATCTTCAGATAAAAAAAATTGCATCGTGCAAGGAAAACACATATTTTTAAAAATTGAAATTTCAATTATAGTGTTTTTAACTATTCTATTATTTCAAAATGCTCTTTGAAAAGTAAAAGTAAAAGTTTCAAAGAACTTTTTGCAATTTTCATGTTATCTTTTAGCTGAACAGAAAACCAACCCATGTGATCCTCGAATAAATGTTGGCACCAAACACCCCTGCAACCCCAAGGTAAACTCCTAGAACACCTAGAACTTGGCTAGAACAAGATGAAGAACACTTAGAGCTCACAAGCACACACCCTCACAACAACTAGCAGCTGCTGCAAGAGCTCAGAATGTAGCAAATGAACTGCCTTTGCCATTCCTATGGCTGGGATACATATACACATATGTCTACCTACTCCCTACACCTCAAGTTCAACACTGTACATACACCTAATGTGAGGTATGCCACTATATGGCACTGCTCCTACATATTTCTAGTACTACAGCCACTACTTGGCTTAATCAATGGCACTATTGCCACATACTAGTTACAACAGGCAATGCTGCAATGACTTGCGCATGCCCAGAATTTCAGGGGGGAGGAGAGAAGTGGAGCTGCAGCAAATTATCTCACAATAAATAGTGGAGCAAGCTAGAATCTCCCAAGGAAAAGAATTAGAGGAAAATTATAAATATGAAAGTAACTCCCCAAAAAAATCATCACTAGCCTGGCATTCTTTCAGATGATGAACAAATACTTCACTTAAACAGAAGTTTGGCTTCATAATGTTGCATGAAACTGCATACTACACAAAAAAATTGGTGATACTTTGTACCATTTAATATAATTGTTTCACCAGGTCCTAGGAGGGTAAAACTGATCATATCGACATAAAAAGTGTTATGCTGTGCTTCTTGCACAGTACTTTGTTACAAAAAAAAAATTTTACACTACTGGATGATATTAAATCCTCCAAAAATCTGCAGATTTAATCCATTAGACCCTGTCCTTATGGCCTCTCAGCAAAATGATCAAGTCAATTCTTGGACTTTAGTGTAATTAAACGCTTTAGAAACTTACAAAGTTCAGGAAACTAAGAAATCTGCAGTCTTTAGAAGATCGCGGAGCAAATACACCATCACTGCCCGTTTCAGCACTTAACAGCAACAACTTTAGAAGACCAATATGTACTTCCCCCAGCAACAAAGAGTCCTGCAAATTACATTAGGGTTATGAAAAAGTAATACAAGAAATCATGCTAAATTCTAGAGAAAACTGAATAGAAGTTTGCACCTTGTCATGGAATGCTTGAGCAAACTCATCAAATGTGAAAGGGTGAACATCAATACTGCCAAAATGAGCATATACAAACCTGACTACCTGTCAACAATAATTCTCCAATAAATATGTGCAAAAATTATTAGAAAACGAAACTAAGATAGACAAAATACAACTGCATAAGGGCATATATAATGTAACCACTGTGAATAAGATAACAATGATGATACAGAAACAGTAGCATTTCTATGACCTGAAAAAGCTTTTTCACCATTTCTGGTGATGAATCCCAAGGTTTTGCGGAGAATGGCTGTTTCATCTTGACACTCTGCGGAGGAAACTTGGCGAGTAAATCTGCACAATAAAGGTATTACATGCATAAATAATAATTGTCTACATAAACTTGGTGAGTATAGCAAGATATGAGATGGCACTTCAAACCTTTACAAAGGGGGCAGCCATGTCTACCACTTGAAGAAAGATGAGCTGAACATCTTAATGGATTAGGGCCTGCTTGTAATTCACTGAGCTCGAGCTCCTCATCATCCACTAAAGTAACCTGCTCAGTCAGTAGTTCTGCAGATTCTGATTTATTGATTGAAAGACGGCAATCCATCAGAGGTTGCTCCTTTGGACCTGTAACTCTTTTACATGACACCTATAGAGATAATCATCATCATTGTTCTTGTTCAACTTAAGAAAAAGATTCAAAATCAACTATTCGAAACAGATAGAAAACTATCAAAATTGGACAGTTTTGCTCTTCCACAAATGACCAACTTTGTAGATGAAGTTTTTCATTCTCTCATGCCAAGCAAGAAAAAAAAATACCTTTCTTTTGTTCGATGGAGGTTTACTCCTTTTGTCTACCTTCTTCTGTGTCATACTTTGATTCTGCATATAGAAGAACCAGAGAAGATCATGAATGGGTAATTCTATATGGAGACTAACATAGTATTCATTAAATCAGACCAAATAACTGAAACTTTACTTGAGTATTAGTCTTTCCATTATCTTCTAACCCGTCACAATCATCAAACGGTCTCAGGGACCTCAAGCAACCAGTTTCATCAATGAAATTTGGGCCGCTTTGACACTTCACATCATGGGATTGGGAATACATTGCTTGCCACACTGTCATCAGACCTTTGCCAATTCCGTGTTTCCTCACAGGAACAGTATCCTCAAATTGCACATTGGACCTCTGGCTGGTAGACTCAATTATCTACAGATGAGCAGTTTGAGTACACAAATGGTGCCATGTTAGAAAGATCAATTTGAAAAATGGAAAGTAACTGAGATTTGTAGTACAGGGAGACAATAAAGAACTTCCAGGAGAAACAAAAAATGGGATAATAGATAAAATATGAAAAGGTGGTAGAACATGTTTTCAGCTCATACCAAACATATGAAACTTCCAGGAGCAACTATTGAAGTAGAGAAATAATGACTTTTAGAGAGGATATAGTAGTCTAATCTTACATTTGACCGAAAAAAGGTAGAGCTTAATAACTCTTTGATGTTTACAAAGACATCGACATTGCAAATATAATTTCCTATACTGTGCTAACTGAATAAACTGTTCGGACACTTGATTCACAGCCCAGAGCTTATATTTGTACCTCTAATTGCTACCAGCGTCAAAGCCTTTCACTCTAACTTCTACCCCAAAAAAAAAAGGAATCACAGGTCTGGAATTACAAACAATTACTAACAACGAAATATTTCAATTTGAACCAGTACTTCATTTGGAACGAAGTATTTCAATTTAAACCAGTAGTTCATTTGGAACGAAATATTTCAATTTGAACCAGTAGTTCATTTGGACGAGAACATGCCAATGTAATGAAAGTGAGTAAATAGCCAAATTGTATCGACTTATCATACCTTTCTCTTCTTCACAGCTCTTTGGTTTTGAGAGGAATGATGGCACGTAGTATCTGTAAATACATGCAACAAAAGGAGCATTTATATCAGTTGCACACAATAGCATTAGGATATTAAATGCATCCACCACTGAAAGACGAACATTAGAAAACATATAACTGCAAACCAGACGAAAGTAACTTGCAGATCAGTTCATTGTTAACCTAATAGTCACCAGAGCAACTGCAACTTTGCAGCGCTTGTGACAATTAACAAATGAAACCAAGAACAGAAATACAGGACTGACTCTTAACATCTGACACAATAGCAGAGTAAATGAATTATTCAACACAAGTGCAGAGAGTCAACAGCTCACCAACAATAACAATTCAGAGCGAACAGTAGTCATTGAGGTGGACATGAGCACATATAAGAAAACATATTTATTATCCCAAGTAAAATAAGAAAGGATCATGACTGTTAAAGAACTGGCCACGTCTGCCCATTGGTGGAAGCAATCTATAACTATCTAATAAGTAACATACAATACCTTAATTTGCTACAGGCATACCTCTGATACGACCACGTTCACTTTTGGGGAGGGGATCAAATTCACTTCCAAGAGGTGGACCATCTTTGCGAAAGATTTTTCTCAGGATATAATCCTTGTGGAACAGAATTTGTGATTGAACTGTATTTTCCTCTCCTACAATGCTGGTACTGCTGTCAAAGTCTGGTCGTGAGCATGAAATACCATACATGGGAGCTTCGTTACAAGAGGAAGAACTGCTGCTGGATCTAGGCCCACTTGATCGTCCACTAAGTTGCCTTTCCATGTGAGACCCAATGGTTTCCATCTCCCTCCTCTCTTTCCTCCTCCGCTCTTTGAACCATATACGGACCTGACTGTAGGTCAAACCAACACAGGTCGCATACTGCTCCATTTCCTCTGGCTTTGGATACTGTACATCTGGTCAGCAAAATGAAATGTATAGCACAGTCAAACAAAAAGACTTACAATCATTATTACATTAGCATACAATTACCTGAGTAAAATTTCTCCAGCATCTGAATTTGCTGGGGGGATTTTTTTGTCCCAGCATTCACCCTTTTTGCCCCAAGGCCATTGGTCACCATCTGAACAAAGCTACAATTAGCATACTTGACAAGATAAGAAATAGAAATAGCACAACAAACCTCCAGCAAAGAATAACTCTGTAACTTATATATGAGCCAATGGTGCCAATACAAACTGGTCACAACGGATCCGCAAGTACTACAAGTATTCTAGAACAAACACTGCTAACAAATTTATGACTCTAGATGACAAATTCCTTTTGAAAAATGAGTAGATTGAGCAAACTCACACGCTCACTGACCGATATCAACATGGTACACCTGAAACCTATATGGTTCAATTAGTTCTATTGGTTTTTACCCTTTCCTAGTAGAAATTACAAAATCAAACCCAGCTAGATCACATCTATAATCATCCCCAGTAGCAGCAACCATAGCCCAAAACAAAGTCGAACTGGTTTTTTCTATTTGGTACGGCGAATAGAGACACTTGAAGCAGAAAATACGACAGCAAATTGCACTGAGAAATAAGGCGGCAGCAAAACAAGGGAGCACCCCTCTATACAGCCCAAAACCATGATCCCTACAACTAACGCGCTCAGGCCATCGCTACACAAGCGCAAACACCAGCTTGCGAATCAACCAATTAAACCAAAACTTGAACATTCAGTCCTCACAGCACATCCCCCATCCATCCCCTCGCTGATCACACCCCCACATATCCCCGCGGGTCAAATCCCTCGAATAAAACCCCTATTCCCACAAAAATCGGTCCAATCGCCGAGAGCCCAGCGCTGGATCAGCGAAGTGCGCACTCTGCACTCACGTACCTGCGCGGGAGGCATGGCGGCGGTGGCGGCGGCGCAGGGGGGTGTTCAGCAGGCAGGGACCATGCGCGGCCGGGAAGCGGGGGGAGGACGCGGCGGTGGAGACGGCAGGCCGCTCGGCGAATTAGTGCGGTGGGAATGGTGCGCGGCGGGTGTAGGGTGTAAGACGGCGGAGATGGGCGGAGGCAGGGGCCAAAAACCCTACCAACGAGCGGCCATTTCTGCTGCTCGTGGCTGCGCTGCCCTTTTTCGGCCCTTAAACCCTGGCGGGCCGAGAGATTAGGGGTTGCCACTACTTTGGGAGGATGGAAATATCTTTTGTGTTCTTTTTGCAAATCGGTCCTTGTAAATTACTCAATTGATAGAACCCAACGCGGCAGAAAAGCAACGCAGTTGTGAGCAAACCACCTGTCCATGGCGACAAGTGGTGGCGAGCAGCGGGTTGGGATGAATAGTGAAAATTTGTAATCGGACCTGGAGGACGGTCAGAAAGCAGAACACAACAGCGAGTACGCACAGAATTCTTAAAAAAAACAGCGAGTACGCACAGAGATCAGCAGAAGACACTCCTGCTGTGCAACAACAAAGAGAAGCAGATAATGCAAAACGGATCATGAAATAATTAGATGGTAACGTCACAGAACAGATACCCAAAATCTTAAAAAACCAAACCCTTATACATGTTGCAGCGGTTAAGCATAGATGTTGCAACTATTGTTTATATGCATATTTTATGATATATACAACATAGTGTTTATATCGTGGCAGGATTTTCTATCCTAGAGTCGGATGACGTAATTATCTTTACATATTATTTTTTTCATATTGGAAATAGTGATCGCTAATTTTGTAATAGGTGAGTTTCAATATTCGAGGACCGTCTGATGAAATGTCCGAGCGTTTAGCAGCGCCGACAATTAGCGGAAGACAGAGATAGTATCAGAGAATGCAAAACGGATCATGCAAATGATCACATCAGACCTGCTGCTATTCGGCCCAAGTGACCTATAGTAGCCCAAGGAAGCCCATTATTCTTATTATAATTAAACCACACCCAGCCTATATGTGTGATTGAAATTTGAGCAACACGTTTCAGCCTTTCAGGTGATGACGGAATGCCCTGTGAGCAGAAGTGGCAACTCCACCTCGGGATCTCATGTAGCCCGCATGGTATACACAGCGCACAAACTCTAGCGTTATACAAAGCCTTCAGGATTTTAGACTGGTCAACAAACATAGTACATCGATACCCTTCAAATTGAGTAATTAAACCAGGTGAACTGTACAGCAAATCAGTCCAATGCCGATATACAGTCTACTTCACAAAAGGATTCAACACAAACCAACAACCATGCTCTTCTTCAATCGAGTAAGCACATGTACAGTGAGGTTTTAGTGAGGTTTCAAACACACAGCAACCCGGAGAAGCTCTAGCCTCTAGCAGAAGATACCGATGGCTTTTACATTCCCACACACTCTCGCCACAACCTGCTTGACCGCAAGCTGAGTATTATTGCAGCAACCCAAGGCATCACCTGAGAGAATACACAAGCAGGCTTGCCCCACTAGCTCTACAGAAACTCATGGTCTCCACCATCCCCCACCCATTTGGCGCCAATAATTAACAAACCTGATGCTGCAGCCAGGAGAATTTTTCACTCTTTGCCCTTTGTGAAGAACCGACTAAATCCCCGGCTTTGTTTCTCCGCCAATTGTTGGTTAGCGAAAGATGAAGATGAAGAAGATCTCGATCGATGCTTGGGACGCTTGGAGCTGTTCGGGGAAGGAAAAGGGCTTCCGTCCATGTCAGAAGGGGTCATGTGCATCTTGAATCCATTGACCGGAGACTCATTTCCTGCCCCTAGCATTTCCAGGTCTTTATCAGGTTGACCTTCCGGCTTCTGGGAAAACTCTCCTGGCGTTGTTCCTACAGCATCCTGCAGAAAGTCCTCCATACGCTGCCGGTTGGGTGAAGAACCTAAAGATTCGGCTGGAGGACGCATAGCTTGCAGCTGACGGCCGAGAATAAGTATTGTCTCCTGGCACTCTGCCAGCTTCTCTGCTGCTGCTGCTATTTCTTTCTCCTATCATCATTTAAACACAAAAGTTAGATGTTAAAAGTATTCCATATCAAGAAACATTCAATAGTTCAGCATAAAAAAATAGTTCAGCATAAAAAAATCTACAGTTTAGAGTAATCTAGAAAAATGTTCAAATGGATTTAGCCCTTGCATATGTTATGTGATTCCATGCAGCAATGCTTAATGATTTGGAGCCTTTATTCACAAATCAGAAGGTGTGCTGCCAGTAGTTTTCATAAAGAAGCTACAAATGAATAGAAGGTAGGCAATAGCAATGTGGAAAACTTAAGAAACTAGATGTTTTTGAACTATCGTACCTGCTTTGAATTGGTATCTGGATCCTCATCCACAAGCATTGAACTCCTCTCCAACTCATACCTTCATATCACAAAACCAAGTCAGAATAGAAATCAAGCAGAAGGTAATTTACAAGCCAAAGCATTTGATTTTCACCTTTCCATTTTCTCCTCGAGATCTTTGTATTTGGCTAAGTCCTCCTGATGACTTTGTCTTTCATCGGTGAGTTCAGCTGTCAAAGTATCTATTTTGGACCGCAATACTTCTACCTCATTCTCTAATTCAACTTTTCTTGTTTCAAGTGACTTGTAGGATTCAGCCATACATTTCAACTGTGTCTCACTCAAGCTATTTGATTTCTCACTTTCAGCCAACTTGGCTGTCAGTTCTTCCAAGCTTTTCTCCATATCACTTAATCTAACCTTTGTTTCTTCTATTATTTCATTGCATTTCGCTAATTCTCCCTCCAAATTGATCTTCTCATATTTAAGTTGTTCATATTCCTCTGGTGAGCATATCTTCACTGCAGTCTTAGCATCAAATCCAGCATCAGCAGGCCCCTCAAACTCAGGATCAGAAGATGAACGAGGCAGTAGTGGGCAAAGACCAGAAACATTGTCCTTTACTGGATCAGGCTGAACCTTATTTTCAAGTAGAGTCACTTTATCAACACAATCTAAATTATTACTTTCTGCTTCATTGCTGTTGTCTCTCGACATTGTAAATTTAATCTGACCAGTTTCTAACAAGATCACGGACAGTGCCATGACAAGGTCATTTAGGCCATTATCATTTGACAGAGCTTTGTCAATTATTGCAGAGAAGTGTTGTGTTTTCTCACACAGCCCATCATAGTCAGATGATTGGCCTTGAAATTTGGAGAGCTCTTGATCCAGTAACTTGACAAAGTCTTGAATCTTCAATATGGCACTCTTTAGTTCTTGATCCATGGTGCATTTGCTCCCTGAATTTAAGGTCCCATCCAAGTGATGATTACCATTTGTATTCATCGAATCTGCCTCATCTTCAATATCCTTTAGGATATTTCTAATACTATCGAGCATCTTTCCCGGATTGTTCTCTGGTGATTCAGAATCCAGTAAGGAAGATATTCTTGACTGTAATTTCAAAAGTGAAGATTTCTCTGATAGCTGCTGTTTACTAGATGGAGTCTCTGACATTGATGAAGTTGACTGCAAATCTTTAACACCGTCTCTTTCAGTAACACCAGACAAAGTAGCCCCAGCTTCATCTATCTTCATTTTGTCAATAGTACTGTCATTGCCATTAGCCTCAGAAGTCAAACATGCTAATCTCTCCATCTCTAAGAAGTCATCCATGAGTTCCAACCTATTGGAGCCTTCTGTCACGCTGCTCTTGGCCACTTTCTCTTTCTTGAAGTGAGAGAGCTCAGATACTAGAGCATTGGCCCAAGATTCCGTGCAACTTCCTTCATCATCAACACCATCTTCAGACATTGAAGTCATGCTAGGTGGGTTGCTTCCATTTTGGCTCAGTGCACCATCAAAGTGAATATCCATGTTTGGAGTTGGACTCTTATGTTGGTTTCCAGTCAACATTTGAACCTCCAAGCTTCGGAGTTTGCCTGCTATTTTAGCATACATGCTTCTTGATGACTGCAGCTCACTGTTTCGCTTTGTCAATGCCTCTTTTAGCATTTTAGTTTCTTCTTCCATTGTTAATAGACGAGCAGTTAGAAACTCATTCTCTCTCTGCATGTGATGTAAGTTCTCTATGGCATAATCAGGAACAGGAGACATAGGAGACATGGGACGATGGAAACTAGAATTCTTTGCAGGGGATCGTCGTACTCTGTGGTCTCCATACTCTCTGCCCAAGCTCTCCACCTCCATTTTCATTTGAGCTAGTGCAGCTGGACCAGGTAACTTCTTCCGAACAAGGCCACGCAATCTTTGGCATTCAGCTTCAAGTTTTGATATCTTCTTGACATCTTCCTGGTGCTGTTTAGTTGCTACATCAGCTGAGCGCACACTCATGTTCTTTTCTTCATTGCGGATTTCAAGCTCTTTGGAGACAACATGCAGTTCATATTTTAGGGAATTTATCTCCCTTTCCCCTGACTGGATTGTGCTTTTCAAGACTTCAATCTCAGCTTCTGCTTGAGCTTTTTCTTCATCAATTTTCATCAACAATTCTGCCCGTTCTTGGAGTGATCTTGTGAGTGCATCATTCTCAGCCCCAGCCCTTATGAGTTCCTGTTCGAATTCAAGTAATTTTGCTTCGAACTCGGCCTTTATCTTCTCCCACTGTTTGGTTTTTGCAAAGACTACATCGTGCAGCTTCTGCTCACCTTCTTCCTTAACAGTTCTTACTTGCTTCATGCATTCTTTCAAAGCACCATCCAGATGGGCAGCTCTTTCTTCAGCTGCTAGCTTAGACAGTGTAACAGTTTCTAGTTGAACCTTCAGTGCAGAGGCCTCTGCTTCGGCTTTCTCCCAACCTAGCACAGCAAAACATAAATCATGTCACCAATTTGTTTAGTAATAGTGATTCATAAACTAGGTTATATCTTGTAAAAATAGAAGTGTTATCCGGAGAAAAAGTGTATACAGAAGCCAGCCTACTTCCATGAGTCATAACCCAATAACAGATTAACTACCATAGTTACCAATTCTTCAACCTAAACAAGAAAACAATTTTTATATGTTTCAAAAGGAAAAGGAAAGTACGTATTATGCGCACCTGATACTGCTTCTTCGGCAACTTTTGCATGCTGTTTCACTAGGGCATCTTTAGTTGTGATCTCAGATTGTGCTGCAGAGAGTTGTTCATTCAAGACCTTCACATTTTCTTCTAAACCTTTTACCTTTTCCTCTGACTCAGTAAGATGTGCATATGTTTCAGGTGAAATTTGCACAAATTTTGGAGTCTTATCTTCCTGCAAAGAAGGAAATTTTATTTCAGCAGAAATATATTTTAAATGAGTTAAAACTTAAAAATTAGGTTTATATATTAATGACAAAGTTACTGCCTAACCAGTTTTTGAGGTCCAAAATAAAACAAAAATAAGCAACTAGTGCTGACCATTGCTTTGTTAAATGGTATGTGACCATATTGCTAAAGGGTGAAAAATCAACTAAAGGGGACATGGATGCATGGATCAGTAACCAAGGATTGTGACATCAGTTAACTCAGAACAGTCCCTATGGTATTGGACTTATCAAATCTTTCTTCTGGAGCGTCAAGCAGAAAAAAAAAAGGAAAGGTTAATATTATCTTAAAATACTGCTACTTAGACCAATTTAAAACAATAGTACACAAGAAAGCTTGGCAAACCTGTTCTTGATTGGAATTCTGCAACGCATCTGCATTTGATGATTTATCAGATGATTTCTTCTTCCAAGGCCAGCTGCGTCGATCCATTGGTTGCAGAGTATCTAATAAGAAAAATGGTGTATATTAGTGATCAACAACAAATGTGATAGATTTGCCTTTCTATATTTTCTTCGTAAATGGAGCATGCATGCCTCCAGGTAGGAAAGAAGCTCAAAACTAACTGAATTTGAATTATTTCATGAGCACAAAGCACGATCTAGAAAATGAACTACCACATGGTTTTAGTTGAGACATGCATACTAGTTTCCACAAACAGTTAATTCAACAAAAAAAAACTATATTCAAAGCAGCAGCACAAGGTATGAAAAATTCAGATAGGAAACCAATATATGGCTACAGCCATTTGACAAATGAGCTACTCTGTACAAAGCAAGAACCCCAATTTGCATATCATATCATAGATAGATAAGAAACTAGTGAAACACCAATTTGCTTCGAAACTAGTTAACCAGAACCACACTTACAATCATTCCATATCATATCATAGATAGATAAGAAACTAGTGAAACACCAATTTGCTTCGAAACTAGTTAACCACAACCACACTTACAATCATTCCACCATATATGGCTATAAAAATAATACCACTAATACAATCAACAACTCCAATCAGTCAACAGTGTGGCCGCGGTAGGGTTCATAAATCCGAACGTACCTCACCAGCTCAAGTATCTTAACATTCCACTGGCAGGCGGCGTACACATCCAAGGGTGTGTTTAGTTCTCTGAATTGGGATGCAAAATTCTGGATTTTGCACGGATTTTGGGCTGAAAAGCACTGTTCCGAACTGAAAAGCACTGTAGCACTTTTCGTTTGTTTATGGTAAATATTGTCCTACCATGGCCTAACTAGGCTCAAAAGATTCATCTCGCAAAGTACATCCAAACTGTGTAATTAGTTTTTGATTTCATCTACACTTAGTACTCCATGCATGTGTCGGCATTTTTGATGTGATGTTTGATGTGATGGGAAATCTTCTTTTTGCATAGTGAATTTTGGGGAAGTTGGACTTCTAAACACACCCCAATTATCAAAAAGCAGAAGCTTCTGCCACAGTGCAGCCACAGCTATATAGGACATGGGACGGTCAAGGTCGGGCAGGCCAAAAGAATCGCATCCCTGCAGGAAACCAATCCTTCAAGCAAGAAGGCCCGGTACAATCAGCACGCGTCGTTGCGGGCGGCCCCCACGCGAGGCAAGTTGCGAGCACAGCACAGTGCACACCCGATCCGATCACCGTCATGCCAGAACTAGGCCAGGGCATTGACGCGAGGCAAGCTTATTGTCCTACTCTCACTCTCTCAGTCATGTGTGCTCACCTAACTGAGCTCAATTGACGCGTTGGGTTGCAGAAGCTAGCGCACAGGCTGTTGTAGCGCGAACGGCAACGGGACAGGCAGGCCCAGTTAAGACGCCCGCGGACGTAATTGCCGGCGTGGGGGCAGCACATGTTTATACGGCGGAGATGACCTGACCAGACGCCTACTGCTCCCCCGTGCACAGATGACGAATCAAAAATCAATGGTTACACTGCTGCAGCATCCAGTTCTAGCAAGTCTGCGTTCCGGTGAAAAGAAGGCGCGCGTTTAACTTCAAAAAAAAGAAGGCGCGCGTGACCCGGCTTAGCTGGGAGCTACTCCTACTCCAACTCGTTACGGACATTGATGGCGGTCTTCGCTCGGTGGATTTGGCTTTTAACCTGATGCCTCGTTGCATCATTGTCCTTGCGTGTTCTTGTGGTGCTCGTCCTCTCTTCATCTCATGGGCGTCCTCTCTTGCTACTAATCTTGGCAGTGGCTGCAGTAGTACTAGAAACCCTTATCAGTTTCCCATGGGGTCTTTCGAAAAAAGTTAGTCCCATGGAGGAGTGAATCGTCCGTACCAGTTGATTCCTTGATTGAGAACAAAACGAAAAGCGCGGTAAAATCGAGTACTCCGTGAAGTAAGGATCGGAATGTTCCGAAGGAGAGGGTGAGTTCATCAGAAGCAGACCGCGGGCCAGCGTGAGAAGGGGAAAGATGAAGCAGAGGGGTGAGCAAGAGCATGGCGATTCTTCTCGCCGAGCTCAACTATTCGTGTGCAACCGACGCCGCGTGATCCTCGCTGCAACTCAGTTAAGAGTTCAGCACAGAAAGGACAAGTAAACACGAAGCGGAAAGGCCGGAGGGTGGAACCAACAAACCAAGCGAACGGCAAACGATGTTCAGAAACTGTTGAGAAAATTTTGGGTTTAAACTGCACAGTAAAATTTCAGAGAGGGCGACATGAACAGATGAACTTGGCATCCAGGCTCCGCTGTCGAAACACAAGATGAAACAAAAAAATATATATCCCGAACATGAACGTAGTAAAAATTGGTACACACATTGCACAAGGGAACAGGAGAAGCAACCGCCATCATAGCAACGAACGGAAAACACAGAAAAGATATCAAGCAAGCCGAAGGCGAAAGTAAGCGGGCGCTTACTGGGGGAGGCGAGGCCGCGAGGTGGTCAGGAGGGGGCTCTGCGCGGAATGCAGATCCGGGGAGTCGCTGCGGTTGCCGGAATCCGCCGCGATTCCGGCGGGGGCGTTGGATCTGGCGCGCGGCTCCGATCGGCGCGGAGGCGTCGGTGCCGGTGTCGGTGGCGTGCGTCGCTTGCCGAGCACACTTCCCTTCCAGCCAGCCAGTCACCGCTGGCTGCGCAGCCGCGTCGGCCGGTGTCGGGCTGGATTGGATTGGACTGGACTCCCCTTCCCCTCACTGCCCACACTCCCCCCGCTTTTCCCCTCCTCCGCACCTCGCCTCCCCCCTTTTGCTCCCTCCCGGGGCCTTTTCCCTTTGGAATCTCGGCCCCCGCTGCTAGCCCGCAACTAGCACCAAGCAAAAGCGCGTAGGCTGGTGTAGCTGGCGGCGGTGGCGCCTCCCGGCTGTCGCGTGCGCGGTGTGGGGCGGGCGCGTGCGGCACCGCGGCTTCGCCTGGTTTGGCAATGCGGCTCTCCTCTCGGCTCTCTGCTGCAGGGACGAGTGGCGGAGGCGGTGGTGTTTGGGTTTTGGTTTGAAGGGGTGAGAGGAGGAGGGAGGGAGAGAGCGAGCGAGCGAGAGGTGGGGAATGGAGGTGCGGGTGCTTTTTGTTATGGGGGCGCTGCGGCCGGCGTCTGCTGCCGGTGGTGGGCTAAAAAGCGGGGGCGATGGCTGGGCAGAGGAGGAGGAGGTGAGGGAAGAAAGTGGGGGGAGTGGGGAAAAGTTGGGAGGGGCGCTCTGCTGCTGCTCTGATGAGAAAGAGAAATGCCAAAGAGAAAGGAGAGAGAGAAGGCAGCAG
This sequence comes from Cenchrus fungigraminus, assembly GCA_036936925.1. NCBI lineage: Eukaryota > Viridiplantae > Streptophyta > Magnoliopsida > Poales > Poaceae > Cenchrus > Cenchrus fungigraminus. The sequence continues at coordinate 126,007,793 of CM072777.1, forward strand.
AGAATTACACATCACCTCAGAGGAGAGAGAATTGACAGCGACCATAATACCATCTTGGAACAATGATAAAATTATAGTTAATACTAACTTTGTAAGGCTAATGCTTTTGAGATATACCATTTGAAGCAAGCTTACGATTTGGGATTTTTTTTTTTTGCTCTCAAAAGAATCGCAATTTTTTGGTCGAGGATTAACAATTCTATCCGACTCAACTTTCACAGTAGGTGGCAGCATGTGACGGCACCAGTGCACCGGGGTACTCTCTCCGTTCCTTTATATAAGCATTCCAAGCATTTAAACTCAACAAACAACAGTGGAAGGAAATGACATCTATACCTCTCATTTTACACTACTCACCAACTCTTCACCCACCCACCAACCCTATTTCTTCTTGTCCTATCCCTAGGAATGCTTATATTTTGACAAAAATTTTGAAACCTAAGAATGCTTATATAAAGGAACGGAGGAAGTAGTTCGGAATCATTTTGCCTACTGAAAGTCATACCGGTACTCTACCACTAGTACCAAATGGTCACACGTCGCCACTTGGGCTGTCTGCTAACATGAGCTGTACACTAGTGACTAGTGTACTGTACTGCGACTTTGCTACGTATGCTCTGTATTAACTCGTATTTTGCTGTTTTCAACATCGGCCGCATTGGAAACGGTTGCGCTTTTGCGGTTTTGAAATCCAGGATAGAATGCATGATAGGGGGAAAACAACATGAAAAATGAAAAATGAACTGTTAGTATTGTTATCAGTTATGCTTATTGCAAGCATGTGTGATCTGCTGCTTTTGCGAGTAGGTTTTGCTGATCTGATGGGGCTGGAGCCCGGCACCAACACCGCCGCGTCTAGCTACAACAACCGAGATGCGGGGAGGAGCAACGCCACATTGCCCATGCAAATCATGCGAGCAAACTGCCGCCCAGAAGGCGCGCCGCTTGCTTCGTTCTCACACGGTTACGCCGCCTCCCCAGCATCTGGTCATATCCGATGTCCGGCATATGCATCAGAGTTATTAAAAAAAAAGGATCACTAATAATACAGTAATACGAAGTAGCAGCAGACAGCAGCTTGGATCGAATCGGTAGGTGAGATATACACATATGCAGGTTTAATCTATGACACTTGTCCCTGATCAACACATCCATATCACTCATTCCTATCTGCTACTAACAGCTCAACCGAGCCATCTTCTTCTTTCTCTTATAAAACCTGGCACGGGGCATTGGCATTAATCAAAGGCGAGTGTAACCAAGAAGGGCGGTCTGTTGGAACATCGCTAGCCTCCAAAGCCTCATTCAGCCAGCAGCTTTTGAAAGTGCATTGGATGATGCACGGAACTCAACTGAAAGCCGAATTGATGCATTGTTGTCGCTTCCGTCCAGTCCTGGGAAATTTCCAATCAGCAGGTACCACCAGCACCAGGCCAAGTTGTTTATATCCATCTCAAAAGGAAAAGATTTGTTACAGGCCACACCATTCGTGTCTCGGATGCCTTGCTTTCGTTGGGAGCAAAAAGAAAAGGGGAAAAAAACTCTAGCTGGTCGCAGCCGCTGGTTAAAAAAAAAATCGGATCAGTACAAATCTGATCGGGAGAACTCGCAACAGCTCACCACCTACTGATACCTACGGTCGTAAACAGAAAAGCCCCCCTAGGGTGTGTAGATCGAAAAGGATATGAGGAAAAAAGAAGCTTTAGAAATTGAGGAATTTTACTAGGCGCACCCGAGGGCGTTTTCGTGGAACAGTGACCGACGGGCAAAAGCAAAAATTCAGTCTCCTAAACACCTCCTGATTTCTCTGTTCTGAAGAAACCATGACAGGCGGCGGAAGATCTTTCTCTTAAGCAAACGCTAACACCTCAATCATCGGACATGCATGTCATTGGTTGGTTCCTTACGAAACCTGCCAGCGGTTCCAACTTGACGCCACCCACAACGCCGCTGAGCATTTCCTACATTGACTGCCCTGTTCTTGGAATAAATAGACGATCCTCGATTCGTTTAATTTTTAAAAAAAATGTTTCGCATGTGTGAAAGTAAACAAGGTGAGCAGTGGTAGGTAGGTGGTGGGGATGCCGCTGCCGTGGAAAGCTAAGCACGTTCAGATCATATCCAGCTCCTAGCGCCGGAAAAGAGGAGGGGATCCAAAGATGGGAGTACCAATTACCAGTGGCGGCAGCAGCAGCGGTAGTAGTACAGGTACAGCTCGCTCGGACCAAAGCCTGTTCAACTAGGAGTAGTAGCCTTCTAGGCCTGCGCATGTGGCCGTGACATTTTACTATGACCACGTACTCCGCTGCCCTCGAGGCGTGTCAAGCGTGGGCAGTGGCATCGTGTGGCATGTCACCGCCACGCCGCATAAAATAATCGCGGCGAGTATTATCGGCGCTCATCTAATCAGATCAGATGGGGGAAAGCCAGGAACTAGCGGTCGAAACGAACGGCTACGGCTACGATGATTACCCGAGCTCGGGCAAAACCGCAAAACGTCCAAGCGCAAGCCAACAAGGTTTGCTCGCAGTTGGTGGCATGTATTACCACCGGCTACAACGCCACTTGAGCTACCAAGAAGTGAGTGAGCGATCGAGCGCTAACAATGAGGCGGCGAAGAGGATTTAATACGAGCGCCAGTGACACGCCTCTCGCCCCGATGCGGAGCCGCAACGAATTCTGCCTCAAAAGCATGGCAAAATTGCTTGCATCTGAGGCTGCTAATAGTTTGAGAACCGCCCCAAAATCAAACGAAACCATACATAAAAAAAATTAATTTGAAAAACTAATTAAGTGGGGTAGAAAACCATAAACCAAACCAAACTTATATCTCAAACCAATTCTATGTCACATAAAATCCATTTTCCATATATATCATATGGGTGGATCTAGCTGTACCAATTTGCACAAAATAGCGGACTGTCATTCTAAGACATTTTCAACAAATTTCAGACAAATTCGTTGAAATTTTAAGGTGTGAATGCGAGCTTTTAGTTTCAGGGTCCGGCTCTCGACGTGAAGCCCACGTGTGGATCTAGGTATGATAATTTGCACAGAGTAGCGGGCTGCCATTTTAAGATATTTTCAACAAATTTCAGTCAAATTCGGTAAAATTTTAGGGTGTGAACGCGAGATTTTAGTTTTAGGGTCCGACTCTCGATGTGGGCCCACGTGTGTATCTAGGAATGATAATTTGCACAAAGTAGTCTGCCATTTTAAGATATCTCTAACAAATTTCAGTCAAATTCGTTGAAATTTTAAGGTGTGAACGCGAGCTTTTAGTTTTAGGGTCCGGCTCTCGAAGTGGGACCCACATGTGGATCTAGGTATGATAATTTGCACAAAGTAGTCTGCCATTTTAAGATATCTCCAACAAATTTCAGTCAATTTCGTTGAAATTTTAAGGTGTGAACGCGAGCTTTTAGTTTTAGGGTCCGGCTCTCGATGTGGGGCCCACATGTGGATCTAGGTATGATAATTTGCACAAAGTAGCAGACTGTCACTCTAAGACATCTCCAACAAATTTCAGTCAAATTCGTTGAAATTTTAAAGTGTGAACGCAAGCTTTTAATTTTAGGGTCCGGCTCTCGACGTGGGGCCCACTTGTGGATCTAGGTATGATAATTTGCACAAAGTAGCAGACTGTCACTCTAAGACATCTCCAACAAATTTCAGTCAAATTCGTTGAAATTTTAAAGTGTGAACGCGAGCTTTTAATTTTAGGGTCCAGCTCTCGACGTGGGGCCCACTTGTGGATCTAGGTATGATAATTTGCACAAAGTAGCGGACTCTCACTCTAAGTCATTTCCAACAAATTTCAGTCAAATTCGTTGAAATTTTAAAGTGTGAACGTGAGCTTTTAATTTTAGGGTCCGGCTCTCGACGTGGGGCCCACTTGTGGATCTAGGTATGATAATTTGCACAAAGTAGTGGACTGTCACTCGAAGACATCTCGAACAAATTCCAGTCAAATTCGCTGAAATTTTAAGATGTGAACGCGAGTTTTTAGTTTTAGAGTTCAACTTTTGATCTAGGTGACACATACAGTCAATCCAAACTATTAAGATTGCTAAACCGAACCAAACCAAATCATTATGTATGTCACCACATTATTCACCAAACCAACTAACACCAATTAGGAAAACCAAACTATTAAAACCGGTTTAAAACCAAATCATTCCCAACCTTACTTGCATCTGCTCGCTGCCCGGCCGGACGCGTCCAGAGCTGCCGAATGCGAAGCACTCCTACTCCACGGCCATCATCCCCCGCGTAATCATGGCTGGGGGGCGCGCATGTGTGGGGTTACAGCCAAAGATTTGGCGCTGGTTGGGCTGAAACTAGGGTGGAATCAAAATATCCGAATTATGTAATAGATTGATACTAAAATAAACTTGATACTAATTTTTTATGCATTATAACCAGTTAATTACTAGAAAAAATAAAAAAAATTAGCTATAATTTTTTTATGGATTATTTGCTTTCGATAGAGAAAAAGGTGAAAAAACATCCGTATCCGAATCCGAATAGATATCCGAGTTTCTTTTCATCATTTGATTAAAATATAGCACACATTTGGGGTTTATTTTTGTATGAATCTTAACAAGCACAATGCCAAGAACAAGAATATAAATTTTAGATACAAAATATTATGACTAATTTAACTAAAATAAAAAAACAGTTAAAAAATAATATCCGAATTGGTATCCGGTTCCATCCCTGAAACCGCGGGGGTGGCACCGTGTTGCGCCTTTCTAGAGCCTGGCCAAGGCCAGATCCAATGGAGTGCCTCCTGGTACTCGATGGGAATGAGATGTTATCCTGTAATCCTGTCTGCTCCTGCCATGTGGGCTCCTTGATCATCTGGCTCCGTTCTCTCTGCATTTCGTACTGACCACTACTATATCACGGTCAGTTAACCTCCTTGTGCACGGCATCTTCGCTGTTGCACGGGTTGTCGTCCTACATCCGGAATACGGAGTAATTCGTTTTTTTCCAGTGCGTCAAAGAAGATTGCAGGAGGTCCCAAGAAATAGTTTCGCACCGCCACTGCTGACAGGCCGGTGCTTCAAAGCTTCAACATCTAGCTGTAACGAGCCTGGTAGTCAGCTTCATTAAACCAAGTGATTAAAAAACTGCCGAGGACAGGCTTGGACTGCATGGCCGAGGCGAGAGTTTACAGCTTTTTTAATGGGGAGACAAGCGGCAGAATGTGCAGCAGTAGTGCACAGCTGCATCGCGGTAGCCCAGGTTTTCAAACGGACGTGAATGAATGTCTGCTGATTTTTATACGCGGCGTATACTTTGGCACTACTGTTTTTAATGCATGCTGTACATGCAGCTTGGACTGAAAAAGGTAATAGTACGTGAATCACTACTCCCTCTCGCTTTCAGTAAACGTAAACAATTTGAAAATGTCTTAGATGTATACTTTGACTATCGATTTATTTACAAAATATAATACAAGATGAACACTGTATATAAAAATATTTGGAGTACAAAATAACACAACAGGAAAACAGGGTGTTTGCCGTGCGTCACGGCAAAGACAATAAAACGCACGGCAAAGCTTTTGTCGTGCGTTTTTCATCGGGGCGCACGCAAAGGGCGCACGGCAGCGTTTGGCACGATAAAGGTCCTTTGTCGTGCGCCCTTAAATAGAACGCACGGCAAAGAATTATTACCGTGCGTTTTAGTGGACGCACGGTAAAAAAAAGCAGCTAACGGCGCTCCGGTTCAAACGGCGTGGAAAAATCATTATCGTGCGCCTGCAACAAAACGCACGGCAAAGACGCGCCTTTTGCCATGCGCCAGGGAAGAAAACGCACGGCAATGAGCTAACCTTTGCCGTGCGTCAGCAGCAAAACACACGGCAATAAGCTAACATTTGTCGTGTATCAGGAGCAAAACGCACAGCAAAGAATGGTTGCATTGCTGTGCGCCTGCAACAAAGGCCCTGTTCCATGTGTGGCGCACGACAAAGTGACCTATATTTTTTCACGTATAAAAATCCCCAAAAATCAGACATAATATATATTTCATATTATTCATCACAGGCATAATATATATCGCAATAACCATCACACACATCATATATATCACAATAAGCATCAAGTACATACACACGTCCACAGTTTATCAACATGTCCATAAAGTCTACAAGTTCTTCATCAACATGTCCACAAAGTCCACAAGTACATGCACATGTCTACAGTTTATCGACAAAAGTCCACAAGTACATGCACACGTCCACAAGTACATGCACACGTCCACAGTTCATCGACAAGCATAATCAAATGAAATAAAGAGGTGCGGCTCACTGAGAAGGAGGTGGCCGTGGGCCCAGTGGTGGGAACCGCTGCTGTGAGGCCATCGGCGGGGACATGCCCGGGGACTCATGTAGATTATTCGATGCCGCCGATTGATTCTTTCAAGAAAAAGATTAAATTGCAAGTGAGATAAGAATTATGAAGTTATTGCCCAAATTCAATGTATGTCCATTTAAAATACTTAATTAGAGTTAATATACAAAAATTATCAAATGGATGCTAAAAATTTCCATAAACTAACTAGAGACAATGTATGTTCTATGTTCACTAGAGAAAAAGTTTTCAAGTCAAAAACTAAGTTCGAATTTACTAGGTACAAAACCAAATAAGAATCAAGTTCTCTAAGTCTCTACTTTCCTTAGGTTTCTAAGTGAGTCTAAGTCTATGTTCTCTAAGTCTCTAATAATTGAAATGAAACAGCAAAGATGTCAAGTAACTCACAGCAGGAGTCTGAGGAGGTTTCCAAACCTGCAAGAAAACGCTACAACACGAAAGCCGGGCCACAAAACCAATGCTCTTCCCATGGCTCGATGGCCGGACACATGAAGTAGTGACTTGCCATTCTTTCGACCTTCCACTTGAGCATAAGCAACATATAGGTAGTACTCAAATTTTACTTTTTTAGTTCAAGCTATTCATCACATATTTAATCTAACATAGGTCATCACATAGTTATGCATCACTAATCGCTACTCATTTATATAACTACTGGAAAACGATAGGTCATCATACTAATTTCATCTAAAAATCCAAGAGAGGTTGAGAGAGTGCACACCCTTCCTCCCTCTTCACCCTCGGCCTCCCTGTCCTTCCCATCCTCTCCTCCTCCTCCTCCTTCGACGGTGGATGCGGTGACGGGAGCTTTCCTGCAAAAATAGATCAATGCTTAGCGTCTTTTAAAAATTTCGGCAGCACCTCCTCTATGCGGTGATGTTTCCAAAACCTATAATAAAAATCCACGACACGAAGGTCGGGCCACAAAAAAAGATTTTCTTCCCACAACTCGATGGCCGGACATTTTACCATTTTTTGACCTTCCACTTGAGCATAAGCAACATATAGGTAGTACTCAAATTTTGTTGTTTTTATTACAACCAACTCATCACAAATTTAATGTAACATAGTTATGTAACACTAATTTTAACTACATTTCATACTCATTTGACCTAACTACTAGGAAACGATAGGTCATCACACTAATTTGATCTAAAAATTAGAGAGAGTTTGAGAGATTGCTCACCGATCGGATGGAGTACGGTGTCGAGCCGGCGTGGTGCAAGAGCACGGCTGCAGCACAACCCTCCTCCCTCTCTTCACCCTCGGCTGCCTCCCTCTCCTCCTCCTTCTCCCTCTCCTCCTCCTTCTTCTCTTCCTCCCTCTCTCCTGCTTCACCCTCGATGCGAGAGGGTAGGGGAGGTGGTGGCCTGGTGGCGGGCGTTGCCGGGACGGGGCCGCCGGATCTGGGCTCGGGCGCTGCCAGGCTGGGTGGATCCGGGGCGCCTGTGGCCGGGCGCAGGCAGGCCGTGCGGCTCCGTCTGCCGGACGTGACGGGACGGACAGGGTGCGGGGGCGGGGCGGCAGCCACCGGACGGGGCGGGCCGGCCGGATCCGGGGACGGCCGCGACGGCGGGCGCCGGAGACGGCCGGGGTGGGGGCGGGCGCAGCCGGCGATCGGGATGGGGGAGGCCGCGATCGGCGGCCGGCTGGGGGCGGGCACCGCCGGCGGCCAAGGTGCGGCGACGAGTGAGCACAGGGGGCGTCGGGCGTCGGGCAGGCGCGTGTGTCTGCGTGCGTTGGCTTTTTTTGTGTCGTCGCGTGGGGGCGGGATAGGAGATGCTGGAGGACCGGTGGGGCCAACTCTTTGCCGTGCGCCCTAGGCCTAGGCGCATGGCAAAGTTGCATGTTTTTTTAAAAGGGCCCGACCGGTTCTTTGGCCAAGAAGGGGCGGTCGCTGCAGGTGGGCTCGGTCGGTGGGGCACACGTTTGCCGTGCGTCCAAGACGAAGGCGCACGAGGCACGACAAACAACTATTCAAATTTTCTTTTCAATTGGAATTTTCGTCAATGCAATATTCAAAAAAAATTTCAAATCTCATATGAAGCTTTACACTGCAGACAAAAATATGAATATAATTTTTACAACACTTTATTATAGTTTGTTATGAAGTTATTGCTCAAATTCAATGTATGTCCATTTAAATTACTTAATTAGAGTTAATATACAAAAATTACCAAATGGATGCAAAAAATTATCATAAACTAACTACAGACAATGTATGTTCTATGTTCACTAGAAAAAAAGTGTTCAAGTCAAAAACCAAGTTCGAATGTTGCTAAGACTACAAATCACATGAGATGGCTCTAAACACTCTGAAACTTGGAGTGAGATGCATCCGTTTCTAAACACATTGCGTGACAAATTGTTCAAAACCTTCTCTATTGTTTACCACAACCTTCCCATAGGATATCATGAGCTCTCGACGAATCTCGTGACTTTCAAACTTCGTTTGCATTTTATACAATAAAAAACCATTTCAAAAGCACGCATATTTTCATTCTTCGCGAACAAAATGTTCGAAATTTCAAGTAATTTCATGGGTAAAGTCTTAAAAAGAACTCAATTACACGAATATTATTTTTCTTCAAACTTTACTCAACTATACGCACTTGTAGTTCAAATTTGATTTATGCGAAAAAAATCATTTCAATGAAAGAAAATTGTTAAAAATAACAAAAAGATCGAGATGATTACCAAATTGAAATATATAGTACAAAGTAATGTATTTGTAGAGAAAAATTAAAAAAAGCAAAGAAATCACGATTTTTTAAAAACCTTTGTCGTGCGCTGACACAAACGCACGGCAAAGCCGTGCGTCGAGGCTAAGGCGCACGGCAAAGAGCGGCACGTGCCTATCACGCGCACCGCCGGGTTGACGACCATTAGCGACTGTTCCTCTCCGTCCGCGGGGGTACGAGGGGCGCACGTGTTATAGCTCTTTGCCGTGCGTCGAGGCAAAACACACGGCAAAGATATGTGTTTGCCGTGCGCCTCCCGAAAAACGCACGGCAAAGAATTTTGTTACCGTGCGTTTATTTTTGCAGTGCGTTTGGGGTGAGACGCACGGCAAAGAGTCTAACGCACGGTAATCGTCGGTTTTCCCCGTAGTGTAACATAGTTTTTTAAAAAAATAGGAAGATTGTTTTAGAAACTAATCCGCCTACTATGTTTGTTAACACTGTGTAATCTCTTGACTATTGTTTTAGGCCATACTAAATTTGTTTTTGCAAAAAAAAATATTGTCAATACTTTTCAGAGTCTCTCTCATCTATTTCTCAACTTTGACGACCAGCATACAAAAAAGCTATTGACACATAATACCATGGATCTCTAGTACTAGTAGTTTTCAAAATATTATATTATTATATTTTTATTTCATGATATGCTGATAGGCATTCATAGCGGTGCTACATCATTGGCAGTTTCCACAATAATCATGTTGGGGTCTCAATTAAGTCCGACTTAACTAAAATAGCATGGCGACTAGAAAAGCAACAATAGTCAAGCGATTGATTTTTCTCTAGAAAAAGGCGAAATTCTTTATATATTAGTCATTAGACAATGAAAGCTAAGTGTCGAATCCGTAAAGAAAAAGTAAAAGTGTCTGTATCATTTCGAAAAACGAATGTGAGGCCAGGACAAGTCCTTCCAATTTATATATGCTATGCTCCCTATTGTTGATATAATATCACGAGAGATATTTGTGTGGATGGCCATTTAGCTCAATCACACGCTCGATGAAGCAAGACATCGAGGGGTGAGAGGTGAGACTGAACAGTTAATTAACCGAGGCAGTAGGCAGTTGCTTGGCGTAGCTAATTTCTCTCAACACGGGGGGCGGATGGCTGATGAGTGAGCGCAACAGGTGGAGTCCCCAGCGTAGCCCTGGACTTGGGGAACACTGTTCAGAAAAGAGTATGCGTAAACAGTCTACAGGAGGACCTCCTCCTCCTCTGCCTCTGCTAACAGGAACTAGCGAGTAGACAGCGACGGCACGAACCGACGAACGTCTGCACTGGTCAAGCGTAGCCGCGTAGAGCTTGATTTCTTGGTCTAGCTGAAACCGGAAGGCATGACTGTACTGCCACTCTCGCGCACTCACTGGAGAAGCCCTAGAGCGAGGAGACGAAGGTGAATTGTTGCTCGACTGAATGATGCGTCACCAAAACTGTGTGTACTCTCTGCATGATGGCCTCAGCCTCCCCGTGATTGGTGGTATTATTCCTACTATTTCTCGCAGGTACGCCGCGCGTATGACGCTGGAGACGATGTTGGTCTCAGAATAGAATCAGGCATGGCTCCCGGATGTAACAGCTTGCCAACTGAGGTCTACCGCATTATCGCTTTGGCTTGGCTCTCTGCTTTCATTTCGGCCCAGCGTCCTCTCTCTTCTGTGGAACACGTTGATCCATCTTTATCTTTAGTTTATGCCAAAATGTCTATGGCTCATTTTGCTCTAGCCGGATAGCTAGGAAAGTTAGCTAGAGCTGCTCATTAACGTAGTGCTCTAATGAACCTACTACCCCTTGTCACAGTCACGCCCATCACCCAAAGCCGGGAGCAGCGCGATCATGCGTGCGCGGAACGAGCCGAAGGAGACGAGCGCGCGGGGCCCGGGCCCCCGCACCGCACCCCCGGCGCCGGCCGCGTCCCTTTCCCTTTTTCGGATTCCCCCGCGACGCAGCACCACGGCGCGCGGCCCTTGGCACAGGAAAACGAAAGGAACCCAGGCAAGGCATCGTGCCGAGTCGGTTGCCGCGTCGCCCTCCCCCCGCTACCTTTACTACCCCTCGCTCGCGTTGTTAACTTGTCACACCGTACCACCAGTCCACCACCACCACCACCTCCCGCGTGCGGTGCGGTGCCGGTGCGTGCGTGCGTTCCTGGCCGGCGGGGCTCGATCGACGATCCGCCGCTGTTCCCTTCCACCCGTGCCCCGCGCGCGCGCCGCCGTTAGGTTGCGGGTTGTTCTCCGTGTTCCTCCCTGTCGATCTCTCCCCCCTTCGGCGTCGACGCCGACCGCCGCGCAGGCGCGCACTAGCATACAGATACGTGCTCGTCGGGATGCCTGGACCACACCCGCGCATGCACGGTCCAGACATACGACTATACCCTGGGATTGGATCGGCAATAATCAATATCCAATTGGATTTTTAGTAGTTGAACTTCATTGGATTGGATTTAGTTGGATGATGGATTTTATTGGACTGCAAAAATAGGATAATCCAATTCATATTGGACTTGATGAGAAAGAAAAAAAACGCCCATCCCGCGGCGAGCGCACCTCCCACAGGCGGCCACCGTCGCCGCCGGCCGCAGCGCTCCAGCTCGCGCGGCGGCTGCAGAGGTCAAGCTGGCCCGCGCCGAAGGCCCCATCCCAGCCGGCAAGCGCGCCCCCTCCACAGGCAGCCGGTCCTGCCGCTGTTCGCCTACGCCGGCGGTTCGTGCTCGTCGCTCACGCAGAGATCCCACTCGCCGGTCACGGAGAGCTCGCATGGAGCTCCCTGTGCTGCAGTAAGCTGCTCACGAACGAGGAATTGCGAGCGCTGATGTGCTGCAAGTGCGAGCTGGTCTCATTCGCCGCTGCCGACGACGATCTCACACCTCTGAAGCCGGTTCAAGTCGCCGCCGGTCTCCGAGGACGGCGTCGACATCCTGACACCAATGTTCAGCAAGGAGGAGATCGAGGCACTATGTGCCACGCACCAGGCGCCGCTGTGCCCCGCCGGAACGCGCTGACCAGCAGGCCCACGAGAAGAGGTGGCCTCCGCCGTGGCCGTCCTGCATATCGGACGAGTGACGACGACGACGAGCCGCTGCCCCTTCTATTGCCCAAGTTTGGAAGCGGAAGAAGATGTCAGCTAATACTGGATGAATTGGATGGACTTGGTCACTTGGATGTTGGCCTCATGATTAGGATTGGACAGGATGAGATGTGTTTGTAGTTGGATTTTGATTGGATTTCCCTTGAGTTGGATTTGGATGTTAATCCATTCCCGGGTCTACATACGACGCGGACAGACACAGGTGCGAGTGCAACGGGCGATATGTCTGTATGGGGACGTGACGGGTGGCTGGCGATCCGGTTGAATCGCTCGACCGACGCTCTGCTTGGTTCGGCGATCGACCGATCGCGGTCTCGCCGCGCGCGGTGCACCGCCGGGCCGTTTCGATCGGTCGATTAGTTCCATGGTCTCGTCGAGCGGAGAGGAATGGACGGGGCATCTGGACAGTTCGTGTGGGTCTCTCGCTCTTGTAGCCCGGCGCCGTGCATTTACGCCCGTACTAGGACGAACGAAATTAAGCTGTGTACGTACGCGTGTGTGGGACGACGCGCGCGAGCGAGCTGCAGGTATCACTCATCATGCGTATGTGTAGTGCGTCGATCGATCGTGGTCCTGGATGCTGCCCCTGGCGAGAAAAGTGGCATGATGCGTGGTGCAGTAGCCGACATCCGTGCATACGCGCGTACGACAGGTATCATTTCTCAAATTTATGATGTGATGTAGGCGTATGCGTCACACTCCCGATTTTTATGTACAGTACGTGCGTGTGTGCGTGCCGTCGATTTCTGCCCTGTTGTCCGTCGTCGTCGTCCCACGCAGCTAGCGCACCAGCTCACGCGTGCATGTAAATGCACGGCCAGTATTTTCGGACGCCCCCCCATCATGACTAGCTGCGCCGGCCGGTGCACCGCGGTGCGTGGCGTTCGATCGTCGTCGTAGCCAGTGACAGTGTATATACACACATGCGGGGGCAGCTAACAATAACACTACTAGTTAGCATTAAGAGTTTAGGATATGTTCGTCGTCGTTACAACGCATACTACACGCCAAGTCGCCAACTGCGTTGACGAAATTAAAGGACGCCTGCTGCTCCTCCTTTAATTTCGAGTGGCAAACAAGTTTTCGGATCACGTCCAGCTGTGTGTGTTGCTGTAGCGTGCCTGGAGAACCATACACCGAAGTCCGAAGCTTTGGTATGTTCCGGCGTTGGAATTCGGGTGTCGTGATGTGTGCGCTTCCTTGCGACAGAAGAAAGGCTCGAGTGGGGCGCGTGCGTGGACAAAATAACAAAGGCTAATGTGGATTAATTAGAAACAGTCAATGGGATGGGATGGGGCACATAACAAAGTTGGTAGTACTAATAATAGAACCTATATCTAATCATCTAGATAGATTCTAGACTAGAAAAGCTAGGTGGTGGTAGCTGCACATCTTTTTCTGGGTTCCGCACGTTGATGACGTGTGACTGCACGCTTTGCACCGGTTACGTACTGTACCGTTTGACGCTTCACGCTTGTAGTAATACGCGGGGAGAGTACAGTACGGTGGTATCTTGCATGGCACGTACTCCGTAGATGGCTGGTGACTGATGAGTTGCAACAGTACACACACGTACTGATACAGTGATACGCCACTCTAATCGCGATGCCAAAAGCGCAACGACGCATTGACCCGGTCCGGTCACGGGCAGTCGGGCACTGTGTGTATTCCTACTGTGACGGGGTCCCCGGCGGGCAGTCCCCCACCATCAGCGGAACCCGATGCGAGATTGAGCTGCGATCAACTCCCGGCGTGCCTGGCGATGCGTGCCTTTGTCTCCAGCCGGAGATAGCGACGAACGGCAAGGCTGGCGTTTAGCACTGCATGCATGCTTTGCATCGGTGATGGGGGGCCGTCGACCGAGCAGTAGTGGTTGGGGTTTCTGGGTTCCCGCGGACACGACACCACCTGTATGCGTGTCCCCGAGGACGGCCACCTACGCTGGAGTACGAGGCAGTGGTAGGCGGTAGGCCGGCCTCTGTTTCTTTACAGTACGTGGGCAGAAAGAAGCTCGTAGCAGTGCCCGTTTGTTTTGGACCCTGCACAACGAGGAGTACTCGGCGAGGTACAAGTAATTACCAGTCAACTTCATCTGATTTCCTCCGAGACCACTACTGCTGTAGCTGTATGACTGTGGACGCGCTATTTGTTGTGAAAGTGCCGCGCAGCTGTTGCACAAATGTACAAAAAAAAAAAAAAAACGACGCCGAAAGCAGCGACCCCTGGTCAGCGTCTCAGCGACCGGGTGGAGACGGGCCAGGATCCGGCCCTGTCAATGATTGTGTTCAACTGATTCCGCTCAATTTCCTAGCTTGCGCCCCGAACCGGATTACACACACTTGTTTAGATGACATCAACAACCGACTGCAACAACAACCAGCAACCAGAGACGAGATATATAGAGGCATCAATTATTCATCCCGTCATCTAAAAAGATCAATCATTTCGTCGATATCTATCAACAGCTACGAGTGACCAAGTTAGTTAATACAGTACACCGAATGCGCCGTGTATGATAATGGTATGATTCAGGCGTGACGACGGGAAATGAAATGACGCTTCGGTTTTATAGAGAAGTGACACGACAATTTTGTTTGGCGCCGCGCGCACTACCTAGAGAAGTTAGCTGATGGGCTCAACCACCGTCGCCGGCCAGAAGGTACTGAGCAACTGCTGCACTGCGGAAACACTTGCTCGAGACCTCCTCCTCGGTTGTCCCCTCATGAGTCATGCACACGAGCTGCACGGCCACATCGTGTCCACGGCGACTCGCGTCGGTTGTAGTGTTGTCAGTGTCAGATTGTCAACAAAAGCTGTATGGCGTCGAGCACGGGATCATCAAGGAGAGGGAGCTCACCGCACGCCGGGGGGGGCCGGTACTCGTGTTTCGCTCGCCGCTCGGCGGCGCCGGCGCGCGTGCGTGACCACGAAGAAACTCATCCAAAAAGAGGAGCACAGAGACCGCGCTGTGTGCCATAAATTTCCGGGGCGCGTGTTTGGCGACCTCCGACCTTCCTCCGTGGTTCCCCGTCGTCGCAGGTGGAGCGGAGAGCTGCATCTGAGCATCGGTGGTACTAGCACTTCTGATGGAAAAAAGCGGCAGTTTCTTTCAGTGAACACGACGCGAGTACGAGTAGTCTTTCGAGGTGCATAATCTTCAGCTCGCAAGTGCCATCAGAGAATTGTGTTCTGAGCTGCACGGAGCACCACGTACTCTGCTTCGACTGGACCCAAAGCAACATCGTTACGGCTGCTTCGATGCCCTCAGTGGGAGTTGTTTAGTCATGCTAAAAGAGTTGTTTAGTCATGCTAGCTAAAAGCCCTTAACGCGAGCCAGAAATGAGGTAGTCTGTAACCAACTCGATGGTTGGGAAGTTTCAATTTGGGTAAGATGGAACGTGGTCTGTTGGGTCCGTTATATCGTGCAGGTATGCAACGGTCAATCTGATAGATAAACCCTTCAATATATTCGTCTTGAGAAAGAAACTGCTTCCATCTTCTATGTTACTTGAAGCATACTCCCTCCGTTCATAAATATAAACATTTGTTGATTTTTGCTGAGCACGTTTGACCATTCGTCTTATTCAAAAAATTTATGAAAATATTATTTATTTTGTTATGACATGTTTTACCATCGTATATATTTTAAGTATATCATAATTATTTTTTTATTTTCACAAATTTTTTGAATAAGACTAATGGTGAAACGTGCTTCACGGAAACCGGAGAATGCTTATATTTAGGAACAGAGGGAGTATCTAATACGTGACATTAGACCACATTTCAGATGCCCCTGTGTGGACATGGACAGCGAACCTCTCTCCAGACCTGTTTCGAGCTCGACGCAAGATCCAATTCATGACAATCACGCGAACCTGCTTGTTGGCCTGCAAAAATCAACATCTAAAACGACACTGGTGTGGATAGACTTTCGTCTTCAGAGAACTCGAATGGAACGCAAGTGACCTCCTGGTGCTTACGAATGACCTCTCATGCATGCAGCTGTGCAAGGATCGGCCGGGGGCCGGGCCTGTACAACACGGGATTTTTTTTAATTTTAACTTTTTTTTAAATTATTTTTAAAAATAACCTCTGGAAAACTTTTTTTCACTAGGTGACCCCTTTGGCCGCGCCGGCCGGCGTGGCGCGGCAGCTAGCCTTTGCCGCGCCACATGCAGCGGCGCGACAGCTGTGCCACGCTGGCCCGTAGGGGGCACCGCGGTGACGTGGGCACGGGACTGCCGCGCCACATGCAGCGGCGCGGCAGAGCTGCCGCGCCACCCCGCCTGGCGCGGCAGCGCTGCCACTTCAGCTGCACTGCAGCCTCCTTTCTTCTCCCTTCTCCCTTTCTTCCTCCTGGCCGAGCCCGACCTCATCCGCCGGTCTACCCGCCGCCGCCGGCCGCCACACCCCCAAACCCGTGGATTTGGGGTGGGGATAGTGTGGGAAATCGATCCCCGTATCCTTGGGAAGGTATTGCCCTTATTTAATCTCAGTTTTACCGCTTCATTTGATAGGATTTTGCATGTATAGGTGAGCTAGGGTTTGCCAATAATTTGAAAATGTGATGTGTTAGATGTTGGATGAGTTTAAAGTGATGCTTTAGGTAGTCGTAGTAGTAATTTTGCCGTCGATTGTTACGATGAAAATACGTTGCATTACTAGATGCTTTAGTGTAGGTTTGATTTTTAATATTGTTTATGTTCCTAGCATGCCTTAGGGAATTAAAATCACACAAGTTTGCAGTGGCATGCATGACACATGTGCCAATACTAATCCTAGCACGCCTTAGGAAATTTAAATCACACAAGCAATGGCACACACTATACATAACAACAATCATGCACCACTGATGAAGTCATCGCTCCACTTCTCGAAGTCGTCAAATTCCTTCTTCAAACGAGCTTCTGTGCTGGGGTCTCCATCGATTTTCTTCCCCCTTGCCAAAAGCACGGCATCTGGACCACTGATGAAGTCATCGATCCACTGCTCGAAGTGGCACGCCCTCGTCACCTTTGGAGCAACAGATCTACTGCTTCCCTACAATATAGGCCACGTAAATACAAAGTTAGAAGTCAACACCACGAAGTCGCTACAATGCTACGTAACGATATCACTTACTGCCAATGCCGCAAGCTCCTTTTTAGCTTGATCGATGTTTTGACAGCACCAGAAACGCCTGCCATACATTTCATCTTCACGGGAGACCTTGCATCCCGCATTCATGCCACAATGGCACTCTGGGGGATCTCGTCCTTTGGGCAGATATTCAAACTGAGTATGGATCTATTGGGATCATTTGGGTACGCCCCCTCCATTGCTTTCATGGCCCTCCTCACGTCCATGAACCCTCTTGCCATCTCGGATTTGGGGTTTCTTTTGGCTACGAACACTCTCAAACGATTGGAGGAATGGAGGTGAGGTAGGAGTGGAGGTTGCCTGTGAGGAATGGAGGTGAGGTAGGAGTGGAGACTAGCAACCTTCTCCTATATATATAGGGCAAAGTATGGTGGCCTTTGCCGCGCCACCGGTGATGGCGCGGCAACACAACCCTGCCGCGCCAGCCTCCATGGCGCGGCAAGACTGCCCTGCCGCACCTAACGTGTAAAGCTATCAGTACGACTCCCCGGCCAAACTTCATATCGAACGAGTGGCGCGGCAACTTGATGCTGCCGCGCCATGCGCGACGGCGCGACAGCACCGGCCTGCTTACGTCACGTCGACCCCGAACGTGGCGGGGCCCGTTTGCCGCGCCACGCCGCCTGGCGCGGGTGGGCAGTGTTGCCGCGCCACAGCGCATGGTGCGGCAAGGACGAGTTGCTGCGCCAAGTGTGCAAAGCCACCAGTACGCAACCACGGCCAAATTTGCTTTGTCAATTGCCCGGTGCGGCAGCGCGTCTCTGCCGCGCCAGTTGTGGTGGCGCGGCAAGCCTGGTACTGCCGCGCCAAGACGGATGGCGCGGCAAACCTGGGTAATGATCCCTACCCGTGCCCATGTTTCCCAGGTCTCTCGCGCCACCGCGTCTGGCGCGTGGCGCGGCAAGCCTGATGCTAGTCACAGACAGCATTTTCTTCAGGTTTCCATTGCCCTCTCGTCTCGACGCACCTGCACAAAAAACCACAGACCACCTCCACTCATCCAAAAGCTAATATGGCGACAATTGCCATGCAACAAACATAGTTCCATACAAAGTGCATACGTTCAAACATAGTCCGACACACAGGAAGTTCAACGACACACACAAACATCACAGAAAGTCCATAAGTTCAACGACGGCGGCGGATTTGGTCCTCGGGGCTGAAAATTTGTTTCGGTCGACGATCCCTCCCCGGTTCTGTGTCCAAGACGTTGGGACTGCCAACGTCCGCGGGCCCACGGGGACGACGCCCGCGGGCTTTCTTCGCAGGAGGTGGACGGGGCTGCAAATATTGGACATAACACTATAAAATGCAAGGTACTAACAATTGACGACTTCGAAGGAAATGTGATTAGATTCATTACCTGACTCGACTCTCCTTGTGTCTGAGTAGCACGTGGGGCATCAAACAGGGCATCCATCGGAATCTCTGACTGGTACGTGGGGTCTCCATGCTCAGTAGCACCTGCATCTGAGGAGGAGGAGTCTCCATCGTCCTCATCACTTGGCTGAGGGGTGGCGATTGCCTTACCACGACCACGGCTGCCACTAGCAACAACACGACCTGCAGATGCCGACGCGGTGCGAGCGCTGCTGCGAGATGGGGTTCGTGTGGAGCTTATAGCCCCGTGGTGGACTGGAGTACGGCGGGATCCTGAAGAAGTGTCCTGACCATTGCGGCCGTGGGCAACATCTGGGGCCGCCATGCAGTTCAACTTCGTTGCCATACGCCTGCAGCTTCTCCGGACCCTCTGCACCATGCATTTGGTACAAATTCAGTACATATTCAATATATGTTCACTATGGATATACTGAAGTATTAATTTTTTCAAAACTAATACTACCTCTGCAAAGTTGCGTAGGGCTCCACCTTCGGATGCACTTGCATGTTCCATGGCCACTCCTGCCTCATTGGCAAGCCTTGCAAGTTGTTGTCCCTACAAAAAAAATCTTGTTTCACCTACAAATTTTTAGAAACCGGAGTGATCAAACAACATTGTCGTGGGATAAAATTACCAAGTAGTCGTGCAAAGGTGCTCGCTCTGGCTGTGTGCCCACACGTGTCAGGGTGTCGTAGTCATCCGCTATGTCGTCGTCGGAGTCTGAGGGGGCATCTTCATTGTGCTCGTCCGTCAAAGCTGGCTTGATCCTTGTTCTTGTAGAGGTATGGTACCACCTCAGGTACTCCCTATGTGGTCCAGCACGCCAAGCAGGACCATCTTGAGGATCCATCCTCTGGCGATTGTTCCAAAGGTCCAAGTACCTAGCATGCTTCACCGTCCAATCATTCTCCTTGTATCTTTTTTGCCTGTTGACCCAGAAATACCAAAATTGGTTGTCACAATATTTACAAACCAACTTATGGCAACTAAGAATAATGAAAAATGCATCGAGTTGATTTCTTACTTGTGCAAGGCTGGAACGGTGGATACAAGCTCTGGAGGGGACGGCTGTACCCTCCCAAACTGGCGTAGCACCCTGTTTGGCAAATGCCACTCAACAACATAGTATATGATTAGTGGCACCGTTGACCTCCACAGAAGTCTGTCTCTGAAACACATGGGTGAGAACTGGACGTGTTCAGGAAAGTCATGGCAGTACGGTAGCCACTCCACCTACAAAAATAGTGGATACTTAGAGAATATGTGATGAATCATAATTTTGAAAATGAACACGAACTGGTGGACATGGGTGACATTGGTTTTTACCTGTGCCTGAGTAAGACAATCCAACTCGTTTGTGTAGAACTTATACCTCCTCCCCGGAGGACCACGTACCGCTGTCGCTGTCTTCCACACAAATCCAAATGTGGGTCGAGAATCCTGCCGAGTCCATGCCTGCAAAAAAGTACCAAAAATTGCAACATGAATAAATGATGAATATAATGTAATTGAAGTCTGCATGAATAAAGAACAAAAGATTCGTATGTACCTCAACAGGCCCACGGTGTGGTCGGCCTACTGGAATACGCTCCCAAATCTAAATCTGCAGTAGGTAAGCGCATCCACCAAGGTTCGCGTCCTGTCCACTCCGCCTACAGGCATCACATAGCTGTCTATACAGCCATGCCAGAACCGCCGAACCCCAACTGTAGCCACGGATATTGTCCCAATCCTGACCCAAAAGTGGCAGAACCATCCAAGACACAGTGTTTCCCGCAGCATCTGGTAGCAAGAACGTGGCAACAAAGTGCCACAGCCAAACACGTGCGTGCCTCTCTACAACAGCCTCAGCAGCTCCCTGGGGGCATACGGTGAAGTGCTGCCTCAACCAAACTGTGTTGACGCCGGAGGTCTTCTTCGATGCATCCCCCTCATCAGCATCTGGTGGTCTCACCCCAATGTGTAACTCCACCATGTCACGCCAACCAGCACTCTGAATGATCCCACTCACTGGCAGCCCCTCAAGTGGAAGACCAAGGATCATGGCTGTATCCTGCATGCCGACTGTCATCTCCCCGTAAGGTAGGTGGAAAGAGTGGGTCTCCGGACGCCATCGATCCACCAAGGCCGACAACAACGGGCCGTCCATCATAGGCAGCCCACGAACCACCACGAGAGCAATGTCCAAGAAACCCGCTCTAGCCAAGAACGGGGCGTATCTCTCGTCCCAAGGAAGTGGAAAGTGCTCTCGCACCCTCAACGGCTTCAAGTCCTGAAAAAAAATAAAATTCAATAGTTCCAACATTAGCAATGTGTAGTCCAAAAAAAAAGAATCTGAACATTGTAAAGGAAATGACGAAGATTATGTAAATACCTCGTGGAGGTCGGCGAGAAGGTGTGCACGATGGCTGCCATCATATGAAGCCTCAAGGAGCGGGTACACTGGGTGCGCCATCCTGAAAAAAATTAAATGTAGTTAGTAACAATGATAAATAAATTGAAGCTAAGTATATACAAGTAGAAACAATGGACAATGTAAAAAAATATTGCTTGCATACAAAATTTCATAATTTTTTCCTACTAACATACTACCTCGACACCTACCCTCGAGTTGGAAGCACCCTTCCTTGTATTTGTCCCTGTTGATTTTGTGGACTTCGATTTCTTGCCCTTTGATTTTTTTTCCGACACTTGCAGTTTTTAATTTCCTTGTGACATTTTGAGCAAAGATACTCCATCTTGTCCGCATCAGCTTCAAAATCACTGAAGTCATAATCAGCGGCAAGCCTTCCTTGACACGCGTCCATGTCCCCTTTCAAACGCTTCTTTTGCCTCCTACCCTTTTTCATTTTCTTCAAAGATGGCAGTGGCACGTACTCTGGGCCATCGTATTCAGGCCATTGTGACGGATCAAGGTACGGCTCAAAGCTGGATTCCCAAATCTTAATGGTGTGTTCTCTAAAGAACAAAGGAGACATGTACATGGCATTTTCATAGCCTAGACCTCTAGCATTGCAAGCTGTCATCAAGTGAGAACAAGGAAGATGCAACAATTGATGACCGTTACAGGTGCAAGTTCCGGCCCGGAGGTCCACTCAATAGTGTCGACCGCCATGACTCTCCCCTCTAACATTAGTAGTAGAGGAACCTCGAATAGAATAAATCATTCTATCTGGACCATATGGTTGTGGAAATTGGTTCACGGATCTTAAAGCAGCTTCATACATTTTCTCATCTGCAAAGGATCCTATTTTACCCCCGTTATCCAACAAATCACGTGCCTTCCGCCATCTGTCCACAAAATAAGCGTTGCATTTTTCAAATGAGTACTCAATAATCCCCGAGACGAGTCTACTTCTTATTCCTTTAAATACGTTGTTCACACTTTCAGAATAGTTTGTTGTCATGATACCCCAACGCATACCCCCCTCTTCATACGCTTGGGCCCATTTGTCCTTATCCTCCATTTCATACTCCAACCAATCTTTAGCTTTCTCGTTTAAGTCCTTAAGTAAGTCTTTGTGCAGTTCCTTAAATTTGTCCTCCGTATGTACTGAGCATAGTAACTTCAACTTTCCTATTACCTCCTTGTTCCTTTGACGACGCCACATGTTGGCGGCAAAGTGCCTCATGCACCACCTATGAACAAGTGGTGGATACCCATCCATGCGGTCGCTCGCACATTTTATGAGGCCATGGTGGCGATCTGAGATCATACATACCTGTCGCGTTCGACCAAGTATGTCAATGCGAACGAGCCTCATGAACCATGACCAACTGTCGTCATTCTCACTCTCGGCCAAGGCAAAAGTTAAAGGCACAAGTTGTTGTTCAGGATCTACAGTAACTGCCATCATGAGTGTACCTCTGTACTTGCCGGTCAAGAAGGTTCCGTCTACAAGTATCACCGGACGACAGTGTTGGAAAGCCACTTCACATTGTGGAAAGCACCAAAAAACACGTAGAAGGACGAGCTTCAAAACACAACCGTCACGAACACGCAACCCGGTCATGTAAGGGAACCATTTAACCCCAGGATTGAAGTGGTTCATGGCTCTCAAGACCCTTGGAATTTTTGCATATGACTCTTTCCAATCGCCCCAAAGCAAGGCAATTGCATGTTGCTTAGCCCGCCATGCCTTAGAATACTTCACACGATATCCAGCAAACAACAATATGGACTCGATCAAACTGCTGGCCGTCACATCACTATTTTCACGAACAACGCCTAAGATACACATTCCAATGTAAGTTGCAGTCAATTGTGCGTGAACTCCCTTCACCTGACTCGAATGACATGTGTGAGGTTCCCCAACCTTTGTAATCTTCCATTTCCCTGTCCCTCTCTGCAGTCGTGCCCATACACGCCACATGCACCCTTGTTTGCACATTACTTCATACCTAAGATTCCTGTCCGAATGAACAACAGTGAAAGGCCTATAATGCTGCACTGCATAGTCAGCCAAGAAAAACTTAAGTTTCTCAAGGGAGTCAAACAACATTTTCTCATGTATCACAGGCTTAGTACTAAACATTAATCCTTCTGTGAACAACATAGTAGAATCACAAATGGCTCTATCGATCCTACTTAAGTCTCTGTCATTGCGAACAGAAGGGAGTCCAAAGTCGTACTGAGCTGGGGTGTGTTCATCACTCTCACCAATTCTAGTGTTGACCGGGAGCCTAGGTAGGTGTTGTTCACTTTCACCATTTCTAGTGTTGACCGGCGGCCTACTTATGTGCACTTCCCTTTCAACAGTTGTATGGTTCACCGAGGGTCCTCCAACATCATCATGTTGAACACCATCCAAGTGAACCTCACGTAAACCAAGGAGTGCTTCAGCCGCATGTGCATTGGCATCATTTTGCTCTTCCACATCCTCCTCATCAGACTCATCTTGAGACTCACCTTCTTCAGAGCTGTCAGATATATCATCCTCGTCCATGGTTTCTTCTTCCCGCTCAAAACAATCAATGGGAAAATCATCGTCCAACATCCCAAGCTCCCGACGAGGTTCCCTAGAACCTAAGTCCTCCTCTAAAATTGTAGACTCTTGTGTACCATTTTGAACCTCCAACGGGACTTTCTCATTCATGTTAACATTACCACTAGGCCCACGAGTAATATCTACCACAACCTCCAGACATGACACATTAGCTTGACCAACTACCTTCTTATACCGATTCCAATTTTCTTCACCTGACAAGCTCATCAAGACATAATGAGCTCTAGCCTTCCCACAATCAAAACGACCTCTAAATGTCACCTCATGCATTCCAACTCCATAGTTGACCATTGCACAATCAACTACATCCTTAAAGGTTGGCGGACCATCAAATGTTTCCACTAACTCTGTCATATTCTCAAACTCTCCATTTTCTTTAACTAGACCCCCATGAAACATGCGAACTAAACAATCCATCTACAAAATTTAAATAACTTCATGAACTACCTTGTTTCATAACTACATATTACTAAAATATACATTTTATTATAAATATAAATGCAAAATTAGAATAGTGTTCAACGATATACACATGTAAAGTAAACATGGTACCTAACAAATAATAAATTTATCTCAATAAGTTATATATATATATCTCTATGTACACATTATGCATATTGTCTTATTCTACAAAATTGTTAGGTATTCCCACTAATAAACATGCATCTATGTAATACCTTCACCCATTATCAAGTACACTAAACATTAACATCAACAACAACATTAAATCGAATCATGCAACATGTTCTACACATCAATAACACGGGCAGAGATACTACTGCGTATGAACTAATCATCATTTACATTAAACAAAATTGCATTTCGTCTAAATTTCAAAATACTAGAGCTAACCCTAGGTCACCTAAATCTTCTCCGATCTACATAATGCAACGGTAAAAGAGGGAGAGGAGTAGGGGAATACCTTCACAAGGACGCGGGGAACGATTTCCCCCACTTTCCCCACCCCAAATCCACGGATTTGGGGCCGGAATTGGGCGGCGGTTCGGGCGGCGGGGTGCTCGGGGGCTGGGAGAGGACGAAAGGAAGGAGGAGGAAGAAAGGGAGCCGCAACGCGGCTCTAGGCCCACCACTGCCGCGCCAGGCGGGGTGGCGCGGCAACGCTGCGGCGCCGTTGCATGTGGCGCGGCAGGCCCGGGGCCACGTCGCCTGCGCGCGCCGCGCCTCGCCAGCGTGGCACAGCTGCCGCGCCGCTACATGTGGCGCGGCAAAGGCTAGCTGCCGCGCCACGCCGGCCGGCGCGGCCAAAGGGGTCGCCTGATGAACAAAAAAGTTTTTCAGGAGTTATTTTTAAAAATAATAAAAAAAGGTTAAAATTAAAAAAAAATCCTACAACACGCCGCGCGACAAGCGATGCCCGTGCACGGCCGTCGGCCTTCGTGCTCTGACCTCCTCCTCCTCGTGTGCCGACAGCTAGCACAGTCAGATCTCGTGCAGGGGGCAGCGGTACGATACACAGTAGCTAGCCTCTGTTCCACGAGCGTGAATGACGCCCCCACTCACTGCTCGCAGTCTGTTCGCGATTAAATGCCGCGTCAGAGATCGATGCCGAGCCGAGCGTGCGACAGCGATGTGAAACGGGACAATCATCTCTCTGACAGCAACGTCCCGCCTCGTGCCCGGCAGCCGCTCGCGCGCCGCCCGCCGGGTGTCGCCGCCGCGGCGACGGGGGGGGGGACTCTACCCGCGGGCCGCGGCGCCGCACCGCGCGGGAGGGACACACGGTGCGGGTGCATGCATGCCCAGAGGGAATGGATCGTCGACGCCACCGCCCGGCTCTTCGGGAGTACTGTACACCCTCCGTCCCTTATTGATGGTGGTCCGAGAAGTGTGTCTGTGAGGGAAAACACTGTTTTTTGACGATCAACCAAAAGGGACGGAGGGAGTATGTTGGGATGTCGGCCATCGTCTGATGCGAGGGATCGCAATAAAGCTTGCAGGGCACTAGTGATCACACGCCTTTTTCTATCGTCAGCTCGTCTCATCGCAGCTGCCAACTGCGCTATCCTGAACAGTGGAGCTTGTTGCAGGAAAACGTGCTCTGCTGATGAGAGGATTAGGTTACGAAACTTCGAAATGCAAGCGGTTAACAAGTAACAACCCTTGTGGTGCTTGGGTTTCACCAAAAAAAAACCCCTTGTGGTGCTACGTGATGCACGGGAGCGTACGCCAAAGCACAGCACACCGCCGGTGGGGTAGGTCTATTTTGTGCAGTAGTCTCCGTGCATCGTCCTCTTTCTACCGGCCTTGGTGTCGGCGTTTTCTCTCGATCGCAAGTTGATTGTGTGATGTGTCGGTGCTCGGTGATGTCGTTGGATCGGTCGAGCACCTCCCTTCGGCAGCCAACCGATCTCGCCATCTCCGGCTTCTCCTCCATCTGGCAGAACGGCCCGGCATGCGTACTGCCAGCGCCACGCTGCGCCAGGGCGGCAACACTGTGACGCGCTGTGCCTTCCCCGGCTCAGCTCGCGAACACATGGGCCAGGCCAGGCGAACAAGCGTGCATGCATGGCGCGACGACGACGAGCGCTCGGCCGGCCGTCGGCGTCGCAGCCGCACCCGGATCTCGAGCCCGTGTCAATCAACGGTGTGTGGCGTCACAGACTCACAGTGTGAGCGTGTCTGATGTGCTCCCTGACAATGTGGTTGTTGCTACGCTGGGTCTGAAATCCACACACGCTGACTTCCACAATTTTTTTCCACTCGGGAAAACGACGACGGACAAGAGGGAACCAAGGATCGGACGGCATGCCGGCCGGCCAGTGCCACAGCCTGGAGTCAATCATCGGATGTCTTCAAGTTTAATCGAAAAAAATCTGTTCTTAAACGGCAAGGGGACGAAGTGCGAATCTTTCGGTTGTTGGATGAACTGCTGTCAGACATAAACCTGCTTAGGAGTAAATAACGAAGCTTGCTCTGTCGTCCTACACATCCTAGAGAATGGCTCTAGCGGCGCAATCCAGTGCTTTCGAGATTGGAACTCTCCAACTAATGCCCGGCACAACGAAAGGCTGCTGATCGGTTGATGGGCCTGTTCCAACAGATTAAAGCTTTTCTTAAAGACTCGATCACTGCACTGAAAAAAAATTGTGGTCGTCAAGTTCTGCAGCTGCGGCTGTACATACCGGTGCTGGCAACATCAGTATGAACAGAATATAATACAGTACAGAGAGTCAAGTTCTAGACTGATGTACTATTGTTGTACGACTTCTGAAAACCGCAAGCTTAAGATGACTGACACCTGATCCGAAATAATTGTAAGGATAAATTGACGGTTCGTTTAGGGACGGGAATCGATCTGTCAGAGTCTAATCAGTTAAGTCACGTGTTGAAATTGAAACCGATAACCAGTACTCCCTCCGTCCCAGTATATCTGCTCTTGTAGCATTCAAAAAAGTCCCAAATTAAACGTTATTATTGTTTCCACATTTCAGCCTGTGCTGATCCCTGTCACGCTGTGCACCAGTGTTAAAAAGCTGAAGAATATGGGTCCACCTCTGATCCCATTTGCTTAAAAAAATTGAAGCACCGCAGCAGCTCAGCAATCCTGCGTGCCAAGGGCAGTGTTTGGTAGGGGGTGAAAATTTTTTCACCCCTATTAAATGTTACTTTGACCACTAATTAAGAGTATTAAATAAAGTCAGTTTCAAAACTACCTTCACAACCTCGAGCAAAATCGCGAGACGAACCTAATGAGGTCTTTGACGCATGATTAAAGCATAATACTGTAGCATTACTGTAGCAATTGCTAATTAATTATGCTCATATGATTAAAGTTGTACTCATCTGTGAAAAGGTTTTGCAAATAAACCTCATTTGGTACTCCATGCGTGCAAGATTCCCTTTGCGTGGGAATTTTTTTCCCCAATCCAAACACGACCCTTCTAGCTTCTTCCAGCCTCCTCGTTTCTGCTGCCCTCTGCCTTGCTGTTACCTTCACCTAGGGGTAGAAATGTAATTTCTCATCAACACTAATTTGTTCATTCAAACTCTACACGTCCATTTATAATGGGACGGAGGGAGTAGGGTCGTTCTTTGATCATGAGAGCTGCTTTCTAATCACACAAGCAGTAGTTACTTTTTTAAAAAAAATTTAAGACAGAAGTACTGTCGTGTCATATAAAAAGAAGAATACGGATTGTTACATAGTTGTGATTACATAAAAGGAAAAACTCGACACTCAAACAAGGACCCAAAGGCCACGGCCACGGCCACGGATAGTTACTTTGTTTTAACCAAAGGACACGGCCTCATCCATCGGTAGCCTAAAATACTCTTCAGAAAATAACTGTCTACTCCGTACAGTATGAGTGAACGAACTGTGCCCCCACAGTCGCAGCTGTGCATCTTGGATTTTAGGGCCATACGACTGCAGGACCTGACCCGGCGATGGACATGGCACTGAATTTCATGTCAGAAATTGTTCGCTCCGTGTCGGAAAGAAATCAACAGCGAAAACTGTCAGTACTGCTGCGAGGAAGATTGATGATTGACCGGACAGCGGCCTTCACCAATATATTTAATGCCGTTGTAATTGCTTCATAATGGCTTGATATTAGCTCCTTCAATATTGTAACCGAGCCATCCATACAGATTTCATTAAGATCTAACGAAGTAATCGAGCAGCTTAATCAATGTTTTTGCTCAACACACGATACCATCTGTACTTACATGTGCTTAATTATGTTAATTTTTGGTGGATGAAATTACTTGAAGCATATTCAGGACACATGGCCCGTTTAGTTCCGTGAAATTTTGGTGAAAGTGGTGAAATTTTTATATTGAGAAGTGTGTTCTGTGAGAGGTGACACGGTCTGCAATACGAAAATTTTGAAAACTTTTATGGAACTAAACAGAACTAAACGGAACTAAACGAGGCCTTACATAGAGTAACAATTTGCAACAAATATAAAGACCCGATTTCTTTCGAAGGTTTTTGGACGATCCTGTATAGTAATCTTTTTTTGGAAGACTTTGATACGACCGTTTTACGGCCTTGGTGTAATGACCCAACAACAGACGAGCCCAGTCTCTTTTTTTAGATGATCATCTGGGGCCCAACATAGATGATCGTCAGGGGCCGATGCGTCAATAGTATTCGGCCCTAGTACGCGACTAGTTTCTTTGTGGCCCATTTTAACAGGAGCTTCTAGCAGAATGATTCGCCCCGTGTTCGTTGGGCTCGGAGTCGTCTTGTTTTGGTTGGGCTCGGAATCGTCTACCTACCCCCGCCGCTTCCTCCTCTTGCACAGTGCACGCACCAAGTGGGTCTTGTTTAGATGGCTAAAATTTAGCAAAAGTGACTTTTTCAACTCCTGTAGCACTTTTGTAACACTTTCGTTTGTTTGTGGTAAATATTGTCCAATCATGGACTAACTAGGCTCAAAAGATTCGTCTCGTGATGTACAACAGAACTGTGTGATTAGTTAATTTTTTTACCTACATTTACTGCTCCGAACATATGTCTTTTTGATGTATTTAATGTGATGTGATGGAGAGAGAGTTGAAAAAATAGCAAAATTTTGACAAATTTAGCCAACTATACAGGGCCGTGAGCGTTTTCCATGCGCGGGGAGCGTCCCAAAAAAATACAGCCGTTGCAGCGACACCCACTAGGCCACTGCAGGCTGGAGTGGCGGACTGTGCTCCATTGGATTCCACTCCGCCCATCCCAAGACTAGTAACCGATGCCATAACAAACAAGTGTGTTGACCCTTGCTCGCTGATTTTGGGACCCACTGCTGGCACAACCAACGTGTCGTGCCGGTAGAATTCACCAGTCGATGGGCTCAGAGCCTCACACGCCACACCCCTTTGGCCCCTGGTGGTGCCATCGGATCCAGATTCAGTGACCTGCTGACTGTAGCGCTGTCTTACCTCTCTCTGCAAAGCTGTCCATCGCAAGATGAATAGGAGATCATCGTGAACAGCACACCTGCTACAGTGCTACCACAGTACTGCAATAGTGTTTTTGCTACAGTGACTACTACATACTGCCGGCACAGTGTTTTCTCTTGTGTTCTTACGCAGTTACGTCGTGCTTACTCAAGGTAAGCACTGAATCCTGGTCCGGTGCCATCACCCATCAGCATCTCGAGGCACTGCTGCAGGAGGTAACTCCACCCAATCACCTCCCCCCGGCCAGTTTCTCCCCATTCCATCTTCCAATCCAGTCATCATCCGTGCAATCTCTGCGTTTAGGGTCAGCCGGTCAGGACTGCGCTGCAGGAATGGCGCCGTGCCGCCAGCTCGCAGTCGGCTGGGGGCTCCGACGCCCGTGCGCCTCCCGCCTTGCCGCGGCGCTGTGCGCGGCTGTGGTCGTCGCGCTGGCGGTCGCGCCCACCGCGGATGCCACGTCGGCGTCGCTCTTGGGCATCAACTACGGCCGCGTCGGGAATAACCTCCCGCCGCCGCAGTCCGTGCTGCCGCTGCTCGAGGGCCTCGGCATTGGGCGCGTGCGGATGTACGACGCCGACCCCGCCGTGCTGCGCGCGTTCGCCCGCACCGGGGTCGAGCTCGTCGTCGGCGTGCCCGACGAGTGCCTGGCCGCCGTCGCCGACCCGGGCGGCGCCGCGCGGTGGCTCAAGGAGAGCGTCGTGCCCTTCCTGCCGGACACCAAGATCTCCGTGCTCACCGTCGGCAACGAGGTGCTCACCGGCAGCAACAGCTCCTCGCTCTCGCTCGTCCTGCTCCCGGCGATGCAGTCCCTGCACGGCGCCGTGGGCGCGCTCGGCCTCGACAAGCAGATCACCGTCACCACCGCGCACAACGTAGGTGTGCTCGGAACGTCGTACCCGCCCTCGGCGGGGGCCTTCCGCAAGGACCTGCTCCCGTACCTCTGCCCCATCCTCGACTACCACGCCCGGACCGGCTCGCCGTTCCTCGTGAACGCGTACCCCTACTTCGCCTACTCCGGCGACCCCAAGGGCGTGCCGCTGGACTACGCCCTGCTCGAGCCGGGCTACCCGGGCGTCCCCGACCCCAACTCCCGGCTGCACTACCCAAACCTCCTCGTGGCGCAGGTGGACGCCGTGTACCACGCCATCGCGGCGGCCAATGCCGCGGCGTCGCGGGTGGTGGAGGTGCGGGTCTCGGAGACCGGGTGGCCCTCCGCGGGGGCCGCGAACGAGACCGGCGCGACGCCGCAGAACGCGGCGCGGTACAACAGCAACGCGATGCGGCTGGTGGCGGAGGGCAAGGGCACGCCGCTCAAGCCCGGGGTGCCGCTGCGCGCCTACGTGTTCGCGCTCTTCAACGAGAACCTCAAGCCCGGCCTGGCGTCCGAGCGCTACTACGGCCTCTTCAAGCCCGACGGCACGCCGGCGTACGAGCTCTCCTTCAAGCTGCCGCGCGACAACTCCACCTTTGGACACGGCGGCGGCGGCGGCGGTTTCGGAGGTAACGGCAATGGCAACAGCGGGTACATTAGCGGCGGCGGAAACAGCAACGGCTACTACGACATCTCCTCGGCTGCGACGCGTGATCCTCCGGTGAGCTCTGGTTCCACCCTGCTGTACCAATTGTTCTTGCTTGTAGCGACCATGATTTAGCTGCTGCTGTGTTTCTGAAAAGAACGAAAGCTACTTTAGGTGATTGCATCAGGCTTTTAGCACTCGAGAATGTCGGGCGATGGTCATCATCCGAGTACATGTCGTAGGTTGACCATTAGATGACGCGAAATTACAAAATCCCCGCACGATCAGCACCAGTTATTAATTCCCGCATCAGCGTGCTGATCCTGCGAATCGGCAAAGTGGATAGGGTGGTTTCATCAGACTTAAAAGTTCAGATGTGGACACTTAAATCACCATCAGCAGCACGATTATGTTTCAGCATCATTGTACATGGTGCCTGAATGATCTGAAGATGTTCACATCCTTCATGCCTGCATCCGCTAGGCGTTTAGGTGCCTGCAAAAACCAACGCCATATCTAGAAGGTTGGTTCTCTGCAGTGGGCTACCTGTTTGGAGGTACCCGTGCACCTGCACTAGTGCACAACACAGCTCAGCTCCTCCACGCTCGCACCAGGACCGCAGAAGCGGTCCAACGCTTGATGATTTTTCTTTAGAAATGGGCTCTACGACCTACTGTACTCCTACTTGGCAATTACTTTTTCCAGGACTGATGTGCATGTTGTTTTCTCGACGAATTTGCTCCTGCCTCTTTTCCTGATGAGGTTCTCCTCGTCTGTTTCTGGCTTTCGTCGACAGGGCCACTGGCGGATGTGGGCGCAGGCGGCACTGGCTGGCGCAGCAGCCATGCTGATGGTGGTGGCAGCGTGAGATCAGTGTGGTGCTGGTCCTTGCTTTATGGAATGGCAGAATCGTCAGTGGTAGGTAGATGGATGTAGGATCAGCCGATCAGGAATGGAGTGGAGGCGGAGCTGCCGACCTGCCGTCCTGGGGCAGCGGCACTGGCGATGACGAGCTGATCTCGTGCTGCTCGTTTGTTGTGGTTCTGAGACCGATCTGTTATTGTGGGTAAACTAATGCTTTCGGTTGCAGCTAAGAATCAACCAGCATTGGATTAATTTCCGGTTTGGGGTTTGGCTGCCTTCTACTCCTAGAAAACCTTTTAAGTTGGTCGTGACACTCTGGTAAAAATCCTAAAAGAAAAATAGTGTTGCTTCGTTTTCGTCAGTGGTGTTAGAATCCGTTCGTCACACTGGCTTGGTTGTATCTGCCTCGGTAGAGCAACTTTAATCCATCTAGGGTGTGTTTAGATGTCAAAGTTTTGCACCAATTTTGTAAAATTGGTGCAAAATTGGTACGAAATACCATGTAGCGTCAGATGAATAGTAAGAGGTGATGTGATGGGATGTGATAGATGGTGGAATGTTTTTGGTCAAAATTTTGACTTCTAAACACACCCTAAACAGAAATGGATGAGGAGAAAAGAGGCTAGAACAGAAAAGACGTGGTGAGTGAGCGAGATTTGAGCGAAAAGCTACCGTTCTTCTCTTTGTTTTCTGCAGGAGGCGCCAAATCCCAGCAAAAAGGCGCTTTACTACGGCTTAAGTCAGGTCATTTGGTTTCGGTCAAGAACGGACAGGTCCCGGAGTAAGGCACCGTTTAGTTGTGTAAAAATTTGACAAAAATGGTGACTTATTTGCATTAAGAAGCGTGTTCTGTGAGAGGTAACACGGTCTGAAATACGAAAATTTTGGAACT
Organism: Cenchrus fungigraminus; assembly: GCA_036936925.1. Classification (NCBI taxonomy): domain Eukaryota; kingdom Viridiplantae; phylum Streptophyta; class Magnoliopsida; order Poales; family Poaceae; genus Cenchrus; species Cenchrus fungigraminus. Next base: position 126,040,719 of record CM072777.1, read on the forward strand.
TTTTGGAACGCCACTCCTAGCACGAGCACAAAGGTGCATCCCTACAGCCCCGAAAACCTAAAGGCACATGTTGTCTTTTGGCAGTTTCTTCGTTGTAGTATTTTGATTCGCTCAAGAGGTTACTCCCATGATGATCTGACAGCTGAACACCATGCCTGTACAATTGTGCTTCCTGAAACAATCTCGGTGCTGTTTGTTTTCCAAAATTTCCAACAACTACTTGTCACATCAATCTCCGAACTCATTTCACAATTTCTACCTTAATTTTCGAGACGAATCGAATCTAACGAGCCTAATTATTTTATCATTAAACAACAGCATGCTACAGTAACTAAATCTCCAATGACACATTAATTAAGCTTAGTGGATTCGTCGCGCAATTTCTGATCCATTCATGTAAGGAAGATGAGGTTTTCTTCGGTACACAATACGTTCCAACAGTCGTACGGTCGTATTGTCGGTTTCTTCGGTTTTTTCTCTAAAGGTAAAATAGTAATTTGGTTGATATATGTTTTAGAAAAAAAAATCACCGCTATCCACCCGGTCCACCCGTGCACACCTCCTCCCTCCGTAAGGAAGATATTCTTGACTGCAATTTCAAAAGTGGAGATTTCTCAGATACTCCCTCCGTCCCATTATATTTGCATTTATAAGATTTGAATCAACAACTTAGCACCGTTGTAAAATGACTTTACTGCCCCTAGTTAATGCTTCGTTGTGCAAGTGACAGAGAGAAATGTGCACAGAGGAAAGCTGGAGAGTTCGAGAGGAGAGGGGTGCGATGCAGTGTTGTGGGACGCGTGGCTGCCCAAGATGCAGAACCAGAAATTAAATCGACTAGACTGGCATGCTCTGGGCGTCAGACAGACATGGTATAGTACGTTTATATTGGGAAAATTTTTGGAGGAGCAATTATATTGGGACGGAGGGAGTAGCTGCTGCTTACTAGATGGAGTCTCTGACATTGGTGAAGTTGACTGCAAATCTTTAACACCGTCTCTTTCAGTAACACCAGACAGTTTTTTTTTGAAAAGGTAGCAGGAGGGACGCGTGGCTGCCCAAGATGCAGAACCAGAAATTAAATCGACTAGACTGGCATGCTCTGGGCGTCAGACAGACATGGTATAGTACATTTATATTGGGAAAATTTTTGGAGGAGCAATTATATTGGGACGGAGGGAGTAGCTGCTGCTTACTAGATGGAGTCTCTGACATTGGTGAAGTTGACTGCAAATCTTTAACACCGTCTCTTTCAGTAACACCAGACAAAGTTTTTTTTTTGAAAAGGTAGCAGGAGCACTGCTCTGTCATTTAAGAAGAAGAAGCAATTTTATATCACGCACCGAAGCGAACACCACCACAACACATACGACGCACGCGAACAACACACTCAACAAAACACTACACCACCACAACCTGGGAGAAGAGTCAAAAGTAAACCACCGCGAACTGCGTCGTTGTCGCCAACGATGTGCCACGCCAAGAGTAGCGGCCCGCTGCAAGTCTGAGCAGCAACTCGAACTCCTCCACCATGGGGCTATCACTCTCAAGCCGAACCCACACGATCGTCGACCCCCCTGCTCCAGCGAAGCTTCAGCGGAACACTCCCGTCATAGCACCATTGAATACCACTGATCCTGGCCACTCTGCGTGGGGGCTTCGCCTCTCCCACCGCCTCACACTCCTCTGCCAGACTCAGATATCTGAAACCGCTATGAGAATACCACCTCTGCTCAGCCGACACCGAGCTCACCACTGCATCTTGCACGCCAACACGAGACATCCAGCACCCATGGGTCCTCTGCACCTCGCCACCAACCCGAAAACTGCGCGCCTCCACCACCGCTACGCACGAGCGACACCACCAAAACAAGCACTGTCATAAGTCGAGGCGGGCCTCGAGAAACGACGCCTCCAAGAAGGTTGCGATGCCAGTGGCACCGCCGTCGCTCGTCCATATCTGGACAGGGTTTTCACCCCGAGACCCTATGCTGCAGGGCAGGGTGCTCCACAATGGCGCCCCCAGCGGGGAGAACGACGCACCAAAGACGCCGCCACCATCGCCATCGACAGGAGTGTCGATGAAGGCTTTCGTCCGGTTGACCCCAAGCCCGCAGCACACCCACAACCAAGTGACAAAAACACGCCCCCTGCTGCCTCCACAACACCCCTGCAAGAAAGGAGACCTGGCACAACCCGAAGCACCACCGTGGAGCCACAAGCGTACCCATGTGCTGAGACCCAGCACAAGCCCCCTGACCTCACCACCGTGATGACGCCAATCCTGCAACGTCGTCGAGGAAGGAAGAAGGGAAACGTCACCCCGCACATCTCCGCTCTGATCGCCCGCACGCAGCGCAGCGCTGACGCCGCACCTGACCACCATGGCCCAGGGCAGCAACAACCTCACGGCGGGTGTAGCGACCCGCATAGGCCACCACCACCGACGTCGACGTCGTCCCATGCGCCCCCGCACGGTACGCCGTTGCCGTCGTCGTCCCGCGCGCCACCGCACAGGCCCACCCCGTGCAGCGCCGCACAGACCGCCGCCACCGCCGACCCTCACGCCTCCGCATCAGCAGCTGCCCGCCGCCGAGTCAACAACACTCACCAACAACACAGATGCGTACCCCCAGCCGCACGGCCTCGACATCCAGACGGGGGCGTCCCGATCTGAGGCCCCCAGCCAGCGCCGCGTCACCCAGGCCAGCAGCACCGGCAAGGCCCAGGAAGCAGCAGCGGCCACCCGAGGCGTGAACCAGGCAGGAGGAGCCGCCGCGGACTAGCCGCCGGCGACAAGTCCATGGTCTCCGCCGGGGACGCCGAAGCCCCCGCCAGAGCCGCACAGCCTACTGCCGAGACCTCCGCCGCCGGATCTGTGAAGCCACCACCGTCGGAGCCTCCGCACCGCCGCCACCGCCGCCCAGCCCAGGCTCGACGCCGCCGCACGCCCCGGAAAACCTCGCGGCCCGCGCGAGATCCACAAGCCGCCAAGGGGAAGACCTCGCCGCCGCCTTCCTTGGGGGCCGCGCGGATTCCGGCGGCCACCCCTCTGGCGGCAGCGAGGTAGAGGAGGGAGGGAGGAGGAGTTGTGGGTGGCGGCGCTAGGGTTTCCCCGAGTCGCCTAGGGGGGGCGACGCGGGGAAGGAGCTCAGTTTCTTTGATTTACATGAGGGGAATGTTGGCCACCAGAGTATACACCAGACAAAGTAACCCTAACTTCATCTATCTTCATTTTGTCAATAGTACTGTCATTGCCATTAGCCTCAGAAGTCAAACACGCTAATCTCTCCATCTCTAAGACCATCCACACTCGTCATACTTCATCTTCTCCTTCAAAACGGAATATGCCATCCTACTCATCAAGATTCTCTTCTTTATATTCACTTCTCCCACACTCATCTTCCTTTATATCTCATCCTTCATCATATTTTATTCAACTATCTCCAACTACCCTCTTTCCCTTCCCCTTTTCTTCTCTCCTCTTCTTTTTTTCCTTTTCTTCTCTCCTTCCCCTGTTCCGCCGCTCCTCTGTTCCTCCGCCTCCCCTTGTTCTTCCCCACTGCGCCGCCGCAGCAGAGGTCCGGCCCGCCACCGCCTCCGCTCGATTCGGCGCTCAGCTCCCTCGGCTCGGCGCACCCCACCACGACGACGACGGTGACGCCGCGGCGCGCGCGCGTCGTCACCAGGCGGCGGCTTCTCTGAGGTCGGGCGACGCGGCGCTGGGGCGAGGAGCTCCCGCGGCGGCGCTGGGCGCTCGGCGAGCAGAGGAGGGGCATGCGGTGACGGCGATTCCGAGGTCATGGTCTTCACCAAGCACGGTGATTCCTAGTTTCCTCCGCGTTGCATCCCCTGCTCACCGGCTCGCAGCGGCGGGACGATGCGGCGGCGGGCGAATCCACCTCCCCGACGGCCGGTGCGCGGAGCTCCATGGGCGGGCGGCGGAGCTCCCCTGCCGCGACATGGATGCGCAGGCCATGGCCGCCGGACCTCTGCAAATCCAGGAAGCCGCCGGCGGGGCCTTCCTCTCGCGGAGCCCCTTCCCCCGGGTCAACACGGCGGCGGATGCCACGAGCGGGTGCGCCGTCCTCTCCAACCCACGGCGTGCTCCCCGTCGCCTTGCTGCTCCCGGATCCGGCGAGGCTGCACGGACGGGACGGACGCCGGGGTCCGCCTGCACGGACGGGACGGGCGGGATCCGCCTGCACGGCCGCCGGGGTCCGCCCTGCACGGCCGCTGGGGTCCGCCTGCACGGCCGCCGGGGTCCGCCCTGCCCGGAGGCGGGGCTGCGGCGCGGCGGCGTCGCCCTCTCCGGAGCTCCTCCTGCTCAAGCAGCGCGGCCCGTGGCCGCCGGATCACGCGCGGCGACCGGCTGGCGGAGGGAGCTCCGCCTCGGCCGGGAGGAGGAGGAGCGCCACGGCGACGTCCTCGAAGATGGAGGCGGTGGCCGGATGCGCCGGCGACGGACGGAGCTCCTCCCCTTCCCCTGCTTCCGAGCATCGGCGCGCGGTTGTTGGGGGCAGCAGCACGTGGTGGGGCCGGCGCAGGCTGGCGTTGGCTCGGCATCACGCCGAATCTAAAGGAAGCTGGAGGCCGTCGCGATTTTGCAGGACGCCTGCAGGATGCCGCTGCGGGGGAAAAAACGCCATCCGTCTCCTCCAGGAGACGGATGGCGTTGCCGGTGCGGGTGGTCTAAGAAGTCATCCATGAGTTCCAACCTATTGGAGGCTTGGAGCCTTCTGTCACGCTGCTCTTGGCCACTTTCTCTTTCTTGAAGTGAGAGAGCTCAGATACTAGAGCATCGGCCCAAGATTCTGTGCAACTTCCTTCATCATCAACACCATCTTCAGACATTGAAGTCATGCTAGGTGGGTTGCTTCCATTTTGGCTCAGTGCACCATCAAAGTGAATATCCATGTTTGGAGTTGGACTCTTATGTTGGTTTCCAGTCAACAATTTTTTTTCTAGAATACGCAGGAGAGCTGCGTATCATTGTATTTAAGAAGAAAAATATTGTTCGGTTACAAACACTTGCCCGGCACAAAGCGGATAAAGCAATGACGCGCAGCCGGGGTTACATTATGATCAAAGGCGACTACTCGCTGAACAAACAACCTAAGTGGGTAGCTCCCGCGCTGATCCAATTATCACCCTCCCGCTTGATGGTGTGCAAGAGAAGGTGCGGCGGGGTTTCCGTGGCTCTGAAGACGCGCGCGTTCCGCTCCTTCCATAGCTGCCAGGTGATGAGTGCGAAAAGCGAATCGAACCCTTTCCTCTTTCCTGTCGGCAACTGGCGTCGGAGGTGGTTCCACCAGCGCTGCAGAGACCATGGCTGCGGTGGTTGAAGATCTATCGTGCCGAGGCGACGCAGGATGAGCCACCAGACTTGTCTGGAGTAGGAGCAAAGGAATAGAATGTGATCCATGGACTCGTCCTCTTGATCACAGAGGCGACAAGTTGGGGAGGTCGGGAGGCCGTGCCACAGCCGTCGGTCCGCTGTCCAGTGACGCTTGTGGAAGGCGAGCCACATGAACAGCTTGACACGCAGTGGCGCCCAGGCTGCCCAGAACAACTTGGCTCCGGGCATGACTGTTTTCCCTTGTTGTAGAGCTCCATAGGCCGATCGGGCAGAGTACCTGCCATTTGCCGTCCATTTCCAGACGAAGGAGTCGGCCACACCGTCGACGAGCTCGATGCCAATCAGCATTCCAGTCAACATTTGAACCTCCAAGCTTCGGAGTTTGCCTGCTATTTTAGCCTACATGCTTCTTGATGACTGCAGCTCACTATTTCGCTTTGTCAATGCCTCTTTTAGCATCTTAGTTTCTTCTTCCATTGTTAATAGACGAGCAGTTAGAAACTCGTTCTCTCTCTGCATGTGATGTAAGTTCTCTATGGCATAATCAGGAACAGGAGACATAGGAGACATGGTACGATGGAAACTAGAATTCTTTGCAGGGGATCGTCGTACTCTGTGGTCTCCATACTCTCTGCCCAAGCTCTCCACCTCCATTTTCATTTGAGCTAGTGCAGCTGGACCAGGTAACTTCTTCCGAACAAGGCCACGCAGTCTTTGGCATTCAGCTTCAAGTTTTGATATCTTCTTGACATCTTCCTGGTGCTGTTTAGTTGCTACATCGGCTGAGCGCACACTCATGTTCTTTTCTTCATTGCGGATTTCAAGCTCTTTGGAGACAACATGCAGTTCATATTTTAGGCAATTTATCTCCCTTTCCCCTGACTGGATTGTGCTTTTCAAGACTTCAATCTCAGCTTCTGCTTGAGCTTTTTCTTCATCAATTTTCATCAACAATTCTGCCCGTTCTTGGAGTGTCTTGTGAGTGCATCATTCTCAGCCCCAGCCCTTATGAGTTCCTGTTCGAATTCAAGTAATTTTGCTTCGAACTCGGCCTTTATCTTCTCCCACTGTTTGGTTTTTGCAAAGACTACATCGTGCAGCTTCTGCTCACCTTCTTCCTTAACAGTTCTTACTTGCTTCATGCATTCTTTCAAAGCACCATCCAGACGGGCAGCTCTTTCTTCAGCTGCTAGCTTAGACAGTGTAACAGTTTCTAGTTGAACCTTCAGTGCAGAGGCCTCTGCTTCGGCTTTCTCCCAACCTAACACAGCAAACATAAATCATGTCACCAATTCGTTTAGTAATAGTGATTCATAAACTAGGTTATATCTTGTAAAAACAGAAGTGTTGTCCAGAGAAAAAGTGTATAGAGAAGCCAGCCTACTATCATGAGTCATAACCCAATAACAGATCAAATACCATAGTTACCAATTCTTCAACCTAAACAAGAAAACAATTTATATATGTTTCAAAAGGAAAAGGAAAGTACGTCTTATCTCTCATGCACACCTGATACTGCTTCTTCGGCAACTTTTGCATGCTGTTTCACTAGAGCATCTTTAGTTGTGATCTCAGATTGTGCTGCGGAGAGTTGTTCATTCAAGACTTCACATTTTCTTCTAAACCTTTTAACTTTTCCTCTGACTCAGTAAGATGTGCATATGTTTCAGGTGAAATTTGCACAAATCTTGGAGTCTTATCTTCTTGCAAAGAAGGAAATTTTATTTCAGCAGAAATATAGTTTAAATGAGTTAAAACTTAAAAATTAGGTTTATATATTAATGACGAAGTTAGTGCCTAACCAGTTTTTGAGGTTCAAAATAAAACAAAAATAAGCAACTAGTGCTGACCATTGCTTTGTTAAATGGTATGTGACCCTATTGCTAAAGGGTGAAAAATCAACTAAAGGGGACATGGCTGCATGGATCAGTAACCAAGGATTGTGACATCAGTTAACTCAGAACAGTCCCTATGGTATTGGACTTATCAAATCTTTCTTCTGGAGCGTCAAGCAGAAAAAAAGGAAAGGTTAATATTATCTTAAAATACTGCTACTTAGACCAATTTAAAACAATAGTACACAAGAAAGCTTGGCAAACCTGTTCTTGATTGGAATTCTGCAACGCATCTGCATTTGATGATTTATCAGATGATTTCTTCTTCCAAGGCCAGCTGCGTCGATCCATTGGTTGCACAGTATAAGAAAAATGGTGTATATTAGTGATCAGCAACAAATGTGATAGATTTGCCTTTCTATATTTTCTTCGTAAATGGAGCATGCATGCCTCCAGGTAGGAAAGAAGCTCAAAACTAACTGAATTTGAGCCTCCAGGTAGGAAAGAAGCTCAAAACTAACTGAATTTGAATTATTTTGTACTCCCTCCGTTCTTAAATATATGACGTTTATGTCAAGAAATTTAGTTCAAAATGAACTAATAATTTTGTTGTCCTAAACGTCATATACTTAAGAACGGAGGGAATAACTAACTTTGACTAAGATTTCATGAGCACGAAGCACGATCTAGAAAATGAATTACCACATGGTTTTAGTTGAGACATGCATACTAGTTTCCACAAACAGTTAATTCAACAAAAAATACTATACTCAAAGCAGCAGCACAAGGTATCAAAAATTCAGATAGGAAACCAATATATGGCTACATCCATTTGACAAATGAGCTACTCTGTACAAAGCAAGAACCCCAATTTGCATATCATATCATAGATAGATAAAAAACTAGTGAAACACCAATTTGCTTCAAAACTAGTTAACCACAACCACACTTACAATCATTCCACCATATATGGCTATAAAATAATACCAATAATACGATCAACAACTCCAATCAGCTAACAGTGGCCGTGTAGGGTTCATAAATCCGAACGTACCTCACCAGCTCAAGTATCTAAACATTCCACTGGCAGGTTGCGTATCAAAAAGCAGAAGCTTCTGCCACAGTGGAGACACAGCTATATACTGTAGGACAGGGCACGGTCAAGGTCAGGCAGGACAAAAGAATCGAATCCCTGCAGGAAACCAATCCGTCCTAGGCCAGGGCATTGACGCGAGGCAAGCTTGGGTTGCAGAATTGACGATTATTGTCCTACTGTCAGTCATGTGTGTGAAAGAACCAGAGGAGCGAAAGCAATAGATCGGAACGCCTTACCTCATGCTGGTAGGCGGCTTCGTGTTATATATCGGTGAGGAACAACCCCTCACGTGGTTTACAAGAGATAGGCAGCGGCCGGCTATGGGTTTGTTATAACAACTCTATCTTTACAAATCAATCTAAACAAACCATAGCCGGCCATCCAACCAACTACAAGTACATCTTCTATACCAAGATCACATTGGAGTTTATCCTATCTAACACTCCTCCCCAAACACACCTGTCTAAGGTTGAGATTGTACTTGAAATTTTTCAGCTGTCGCACGGTAATTGGTTTAGTGAAACCATCTTCTATCTGATCTCCTGTTGGAACAAAGTTTATTTGTAGCAAATTTCTCATGACTCTTTCTCTGACAAAGTGATAATCAACTTCAATGTGTTTAGTCCTAGCATGGAACACCGGATTGGATGACAAATATTTGGCACCCAAATTATCACACCATAGCTTACCAGTCTTCAGTGCAGGTACACCAATTTCCTTCAACAAAATTTGAACCCACATTATCTCTGCTGTAGCAATGGCAATGGCCTTGTACTCTGCCTCTGTACTTGACCTGGAAACAATAGATTGCTTGGGTGCACTCCAAGAGATCAAATTAGATCCAAGGAAAATTGCAAACCCTCCAGTGGACCTGTCATCAAGAGATCCAGCCCAATCGGCATCAGAGAAACCATTAACTAACAGGGACTTACATCGGCTTATTTTCAGTCTTATTTTTGTATTTGACCTCACATACCTCAATATCCTTTTGATAGCAGACCAATGTACCTCGGTCGGAGCATGTAAGAATTGACACACTTTATTGACAGCAAAAGAAATATCCGGTCTAGTGAGAGTCAACTATCGTAGGCCACCAACAACACTTCTATAATTAGTAGCATCCTTAGGACCGAAAGATGCTCCAACAAAGGCAGACAAATTTTCACTAGTCGAAATAGGGGTAGAGACAGGTTTGCAGCTTGACATATTAACCTTCTTAAGTAAATCTGAGGCATATTTATCTTGTGACAAAATTATCTCATCACGTACCTTGGTCACCTCCATGCCAAGAAAATAATGCAAGTCACCCAGATCCTTAAGTGCAAAATCTTTCTTTAACTCACACAGCAAACCTGCAGTGGCTTCTGAAGTTGAACTCACAACTATGATGTCATCCACATATACTAACACATATACAGTGACTGCCCCCTTGTTAAAATAGAACAAAGAAGTATCTGCCTTAGATGCATGAAAACCAAGAGCAATTAATTTTGTGCTAAGTCTAGCATACCATGCTCGTGAAGCTTGTTTTCATCCATACAAAGCTTTATCAAGTTTGCACACAAAGTTCGGTCTTGTCTTGTCCCCATATCCTAGAGGTTGTCTCATGTACACCTCCTCTTCCAAAACACCATGAAGAAAGGCATTTTGTACATCAAGTTGTCTCATACTCCATCCCTTTGAGACAGCAATGGATAGAATAATTCTGATTGTAGACATTTTCACCACGGGACTAAAGGTATCCTCATAATCTATTCCATACCTTTGTTTAAATACTTTTGCCACTAACCAACCTTTATACTTATCCAAGGATCCATCTGCCTTATACTTGATTTTAAAAACCCACTTGCAATCTATGACATTAATACCTTTCCTAGGTGGAACCAAGTGCCAAGTTTTATTTTTCATCAAGGCAGTGTACTCTATATCCATGGCTTCTTTCCAATGTTTACTAGATAAAGCTTCTTCTACACTACGTGGTTCTCCAGTAGATGCAAAAAGACCATATCGAACAGTGCTATCAGTATATACCTTTGTTTTCCGAATTCCATCTTGAAGTCGAGTTCGAGGTCGCACAGGTGCTGGAGAAGGTGATGATGGCGGTGTAGCCGCTCCTCCTGGTGCAGATGATCCCGACGCAGAAGATCCCACGCCGACGGCATCATCAGTCGCCGGCGCTGCAGTCAAGGGAGATCTTATCTCCCGTGCCTCCCTTGGCGTCGTCGGCTGTTGCGTGGCGCCTGCGGGTTGGGCCGGGGACGGTGCCGGTGCGGGAGACTCCGAAGCCCGCCACGTGTCGTCGCCTGAGCGGCACGGAGAGGACGTCACAGGCACCGAGGCAGATTCGCCTGTTGTACTCGCTGCTGGAGTCGATCCCGAGGCGGATTCGCACGGAATAAAGAGCAGATCAGCTCCGGGACGTGTGCCTCCACCGTTATTTGATGCTCCAGTCCCTGTTTCTGTTGTTTCTTCACAAGAATTATTAGTATTTTCAACATTAGACAAAGGATCACCTACTAATTCACCCCCTGAGGAAGGATTACGCAAGGATGAGGGTAAAAGAAGGATCTCAGCTCTAAGGCGTGCCCCTGCATTCTCATGTAATTTAGAGAATGGAAAAACATTTTCATCAAATGTGACGTCACGGGAGATGTACACTCGGCCAGTGGGAATGTCTAGGCACTTGAAGCCTTTATGAAGATTACTGTACCCAAGGAAGGCACACTCTTTGGATCAGAATGCAAGTTTGTGCTTGTTATAGGGCCGAAGATTTGGCCAACAAGCACAACCAAACACTCGTAGAGAATTGAAAACTGGTTTAGTGTTGTAGAGACGCTCAAGGGGTGTTTCAAAGTTGATAACTTTGCTAGGTGTTCTATTTATAAGAAAGGTGGCAGCAAGGAAAGCTTCATCCCATAATTTTAGAGGTATGTGTGCATGAGCTAACAAAGAGAGCCTACTTCCACAATATGCCTATGCTTACGTTCAGCCGACCCATTTTGTTGATGAGCATGAGGACAAGAAACTAGATGAGAGATCCCAATTCTCGTAAAAAAGGAGTTTAACTTCTCATATTCTCCTCCCCAGTCTGATTGAACCGCAATAATCTTGCGATTAAAGGTTCTCTCAACTAGATTATGAAAATCTCGAAATTTCTCAAACACCTCATACTTATATTTTAGCAGACATATCCATGTGAATTTGCTATAATCATCTATGAAACTAACATAGTATTTATATCTACCAGCTGATTCAGGTGCAGGTCCCCAAACATCAGAAAAAACAAGTTCAAGCGGATGAGAGGAGACACTAGTTGATGTAGGATAGGGGAGTTGGTGGCTCTTGGCTCTTTGGCACGCATCACACACAACATCTTTATTTGAATCAAAAGAACAAGGAAGTTTATGATCTCTAAGAACTCTCTCAACAATGCGAAAAGAAGGATATCCTAAATGATGATGCCACCTCTCCAATGGCACTTTATTGACTCCACAAGCTTGCTTGGATGATGCTGGTGTAGAGGGAAGTGGATACATCCCCCTTCGGGAAGGCATCCTAAGAAGAGTGCTCCTCGTGTGCTGATCCTTAATGAGAAAGAAATCAGGATGAAACTCAAAATAGACATTATTATTTGATGTAAGGCGATGAACTGAAATGAGATTTTTTTAGTAGATGGGACATGTAAAATATCTCGAAGTTCAAGGTTTTTATCAGGGGTATGAATAGTAGATTGACCAATATGTCTAATACTCATACCTGCACCATTAGCGGTGTGAACCTGATCAGCCCCGTTGTATTTCTCACGAACGGCCAGCTTCTCAAGTTCTCCTGTGATGTGATCGGTTGCACCGGTGTCGGTGTACCAATTGTTGTCGACGGTGTAGCCGTTCATCACTGCGCCGGCATGCCTTTCTTCAGGGACAAAGTCCTCCTCGAACCTGTGCCAACACTTATCCGCAGTGTGACCAGATTTGAAGCAGACCTGGCACACCGGCTTGGGACCGCCTCCATTGCTGCGGCCTTGATTTCCACGACCAGCGCCACCTCCAAAGTTGTTCTGGCGCTGGTTGAAGTTGTTGGTGCCGGAGTTGCGTCCTCAACCTCCTCCTTGACTGCGGCCACGACCACCATTGTCGCGGCCACGACCAAAGCCTCCACGACCTCCTCGATTTGCCGAGTTGGCCGAAGATCCAGAGTGGCCATTGCTCATAATCTCCATACGGGTTTCAAAAGCAAGAAGCTGGGAATATGCTTCACTTACAGATACTGAATCCTTCCTCGCTATGAGGGAGGTGACGACGGGGTTGAACTCCATGTCGAGGCCAGTGAGGATGTACGTCAGGAGCTCGTCATCTTCAATCAGCTTTCCTGCGGCAACCATCTCATCACCGAGAGTACGCATCTTGCCAACGTACTCGGTAATGGACTGACTCCCCTTGTGCGCGGTGGCGAGAGCGAGGCGTGTGTTCACGACTCATGCTTGATTCTGCGACGCGTTCATGCCTTCGATCGCTGCCCACAACTTTGCTGCGGTGTCTTGAGCAGTAACTTGGGCGAGAACTTCACACCCGAGGGACCCCACGACGAAACTCAGCACTTGCTGGTCCCTGAAGTACCATTCTTCAAACGCCGGATTGGGAATAAGGACCTCCTTGCCATCGTTGTCGTTGCCGGTGATCTCTTCGACAGGAGCGGGAGATGCGCCGGTGAGATAACCCACCATACGAGCCCCTCGCACAGCAGCGAGGATCTGAGCCCTCCACATTACGTGGTTGGACTTGCCAAGCTTCTCCGTGATGACAATCCCCATCAACAGGCTGAGGAGAGCGGAGTTGATCATGGCGGCGGTGGAGGAGGAACCCATGGCGAAGTGGTTTTAGTTTGTGGCTCTGATTATCATGAAAGAATAAGAGGAGCGAAAGCAATAGATCAGAACGCCTTACCTCACGCTGGTAGGCGGCTTTGTGTTATATATCGGTGAGGAACAACCCCTCACGTGGTTTACAAGGGATAGGCGGCGGCCGGTCATGGGTTTGTTACAACAACCCTATCTTTACAAATCAATCTAAACAAACCATAGCCGGTCATCCAACCAACTACAAGTACATCTTCTATACCAAGATTGCATTGAAGTTTATCCTATCTATCAATGTGCTCACTTGACGCGTTGGGTTGCAGAAGCGCACAGACTGTAGAGCTAGTGCGCACGGAAACGGCAGGCAGGCAACAACAGTTAAGACAGGGCGCGGGGGCAGCAGCGGGCGCAGGGTGCGAGGTGCGCCGGCAGGGGCGGGAAGCATGAGGCAGGGGTCCACGTAAATCTAGAATTTAAAAATGTTATAACTCATAAACCGTGCGTCTAAATTAAATTCTGATTTCAAAAATGGATTTCTTGTGTCGAGATCTTTCAAATAAGATCCCACTTGACTATGTTTTGATGAAATATTTTAAAAATATTTTTTTAATACCAAATATTAATTAGTGTGTCTTTTTAGGAACAACTAGGTTATTCATCAGAACAAGCATGTATGTTTATACGAACAAGATTAACATTATTTAAAACAAAGTGAATTTTTCATGAAACAAAATGATCAAGGTGAAGAACAAATATAGTTGTTTAATAGAACAAGCATGTATGTTTGTACGAACAAATTAATTTATTCATCAGAGCAAAGCATGTACAAGTCAAGAAACCAAGTTGTTCCTCAGAATAATTATGTGTGTTTGTAGGAACAAGTTAGGTTGTTCATCAGAACAAGCGTATATGTTTATACGAATAAGATTAACATTGTTTAAGACAAAGTGAATTTTTCATGGAACAAAATGATGAAGCCGAAGAACAGGTAGAGTTGTTCAATAGAACAAGCATATATGTTTGTACGAACAAGTTAATTTGTTCATCAGAGCAAGCATCTACAAGTCAAGGAACCAAGTTGTTCCTCAGAACAATCATGTCTGTTTGTATGAACAAATTAACTTGTTCATCAGAACAAGCGTATATGTTTGTACGAACAAATTAAAATTTTAAACTTAATTTGTTGATGACAACAATTAAATCTTACTAACTAAAACAAATAGATTTGTTCAGCCTCATATATTTTTGTTAGTCCAAGTGCATATTTGTTCCATCTTAGTGAATATTATTACTTATTTCTCTTTCTATTATTATACTTTTATAGGCCGAACAATAATTTACCGGGCCGAACAATAATTTACTTGAGCTGAACAAAAATTTACCGGGCCGAACAAAAATCACTTGGGCCGAACAAAAATTCACTTGGGCTGAACACAAAATTCACTTGGACCGAACAAATATTCACTGGGGTCGAATAAAAATTTACTTGGGCCGAACAAAAATATACTAAGACCGAAAAAAAATTCACTTGGGCCGAACAAAAAATCATTTAGGCCGAACAAAAATTCTCTTAAGACGAACAAATATTCACTCTGGCCGAACAAAAATTTACCGAGGTTAACAAACATAATCACTGAGTCCGAATAAAAAATTTGCTCGAGTCAAACAGAAAAAATAAAAATATAAAAACGAATTTGTATATTTAATAACACAGAATATAAATGTATAGAAATCATAAATAAATAAATATAAAAACAAAGGAAAGAAGAAATAAAAACAGAAAAAATTAGAAAACAAAAAATAGAAATAAGAAAAGAAGAAATAAAAAATAAACAAGAAAATAAAAAGAAAAAATGGAAAAGAAAATGAAAATAAAAGGAAAGAATTAGAAAAATAAAAAATAAAAAACTTAAAAATAAAAATAGAAAATATGAATAATAAAAAATAAGGAAAGAAGAAATAAAAAGGAAACATGAAAATAAAAATAAAAAAGGAAAAAGAAAGTGAAAAAAATAGAATTGAAAAATAAAAAGAAACAAAAAAGAAGAAATTAAAAAGAAACAAGAAAATAAAAATAAAAAAGGAATAGAAAGTAAAAGAAAAATATATAAAGAATAAAAGAGAAAAATAAAACGGAACAAAAAGAAAAGAAATATAAATATAAGAAGAAAAAAAACAACCATCCCATCCCGTCCCCACGCCCCCCTCCCCACGTGCAGTTGCCCCCGCGGCCCCCGTGCCCAATCGCGCGTATGTGATGGATTGCTATCCATCACAGGCGCGATGTATAGTCGTCCCGGTTAAGACGGGCACCAAAGACGCCCGCGGACGTAATTGCCGGCGTGGGGGCAACACATGTTTGTCCGGGGGAGATGACCTGACCAGACGCCTACTGCCCCCTGTGCACAGGTGACGAATCAAAAATCAATGGTTACACTGCTCAGCGGCGTCCCGGGAAAATTCGAGGCCCAGTTCGAACCACTAAATGGAGGCCTATATCTAATACCAAAAAAAAGAAACTAATAACAAATATCAACAAAAAAAACCTCTCCATAGATCCTTTGAGAGATTGAGTTAATTCCTCAATTTTTTTGCTTTTTCTTACGCTTTTGATGGTCCGATTCAAATTTTCTAATCCGATTCGAAGAAGACATGACTAGCAAGTTGGAACAATTACACTAAATTAATTTGGGTACAAGAACAATGCCTATAGATTAACTAGATAAAATACAGACTAGGCATGAAATTTACCGGACAATCTCCGTCTCCGATCTGAGTCTAGATGACGTGTCGACGACTGTCGACTGGCGAGCAGCTAGCAGGGGTTACGTAAAAAATCAGGGCGAGGCGGCTCTGGCTGGAAGTCGATTCGTCGAGGACTCCAGGCAACAAAGGGTTACGTATAAATTAAGAGTGGCCGGGGGCCTCAGAAGTCTGGAAGCACGTCACGATCGTGACTTTGCTGTAGGCACTAGGCAGGCCAAGTTTTGGGCCGTAGAAAATACATTTAAGTGATTTTTAATTAAAATAAAGCCTATGATTATTATATATACTTATAATACTTTGTAAATTTGGAGGCTCATAGTTTTTGGAGGTCCTGTTCGATCGCACAACCCGGACGAGCCCATGGACGCCCCTGCACTGCTGCAGCATCGAGTTGGAGCAAGTCTGCGTTCCGGTGAGAACTGGTGGTTCCGGCCGTAAAGAAGACGCGCGTGACCCGGCTTAAAAGCTGGGAGCTGCTACTACTCCAACTCGATACGGACATTGATGGCGGTCTCCAGTGGCGGAACCGGAGTGAAAATTTAAGGGAGGCCATACAAATATTTGCTGATTCAAAATTTTGATGATTTGCACTACTTTTTCATTGTCCACACAAACATACACTAGCTAGTCATAATTATAGTAATTAATCATGAAACGACAATACACAAACACAAATAGTTTGCAAAAGTGGTAAATATATATTTTTATTAAAATTTCACCATTCGATTCTTCACCAAATATACCGTGACCTTCAATGCAAACTCTCTCTCTCTCTCTCAATATGAAATAAGAAATAGATCACAAATAGCTTAGGGGACTTAGGTAAATAGGATTTATTCGTTTGCGTACGTCATTGGAGCATGAAGGAGGGCCAGTCGTGATGCATCGCGGCCATGGCCACCTGCCTGCCTACCCTCATTGGCGCGATGATGTTGCCGTGGAACTAGAATTCACGGCGCTGGGTGCTGGCACCGAGTTTGCTCCGACTGTGAGATTGGAAAGGAAACATTGCAAGGGTGAGTTCTTGCGTCATGGTGAACGGCTGGCCGGCTACTTGCGGCCTGGACTTAAACATGCTGGTTGTTGGGCATTTAAATTGGCCAAAGAGTAGTAGTATTTTGTTTTCTTTTTGTTGGGGGTGGCCATGGCCCCCGCCGGCCACCCCCCGTTCTGCCACTGGCAGGGAGTAGCTCCTTCCTCGAGCACCGGCGGCCGGCCACGGCCCGAGCTCGAGAATCAAGAGCCGCGGGGAGCAGCTCCTTCCCTGAGCCCCTGCGGCGCAGCTCCTGCAGTCGAAGAGCTCCCCGGGGGGGGAGGGGGGCTATGGTGCACCGGAGCGCGCAGTAAGGCATCGACCAGTCGGCAGCCATGGAGGCGTGCACGACGGTGGCGACAGAGAGCAAGGGGAGGCGTGCGCGACTGGCGGAAGCCGACGAGGCCACACAGGGGCCGCCTCCTACTACCCCGTGCGCTGGAGAAGTTGAGCAGCGGGCAGGTGGCGCGGTGGAGGTGCTCGTGCGTGCGGCGGTGGCGAACGCCGCAATCGGCACCGCCTGGTGTGCCCCGAGCGAAGTGTAAGGAATCCGAGGGAAGCGATAAGGTTCTGTGGTGGAAGATGATAAGATTCTATGTGGGACCCACTGACGTGGAGAGAAAAATGGTGTGGGGCGCGTGGGACGTCCGTTTGTTTTTTCTTTACCGCGTCGGTCGACCGGACCCTAGCATTACCGAAAAATAAAACACCCCGCAGATATCTTATGTCAAGCATGTGCATATATGAATTTTTGGACAGGTCTGTACAAATCGGAGTTCCAAGAACAGTTGGCAGCAACAGTGACGGATCAAGAAAAAAATTTAGAGGGGTTGAACTATACATAATAGAAAGACTCAATACCATTAACATGAACTCAATAATCTTTTCTGATCAAAACTCACAAAATTATCTTCTTCTACCTCAGAATGCAGTCCTCCTACTATATCTATGGCAAAAAAACTAGAGAAGCTAAGGAGATTTAATGGAGTTTGGCAGCAGTAGGGGGGCTGGAGCCCCCTCCGCCCCCCTCGCTGCCTCCGTGGCTGGGCAGCAGGCATAAACGTGATCCTGACAGCGGCGCGCAAAGTGCTGGCAAGACAGAAGAGAAGCGGGCTGAGGATGTTGCAGATTGAAGAGGCTGGACCAGAGGAAATGAAGACGAGGAGGCTCGTAGTCGTCTTTAGCTATTTTGTTGAGGCAGAATGCCTAGAATGTTGATGGTGTGTGTGGCGGCTCATCTGAATCAGATGGGGCTAGTAACTCAACTGTAATGGATGATGTTGTTCGAACCTCGGTCCTTTCCTTTTGTATCCCCCTTCTACTGTACCTGTAACGACCCGGGTTTTCAGTGAGGAAAACCCGACTCCCTGTACCCTTGTGATAGTCCCTGGATCAGTAGCTATCACGTACAGAACTCATTACAGAATAATATCATTTCCATACAACGAAATCAGAGTACAAAACAGAGTATTTGCATCCGAATACAACTCGGTACGATTTTAAGTACATGCCCCTTGGGCTAAACGACAAGGAGAAACTCTGCGCAGCGGTAGCTAAGGCTTCAAGTCATCATCTTCGATCCTCACCACAGGCATCCTTGAGCGAAGCAACGCAACCCTTCCTCCATGGATTCTTCATAAACGGACTTTCGCCCCAAGTCCAATCCTGCACACTCACAAACTATCCCCAAGGAACGGGATAGGTTCACGTCACCAACCGTATGCAAGCTTTAAGTGGCCTAAAGCTAAACGTATAAAAAGTAGTCAAGGAGTAGGCTCAGGTTTTCCTATGCAGCAGCAGCGTCATAAATAGAATAATATCTCCATAATCCCACCATTTCCCATAACTCTCATCCGCAAACGGATACACCTGGTCACCCAGATCACCGTCACCATCACCTAACTCCATCTAGGGTCGGTGCGAGAACTCCCACTCCTCGCACCTCAATGGTTGCACCCGGATCCGCGAGGCAAAGGGAGCAACTCTCCTCTCCCCGAATACAACCACGACTCACTATTCACTCTCATCCTATAAGGGGGGAGGTAGAAATCCCAAAACGTAAGAGTCGGAGAAACACGGGCATGTCCATAACCGAGGACGCGACTATATGTATAGGTCTAAACTCTGCAGAGCGTGTACACCTGTACCCAACTCGGGATGGAGCTCAGCCGGTAGCGATCCGACTAAACCCACCCTACCGGACGAACACCTAGGAGTTACGATTCCATCCTGCATCCGGGTCTCGCTGCGGTCCTTCGCAAAGGTCCACCCCAGAACTCTGAACATGCCCCCGTGTGGCCACACGGGGAACTCCCAAAGGGAAGGGACTTCACCCTAACCCTCTCACTGATACCCTCTATCCTACTAGCAAGTATGGTATCGCACTTGCTAGGATCGAACGGCCCTATCCCCACTCTTGGCGAGGTGGTGTGTACGAAAGTCCCGTGTAACAGGCGACCCACTCGATTTCAGACCGGGGCGAGCTCCTATCCTCCAAGTCATCACAAAACCCCCCAACACCTGTGCTCCTAAAACAGTGTACCCGCCATAGGCACCAAACTGGGCAACGTCCAAGAAGACGATCCCTGGCCCCCGATCCCAGATCGGGTTGTCTTGAGCTCACCCCCACCAAAATATCCCAAAACACCTTCTCCTACCGGTTTCCCCCACACACCAAGAAACTACCACAATAATCCCAACACATGCATAGCAAACTCAGCGTATCATCACGCATAAGTAAAGTAGTAGTAGTAGGTCAATCAAGGACAAGTATGTAAAAGAGGCTATGCACGGGTTCATCATATCCATCACTATGTAGTAAATAAAGCACTAGCAGTTCTAATAGCCATGCCTAATGGGCATCCAAAGAAGGTCGGGCGTGGACACCTGTGTGCAAGTAGTCGTCGAAGTTTCCGTAGTTGTTCTCGATCTTCTGGCTTGACGCATCGGCTCCGGGAATCCTAGATTCGCAAATATAAATAAACACGGTGTCTAGATGCAATTAACTCCAAAGAGAAGCAATAAAGAACCAAATAACTCCAAAAGCTAGTCTAACGGGTGCTTCATGATTTTAGAAGAACAAAGAAACTGATTTCATATTTTTCTAAGCTAGAATCAATTTATTATGGATTTTCAAATAAAGAAATATTTTATGAATTTAATGAATTGCGATAAAGCACAGAAAACATAAGTCAGCAAGTTAGAGAACCAAAAGCTAGGTTTTTGGGTTGGTCCGCATGGTAAGTTGACTAGTCAACGATCATTGTTGACCAAGTCAAAGAGGAAGGTCAGAGGTCAACCGGACCCCACAAGTCACCCTGTGAGTCCCGTATGTTAGATGACACCAGGTTGGATGGTTAGCGGCCTCTCTTGTTAGTGGGACCCAGCGGTAAGTCCGTAGGCCCCTTTAGGTTAGATTAGAGGGGTTTTGAAGGATGGATCAGCTGCTCAAGGTCACAGCACTCGGTCTCACTAGCCAGAGTTTGGCTAAGGATTGGAAGAGCATTAGTGCCACGCTTGCTAGCTTTCTAGACTGAAAGGATTTTGGTGGAACAGGGAACAAGTTAGCACGTCCATGGCCTACAGGAGCACTTGCATTAGGTGCTGCTTGAAAGGCTGAGATTAAGCACTTGCAAGGTTTAAGCTCACAGAGGGTCAAAGCGGTAGCTCAAAGGATGGTGACAGCAAAGCGAGACAAAGATAAACTAGAAAGGGCATTACCATGCCAGGATACGCGGTGACAGCTCAAAGGGGATGAACGGATCAACTTGTAACTGATATCGGGTGACAAAGCGGAAATGCATGCTTAAGAGCGCTACGAGGCATGCACTCGTGATGCGGCAACGTCCATGGCGAGGTAGCTAGGTTGCGACTCGGAGTTGCCATTCGTGAAGTAGAGGCCTCTGCTCACGACACGGCCGTCCATCACGGGCGACATCCTGGTTTCAAGCACATGGCCCGGTACACGCTTCACAGCACGTAGCAACGTAGAGCGGGAGCGGGTTATGCGCGAAGCAGCACAAAGTGGAGGTAGCAGTGCCGGAATGGTAAGCGATGTGAACATGGGGTAGGATTCCTGTCCGCGGCACGCCAATGGCTAGTTACGGGGCTCCGGCGTCCCAGACCCATAATAGTGCAGTGGCGGCAGCGGCCACGAGTTCTGCACCAAGAACGCGGGGCAAAAAGGGCTCGGTTCAAGGGCAAGAGCAGAAAAGGATAGGATAGCGGCGAGTGTCTCGGAAACATGAAACCAACGCAATTGGTTTCATATTTTTCGGAGCTCCCGATAATTAGTTATGAATTTTTGAAGGTGAAAGCATTTATAAAACATTTATTAAAACCTTTATTAAAACATAAAGGGATTTTATTAAAAACATGCTAACGTCAGCATGACGTCAGCGATGGGCCCAGGTCACGGATTAGTGGGCCGTTAATGGGCCCAAAGTGTTAGTGGCCCAATGGGCTGGCCCGGTTCGGCCCAAGGTTCCCAAAGTTTAAGGAACCACCCTCAACTCTCACTCGGTCCGCCCTGGTTCACCCTCGGACCCAGAATGCTTTGGTGGGCCGAAGCCCAATCAGGGTTTACACGAGAAGTCTAGGGCTGCTCCTCGAACTCCTGTGCGGTTCACTCAGCCCGGGATCTGAGATCCTCTGTGGCGCGGTGTGGCTGCGTTCATGTGGCCCATGGTGTGGCACCACTCAGGGCTCAAGAAAAAGGAGTGCACACAAGGTGCTCGATGGAAAACCCTAAAGGAAAGGCAGGGCTGCAGGGCGCGCCGGCGGCGGGGTTCGGCTGTGGCAGTGGCGCGTTCTCCTGCATAAAGGACACCACGGCACGAAGGCCGGTACACAGCACACGACGAGCACAGGCACGACGGCCGGTCCAGAACGGGTTAACGAGGGAGGGCGAGACACAGCGGCGTGCTCCGGTTCGACGGCTTGAAGGCACGCAACACAGGCACGGAGAACAAAGGTAGGGAGCGGCGGCGTGCTCACGTAGGGGCGGCGGTGTAGTCGTCGTAGGCTTGACGTCGCAGGTCAGCTCGCGGACCGTCATTGAGGTCGTCGTCCGCAACATCAGCTTCTCCTGTCCGGCATCGTCTTCATGGCGTGCAAGCTCCCCTTGGACGGCGTCGAGGTACTTGTCCAAGCAGTGGCGCGGCAGCGTCGGCGCTCCGTCTTGGCGGCGTCGGGGCTTCAGAACGGCGACGACAGTTTGCTGGTGACGGCGTGGGCGACCTCGTCTTCTTGCCGACCCGCGGTGCTTCGGGTGCGGCACGGCGTCTTCGAGTCCTCCCGTGGCGTCGGCGTCCTTCCTCCGCGTGCGCCGGCGCAGATGCTGCAAGACGGCGAGGGCTCGGCGCAGGGCATCTCCTCCGCGAACCGGCAGCGAGGCGTCGGCTTGGCGCGCTCCAGAGCTTCAGCGCGGCGCGGAGCTCCTCAAGTGTGCCACGGCGCAGGTCTTCGAGCGGCTTGCCCCCCCTTGATGGTGCTTGGCGCCGAGGGCGTGTTCTCCTGACGCGGCACGGTCTTCCTCCACGCGGTGGTGCCCGGCTCCAATTCCTCTTCTTCTCTTCCTCTCTACTTTTCCCCTTTCTTCTCTTTTGAGTCTGCGGCGGTGGAGGATTTGGGGAAAATCCCCTAGGCGGCGGCGGTCACAGGGACAAAGGGCTCGGGAGAGAGGGCGGCTAGGGCTCGGCGACCTCTTATAGGACGGTGGAGGACACGGCGCGAGGGCAATTTTGCCCCGCGGCCATCCATGGCGTCCAGGCCATGGCGGCAATGTGGCCGGCATCCGTCGGCCCGCCCCTAGGTTTCCAGAGGTGAGCTCGAGGGCAAAGGAGTCCAATCCACCCTAGAGGAGCATCCGAGGCTGGGGTTAGGGCGCCCGCGCGGCTCGGCGTGCGTGCCAGCACAGCGCCGACCATCTCGTCACACCCGCACGCGCGCGGCACGGGAGGGCATCAGTACGGACTGAGGTAGAAGAAAGGCCAACAGGCCGGCTGACGTGCGGGCCTGATTGGTCAGCGAGAGAAAAGATTGCTGGCCGGTTTGGGCTGATTGGTTAGCTGGCCCTGCTCGAGATAAACAGGCCGCTGGCCTGTGCAGCTCGGTGGGTTAGGCCGGATGGTAAGCAGGTCTAAGTTAGCAACTCGGGTAGGATAGTTATAGGGATTAAAGCCCAAGTTAGAGTTACATAGGTTAGTAAAAGTAGGTTTTGTATTTCTTTAAATCTTAGAGTTTGAATTTGAATACATATCAAATTCAAACCTCACTCAACTGAAGATCCAAAATACAAACCAAAAAGATCCAACTCACATTTAAACCATAGTTTGAAAATAATTTTACATGGTTTTATTTTATATGGGAATATAGATGAGATGCTAGCAAATTGGGATCAAATTTGGTAACACACAAGTTCAAATTCACACATGGGGAAAACAGTCAAATTTCTGGTATGTTACAGTACCAAACTCTTGTATTTCCGTTGGTCTTTCAATAGAAATGGGGCGAGGCCTCGGTTAAAAAAAACACCCAATCTTTAACTAATCATCGTCTAGACGGTTTAATCGCACATCCATGCCATTAGGTCTTATTTGGTTGCGACCCTGGAGCTATTTTGCCTAGCTCACTTGCTGCCTGGACCTTGCCTGAGTAGTGTTTGGTTGGAGTCCTGAAGAGCTGCCTGGTCCAGGCAGATCCAACACCAGGCCACCAAATTTGAGCCCCTCCTCGTCATCGTTTTAAGCCCCTCCTCGTCGTTGATGTGCTCTGGTAGTGACCCTAGAAGAAGCTCCTACTTTCTCGACGTTTTTCTTCTTGTCCTTAGAAGAAGTTGCTTTTTTGTCGCCTTCCTTCTTCTTGTCCTTAGCAGAAGTTGCTTCTTTCTCGCCCTCCTTCTTCTTGTCCTTAGCAGAAGTTGCTTCTTTCTCGCCCTCCTTGTTCTTATCCTTAGAAGAAGATCCTTCTTTATCGACATCTTTATCCTTGTTCTTGTCGGTACTTTGCTGAGCTTCATTACCAATGCTAGCAGTGTCTTCTTTGCTCACTGTTACCATTGAGTCACCAGCATGAAACTCTTCCGCGGGATTGATCACCTCGTCTAGAATAAATCCGCAGAGTTGTTCTTGAATTAACCGAATTCTTTGTGTCTCGAGTAATCCTTCCTTGATGTTAGCAATCTACAAAAGAAGTTATTAATTGTTAGAAAAAAGTATATGAACAATAAGAACTAGGGATATGTTTGTCTGCATTTTTGTGTTCGCACCTTATCACTGAAGGAGCCCAAGCTACCACTTGCAAAGTGATGGATGGATTCACATACATAGAATCCGCATAGATTGGTACCAGGTGGTTGTTTCTGGTACTGCACATATGTGAAAATAAAAATTAAGATATATTGTTAACTTGTATTGAAAAATATGACATGAGATCAGCGAAGAAAACACGTACCGGGAAATCATGGTAGAATTGAAGTTTCTCTTTCAAGCCCCCCACTTTACACGGAACATATCCCATGCAGCGTTCAACAATTGTATGAGAGGTTCGTACCATTGACTATATCCGCCAATAGAGTCAAAGACGTGGGCAAGACTTAAATCAGGTATAATAATAATGAGAATCCAGTGGAAGCTATGAATACAGTTTAGGGAAGAATCAGTTAATTGAAATATTGAATGTATTTTGAAAAAGATAAAGAGTTGAGAAAAATGTTGCTCACTGGCAGTTGTATGGAATAAGTATGCAGTCCTTGAAGCATTGAATGTCCAGAAATGTGAATAAGGTCTCCACAGTAGGCGCTTGGAAATCACGGACAAGCGTCTCATTTAGCATTTGAGGATCCATGAAGTTGATGTCGTGCACTCCAAGCCTCCGGCAAGCTTGCATCTCCATGTTGCATGATACAAAAAAAGAAGTTCATGTACGGTATAAAATGGCTAGAGCGGTGATTCTAAGATTATGGTACAACAAATACTTACAGAACCCAGCAAGTGACGAAGGAGACGTCCACTGCATCCATATTGAATAGGAACCAGAAGTCCTTCATGGGAATAGGGAAAGTGGTGCAACCTCGGAAAAATGATGGTCTTCACTTTTAACTTTGATATATTCAACCCCTCGTCCCGCCGTTTGCATGTGCCATTTGTGCAGAGCATACATCCTAGTTGGAAGGTCCTGCAACAATCACTCCCAGACAAGCAGCATCCCAGGCACATAATCATGTCTACCTGACCCTGTGTGCTTTTCAATTTCAGCAATGCTTAGAATTTGAGCAGGTGTCAGTTTTGCGTCCAAACCGAATTCAAGCAATCCACGCTCCACATCTGAGAGCACCTTTAGATCCGGGACAGATTGCTTTGATTGGGCCCCTAGTTGTGGAACACTTTTCCCAACTTTCTGCGCCTTATTGGCTTTATGGAATTTGAGCGTCATGCGATCATAATCAGACAACGTAGGTCGCTCCGGCTTTTTCCTTTTTTCTTCCTCCATTTTTTCGTGAAACGGTGAAATTTGTACATGTCAAATGGTTTCTCAGGTGCATGCATCTTCTTTTTGAATATTTGTCTGTCCAGCTCCTCCCGCACTGACGCATCCAGTTCCTCTTGCGTCTTCTCGTAAGATAATTTCGGTGGAGGTGGCTTCTCCTTGGGTATCCTCTGCTTCTTTGGAGGAGGAGGAGGAGGATGCCCTCGTCTAGAACCATGCTTCTTTGGAGGAGGAGGAGAAGGATGTCCTCGTTTGGAACCCTGCTTCTTTGGAGGAGGAGGAGTAGCATGTTCCGGACTGCCCCCGTCAGTTGCATCATGTTCTGGACTGCTGTTGCGTTCCCTTCTAGCTGGTGAAGGTGGTAGCTGATCTTGGACTGCTGCTGTGTTCTCTTCTGTTATCTCTATGAGATCTTAGGCCACAAAATCCAACTGTGCACTGCTTCCCCTAGAGTATTTGCATCATCAGCTCCCGGGAACTCCAAGTCGAGGTCATCCCAGGTATCAACCACTCGATCCAGAAAGACTTTGGCGCACCCGTGTCTGGAATAATCGATGTTCAAAAATATATCCCCTGGATGCAGTATCTCAGCCACACCGTACACCACTAGAATCCTCTTGTTTCTGACTTGAAACAGATTGTCACATGCGGACCTCGTAGTGATGTCATCCACGGGGTAGCGGTGTTGTTCTAATGGGGCCGCTGCTTCCGTGGCGGTTGGAGATGCTTCTGTGGAAGTGACGCTACTTTTACGCTTGTTGGATGGGCTGACTTCGTCATGATGCGGCCCTGAAGCTGCAGGTGATTGCTGACTTGATTGCTTGCTAAGAGCAAGCGCCACACGCTAGTCGATGATGTCTTCCATTTTTTTCTCATTCATAAAGACGTGTTGTTGCAACTCTCGTATCTGTCGTGCATGTTGTTCCTTAGTTCTTTGATGACTTCTGTAGGAATCAATGTGCTCCAGAAATGCATATTTCCATAGAATATCACCTTTGCCTCTGCAACGTCCAGGGTGTTCTCTTGTACCTAGTGCCATAGTAAGCTCGTCATTCTCTCGATCAGGCACGAAAGATCCTTCTGCCGCTTGCCGTATTAACTCAACAAGCCTTGCAGCTGTCTCTCTTATTTGATCGCCCGGTAATAAAGATCCATCTTCGGGATTGAGTTTGCCACTATGCTTTGCCCGCTCGGCCCAATCTAGAGTTGCGGGTATGATTCCTGTAGCTACTAGTTCTTGTTCCTCCGATCCCATTTGGGAATGGCCTTCTTGTATGTGCATTGACGGTGTTGGTTTCAATCATCTGATGGTGTCTGCCGATTCCTTGTGCCGCACAAATGCATCCCAGTGATATCTTAACTTCCCCAATCCCTTCTGTTGGAAATCTGGTGCAATCCCCTTCTTAATGTAGTGTTTGGTCAGACGCTTCTTGTACGACTGGAAGGCAATTGCACCCTTTTGCATCGCCCAATAACACACGGTTGGCAGCTGGTCTTCATTCAAGTCTAGGAATGCAAAGTGAGCTAACACTTGTTTCCAAATCATGTCCTTGTTCGTGTCTGCGACCACATCTTCCCGCACGACCGGTGACCGTTCAACATTCTCATCATCACCTTTCAATACTTCAACATTCTCATCAGGAGCTGGAAAAGCATCAGAAGCTTTCCAATACGGAATGCTTATTGGGATGTTATCCCTGATAAGAGCTCCAATGTGGTTCACCAATTTGGTCACGATATATTCCGAAGCCACATGTTTCCCAGCATCATTGACTTCTGTTATGATGGAGCGACCCTCTAGGGGCTTCTTCGGCCCGCATTTCCCTTGACGCTTCTTGGAGCTCGAAGATGAAGGAACCTGGAGAATAGAAAAACTACTATTAATATATGAAAACTCTTGAAGAAAAGTCAGGATGCAAATCTTGAGGGCCATCATTATACCTCTTGTTGTTGCACATCGTTGCTTTCCTGGGCAATTGGTTGCTCTTCTACATGTTCTTGTCCATCACCTTCCATGTTGAGTAAGCTGTCAGCCTCCCTATTGAGTACTTCGTTTTGAGGCTGCTCGGGCGCAGATTGACCAATTATATTTCAGATCATTTCCTCATCTTCTTGTTCCCTCTCTGATCGAACCATCGCAACTAAAACAAGTGGACATGAATTTATGAGTACCTAAATGAATTTCGGAGTACATAAATGAATTTCTGAGTATATAAAAGAATTTCTGAGTATATAAAAGAATTTCTGAGTACATAATGAATTTTTGAGTACATAAATGAATTTCTGAGTACATAAATGAACTTCTGAGTACATAAATGAATTTCTGAGTACATAAATGAATTTCGCGAGTCGGGCGGGAGCGTGTCGGGTGGGAGCGAGTCGAGCGGGTGCGTGTCGGGCGGGAGCGTGTCGAGCGTGTCGGGCAGGAGCGAATCGGGCGGGAGCGAGTCGGGCGTGAACGAGTCGAGCGGGAGTGAGTCGGGCGGGAGCGAATCGAGCGAGAGTTGTGTCGAGCGAGTCGGACGGGAGCGAGAGTTGGTGTCGAACGAGCCTATAGCTAAATGTCGGACGAATTCATCTAAATACACATTTCATCTAAATACACATTTCTAATTCAATCTAATTTCATCTGAATACACATTTCATCTTAATACACATTTCTAATTCAATCTAAATACATGTTTCATCTAAATACACATTTCTAATTCAATCTAAAATCACTAATTAAATCTAAAATCACTAATTAAACCTAAAATCACTAATTAAACCTAAAATCACTAATTAAATCTAAAACAACTAATTGAAACTAAAGTAACTAATTAAATCTAAAATTTAACTATTTATTATAATTAAAAAAACCGCTGACGTCAGCCGCTGCGGGCTGACGTCAAAAGCAGCCCTTACCGGCGGGAGCGGCGTGTCGGAGGAGGGACCGGCGGGCGCGTCAGACGAGGGGGGCTGGTGCGGAGATGGCGGCCAGGCGCGGCGGAGGAGGGAGATGACGATGGCGGCCGGGAGCGGTCGGGCAGGACGGAGAAGACGACAGACTTCGACGATGACGGCGGCGCGTGCAGGGGACGGTGGCCGGGGACGATGGTGGTACGTGGGGACGCGGCCGGGCACGAGGACGAGACGCACGAGCGGACGATGGCGCAGGGAGGATCAGATCAGAGGATGGCAGCGGCCAGCGCGGGGAGGATGCGCGCGCGACGGCCGGTGCGTCGACGACGTACGTGCATGGGCTGGAGACGATGGACGGGCGGAGGATGATGGCCGGGAGGGGACGGCACGGCGACCGGCGTGGGGACGACAATGGCGGGGAAGATCGGACGACCGCGGCGGTGCAGGGACGATGAGGCGGCGGGCGCAGGGACGACGGCCGGGCAGAGGATGACTGCCGGGCGCAGGACAACGGCGAGGATCGGAGGTGTCACACCTGTTTTCCGAAGACAAACCAAATGCATCTCATATGTGCTTTAGGATCAATTTACACACATATGATAGACGTCATGAGTGAAATATCCATAAACAGCATTAAAATCATACAAGAGTTAAACCTTTACATTATTTTTTTATTACACTCAGACGGTAGACTCGAAGGTCTTTAAAACGAACATACGATAACTAGACGAAGCAACTCCGTCTTCAGCTTCCACAGGCACATGACTGGGGGATCGCATGCCTCAGAACTCCTCGAAGTCGCTGAAGTACTCCTCACCGTTGTTCTCCTCTGAACAACGGTAAGCAAGGGTGAGCACACTTATGGTTGGAGCTCAGCAAGTGGGGGAAGATGCAAGGCTATCAAGGATAGGCTAAGGTTTTGCAGCGGTTAACATTTTAATATTGGTCAAATTTTATTAGGAAGCACCTATTTACTAGATGTAAGTTTATACCATCCCAAAAATTAAGCTTTAGAAAACATTATCTCAAAACCATATAAAACCATAATTTAATTCCATCTTCAAATTCACTTATCATGCGAGGGTTCAGGCCGCTCTTGACCGTGAGCACGGCTGATCGATCAGTTTTCACTCTGCAGAGGTCGTACACTTTACCCACAGCTTGTGTTCCCCATGTTGCCTGGGTTGGCCAAACCCTTAAACACTTCCGAGGTGAGTGGCTAGGGGTCCACTATGAAGCCTTTACAAAGATATGCGGAAGACCAACAACCCGCGACAGTTACAGCAGCGGAGCGGACCATAACCCTCCCTAGTGGTCAGCACCTTAGCAAAGGCTACTACCCCAAAAGAACCGGGCTATACCCCTTCAACTCCGGCCCCCTGTGCTCCTTTCGGAAAAGGCTGTCATATAATTCCACACACCTAATTAATTGGCTAAGCCAGAGCCATATGGACTGTGGTTGCACTATTTTCCTGGGTGGTTCTCCATGTTCCAATTAAATCATATGATCTTGTTATTATCAAAGCATCATCTTTCACCAAATGATCAACATTCATCATTTTTGTGAAGTTCATTTGAACCATCCCAAGGTATAGCAAATAAGCATTTCTACCCAAAACATTTATTTAAAAGGGTTATTCAAGGTAAAGGGGATAAAATCTAAGTAAGTCCTTAAAAATGTATCCCCGTCAATTTAATGCAATACAATAATTAAAAGTAAATATTAATTAATACGCAATTATTTAGGACAAAGAGGAATATACAGAGGGAGAAGTCCACTTGCCTTCCTTGCCTACACACTGTGCTTCTTCTTCTTTAAACCACTCCTCTTGATCCACTCCAACTGGTTGATCACTTGAAACCGACACGATGTCTACGAGCACACATGAAAACATACAATAAATAAAATAATACACCAAACAGATTTAAAAAATAAAACACGCTGCTAAAACTAACGGGCTCGCTGAGATGATCGCATGGACACCAAGAACGCTTAAAACGGAGCTAAAACACAAAAGATATGGCTAAAACAAGGTTTATGGGCTAGATTGTAAGAAAACTTGGGCTCCAGGGGCTTATCTGCAAGAAACCAGGGACCTAAACATAATTATACGTATAAACTCAAGGTTTATAGCGTAAAAGAGCAGGGCTGGACCGCGGGTTGGAAAAACCTAAGAAGACAGGGGCTAAACCGAGAAAACTAGGACCTAACTGCAAGGGTTTTTGGAGGTGGGAGGGCATTTGTGTGATATTAGAAAACACAGGGTTCTTTCTGTAAAGTTGCAGCGGAAGGCTGGTGTTGACCGGTACTTGGCCGGTTGACTCGCACTGCGGGTGGATCTGGGCCGTGGGTTCAACGATCGACGGCCAGCGGCGGCTCAGGGCAGCGGGCGGCGGCGGACGCGGCGGTGCACGGCGGCGAACAACGGCGGCTCACCGGCGCGTGCTCGGAATCAAGCATCCGGCCATGGATTGCCACACGGAAAAGCCCTACGCGAAGAGGTGATCAAGGCGAACTCAACCATGGGCTCAAGGAGATGGCTAGCGTGGCCATGGCGGCGCGCATCGAAAGGGGGCGGTACGGCCACTCCGGCGAGCACGGAGCGGCAGGACGGCGCGGGACACACACGTTAAAGAGGAGAACGAGCTTTCTCACATCGCTGCGGAGCTTCGATGAGGAGAACGACGACTGGGAAGCAGTGGCGAGGGAGATCGTCGTCGACGGCCGGCGGACGGCGGCGGCGGAGCTCTGTCCAGCGGTGCGCGCATGCAAGGAGAGTGAGAGCGAGCGAGGAAAGGGGGCAACACCGAGGCTTGGCCTCAGCTTTGTAGAGAGGAGAAGGGAGGGGAGGGGAGAAGTCGGCAGCTGTGGAGGAATGACCATCAATGTCCATGGGAGCCGGCGGCCTTACTGGCAATCAAGGGAGGGCGGCTTGATTAGGGAGAAACGGCAGGGGAAGTAAAGGAGGGGAGGGGCGGCCGGTGCTCCACTGCGCATTAAAGAGGAGGATTGCTGGCTGGAGCGCGAGGGGCGCGGCGAAAACAGCCGGCGGGCGCGTGGTGAAGCGAAGCAGAGGAGCGGCTGGAGGTTGGGGGCGGAGCTGACGTGCGGGCCCGGCCTGTCAGCGAGAGAGAGAGAGGAGGCACGCAGCGGGCTAAACGGGCCGAGCGGGTTGAGGTGGGCCGGCGCGGGAGAGAGGAAGGAAAGGGAGGAGGTGGAGTTGGGCCGCGCGAGAAGGCTGGGCCGGCGGGCTGAAAAGAGAAAGGGAGGGAGAGAGAGGGTTTGGGTTGTTTGTTTTTTTCAAAAACCTTTTTCATGTTTTTCAAAACCACACAAACACACACAAAACGATGCAACCAAAATATGATGCACAAGCACTTGTTGCTTCTAAAATTATACAAATGATATTTAAATATTTTAAGGCTAAATTTATTTGATAATTTATTTATTTCCTTAGAAAATTAAATCTAAACACCATGTTGCTTACATTAATTTGGTGATGAAATTTAGGGTGTTACAGGAGGACGGGGGCCGGGCGCGGCAGGGACCGTGGCCGGGCACAACAGGGGAGGGCGGTGGCAGAGGCGGCTAAGTGTGGAAGCAGGGGGAGGGGAAGAAGAGGGGAAGAAGATGGGCGGGCTTATATACCACCACCACACATTAGTATCGGTGCTCAACTAGGCCCGTACTAATGTCACATTATTACCGGTGCCAGAGAGGACCTGGTACTAATGTGCACATTAGTACCGGTGCTAGAGAGGACCCGGTACTAATGCGCGTTCACTTCGGTGCCAAAACGAAAAGCACATTAGTACCGGGTCCTATCTAGGCCCGGTACTAATGTGCTTTTCCTTTTGTTTTTTCTTTAAATTTCCAAATCTATTTCAAATTGTTGTTAAATTTATTATAAATCATATTGATCACAGTAAAATTACCGAACAAATTCTATTATACTTAATTTAGTTATATATTATAGAATGTGAAGTTAGATTTGAAAATTATCAAATTTGTTTACTTAACTTAGTAATAGGTTGTTTTGGTCAAAAATCTTATGTTGAATTTAAAAACGCACCAAAATACATTTTTGCCATGCAAAAATTTATATAACCAGTAAATGTCGTGTTATAAACATGTTTACCTCGACCTAGTATTGCCTGTGTATATTTTCACGTTAAATTATTTATTTAATACTAAATGATGTATATACAACTAAAATAAAAATTATTTTCACCGATAAAACACTTGTTCTTGTTACTTAATCGTAACTAAATATTACAGTACTTTGTTACAGGAACATAAGTTAATAAAACTTATTATACATCATCATTATTATCCAACGGAACGTTAATAACCTTCCTCTTCATGAACGTCCCCTGCTTGCGATCGTGGCGTAAATATGGAGCGTCCTCTTGTGCTAACAGGATGCTTGGGTCAACCTTGACTGAAAATGGAGGAAGATCATCGAATCGGTTATAATCATCTGAAATGTCAGTCTTGTCCTCAATTCCAACGATTTTTCTTTTTCCTGGTAGAACTATGTGACGCTTCGGCTCGTCAGCAATCAACTTCTCGGCACCCTTCTTTATCGGTGGTTTGCTCGACATGTCTTTCACGTAGAAAACTTGAGTCACATCATTGGCTAGGACGAATGGTTCGTCTTTGTATCCAATCTTGTTGAGATCCACAATTGTCATCCCAAATTTGTCTATCGTTAAACCTCCTCCGGTATTGTTGACCCACTGGCACTTGAGAAGAGGGACTTTTAAAGCTTCGTTGTCCAATTCCCATGTCTCTTCAATGAAACCATAGTATGTTTGTATGTTCCCTTCCTTGTCTACTACATCCATACGAACACCACTGTTTTAGTTTACGCTCTTCTTGTCTTGGGCTCTCGTGTAGAATGTGTAGCTGTTTATCTCGTATCCTTGGAATGTATCTACTATGATAGATGGCCTCCTAGCCAACCATAGCAGTATCTCATCAACAGTTTTATCACCCCTCACTTTTTTCCACTGCCAGGACGCGAAGTTATCAATGTGGTGTCGTGTAATCCAGGGTTCAGACTTTCCTTCATTTGCAGCACGAAGAATGGACTTGTGCTCTTCCAAGTATGGAGCCACATGTGATGATTGATGCAAGACAGTGTAATGTGCTTGATCATATAACATTGCATCCATGTCCATCCAAGATTTTTCCCTATTGTGCCCTTTCCTCTGAGCCTCCCCTCATGGCGTGATACAAGGAGTCCAATCTGACACATGTCATCCATAAAGTCGACACAAAACTCAATGACCTCCTCTGTAGCATATCCCTTTGTGATGCTTCCTTCGGGACGGGCACGATTGCGAACATACTTCTTAAAATAAGACATCAACCTCTCAAAAGGGAACATGTTGTGCAGATATACAGGCCCGAGGATAATAACCTCTTCAACCAGATGGACCAAAAGGTGGGTCATGATATTAAGAATGAAGGTGGAAAGATCATCTCAAAGCTGACGAGGCATTACATGACATCATTCTGCATCTTCACTAGAGTTTCTGGACGGATTACCTTCTGACAAAGTTGGTTGAGGAATGCACACAACTTAGTGATTGCTAATCTCACATTCTCTAGTAGAATACCCCTTAGTGCAACAGGCAGCAGTTGTATCATCAACACGTGGCAGTCATGAGCCTTCAGATTTATGAATTTCTTCTCTTTCATATTTATTATTCGTTGTATGTTTGAGGAGTAGCCCATTGGGACCTTCATACTATTCAAGCAATCGAACATTTTCTGCTTCTCTTCCTTGCTTAGGGTGTAACTAGCAGGAGCCAAGTAATTTCCTTTGTGTCTTTTTTCGGGATGTACGCCTTTTCGTTGGTTCATAGCTTTCAGATCCCTACGTGCTTCAATTATATCTTTTGTCTTTCCATATACACCTAGGTGGCTAAGTAAGTTCACACAGAAATTCTTCATCACATGCATCACATCAATTGCATTGCGAACCTCAAGGATATCCCAATAAGGTAGCTCCCAAAATATCGACTTCTTCTTCTACATAGGTGCATGTCCAGCGGTGTCTCCTTCCCCTTTTCTTTTTTTTGGCCCGCCGAGCCAACCAAGCCGCCGGCCTGCTTTCACTCGCTCGGCCTATCATCACCTGCGCGGCCCAGCTCCCTCTCCTCCTCTCTCACTCTCACTGACCGCCCGGGCCCACTCGTCGGATCCGTCCTCTTCCCCCAGCGCCTCCCCTGCTTCGCAACACAGCCGCGGCCGCCGTCCGTTTCCCGCGTCGGGCGCCTCTCCCCTCCTTCAAGCCAGCCATCAAGACGTGGTGAAGCTCCCCCTTCACTCCCTCGCCTTCAATTCCGTCAGTTACCTCCAATCAAGACCCCCCTTGAATGCAGTAAAGCCGCCGGCGCACCCTATGGCCATTGATGACCATTGCCCTGGCCGTCACTCCCTCTCCTCCTCCATAGCCTATAAAGGTCATGCTTGAGCCCCTGCATCACCCCTTTTCCTCTCACTCTTGCTCCGCCTTCTCCCCCTCGACCGAGCCGCACCCGTGCGCCGCCGTCGTCTTCAAGCTTCGGCCGCCGCCTCGATCTCCTCCTCCTCCGCCTCTCCGACGCCGAAGGGTCTTCCCAGAGCCTCACAGCAAGGTGGGAAGCCTCTCGTGCTTCCCCCCGCCTTCTTGCTCTCTGTCGCCCGCACACGCTCACCGGCGTTGGCCGCCGCCACCGTCCCCCTCGCCGGCCTTCGTGCCATGACCGTAGCCCGAGCCGCCTCCTAGAGCTCCTTGTTGGCTTCGTCACGTCCCCCGCTTCGCGTAGAGCCACTCCACACTCCAATCCGAGCCCTGGAGCTCAAGTTTGAGGACCGCCGGCGAGGCCGCCGCCGTCCTCCACCGTCACCGCCGCCGCTCCCTCGCGCGTAGACGACGCGCGCCGTCGGATCTGATCCGGACGGCCCGGATCTGCCCGGCCCTGGAGTCAAACCGGAAAGTACCAGTCAACAGAGCCCCCGCCATGGCCGTTTTGCAAAAAAGCCCCCGAGCTTCTCCTTTTCACAACGATGCCCTTCCACCTGTTAGGATCGTTACATCTAGGTCCTTTCTTTTATGTTTAGGCCCCTGATCTTTTTAGTTTTCCCGCAGCCATCCATCAAGGGACCAACGGCCCAGATCTACTCCAGCCGCGGGTCAACCGTGTCAAGTACCGGTCAACCGCGCCCGCTGCCGTCCTTTTTGCAAAAGAACCCCCGAGTTTCCTCCTTTTTGCAAGCCGGTCCTTCCACCTCCAAAACCCCTTACGTATAGGTCCTGTTTTAGTCGTTTTAACCCCTGAGCTTTTTAGTTTTTAGTGCCCGAGGCCCTTGCTAGGTTGTTTTGCACGTTAAACCTTCAGCTTTAACACGTAATTAGTTTTAGCCCCTGGTTTCTTGCAGTTAAGCCCCTGGAAGCCTTGTTTCTTCGCATAAAAACCCCTGAGCCTTGTTTTGGCCGTATCTTTTGCGTTTTAGCTCTGTTTTAAGCGTTCTTAGTGTCCACGCGACCGTCTCATCAAGCCTGTTAGTTTTAGCAGCGTGTTTTTAGCTTTTAGATCTGTTTGGAGTATTGTTTTATTTATTGTATGTATTCATGTGTGCTTGTAGACATCGTGCCGGTTTCAAGTGATCAACCAGTTGGAGTGGATCAAGAGGAGTGGTTTAAGGAAGAAGAAGCACAGTGTGTAGGCAAGGAAGGCAAGTGGACTTCTCCCTCTGCATATTCCTCTTTGTCCTAAATAATTGCATATTATTTAATATTTACTTTTATTTGTTGTATTGCATTAAATTGACGGGAATACCATTTTAAGGACTTACCTAGATTTTTACCCATGATCCTTGGAACACCCCACTTTAATAAAATGTTTTGGGTAGAAATGTCTAGTTGCTACACCTTGGGATGGTTCAAATGGAATTTTACAAAATGATAAATGATGATCATGATAACTTTGGTGAAATATGATGTTTTTGATAATAACAAGATCATGAGATTTAATTGGAACATGGAGAACCACCCAGGAAAACAGTGCAACCACAGTCCATATGGCTCTGGCTTAGACAATTAATTAGGTGTGTGGAATTATCTGGCAACCTTATCCAAAAGGAGCACAGGGGGCCGGAGTTGAAGGGGTATATCCCGGTTCTTTTGGGGTAGCAGCCTTTGCTAATGTGCTGACCACTAGGGAGGGTTATGGTCCGCTCCGCTGCTGTAACTGTCGCGGGTTGTTGGTCTTCTACATATCTTTGTAAAGGCTTCATAGTGGACCCCTAGCCACTCACCTCGGAAGTGTTTAAGGGTCTGATCAACCCGGGCAACATGGGGAACACGAACTGTGGGTAAAGTGTACGACCTCTGCAGAGTGAAAACTGATCGATCAGCCGTGCTCACGGTTAAGAGCGGCCTGGACCCTCACATGATAGTTAAATTTAAAGATGGATCTAAATCGTGTTTTGATGGGTTGTTTTGGAAAGTTATGTTATTTACTTTTCTTTAAGGGGATGGTATACACTTACACCTAGTAAATAGGTGCTTGCTAATAAAATTTGACCAACATTAAAATGCTAACCGCTGTAAACCCTTAGCCTATCCTTGATAGCCTTGCATGTTTCCCCCACTTGCTGAGCTCCAACCATAAGTGTGCTCACCCTTGCTTACCGCTATTCAGAGGTGAACACTAGAGAAGAGTACTTCAGCGACTTCGATGAGTTCTGAGGCTTGCGTGCCCCCAGTCATGTGCCTGTGGAAGCTGAAGACGGAGTTGCTTCGTCTAGTTATCGTTTGTTCGTTTTAAAGACCTTCGAGTCTAACGTCTGAGTGTAATAAAAGATAATGTAATGGTTTAACTCTTGTACGTTTTAATGTTGTTTATGGATATTTCACTCATGATGTCTATCATATGTGTGTAAACTTGATCCTGGCGCACATATGAGATGCATTCGGTTTTCTTTGGAAAAACAGGTGTGACACTGACGAACAACAATGCTCGTACATCGAAGGTTTCCTGTTTGTCCTCATCCCACACGGGTACACCTTCTTTCTTCCATAATGTTTTAAGATCCTCAATCAATAGTCTTAGATACACATCGATGTCATTGCCTGGCTGCTTTGGGCCTTGGATGATTATTGGCATCATAATGAACTTACGCTTCATGCACAACCAGGAGGAAGGATGAACATACATAAGGTGATAGACCAAGTGTTATGACCGCTACTAAACTCACTGAATGGATTGAATCCATCCGTACTTAAACCAAACCGAATGTTCCTTGGATCCCCTACAAATTCCTTACATTCTTTAGATCTATCAATTAGTCTCCACTGGGACCCATCAGCGGGGTGCCTGATATGGTCATCTTGTTTGCGTTCTTCTTTGTGCCAACGCATCAACTTTGCGTTGGTCTTGCACCTGAATAAACACTTTAGTTGTGGAATCACTGGAAAATACCACATTACCTTCGCAGGAATTTTCTTCTTCTTCTGCCCACCCTCAACTTCATTAGCCTCATTGCGTGCGCTTCGCACACAGAACAAGTCTCCAAATTCTCTTATTCGTCACCTCGGTAGAGGATACAGTCATTAGGACATGCATGTATCTTTTGTACCTCCAAACCTAGAGGACATACAACCTTTTTAGCTTTGTACGTGGACTCCGGCAATTCGTTCCCCTCGGGAAGCATGTCCTTGACGATCATCATCAAGCCATCAAATCCCTTGTCTGAAAGTCCATGTTTAGCCTTCCATTGCAGCATTTCCAAAGTGGTACCCAACTTCTTCTGCCCCTCTTTGCAACCTGGGAACAACGGTTTCTTGTGATTTTTCCAACATACGTTCAAACTTCTTTGACTCCTTCACCTTTTCGCAATCTTCCTTTTCATCGTGCAACACCCGACCTAGATCGTCGAGAGGTTCATCTGCAGTTGTTGGAGCTTCTTGAGTCTCTTGCATGTGATCCTCTCCCATTGGATCATCTTCCTCTTCATCGTCTTCCATTATAACCCCCCTTTCCCCATGCTTTGTCCAAACAAAATAATTTGGCATGAATCCCCATTTGTATAGGTGATCATGAAGACACTTTATCGATGAGAAATCCTTCTGGATTTTGCACATTTTGCATGGACAAATAATGAAACCAGACGACTGTTTTTTTTGCTTCCGCGACATCTAGAAATCCACGCAACCCATTAATGTATTCACTGGAGATTCTCTTGTCGGGGTACATCCATTGCCAATTCATCTATAAAGTACCACCAAACAATCTTTAAGTATTTCGAAATAAAAGTCATACACAAATTTAAAGTCTTCATTTACAATCCACGTTATACAATATGACAAACTTAAATAGAGTTCTTACACACGAATTTAATGTGTTCATATCCTATCCGCAAGATACAATACAACAAACTTAAGTCAAGGTCTTACATAAATTTAAAGTACGACATATGAAACACTAATACATGATACAATACGAGAAACTTTAGCCATCCTTGTGACGTGACGATGAAGGTTTAGCTTTCTTAGAATCTCCCTGTGGTTTAGTACTAATCGGTGGATCTCCAACAACAGGGTCTGCTGGTGGAGCATAAATGCCACCAAAAGGAGGTTCATGCCCCACTGCAACAACATGTATATGTTTTCCTTGCAAATAACGAACCATTCCTCTAGCCAACGTGCTCATTTTCTTCGGTTTATCAGGAGGTCCTATTTTGGATTTCTCCTGGTTGTGTGAAGAACGACGATCACCACTACCATCATCTCCATTCCCTCCAGCAGCAGTAGACATCTATACTAATGACAATAAATGATTTGAACCATCTATGAAATTCTAGCATTTCTAATAATTCTAAAACTATTTCTACTAATTCTAAACCAAATTCTATCATTCCTAGCCTTTCTAGCATTTTGAGTAATTTTAAAATTATTTATATATTTAATTATGTCATATGCTCAAATAAAAAATTATTCCTAAAAAATCAATTCTAAAACTATGTCTAGTAATTCTAAAATCAGTTCTAGCTTCCTAGACTTTCTAGTAATTCTAAAACTATTTATATATTTAATTATGACATATGCTCAAATAAATAATTATTATTAAAAAAATATAAATTGTCACATACAACATCTCATCCAACTAACACGGCACATCCTTTGCAATCAACTATATTAGAATGTATACAAAAATGCATATAAATAGAAAAAAATCCTCATTCTTAGCTCATTATAAAGTGCCAAAATACTCCAATTTCAACCGATAAAACTCAACAAAATAAGCATGAATCAAGGGAGGATGAAGTAACTAACCTCTAGACCACTTCAATGAGTGAAATCGTCGCAAATCGGGCAAAAACTCCCCTAGGGTGCCATGGATGAGTTAGAGCTCGAGTTGGAGAGTGGAGGGGAGAGTGGCTCGGGCAAGAAGAAGGAGCTGACTTTTTATGCGGGGAATATTAGTACCGGTTCTTGGCTGGAGCCGGTACTAATGTGCGGCAGCCACATTAGTACCGGTCCTTAGTACCACCCGGTACTAATGTCGCACATTAGTATTGGCTCCAGCCAAGGACCGGTACTAATGTGTGACACTGGCGGGCGGCTAGGGGACCCCTGTCACACTCGATTTTCCGAAGAAAACCAAGTGATAGCTATATGTATGCCAGGATCTATTTTCATACATATAGTGACATCATAGTGAATAACAGAAATAATATCACGTAAAGAAAGAGAGATTATCAGAGATTTATAGCGGAATCCTGGGAAGCAAAGGCTCCAACTTCACAGGCAAATGACTGGGGGTTGCGTACGCCTAGCACCATCTTCTGGACATCATACACCTTCTTCTTCTTCTTCCTCTGAGCAGCGGTTAGCAAGGATGAGTACACTTATGGTTGGTACTCAGCAAGGCCACGAAAATTAACCAGAAAGCAAATTAAAGTCCATCTTTAAGTATATTAATCATGTGAGGGTCCAGGCCGCTCTTAACCGTGAGCATGGCTGATCGATCAGTTTTCACTCTGCAGAGGTTGTACACTTTACCCACAGCTCGCGTAAAAGTTCTGAGGAACTTTGAACCCAACCATGCTGTGCTAGCTAGGCACAATACCACACTTCTGAGGTATGATTGCATAGGGACGCTACGAAGCCTTTACAAAGATGTGAAAAGGTCCAACAACCCGCATAGTTACAGTAGCAGAGCGGACCATAACCCTCCCTAGTGGACAGCACCTTAGCAAAGGCTGCGGACAAGAGGACCAGGCTATACCCCTTAAACTCTGACCCCCTCTGCTCCTTTCGTATAAGGCTGTCAGTTCATTCACACATCTAATTAATTGGCTAAGCCAGAGCTATATGAACTGTGGTTGCACTGTTTTCCTGGGTGGTTCTCCATGTTCCAATTAAACACAGTATTCTTGCTTAAAGCATAGGAAGAAGGGTGGTTAGGGTCACTTGCCTTTCTCAACAAAAGCTACTCTTGCTCCTGCTCACTTGATCTTCAAGACTTCCGATTAGCAGCTCGATCTTCTACTCGAAGCAAACATCGAGCACAACATGCAGAGCAGACAAACAAGAACAACTAAGAACAATACACCAAGCATGAAAAGCTTTAAAAGAGGACAAGGTTTGGCTCTAGGACCGCGAACGCAAAAACACTCGGGACTATCGGGAGATTTGGATTATATCACACAAGGCTATGTGCTTGGTATATTTTAATTTAAAAAGATGTGCATAGGTTATTTCAGAGAAATACCCCATTTATAATTAAGCAAGTTATATTTGTATTAAAAGACGATGTAGATCTTATTCAAATTTTATTTATAAATATTCAAGTAGGATTTATGCAATTTAAGCATTTAATTAAAAGAAGCATGTAAAGCATCTAAACGTATAACTTTATATTTCGAATTGAACTAATCAAATTATAACTCAAAAACACATTTATGTTCATTTTAATCAAATTAACATTTAGTTAAGAAAACTCGGGATAGAACCTATGTTGCTTTTATTAGAAAGGAAATTGCATAATCATTAATCAATTTAAGTTTGATTATAAAAACCGCGGTATATCTCTAATTAGCTTTTAATTGAAAGAATTATTTAATTAAGTATTAATCATATTAACTTTCTTATGAAAACACGTGTTTAACTCTAATTAGATTTTAATTAGAAAAACATGTATATAAGGGTTTAATCACATTTAAATATTTAAATAAATTATAAAACAAAGAACATGGTCAACATTGGTCCTAACACGTACTTTGAGTTATTATGAACCTAACGCAACTTGAAACGGTGAAAACGGGGCTAAAACGTGAAAACTAGGGGCTAAACAGGGTTTAGGGGCTAAACTGCGAAGAAACTCGGCCTCTAGGGGCTAAACTGCGAAAACCAGGAGCCTAAACCTAAAACTATAAAAGAACCGAGGGCTATGGTGCAAAACGGGTGACTAAGGACGGCGGGTGGGAAAACTTAGAAAGGTCAGGGGCTTAAACGTGAAAACCTGGACCTAACTGAAAGGATCTTTGGAGGTGGGAGGGCATCGTTGTGATATTAAAGAGATCAGGGGTCTTTTTGCAAAGTGGTGGGGAAAGACTTGGGTTGACCAGTATGTGCGGATTTGACCGGGAGGGGCGGTGGATCTGGGATGTAGATCCCGGCGTGGACGGCTGGCAGCAGTGCGAGGCGGCCAGGCGGCGGCGCACGGCCGGAACCTCGCCGGAGGTTCACCGGTGAACGGCTAAAACGACCTCTCGTGCGCCAAAAGCAACGGGGAAAGCACCTAAAGCAAGCTGAGGAGCAAGGGAACTTACCACGAGGCTTGAAGAGGAGGAAGAGATGCCGGAGGAGCAGATCGGGGCGGCGGAACTCCGGCGGGCGGTGGAGCTCCGGGCGGCGCGCTGCGCAGGCCAAGAGAGAGGGAGAGGGTGGTACGGGTTGGAGAGGAGCTCGGGGCGTGCTTATTTAGGGTGGAGGGGGACGCGGAGGGGCGTGGAGAGGCGGTGGGGTGGCGCTCGGTGGAGCTCCGGCCATTGATGGCCGGGTGGCTCGGTGGGGTGGTTTCGGTGGGAGAGGAAGGGGAAAGGGCGCGTGGGGCTGCGGCGC
Organism: Cenchrus fungigraminus; assembly: GCA_036936925.1. NCBI lineage: Eukaryota > Viridiplantae > Streptophyta > Magnoliopsida > Poales > Poaceae > Cenchrus > Cenchrus fungigraminus. Next base: position 126,083,174 of record CM072777.1, read on the forward strand.
ATTCACGCACGGCCAGTGGGGAGGTGAGGAGGCGCGGGGGAGGGAGAGAGGCGCCGGGGCGGTGGCCGGCGGCGCGGCCAGGTGGAGATACGGGCGGCCGGAGGTAGAAGGAGGAGCTGACGGGTGGGCCCCATCCGTCAGCGGGTGAGAGAGGGGGAGGAGGGAGGTAGCTGGGCCGGTGGTGTTAACGGGCCGCGGGAGGTAAACGGGCCAAGTGAGGAGATCTGGGCCGCCGGGGAAAAAAAGAAAAAGAGAAGAAGGAGGGGAGCTGGGCCGGGCTTAAAGAGAGGGAAGGGAGAGAGGTTTAGGACTTTTTTTTTCAACACACATCAAACAAAAACAAATTCAACCAAATAAATGCAACACACATACATATTTATTTTATTTAATTTATAAAAACAAACAATTACCTTTTCCTATACTAAATTTCCTGTAAAGAGAATAAATTTTGGGCAAATTTTAAAATTATGAGAAAATTATTGCTTAATTATTTTTTCTATTAACATCCTGAAATTTGAAAATTTCAAGGTGTTACAACCCCCTTCCGAGCCAGTACTAATGTACACATTAGTACCGGTTGCAAAAAAAATTAGTACTAATGTGTTTTTTTGCCCAGGACAAAAGATTTATTCCCTAGTAGTGGACATGAATATTCTGTTTTTGAGGAGGATATGAAGTATGACGAGTGCAGATAGTCTAATATCTCCACATTAATTTCTTCTCTAATCCACGCCCCCCTTCGTTTCCGTCGGCTCTCACAAATCACTATTCTTAGAACACAGTAACTCCCCCAGGCCGATCTGAGACCGTCCATCGTTTACCGGCCACGTTGTTGCCGCTCGGTCTGTCCGTGCCGACGCACGCACCCGCTCCAGAGTCCAGACCTGCTCCCCGCTCCTTCCGCCGCGCTGTCTGCCCGCCTCCTCAATCCCAGTACTGACCTTCCCCACCCCGACACGGCACCGACGCGGCCGCCACGTCGCAGCTACACCAGCGCTGCCTGTCACCACCGCCGCCGGCCACCTCTCCCCACCGTCGAGCCTGGCACCAGGGCACCTGCGCGGGTGCGCCTCTACCGGCCGCCGCAAAGAGTAAGAAACCCACGCCTGTCGCGCTGCCGGTCCGCCTCCTCCCGCGATCAAGAGGTTGTTCGGCTGGTAGAATGAATAGTGCTCGGCTGGTAGAATGAATAGTATTATATGAGAAGAAATAAGCAAAAATAAGCCAGCTGAGCACTGTTCACTTGACCAGCCGAACAGCCTCCGAGCACCACCCCAGGCGGCGGATCCTTCTGGTGTACACGTAAACCTGTTAATGGTTCAAGAACTAAACCAAACCCACACCAATCCATTTACATATACTACACTTTAAAAATCAAACCAAACCAAACTATTGACTCATTCATCCAAATCAATCCAAACCACTTCAAACCATTTAGTCCTTTTCTTATCTCAAAACTAATAAAATTAGTCTAATTCTCTAATGTTAAGGTCCAACTTTGGGTGTGGGTCCCTCATATGGATTTGGCTTCGCAGATTTGCACGGAGTAGAGGACTATCATATTGAGCATCTTCAGCAAATTTCGGTCATATCTGCTAAAATTTTATAGTGTGAACACGAGCTTTTAATTCCATGGTCCGGCTCTGGACGTGGGTCCCACATATAGATTTGGCTTCACCGATTTGCACAGAGTAGCGGACTGTCATATTAAGCATCTCCAGCAAATTTCGGTCATATCTGCTCAAATTTTATGTGAACGCGGGCTTTTAATTCTAGGGTCCGACTCTAGACGTCGGTCCCACATCTAGATGAGAGAATTACCTATTTGACACCAGAAAAAATGTTACTTACCTATTTGACATACAAATTCGATTTCTTTCCTATATGTTCCCAACCTCAATTTCAGTTTCCTATTTGACACTTCCGTCACTTTGAGTCCCTAACACCGTTAAATTCGTGGGAAAATGACCATTATACCCCTGATTTCAGTTTTATACTTGAGCATGCAGCCTGCGGTGCTGCTTTCTCTTTTTTTTTCACGCATGCAGCCTGCCGTCTTGCAGCCTGGCTGGGAAAATGACAGGCGCACATCATGATGTTGCAATGCGGTAGTACAGGAATTATCCGTGGCGGCGCAGAGCACAGCAGGGCCACCGCCGCTCTGCTCAGCGGCCGCGCGGATGCCGACGGAGCCGCCTCGGAGTGCGCGCCGCTCCCCTCGGTGTGCGTGCGGGACCTGGAGGTCGCGCCGCTGCGGAGACCGTCCGCGGCTATGCATGGCCTCCTCCGTAGCTGCACAGGGCACAGTAGGGCCCCCGCCGCTCTGCTCGCGGCCGCGCGGGGCGCTGATGGAGCTGCCACGGAGCGCGCGGGACCTAGGGTCGCGCCGCTGCGGAGCCCGTCCACGGCCGCGCTGCGCACCGACTTCGCTGTAGTGCTCCCCTCCGCGGGCGCGCGGGATACCCTGTGGCCTGTGGACCGCGCTGCGCCGCCCTCTTCTTCCGCGGCCGCGCCGCCATCCGTCGCCAGAGCAGGGGCATTCTGGCACTTTTTCTCAGCCTCACGTGGACAAGTAACGGATGGAACGGAAGAAACCAACGGAAGTGTCAAATAGGAAACTGAAATTGAGATCGAGAACATATAGGAAAGAAATCAAATTTGGATGTCAAAAAGGTAAGCAACATTTTTCTTGGTGTCAAATAGGTAATTCTCTCCATATAGATTTGACTTCAACGATTTGCACAGAGTAGCAGACTATCATATTAAGCATCTCCAGCAAATTTCAATCATATCTGCTAAAATTTTATAGTGTGAACGCGAGCTTTTAGTTTTAAGGTCCGGCTCTGCACGTGGGTCCACATATAGATTTGGCTCTACCGAGTTGCATGGAGTAACAGGCTGTTATTACGAGATATCTCCAACAAATTTGAGTCAAATTCGGTAAAAATTGTGTATGTTAACGTGAACTTTAAATTTTAAGTTCGATTTTTAACCTAACTTATACTTTACACAAAGCTATAATATTGTTAAACCATTCTCATCTATAACCATGAAACCAAACCAAACCAAACCATTATAGATGGCAAACCACTTTGAACCAAACCAAATTGAACCACGTCTAAAACCAAACTTAAAAACCGGTTGAAACCGAACCATTAACAGGTTTATGTACACGGCGAGGTATTGTCGGTTGGCCTTTGGTGCGCCTTCAGTGTCTTCTGCATCTCAAACCGGCACCGGGACCCCATCTTCCGTCTCTTTTGTTCTTCCTGTTCTTTGCCCTTCAGGTGCTTAACGAAATGCCCAAGAGGGCTATGCTTGCTAATCTTCCTCTCTTTTGGTTATTTATATACACAATTCTTTATTTGTGTTCCTAAAAAAATTGGAAATTTATATTCCACCCTGATTCTGAGTCAAACTTTGGTTAGACCGTGTAGATTAGACCCACTTGTTGTGATCTGTTGAACAAACCTAAGAGTAGATTAGGTGAGTTGTTAGATTCTTTAGATCTGTCCTGTACTTCTGATCTCTACCATGTTCCAAACATGTGCACTTAATAATGGTTACTACTATATTAAACCAATTTTGTATGTATTTGTTGTTGACATTGCAGAATGCTTCCCATCTTTTGCATGTTTTACATTCCATAATAATAACTTCATCTTATAGTCAACACTCAACAGACATCATTTGGTTCCGTCTAGCAAAGTAGATGTGCAAATGTTTCATATAATTCAAACCAATTTTGTATGTATTTGTTGTCGAAATTGCAGAATGCTTCCCAACTTGTGCATGTTTACATTCCATAATAATAACTTAATCTTATAGTCAACAGACATCGTTTGGTTCTGTCTAGCAAAATAGATGTGCAGATGTTTCATATAAATGTCCTGTGGGCCAAGAGAGTTTACACAAGTTACTAAAAGAGTGTTCTTTTATTTCGCTGCAGAACCAGAGCGAGCTTCGCCTGAACCTCTAGGAGTTGGTTTTGCCTTCCATTGTAGCTGTTGAAGACAAGTATAATGGAAAGTTTTAGACGGGTTGTTGAAAATAGCAATGCATACTTGGAACATTTTAGAAGGTTGTGGAAGATACAAACTTTGCCATGCATGAGAGGATAAAGATCATGGTAAAGAAAGAAGTTTCTAGAAGATTGGAGAGACTACATGAGCTATAGTTGCCATGCTTCATGACAAGTATAGAAGACTCCAGAAGCTAGATATTTTAGCGTGGTAGAAATATCAAGAAAGTAGATAAGGATGAGGATATTTCTAGAGTTAGGATATTTTCTAAGAAGAGTGTAGAAGGTGGACACATGTCACCACCACATGAGTCGTGTACTCCTATAAATAGGGGTACCCTCCACCCCAAGGTAGATAGACATGGCATAAGAGGTGTCAAGTAGGAGATGGTAAGGTTGCCATGTAGTGTAGTGGTGTCATGGTAGGATAGCCACACAAAGGGTGTAAGAGTGAGTGGTGTATAAAGTTGACACTTTTAAATAGTATGAAGGGAAACCCTACAAAGTAAGCAACCAAGAGAGCTATAAGACTACAAGTCTACAAGTTAAGCTTTGCTTCTTTCTTCTCTGAGCTTTTGTGCTAGCTTTTATCCAAACTTACTTAGTCTTTGATAAGAGCAGAGCCAGTGCTTAGAGATCACCTTGTTTAGCTCTGAAGAAATATATGGTAGTCCAACACAGAAAGGGTTCATTTTAGCTCTAGTAATGAGCACACACCAAGATCTTTTAGCTACTGTCCATCGAGTGAAGTTTGACCATATAGATTAACCCTTAGGGTTTGTAGCTAGTAACTTCTTGTAACTAGAAGCAAGAGAGCACTGCTTGAGATATACAGCATCCAACGATCCAGCCAGTGGTTTGTTTTATTGTGTAAACATATGGATGAATTCAGAAGTAATGACATAGAGAAGCAAGATGAAGTTATGTTACATTCAGGTTTCATCCAACAGATGAAGATCTTGTCAGCTTTTACTTTCTCTTCCTGTTTTCCCGTCTGCAGTTAGAGTATCAGCGCCAAATTAGACAGTTAGTACAAGTACGTTCATTTTAAGTAAAAAAGAGAGAAAATAGAATAAACTATACCTTCTGGTCTGTCTCTTTTTGATCCAACTTGCTTTTAAGCTGCTGCTGCCCAACCTGTAGTTTAAGAGTACCAGTACGGTTAGTAGAATTGAACTGGATCGAAAATCCACTTTCGGATCTAATGATAGGTTCACTTCTTCTGAGTAAAAAGAGAGAAAGAGAAATAAATTACACCTTCCAATCTTCGTGACAGGAGATCTTCAACAAATTATCCACCCCAGCAGACTTGAGACATATCTTCATATGGACGTCGACCTTATTCTGATCATTATACATGGCACAGTCCCTAACAACAAAACCATTTACACCTTCATATTTATGAAAGACAGGAGCTGTCGTGACTGTGGGTGTATCTTCTTGATGACACATGAACAGAAAATAACTGTTTGACCCCTGCTTAACTCCGTGTCTCCCATTTGAGTCACAGGATGGCACTAGAATAACACCCGATACGCTTTGAAACGTGGTTGCGGGTGTTACCGATTTTGGGATGACACACATAGCTTCTGAGAAAGTACAATCCCAACTCTAAAATTAATTGCAGTACTGCTCTCATGTTGTACATCCAGGTACAAGTACAACACAGCGAATGGAGACGATTCACCCACTAAAACTGCAGCTTCTACCTTTGAGTTGTCATGGAAATGAACAACCAACTCAGATCTTAATTTGATGAACTTTGACTGGGTCAGTATGAAAATACCACCACCGGTAATCTTGTGGATAACACAACCTGTGTTGAGAAATCGTCGCCTCAGACCTCGACACCGACTTCCTAGAAGTAGTACCAAACTAGTATGATACCACTTCTTCAGCGGACCCTATACCCACAATACTTCGAGAAGACATTCACACTGACACTAATATGAGAGACCAACTCTCTTTTCGGAACACAACTATGTCTTGTTTCCTATAATTAAGCCTCCTGACAGAATAATCTAGCTTTCTAGATGGCTACTTTACTAATTTTTAATTGAGTTCCCTTGAATTTTCTAAGGTGAATTATATAAGCACAATTCCCAACACACTAGTAGGAGACTTGAAATTCCAACCAAGTGTAGTACTCTATTGGAATAGTGAGAGTCCAATTCCTTTTCACAGTACATATATCTTACATCGGTATGTGCATATATACCTTTGATTCTCTCATGATCCCAAAATCCTTTTTGGACGGACTTTCCTCTTCATTGATACCCTTTTTTTTGTGTCACCTGTATATTTGGATTTGAAAGGGAGATTAGCCAACACAAAGAACTGAGAAAAGTATATGCGTTACTTACTCATTATTGAGCTCCTGAGTTGATTGAAATTAACCAAAAAAAAGAGAAAAGGGTTTTATTATATAGCAGATCTCTAATATTCTGTGACACTGACATGGTATAAGATATAATTTTCCAAAGAAGAAATGCCTCTTTTTTAATTTTGGTTTAAACAATTCATGCCATGAAACTGCTTGTGCAAAAGCTTATGCATGCCACCCAGTTATGAAGTGCCAATCTGGCACATTGCCTATCCAAAATTCCAAATGGAAGTTAGTGCCTGTTTCACATCCCTGAGTTAGAGCTGAAATCCTTAGTCATGTCGAGCAAAAATTTGTTATCATTCTTTTAAGGAGCGATGCTATTGTCTCTGGCTTTTGTAAGGGTGTGATTAGTCAAACTAGTATGAAATCTAGCATCAATCCTCAATAGTTATTTAACTCCATAGATAGTGACATGTTCGCTGATGATAAGGTATACAGACAAAGGGTCACTGGTGGAAAAACGACCTTTGTTCCCAAGCATTTGTCCCGGTTCAACTTTGAAATCGGGACAAATGCTTTTGGGGCGACGTGGCCTCGAAAGGCTGTTTGCGACGCCCCCCCTTTAGTCTCAGGTGGTAATACCACCCGGGACTAAAGGCCTGGCATCCAACGGCTCTGAGCCGCAATTATTGGCGCCAGACTTTAGTCCCGGGTGGTGTTACGACCTGGGACTAAAGTCTCATCTTTAGTCCAGGGTGGTAACACCACCCGGGACTAAAGTTTTTGTCCCGGGTGGTATTACCACCCGAGACTAAAGTCTCATCTTTAGTCCAGGGTGGTAATACCACCCGGGACTAAAGGGTGCGCCTATAAATCCCTGCCTCCCTTCTTCCTCTGCCCGAGCTCACATTCACCCGAGACTTAAGAGATAGTTTGTGAAGAGAGCTAGCTAGTTCTTCTCCTAGCCAATTTTTTCGTCATCCATTTGTGAAGATTTCTCTCCTCCAAAGTGTTGCTAAGGTTTGATTCTTCATCCTTCCTTCATTTGTTATGATTAAATTTCGTTTTTATGGTTAGAAATGGAGAAAATATGGATTTAGATTTTTAGTGGTATGAGGAGCTAAGAGATGTTTTAGATTTAGCTAACATTGTATTTAGTTTCACATATTTTTTAAGCATAGTTTCACATAGGGATTTATCCTCTGATTTTATAGTTTTTGCTATAGAGATAATTGATTTTAACTTTTAGATGAGAGATGCATTTAATTTTACATTTAGCTTAATTTATGAGAAGTTAGTTTATTAAAAAAATGGTCATTACCAAACAAAAATATACTACATACCAATTTAATTCATTTTTGTTAAGTATTTTTTGTTTTTATTTAGAATACATTTAGTCATTCTCTTATTTTTTTTCTTTTTTCCATATACAGTCGGTTGGTTCTCTACCAGTGGCCTTACATCACCAAGCTACATCCCAACATCTCGTACCTAGCTACGTCACCGGCGAGCTGGGGCTATACATGGCTCGGTGACGTAGGACTGTAGCTAGATAGGAGATGTTGGGCTGTAGCTAGTTGATTTGGAACTGTAATTGGGAGAGCGATGTGCGTGTATATGATGGTGAGGTGAGGCTGTAGTTCGTAGATGATCAGGGTCATTAGAAAAGGTATAGTACAGACTTACGTCGCCTCAGGGCTCACTGCACCTAAACGAGCTCTTGCACTTATCTGTTTAGTTATTAGAAAATGAGAAAATAGGTCTTATATATGTTGTTTTTATATAGAATAAATTTAAGCATTCTCTTATTTAAGCATTATTTTATATATATTACAGAGTAGTTCAGAATAACTATGGCAAGTCATGGCGGCAGTCGTGGAATCAGTTTTGATGACCGGCCACCTTTGGCTCGTCGTCCAGGCATACGCTTCACCCATGGTGTGATTGAGTTACCTACTGGTGATCGAAGTCAGGGACCTCGTCCCAACATAGTAATATTCTTTCGTTGTATAAATTTCATGTTTACGTACTACATACGGATAATAATATTATTTTCATACAACGCAGGTTCTCAATCATTTGCAGTGGCTCGCACATGTTGTTGAAAATTTAGGTGGTACCCCTCCTGTTACACAGTGTGCCATTGTCGGTCCAAACAATTGCATACAATTAAAAATCTCGTTTGACATACCTGTTCGTGGACAAAATCACTCCTCGCTGTCTTCAGAACCCATCCAAATGGTATCGATTGTTGGGTGGGGAGCCCCTGCACTGGTTAAGAGGACTTATGAAATGACCGCCGTGTAGGCATGCTTACAACAACTAAACGCTAATGGGTATTTTGTGCCAGATTACTCTTATTTTCTAATAAAGTCACTCGAGGAAGGACAAAGTGTCACCAGGACCGCAGAGAGACTTTGTCGGCTAAATGAACATGACATGGTATGGAGCACCATTTACTCTTATTCAGCATTTTTAATGCGTCGTAATAACATTATTCTTAATTGTAGGATATGTTTGGTCAAACTTTTGCGGCAATGAGCTTTCATGCAATTCTAGAGCAAGTGATGGATGTTGTGAGATTTTCTTACACAGATTCAAATGCTATACAAATAAGAAATTGGAAGTATCAGGCTCATCTTTCATTTTACAGGCCATATCAGTTTGACTCGCCGCCACTGTTTGAAATTTATGGAAGTCCATGTCACCGTAATTGTGAAGCGATAGAGAGTGCACTGATCCATTCTCTGGCATATTTCGCTGAAGTTCTCGACTTCAAGATCGGAGACTTCAACTATATGGACTATCTAAGGAAGAAGAATGAAGTGTGAAATATGTGTCGTGCATTGATGCACCCTCTATCTTTGTTAAGACCGTACCTTAAGTATTCATGTATGAACTTTTTATGTTTGTAAGACCTTAATTAAGTATTGATGTACGAACTTTTTTATATTTTTTGTTACGACCTTAAGTATTGACGTTAGGCTATTGACTAATTTATTGGAAACCTTAATATTAGGGTTCTCACCTCCAAAGTATTGATTAAGCCTTAATATTAGTCTTTATCACAAAATTTAGAGACCTTAATATATATTAAACTAAAAAAACAATAGGGTCATTGGGGGGCAACCCTTTAGTCCCGGTTGGTAATCCAACCCGAGACTAAAGGCCAGCCATCCACGGCCGCAATAATTGGGGCCGGCCTTTAGTCCCGGGTGGTAAACCAACCCGGGACTAAAGGGTTGGCGCGGCTGGCCTTCAGAGGCCTTTTGTCCCGGTTGGTAAAACCAACCGAGACAAAAGGCCTCCTCTATACAAAATCGACAGCACGCTCCCTTCTTCTTCCCCTGCCCGACCATTTTTCACCGAGAGCTCAAAAGCAAGCTCCTCTAAGCTCCATGGCGCTTCAAACCTAGGGAGGTGTTGCCCAAATTTTTCGTCATCAATTTGTGGAGTTTTCTCACCTCCAAGGTGTTGCTAAGGTATTATTCTTCATCCTCCATTCATTTGTTGTGTTTAAATTTCGTGTTATGGTTTAGAGAAGGAGAAAATAGAAATTTTGATTTAAGAGCTAAGAGATGAGGTTTTTAGTATACTTTAGATTTAGTAATAAGTAGTTATCATTTGTACTAACATAGAAATTCATTTGTACTAAGATTTTTTTTATACTTTAGTGTTGTTAGAATTAACATGGATATTTTTCACTTAATATGATGCAGATGAACCGGCAATGGATGTACAACACCGACAGACGGTCAACGGAGTACATTATCGGCATGCATGGTTTTCTCGAAGTGGCGAAAAAAACAAGGATGCGAGTGGGTTCATGTGTTGTCCATGCTCCGATTGCAGAAACAAAAGAGACTACCATGACCCGGGCACACTTCAGCTCCACTTGTTGAAATACGGATTCATGCCGAACTATGTGGTTTGGACCAAGCACGGTGAAAGAGGGGTTGTGATGGAAGACGACGAAGAAGAGGAGGAGGGTATTCCGGACTGGGCCGCAGGTCAAGCTTTTGCAGATACTTTAATGGAAGATGCTGACGAAGAAGAGTTACCAGCACATGCTGACGGGCCTGCTGATGATCTCGGTCAGGTTCTACAGGATGCACAAAGGTTCTTCTCATAATTGATGTCAACAGAAGCAACATCTTTGTCTTTGATTCGTTGAGAAGAGATCCGGACAAATACTTGGACCTTCAAGATATGTTTCAAGAGTAATAATTCTATCCATACGTTCCCTTTTATGCAATAGTGTGCTTTTACTAACACTATCTAGCTCTAACTTTCATTATTTTCTGCCAAAGCTTGGGAAAAATTCAAGGCTGTCAACCCTGGACAATGGAAACCTAGAATAAACTTCACTACAAATTTTCCGGTACGTAAACCAAATAACAACTTCAGATTGGGCAAATTAAAAATGCATAACACTAATTTTTCATAATTATCTTCTTCAATTTAGTGTATGAGACAGGAACCAGGGACACATTTATGTGCATACTATGTGTGTGAGTTCATCCACAATTTCTGCGAGGCAGACTCATCAGATTATACTGTAAGTATTATTTTAAATTAATTAATAATACTTTTTTTCTAACCGCTTATATATTTAATTCTTGTGTGTAATATATTAAATTATTTGCACATTGCAGAACAATATGATTAGGGACGCAATCATTGAGAAGGACCGACTCTTGGCGATTCAAGAAGGTCTCTGCGGATTCATAATGGATCAGGTCATTAATCCACAAGGCAGAAATCACTATGACGGTCATCGAATTGATAAATATTAATTAGCACCTCCGGTGGAACTTTAGACTAGAATTAGTATGAAACGGTATTTTGATGTATATATATACTACTTTCAGAAAATACTATCTGCTATGCTTTCGATGTAATATAATGTGTGTATATATTTATTTATAAGTTTATTCTCTTCATATAGTACGTATAGTAGACACGTATAATTAGTGCAAACATTTATACGTATACGTAAATTACACCTAAATACGTGAGAATATACGCGTATAACATTATTAGAACAATTTGAAATGAAACAAAAAAAATTCACAGCGGGGTCTTTAGTCCCGAGTGGTAATACCACCCGGGACTAAAGGGGTGGCGCACAGGCGCTGGTGTGCCTCCCCTTTTGTCCCGGGCGGGGCTACCACCCGGGACTAAAGGGGTGGCGCACAGGCGCTGCTGGCCCTCCCCTTTTGTCCCGGGCGGGGCTACCACCCGGGAATAAAGGGCACCCTTTATTCCCGGTTGCCCACCCGGTGATAAAGAGGGGGTCTTTTGTCTCTCTCTTTTCGTTCCGGGTGGGCTTTAGAGACTTAAAGCCTTTCTCACCCAGGACGGAAACCTGTTTTTCCACCAGTGGGTCTGTATGTACCGAATGTGTTCTAACTTGAGTGATGCTTGTCTCTAGAAAACCTTGCACGTTGGTGGTGGCACTCCAGTAAAAATCTTACAGAGAAAAACCTTGCAAGTGCCTCAATGGTGTTAGAATCTGTTCCTATGGATGAGGAGAAAAAAAGGTTAGAACAGACAAGACGTGGTGAGTGAGCGACATGTGAGCGAAAAAGCTAAGACCAGTTTCAATGACAGTGTCATAGGCACACTTACCAAGTCCGTCATATCAGCTTTTCAGCATGATGACTCTGTCACTCTCAATACACAGGGTCATGGGCACAGTTTCATAAATAAAATGTAGCATTTAAATCTTGCATATGTTGTGATCAAATGCAGGGTCATGGGCTCTCAGTGGAGGGTCGTGAGCATTGGTACCTGTGTCGACCTGGGGTCATCACCATGACCCTGAGATCTTCTCTTCCTTCATTTATTTGGTGTCATGTCATCAAAAAAGCCTATGTGGCAGTTTATTAAATGTCGATGACCTTGCCACTTAGACTGGCCTAATGTTCTTTGTTTTCTGCAGAAGCGCCGAATCCCAGCAGAAAGGCACTTTATTACGGCTTAAGAGCAGTCCCAAACCATCATGTTAATTAGTACAAGTGTCCATGGAACCACGTAAGCAAGAAACCACATCTCGTCACTCCATCCCCATTTGGTTTCAGCCAAGAACGGACTGGTCACGGTCACGGAGTCACGGTCACGGAGTCCTAGCACGAGCACGGTGCAGGTTGCTAGACAGAGGTGCATCCCATAGCCCCGAAAACCTGAGGCACATGCTGTCTTTTGGCAGTTCCTTCGCTGTATTCTGATTCTGATTCGCTCAAGAGGATCACAGTTAAGAGGGAGAAAATTGTAATTTTGGGTCTCTAAACATCACGTTTCACAATTTTACTCTTCTTAACATCGTTTTCGTAAAAACGGGTCTCGAATTGTTAGCCTTTTCTAAATCATGCCCTTAGCTGTATTTCTTCTCTTTTTTAATCAAAATACATGTACTCTCTAATTGAAAGGACACTTTTGCCCCTGTCTACAGGGAGACGCACGGTTCGCCGGCTGGCTGGCCTCCATGCAGCTGCCGTTGGCCGGCCTGTACGTGCCTTGCTGGCTTGTAGGTCGCCGGCCGTGGCTAGCCTGTAGGTCGATTTGGCCGGTGGCAACGAGCGGCACTGAGGGCCCTGGCCATCGGGGAGATGCGGCGCGGAGGCGCCCTGGCCGGCGCCGACGAGCGGCACGGAGGGGCCCTGGCCGTCGGGGAGATGCGACGCCGAGGTGCCCTGGGTCGCGCCGGCAGGACCTGGCCGCGCCGCTCGTCGGTTCTGGACGCGCCGTGCGGAGGTTGGCTGCGCGCCGTCGTCGTCCATTGCTGGCTTGCTACCGGCGCTTCTAGATTCAAAGAACCGTGCGTATGTAAGAAGAATGCCAACAGGCCTGGACGAACCGTGCGTCTCCATTCTCCATGGGTTGAGCAAAAACAGTTTAGGGCACCCGCAATGGTGAGCATGCTCTCTGTAACTTATAACTTTACATATCAGCTATAGGTAATGCTCGTAGATTACTCACTCAATGGACTCACTGTAGCATTTAAGTGCACATACAGTTGGTCCCGCATATCAGAATTTTTTAATCCCCCACATCGTCTTCTCCATCTCGCCTGAGCCGGCTGCTGCGCCTCTCACGACCTCACCTCTGTCGGTGTCGCCGCACCCTGCTGCCAGTGGCGCCCATGGCGTCTCGGTCGTGCTCGCCGCAGCGCCATCTCCGGTCAACGCTTCGATCTCCACGCTCGATGCGCCATGGCTGCGCCCTTGCCCATTCGCCGGCGCCGACGCCGGCCCCACGCCCGGCGAGCTCCATCCCTGCGCTGACCAGCTCCACCTCCATATGCTCGCTGACCAGCCCCGTGCGGCCGTGCCGGCCTCGCCCACCTCGCCTGGCCGTGGAGCTCGCGACGCTGCCTGCCCAGTCGCCGTCCACCCGCGCCAGATGCCGGTCGCGGCCGCGGTCGCCTCCCACCTCGTCGGAGTTCGCGACTTTTCCCAGCCCAGCGCAGCAGCGGCGACCGCCAGCAGTCCGCAGCCCTCACGCGGCGCGCGGCAGGCTAGCAGCTCGAGCGGCTGCACCCGCGCCCTCCATGCCTACCGGCAGCTAGCCATGTGCCCAGGCCATGGCGGGATGTGCATGTACGTGCGGATCGAAGCAAAGAGAGAGAAACGGGGATGGGAACGGACACGGATTCAGTGCCTTTGCTCAAGCAAGGCACCGCACACCGTAGCTGTCTGGTCGAAAACGACAGGCAAATCACTGTAGCGATGAACACTGTAGATAGCATTGTAGCACATGTACTGTACATCACTGTTTCAGTTTGTACTGTAGCTTCAACCTGTGGCGCAAGATCTGCTCGTCCATCTCCGATCCGACAGCCCGAAGATGGCCCAAAGGCACCGCATCTCCGTCCGATGGGAACGGTGTTGTTGGCCCCACCATCCTCGAATGGAGTGTTGTAGAGTGCCGCTGAGTTAAGCGTGAGCAACTTCTCTCTCCCACCTTCTCTCTCCTACGTGGAGTCTTATAGAGAGCCTAAAGTCAACCATTGGTGGTGCCCTTAGGGGCAAAAGTATCTATGAGATTGGAAATACATATATTTTGATTAAAAAAAAGGGAAAATACGGCCAAGGGCATAGTTTACAAAAGACTAACGATTTGAGACCCATTTTTACGAAGACGATGTTAGGAAGAGTAAGGGTGTGTTTGGCACAGCTCCATGCAACTCTAGATCCAAAAAACCAACTCCACTCCGAGTTTTATCAGCCAAACACGCTCACCTTCAGGAGCTTCACCGCAGATCTGCTCCAAAAAATCAGTGGAGCAGGGTCCAACTCCATGGATTTCGTGAAGTACCTCAGGAGGTGCTCTACCAACTCCAAGTTCTATGAAGTTGGAAGAAATTACCCACCACTGCCACTGTTAAGTGGAAAAAAACGGTTCATTCTATTTTTTCCTCCCTCCCCGCGGCGTGCCCCGTCCCTCTCCCGTCGCGTGTTCTTGAGGCCTCGGCGACGGCGAGCTCCGCCCACTGGGGGCAAGCGGCGGCGGCAGTCGAACCCCGGCGGCGGCGCGGCGTGGTGAGCGGCGAGGTTCCCGCGGAACCTGTTGCGGCGGAGGTCAACGCTCTGGAGCGCCGGAAGCACGAGCAGCGCGTCCAGCCTGAGCCGGACGGCGAGGGACATGCCGCTGAGGTTGAGCTCGCGGACGCGGCCACCGTCTGCGCATGTGACGCCGACCCACGCGCACGGCGAGCCGGAGGCTGAGGTGGAGTTGGTCTCGCGCCAGCCCGCAAGCGCTTGAAGGCGAGCAGCACCGCTGCGGCGCTGCCTCGTCGTCGGCCTCAGAACCTGCAGCAGGAGCATAGCAAGTGTTCTTCTTGCTGTTGATTTGGTTGAGGGAGAACAGGACCCGACGCCCATGGATGGTTCTTCTTGCTGTTGATTTGGTTGAGAGAGAAGAGGACGGGTTGGCGCCCTGGGCGACCTCACATTAGCAGGGGAGTAATCTCAAAACTGCGAAACGTGATGTTTGGAGACCCAAAATTGTAATTTTCTCGTTAAGAGGTGGTACAAAGAGCCCTCTAACTAAGCTTAACAAATTATAAAATTAACTTGACAAATTTAAAAATCAGGTTAACTCATAATACTATACAATTTTAAGCTAAAAATAATTAAACTTAAAATGAATTGTGAAGAATGAATTAGAGTTGTGATACATTACTATCTTAACCATTATGCAATTATGAAATAAAACAATTAGACTAGCCCGTGTTTAGCAAAAGTTTTTAAAATATTAAATGCAATTTTGACTACTAATTAAATGTATTAAATAAAGCAGTTTACACAACTACCTTCACACCTCTATGTAAATTTTCGAGAGAAATCTATTGAGAGCTTTGACCACACGATTAGAAAATGATTACTGTAGCATTTCTGTAATAAATCATTAAATTAATTATACCATTAGATTAATCATGTAAAGTTACACTCATCTGTGAAAAGATTTTACAAATAAACTTCATTTAGTGCTTCATGCATACAAAATTTCTTTTTTTCGAATTTTTTTTGGAGAGAATCTAAACACGTCGTGAAAAGAATGAACATCTATTACTACCCCTGGCCATATTCTAACCATTATGCAATTTTGAACTAAAAACAATTAGACTACGTGCATTACTACCCCTAGCCACATGGCACAGGAAATGGCAGAAAAGAAAATCTTCTTAATGAAAAATCCCGAGTCTAAATATTCTTCTTAAACCCTAAAACTCATGAGGCTCTTCATCATGTTTGACCTGTATTTCCTGAATTTCCGCCGAAGAACTTAGACCAATGTAACATAATACTGCCCTCTTTTTGCTGCATCATCGGTTACTACTACGAGGGCACTCCCAACCCAGACTCTATGGTAGAGTTCAGAGTCATTAATTACACTGCTGCATAGGTAATTTGTTGATATGGCAAGCAATTTAATGATGAGAGAGAGGTGAAAACTAAGAAAACAAGTCTAAGTTAGACACCAAGTCTATGCGCAAAACGAAACCTATGCAGATTCCGTGTGGCTGCCCGCATAATCGACGTGTACGCTTATTTAATAAAACGGGAGCAGAAGATCCGAGAGGAATATTAGATAGACTCCATGATAGAAAATCTGCATTGGAGATCATAGTTTCTTATGATAGAGTCTTCGACATATAGACTCTATGAGTAGAGTCTGGGTTGGGAGTGCCTTGAGGACCTGACTACACTTTTTTACAACAAATATATATATTAAGACTTAAACAGTTCTTTTACAAATAGGTTCTCGAGGAAGACTGAAATTACACAGAGGTCCACAGACCGGATGAGTACAGCAAACACATCGAAGCGTTCTACAACGGCGAGCTCGATGGCGTGAAGAGCGCGTGCAGCCGGATGGAGGACCGCGCGATGCGTCGGTTTGAAGAAGGGGCAACGGGGCCATGAAGACCGCACCTAGGGACCGAAGAGTAGTTGGATTGTCTTCGTCGGAGTTCAAAGAGGAGCCACCAAATTGCTTCCCAGGTGAAGGCGAGGGGCAGTGGAGTTCCATGGTCCAAGGATGGGTGGAGAACTTCAGAGCAAGGGTGGAAGAAATGACGCCAGAGGAGGGCTTTATCTGAACTTTTGTCTAGCACCTATTATGTGCTCTCTTTTGTCTAGGGGGTTGTCTTTTCTTTTCGGCGAAACCAATTTGGCGTGCGGTCGCTTGGAGCGACCGCGCCGCCCGTCCCGCGCGCCCTCACGTGAGCTTCTTTCTTTTTTTCCATTTTTTTCTAGTTTTCTTCCTTGAACAATTTTTCTTATACATAAGTTATGTGCACAACTCGTTCTTATGAAAAAAATTATGCACACAACTCGACGTTTACAGAAAAAGTTATGCGCACAACTTGTCGTTAGAGAAAAAAATATACGCATAAGTTTAGCGCGAATCAAACTTATGCTTAAAAATTATCTGACAAAATTTATAGATCGAAGTTATGCACCAAAGTTGTGTGTATACGTTATGATATTCCAAAAATAGAAACTCACGAGAAGAAAAAACTTTCCAAAAAAGAAAAGTTCGGGAGGGGGAGGAACCGGTCGTTAGGAAGCCCCCTAGAGACCGGTCGCTAATTAGGAAGCCCCGCCGGCACAGCTCGTCGCTAAGTCTGTTTGGCGATCGAGCGCGCGAAGCGCTCGGTTCCGCGGACCGACCGGCTCCGCACCCCCCACGTGCATCAGTGTATATGGGTCCAGAGACTCGTGCTCCTTCACGACTCCACCCACGGCGTGGGGGTCCACAACCTCTGTGGTCGCGTCGCGAGGCCACACCCAGCGCGAAAAGCGGCGGCACTCTGGTGTTTTTTCTTTTTCCCGATCCGTTTTTCATTCAACAAATTTTTCATACCGTTTGTGTATATGGATAAGGTGTCTAACAATATTTTTTATAGGTTGAAAAAATTATGTATAAATTATGCATATAACTTGTCGTTACAGAAAAAGTTATGAGCACAACTCGTTGTTAGAGAAAAACTTATGCGTACAAATTATTCTTCAAAAAATTGTGCATACAAATTATACTCATAAGTTATGCACATCATCAAACTTATGCTTAAAAATTATCCGACAAAATTTATAATTCGAAATTATGTATCGAAGTTGTGTGTATAAGTTCCAAAAATGAAAAGATGAAAGAGATATTTCAAAAGAGTTATGCGTATAAGCCATCTTTAAAAAAAATGTACATACAAGGTGTATGTATAATTTCTGCACGCTAACTAGTGTCAAAGTTGTGCTTAAAAGTTATTTGATAAAAGTTGTACACATAAGTTTTTGCATTCTATTAAAGTTGTGCTAAAATTTATCTCATAAAAATTATTGTGATGTTATACTTATAAATTATGTGCATAATTTTTTCTTAACGACGAGTTATACACATTATTTTTCTAATAATTTATATTTATAATTTTTTTACTATAATGAATTATATACGTACCTTATACATTTATATAATATTTACTTTGTATAGAAAAAGAAAAAAACATGAGCTAACTACTCATGCCCGTGGGTCTGCACTAGGGATGAAATCAAAACATCCGAATTGTGTAATAGATTGATATTTTTAGATCACAATAAAATAAATTTGGTGCTAATTTTTTATGCATTATAACCAGCTAATTACTGGAAAAAATAAAAAAAATAGCTACAATTTTTTTATGGATTATTTGCTTTCGATAGAGAAAAAGGTGAAAAAACATCCGTATCCGAATCCGAATAGATATCCGAATTTCTTTTCATCATTTGATCAAAATATAGCGCACATTTGAGATTTATTTTGTATGAATCTTAACAAGCACAATGCCAAGAATAAGAATATAAATTTTGAATACAAAATATTATGTCTAATTTAGCTAAAATAAAAAAACAGCTAAAAAATGATATCCGGTTCCATCCCTGGTCTGCACATACGTGGCCAGGAGCACATGCGCCGTCCGGCCGTCCCCACTTGCGTGTGGCAGCAGCACAGGGCCGTCCGGCCGTCCCCACCCCGCCCCCAGCGACCGTCTCCCTTAGAAAACTGTGAAAAGAAAATACCCAGGCGCGCTCGGGACGCGCGCGTTGATCAGGGCAGTCTCAATGGTTGAAATTATGTGCGAAGTTCAAGAGAATCACATCATCAAAATTTATCTATAGACCTACCTCTTTCCAACTCTCTCTCCCTTATCTCTTACTAATGGAGGGGAGGAGCAAACCCGCAAGACGTCTTCCCAATGACGATTTTGCTGGGTCTTGCGGCCTTGATTTGCGTGAGGAGGCCGAGTCTAG
The DNA here is from genome assembly GCA_036936925.1 of Cenchrus fungigraminus. Taxonomy (NCBI): domain Eukaryota; kingdom Viridiplantae; phylum Streptophyta; class Magnoliopsida; order Poales; family Poaceae; genus Cenchrus; species Cenchrus fungigraminus. The sequence continues at coordinate 126,102,312 of CM072777.1, forward strand.
AGGAAGAAATCAGATCTTGTGTTTTCCTCCTCTTTCTTTATTAACTATGATGTCATGTCACCAATTTGCTGATGTGTCATCTCATTTATTAGGGATGGACTCCATCTTACGTAGACCATTGGGACTGCCCTTGGTAGCAACGTTGTGTTTGAGCCTCTTGCGGCATTGTAAGCTGGAACCCAGCGACTTTGTACCAAAACTCTTATGACTTTCTATAAAAGAAGAAGCAATCCTTTATATAAAAAAAGAAGGCGAGAGGCCACGGAACAACCATCGAAGTGCTGCTGTGAGAACGGAGTGAACCATCGAAAAGCGCTGCTGTGAGGACGGAGTGGATCTGGCTTGAAGTCGAGTGCTGGGGCGGGGACGGAAGTGGAAGCGGCAACTTAGAGCAACTCCAACCAACCTCTTATATTTGAACCCTTATCTACCTATATAAGGATCTGTCATCTACATATAAGGCTTGTATTTTGCTTTCAACTCCAACCCAACTCTCATATACCCTCTTATCTTCTTTGTTTATTCACTTCTTCCACGTGGGGCCCACTCGTCAGCGCCTTTTTCTAACCACCACCACCACCCCCGTTACCCCGTCTCCTCCCCTCCTCGGTCTTTCCTCCCTCTCTCTCCCCGTTGAGATCCGCCGCCCGCCGCCTCCCCGAAGCTCCCTCCCCGCTGGTCTCCTCGGACGCGTACGCGGCTCGGGAGGGTCGCCGGCGGCGGCCTCGAGCGGATCTCCGCGGGCGTGCGGCCTCAAGGCGGATCACCGCAGGCGCGCAACCTCGAGGCGGGTCGCCGGCGCGGCCACGAGTCAGGTCGCCGGTGTGGCCATGAGGTGGGTCGTCGGCCTCCTCGGGCGCGAACGCGGCTCGAGCGGGTCGCCCCAGCCGCCTTGGGCGCGGGCGCGGGACGGGCGCCGCCGACCTTCAGGTACTTCTCCTCTCCCCTCCTCCCTCTGTCCCCCATCCGTGGCCGCCGGGAGGAGCGCCGCCGGCCCCCATCAGCGCAAGAAAACTCCGTGGACGCGCAGGAGGGCCGGCCGTTGGCGCCTCGCAGGATAAGAGGGAGGAAGAGGGGCTCCCACAGTTGAGGGTCGAGGGGGGAAGAATAAGAGCCCCTCTTCCGTCGGGGGCGGATAAGAGGCCGGTTGGAGGTGTTTTTTGGCCTTTGAGCTCTCAAAGATAAGGTAGGGGTGGAAAAAAGGGGTTGGTTGGAGTTGCCCTTACTGATGCACTTCTCATGGACAGCTGATCACGATACCGGTACAAATGTGCTTTCTGAAACAACCTGAACACAAAATACAGAACAAAGGAGACAAAAATTATAGGTTAGATGGAAATATGTCATTATAATTTTCACGGTTTGAAAATATGCCATCGGTATCTCACTGACAGGTGGGTGCCACCACAGTCACTGACCGACATATCTCCAATTTAGCAGAATCATAATGACATAGTTCAAATTATCCCAAAATTATACTCACAGAAAGTTTCTTCTACATCACCGAGAAATGAAGCACAGAGTGACAACTAAATCGGCCGTACGCCGTGTTCACAGTTTCTTCTTGAAATAACACGTCAGGCGCTACACTCACAGAAAATTGAAGAACACGAGAGAGACCGAATAGAAGAGTATATTCACATTATTCTTCCCCTCCCTTCATTACACCCACGCAAACAATCTGTGCACGCGCGCAGAGAAGCTGGATGAGTGAAACGCACGCTAAAGCTACAGAAAAGCAGTCTCGTCCATTGAGATTGAGCTGAAAACCGAAACCATATCGTAGACCTCAATCCATCTACTGGACGTGCACGTCGATGACCTTGCGCTCCACCTCGGTCTTGGGCACGGTGACGAGGAGCACACCGTTCTTGAGCTCGGCGCGCACCTTGCTCTTGTCGCACTCATCCGGCAGCGCCAGGCGCATGTCGTACGAGCTCACGCTGCGCTCCTTCCACCACCCGTCGCCGCTGCCTTCCGCGCCCTCGGCGCCGGCCTCCTTCTTGTGCTCCCCACGGATCACCAGCGTGTCGTCCTCCACCATCACCTTCACCTCGTCCCGCTCCAGACCCGGCATGTCGAACCGCATCTTCACCTCCTTCTCGTCCTCTATGATGTCCCACGGCACGCGCATCTCCCCGGTCGACGCCGGGGACCTCCGTGCCGCCGTGGGGAACCCCACGGCGTCGTCGAACAGCCTGTCCATCGTGTCCAGCATCTGCCGCATCGTCCGCATTGGCGACATCGGATCAACTAACCCTGCATCCGTAACCATGTGACGTGATGTTTAGCCTCCTCTGCTCTCTGATCGTAGCACATCCTCTGCTTGTGGAAAGAGAACCGATCATGCAACTGAGGACCTACCGAACGGGGAGATGTCGAGCGGCGCCGCGCGGCGCGGGCGGCGCTGGACGGCCTTTCCCTGCTGCTGGTTGCCGCCGTTCTGGCTGACCTGGACGTCGACGGCGTTGTTGTCCCTGTTCTCCCGCGCCGCGGACGCCACGGCGAGGGAGCGGCCTCTCCCGGACGGCGCGAACCCGGGCGCTGGCCTCGACGCCCTCCAGGCGCGTACCGGGAGGCGCGCGGCCGGGGAGAGGCGGCTGGCAATCGCGAACGGAGCAGCTGCCATTGCTCAACAGAAGGCTACTGGGATTTCTGCGAACTAGAACGCTGAGAGCGTTTGATATCGTCGGAGAGTGTTAGCTGCTGATTGCTGTGTGCTTCCGAAGCGCGTTGCTTTCCTGGTGGGAGACCGTGGGTCTGCGGCGCATTTTATAGCTCGCCCCAGGAGAGCGGTGGAAGCCTGGAAGGGTGGGGAAAAGCGTTGAAGCTTCGGGACAGCCAGCGCCACTGCTGGTACACTGGGAAATGGGACGGGAGAGCTTCGCGACGGCGGCGGGGGCTTCGACACTCTTGTCGGCTTCTCTTGAACATTCTCGTGCTCTCCGAGCCGCTTCGAGATGATGTCATGGATGTCTGGATTCTGCGTGGCAGTAGAGTTTCGTGGGCCTTCCTCAAGGCCGAGAATTTCAATGGGCTTTACATTGGAAGGGCTAATCCTTTTGTCGGGCTGATAAATTGGGCTTCGCCAGTTCTATCATCAGGACATTCTTCTAGGCCCTGTTTGTGGGAATGCTATATATATTCTGCAAGATTTATTTACTTAACTTCTAATGTTTGAGATTTGTGCAACCAACCGCAATCAGGGGCGGAGTCAGGGGGCGTGCAGGGGCCAGCCCCCCTAACGTTCCCTAAGTCCAAGCATATTTAGTGTTTAAAATTCAAAAAAATGAGTAAAATTAGTAAAAATTACTCCATTTTGCTATGAATTTGACTTGTTGGCCCCCTCCATGGTTGATTGGCCCCCTCCACGGTTGGATCCTAGCTACGCCCCTGACCGCAATCATCAGATGTAACTACTAAACCCTAATCTCTTTCTCTCTCTCTCCTCCTTCCTCCACCCCACCTGCCGCCGTGACCCACGTGCGGTGTACATCTACCGACGCACCGAGCTCCGTCGCCGCCACCATGGCCGCGGCCGGCCCGACCTGCCGCCTAGCGCACCGCCGCAGCCGGCACGTGCACCGCCGCTGTGCGAGCTGGCCCACGCGGTTGGCCGCGGACGCACCCCTGTGCGAGCTCGCCGCCCGCCCTTAGAGCAACTCCAACAGTTCCCCATTCTAAGTTGCCATTTTTATTTTTATTTTTGGCAAAAACAGAAAAAACCTTCTCTAACAGTTCCCCATCCCAGGTTGACATTTATTCCAAGTTGGGAAAAACAGACTCCTCGCGCGCATAAGCTATCCACGGTGCATCCTTCTGTAACAGAAGAGGTGGAAAGATATAAAAATAAATTTGTTTTTTCTCAGGATTCCTGATTTAAGTTTTCAAGAGGTGGAATGGTAGAAACATAATTTTGTTTCTCTTTTAGGGTTCCTGACGTAATTTAGATCTGAATTTGGCAAGTGAATTATGCCAAACTATTGAACATGAGCTCTTTTTTTACTTGTCATGTCTTTTAGAAGTTGGCAAAACACAAGATTTGTCAAGTAAAATTTGCCAAACTGTCGGAGATGCTCTTAGACTACCCATACCGATAGGGAGCATCGTGACAGGGTGTGGCTCGTGTAAGGTGGATGTCTTCGGGAGTCGGACTGGAGGATGGAGATTTAAAGATGCTTTGCATGAGAACCATGTTTTGCTTGCCAATCTAGCTAGAGCTACAACTAGGATATGATAGGCTCTTGTTAATCTTGCTTGTGTTTAGTTATCTTTTTGCCTAAGTTCTTGGATGAGATCAACCTACATGCTATATAACTCATATACTTCTTCCGTCCCTATTTGCTAGTCGTTGTAGCTACATGACATTGTCCCCCAATATCTGTCGTTTCTAGCTATTCTAGTAGCACTGTAGGCCTACAACAGTGTTCTTAAATACAGCATGTGCATGCCCTCACGACCTCCGCCTCACACCACCACACCCGGCCAAAAACTGGAGCACTAATGAAGTAGGGGCATCAGGATCTTTACCACTTTGCCTTGGGTACTCGTTTGTGTCCCCAGCGACCATCAATTAGGAACAGAGTGAGTACATATATTAGGTTTATCATATGATTAGACTAGATCCATTAGGTTAGATAGAAAACCCGAGGTAGTTCACTGCCAATCCACATATTGATAACCTTAGAAGGAATACTCTAAGGGAAAAGTTACGATGATCCGTACGCTTGCGGTGAAACTTAGCGCGCTTTTGATCCGTCAACACCCGTCATCACGTGATGACCGGTAGCTAAATCTAGCGGGTTGGTCTGCCTCGCCATCCTTGCTCCGTGAGTCTGGCAATGAGCAGTGCTATCTGTCCTCAAGTTTTGCTTCAAAACTTTATTCTTTTTCTCCCATCTTATACATTCAATAAGGCATTATATAGCTCACAAAATCACACTTATTTTTTATGTTGATAAAATAAATAACAAAGAACCCATTTAATCTGATCCGATTTAAAATCTCTTAGGGGCCATTTGGATCCTTGGAATTTGGAGGAATTGAAATCTACTTGATAAACTAAACTATTTTAAGTGAAATTTGAAATTCCACCACTTTCCAATGTTTATATATTAGCTTATCTCAAATTCATATTTTTCTACTTTGTAATTTATAACACTCTTTTCAACTCACTCTCCTATGGTAGAAATGCAAAACATAAGTATCTCTCTTCTATAACCAAGAATAATATACAAATATAATCCATATACAACTATATTAGCTTAATTAATATGTGTCTAAATTATGATTCTTAAAATGAATTCAATTCCAAGGATCCAAACGAGGCCTTATGGATTTTAAAAAAATTATCCAAAGTTTGACTTTTTTTACAAGTTATTTGAACTTTAGGGGTATCATTTTATTTTGTTCATGTTAAATGGGATAGATTAATAAGAAATGAAGTGTGAAATTTGACAAGTCTGCTGGAGTGTGCTGAAATATGAAGACGAAATTTTATGAAGTGAGTAACTAAATAGAGATATGGAGAGTCAGATATGACTATTTCGTTGGAGATGCTCTTACTTGCCAGTAACATGGATGATGGATGCCCGTAAATTTTCCCGGTGCCCACACATGTGTAACAGATCTCATCCCACTCATGTGTATGGCCGGCCATTGGCCAGCCAGTAGTCCTGGTCCTGCAGCAAGGGCTGAAAAGGATAGCAGTACCTAGTACAGCCTCTCACATGTCCTGGGCCTGAATAAGGACTACTATCATCAGGATGTGCAATCATAATGCTCCTGCATCAAGTTAGAAACCAGTATTCCACTGATATAAACACAACGGCGATTTTGATGATGTTTTTGGATGGTGAGACGTTCTATGTGCAGATTCTGACCCTGTATGATTCAGCCTATTTCCAATTTTGATTACACGCTTACGAGAGATCCAAAAGTCGAATACCTCCCATAATCGATAATCGAGAATCCAGAATCGATCGGGATCCCTCATAAGCGAACCATCAAATTTATAAATAAGTAGAATCAAACAGGGTCTCTGTTGACTCGTAGATGGCGATATTGTTTTGCGCACCGGTGATCAAAGCATATACAGTTATGCGCTTGGCCACGATATTGTTCTGCTAACATTAATTCTGAGGTGCTGAAAATTCATGAATTCGTCTCTCTAACCGTGACAGTGCCATGATCTAACCTTATGAGTTAATAATAACACCACCAAATCAAAGTTGTATGTTACTCCCTCTATTCCAGAATATAGTTACATTTAGCCTTGTTTAGCCTTTTTCATACAGAATAAGGAGACTAGTCAAATGTCTAATATATTCACCCAGTTCTTAAATATATGACGTTTAGGACAAGAAAATTAGTTCAAAATATATTTAAGGACGGAGGTAATACCATCCATTAAACATGTATCACTTTGTATATGTCTACCATCTATACTATAAGGAGCAAAAACAATTGAAAACAATTCTCACCTAATTCGGACCCGCCTTACCCCTCACGCCGGACTCACCTGTCATCTAATTGTTAGACCGAAAAGGTGGAACGACCATAAAAATCGCAATTTGGGAAGGGTTTCTGCCAAAAAGGAATTTTTTTCTCACCGTAGCGTTTCTACCCGCCTGTTGTACCTCTGCACGTTTGAATCCGACCGAGACGACCCGCCTGTTCCCGAGACATAGTACGTCGGTCCTCCCAACCGGCCAACCCAGTCCACGTGAACTTTCTTTTGCATCTTCACATCTCGCTCCACATATTTCCATGTCCTCATTCCCCTCTCTTCCACCCATGCAGTCGATTGTGTAGCCGCGTAGTCATGTGTTTTGAACTTTAGATTAGTACTGTCGAAACCGTGACTTTCCCTATTCCCGCGCCCCTCTCTGATCTTTCTGGCCCTGAGAGATCATGCAATTCCTCTACTTTTCTTGTTACGTTTGGAAGGCTTCCCCACCTAATCAAGAGGAAGAACTAGATTTTCCAAGATGTTGATGGGAGGAGCTATATACTGAGCGACTTGGCCGGCGCAAGAGGGTCAAGCGGAGCCAGCCGTTGAGCTGCCCTCGTGTCCTTCCACGCACCCGAGCCCTGGGCAACAAGGGGGCACTGGGCAGGTGCAGGTCGTGTCCTTCAAAGCACTGTACAAATATAGTGAAATTTAAGTTATTCCTCAAGAAATTTTATTACTAAAGCAAGTCACAACAAAATATGTGATATTTTGCCACTTCCGCGGAGAGACTCATACTACCTCCTTTTTTAAATAGTTGACGCCGGCACATGACAACACAGGTCATTTAACACTAGGATTGATGTCAGAAACGTCATATAAATAAAAATGGAGGTAGTATTTTTTTATTGAAAAGTGACACAAATTCTTTAAAAACAATGACTTATTCATGTATGTGGGAACTCCCCCACAGTATTTCGGTAGAAAAAAAGACTTACACATGTAAATGTATCCTATTTATTATAGCAAAACATAGCACGTGTGTGTCGCACGTGTAAGATTACTAGTAAATTTAAAGGTAATTTGTGTATGGCTTATTTACCTTCCAATATATTGCAAGTCAATCATTAAGAAATGAATTGTTTGCATATATAGCTTTTATTTTTAATGACCAAGGAACTAGTGGAAGGGTATTTTAGACCGTTTATAAGATTTGTCAATAGTTGGAACTCTATAAGTAGTTTTATTTGAAACAAATTTTAAACCCTAAATGTAGCTATATTGTATATTCTATAACGGATGGAGCATTATTTATTACCGCCGTTTATATAATTTGGTAAGTTTTAGACCTTCTTTATTTACTTTTCTAGATTTAGTTATTTATAAATTCTATTTGATGTTAACTTGTAACTTAGCTACTTTTTTACAATTCGTATAGAAATCAGACCATATTTTCTATTTTCGAATTATATACATATTTATTATAGTTAGTTTTTTCATGAACTTTTTGGTTTAGTCTAAACCGTTAGATCATTATAAAATTTAACAGGCTATGTGTCTATGTTCTTAGACCCTGTTTAGTTCCTTCAAAGTTCCAAAACTTTCGCATTGCAGACCGTGCCATCTCTCACAGAACACGTTTCTCAATACAAAAATTTCATCACTTTCACAAAAAATTTCATGAACTAAACGGTGGCTTAATTTATTGGTACTTTAGACGTACATGGTGGCTCCTTTGACACTCCACGGATATATTACCGAGCTAGCAACTGGTTCTCGCTGACCTTACTCGCCTAGCCTAGCCTTGCGCCTTTTGCTTCAAGCACGCGTTGCCGCAGGGAGCCACACCTGCCCGAGTACGTATGCCGTACGTCCGTACGCGTTGCCGCATGTATGCGTCACGGGTGTTGTAGTCCTGCAGATGCTCTCTGTCGGCTCCTGCGCGGCTGCGCCACCCAAGGATGGTAATCCTATCCATTCAGATACCACAATTAATACGTGTACTTCTTCGCTTTTAGAAGACTTTTTGGACAAAATGTTGATCAAACCTTAAGAATATAAATCATGAATGACTTTTAATTCCGAGTTTCGAAATATAAAAATTATATCAATAGATTTATCGTGAAAATTATTATTATAAAAATACACCTACATAACTTTTTAATAAATATTTTTATAGAAACGACAAGTCAAAGTAGTGTTTTAGAGACTGTGTTGCTGTTCTAAACGTCTTCTAATTGTGGTACGGAGGGAGTAGAGTTCTCATGGATACATCCAGTACACAAAATTTTACCGTATTGATTTTACTCTAGAACATAAAAATGCCCATTAACCCATGGGTGTTTACCCGATATACAGTACTAGGTCCGGCCGTGCAGGCAAGATTCGCGCTGCCATCTTTGCACTCAATACAGAGAAGAAAGTTGGGAGGAGGACAGCGAAAAAGGTCAAGAGTAAGAACGAGCGTAGGGCCATAAAAACTGTTCAAAACACTGTAAAAACTTGATGATAATGTTCAAAATTATTCCCTGCTGCTATAAATCAGAAGGCATAGTGCGGCCTATTCATTGTATCAGCGAACCAGCTAAGTCCATGGCTCCCACCACTTGCTTTTCCTTGTGCATCTGCCTCCTCATCCTCCTCCTCGGTCTTGGATCCATGGCCGAACTGCAGCCGGAGAGGGTAAACAAGCTGCGACAAAGCTCTCGGCTTAGACAAGCAGCAGCAGCAGCTTCCAGCGGCGGCTGTGATTTCGCGTCCGATATTCTGAAACCTATCGACCCGATATGGACACTAAAATATGAAGCGGGGACTATCGACTATTTCGACGAGGCAGAGCAACAGCTCCTCTGTGTGGGTGCCTATCTTCTTCGTGTTGTCATTGACTACCGGGGCCTCATGCTACCTCGCTACGCCAATGGTGCTATCCTAGCATTTGCCGTGCAAGGTAAGGTCACCTGGTTACGTTAATATCTCTGATGTTATCTATATGCATAGTTCATCTTCTCCAAAAGTATGTAAGGCACGCCTTCACGGTGTCCTTCCTTCGATCTACCTTTTGTCTCTAGAACCGCAAGTCCGAAACCAAGGTAATGTTTAGATTCCTTCTCAAAAAATTTTGAGAAAAAGAATCTTATATGCATGGTGTACTAAATAAAATTTATTTGTAAAATCTTTTCACAGAAAAGTGCAACTTTGCGCGATGAATCTACATTAATACTACAATAACCATCTTCTAATCATGTGGTCAAAGACCTCATTAGATTCATCTCACGAATTAGCACAGGGTTGTGAAAATATTTTTGTAAATTGACTTTATTTAATGCTCTAATTAACGATCAAAGACGTGAGAAAAAAATTTTAGTCACCAACTAAACATTTTCCAAGTCTCTTGAATTTTTATCTTGTTGATATAAGAATTTAGGATGTCTGAGTTTTTTTATTCAAAACAATATAACTTGGGCAGAGCCATGTATGGACCAAAATATGGCGGTTGCTCCAACTAAAATCTCATTCTTAAATGTTGCTCCCCCCTCCCCCTTTAATCATATCTAAGCCACAAAGGTGTTTGGATTCTTGGGCTAAAGTTTAGCTCCGTCACATCATACTATTTATGAGTATTAAATGTAGATTAATAATAAAACTATTTGCATAATCCCGAAGTAAATCACGAGACAAATCTGTTAAGCTTAATCAACTTATAATTAGCAAATATTTATTGTATCATTACTTTGGCTAATCATGGTCTAATTAGGTTTAGGTCATGTTTAGTTCCCCACGTCAAACCTTTTCACCCGTCACATCGAATGTATTTTACTATTATTAATTGGAGGCTCTTTTTGGAGACTCCAGGTTAATCCTTACAAGACGCACTAAGAAAAAAAGATTTAGAAATTCTCACATAAATCAGAAACATTCGGCCATCAATTGGTAGAATCTAATTGTTATAGTCATTGGATCTATTATGTAAAAAAATTACCCACCATTGTCATTATAAAAATAAATAACCCTCTAATTTTATCTATAAATTACCCACCTCTACCATTATAAAAATAATCTCAAATAACCCCCTAAATTTATATACAAATTACTCATCTCTGTTGTTATAAAAATAATCTCAAATAACCCCCTAAATTTATATGTAAATTACCCAACTATGTCATTATAAAAAATACCATTATAAATAAATGATTTAAAATAACCCCTAAATATCCTTCTAAATTACCCACATATGACATTACAAAAAATAACTTACACGATATCATTGTATAAAACATCCTAAAGTATATCATCATATGATGAGAAGTTATTTATTTGTAGCATTGTTAATTAGAAAATATGCAATATATATATGTCACCATGTAATATATATATACATATATACGGAAGAAGCGATGAGAATGCTATTTTTCATGTTAAAGTAGCTCAAATAAAAAGTTTAATAAGGAGGTGTGATATAAAATATAGATATGAATAAAAAAACTAAAGTTTATCGCAACAAGATGTTTATATGTGCTCATATTAGAATACTATGTGCTAAGATAAATAATTCTAATTATTAGCTATGAGTTATAATATTTAACATCATTTTCTAATACTTCTAAAAATTTATAGCCCGTGCGTGAGCACGGGTTGATAGACTAGTTTACACCAATTAGAGGTATTAATTATAGACTAATTACAAAACTAATTACACAGATGGAGTATAAATCACGAGACATACCTATTAAGCCTAATTAATCCATGATTTGATAATGTTATGCTACAATAAACTTTTGCTAATGACAGATTAATTAGGATTTATAGATTCATCTCGTGCATTACCTTCAGATTATGCAATTAGTTTTATTGTTAGTTTACGTTTAATACTCCTAATTAGTATGAAAATAGTCGATGTGACATGGCTGAACTTGTTTCATGTAGTAACCAAACACCAGTAGGCGTGTCTTTGATACCCAAGGCAATATATATAATTTTCCAACTGGTTCTAGCTAAATGTCAATTCAATAAAATTAAAGGTGTAAGATGTTTCTTTTCACCAGGGTCTGAAAAACAGAACTTTTGAGACCCTTTCCACTTTTCCCAGCTTCACGCTCTTTCATATTGTATTAATTACTTAGTATATGTGTCTAGAAATATTATAGGGTTCATTATTGTTTTCAGGAAAAGGGATAGTAGGGTGGACATATCCTGGATGCCCAGAGAGGCACCAGAGCTTTAGAAAAGGTGACGTCGTTGCACTAAGCCCTGGTGTACCATATTGGTTTTACAATGACAACGACGACAGTAATGAACCACTTGAGTTCGTCATGTATCACGACATAAGCAGAAACTCTAATTCTGAACGACGACACAAGGTATTTTTTTTTCGAACAATGACACAAGGTAATTTGGTTTGAGAGAATAACAAATGACTCCCAGTATATAATAATAGATAGATAATAAATGACTTGGTTAGCTAGCTTATTATTATTCCCAGTCCTAATATAAAATGTAGTTCACTTTGACTTTCCTAAATGCTGTTGAGCTGAATTTTGTAAGAACTTGGCTGTGTGCGATTCTCGCAAGACCGGATTTATTTCCATTATTTAAAAATTTAGACATAATATATATCTATATTCACAGTTACTTCTATGAATCTAGAAAACTAAAACGATTTAGATATTGAGACTGACGGAGTATTAGTTTTGCTCAGTACGTCGTACACGCATGACATGTTGCCCCGCGCAGGATTTCACTTTAGCTGGTTCCAACAGCGCCGGAAGCAGTAACATTTTCGACGGGTTCACCTTGAGGTCGTTGAGTCGGACCCTTGGTATCAGCCGAGCGCTAGCCTTAAAACTTCAGGGTCATGGAGAATACGACATCGGCACCATAGTTCTGGTGCCGAATGGCCTTCAGCTGAGTCCGGGTACCACAACGACGCCCGGCACGACGCAAATACATGATGGGGAACATGAAGCAGGGCAGCAGCAGCAGCAACAAAACATTATTAGACAGTCGTACTACCAACGTGATGGGGAGAGTCATCATTCTCCAGATAACAACAACAAGAACAACGACAGCGCGATGTGCAGCGTGGAGGTGGTAATGAACTTGGAAGACCCTCATTCTCAGAAGAACATCACTACGCATCTGACTGGCCGCGACTTTCCCATCCTCAACTCCCTGGGATTGAGCATTGAGAGAGGGTTTCTAAAACCGGTACATACAACAACCTCTTGATACTACATATAATCATAGTCATATAATATTCCTCATATATATATATATATATATATATATATATATATATATATATATATATCCTTTGTTTTCAACAACAACAACTAGCTACTCTAAATTCTTTTTTTGTGATCGATCCCACTGCATGCAGAAAGCTCGTGTTTCACCGGTCTACAGTATCGACACTCACACCATCGGGTACGTGACCCAAGGAAGCGCCCGGCTGCAGACTGTTGACGACCTTGGGGTTGCAGTGTTCTCCGGTGAGTTTCGTGAGGGGCAGGTGCTGGTGACACCACAGGAATACGCCCTCCTAACAGAAGCAGGGAAATATGGGTTCGACTACATCGCGTTCAAGACCAACGCAGACCCTATGGTCAACCACATCGCAGGACCCGGGTCTGTCCTGCGAGGCCTGCCGGTGGGTGTCATCGCCGCTGCGTATAATGTCTCCATGGAAGACGCGGTCAAGATAAAGAATAGCAGGTTCTTCGGTTGATGTATGTGTGTGTTGACATGAATATTGGCTAGTACTAAATAAATCAGGGCAAGTGTGTGCAGCTCTGTGATGATCTAGCTGTGTTTGTATCAACCAACCTATGTATGTTCTGTTCATTCTGCGGGATGTTGTTAGTCATTGATCATGTGTGTCTGGGCCTGGTGGCTTTCTACGTGACGATGGAGGCCTTCTTTATGCGCAACGCCGCCGACCAAATTCTACGTGGGCCGTAAAGCTGGATTGTGTTGTAGGCCGTGCGTGAATCTTGATGCGGCCTTTTTTTTTTTTGATCCTCTGTCCTCCCTTTTTGAGCCAGCTCCCCCCTTCTTCTGCTTCCACCTGGTAGCTTGAATGCTGATACTCTGACCAAGATGCATGTTAAGTTTGTTTCCCCCGTTTTCTTTAACCAGATGCATAAGTAAAATTAAATTATGGTTTCAGATTTATTTTTCCTTCACCCTGATGTGACCAAGATGTATAGATTGCTCTTGTCACTCATGCATCCATGTCATGTAACGCATAATTTTTCCTTCACTAGGTTATAGTCTGTGCGTTGCTACGAGCGCACAAAATTTGAACGAAGCAATTATTATTGCAAAAACAAAATCTTGCAAAACAGTATATGATGAACCAACACTACAAGGGCTACACCTTAACAATTCCAACTCATCGCAAGCTCGTAGTAAGATTATACTGATATGTTTAATAATACTATTAATCATATTGGATTACTTTAATCTGTGATTAAAGCGCGACCTGTGCAAAGCATTGGACAGTGGTCAACAGGTGAAAATAAGGTCACTAATTGATGGATCATGATTTTAGATGATTTTTGAAAAAAAAAGAATTACTTGATTCGGAATTAAAATGAGAAACGGTGAAGGCACATTTCAATACTAGATAAGGCACATTTGATAGTCCTACTCCTACAGTATATATCAATCGATCAAATCACTCGTCTTAATTAAGTAGATAAGGCACATTTCAATACTACTATACCAGAGTCAATAGATTTGAGCCATCGAAAAGTTTGTTCGCACATCTATGCTATCAATCTAAACTTGTTTGCCCCCATTCCGTCCAATTTTTTCAGCTAACAGTGTCAAATAGATTGGTAAAATAACCACTTTACCCCTGGTGGGCCCAGCAATCTATTCCTTCCTCCTCTGGTCTCCCTCCTCTGCCGTACCTCCTCCCGGCGTCGCCCTTGGCGGCGCGTGAGTTCACGCCGCGGTCGCACTTGCCCCGCACCGTGGCCGGGTCTAGCGACCCGCACATCGACATCGAGTAGCCATCAGCCGCGGATGAGGCCCCGCCGCCGGCTCCACTTCCGCTGGTACCCGCGTACACCACCTCGTACATCTTGCCGGGCTCGAGCGCGGAGCCCCCATACACGCTCACGCTGTTGAGCACACCGAGCCGCACGTTGGTTGGGAATGCGCGGTCCATGGACCCGGCCCCGACAGTGGCCATCCAGGGCGCCACATTCGTGACTGTGAGCCCCCCGGGACCACCGAACGCCCCAATGGCAATGGCGTCGAGGTAGTACGGCACGCCGACGCTGCCGAGCTGAGGGAGACCACATCGACACCATCCGCAACAGTGGCGTTGAAGGTCGTGAGGAAGTCGGAGTCGAAGCACCCGTCGGCCCCAGCACACCTTGTATGCTGCCAGACGTGCCTTGGGCGCCATTCCAACAGCCAGCCCGCGCGCGTACTGCGCATGGACGCCGGGAAAACGTAGCTCCCGGTGGCGATGGACGCGGTGTGCATCCCGTGCCCATCGGTGTCGAGCGGGGACGTGGCCTCGGTTGTCTCGTTCATCCACCCCGAGGTGGCCTCGTGGCCCTTGGAGAAGAACCACACGCCGACGAGCTTGCGGTTGCATGAGGTGGGCGGGAACATAGCCGGCGTAGGGGTGCCCTGGCGCTTAGGAGGCCCCGCGAAGGGGAGCCTGCCAGCGCTAGGACGAGCAGAGGCGGCGGAGCAAACTAGCAGGGAGATCGACGACGGTCGGGGAGGAGGAAGAATGGATAAAAGTGAAAGAAACACTGAAGAGGCAATGACAGGTGGGACCCGCTTCGCAGGGACTCAAGGCAAGATGGGCATTTTACCTGCCCAGTCTCACATGCATGCCAGGGCTCCCAAACGGTGAAAAATGGATGGAACATGGACGGAATGATGTGGAGGACAAAGAAGTTCAGGTAGATGACATAGAGATGCGAAAAGAACTTTCCACACACAGATCTAGAGCAACTTTTTTAATAGCATACCCGAGAGTACATGTAAAACTCTAAATAGATTTGACGTATGTAAGCGCATGTAACTCTCAGGCACATTAAACAGCTGATAGGTGTGTGTAACAAACTGGAAACTGCCAACGACTACTAGCTGTCCACTAGTAGTACGTTGTTAATTATTGCTAACCCGCCTGCTGAATCCACACTAGTAAGGGCATGTTTAGCCCAAAATTTTTGGATCCCTTTCAGGTTTTATTAGAGGTAGTAAACATAGACTAATTATAAAACTAATTACACGAATGGACGGGAAATTCCGAGACGAATCCATTAAGTCTAACTAATCCGTCATTAGAGATTGTTTATTGTAGCACGACATTGTCTCATTATAACATAATTAGGCTTGTTAGATTCGTCGTGATAATTAAGGTAGGGGTTGTGAAATGGGTTTTATCATTAATCCACATTTAATACTCCTAATTAGTGTCCGAAGTTTGATGTGATGGGTGGTTGGTGAAATTTTAGTGAACTAAGACCACCCACACCGGTGACTGCAAAAGGCTCCTCCAGGGAGCTTTTGACGTTTTTACGTCTGCAGCGGCTCCCTGGAGGACGCACGCCAAAACCCCGTGACCTCCCGTATCCTTCATTCCTATGGGAGTTGCCGGCTTCCTTCATCCCCTCGTGCGTGGGCCCCTGCCTGCTTCTGGCGCGTCCCAACCGCTCCACCCCGCCGTCGCCGTCGCGGACTCCGGAGCTGCTGCCGCTCCCTCTCCACCTGCTCGCCGTCGCCGTCGCACACCGCCAAGGCCGGAGCTCCGGCAGGCAGAGAGACAGAGAGGAGCAGAGGAGAGAAGAGGGAGGGAGGGTCGAGCTCGGAGGTGGTCCGCCGCCGGAGCTCCGCCCGCTTCCCTCGTAGGCTGCGGCGGGGAGCTTGAGGAGGCGGAGCTCCGGACCGGCGCCTGGGGAGGAGGGCCGCCGCGGTATCTGGACGCCGCCGCCGCTCCAATCGCAGGATACGGCCGCCGGCCCCCTCGATCCGCGGCTGGAGAGATTGGGAGCAGGGGCCCGTTCGTCCTCGCCGGCGGAGCTCGAGCAATCGGCGACAGCGGAGGGGAAGAGGCGCCGCCGCGGGCCCCTGCTCCGCCGAGCTCCCCAGCGCCCCTGCTTGGTGCTGCAGATGCACCTCACCGCCGCGCGAGCTCAGCCAATCGAGCTCCCCTGCCTCGCCGCCAATCGAGCGCCCCGAGGAGGACGAGGAGCTCCGCGCGTCGAGGTGGAGCAGAGGGCGCCGGGAGGAGGGGCGGCCGACGCCGTGGAGGAAGCTGACGCCGGTGGCCACCGCGAAAGGTGGAGGGGGCAGATGAGGAGCGCCCGCCGTGGCCCCTGCCTCTCTCCGGCTATGGCCATGGCCGCGCCATCCGCCCGAGCTCGACCGCCATGGACGCTGCTCCGAGTCGCCGCGAGCAGGGGAGGAGGAGGCAGTGGCAAATGGAGAAGGGAAAGGCAGCGGAGGCCGGAGGCCGTCGGGATGCGCCTCCGCCCCTCCCCTCGCCGGAGCAGAGGACAGGCGCATGGAGCAGAGGAGCTCGGCGCCTCGTAGCAGGGAGCTTCAGCCGCGCGCGCCCGCCGTGGACAGGGGCCTCTGCATCTCCGCCTCACCTCGCCGCCGCGGTGATCCATGCTCGCAGCTCCACGGGCCGCACTGGTGTCCGCCACCGCGCCGCATCGTACCGCCGCCGCGTGGATCCGCTGCCAGGCGCCGGCGCGGAGGGAGGCAGCCGCCGGGCGCAGGGGAGGGGGTCCGCCACCAGGCGTCGGCGCGGAGGGAGAGATCCGTGGCGCTCCGCCGCCGGGCGCAGGGAGGGGATCCGCCGCCGGGCGCAGGGGAGGGGGCGGCGCCAGGTGCAGGGGAGAGAGAAGAGGTTGGTGGGGAAGGGAGGCGTCGGTGGGAAAAAAAAGAGGAAGAGGAAGAGTGAGTGACATGTGGGTCCCGCACGTGGGTAGTTGGGATGAAGAAGAAATATGAAGGATGCGGAAGAAGTAGATATAAAGGAGAGAATCTTGATGACGAGGCAGGCATATTCCGTTTTGAAGGAGAAGATAAAGTATGACGAGTGTGGATGGTCTAAACACCCCCCTAAGACGAAGGATCGGTCAGTTAGTCAGACCCGGGTCTTCTGATGTCGCTGTTGGTACTGTTGATTGTTGAAGTCTCCGTCAGGTTGCGACACCACACGAGCAACCCTTCTCGATCGCCTCCGGCATTAGCTTGCTTTCGACGAAGAAGTCGTTGCAAAGACAGCCTTCTTTAACTTCAAGCCGAGGACAACGGTTCTGCCTCTCTGCAAAGCATAGGAGAGTGCGATGTATCTTCGTTAACCTCGCTGCAGATATACCATGACATATTGAATACCGCGGATGCAGTACGAGAGTGGTACCCGGCCGTATGCATGGACCGTACCTGCATATGCATATTGCATTATTCTCGTTCGCATCAAGTTGCCGGCAAGACCGCGTTAGTGCAGCTGCAGTGACCTACTAGAAGTGCCTGGCTGACCGCATTAGTGCAGCTGCAGTCAGTACAGACAGTACTAGTGACGAGGAGCATCGGAGCATGCTGCCCACAGTAGCTGTTCCCCCTTTAATTCGCCAAGCTGCCAAGCATCAGTGCACCACTCCTCTTCTCTCCTGTCTCATCCCCACCACTCACCAACAGCCAAATTATTCGGCATCCCGGGCAGCCGCCCTCGTGCACCGTCGGGCACTCGGACTTCCGCGAACCTCTTGGCCACGCCTCGCTCCAGCAGCACGTGGCTACGGCAGCGGCGAGACACACGGTCCCGTTTCGTATCGACGGCCAGCCAGCCCGCCGCCATTGCATGCAGCGGCCCGGGGCGTCGATGGCTGGATTGGTCGAGCCGCTCCCGGACTGGAATGGATCAGCGCGCGGGAGCTGCGTGCAGGGCCATGGCGGACGAGTGGGGCTGGGGCAGCAGCTCTATCTGCCAGCGAAGAAGAAGCGCGGCGCATTGACTCCACCGTGCATTATTTGAACTAGTCAACTTCGTCCAGTTAGCAAGCTCTGGTCGCGGCAGCACTTAAAGCGGCGGCTCCGAACGAAAAAAAAAGGTCAGCGCCTCATCGGAACAGATACCGCGTGCTCACCAGCGGTAGGGATGAAAGTGGTACGGATATTATCCGTCCGACCGACCGAAAGGGTTAGACACTCAAATGGTAAGACCGTATTCGAATCCGGACATTTAATATCTGTAACTACCCGTACCGTATTAGTATCCGGAAATTCAAAATTGAATTTCTATGATCCAAATATGATGAATATCACTATTCGACAAAAAATATACTGTCCGTATCCGTATTCGATCTGAGAATTCAGTCCGAGAAAGAAAAATTATCTGTATCTGTATCCGCAGTATCCGTCCGTATCCGATCCGTTTTCATCCCTAACCAGCGGGACAGCGCATGGTGCCAGCACCGCCCACGCCGTTTCTCCTTCTGGCTGATCATCGCTGCCCAACAGATCGACGCCATAACTGCCATGCCTTCTCTGAACCCCTCTTGGCCGCCCAGACGTGCTCGGTCGGTTTTGCTCAACGGAATGCAGCTGCGTTTGGAGCCAAGAGCCACGCGAAACACATAGACAGATCGATTGGAGATTTGCAGCTGCTCGTGTTGAACTGTTGATCGCTCGTACAGTACGTACGTGCAGGAAGCTTCCGGACCTGATGAGGCCGCAGGGACGTGCCTCGTCATTTCTGGCGGTGGCATCTAGCTCGCGCTGGTGCAGATTTTAGTGCCAAATCAATACAGGTCTCAATGCAGGTTTACATGCTCAGCGCTGCAGGGTGTTCTCACGTGGTTTGCGTGCCGCATTCTTTCGAGCACACACACAGAGGTCCTCCTTCCTGTGTCAAGCTGATCCAGCTGCCTAACCAATAAAAGTAAGCAGCGAAAATCGATTCTTTTGATTTATTTCCCTCCTAAATTCAAATACGTATCATATGTCGAGAGGGAAGGTATTTGCACACGTATACTCGAATACGACAGTGTTAGGCTACGAATTTTCTGTTGGAACGCATTCATGTGGCCTGCAAGCGCGGGAAGGAAGCAACCTGTCACACCGCCCAACCAACGGAATTACGCGCGGAAAGGCCTGAACGGCACGAAGAACCGCCGCGTAATAACACGAAAACAACCGCTGCCGACTAATAGCACCCCTTTATGTTTTGGTTGCGGAAAGAGATGGCAGTGCATGTGTGTAGAACAACGAGAGATATATAGAACGAAGCTGCTACGGGACAGGGGAAATTCGGGCCTCGTACTAAAAAATCAGAAAAAAAAACAGCGAGTTCATTTCCCTGTCCGCCTGATCCAAGTACTATCCAGTATCCAACTGCCATGAAAACGTTGCCACGCCGCAATTAATCCGAACTGACGGGGAAATGATTTTTTTTCCCTACGGAGAATGAATGAGAGTAGGGTACTCGTGGCGAAATAGGGCCTGCAGAAGCGCGGGAAGAAACCTGTCAACGCCGCCCCGCCAACCACCCGTGGCGCGCGCGTGCGGCGTTTACGGTTCTTATCGTTTGAAATCGAGAGAAAAAACCAAATGCTTGGTCAATCAATAAGTTGTGGTTAGTCCGTTGATGATTGGACAAGCAAATGAGGAAGCGAAATCGCAGCACGCCTGGTGCGCGCCGTTGCCTGCCCTGTCTCGCTGGCTGCATGCCTTGCTTGCTTCCCGGCCACACCACCGGCGGCAGGCAGGCAGGCCAGCGCCCGCCGGCCGCGGCGGCCACGCCAGGCGGATCATGTACGCGTCGACGACCTGTGTCGCCTTAAATTCCAAGTGGTTGAGCGTCCCCCGGTAACCACCGTCATTAATAGGCCACCCTCCCCACCTATCCTTCTCGCCGTGCCCCGTTGCTTACCTTTAATTCCAAAAAAAAAAACGGCGGGCCCACAGCCTGACATCTCATGTTCCTTACGATGGAGTTCCGAGTCGTCGTGTGCCGGCTCGGCAAACAGGTTTGTATAGCCGTATGACTTGTGAAATGTACGTACATACGCAGTCGAAATACGATACGTTGCCGTTTCCGTTTAGGAGCGTATGTACAGGTACGTTTCGGTGTAGGAGAAGACGGAAGCAGGTAGTTGCCTCTCGCGCTCATAAGTTTGACTGCTCCGGCAGCTCGGTACTACAAATTTCGCGGCAGGTGGGTCGACCGCTCTCCCGTCCCGTCGTGTGCGCTCGCCCTATATATTCGGAACTTGCCCGCGTGACCAAACCACACGCATCCGGCTCCGCCGCCCGCTTCCAACTCACGCCAAAGGCGACGTCGCGTTCCGCCGCCCGACACGCTTCCGTTGAGTTGCAGTAACCAGCTCGCTCGCTTCCGATCGATCGATCGATCGACCAACATGGAGTCTGCGCCCGCCGCGGTCATGGAGCGGGAGCGCCTCACGGCCGAGATGGCCTTCCGCGGCCCCGACGAGGCCCGCGGCGACGGCGGCGGCGAGCCGGCGCCCAGCATCGTCATCAAGATCCGTCGCCGGCTCCCGGACTTCGCGCGGAACATCAAGCTCAAGTACGTCAAGCTCGGGATCCGCCACGGCGGCAGCCCGACGTCGGTGCTGCCGATGCTCTGCGTGCCGGCGCTCGCCGCCGCCGCCTACTCGTTCGTCCGCCTCGACGTCATATACTACTCCATCGACCTGCTCACCTGCGTCGCCTGGCTCGGCACCGCGCTGCTGCTCCTCACCGTCTACTACTTCAAGCGGCCCCGCCCGGTGTACCTCGTCGAGTTCGCGTGCTACAAGCCAGAGGACCAGCACAAGATCTCCAAGGCGGGCTTCCTCGAGATGACCGAGAGCACCGGGTGCTTCAATGACGCCGCCCTGGACTTCCAGACCAAGATCACCAACCGCTCCGCGCTCGGCGACGAGACCTACCTGCCCCCCGGCGTCCAGGCGCGGCCGCCGAGGCTCAACATGGCGGAGGCGCGCATGGAGGCCGAGGCGGTCATGTTCGGGTGCCTCGACGCGCTCTTCAAGTCCACGGGGATCGACCCGCGCCGCGACGTGCGCATCCTCATCGTCAACTGCAGCCTCTTCAACCCGACGCCGTCGCTGGCGTCCATGATCATCAACCACTACAAGATGAGGGAGGATGTCAAGTCGTTCAACCTCGGCGGCATGGGCTGCAGCGCCGGCCTGATCGCCATCGACCTCGCCAAGGACATGCTCCAGGCGAACCCCAACTCGTACGCCGTCGTCCTCAGCACCGAGAACATCACCCTCAACTGGTACTTCGGCAACGACCGCTCCATGCTCCTCTCCAACTGCATCTTCCGCATGGGCGGCGCCGCCGCGCTGCTGTCCAACCAGCGCGCCGACGCCGGCCGCGCTAAGTACCGACTGCTCCACACGGTGCGCACCCACAAGGGCGCCACCGACGAGTGCTTCAACTGCGTGTACCAGCGCGAGGACGAGGTCGGCAAGGTAGGCGTCTCCCTGGCGCGGGAGCTCATGGCGGTGGCCGGCGACGCGCTCAAGACCAACATCACCACGCTGGGGCCCCTGGTCCTGCCCCTCTCGGAGCAGCTCAAGTTCCTCAAGTCCCTGATGATGCGCCGCGTGTTCCGCGTCAAGGGCGTGCGCCCCTACATCCCCGACTTCCGCCGCGCGTTCGAGCACTTCTGCGTGCACGCCGGCGGCCGCGCCGTGCTGGAGGAGGTGCAGCGCAGCCTGAGCCTGCGGGACACGGACATGGAGCCCAGCAAGTGCGCCCTCCACCGCTTCGGCAACACCAGCAGCAGCTCGCTGTGGTACGAGCTGGCGTACGCGGAGGCCAAGGGCCGGGTGCGCCGCGGCCACCGCGTGTGGCAGATCGGCTTCGGGTCAGGGTTCAAGTGCAACAGCGCCGTGTGGCGGGCGCTCCGGGACGTGCCGGCGCTGCCGTCGCCCGGCGCCGCCGCCGCGGGGCCGGACAGGAAGAGCTGCTGCAACCCGTGGGCGGAGGACGTGGACAAGTACCCTCCCAAGGCGTACGTCTGAGGGCCCACGTCACGTGGCCTCATTACACAACAATTGTATGATTCAATTCGATTTTTCCTCGCGACCAAGGAAGAAAGGCGTGCGAGAGGAGGAAATTATATATATGTTTTTTCTTTTCTTTTTTTTCCTGTAATTTAGTTCGTTATTATGTGTTTGTTCAAACCTAGAAACACTGCTGGGTTTTGGAATTCAGAGATTTATGTGGTGTAAAATGAATTCCAAAAGTGAGCAGTGCCGTTCTTTCCCAGCCTTTGTTGTCTTCCTTGGCTTTCTAGACGCCGGGGAAGAGTTGATGGATGGACACACCGTTGTGCAGTTCACATGACTAGAGATTCATCGATCAAGTGTGAATTACTGAATCATCAAGTACAGTACATCTTCTGTTCTCAAGTGTTAAATCACATGGAGTACAAATATTAACCAATGATGATTGGTGCATGGCAGTTCCCTGACGAAAGTATTCTGTTTCCAGTACGTGCAGTCTGTCTAAAATTCTCAGCATGATGTTTAATCAACGCTAGTACACGTAAAGTGATCATATCTGTGGTTATGTGAGAACTTTGGTATGGTAGCTCGGTGTTAGATTTGACTAGGCGGATCCATGTGGTTCCGCGTCGTTTTCCCGGACTGAATGCGGGGGTGTCCATCTGTATGCATCGCATGGCTAGCGCACAACGCTCATCGGACTTTCTGCATTATC
Source organism: Cenchrus fungigraminus (assembly GCA_036936925.1). Classification (NCBI taxonomy): domain Eukaryota; kingdom Viridiplantae; phylum Streptophyta; class Magnoliopsida; order Poales; family Poaceae; genus Cenchrus; species Cenchrus fungigraminus. Next base: position 126,125,500 of record CM072777.1, read on the forward strand.
ACCTAGCACACGGCTGCCCAGAGGAGCACCAAATGGTCTCTGCCATCAAGATGTGCAGTGCAGTTTTGACTCGCTCAAACTCGGCCAATGCGATCCGGGTAGTGGAGTTTAGCTGATGATTTGGTGTTCAGCCATTGCTTTGATGCTTTCGGCCTTAAAAAGGAAGGATCATTGCTGCTCTGGCTGACGACCGGTGGCCGGTGCTAATTTGTTCTGGGAGAAAAGTACCGTTGACTGGTAGCTGGTGGCTGATTTGTTCTGAGAGAAAAGTACCGCTCGCTGATGGCTGATAAGTCAGACGAATAGAGTGCAAACCTTAATGTAATGATTAGAGTAAGGAGTTTTTTCCTGAGACTTTTATCCGACAAGCTGAGCGTGACATTTTTTTTAAGCGTCAACGGGCGGAACTCGCCCACCTGAACATTTTATTAAAAAACCACCAGCAAAACAACCGGCGACAAAAGTTATAAAGTGTGGCAAATCCACAAGTTACAGAAGAAAGGTTGCAAGCATAGCGCAACAATTACAAAAGTGGAAATATGAAAACACAGCATAGAAAATTACATTCCACTGATTTCCAATCAGTGCCACAACCGAGCAACATGCTTGCCAACTTCACAACGACCGAGGTGTGTCCACCAATCTTGTCGCAGCTACGCCGCCCTGTGTGCTATCCTCCAACGATTTGGGAGGGTTCGCCAACAAGATGGAGGCTAAGGGTAGGCGAAAACAACTTGACGTGAGTGTCGTCGAAAACGACGATCTCCCTTCGAGCTGAGAGCAACACCAAAAAAAGCACATCTAGGCGTCGCAAACCGCCATCCAACGCTCTTTGAGGGGAGGAAGTATCAAAGGAGAGAGGGCCAGACAAAGGCGAATTTTCACCACCCGACATAAGATTTTGAAATTTCCATCAATAAGGAGAACGCCGACGAAGTAGAGGCGCCAGCAGTAGACGCTTATGAAGTCACGAAGGAAGTAAGCAAGTGACCATGCGAAGATTTTGCAAATCTTCCCGCGCACTAGGCGCGATGCTTTCGTTGCATGTTCGCAAGCAACACGAAACAGGGCAAACTCCAACGGCAGAAGGAAGGCTGGTTGGAAGCAAGCAACACCGATCACCACCAGATCGTGCAAGGGGCACAAGCACCTCAACGCGCCGAGCGCAGCACTTTCGTTGCACGTCATTCGAGGTACAAGGTGTCAACTCTACCGGAACTCGAAACCGCTTCTGAGCAAGAAGAGATAAAAGAACGACCACCACAAACACACCTCAGGCCCCTCGATGAAGAGCAGAGTGGTTCACGCGACTACCGCGCCAACCAGATGAAGAACCAACAAGAGACGACGGACACGCATGGGGGAGCATATGGATGATTTGGCGGTGCAGCCCCAAGCCTCCGAGTGGAGGCACCAGATCTTGCGAAGGGGGGGCGAGTCATGCTCCACCCGCCACTACCGAGCCCTCCCAGCTGCGTCTGCAGCACGTTGAAGGGAGGACCGCGGCTCTCAGCTACGGTGAAGCACCTGTCACACAGGAGGGAGGGATGGAGAAAGAGGATGCGCACGGCTGTTGGCTTCAACGTGACGGGAGCCACTGCCGCCGCACAAGACGCCGAGACGCCGGAATGCCACGAGAAGCCGGACCGCCCAGCCGCCAACGTTGGGCCTTCATACGCACGGAGCCGCACTGTGGAGTGGCAGGCGTCCGCACAGGGAGCCCTGGCGGGCCACCAAGCTCCGCCCTGCGCCGCAGCGGGCGGACCGTTGCACTCGGGCACCGAGCCCCACCCGCACCGGGAGGCTGCAGATCCGGAACAAGGGGTGCACATATCTCGCGCCTCGGAGGGCGGAGCAGCCCCTTTTGGCGACCTTAGAGGGCGCCTGTTGTCGACCATGATGGGGACGGGGAAGAGGGAGAGGGAGAGTGGAAGGAGCAGGAGCAGAAACACCATAATATCTTTTGTTCAGGGCCGCCACTGGCCGCCACTGCCGGCCGGCAGGTGCCACCGCCGGTAGCGGCCGCCGTCACTAGGGTTTGGTGTGTGGCGGTGAGGTGGGGTGGGGGACTCCCCCGAGTCGCTCCAGGGAGCGACGCGACGATCGGGGAGAGAGCCGCCACTTCCCAAGGTGTGATGTTACTGAGCAGACCTAGCTTCGATGCGTATTCTGTCATGATTAGGGCACTTACAACCCAGACTCTACCCATAGAGTTTATATGTCGAAGGCTCCATCACAAGAAACTATAGTCTCCAATGCAGATTTTGTATTATGAAGTTTTCATAATATTTCACTCGGATCTTCTGCTCCCGTTTTATTAAATAAGCGGACACATCGAACATGTGGGCAGCCACACGAGATCCGCACGGGTCTCGTTTTGTGCGTAGACTTGGAGTCTAACTTAGACTTGGTTTCTATGTTTCCACCTCTCTTTCTTCATTAAATTACTTACCACATCAGTAAATTACCTACATGACAGTGTATTTAATGACTATAGACTCTACCATAAAGTCTGGGTTAGGACACCTGACCTGGTGGCCATGTAACATGACAAGCTGGTGTATGAATCCAAGCGCGATGAGCCGTTGGCCGTCGTGAGTCCGGAACAGCCTGACACTATTATCTCTGAAAATTACAGCCTTTATTAAATGTATATACTATAAAGATCAATGTTCAAATTTTTTTTTATAAGGATCTGCTTCAATGAGCATTAAGCGCCGTGTCATGACAGCAAAAGTCCACCAAAATCTGCCACAAAACATTAGCAGGTCCGATTCAATAGCATGCATCATGTGAAATCATCCATAAAACTTTACTCTGAAATAGCCCAAGAATATAAAAAGAAACCTTCACAGCTCCACTTGAATCAGAGACCAGTGAACTGAACCTGGGGCCTGTTTAGTTGGCTAAAAAGTAGCAAAAGTGACTATTTGAATTCTTGTAGCACTTTCGTTTGTTTGTGGTAAATATTGTCCAATCATGAACTAACTAGACTCAAAAGATTCGGCTCGTGATGTACAACAGAACTGTGTGATTAATTAATTTTTTACCTATATTTACTGCTCTGAATATGTGTCTTTTGGTGTATTTAATGTGATGTGATGAAGACAAAGTTGAAAAAGTAGCAAAATTTTGACAAAATTTTAGCCAACTAAACAGGGCCCTGAACATGGCCGGGAAGGTCAAGTGGCCTGTGGCCAAACCACTCTCAACGCCCAACCACAAACCATCCGCTCGATTTGCGTGTGACAGAATCAAAAGGCGAGGGGTGGTTAAGACCATCCAGACTCAGACATCTTTTATATCTTCCTTCAAAATAAAATATTCACATCTAGTCAGTAAGATTTCTTCCTTTATATTCATTTCTCTCGTATCTATCATCTTTTATATCTCTCCTTCATTCCAACGATCATTTATTTTATTCACCAATCTCCCCCATCTCTTTCCTCCCTCCTCATTTTCTCCACCCGACTACAAGGATCGCAACGTCGTGGTGGCGTCCGAGTCTGTGAACGCGTCGGCGCTGTTCGCGGTCGCCGCCGACGGCAGCCCCGTGTTCCGCGCGGACCTCGCGGCCGGGGGCGTTCCCCGTGCTGAAGCTGGGATACAACAACCGCCCGCGCATCACGGGCTGCCCGCTGGTGAACTCATCAGCGTCGCTCGCTCGGATCTTGGGCGGCACGACGCTGGGGTGAGGAGCTCCTGCGGCGGCCGAATCCGGCGCGGAGCAAGGTGGCGGTGAGAACAAGGCCCCTCCTCAAGCGCGTCGCCCGCCCGCGCCGGCCCCTCCCCTCCGACTCTTCCTCTGCTCGGGGCATCTACCTCCCCACGCCGGCTCCCCAGCGCTCGGGCCAGAGGCAGAGGGAAGGGGTGGAGCGAGGCCAGCGACGCACAGACCGCGCCTCCCCTGCTTCCTTCTCTCTCTGCTGAGACCGGCCGGGGCAGCGGCTCCTCTGCGGCGGCCCTCCCTCTCTCGCCGCCCTCCTCCTCTCGGCGCGGTCGAGCTCGTCCCTCTCCTCCCCGCGGCCGTACCACCGTGTTTCGCCCAGGCTGATCGCGGACGCGCGAGTGTGCGGTGCACGACGCTCGGGGGCCAGGGACGCCGCCGGTTGACGCGGCAAGCCCCGTGACCGACCCGGGGCCTTGTGGCCGAATCTGCGCGCGGCACAGCGTGCTCGGCGCTCAGTGGCGCCGGCGGTGTCAACACCGGCCCGGAATTGCGGAGCACTCCTCCTCGAGCTCCACTTCCCCTGCTCCCTCCCCTTCGGTGGCTGTGCTCCGGAGGCCACGGATCGACGACGACGGCGCATGCAGTGGCGGCCGGCCTCGATTCGACGCGGGTGCGGAGCAGAGGCGGCAGCGCGGGCGCGTAGCAGAGGCTGCTTCTCGGCGTCGGAGCTCCTGCGCGGGGAATGAGGGGGCCCTCCCTTCCGCCGCAAGCAGGGACAGCGGGGGAGCTCCCTCCCTTCGGCGCGGCCTCGTCACTGGAGCTCCGCGACGACGACGGTGGCGGCGAGCAGTGCCAGATCCGCACTTCCCTTTTGTTCCGACGCCAGGCGCGAGCTCGTTGGGGGGCCGCGGCGGCGGGACGCGTGGTGGGCCCGTCGCTGCCTGGAGAAGGCCCTCCATCACGCCAGATCTAGAGGAAGGGGGGGCGATGCCATTTTTCAGTCCCTTCTCCCGTCGTCGCTGCGGTGCAGGATGGTGGTGGTTTTCCAGTTGCCCGGTGCGGATGGTCTGAGCGCTGGCTGTCTGATCGAGCAGCCGACCTTGGGTCTGTTTGGATTGTAGAGGTAAATGTTTACCCCCAAGGCAAATGTTTTGTCCCTTCCATTTGCCTCTAATAATATTTACTCATTAAGGTGTTTGGATTGAGGGGTAAATGTGGATGTGGATGTGAGGGGGAGGGATGGGTCCACCACAATTTGCTCCAATTTGCTACTTTTTAGAGGTAAATAGAATTAGAGGGCAAAACATTTACCCACCACATTTGCCCCCACATGTTTGGCACTCTAGAGGTAAATTTGAAGTAAAATTACCCTATTTACCCCTCATCCAAACACCTTCTTGTCTTCGCTTTGTCCGTCAAGTTGGACCCGTAGTCCGGCCGAGTCGCGCCCATTAATCACTAAGCGCGCCGCGGCACCAGATAGATGGCCTGGAGAGATCTGACAGCGGCATTGATTGGGCGTGCAGTTTCGTGTGATGATCAGCTGATTGCTGGTTAGGCAGTTAGCTGATGGAGATCTACTGTAGACGGCTAGCAGCCGGCTGTGCCGTACCCTCGGACTTGGGTCAACGTTGGCCTTGGCCCCACCCGCGCGCCTTGCACCGTACTCAAGGTTGCGTTCAAGAGATTGTCCGTAGATCTTAAATGTATAAGCCGGTAGATTAGTTGTGAGAGAAAAGTGCTGCGAAAGAAGTTGTACGGCAGATTGGTTGTGAGAGAAAATTACTGCGCAATAAGTTGAAATAAGAGCTGCTGAACACTCTCCAAACCTTGTTCAAGCACGGGAAGTCCTATAAAAATTTACCAGAAGTTTTTTTATCACAAATTACCGCCCGTGTGTAATTTGGGTGCATGAACGAAAAAACAGGGGAAATATTTTTTAAAAAAGGGGAAAAGATGAAAGGATATTCTCCAGCGGTCCAAAGCCTAATACAAATGCTAATGTTGATCGTGGGCTTCATGGGCCTTGTAGAAACCAAGTCGCGAGATAGATGATGGCTCTATTTACCAGCCCAACCCGGCCGGCACAGGCTTTTTAAGACTATACAGAAGTAGGAGAAATAAAATATTTTTGATGATCGTATTCCACTATCGATGGAGTGGTATAGTGGTTTCTATATACATTAATTAAGCTACAACATAAATGTTTTACTGATGTGGCAAGAGATTAATTGAAGAGAGTAGAAAAGGAAGAAATTATTTCTTCTCCGGGAAATGTAGTCGACCCTCGCACTGATGCGCAAGAAACCAGCAAAAATCGCGTTGGGGAGACCCAGATCGTTTCTTCGGGGATATTTAACTTTTTACCATTATAGTGGGTGGCGCCTCTCCGTATAGCATCTTCCCGGATGACGATACATTTTTACCAGCGGAGAGAGAAAATGCATACAGATTTGCCACTTTTGCTCGCGTGGCACGCCAGCTCCGCAGTCCAACTCTGTTCCAGGTCAGCAACGCATGGGAAATGACCAGACTGCCCCTCTCTTTCCTTCATCTGCTCCCTTTTCTCCCTTCTACTGTCACTGATATGTGGGACCCGTACGTCATAATCATCTTCAACCTCCCTCCCACCAACGTCGACGGCTCAACCACCACCAGCAGCGCTATGCGCCAGCGCCCGGGTTCACCCTCGCCGGCTGGCGAGCTCCACGGAGGCGCGCCCATGGCCCGGCGGGTGCGGGGAGCGGCGAGGACCAACAAGATCCACACTAAACAATGTGCGACCTCCCGCGGCGCCACGGGCTGCTGATGCTGGTCCGGCTCGGCGAGCTCCACGTCGTCGACTCGTCGTGCACCTCGTCGGACGGCGCGGAGCACGAGCTCCCCCTCCCCTGCGGCGGCGGACACGACGCAGAGGCGAAACTCGACGCCGCCGAGCCGGTCCTCCACGCAACGCGCACGGATGCATGCGCCGTTGCCGCCTCGCTGCCCCTCGCCTCGGTCCAATGCTTCGGTGCCAGCTCTCCGCGCCGGCGGTGACTCCGAGCCCCCGTACCATGACCTCGCCTCCGAGTACGGGGGTGCCGCAGATGTGGAGGCGGACGACGTGCGAGGACGACGGGGAGGCGGCGGGGCAACAGCGACGGGGAGACGGCAACGAGGCGTCGACCGGCAATGGCGAGAGGGAGGAGGTGGAGGATGCGGGCAACGACGTGCGACGGCGAGGTTGATTCGTGCGAGGCCGCCGGCGTCACCTCCCTTCAATCCTCGGCTGCTCCGGCTCTGGATCTCGGAGCAGGGCGAGCCGTTTGCCGCCGGCTGGAGCAGCTTCCGCGCCTCGCCGCGCACGTCGCCGGGCTGCCTCACCGGGGAGGGAGAGAGGGAGCAGAGAGGGATGGGGAGGGAGGGAGGAAGCAGAGGAGGCGGCGACGTGGAGCAGAGGAGGCGGCGACGTGGAGCAGAGGGCAACGAGGTGGCCTGGGAGCTGCAGGGGAGCGGGAGAGAGGCGCTGGTGAGGGAGGTTGGCGACGGGGATGGCTGGAAGGGAGGCTCGGCGCCGGCGCCAATGGCGAGCGGCGGAGGAGGACACGAAGGGAAGGGACGAGCTCGGCTGGGAGAAGGAACGGGGGCACCAGAGTCATTTGACACACACCTCTCTTTCAGATCCACGCTGGACAGGCAATGTGACGTGCCACATCAGCAAATGTGGTATATCTGTATGCCATCAGCACTGTAGCATGATAAAAATGTAGTGTCATCCGAGAAGATGCTATCTGAGGAGGTGCCTTCCCTGTAACGGTAAAACGTTAAATATCCCGTTTCTTCGCCTCCCATTTCGGATCGGTTGCACCTCTCCTTCCCCCCGCCCGCCGTCGAGCACAGATCGCCCCCGCCCCAGCCCCGGCGCATGAGAGGCGGAGTAGTGTGGGTGACGGCAGGGGCGCCTCGTCGGCCGCCGCGACAGCCAGGATCCGGCCGCGGAGCTCGCTGAGGCCCGCCGCGGCGCCAGAGCTCGCCACCACCAGGATCCAGCGGGGAGGAGCTCGTTAGAGCCGCAGTCGTCGGGGAGCTGCTCGTGCGAGCTCGACCTCGTCGGCAGTTTCACCTGTTTGGCCCCGCGCCCTTCCTCCCTAATCGCGCGCGGACGAATCGACGAAGCCGGCAGCTGGATCTGAATAGGAGAGCAGAGGAGGCCGTTTGGATTTCGCGAACGCTCGCCGCACGCTGGCTACCTGTGTCACTGTCACAGCCGAAGTTGTGAGGATCGAGTGAACTGGACAAGAAAACGAGCAAGAAATCGAACGGTAATCGAGAAGAAATCGAGTCACCTGCCACGGCTCGCCCTGCTACTGAGGTTTGCCGGCGTTCCTGTGGGTGAGTCACTGCCGCCACCATCACTCCTGGGTAGGCAGCTGCTCCCTCACGCGTCGTCGCAAGAATGAGGGAGAGAAAGAGCCACCGCGGTCCGCGTAGAGGATCCAGGGAGCCGAAACATGGTGATTGGTTCATTTTTTCATCTAGATAGCAAAAAAAATTTCTCTATTGAAAAACTAGTTTTTTGACACGATATCTTATGCTACCGAAATTATTCTAATTTCTTCCATTAGAACTGACCTAAGTGGAAACTTCGGGCTGTTTGGTGCGGCTCCTCGCAGCAGCTCCGCCGGCAGTTGGAACCGGAGCCATACCAAAGACTCCACGCGTGTCCCACTATGCTGACGTGGATATCTCAAATAGAGCTGTTTTGACGCCAAATTGAGAGAGGCGGCGGAGCTGAAAATATCAGCTCTGCCTACTCCAGGTCCGGCTCCGCCGTCGCAAGGAGCTTGGCCAAACGAGCCCTTACAAGAAATTTTCAAATGAAGTTGGAAAATAGTGATAGAAATAATAAAATATAGTTCCTACAACCTTATCCAATGTTGAAATGAACACCTCCGTCAAACTGGGCGTCAAAGTAATTTTCAGTCATACCCTTGCAACGTATACGAGTATGCTACATTCTCAATTGTCCAATTAATATTAGTACTAAGAGTAATCCTCCGTTAGCACCGACCGGCTGAATGGTTCATCTGATGCACTCCATGAGGAGTCAACTGCAAACCATAAACAAATACCCTATTGCGAGAAGAAAATACTTTGTGCTGATTGGTATGACATATTTATTGTTTGAAAAAAATACTACAGAAGATGTCAAAATAAGACAAGTCAAACGCAGCCTTATCTTAAAAAAACGACGGCCCACGTCGTCACACCTCATTGGCTTTCTCATGTTCCTCATGAACTCATGTTGGAATTCCGAGTCAATCATGTCGTAGGGCGGCTCAGCAACAACGAATAGTAACAGGTGTATAGCCGTATACTGTGGTGTACGTAGTCGGAATACGTTGTCGTTTCGATGTAGGAGTACGTACGTTACATTTCGTTGTAGGAGCGTGTAGGCTTGGCACTCGTGTATGGCATACGAGTCGGAGACGGGCGAGACAAGTAGTTGCCTCGTGTTTGGCTGGATACTATGCCACAGGTGTGTTTGGCAGGTCTTGTGCTGATTTGATATGCAGATTTGTTATGAGAAAAAAATTGTGTGTTGACTGGTACGACAAATTTATTGTGAGAGAAAATACTAAAAAAAAGTCAAAATAAGACAAACCAAACGTAACTTTCCCTAAAAACCCCGACGGGCTCAGACTGTCTCCAGCGGCGTGCTCAAAAGCGACTCCAGGGGTATCTGCATCCGGTTCTACTTTCTGCGACCGCAGCTCTTCGGTACCGCATACTCGAGATTCTCTCTTTACCTCAGTCCAACCACCCGTGGCCCCTGCGTCTCCCTCGTTCCTCCCTACCCCGCACCGGCCACCTCCTTCCACTCCGCGCCCTCCTCCTGCGCACCGCCGTTCCCCGCCGTCTGCACCACCCCCAGCACATCCGTCCCGGCGGCCGGGCTCCGGCACCGTCAGCCACAACCATAGGCCTCGACCTGCCGCTGTCTGCCGCCGCCGGGCATAGATTCCGCCCCCGCAGGCCTAGACCTGCCGCCGTGACTCCGCCGCCACCGGGCAGGACCTCGCCGTCGGGGAGGAGGAGGAGGCTGCGGCTGTAACACCCAAAATTCCATCACCTAAAAATGCTAGCAACAAAGTTAGATTTTATTTTCTAAGGGTTTTATTAATTTTGACTAAATAAATTTGCCTTCTAAATATACTAAATAATATTTAATTAATTTAGAAACACACAAGTGCTTGTGCATCATTTTGGTTGCATGGTTTTGTTTGAGTTTGTGAGTTTTCAAAATCATGAAAAAAAAGAAACAAAAGTTTAAACCTAAAAATAAACCCTTCCCTCCCTTCCCTTTTCCCTTTCCGGCCCAACCTCTACCCCGGCCCAGTTTTTCCCTTTTCTTTTTTCTTTCCTGCTGTCCAAACCCCGCCGGCCCATCTGTTCTTTCGGCCCAAGTCACTCCGCCGGCCCACTCCCCTCTCCCTCTCTCTCCGGCTGACACGCGAGCCCCGCTTGTCAGGCCTTCCTCCCACCTCCAGTCGCGCCCCTCCCCGCCATGGCTGCGCCGACCGCCGCCTTCCCCAGCGTCCCCTCGCCTCTGCGCCCTTCCCCTTCCTCCACCGAGCACGGCAATGAATGCGCCGCACCCCCCACTCGCTCACCCCCTCGCTTCCCCTCCCGAAACAGGCGCACAAGCCCCCACCACCATTAATGGCGGCCGCCGGAGATGGCCATCAAGCCACCGCCTTGCCGCCCCTTCGCTTGCCCTCCTACGCCATATAAAAGGCACCCCAGAGCTCCCTCATTTCCCCGCACCGCTCCCCGGAGCTCCTTCTCTCCTCCTCGCCCGCGCAGCGCCGCCGCCCCGGAGTTCACCGCCGCCGTCCGCCGCGCCGCCCCGATCTCCTTCGCCAGCGTCTCTCCCTCCTCTTCAAGTCCCCAGGTGAAGTTTTCGTTCCCTCCTCTTCGTTTTGGCGCTTGCCCCGTCATTTTCCGTGCACGGGAGCTCCATTTAGCAGTTCGCCGGTGTTCCTTCGGCGAGGTTCCGGCCGAGCGCTGCCCGTCCGTCGCCGCTTGGCTGCTGCGGATCACCGTGGCCGCCAGATCCCCATCCTACGGCTCAGATCAACCCAGCGCCCGAGTCAAACCGGCCACATACTGGTCAACAGAAGCTTTCCCCAACCACTTTACAAATAAGCCCCTGAAATCTTTAATATCACAAAAATGCACTTCCACCTCCAAAGATTCTATCGGTTTAGTCCTTTTTCTTTTGTTTAGGCCCCTAAGCTTTCAAGTTTCTCTCACCCGCAGTCCACCCTTTACCCTTTACAAGGTAAACCTCCTGTTTTAATCATAATTAGGATTAGGTCCTTGGTTTCTTGCAGATAAGCCCCTGGAAGGTAGTTTTTCTCACAGTTGAACCCCTAGAGCTTGTTTTAGCCATATCTTTTGCATCCTTTGTCCGTTTTAGACGTTTTTGGTGTCCATGCGACCGTCTCTCAGTGCTCGTTAGTTTTAGAAGCTTGTTTTAGCTTTTTAGAATGTTTGATGTACTGATTTTATTTATTGAATGATTTTTGATGTGATCGTAGATATCATGCCGGTTGGAACCGAGCTTCCGATCGAGGAGCAAGATCAACCTTTTGAAGAAGAAGAGTTGGACTTTTTAGGAGAGGAAGGCAAGTGGATTTCCTCCCCTGCATATTCTATTTTTGACCCACACAACTTGCATAATAACTAAAATTTACTTTTAATGTTGCTATGCCTAGATTGATGGGAAAATCACCTTTTTAAGGATATGACTAGAATTTTACCCCTATTACCTTGAACAACCCTTTTAATAAATGTTTTTGGGTAGAAATGCTTTGTTGCTTAACTTGGGATGGTTGAAATAAATATTTATAAAATGTTGATCATGGAAACTTTGGTGAACCTTGGTAATTTGCAAGATCATATAAATTAATTGGAACATGGAGAACCACCCAAGAAAACAGTGCAACCACAGTGGCATATGGCTCTTCCCTTAGCCAATTAATTAGGCGTGTGAATTATCTGACAACCTTTCCCGAAAAGGGCACAGGGGGCCGGAGTTGTAGGGGTATAGCCCGGTTCTTTTGGGGTAGCAGCCTTTGCTAAGGTGCTGACCACTAGGGAGGGTTATGGTCCGCTCCGCTGCTGTAACTGTCGTAGGTTGTTGGTCTTTTGCACTGCCTTTGTAAAGGCTACGTAGTGGACCCCTAGCCACTCACCTCGGAAGTGTTTAAGGATCTAGCTAACCCGGGCAACATGGGGAACACGAGCTGTGGGTAAAGTGTACGACCTCTGCAGAGTGAAAACTGATCGATCAGCCGTGCTCACGGTCAAGAGCGGCTTGGACCCTCACATGATAAGTTAACTTGAACTTGGAAATTAAATCATGGTTATATATATGGTTTTGGGATAATGTTTCAAATGCTCAATCTTTGGGGATGGTATAAACTTACACTTAGTAAATAGGTGCTTGTTAATAAAATTTGACCAACTTAAAATGCTCACCACTGCAAAACTTTAGCCTACCCTTGATAGCCTTGCATACTTTTTCCCCCACTTGCTGAGCTCCAACCATAAGTGTGCTCACCCTTGCTTACCGTTGTTCAGAGGAGAACAACGGTGAGGAGTTCTTCAGCGACTTCGACGAGTTCTGAGGCTTGCATCCCCCAGTCAGACGCCTGTGGAGCCAAAGACGGAGTTGCACCGTTGTAGTTATCGATGATCGTGTAAAGACCTTCGTGTCTACCGATGTGTGTAATAAAATGTTAATAAACCTCTTTTGTACGCTTTTGAGCATTGTATCTGATATTACACTCTTTGTCTATCATATGTGTGAAATTATGATCCTGGCACACATATGAGATGCATTTGGTTTCTTTACAGAAATCGGGTGTGACAGCGGTCGCGGCCGCTGGCCCGTTGCCTCACTCACCTCCACGGCGGCGGCGGTGGCGGCGGCTGAGCAGGCGCGGAGCAGAGCAGATCCGGGCGGTAGAGACCTTGCTCTCCCGTCCCCAGGCTCCGGCACGGCGGCAAAGAGCAGCAGCGGCCTCGATTCGTCAGCAGAAGCAAGCTGCAGGTGAGGCCCCTCTTAATTTCTGCTTGTATTCATCGATTGGTTGTAGGATTTGGTTAGATCTTTGGTTTGTGTTGAACATTATGTGCTGATTGTTTTGAACAATATGTGCTGCTCATGAGGATTGCTGCCATGCTGCATGTAATTTTGGACATTAATAGTAACTTGCTAATTTCTTTCTGAAGTAATATCTTTTGGCAAGATTCCTCTGCAAAGAAAAAGCAACATTTAGAACAGAGAAATTATCTAAGTTGGTGATTGAAGTGTCTCCTTGCAAAACAAGAGAGTGAGCTTGTGGTATACATACTGAGACTTTGATGCAAATCACCTTGTTGTCAAATCTGTAAAAGTGCCACGTTTACCTGAAACCTGAAGTATTTTTTTGTTACTTAGTTACATGCAAAATACCAGTCACCTTTTTCCTTCACAGTGTATGGAGTAAATAGAGATACAATGATACATGATAGAAATAAAATAATCAAAATCTCATCAATACAGTTCATAAAAATTCTCAAACATCAACAGGAGCATATTTCTTAAGGAAAAAGTTTATGACGAGTGCCATGAAATTAGTTGCATGTAACAGGACAATTCTTATATGAGACAGCATGTTACACAGACAGTGAGAAAGGTTCATTTTTCAGCCTGGCGCCAGAAGTTGAGTTCACCTCCTGGAACTTTCTCAAAAATTAATCATCTCTAATATCTAGATCAACAAATGGGAGTGTATGTTCACCAATGTACTAAGAACCCATTTTGCTATTGTGGAACCATATTCCTTAAGAAAAATCTCTCAGAAATTAATTTTGAAAACAGCTATTCGCAACTATTTTCAGACTTGATCTTTTCAACTGAAACTGAGCATATTCTCAGAACATTTATATAGGTACTTCTGACATACATATAGGCGGTTCATACATACATATAGGTACTTCAGACATACATATAGGTGGCCCATACATAAATATAGGTGCTTCATACATACATAGCTATTCTGATCCATACCGTGCCCACACATGTTGCATTAAGTCTTCCTTCAGTTGGTTATGGCTTGGTCGACTCTGAATTTGTCGATGCTTCTCTATCAGTTCATGAACAGCTGGTACATTCCTATTGCTATCCAAGTGAGGTTCAGATGTCCCAACGTAGTCTTCTATTCTCAGAGGATTCATGTTGCGCTCATAGTGTATGCTCATGTTGTGAAGAATGACAATGCAATCCATTATATACTTGAGGTCTTCTTGATTCCAGAGTCTCGCAGGACCCTTGCAAATGGTATATTGTGCTTGGAGGACACCAAAGGCTCGTTCTACATCTTTTCTATATTCATGATGCTTGCGGGTAAACAGTTATTGCTGGCGTGTTTGAGGCCTACTGATATCAGTGATTAGTGTAGCCCATTCGGGGTAAATCCCATCAGGTAGATAATAACCCATGTTGTACTATTTCCCATTTACAGTATATGACACTTGAGGTGCATTGCCCGAAGCCAGTGCATCAAACACTGGAGATCGATGTAGCACATTGATATCATTGAGAGACCCCGGGAGACAAAAAAATACATGCCATATCCAAAGATCACTACTAGCCACTGCTTCCAGAATTATTGTTGGTTTCTTAAAATGACCCCGAAATTGACCATGCAAAGCTACTGGACATTTCTCCCATGGCCAGTGCATACAATCAATACTACCTACCATTCCTGGAAATCCACGAGCCTCGGCAATTTGCAAAAGTGCAGTGATTTCCTCTTCATTAGGTGCCATCAAGTAACTAGGACCATAGATTTCAACAATTACCCTAATGAAATGTCTAACTGATTCTAAAACTGTCGACTCAGCCATTTGTAAATACTCATCTAAAGAATCAGCAGGTCCACCATATGCTAGCATTCTCAATGCAGCTGTTACCTTTTGCAAATGTGAAAAGCCTAGCTGATGGGCAACATTGTATTTTTGAACAAAATAGTTATCATGTTGCTCCAAAGCGGTAGCAATGTCCAAAAACATCCGCTTAGTCATTCGGAATCTGAAAACATGGGTACATAAGAATGATTAAATGTCCACTCCAACATTTCCCAAACCATATATACAACCCAAAATTATAGTCACATACCTACGACGAAAGAAGTCATCATCATAAACAGGATTGGAGACAAAATAGTCTGCCATTAAGCGGGCATGACCACTGAGCCTATCTCGATGAACCACTTGCCTCCCAATCACTAAACCTTTCTTTGGTTTCGATTCTTCTTCCTTCTGAAGTAATTGAACTATGACAGTGGCTGCCACAACATCATCATCGTACCTAACCCTCTGCCTGTTAATCAATTGCCGAAACCAAGACATTTCTACAATATCCTACAACACAGCCAACAAATCAAGACCAACCATTAATTTCAGTACTCAATTTGCAAACTTCAGAACAAACCCTACCCTAACCCTAGATAATCAATTACAGTAGTAAAATACCATGACAAAAACAGGGACGCTAGAAGATTTTGTTCAACATTGATGCTTAGAAGACTCTGTATTGGCTGGAGCTAAGAGGCAAACAAATTTACCTAAAAACAAGGATGCGAACCAACCTCTGGATCGAACCAGACAAGCAAGGCGCAACCAGTCGGAGGCTTCCATCCGCGGTGGACGCGGAGGCGCTGCCGTCGCCGTTCGATGCCGCCTCCGCTAGATGCTGCCTCCGCACAATACCACCGCGGCTCGATGCGAGGGCCAGCGCGCGCCGCTCGCCTGCAGAGACGCGGGAAAACAACCGCCGGATCCGCGCCAAAAGGAATGGGGCTACAGGTGAGGAATGTTGCTGGGAACCCAATGATTTTCTGAGGCCGGCCCATTCTCTTTCCTTGTCTCAAACGGGCTTCTGCGGATGCGGCTGAGGAATCACTGCTGGAGACAGTCTCACACCCTGACCTCTCACTGGCTTTCTCATGTCCCTCATGAACTCATTATGGAGTTCCGAGTCAATCATGTTCTGTGCCGGCTTGGCAACAGCCAACAGTAACAGGTGTACGCAGTCGAAATACGTTGCCATTTCGATCTAGAAGTACGTACGTTACGTTTCGGTGTGAAAGCTTGCAAGCTTTGCACTTGTGTACGGCATATACTAGCACAATGCCTGTGCATTGCTACTGTTATTAATACATGTACTATTGCTTGTTTAATTCACCGAATGCAGTTTAGCCTAGACCAAATGTAGGTTGCAAATGCCCAATTGTGTAGCTCGGATATGCCCAATTGTGTAGCTCGGATATGCCCAATGTGACTACTGCACAAGGTCCTTGGCTCCTTGCTCGGGCATGTAGAACTTGATCTTATCTCTGGTGACGTGATATGTATCCTTAGCCTCCTTCATGTAGCCCTTGTTGATGAGTCCAAGTGATAACTTCAACTCGCATGGCTAGGGAAACGTATATCTGTACCGGTCTATAACCCTTCATTAGTACCGGTTTTCAAACCGGTATTGTTCGATCGGTTTCCAAACCGGTATTGTTCGATCGGTACTAATGTGAAGTCACATTAGTACCGGTTTTGAAAACCGGTACTAATAGGGACATTAGTACCGGCTGGCATTGAGAGACGGTACTAATGTGCCCGCCCCCGGCGACGTGGCATGATGCACATTAGTACCGGTTCTAAATGCCAACCGATACTAATTTTTTTCTTTTTCTTTATCATTTTCTGGTTTATAAATTCTATCGTATTTGATTGATTTACGTATACTAATCCTAATGCCTAATACACTATAATATAAATTCGTGTGCCATATAAAATATTTGAGATAATACTATACATGCATACGTATATATGTATTAGTATAATATCATACTAATACATATATACTTATGCATGTATTATCTCAAATCCGGTAGTTGATCCAATGCAAGAACATATATAATATTATGCATACAGAAATACGAAAAATATATATTAGTGTATATAATACAATGCATCAAAGGTCAACAGGCTTTAATATTAGTTTTTTTTGCTCCCTGACGATTGGTCATTTGCAGAGCTTTTTCCTTTCTTGCTCCCTAACTTAGTCGACGCTGCTTCTTCCGTCGACTTCCCAGTTGCTTTTGCCGTCGACTTCTCCAATGCTTCTTCCGTGGACTTCCCCGTTACAATAACAGATGATAAGCCTGAAAAGAATTCTTCACCTGGCGTAATCACCTCATCTAGAAGAAATCTGCATAGTTGTTCTTGAATTAATAGGATTCTTTCCGACTCGAGGAGCCCCTCCTTGATGTAGTCTGAAGGACCGAATAGACGACCACAGAGGGGGAGGGGAGTGAATGGGAGCCGATAAAAATTCTTCCCGAAGGATGAACTCGGCCTATACCCCGATTGCCACTCCGATCACTGGCACACACCAAAGAAGCTCTAGACTAGGCACACACAAGCCCACAAGTCCTAGAGATAAGCCTTGAATCAAAGCGCGGAAGCACAAGACAAGAATCAAAGCGCTTGGCCAATTCTGGAAAAGTCAGCGCGGATTGTCCGTGCAGTACGGGCGGACTCTCCGCAAGGGTACGGCGGACTGTCCGCACGGCCTGCCCGGACTGTCCGAAAAAGGCAACAGAACCACCAGAGAAGCACCCCGAAAAATCATACTATCCGCAAGGGAACTGCGGACTGTCCGCCACTTCAGTTCGGACCGTCCGCAAACTCCGTGCAACCAAAACCACTTGTGGTACCGGATCAAAACACGAACTCGGAAGAACACGCGAAGAACACCAGACCTGTCAGGCCCCTCGCGGACTGTCCGCAATGGACGTGCGGACTGTCCGCCAGGCACGGACAGAGCTGAAACAACTTGAGCTCGTGAAGTCAACTCCACCTTTCCATCACCGGATCTCCCAAACGGTTAGAGTTCTTGAGACAAGATTTGAGGGAGGTAAGAAGCGTCACAAGATGAAGGTATGCCCCAAAAATCTTGCCCTCTAACTCACTAAATCACCGGGAATCACGGATCACATGAACCACTGCCAAGAACTAAGGCTCCGACCAAAAACTCACGAATCGAAGAGATTTCCCGGCGTTTGAGGGGTCAAGATCATCCACAAAGATGCACAAGGCATCCACCCATGATCCCCTCAAAGAAATCCGAGATAAAACCCCTTCAAATCCCCGAACCGAGTGAAGAACGAAACTCCCTAAAAATAGCTCTGAAAATGACACGAAAATCACAAAGAGCTAGGAGATCACCGCAACGCCGAATGCTTCCATATATCCAGAGGTCAGAGTCTATACAAGAATCTAGCCTAAGGAATACAGAGGAAAAGAAGCAGTCCAAAGCGATCTACCGGGGGAGGAAACTCTAGAGTCCAAGAGAGAGATGCCATCCACCTCTCCGCTATTTATACGGAGTCCACCGGAGGAGGCAAATGACCACACTACCCCTACAACTTGAATTGAAGATACAACCCCTCAGGGGCATTTTGGTCAAGTCTTCATCGAGCGGACACGCTTCCATCGCGGCCTTGCTTAGTGTCGACGCAATCCCCGCGATCACGCCACGTGCCCCCCGCCTCGAAGCTTCCCGAAGCTCCCAGATCACCGTCTCCGTCGCATCGGGCCTCCGGACTTGGTTTTGCGGCCCAAACTAAGAAACCGTCCACCGGTAGTTTTGTGGGCAAACCACCAAACCCCGCGTGCAAACTTCGGGCTTGATCTGCTACCTTGCACCGGCCCATGTTCACGACTTTCGCCCGCTAGTCTTGCACCGCACAGCTCACACTTGACCCCATCGGCCACCGGGTCCATCGAACCAAGCCTACTTGCCTCTCCATCACCCGGAGGCCACCACGGCTAAGGCCTTTCGCGCTTATTCTTCACCTGCACCGACACGAGTCAAACCGCAACCTGTACCTGCACACTTAGCCAAGCATCAGTCCACTCAACGTTGTCAATCACTCATCACTAAGGAGCGACACTCCACCAGTGGCGGAGCTAGGATTTTTACGTGGGGTATGCCAAATCAAAGTATTTATATGCAAACCGGTAAAATCCATTTAGCAATTCGGTGAAGTCTGGGTAAAAATAACTCAACAATTCGGTACACAACTATATCTTAGTGAATAAGCCAATGTGATTTTATAAAGATTATTTTCTCATCACTTTACTTCTCAATTTTATCATCAAATCAATTTTAGAAATTATTCTTCTTTACACACTAGTGGCTTGGCTGGGCTTAGGGTTTGCCTTGCCATACCGGTGCCACCCACTGGCTCCGCCAATGCCCTCCACTGGTCTTCGGACACACCTGGTCCTCAATCTCCCCCTTGATGAGTGCATTGACAACACCCATAGTAACCATCATAGAGAAAAAGAAAAGAAAACAACCACGAACACAAACCTCCAAGCAAGTGATCCAAAGCCAAAGAACAAGCGAAAACACGATCACTCGCCAAACCAGATCTCGGCCCCCTAAGGCAAGGGCAAACGACTCAACACAGCCGAGACAAAACAAAGCTCACAAAGAGCACACCACAAAGCACAAAACTCAGGCAAACCAAAAGAGCTCCCCCTGTACATATGCAAACTCCCCTTGAGCAAATGCAACCTCTTCTTCTCAATTTTTCTCCTCACATGCAACATCCCACAAATGCAATACCAATTTTCCACAAAATCTCCTCCTATCATACATATATCACAAAACTCTCCCCCTTGTTGACAATGCATGAATCAAGGTATATTAAACTCTTCCCCTTATTTTCATGAAAAATGCATGTCAAAGCATATATACAGTCTATCAAGCTTCTCAAATATACAAAGAGCATAACAAAATACTACAAGTGAGACATAGAGCAAGCAAAGTAGACATGGTGTAGTTAGCACATCGTCATCAAGAAGGTAGAGACATATAAGCATGTGACATGGCCAAAAGCAATTTTCACAAAGAAACATTCATCTCATGAGCAAAGCCCTATCCATGGCAATCTGAACAAAAATACACTCTATCATCCAAAGCTCATACAAGATCACAAGTTCTCATTACAAGATCATGATAAACGCCCACAAGCTACTCAAGTCATGTTAAAGCCACCGAGCCATGTGTCTACTTCTTAAAATGAGACTTCTCATGGTAGACACCATGTAGTGGTTTAGCACCCAAGATATGAATATCAAAACATAAAGACATGATTAAAAGCTCATTTTCAAGTATAAGGCAATTCATACACCAATTTCATTTTCAAGTTTAAATATGGTACATGAAATGCCTTTGCGACAAAAAGAAGCTTATGCTCCTCCACAAGTAAACAAATAGGCTAAACATTTACAATGACAAATAGGTCTTTGACCCCAAGCAAAGAGAACATGATACTCAAGCACAAACTAAACATGATATAGGCATTTGCGCACAAATTGAACATAGACAAGCATCTACTCATGAGTGAGGTAATTTTATCATTTTCACAAACATAGGACATGCACATCAAGAGCATAGCATTCACATCACCATTTACCAAACATGCACATTTCTCACATATAGCACATCAGTGATCAAAGTATATAAGAGAAGCTCGTTCCTAGCACAAGTGATTCAAAGATGGCTATCCTACCAGGTTTTGTACAGAAAGTAAAATGCATGCATGGAATGCAACAAAATGGAACATATATCACATATATACATGAGAAGCTCCAAGACCCAGCTAGAAGGGAAAGCACACTCCAAGTTCACCTCGCAAGCGTGTGAAGGTGACTTGGTCAAGTGGTTTGTTGAATATGTCGGATAGCTGATCTTGGGTAGGTACATAGGACAAGGATATGTTTCCTTTCTCAACATTGTCCCTCAGAAAGTGGTATCTCACTTCTATGTATTTCGTTTTGGAGTGAAGGACTGGGTTTTTGGCTACACTTATGGCACTGGTGCTGTCACAAAAGAGTGGAACCTGGGAGCACTCCTCACCAAAATCGCTCATAGTGTAGGTCA
Organism: Cenchrus fungigraminus; assembly: GCA_036936925.1. NCBI lineage: Eukaryota > Viridiplantae > Streptophyta > Magnoliopsida > Poales > Poaceae > Cenchrus > Cenchrus fungigraminus. Next base: position 126,146,220 of record CM072777.1, read on the forward strand.
TCCATAAAAGCTGGGAACAACAACTAGCAGCAGCTACATACTCGGCCTCTGTAGTGGACTGGGCTACACTGGATTGCTTGCGAGATGACCAAGAGACCAAAGAAGAACCAAGAAACTGACAACACCCAGAGGTAGACTTGCGGTCCAATCGACACCCAGCAAAATTAGCATCGGAGTACCTGTGAAGTCTGAGTGTCGAGGAGGCAGAATACCAAAGACCAAACTCAGGAGTGTAGTTCAAGTACCTGAAAATCTGCTTGACGGCCTGCCGATGTGAAGTCCTCGGTGAAACCTGAAAACGAGCGCACAGACACACACTGAACTGTATGTCCGGCCTCGTCGTCATCAAGTAGAGGAGGGAGTCGATCATGCTCCGGTACTCCTTCTGGTCCACGGGTTCACCATCCTCATTCGCGTCCAAAGCCGTAGTGGTACCCATCGGTGTAGTCAGCGGCTTGGAATCGTTCATGCCAAACTTTTTCACCATGTCCCTGGTGTACTTCGCCTGATGTACAAACGTCCCGTCCTTGCACTGCTTGATCTGGAGTCCTAAGAAAAACTGCAGCTCGCCCATCATGGACATCTCAAATTCCCTGCTCATGTCATCTGCAAATCTGGCAACAAGATCATGAGAAGAGCCACTAAAGATTATGTCATCCACGTAAATCTGAACAATCAAAAGGTCATTTCCATGCTTAAGGAGAAACAGGGTCTTATCATATGTGCCCATCACAAACCCCTTGCTTAGCAAAAAGCCTCTCAACCTGCCATACCAAGCTCTAGGTGCCTGTTTCAACCCATAGAGCGCTCTCTGGAGTTTGTATACACGGTGTGGGTATCTCTCACTCTCAAACCCCGGGGGTTGCCTCACATACACTTCTTCCTCTATCACCCCATTCAAGAAAACACTCTTCACATCCATCTGGTACAACTTGAACCCTTTAGCCACGGCAAAGGCTAGAAGGATTCTAATTGCCTCCAAACGGGCCACAGGAGCAAATGTCTCCTCATAATATATACCCTCTTTCTGGTTGAACCCCTGAGCCACCAATCTCGACTTGTTTCTCACAACCATCCCATTCTCACCCTCCTTGTTCTTCCACACCCACTTGGTACCTATGAGACGACAATTTGGTGGTGGATCGACTAACACCCAGACTTGGTTTCTCTCAAAGTTCTCCAACTCCTCATGCATGGAATTCACCCAATTCTCGTCAGACAAAACGTGTCGAATATCTTTGGGCTCAAATGAAGCAACAAAAGCAGAGTGAGCAAAATGAGAAGTGTTCCTTGACCTCGACTGTGTAGTGCGTTCATGAAGGTCACCTATGATTGTCGTCGGTGGGTGATCCACCTGTACACGCCGGGGAGCCTCTCGCCTGGACACAATCTCCCCCTCAGCAGCAGCCTCCACTCGAACAGCCTCAGTCGTAGTGGGTGTAGGGGATGGACCATCCTCGATCGTCGTCATCGTAGAGGAAGTAGCATGTACACGATCAGCCACGGGAGCATCACCACCATCATCGTCTTCATCTCCATCTCCTTCCTTCTCATCCTCAAAGATCCTCGCTCCAATCTCCTCGTCACCTACACACTCAAAAGTAGAAGAGCTACATGGCTGTGTCTCGTCGAAGGTTACCTCGCAAGTCTCCATGATTCGGTTAGTGTCAAGGTTGAGCACACGATATGCTCTTGAGTGAATCGCATAACCGAGAAAGATACCATCTGAACATCTAGATTCAAACTTATCCAACTTGCCCTTCTTTAGAATGAAACACTTGCAACCAAAAGCTCTAAAGTAACTCACCTTGAGTTGTCGCCCATGCATCAGCTCATAAGAGGTCTTATTCTTAAAGGCACGAAGGAAGATGCGATTTGAGACATAGCAAGCGGTATTGACCGCCTCAGCCCAGAAACGCCTAGGAGTCCTATGCTCATTGAGCATCGTCCTGGCCATCTCACAAAGGGTCCGGTTCTTCCTCTCCACTACGCCATTCTGGCAAGCGACTTATGGAGAAGAATACTGGTGATCAAGACCAAGGTCACTGCAAAAGGCATCAAAATGAGAGTTCTTGAATTCCGTGCCATTGTCACTGTGTATAGCTCGAATGGCATCACCATGTCTCTCATTCTTCAACCTCAAGATCAAGTCCCGAACAAAGCCAAATGTCTCGCTCTTATCCTCCAAAAAGAAAACCCAAGAGTACCTCGAAAAATCATCAACCACAACAAGAACATACCACTTCCCACCAGTAGAGTGAACACGAGCTGGCCCAACCAAATCCATGTCCAACAGCTCACAAGGTCGCTCGGTCAAGACAGCAGTCAGAGGGGCGTGAGAAGCAGCAACCATCTTTCCATGCCGACAAGAAACACAAACCAAATCCTTCTCGAATTTCTACTTAGGCAATCCTCGGACAAGATGAAGACCACTCAAGCGGGAAAGCAACTCAAAGCTCAAGTGTCCCAACCTCCTATGCCATTTCCAAAGCTCGGCCGAAACGCCAGCAACAAAGCATCGAGGAGGACCAACAGACTGGGAAAAATCGGCACGAAAGATTTGACCCTCGGGGACGATCGTACAGACAAGATCACCTCGAGAATCAAGCACATGAGAAGCGCTCGACTTAAAACAAACCTCAAAACCTTCGTCAAGTAACTGAGATACTGACAACAGGTTAAAACCAAGTGACTTGACCAAAGCCACACTTCTTAAGGTCACCTTGCTACTCACCTTCACCATACCTTCAGCAAGCACTCGTCCTCTCCCATTGTCCCCAAAAGTGATGTACTCCCTCGTACTCACCGGGGTGAGGCTGGAGAACCACCCACTATCTCCGGTCATGTGTCGTGAGCAACCGGAGTCGATCAACCAAAAGTCCACCAAGCCTCCCACCTGCAATAAAAAACGAGAACGAGAACGAGAATGAGCAAGTGACTCAACACTGAGGTTAGTACCAAAAGAGTCAAACCAGTGTCGAGCCATTTGCTCAAAAGAAAGGTTAGCAAAATCCATCCTACCAAAACCTCTAGGCGGAGCCCTCTCACGCCTATCACTGAAGAACCTGTCACGTCTCACTGGAGGAGTACGCGCACCACGAGGGGGAAAACATGGCCTGTAGTCCATCTGAGACCCAAAGCTCCGATCGTGCCTCCCAAACTCGTAACGGTCACAAGAAGGAGCACGTCGAGCCAACTCACCACGCCCAAACCCAACACGCCTATCTCTCTGAGGAAAACAACCTCCGCCTCCACGAGTGGGAACTGTACGCACAAACACCTCACCCCTAGGTAGAGGCCCACTACGAGGCTCAGGCACCCCATGGGAAAGGTGGTACCTGTCCTTGTTTGCCATCTCCCTAGCAAACCTCTCATCTCTCTTCCTCCTGAAACAGAACTCATCCTTATGCCCATCCCTCCCACAATACTCACAATGGAAGCATATCGATTGTGGCTTAGGCTGTGGCTTTTCTGTGAGCTTCTCAACAGCTTTCTCTCTCGTCTTCCCATTAAAGACATTCCCCTGGGTGCTCACAAACTTGATGGGTTTCTGGTAGTTTTCAGTTTTGTGGGGGAACACTGGTGGGTCTGGAGTTGTATCGAGCTTTTTTTCTGAGGTGGTTTGGCTTGGGTGCATATTTGTTCATGGGTATGGTGTGTGGTGAAGTAGGAATCTCTCCAACTTTTTCTTTTCCCACACCACTCTTCTCACCACTCTTGCCAGCCCCCAACGCCTGACCATCAAACCTCTTGAACTCAGCCAACATCAAACTCAACCGTGGCTCATGCCCAGACAACCAACTCATCAATTTCCTAAGCTCATCATTTTCATCTTGCAAACGGTCAACATAGTGTGCAAGTTCCATGTTTTTCAAAGCATGCATTTCACAGGTAGAACATGATGTAGGAATAGGAGCCTTTAAAGCAGCCTCAAGAGAAACTATCCTGGTGTGAGACTCATCTAGCCTAGCATGCAACACAGGACAAGAAGTGCAAGCACCTAACAAAGCAGGTCTAGATTTCAATTCATTACACTCAACCCTAAGCACATCTAGTTCCTCAAGAGTAGAGGCATGCTTCTCCTTGAGAGCAGTCAAGTTAGCCAAGAAAACATTGCAATCACCACAATCAACCTCATCAGAAACAACAGGAGCAGCTTTCAAAGACCCTATCTCATTTCTAGCATCAACAAGCAAGGACTCAAGCTCAACTATCTTATCCTTAGCATCACCCAACAAAGACCTAAATTCCCTCTTCTCCTTGTTGGTCTGTCTAAGCACATCATCACGGTTATCAAGCAACTCATTGAGCCTAGCATTCTCCTCTAGCAAGAAGTTGGGATCATGTCGTACCTCTTCCTCGGAGTCAGAGTTCGAGTCCGAGTTGTGCTTCCCACCTTTCTTGGAATGCGCCATGCCACAAAAGCCTCCTTGTGCGACGAAGCTGAGGCTAGTGAAGTTCTTGCCCGTGTGCCGCTTGTCCTTGCGCCGATCTTGCTCTTCATCGCTGCTCGAGTCGGAAGAAGCATTGCTTGATGTGGAGTCGATGTCACTCGCTCCGGCAACCATCGCTCGAGCCGTCTTCTTCTTGTATCCGCTACTCTTCTTGGGCCTTCTCTCGCCCTTGTCCTTGCGCTTGTCCTTGTAGTCGTTCCGGGAGCGGTGCTTGTTGTAGTCGTGCTTGGGCTTGCCCTTGTAGTCGTTCTTGATCTCCATGGCTTCAGGGCATTCGGCAATGAAGTGCCCGTGCTTCCTGCACCGATAGCATATCCCTGAGCTCTGCCTCGCATTCTTGTGGTTCTCGTACATCCGCCCAAATCTCTTGCTCAACAAAGCGAGATCATCCTCGCTCAACACGTCAAAGTCCTCATCTGGCAAGGACACAAGACAAGACAAAGAAAAACCAACAGAGTTAGCATTAGTCCTCGATCCTGAGACAAGAGCCAAACTATGAGGATCAGTGGGGCTCTCGCTCTTGGCTCTCAAGCCACGATCAACCTCCGAAGACTTGAGCTTGGAAAACAGCTCATCAAGCGATAACATATCATACACGCTCGACTCCTCAATGGCCTCGACCTTGGCACTCCACACAGACCTATCCAGGGTATGCAAAAGCTTGATAGCTTGGTCATGATCTGTGTATGGGAGCACTGTCACATTGACCCTCATGTTGTTGACTATGCTGGTGAAGCGCTGAAACATAGCATCGGTCGACTCACCGGGGAGATGAGTGAAGTTCTCATACTCTCTCCGGTAAGTGGAAAACAAATAGGCTTGCACCTGGGCATTGCCAACATGAGCATTTCTAAGCTTAAGCCAAATCTTTCCGGCCATATTCTCTCCGTACACTCGCTCAAACTCCGAGGCACAGAGAGCACGGAACAAGTAATCAACGGCCTTACTGTTGGCCTCACACATGTCCTGTGATCCTGGAAGCAGAAAACTGTCTGGAATGGCATAATTTGGATTCTGAGTGACATCCCAAATCAGAGTTCCCTTCCCACGCAAAAACGCGCCCATGCGCCTCTCCCACATCGGGTAATTCTTGCCATCGAAGTGCGGAGGACCCGACCCCTTACCATAGTTGCCCATCTTTGGATCTTAGACTGGTTAGAATCAAGCCGATCCGTAACCAGCTCTGATACCAATTGAAGGACCGAATAGGCGACCAGAGAGCGGGGGAGTGAATGGGAGCCGATAAAAATTCTTCCCGAAGGAGGAACTCGGCCTATACCCCGATTGCCACTCCGATCACTCGCACACACCAAAGAAGCTCTAGACTAAGCACACACAAGCCCACAAGTCCTAGAGACAAGCCTTGAATCAAAGCGCAGAAGCACAAGACAAGAATCTAAGCGATTTGCCAATTCTGGAAAAGCCAGCGTGGACTGTCCGCAAGGGTACGGCGGACTGTCCGCACGGCCTGCCCGGACTGTCCGAAAAAGTCAACAGAACCACCAGAGACGCACCTTGAAAAATCGGACTGTCCGCCACTTCAGTTCGGACCGTCCGCAAACTCCGTGCAACCAAAACCACTTGTGGCACCGGATCAAAACACGAACTCAGAAGAACACACGAAGAACACGAAGAACACCAGACCTGTCAGGCCCCTCGCAGACTGTCCGCAATGGACGTGCGGACTGTCCGCCAGGCACGGACAAAGCTGAAACAACTCGAGCTCGTGAAGTCAACTCCACCTTTCCATCACCGGATCTCCCAAACGGCTAGAGTTCTTGAGACAAGATTTGGGGGAGGTAAGAAGCGTCACAAGATGAAGCTATGTCCCAAAAATCTTGGCCTCTAACTCACTAAATCACCGGGAATCGCGGATCACATGAACCACCGCCAAGAACTCGGGCTCCGACCAAAAACTCACGAATCGAAGAGATTTCCCAACGTTTGAGGGGTCAAGATCATCCACAAAGATGCACAAGGCATCCACCCATGATCCCCTCAAAGAAATCCGAGATAAAACCCCTTTAAATCCCCGAATCGAGCGAAGAACGAAGCTCCCCAAAAATAGTCCTGAAAATGACACGAAAATCACAAAGAGCTAGGAGATCACCGCAACGCCGAATGCTTCCATACATCCAGATGACAGAGTCTATACAAGAATCTAGCCTACGGAATACAGAGGAAAAGAAGCAGTCCAAAGCGATCTACCGGGGGAGGAAACCCTAGAGTCCAAGAGAGAGATGCCATCCACCTCTCCGCTATTTATATGAAGTCCACCGGAGGAGGCAAATGACCACGCTACCCCTACAACTTGAATTGAAGATACAACATTTTGGTCAAGTCTTCATCGAGCGGACACGCTTCCACCGCGGCCTTGCTTAGCGTTGACGCAAGCCCTGCGATCACGCCACGTGCCCCCCGCCTTGAAGCTTCCCAAAGCTCCCGGATCACCATCTCCGTCGCATCGGGCCTCCGGACTTGGTTTTGCGGCTCAAACCAAGAAACCGTCCATCAATGGTTTTGTGGGCAAACCACCAAACCCCGCGTGCAAGCTTCGGGCTCGATCTGCTACCTTCCACCGGCCCATGTTCATGACTTCCGCTCGCTAGTCTTGCACCGCACGGCTCGCACTTGACCCCATCGGCCACCGGGTCCATCGAACCAAGCCTACTTCCCTCTCCATCACCCGGAGGCCACCACGGCTAAGGCCTTTCGCGCTTGTTCTTCAGCTGCACCGACACGAGTCGAACCGCAACCTGTACCTGCACACTTAGCCAAGCATCAGTCGACTCAACATTGTCAATCACTCATCACTAAGGAGCGACCCTCACTACTACACAAAAATTTGTAAGAGCCACTCAAATTTTTTTAAGAGCGGGTTGATTTGCCGCCCGATGCAACAAATAGAAGCGACATTGTAGCTACCTAACCCGCACCTGTTAAGCCGTTTGTAGGATCGAGCGACAGCGTCACCCGCTCCTGAAAATGGTGAACCATTTCTAGGTGCGGGTGACGCCGTGGCCCGCACCTGAAGATTGGTGCCATTTTCAGGAGCGGACGACGGTGTCACCCGCTCCTGAAAAAGTTTTTTAGGTGTGGCCGGAAACGTCAGCTGCTCCTGTAAATCATTTTCAGGAGCGGTCGACGGGGTCACCCGCACCCGGAAAAAAAATGACAAAAAGATCTGCGCGACCGTCTTCTTCCTCCCGACAGTGCACAGCACCCGAACAGTACCTCGGGGGGCCATCCGAAAATCGCCAAAATAGAAAAAGGAGGGGGGAGATTTTCAAATTTTTTTGCTTGGACTTGGAACCTAAAGGAGGTTAGTTGTTCTCATTTCTTTGTCTCTTTGAAGCTTTATCCATTGTTTTTTAGCTCAATAAAGATGCATATAGGTCTAGAACTCCATAGGTGTGGATTAGAGCTTTTGGACCTCATTTAGCTCAAACTCTTGGGTCAAATTGTGCTATTTAGGTAGGAGAGCAAGATTATCTAGTCAATTGAGTTCAACTTTTTGTTTAGCCCTCATACATGAAGGATGAATTTTCCTAGGTTCATATGAGGAGAGAGAAGACAATTTGTTTTTTTTTTCTATAATGCCACAAATATGGAGTAGAGAGAAGACATTTGTTTTTTCTATAATGGCACAAGAATGATATGTTTCATGAATTTGCAAAAATCTATATTTCGTATGTTTTTATTAAATACAACAAGTGTGATTATATATTGACTAAGATATTTATTATTAGGTACAGGAATAATAAGATTATTATTATCAGGTGAACTTTTATGTTTATGACATGTGGATTTGATTTTCTCATATCCTCTGATTCTTTCCAGAGACATGGACATGACATGGATGTACGAAGCCCGAAGAACGAGTGAACATTTTCGTGAAGAACTTAACAAGTTTATTAAGGCCGCGGAGATTAATGTTGCGGTTGAGAAGAAAAAGGTGGTGGTTTGTCCATGCAAAAAATGCAAAAACATAAGGGTATTCAATATCAATGAAACAATTTTGATAAGGTCGCGTGTGATGATGACTGGTTTCGTTGAAAACTATATGATATGGACATCTCATGGTGAGAAAAGGAATAATAATGCACCACCTCCTCTGAATCCGCTCGAAGAAATCATGCATGACAGTGACTTTGGGGCCATGTTTGATGATATTTCTGGTGAGGGTAGCGGTGATGATGATGGTGATGGTCAATGCTCTGATGGTGTTAATGATATTGGTTTTGATGATGGTGGTGATGGTTGCAATGATGATGACGGTTATGATAGTACCGAGGATGATGAATTGGATGACAGTGACTACCTGACCCAGTTGTTACGTAATACCAAGAAAGAAATATTGATTGGCAGTGCAAAGGGGTTAGAAAAGTTCGAGATAGTGAAGAAAGCAGCCGAGGAGAATGTGTACCCGCATTCAAAGGGATGCCCAAAACATTGGACCGTACTTCGCTTCGTACTTGAGATGTTGATTCTAAAGGCCAAGCACGGCTGGTCCGATCTGAGTTTCAATGATCTGCTACGTGTGTTGGGTTGGTTGCTTCCAAAGCCGAATAAAGTGCCCACCAACACATATCGAGCAAAGAAGCTTGTGAGTCCTTTCACGATGGGCGTCGAAAGAATTCATGTATGTCCAAACCATTGTATCTTGTACCGCGGGAATACTTTCAAAGACTTGGACAAATGTCCTGTTTGTTCAGCTAGTCGATACAAAAAGAATACCAGGCCATGTGCTGATGATGGCATAACTGTCGGGAGTAAAAGGAGCAGGAAGGGTGCATCAATTAATGATGCTGCTGAGCAAGAAGACACGACTATAGGCGGTTCTGAAAAAACCGGCAAAATTCCTGCCTTGGTCATGTGGTACCTCCCTGTTGCGGATCGCCTTAGGCGTTTGTTCTCAAACCCAAAGGATGCTGAACTGATGACATGGTGGGCTTCAGATAAGCGCAAGAAGGGTGACGGGAAGCTTCGACATCCATCTGATGCTAAGAAGTGGAAGAAGCTCGATCAGAAGTATCCAAAATTAGGAGAGGAACCAAGAAACGTTCGATTTGGGCTAAGTACTGACGGAATGAATCCGTTCGGTGAAAGGACCAGCATTCATAGCACATGGCCAGTGATTTTGATGATGTACAACTTGCCAACATGGTTGTGCCAAAAGAGAAAGTACCTATTCCTATCCATCATGATCTGTCACACCCGAATTTAAAGGCAAATTCGAATGCTCATATTATATGTGTGCCAGGATCAAGTTTCACACATATAACGACTCAGTGATAACCAAAACACAATGCCATAACGTAAAGAGAGTATTAAACTTTATTACATACCAAAATGTCTCATAAACAAACTAATTATTTAACGAGTAGCAACGCAGCGGATGGGGTCAACACCACAGGCAGCTGACTGGTGGCACGCCCGCCTAGAATTCGTCAAAGTCTCCAGGGAAATCTTCAAATCTCTCCAAATCTGAACAACATCCGGATTGTGTCGTTGCAATAATGAAAACAAGCGTGAGCACATGCCGTACTCAGCAAGCGGAAACATAACATAACATGCAAGGCTTTATAGTGGAGGCTGATAGGGTTAAGCATTCAGCATTTTAGTTGGTCAAATTTTATTAGCAAGATAATTACTAGCAAGTGTAAGTATATACCAAACCCATAATTATCTTGAGAGAGTAAAAACATAAATAAAGATAGATGCATCAAGTTAATCATTGACTTCCATAGATTAATCATGTGAGGGTCCAGGCCGCTCTTGACCGTGAGCACGGCTAATCGATTAGTTTTACACTCTGCAGAGGTTGTACACTTTCACCACAAGTCGCGTAAAAGTTCTAGGAACTTTAAACCCAACCACGCGATGCCGGCCAAGCATCATACCACACTACCTAGGTGTGATTGCATAGGGACGCTATGAGGCCTTTACAAAGTTTCCCCAATGTGAAGCAACCCGCGAAGGTTCCGAGTCGTTGCAGAGTATAAAGTCCCCTAGTAGGACAGTGTCTTAGCAAAGCCCACTCCCTACTAGAGCGAGTCTATACCCCACTGGCGCTCCCGCTTGCCCTTATCAGGTAAGATCACCCCAACACTAGAGTCACTAATTAATTAGCCAAGGCAGAGCCATGTACCCTTGTGGTTGCACTGTTATCCTGGGTGGTCGCTCCATGTTCCAATTAAACAAGGTGATCTTGGATTAATGAAGGTATAGCATAAATAAATCAAGTTTCATAAAGTTTCATTAATACCATCCACCAAGTTAAGCATAGCGAGAGCTACCCAACAATAAATTAAAAACCCAGGTTGATCACGGTAGAGGGATAAAAATAATCTAGTCATGTCCTTAAAAAGGGTCCCATCAATTTAATGCAGGCAAAAGTAAGAACAGTGAATTAAATGCATGTTGTATAGGTAAACGGGTATGCATCAAGGTAGACTTGCCTTAAACAAATCCTTGTTGCTGTTCAGACACTTGAGCTTCTTGGTCTTCAAATCCTTCAGCCTAAACGTTCTCTACGCATCACATCAAGTACATACAAGCAAAAAATGGAATAAAATAAGAAACAATCACCAAATAGTAAGATCAAAGCAAAACAGAGGCAAAAATCTATTCTACTATTCGATACGATCGTTTGGACATAAAGAACGCTAAAAACGGAGTTAAAACGGAAAAGATATGGCTAGAAGAAGGTGCAGGGGCATAACTGTGAAGAAACTAGGGTTACAGGGGCCTAACTGTAAGAAACAGAGGGCTAAAACATAAAGAAACTTGAAAACACTGGGGTTTGGTTGAAAAACTATAGATCTGGACCTCAGGCACTAAATCTATAAAGCTCAAGGGCTAAAACAGAAGAAAACGGACTAAACTGTAAAGATCTTTGAACGGTGGAAGGACCGGCTTGCAATTTTGAAAAGGACAGGGGTGTTTTTGAAAGATTTCACGGTCAAGCGGAGTTAGACTGGTTTGACCGATACGTTGACTCGAGCCGGATCGATCTTGGCTGCTGGATCTGGTTTGGACGGCTGAGGAGCTGCGCAAACGGCTGGCGGCGATTCGCACGGCGGTGCAGGGGCTCAACTCCGGCGAGCTTGCCCGGAAACAAGCTGGAGGGCTCGGCTGGCTATGGGATCTGGCCGGGAAGGAAACTAGGACCATGGCGAACACATTTAGGGCTCCAGGGTGGTCAGACAGGCGCCGGTGACGACGCAGAGCTCGAGGAAGCAGCCGGCGGCGGAAAGCTTGCTCCGGCGAGCTCGTTCTCGAAGCACCGGCGATTGGGCGCGAACAGAAGGCACCTACAGGATCCTCACCTCCATGCAGATCTCCGAAGGGTCTTCACGTTGATGGACCGGTGGCGGGGCGGCGATTTGACCTCGGCAGCGGTCTAGGGTTTCGGCAGGGTGCTGCGGACTCGAGGGCGGCGGCGGACTCGTCTTGGGGAGGAGGCAGGGGTGCTCCGCGGCATATAAAGGGCCGGGCGGACTCGTCGTGGAGGGGCAGGACAACTCGGAGGCGGGGATGGTCGGGATTCAAACTCGGCCGCGGCGGCGGAGTCTGGGGCGGAGGGGAGGTTGGGGATGATAGAGAGGGCCCACTCGTCATTGAGTGCGGGCGGAGGCGGGAGTTGGCGGGCTGCGCTGGGCCGGGAGATAGCTGGGCCGAGCCAAAAGCGGACTGGGCGGATGAATAGGAGGGGCGCCGATGGACTTGAAGAGCTGGGCTAGCAAGGGTTGGGCCGGAAGAAAAAGGCGGACAGCAGAAAGAAAAGGGAGCAGGGATAGACTTCTGGAGTTGGGCCAAAACACGAAGCAGGCCGAAAGGGTTGAAAGGATTAGAGGATATAAAAGAAGGCTTTTGAAATTTTAAAACCACTCAAACACTTTGAATTCAAACCCAAATTCGAATTCAATCAAACATAAACAATGCTCCAACATGTATGCAACATTAAACTCCTGTATTTATTTATTTAATTTTCAAAAATATATTTAAATGCCTAAAAATTCTCATACACCTTATGATCCTTAATATCAAAGTCTTGTTTCTAAACAAATTTTATTGAAGCAAAATTTTTTTGCAAAATTAGGGTGTTACAAATCCTACCCCCCTTAAAAGGAATCTCGTCCTCGAGATTCGAAGAGATTGAGAAAAAGATTAGGAGACTCTTCTTTAACTTTCCTCTCTTCTCTAAGCTTCTTGATCAAGTGGCATACCTGACATCCTATCTGGAAGAACCTCTGAATAATCACACCTTACTATAATATCTTTCAGAACTTTCCCATCAAGCTGGTTCACCGTACTCTCAGAAGATGGTGATGATGTAGCTGGAAATTCAATCCTCTCTCCAGCAGGACTAGTGAGTAATACTGATCTCTTAGAGCACTGGATCACTGCATCACATGCAGCTAACCATCCCATCCCAAGTATCACATCAATCCCTCTTGATTCCAACACTATGAGATTAGCCCAAAAATCTTTGCCCATTATTTTGAGACTGACCTTCTCACACTGATAGGATGCTTTCAATTCCCCCCCAGGTGAACTAATTAGCATGTTGCGAGTCATAGGACTAATGGGTATATTATGTTGAGCTACGAACTGAGAAGTAATGAAAGAATGGGATGCTCCAGAATCAAACAAGACTGATGCGGGGGTGGAGTTAACAAGGAACATACCAAGTACCACTTGTGGATTCTCGTGAGCGGAGTCTGCACTCACATGATTCACTCTGCCACGTGCATAGTTCTGTTGTCCTCTGCTGCTTTGGGATGTCTATCCTGCATTCTTGTTAGGTGTACCTTGTACTGGAGTGCCAGGGATAGTCCTCTTGGGGCAGCTGTTGGCATAATGACCAACCTCTCCACACTTGAAACATGAGTTGTTCCCAGGAGTGTATTGCCCACTTGGCCTTGCAGGAGTACCGATTGGAACGGTCTGCTGATTCTGCTGATAAGCGGGGGCATTGGCTAGCGGAACTGTACGTTGAGTCTGTGGAGCTGAGCGCGGATACTGCTGTTGTCCATAATTCCCACATGAACCTCCAAAGCGAGATGGTGTCCACTGCTGGGTGTTATAGCGAGGGCGAGTGTTGCTTCCTGATGTTCCTGAAGTAGTAGCCTTCCTCTTCAAGTCTCCCAATTCTCTGCGCTTAGATTCCAAGCATATTGCTCTATCAATCAGCTCTTGGAGATTTGGAAAGGTATGAGACATTAGCTGATACTGAAGAGGTCCAGCTAATCATTCCAAGAATAGCTCTTGCTTCTTTCTATCAGTGTCAACATCCTCAGGTGCGTAGCGATACAACTCCATGAACTTGTCCCTGAATTCTGGCACAAACATCTTCTCCTGCTTAAGAGCGAGAAACTCCTTTTTCTTAAGCTTCAGTACACCAGCAGGAATGTGGTGACTCCTGAAGTTGGTGGTAAACTCTTGCCATGTAATAGCATTGGCATTGGCATGGGCAGCAACAAAAGCATCCCACCAAGCTGATGCAGATCCTTGGAGTCGGCCTGAAGCATATAGGACCTTCTCCCTATCATCACACTGAGCAATGGTAAGCATTTTCTCAATGGTCTTCAACCAGTCTTCAGCTTCTAGCGGATCAGTAGCATGGGAGAACACAGGTGGCTGATGGCTCATGAACACCCTGTGCCTGTTCACAGGAGCTGGTTGCTGAGGTTGGTTATTGCCTGGCGCCTGCATGTTGGCTACAGTGTTGGTAAGGCCTTGGAGTAGCTGGGTCTGGGCCTGCAGGAACTGCTGGAAAGCCGGATCCATTTGTGGTTGCTGAGATGAACTACTGGAACCACTAACTCGTCCTGGACGGATCACTGCGGGTTGATTAACTCCTGTGCCTAACCTGGTTTCCACCATCTGAGTGTTAGGAATATTACTTTAGATGTTTGCACTAATAATAAAACTCTGGAAGACAAGGCAGTAAAGACTTTCAATTCTGGACAGATTCTGTTGACTCCAATGAACAGGATGTAATTCTCAATACGGGAATCCAAAAATTATGAAATTTTAACCAGAGAAGTATAATGAAATTACAGAACTATTCTAATTGGAATCACCTCAATCCAAGCTCTGTAGATTTAGTTATGAAATAAACAAGACGTCTAGGTCAACTGAATTCACAGATTCTGATAGCTCCAAAGTTTCGTATATAACTCTCTGTATATACTTCGTAAATTTCTGAAATTTTGACTGATAACCCTCTATAAAATTCCTGAACTTTTCCAATTGGATTTACTATATTTGAACTTCTGTAGCCCGAGATAAAAATAGAACAGTACTGCTGACTTCAGAAAACGTCGCGAACAGATTGAGATTTACTGGATAGTATTGAGGTAGAACATAGAGATTAAGAGATTAGGATAAGAGAGATATAGATTGGGACAAAGATAAACCCAACTAACACTTTACTAAAGAACCAATGTCATTGTGGTTATTTACTCCACAACACATTGCACTCAAACAAAATTCCAGCTCAAATATTTACACAAAATCAAGCATTCAAACACACTACTAGACTAAGCAAACTTAAACGATCGTTTAGGACTAACGATTACAAAAGATCCTAGCTTAAAAACTCCTATATCCTAAGGAAGCTCTTCTGTGC
Organism: Cenchrus fungigraminus; assembly: GCA_036936925.1. Classification (NCBI taxonomy): domain Eukaryota; kingdom Viridiplantae; phylum Streptophyta; class Magnoliopsida; order Poales; family Poaceae; genus Cenchrus; species Cenchrus fungigraminus. The sequence goes on from CM072777.1 coordinate 126,161,313, forward strand.
GGGCGTCTGGAGAGTTGTAGCGAGGTCTCTTGGGTGATGGAGAATGATGAGTATCCACTACGCTGTCATGGATCACAGGAGACTCTCTTCCTACTAACATAGCTTCCAGCTGGCGCTTCTCTATCTCTGTTTTATAGATCTTCTGTTGAGCTGCAGCAAGCATGTTGTTGGTGTCATCCAAAGCAGTATTGACAGCAGCCAGTAGCTCTCTGAGGTTGTCTATGGTGGGGCTGTGACCATTAGACTGACTCCAACACTGCGACCCAAATGCAAAAAAGAGTCGCGCACAGTGTTTTGGGTGAGGAAAACGTGCTCCAACAGCAGATGCAAACGAAACATGCATTTTGCCTACTGGGCAACCCGCGACGCAGAACTACGTCGCCTCTTCCCACAGATGCAAATCGGTGGTGCCATAGTGGTGGGCCCGTAGGAGGAGGCGTCGCGATGGAGCGGCCGGCGCTACCAGGCAGAATCGCGGGCCGGCTCAGCGAGGCGAGCTCAGTGGAGAGCGGCCGGTGCAGCAAGGCAAGCTGCGCGGCGGGGCGCTGCCAGGCGCATCCGCGGCAAGGAGCGGCACGACGTGCCCGAGCTCGACCTCGTCGCCGGAGATGGTGGGCAAGGCTGAGGCGCCGCATCGGGTGAGCGACGGCGGCGCGGCGCGAGCCAAGCACGAGCTCGAGCCGAGGTCGACGTCCAGCGCGCCTCGTTATGGAGCCCGCCGCCGCCGCCGTAGGGGCTCGCCTCCCCGCAGGAGTCCGCGCTGCGTCCCGGTCTCAAGGTCATCCGGCCGCACTGCCTGCCCAGCGCCTAGCTCGGAGTTCGCCGCCTGCCCAGCGCAGCAGCGCCCAGTGCCCGGCGCCCAGCCGCCCAGCAAGAAAGGGACGGGAGGAAGAAGATGGGAGGAAGCGACCTTTTTGCATTGGCTGTTGGAGACAGAATGTTTTGGGTGGCCGACGCTGCTGCTGTGCGTGACCCAAATGACTGAATGGGTATCCTATATGGGTATGAACTGTTGGAGATAGTCTTAGCTGATGCAATATAGGTGTTGGCTTCTCCACTTGCTCTGTAGGGGGTGTACAAACTGCGAGTGTGTACCAACTCAGACCGCTCTCTGTGAGAGAGAACATAGAGTGCTCTTCTAGCAGCTTCAGCAATTCCAGCTTCCATAGTATCTCTGGTAGCAACGTCATCATGTCTGGATACCTCCATTGGTCCATAATCTTCAACTCTTTTATAAACGATGACTGTCACTTCCCAGTGAGGCTCAAACCAAGGATGAGTCCACTTCTCACAAAAATAAATGGGCTCTTCACCATAGGCCAGACGGTACACTGTTCTCCTCAGATTGTCAGCCATAAGGATGCCTCTTCCATCCTTCTTGTAGTGGAACACCTTCCATCTTACTTCCTCAGTTTGCTCCTCTTGTTCCTCTTGCTCTTGATAATCTCCTTTATCACCATCCTCTTCCTCTGGAATCTCCTCCTCTTGATCTTCTTCTTCCTCTGGAACCAACTCCTCTGGGTCTTCCTTAGGTTCTTCAGCTGGTTCTTCATCATCTGACACAGTGATAAGCTCTGAAGCAGGTGTTGGAGACGGCATTGCAGTTGGTGCTTCTCTCATAATCTCCTCGTCAGTGTCTCTTTCATGCTCTTCATGCTCTCTACTTTCCATGGGATAGTAGTAAAAATCTTGATTCTCCAAATAGCGGGGAAACTGGGAACAGCCTGAACAGGATGTCTGCAACTAACGAACCATTCTAAAAAAATAGGTGATGGGTGAGATAGATGTCAAGACAAGATACTAGAAAGGAGAGAACCAAGGTAAAGATCAAGGATGAGATAAAGCAAGGATGATATTATTAGGAAGCAAGCATAAGGCAAGCATGGCTTCTAAGATAGTATAATCCGTAAATACGGCCATTTCTAATTAGGCTAACGTCCTACAGTCAACCTGGCTCTGATACCACTTTGTCACACCCGAATTTAAAGTCAAATTCGAATGCTCATATTATATGTGTGCCAGGATCAAGTTTCACACATATAACGACTCAGTGATAACCAAAACACAATGCCATAACGTAAAGAGAGTATTAAACTTTATTACAGACAAAAATGTCACATAAACGAACTAATTATTTAACGAGTAGCAACGCAGCGGATGGGGTCAACACCACAGGCAGCTGACTGGTGGCACGCCCGCCTAGAATTCGTCAAAGTCTCCAGGGAAATCTTCAAATCTCTCCAAATCTGAACAGCATCCGGATTGTGTCATTGCAATAATGAAAACAAGCATGAGCACATGCCGTACTCAGCAAGCGGAAACATAACATGCAAGGCTTTATAGTGGAGGCTGATAGGGTTAAGCATTCAGCATTTTAGTTGGTCAAATTTTATTAGCAAGATAATTACTAGCAAGTGTAAGTATATACCAAACCCATAATTATATTGAGAGAGTAACAACATAAATAAAGATAGATGCATCAAGTTAATCATTGACTTCCATAGATTAATCATGTGAGGGTCCAGGCCGCTCTTGACCGTGAGCACGACTAATCGATTAGTTTTACACTCTGCAGAGGTTGTACACTTTCACCACAAGTCGCGTAAAAGTTCTAGGAACTTTAAACACAACCACGCGATGCCGGCCAAGCATCATACCACACTACCTAGGTGTGATTGCATAGGGACGCTACGAGGCCTTTACAAAGTTTCCCCAGTGTGAAGCAACCCGCGAAGGTTCCGAGTCGTTGCAGAGTATAAAGTCCCCTAGTAGGACCGTGTCTTAGCAAAGCCCACTCCCTACTAGAGCGAGTCTATACCCCACTGGCGCTCCCCCTTTCCCTTATCAGGTAAGATCACCCCAACACTAGAGTCACTAATTAATTAGCCAAGGTAGAGCCATGTACCCTTGTGGTTGCACTGTTATCTTGGGTGGTCGCTCCATGTTCCAATTAAACAAGGTGATCTTGGATTAATGAAGGTATAGCATAAATAAATCAAGTTTCATAAAGTTTCATTAATACCATCCACCAAGTTAAGCATAGCGAGAGCTACCCAACAATAAATTAAAAACCCAGGTTGATCAAGGTAAAGGGATAAAAATAATCTAGTCATGTCCTTAAAAAGGGTCCCATCAATTTAATGCAGGCAAAAGTAAGAACAGTGAATTAAATGCATGTTGTATAGGTGAACGGGTATGCATCAAGGTAGACTTGCCTTCAGCAAATCCTTGTTGCTGTTCAGACACTTGAGCTTCTTGGTCTTCAAATCCTTCAGCCCAAACGTTCTCTACGCATCACATCAAGTACATACAAGCAAACAATGGAATAAAATAAGAAACAATCACCAAACAGTAAGATCAAAGCAAAACAGAGGCAAAAATCTATTCTACTATTCGATACGATCGTTTGGACATAAAGAACGCTAAAAACGAAGTTAAAACGGAAAAGATATGGCTAGAAGAAGGTGCATGGGCATAACTGTGAAGAAACTAGGGTTACAGGGGCCTAACTGTAAGAAACAGAGGGCTAAAACATAAAGAAACTTGAAAACACAAGGGTTTGGTTGAAAAACTATAGATCTGGACCTCGGGCACTAAATCTATAAAGCTCAAGGGCTAAAACAGAAGAAAACGGACTAATCTGTAAAGATCTTTGAACGGTGGAAGGACCGACTTGCAATTTTGAAAAGGATAGGGGTGTTTTTGAAAGATTTCATGGTCAAGCGGAGTTAGACTGGTTTGACCGGTACGTTGACTCGAGCCGAATCGATCTTGGCCGCTGGATCTGGTTTGGACGGCTGAGGAGCTGCGCAAGCGGCTGGCGGCGACGCGAACGGCGGTGCAGGGGCTCAACTCCGGCGAGCTTGCCCGGAAACGAGCTGGAGGGCTCGGCTGGCTATGGGATCTACCCGGGAAGGAAACTAGGACCACGACGAACACATCTAGGGCTCCAGGGTGGTCAGACGGGCGACGGCGATGACGCAGAGCTCGAGGAAGCGGCCGGCGGCGGAAAGCTTGCTCCGGCGAGCTCGTTCTCGAAGCACCGGGCGATTGGGTGCGAACAGAAGGCACCTACGGGTTCCTCACCTCCACGCGGATCTCTGAAGGGTCTTCACGTCGACAGACCGGCGGCGAGGCAGCGATTTGACCTCGGCGGCGGTCTAGGGTTTCGGCAGGGTGCTGCGGACTCGAGGGTGGCGACGGACTCGTCTTGGGGTGGAGGCAGGGGTGCTCCGCGGCTTATAAAGGGCCGGGCGGACTCGTCGTGGAGGGGCAGGACAACTCGGAGGCGGGGATGGCCGGGATTCGAACTCGGCCGCGGTGGCGGAGTCCGGGTCGGAGCGGAGGTTGGGGATGACAGAGGGGGCCCACTCGTCAGTGAGTGCGGGCGGAGGCGGGAGTTGGCGGCCTGCGCTGGGCCGGGAGATAGCTGGGCTGAGCCAGAAGCGGACAGGGCGGAGGAATAGGAGGGGCGCCGATGGACTTGAAGAGCTGGGCTAGCAAGGGTTGGGCCGGAAGAAAAAGGCAGACGACAGAAAGAAAAGGGAGCAGGGATAGACTTTTGGAGTTGGGCCAAAACACGAAGCAGGCCGAAAGGGTTGAAAGGATTAGAGGATATAAAAGAAGGCTTTTGAAATTTTAAAACCACTCAAACACTTTGAATTCAAACCCAAATTCGAATTCAATCAAACATAAACAATGATCCAGCATGTATGCAATATTAAACTCCTATATTTATTTATTTAATTTTCAAAAATATATTTAAATGCCTAAAAATTCTCATACACCTTATGATCCTTAATATCAAAGTCTTGTTTCTAAACAAATTTTATTGAAACAAATTTTTTTTGCAAAATTAGGGTGTTACATGATCCAAGGACCAAAGGCTCCTGGTATTGATATCGATGTTTTCCTTGAGCCTTTGATGCAAGAGATGGAAACTTTATGGAAGCAGGGTATCAAAATCATGGATGGTTTCATAAGGAAGGAATTTACTCTAAGAGCCATTATCTTTGTCACCATCAATGATTATCAAGCGTTGTTTGTGTTGTCGGGACAGGTGAAAGGTAAGACGGGATGCGCAGTTTGCATTGGTGATACCGTATGGACTTTCCTAGATGGTTCTAAAAAGGTAGGTTACCTTGGGTATAGGCGCTTCTTGGTGGAAGGGCACAAATTTCGAAGTAAAAAGTTCTATAATTATTTTAGTGACAAGGCCAACATAGGATCTGTGGCTGCAAAACAAGATGGACACCAAATTTTGAACATGGTCAGGGCCATCCAAGTGCCTTATGGGAAGATGACAAAACAAGGGAAGAAGAGAAACAGAGATAAGCCACCTATTGAAGGTGTGCCATTCAAGAAGATGTCGGTCTTCTACAAGTACTTGCCGTACTGGCCGGACCTCGAGGTCCGTCATGCCATCGATGGTATGCACCTGAAGAAGAATGTGTTTGGTAACACAATTGGTCTCCTGCTCAAAACATCTGCCAACACAAAGGATACCTTAAAGTCATGACAAGATTTTGTAGCAATGGATATCAGAGAAGATCTTCACCCTATCGATAAGGGTAATGGAAGATACGAACTACCACCGGCGAGCTACAATTTGACACTAGCTGAGAAGAAGGCAGTTTGTGAATCGTTACGGGGGATTAAGGTACCAAGCCGATTCTCATCAAACATTAGAAAACTAGTCTCAATGAAAGATCTCTCGCTATCAGGGTGGAACTGTCATGATGCTCATATGATGCTTACTATCTTCCTGGCAATTGCAATTAGAGCAATTAAACTGGTATATGTGAAGATGTTAATCACTCGGTTATGTTACTTCTTCACCAAAATTTCTCAAAAGGTTATCGATGAAGATGAGTTGAACGATATCCAAGAATTTATTGCAGAGACTATGGTGTAGATGGAGATGTGCTTCCCTCCAGGATTTTTCGACATTACAGAACATCTCATGATTCACATGGTCGATTAGATAGGCGCACTGGGTCCACTTTACCTACACGAAATGTGGACCTATGAGCGTTTCATGTCAATTCTCAACCGGTTTGTTATGAATCGTGCTTATCCCGAGGCATCCATGGTAGAGGGACACAATACAGAGGAAATCATCGAGTCTTGCCTAGGTTACCTAAAGGATAAAGTACGGATTAGTTTGCCGGTATCGTGATGTGCGGGCAAGTTGCAAGGGATCGGCACTGCAGGGAGGAAAACCTTCATTGATTCCGACTTTGAAGCTGTGAAACAAGCCCATGGATATGCGATGCGAAACCTAACAGTAATGTTACCTTTAGTCAGTCAACACTTGAAATTGATTCGTGATCTAAGCAATGGCCGCTCGGAAGAATGGATTTTGAGGGAGCACACGTGTCATTTGACAATATGGTTGAAGGACCTAAATCTTCCAGATGGGGGCACCGTGGAAGAGCAAACGATCAAAATATTGGCATTTGGCCCTTCTTCGCAGGTCACCTCCTGGCAAGGGTATGATATTAATGGATATCTTTTCTATACTTCCGCGAAGGACAAGAAGACTGTGTCTCAGAACAGCGGTGTTTGTAACAATGGCTTTGACTCCAAAGGGGTAAGCACTACATATTACGGTGTCATAGATGATATATGGGAACTGCACTATGGATCAAATATTATACTTGTCGGGGTTTGTTACCGCCGGCAAGTAAATTTATACGAGGGGGCGTGTTCTGATCCGCACGGTAGCACAGGAGACACTCGGAGTTATACTGGTTCGGGCCTCCGGAGAGTAATACCCTACGTCCAGTCTGAGAAGGGGTGTTCCTTATGCTTAGGGGTTTGCAACAGGGAGTACAAACAGGTCGGGAGAGGGTGTAGAGCCCAAGTCCCTAGTGTGCGAGTGGTTCAAGTAGCAGAAGTCTGCGTACGTAAGTGAGTGTGTGTGAATGCTTGCGTTGTATGAGATGGGATATTGATGCTAAGTGCGTGTGGGGGTGAAAACGAACGTGTCTTGAGAGTGCCTCTGCCCCTCCCTTTTATAGTTGCAAGGGAGATGTCCAGGGCGGTTACATTGAGCGTATAAGAGCTAATCTACAGCGCAAGACGTCCTTCTCTGCTCCGGGTTGCCAGACGACAGAAGTGGCGAAGCACTGTTACGGGGCCATGGGTGACGGTGTGGATCCCGTGCGTCCCAAGCATCCGTCCCGGGCTCCCATGTGCCCTCCTCCGAGTAGTTAGTCGGGTACGGGAGGTAGTGTACGCACTCTAACCCCATCAGTGGATCAGGGGCTTGTCTTTTCTTGATGTTGTAGGAACGGAGTAGCCTGCACCATGGATAGGTGACGGCTTGCACCGTGCCGTTGGTGGCACAGTGTTTTCCGTGCCCTCCGTGGTACGATGCATACCGCCTCAGCTGGGGGGCGGCAGGAGGATCCGTCCCTTGACACAGGATCGACCTGGTCAGGGCGGACCCGTGCAGGGAGACTAACACATGGCGGACCGCGTACCGAGGAATCACGGGACGCCAACGGGGCTTGTGTACCTGTGGCCTTGACGGCCAAGTCTTGGACTGGTCCGAGACGGGAAACTACTTGAGTGAGTAGGCGGTCTACACCGTGTCTCCCAATGCTTAGGGCGTAGTGTGTACTGTACCGTACACTGCTCAGCATCCATTACGCCCTCCACGGCACGCTGGCCACTGTGCCATTGGTGGCAGGGTTTGACGAACTCATCCCCTGACACCGAATCGGCATGGCCCGGGCGGACCGCTGTGGCGGGGCGGACATGTGGCGGTGCACGGGGGAGCGTGCGCGGAGTTCCCGGGATCCCGATCTAAGCAGCCCGCATGCCCCATGCCTTCTCCGCGAAGCCCGCTCGAGCGGGTGACGAAAACTACTCGTGCGAACGAGTAGTCGCGTTGGCGGGACGGAGACTAGTCGTGCTAGCGAGTTTCCATGACCGTGAGGCGGAAACTACTCGTGCGAGTCGAGTAGTCGGGAGCAAAGGCGGAAACTTGTCATATCGGCCGTCGCGTACTCGGGGAAGAGGTACGGGCGGCCGTGGGCCGCCTGTCTTCTGGCCCATGGCGGAAACTAGTCGTACGGGACCTCATGTACTCGGGCAGCGTAACACTCGTCGTGTTAGCCGCCGGAGCAAGCCGTACGTGGGCCCGTGCTGTGTTTTTCAAGGGTCTTGGTGGGCCCTGGTCCATGGTCTCGTCAGTAGCCCCCGAGCCTGGTGAGGGAGTCGGAGACTCGCTCCCAGGATCAACTGTCACGGAGACGAGGAGATTTTGTTGTGTCTTCTCTGATGGGGACGCGCGAGCGGACCCACGAGTAGTAGCCCCCGAGCCCACGGACAAGTCAGAGACTTGTGCGTGGGGTTAAATATTGGAGTCTTGAACAAGTCGGAGACTGGTGTCTTGCCACGTGGCGCGAGTCGTGGGGTGTCCGGCGGAGATCTCGCGCCGGTTGCGAGATCGCCGGGTCCCACTTTGGGTGACGTGGCGGCTTCGATCGTGGGCGGCGGGTAGGAGTGGGGCGCGCCTTTTGAGGGGCGACGCTTCGATGGACAGTGGACGTGGCTCGAGGCGACACGGTCATTAACTGCGGGGGTAGATGTAATCATTCCCCCGTTTATATACCGCGGGCGCCGGCAGTTTTTTCCCCTTCTGCTTCCTTGTGTCTTCCGCCGCCGCCGTCTCTTGCCTTCGTCTTCGCACTCACCGCGCACACCGCAGAGTTTGCCCCGCCTTCTTTCGCAAGCCAGGGGCGCCCACCGTCGCCACCATAGCCGACGTGATGTCGAATTGGGCGTCTTCGACAGTGACTTGGTCCGAGCTCGACCGCCTCGCCTCCGACGGCATGCTACCGCCGCTGACTGCGGTGGAGGAGTGGAAGGTTCCTGGGCCAGAGAGTAGCCCTCAGCCCCCGGCGGGGTACGTGGTCTCATTCGTGCTGTTCCACGAGCGAGGCTTCTCCGTCCCGGCGGGAAGGTTCATCCGCGCCGTGCTCCAGGAGTACGGCTTGGAGCTTCAGAACCTCAACCCGAACGGCGTCCACCAGATGGCGGCGTTCGAGGCCTTGTGTGAAGGGTACCTGGAGATGGGTGCCCACTGGGACCTGTTTCGGTACTTCTACAAGTTCGTCGTCGTCAAGGACCACAATTCCGCGGCGGCCATCGGGTGCGCCGGACTACGCGGGAAGCAGGGGAGGATGGATGAGTGCATCCCCACCTACCTGACTTCCTTCAACAGCAGGTGGCACCGAGGGTGGTTCTACCTCAAGAACGACCCCGAGAACCCGCTACCGGAATACACCAACTGTTGGTACGACCGGGCGCCGGCGAGGTGGAGCTATGCGCCAGAGAAGAAAGATCGCCCCCCGGTTCCTCGACAGCACCCTCGCCGCCCTCACAAGGCTCCGCGACAACAGGGTGAACTTCATCACCTTGATCGGCGGCTACCACACCCCGGGGGTCGTCCCGCTCCGTCGCCGCGCGCTGCGCCTCTGGGAGATGACGGACGACCGCGCTCCCTTCGAGGGGACCGTGACCGCCCGCTCCCTGCCCTCGCTGGACGAGGTCCAGCGCCGGGTGTCTCAGGCCATCGGGGTCGCCTGGATGTTCTGGCCACCGCCAGGTGTGTTGGAGATGCTTCCCTCTCCAGCCACCGTGGAGCTGGTATGTCTTCTCTCGACCTCTTTTTGATTTGTCTTCTGCAGGCGCGGGTGGTAATTGCTCTTGTGGTTGCACAGATGAGGGATGTGCGCATCCTCGCCTCTCGTCCTCCGCTGGAGGAGGACCGGGCGATCACTCGGGAGACCGCCGCGCGGCAGCAGTGCCGAGGGGAACGCAAGAGAGTGTACCAGCAGAGGGAGATCGCGAGGAGGGAGAGAAATGACAAGCGCGCCTCGTGTCGGCGCAATGGGGAGAGGGACATCTCTGATGACGAGGATCCCTCGCCGGTGCCATCGGACACGGACGAGGACGAGTCCCCGTTCGAGTGGACTGATGAGGAGACGACGCCGTCCTCACTGCCGCGCGGCGGATCGATGCCCGCCTAGACTGTAGCCGGTGCCAATTCGAGCCGGCGGGCGCCCCCTCCTCTTCTCGGGCGGATCAGCCCGGAACGAGCGGTCGCGCCTCCTGGTGGGACCGCCGTGAGAGGGACAGGAGCTCTCTGCGACGCGGCGACTCCAGCCGCCATGAGTCACGGCGCGATAGCTCGCGCCGCCACTCCTCACGCCGACGGTCTCACTCGCCCTCCGCGCGCCCATCGCGGGAGCCACGGAGCGTGCCGGCGGCCTCCCCGCCACCAGCGACTCAGAGCGAGGGACAGCCGCCGACCCAACAGCACCTCGCTTCGACCGTTGTCGCCAGGGGCAGACCGATCTCTTCCCCGGCGTCGGCTCCGACAGCGGGGGGCAAGAGGGCGGCGTCCCCGCGCAATCCCGCGATTGGCTCCAAATGGCCCTGTCGCGTCGCAGAAGGGTGAGCTCCGAGTTGCGGTTTTCTAGCTCTTGTTTCATGTTTTTGCTTATCGTCATGATGTTGCTTCTTGGTTCAGGGCGCCCGACCGCCGCACCATGAGGCCGGCGCCTGTCAAGGCATTGCGCCGCCCTGCTCAGGCGGCCAGAGACACACTGACGGCGAGCAACCCGCCGCCCTCCCTCCAGTCGGGGGCGGCAGTAGAAGGAACAAGCGGGTCTGGGACCCAGGCGATGACCGTCTCCCCACAGGGGACTGTGAGTCCGGCTCGCCGCGACCTGTAGATGGGTACGCTGGGTTTGGGGGGCGAAGCCCCCACTGAAGAAGCGCTCTCGGCCCATGCGGCCGAGTTGGCGAGGTGCTTGTCCGGCGCCCCAGAGCAGGACCAGGAGGACCCTGCTCCCGAGGCGCGGGCGGGCGATGACGGACTGTCCACCCCGAGTCGTCGGCGGGGGCGGGTGATGATGCAGACGCCGAGCGGTCGGCCCCCGAGTCGTTGGAGCGGACGGCCGCTGCCGCCGTGGGCGCCGAGGTCCCAGCCCCCGAGTTGCTGAGGGGGCGGGGAGCGGCACGGCGGAGATGGAGATGGAGCCCCGAGCCCCTGAGTCGGCAAGAGGTTCGGGGAACGCTGTGGAGATGGTGGTGGAGGCGGGCGACCGCACCTCTGAGGACGTTTCCGCCGCGGCGGCGATCGTGGTGACTGAGGGGGTCGTCCCCATTTCGTCGGTCGCCACGTCGGACGTCGCTCCTGCGGAGGTGATCGTCATCCCGGCGTCGCCTTCGCAGGCCTCCTCTCCCGCTGAGGTGGCGGGCGAGCAGCTGCCTCCCCTGATCGTGGAGATTGGGGAGAGCTCGAGGGAGCGACGCCTGGCCACTTCGACGGCGGAGGAGGAGGAGGAGACGGAGACCCCGCCGCTCTGGCTGGTGTCCGTGTCGCCGGTTCAGGCCTCAGTAGGCCCGGACTTCGACAGCGACGCCGAGGTGGTAGCTCACCGCCGCCTGGAGCGCGGCTTGCGTCTGATCGAGATGACGCGGCGCCAGTCGGAGCGGGCGATCAAGGACCTGGTCCCTGCCTCGAGGGTGAGTCCTCTTTCTTCCTCTTCCTCTATCATGCTTGTTTTCCCTTTGTTCTTAGCCGTGTGACTTGTATGTGATTCAGGAGCTCGTCGGGCGCTCTGAGGACAGGGCGCGGGCTTTTGAGGCGCTCCGCGCTGAGAAAGTCCAGCTGGAGACGCAGCTGGCCGCGGCCCGCCTTGCGGCGGCAGATGGCGAGGCCAGCCAGGCAACGGAGCGCGCGTCCCTTGAGGCGAGGACGAGAGCTGCTGAGGACCGCGTGACCTCGGCGCAGGTGGAAAGGGCCTCCCTGGAGGAGAAGCTGGCTGCGGCGGAGCAGGCGGCAGCGGTGCTTCGTTCTAACGCTGAGGCAGCTGCCCGCACTGCCCACCAAGAGAGGACGGAGCTCGAGACCAGAGTGGGCCGGGCCGAGTCCGACCTCCAGGTGGCTCGCGAGCGAGTGACGACGCTCGAGGCCCAAGTCAGCACCATTATTGCCGAGAAGGGCCGTCTGGAGGAGGTTGCTCAAAAGCGAGAGAATGAGATCCTTGGTGAGTACCCTACGACCTGCTATCTCTACTTCTTGTTTCTGTGCGATTTCTTGATTCGAGGCGGCGCCTTTCTTCTGGGTGTACAGCTCTCCGCGTGGAGCGGACCGACTTGCAGAAATAGGTCGCGGAGCACAGGAGCGCCGCGACCACCCGCCTCGTCGAGAATTAGAAGTTGGTGGAGCTGGTCAAGGAGGCCAACTAGAAGCTCAACAGTAAGAGCTACGTCCTCTTCATCTTTCGCCTTCCTTGGACCGGCTTATTTTTTGCTGACATTGGTCTCCTTGCTTCTCTCCAGAGGCCGTGACCGAGCTCGAGCAGGAGCGAAAGTCGCTCGGGGAGGCCCAGGCCGAGATCAAGTAGCAGGAGACAATCCGCAACAGGATGGGTGCGGCTATCATCAAGGTGTGTGACGAGATCGGTGTTCCTCCCGGCCAATTGAGAGAACGCTTGGAGTTGGCTCCTGCGACAGCTCGTCAACGGTCGATAGATACGGCTGGTGACGCCGTCCGCAAGGTGGTTGCCATCTTCTTGTCGCATTACCCAGACTTGGACAGAAGGCTGCTTGGCCAGGGATGGTGCCCGGGCTACACCAACGAACAGTATGACAAGATCGAGGAAGACGCCGTCGACTTCGCCAAAGCCATGCTGAATCACGCCCTTTACGACCTGGGCCTGTAAAGAAAACCAAGTTGCCTCGCCGAGGCTTTTTTAATCATGCTTGTAAAGAACTTGTGGGCCAGGTGTTCGTGGCAAACTCGAGGGTTAAGAACCCGCCTTTGTTTCAAGTTTTAAGCATTTTGATTGTTTGTTGCTCCTTTCTCGAGTAGTTAGAGGACTTGTGCGCCGAGTAGTGTCACTTAAAACTTTGCTAACGGTGTCTTGCTCCGTAGCCGCGGAGGCGTAGGAACTAGGCGACTCGACCGAGTTTAGTTTAGGAGTGTTACCACTCGAGCGGGCAGCCCCCGAGTACTTCGAAGAGAGATAGGCGCATGTACTTGTTTTTGCAAATAAGAAAACTCTTGAGAGTTTGAAACGGTTACTCGGAGTCCCTTTGAAGGGGCGAGTGATCGATAACTTGAGATCACAAACTTTGCTTGTGGGTCTTTGTACCGTAGCCGCGGAGGCGTAAGTACTCGGGGCCCGGACGAGCGCAGGTTCGTGACCGCTGGAGTCATCGTTCATCTCCGTTTAAGGAAAGTGAGTGTACCGCGATGATCATACGAGAAACCTCAGATGATTTTTGATAAAAAAAAAGGTTTCGCAACGATCAGGGGAGGGGGGCCGTAGCCCCCGGGTAGAGTTTGAAACGGTTACTCGGAGTCCCTTTGAAGGGGCGAGTGATTGATAACTTGAGATCACAAACTTTGCTTGTGGGTCTTTGTACTGTAGCCGCGGGGCGTAAGTACTCGGGGCCCGGACGAGTGCAGGTTCGTGACCGCTGGAGTCATCGTTCATCTCCCTTTAAGGAAAGTGAGTGTACCGCGGCGATCATACGAGAAACCATGGATGGTTTTTGATCGAAAAAAGGTTTCACAACGATCAGGGAGGGGGACCGTAGCCCCCGGGTAGCCCCCGAGCCCATGGACAAGTCGAAGACTTGCCCATGGGGTGAGACAAGCATAGAGACACTTTACTCGAGTAAAAGATGTAAGCTTGCGGAAAGAGACCATTTCATGAAAGAAAAAGCAGCTCAGAGCTCTTGCATTGTCGCAAAATGGGAACAGAATAAATACTTAGGGGTAAAAACGGCGTAGTTTCTCTATGTTCCAGGCATTGGAGATGAGCCTGCCGTCCTCGTGCTTGAGCTTGAAGGTTCCCGGACGGAGTACTTGGTCGACAATGAACGGCCCCTCCCATGGAGGCGAGAGCTTGTGTCGCCCTTCATTGCTCTGAACTCGTCGGAGGACGAGGTCGCCGACTTGGAACTCACGCTCCCGTATGTTGCGTTCGTGGTAGCGGCGTAGAGCTTGCTGGTATTGTGCTGAGTGAAGGAGGGCGACGCTGCGCGCCTCGTCCAACTGGTCCATGGCGTCCTCGAGGGCGACCTGGTTGCCCTCTTCTGTGTAGGCCTGAACCCGTGGGCTGCCGTAGTCGATGTCCGTTGGAAGGATCGCTTCCGACCCGTGGACGCGAAAGAAAGGCGTACAGCCAGTAGCCCGACTTGGCGTGGTACGCAGGCTCCACAGGACGGACGGGAGCTCTGCAGCCCACGTCGCTCGAAACTTCTCGAGATGCTTGAATATCCGCGGCTTCAGACCCTGCAGGATCATGCCGTTGGCCCTCTCGACTTGCCCATTGGTTCTTGGATGGCTGACCGCGGCCCAATCCACACGGATGTGGTTGTCATCGCAGAACTTGAGGAATTTCTTGCCGGTGAACTGCGTGCCATTGTCGGTGATGATGGAGTTCGGGACCCCGAACCGATAGATGATGTCGGTGAAGAACGCGACAGCTTCCTCGGAACGGACGTTCGTTATGGGCCTGGCCTCGATCCACTTCGAGAACTTGTCAATGGCGACGAGCACGTGGGTGTAGCCCCCGAGTGCTTTCCTCAGCGGCCCGACCATGTCCAGCCCCCAGACCGCAAATGGCCAGGTGATGGGAATGGTCTGCAAAGCCTGCGCCGGGAGATGGGTCTGTCGTGCGTAGAACTGGCAGCCGTCGCAGCTGCGCACGATTCGAGTTGCGTCGGCTATCGCGGTAGGCCAATAGAAACCTTGTCGGAAAGCCTTTCCGATAATGGTTTTGGGGCCGGCGTGATGCCTGCAGGTGCCTGCGTGGATTTCTTGCAGAAGCTCCTTGCCCTGGTCGGCCAGGATGCACTGCATGAACATGCCTTTGGCACCCTTTCGACGGAGCTCGCCGTCGACCAGTTTATACAACTTGGCCATGCGAGCGATGCGTCGAGCCGTCTCCTTGTCGGGTGGCAATTTTCCTTCCACCATCCACTCGAGGATCGGAATCCTCCAGTCAGGGTCTTCCAGGTTGGGCTCTTGCGCCCTGTCAATCTCCATGACCTCTTGTGTCGGCGGCTCTGGCGACTTGTCCTCCTCGGAACGTACGGATGGCTCGTGCTGGTCGCTGGCGAAGACCCCGTGTGGAACGGGTTTTCGATTTGACACCGCTTTTGCGAGGGTGTCAGCCGCCTTATTGTACTTGCGCAGTACATGATTGAGCTCGAGCCCGTGGAACTTGTCCTCCAACTCACGCACCGCCCGGCAGTAAGCGGCCATCTTCGGACTTATGCAATTCTTTTCTTTCATAACCTGTCCCACGACCAGGTCAGAGTCCCCCCTGACGTCGAGGCGTCGAATTCCCAGCTCGAGGGCGATCCGGAGACCGTTGATGCGCGCCTCGTACTCTGTGACGTTGTTGGAGGCCGCAAAATGTAGTCGGACTATGTATTCCATTCGCACGCCTAGAGGCGAGATGAACACAAGTCCGACCCCGGCTCCTTCCTTCATGAGGGATCCGTCGAAGTACATAAGCCATGTCTCATGCTCGATGGGAGTAGGAGGGGTTTGGATCTCCGTCCATTCAGCGACGAAGTCAACCAGCGCTTGCGACTTGATGGCAGTGCGAGGCGCATACTCGATGTTTTGCCCCATCAGCTCGAGGGCCCACTTGGCGATTCTGCCTTCCGCCTCCGGGCTCTGTATGATTTCGCCGAGCGGGAACTTGGACACCACCATGATGCGGTGTGAGTCGAAGTAATGCCGGAGCTTCCGCTTGGTGATGAGGACAGCATAGATCAGCTTCTATATCTGCGGATATCGTGTCTTCGAGTCGGAGAGGACTTCGCTCATGAAGTAGACTGGGCACTGTACTTTCTGCGTCTTGCCGGGCTCGTCTCGCTCAACTACCAGTGCTGCGCTCACGACCTGGGTCGTTGCAGCGATGTGCAGAAGCATCGGCTCTTCCTCGGCCGGTGCGGTGAGCACCGGCGGGCTTTCGAGCAGCTTCTGGAGCGAGTCGAGCGCTTCCTGTGCTTCTGGCGTCCACTGAAAGTGCTCTGACTTCTTCATGAGCTGGTACAGTGGCAGGTTGCGCTCTCCTAGTCGGGCGATGAACCTGCTGAGAGCAGCAAGGCATCTAGTGACACACTGAACCCCCTTCAGATTCTTGATGGGCCCCATGCCCGTAATCGCAGAGATCTTGTCGGGGTTTGCCTCGATGCCGCGCTCCGATACAACGAACCCGAGTAGCATGCCCCTGGGACCCCGAAGATACACTTCTCGGGGTTCAGCTTCACGCCATGCTCCCTCAGCTCCTCGAAGACCGTGGTAAGGTCGGGTATCAGGTCACCCACCTTCTTTGACTTGACCATGATATCATTGACGTAGGCCTCGATCAGCCGTCCGATGAGATCCCCGAAGACGCGACGCATGCATCTCTGGAATGTGGCCCCTGCATTCTTCAACCCGAAGGGCATGGAAATGTAACAGTACACACCAAACGGGGTGATGAACGAGGTGGCGAGCTGGTCGATCAGATCCATCGCGATCTGATGATATCCTGAATAAGCGTCGAGAAAACATAGGGTTTCGCACCCGGCCGTCGAGTCGACCACTTGATCTATGCGTGGTAAGGGAAAAGGATCTTTCGGACACGCCTTGTTTAGGCTCGTGTAATCAACGCACATCCTCCATTTTCCATTCTTCTTCTTAACGAGTATAGGGTTTGCTAGCCACTCGGGGTGGTAGACTTCACGGATGAAACCTGCACTAATAAGCTTCTTGATTTCTTCTCCGATAGCCTTGCACTTGTCGGAGTTGAAGCAGCGCAGACGCTGCTTGATTGGCTTCGAGCGGGGCTTAATGTTAAGCTTGTGCTCGGCGACTTCCCTTGGAATCCCCGGCATGTCGGAGGGCTTCCATGCAAACACATCGAGGTTCGCGCGGAGAAAGTCGACGAGCGTGCTTTCCTAGTCGGAACCGAGCGCCATCTCGATACGAAGTGTGCGGCCGTCGTCGGAGACGGGCACTTCCTTGGCATCCTTGGCGGGCTCGAAAGAGCAGGCCGCACGCTTGGACGTCTCGGGGATCTCTTGGTCCTCGGAGGGTGGCTCGGCAGCGAGCTTCTCAGACCGGATCAGTGCTTCAGCGAACTGGAAGCACTCAGCATCGTATTCATATGCGTACTGGAAAGTTGTACCAGCTGTGATGATGCCTTTCGGGCCGGGCATCTTCAGCTTGAGGTACGTGTAGTTGGGGACGGTCATGAACTTAGCGTAAGCTGGCCTTCCGAGTATCGCGTGATACGTCCCCGGGAACCCCACCACCTCGAAGGTGAGGGTTTCCGTTCGGAAGTTGTTCGGAGCTCCGAACGTGACGGGCAGATTGATCTACCCGAGTGGGACCGCCTCCATCCCGGGTACGACCCCGTGGAAAGGCGCCTTAGACGGCCGCAGTCGGGACCGCGGGATCCCCATGTCGTCCAGAGTCGACATGTAGATGACGTTGAGGCCACTGCCTCCGTCCATCAGAACCTTGTGCACACGCTTGGTGCCGAACAAGGGTGACACGACAAGCGGGTAGCTACCCGGTCGTGGTATGTGATCAGGATGATCGTGTCGGTCAAATGTGACCGGCATCTCCGACCACTTCAGGTAGGTCGGAGTTGCATGCTCGAACTAGTAGACCTCTCGTCGCACTACCTTCTCTTGACACCTGGGCAGCCGCGCCTCCGAACCTCCGAAGATCATCATCACGGCTCCGTCTTCGTGAGGGTAAGCGGCATCATCGTTACCCTTGTCCTTTCCTCCGTTGCCGGTCAGAGCATCACTCCGCTTCTTCAGTGTGCCGGCGAGGTAGGCCTTCATCAGGTTGCAATCCTTGAAGGCGTGTTTGACCGGGCCCTCGTGCTTGGGGCACGGGGCATCCAGTAGCCTCTCGAAGTGGCCTGACGGAGGGTTGGCTCTCAGTTTCGCTGTCTTTCGGTCGACAGCGGCCACCAAGGTATCCTCACGGTACCTCTTATCTTTGTTTTTCTTTTTCTTGATGGAGGCGGACGGACCGTCGCCAGCTTCGGCTGGCTGCTTCCCTTTGCTTGTGACCGCACTGAGCGTCGCGGCTACGGCTTCCTCCCCGTTGGCGTGGTCGGTCGTGATGTCGAGCAGCTCTCGAGTAGATCGCGGCTTCCGCCATCCGATCCGATGGATCAGTGTGGTACACGTGGTGCCGTTCTGGAAGGCCGAGATGACATCCGTGTCGGTGGTGTTGGGCAACTCGGTGCACCATTTGGAGAAGCGTCGGATGTAGTCGCGCAGGTTCTCGCCCTTCATCTGCTTGCAGTTGCGCAGATCCCAGGGGTTCCCTGGTCAGGCGTAAGTGCCCTGGAAGTTGCCGATGAAGGCGTCGCGTAGTTGCGACAAGCTATCGATCTTGCCCCGCGGCAAGTGCTCGAGCCACGTGCGGGCCGAGTCCGCGAGATGCAGCGGCAGGTTCTTGATGATGAACAAGTCATCCCGCGCTCCGCCGGCGTGGCATGCCAGTCGGTAGTCTTCCAACCAGACGCTGGGGTTGGTCTCGCCGTCGTACTTGGGCACGGAGGTCGGAGCCCTGAAGCGCGAAGGGAAGCGGGCGCTAGGCACACTTTTCCCGAAGGCACGAGGCCCTTGGGCGTCGGGTGAACCGCTCCTGCTCCGGTCCTCGTCGCTGTCGTACCGGCCTCCGCGTCGCCGGTTGTACTCCTTACGATGTTGCTCCTCGTAGTCGTCGTGCTGACCCGCGTCAACCCTCCGCCGTGCCTTGATGGTGTTGCGTGCGTCACGGTGGGGACCCAGTCGGCTTTTGACTGGTACGTTGACCTCCTCGGACCGTCGTGGCTGCTGCGACGGTGCCGCGGGTTGTCACGGCTCGGAGTGCCCGCGACCTTGCGAGCCCCGCTGTCGAGAAGCGGAGCTCTCCGCCTGCTGCACGGCGGCAGTCTCGAGGAGTGTCTTGATTTGCTTATGCATCTCCTTCTCTTGAGGCGTGGTGGGCTCTGGTACCTTCCGGAGAAGGATCGCAGCCGCCGCGAAGTTCTGCTACGCCCTTTTGAAGACGGGCGTGCCGTCGACGACGTCTCGGTCGTCATTGATGATGTGCTGCTGAACGTCCCTTGCCCGTGCACGAGCGGGGGTCGAGTTCGGGTCTTGCCCGAGTTGCTGGTGGAGCCGTGCCCGCTCGTCGTCGAGCTGTCGCTGCGCGTCCTCCTGCTCGTCCAGTCGAGCGCGCTGTGCGGCGGGGTTGGGAGGAACCTGGGCCTCAGCCGCACTGTCCGCCGTCGAGCTGTGGGCGGAGTGAAGTGCCCCATCCGGGGTGTGGGCCGGAGCTGGCGCCACCGGGGCGTTGCCAATGACGAAACATTCACGTGAGGGGTCGTAACCCCCGTCGTCGAAGTCGTCAGAGAAGCCGAAACAATAGTCGGCCGCCGTCTGGAAACGACGGAAGGCGTCAGCGTCGCGAAGCCCGGAGTAATCCCACTCCAGACCCGAGATGTCATCGGTTCTGTCGGTCACGAGATACTGCTCGTCGGGAGAGGTTTCTGGCAGCTTCATGTTGCCCAACAGACGATGGCGCGGGTAGTTGGCGTACACGACCGGGTCCGTGCTTGATGAAGAGGAATATGCTGCCGCCGCGTAGGACCCTCCTCCATAGATCAGTGGGGTCGGGGCGCTCTCCCTGGTGATGCGCTCCGTTGAGTCCGACGGCAGAGAGTCCTCTGCTGCGCCGGCGGGCTGCGATGCTCCAGCTTCGACCCGCGGAGGGGAGCTAGCACGTGCTGCCCTACGCCGCTCCGCCTTGGCACGCTTCGAGCACTTGCCTGAGCGCCTCTTGCGTCGAGGCGGGCGTGGCAGGGCGGTCGGAGCGGGAGTCGGGCCAGGTGCGTTGGTCACCTCACTGACGAGGCGCATGTCGTAACCGTCTCCGGTCGCTCGGAAGTTCAGGCTTCCGAACCGGAGCTCAAGCCCAACCATGAGCGACTCCAATGATCCCATAGGGGAATACATCAGCAGCGACTCGGTGGAGGCTTTTGTCGAAGTGGATGATGAGAGGGTTGTGCAAACCCTAAAAAGAACGTCGAAAACACGCGAAGGCCCCTACCTGGCGCGCCAACTGTCGGGGTTTGTTACCGCCGACAAGTAAATTTATACGAGGGGGCGTGTTCTGATCCGCACGGTAGCACAGAAGACACTCGGAGTTATACTAGTTCGGGCCTCCGGAGAGTAATACCCTACGTCCAATCTGAGAAGGGGTGTTCCTTATGCTCAAGGGTTTGCAACAGGGAGTACAAACAAGTCGGGAGAGGGTGTAGAGCCCAAGTCCCTGGTGTGCGAGTGGTTCAAGTAGCAGAAGTCTGCGTACGTAAGTGAGTGTGTGTGAATGCTTGCGTTATATGAGATGGGATATCGATGCTAAGTGCGTGTGGGGGTGAAAACGAACGTGTCTTGAGAGTGCCTCTGCCCCTCCCTTTTATAGTCGCAAGGGAGATGTCCAGGGCGGTTACATTGAGCGTATATGAGCTAATCTACAGTGCAAGACGTCCTTCTCTGCTCCAGGCTGCCAGACGACAGAAGTGGCAAAGCACTGTTACGGGGCCTTGGGTGACGGTGTGGATCTCGTGCGTCCCAAGAATCCGGCCCGGGCCCCCCCGTGCCCTCCTCCGAGTAGTTAGTCGGGTACGGGAGGCAGTGTACGCGCTCTGACCCCATGTCTTTTCTTGATCAGGGGCTTGTCTTTTCTTGATGTTGTAGGAACGAAGTAGCCTGCACCATGGATAGGTGACGGCTTGCACTGTGCCGTTGGAGGCACAGCGTTTCCCGTGCCTTTCGTAGTACGATGCGTAGCGCCTCAGCTAGGGGGGCGGCAGGAGGATCCGTCCCCTGACACAGGATCGACTTGGTTAGGGCGGACCCGTGCAGGGAGACTAACACATGGCGGACCGCGTACTGGGGTATCACGGGGCGCCAACGGGGCCTGTGTACTTGTGGCCTTGACGGCCATGTCTTGGACTGGTCGGAGACGGGAAACTACTCGACTGAGTAGGCGATCTACACCGCGTCTCCCAATGCTTAGGGCGTAGTGTGTACTATACTGTACGCTGCTCAGCATCCATTACGCCCTCCACGGCACGCTGGCCACTGTGCCGTTGGTGGCAGGGTTTGACGAACTCGTTCCCTGACACCGAATCGGCCTGGCCCGGACGGACCGCTGTGGCGGGGCGAACACGTGGCGGTGCGCGGGGGAGCGTGCGCGGAGTTCCTGGGATCCCGATCTGAGCAGCCCGCGTGCCCCATGCCTTCTCCGCGAAGCCCGCTTGAGCGGGTGACGGAAACTACTCGTGCGAACGAGTAGTCACGACGGCGGGACGGAGACTACTCGTGCGAGCGAGTTTCCGCGACCGTGAGGCGGAAACTACTCGTGCGAGTCGAGTAGTCGGGAGCAAAGGCAGAAACTTGTCGTATGGGCCGCCGCGTACTCGGGGAAAAGGTACGGGCGGCCGTGGGCCGCCTGTCTTCTGGCCCATGGCGGAAACTAGTCGTACGGTACCTCACGTACTCGGGCAGCGTAACACTCGTCGTGTTAGCCGCCGGAGCAAGCCGTACATGGACCCGTGCTACGTTTTTCAAGGGTCTTGGTGGGTCCTGGTCCATGGCCTCGTCAATACTCCCTAATTTTTGGTGTCGTTGGGTTAAACACCCAAAAGGTGTTCAAGTGGACAGCTACGGCCTCACAATTGTCGATCTCAAAAATGTTGGTCACAAAGATGACCCATGGGTACTTGGTTCACAGGTTGGGCAAGTCATGTATATTGTTAACCCTGCAAAATAAAACACATCATATTGTAGTGCCTGGAAAACAAGAAGTAATAGGGGTTGATGGAGTCGAAGACATTGAAGAGTACAATGATGAGTGCAATGACATGAGCCTTTTCACAGATCTACCTCAGAAGATGTTGAGTCTAGAAGCTACTATAAAGAAAGATGAAAAGCCCTGGTCACGGAAGGACGGAGAATCAAGAATTGTTACTGCATAATAATATAGCTAGTTAAATTAATTGGATTTTGTAATTTGCATTTGAACTAATGTACTTTGAATTCAATTATCTCATGTCATGCAGCTACTTACTGGATTTCTTAGTGAATAAGATGCATTTAGTGGATTTCTTAATAAATCAAATATAAATTCTTTAGTAGAATTATTAAAAATACAATGGATTTAGTGGAATTATTAAAAATACAATGGCTTTAGTGGTTTTATTAAAAATAAAATGGCTTTAGTGGTTCTTTGAGTAAAAGCGAGACATGTGTAATGAATTGTTACTACATCTGTGGACGTACTATTTGAACACAAATTTTTGACATGCATCTCAGATGAATACAAAATATATACCAAACTTGTAGATGTTAACAAGACATAAAACTTTGTAGTTCACTAAATTTTCATTTGAGGTCATTTAATACGTTAAATATTAATTAGAACTACAAATTCAGCAAAAGTGAAAAACTTTCTAGGTGCGGGCGGCCTAATCACCCGCACGTGGAAATCTTTTACTAGGTGCGGGCCGCCATGTCAACCGCACCTGGAAATGGATTTCTAGGTGCGGGCCGCCTTGTCACCCGCACCTAGAAATCGTTTCTAGGTGCGGGCAGCAAGGTCACCCTCACCTACAAATGGTACCCTATATACGCACGGGAGACGAACACTTAGCCAAATTTCCCGAGTTTGCGCGATGACGACACCGTCAGGCTGCCAAAATTCGCCGCCACCGTCGCCGCGCCTCTCCGCCGTCGAGTCTGCCGCCCCCTCTCCACCGCCGCACGCCCGTCCGCCGTCGACTCCGCCGCCGCACCGTCCGCCGTCGACTCCGCCGCCCCCTCCCCGCCGCCGCGCGGCCTCCCCGATGCGGAGCGGCCTCTTCTTCGCCGCACGCCGCCCCCTCTCCGCCGTCTCGGCCCTCCTCGGCGCGGCCTCCCCCAGCGCGGCCACCTCCCCGGCGCGTTCGACTCCGCACGACGCCCCCTCTCCGCCGCGCGCCCTCCCCGGCGCGGCCTCCCCCGGGGCGCGCGCCACCTCCCCTACGCTGCCTCCTCGGCACGCGCGGCCACCTCCCCGGCGCGGCCTCACCGATTTAGATTTAACTTTGAATTTGAATTTCAATTTAGATTTCAATTTGAATTTAAATTTAGATTTCAATTTAGATTTCAATTTGAATTTAAATTTGAATTTGAATTTAGAGTGCAATGCAATGCCATCATAAATTTGAATTTGAACTTCTATGTACATTTCAATTTAGAGTGCAATGCAATGCCATCATAAATTTGAATTTGAACTTCTGTGTACATTTCAATTTAGAGTGCAATGCAATGCCATCATAAATTTGAATTTGAACTTCTATGTACATTTCAATTTAGAGTGCAATGCAATGCCATCATAAATTTGAATTTGAACTTCTGTGTACATTTCAATTTAGAGTGCAATGCAATTTAAATTTAGATTTAGATTTGAATTTAAATTGCACACTGTCTCTCATGACATCACTATCAATCACGGTATTGCATCCAACATCTACACATCATAAGCCAAGAAGCACCTCAAGTCACTCATATTATCAATGCTTGTCTTAAAAAGTCAAAAGAGAGTATTGCATCATTTAAAATGTTTGAGAAACAGAAACAACGAGAGGCATTGATCAATATTTAAAGATTCATCATCTCTGAATTTCAATTTAGATTTAGATTTAAACTTAGCTTATGATTTGGTTAATCAGATGGATCGTCGTAGTGGTTCGCCATTTATACACGAAAGGGACGTTGTGAACGAAGACGAGTTTATCTTGTCCCAACATGAAGAAATAAACAATATTGCAGACCAGATGGTCTTTGAAGATGAAAATGAAGATGACGCAAATGGTGAGGATGGACCGCAGGTAGGACTCGGGGCGTTCGTAGATGGTGTTTGGCAAGATCCAATAGATCCACATCCCGTGCCCCTGAGACAACGGACGGACACTGATCCTGATTACGTTCTGGAGGTAATGCTAAACCATTTGCAGTGTCAGTGAGGTCAATTACTTTTATTTGAAATGATCTTGAACTGCTTTACCTATGGTTCATATAGATGCCTCAACCTAGCACGAGGAAGCGGCGCCGCCGACCTCGTACCCCCCCAGAAGAAGAAATTGAAGAATGTGGCACCTCAGGTCCTGAAACTGCGATGACGACGACCTCTGAGAGTCAAAATAAAAGGAAGCGAGGTGAACGAGGAAGAAACAAATACCCCAAAGGCCAGTGGTCAGTCGAGGGTATTAGCCCATTTGGAGAGCCCGTGGATCCTCCTTTGGTTCGTACGAAGTTCCGGAATGCCATAGGAGCATTAATACGAACAGAGTATGTCGTGGATCCAACCATCCTTGATTAGTTCCAAGTTCCTAAGGGGCTAAAGGGCGAAATGTGGGCCAAGTTGAAGCAAACTTTTCTGCTGCCTCAGTCCAAAACAACCAGAGAAAAGATATGTCATTATGCTAGGAAGGCACTCGGCGAAAGTTTCCGCCGATGGAAGGGTGAGTTGAATAGGGACTTTGTTAAGAAGGGTGCAACATATGATGATGTAAAAAGGAAATATGGAATGGTCACCGAAGCCCAATGGAACGAGTTTGTCAAGCAAAAGACTACTCCAGAAGCTTTAGCCCTGAGCCAGAGACAGAGTGCACTTTCGCAGAAAAACATACATAGACCTCGTCTTGGACCGGGTGGGTACCTAGGGAAGCAGGAAAAGTGGCGACAGACTAGGAATGCATTAATAGCCGCCGGGCAACCCGACCCTTTTGAAGGCTTGGATGAGCGTGGCTATCAGTGGCTCCTAGCGAGGGAGCCTCAAATTATTGATGGTAAACTTCATTTTGCAAATGAAGTAACCAATGTGGTGTGTGAAAAGATAACGAACCTTTCCGAGGCTCAGAGGAAAGGAGACTTCGTACCCAACAGGGATAGAGACGTCCTAAGTACAGCCCTTGGGACGAAAGAGCATGGGGGTCGCGTTAGAGGGGTTTCCTCGAAGTTGAGCATCAGGGATGGGTTTGAGAGGGATAGAGCTACCTACAGGAGCCACTGCCATTTCAAGGAGGATCTCCAAGCGGCGGTAGAGAAAGTTTTTGTGGACAAATTTCAAGCTTATTTTAATGCGGCGGTTTAGATGCAGCAAGCAAGCGGTACACCATTCGCTCCATTGCAATTATCTCAAGGAGATAATAATTCACCATTCTCTCCGAGCAGTGTTGCCTCCATGATGGCACAACCATACCCAGTTGATTCAATATGCATCACTACTCCTTACACATTGCACATTCCGGTTGGCAGAGCTGGCAAGACAAAGCATGTTGCCTCGGGCCTTGCGATTCCCGGTGGCGGATTGTTTGACGGGAAAGAAATCCCACGCCATTATGCACGCGTACAGGTGCTTGAAGTTAATCCAAACTTTGAAGATCATGACATAGACATACCAACAGCAGAGGGTATCTGTGTTCTCGGTCAAAGCCTCAACAGTACAACATTGTGGCATAAACGAGATATAATTCTGCCTCCAACACAGCCTCTGGAATCTATGGAGCAACCGTTGGCAACTGTGCCACCATCTCCTCCACAACGTGTCTCCACACCACCAGCTATACAAGGATCCCCACCTCTTATGCCTACACCACCACCTGAAAGATCTCCACAACGTGTGTCCTCACCACCTCCTGAAAGATCTCTGCAGCGTGTGTCCACACCACCTCCTGAAAGATCTCCGCAGCGTGTGTCCACACTACCTGCTCAAGATTCTATACCTCGTATGCCCACACCACGAGCAGCTTCGGGATCTGTAGGAAAAGAGGCATCACAACCACAAATGGTGCCTCGAATGATACAGGCTTATGCGAAGGATCCAGAAGGATCAGAAATCGCTGCAAGGTGGCATAAGAGTAATACCAAATCAAAGAACAAGCAACAAGACACGACGACCACGCCATTTGTCAATATGCCAACGATCCAACGACTAGGATATTCGGTACACCGCACTGACACAAACTTCGAGAAGACTATTGGAGTCGATGAAATATCGGACATACCTGGTAGTTGCCCTTTAAAATATGAATGGAGTATGCCATTATTACCCGACTGGGCACTCGCAGAAGTTCCATGGGAGATGAAACGGATGCATGCTTGGTATATGAGGGCTTGTTCTCTTGGGCTCAGAGGCCTCCAGGCACGATACCCATTAGATGTGTTCGGACCTACACTTATTCCACAAGCAAAAGAAATCAACTTAGATTTTCATGACCTCCATGATTTGTTCTGCCTACAAATGATAGATGTGCAAGTCATTAGATTGTGGTGCATGTAAGTGTCTCATATCCATGCTAATATCTTGTGTGTGTAAGGCTTATGGTTTGCATAACTAATTATCTGAGCTTTGTTGTATAGGATGCAAGAACAAGAAATGCATCTTGCAAAGGAGAAAATTGGATTGTTGGATCGTTTTGTTATTGCCGAAGACCGGCATATGCACCCCACCTGATGGGAAGATGATCATGATGAACTAAAAGGTTTGAAGACAACTACGGAAAGAAACAAGAAGCGAAGAATTGGACATATAAACGCTATGAAGCGTCTTGCATCCTACATGACACATATGTTCTTGAAGTGGCAATATAGAGATTACATATGGGCGCCCTACCACATCGGGTTAGTTTACATTTCTACCACTTATAAAAATATATATGTAAAATTTCTCATCCATGCCTCAAAAGATTAAAAATTCTATATAACATGTATGCAGGAATCACTGGATTTTATTTCTTATAGACCCCAAGTTGGGACGGGTGGTAGTATTTGACTCACTGGATTGGCGTAGAGACATGTACAAGGAATTCATAGACATCCTTCAAAAGTTAGTGTATTTCTGTTGTCACACTTACATTCTAAACATCGATTGGCAACTAATAACTTCTATGTTTTTTTTCTAAACAGGGCTTACCAACACTACATTAAGAAAGGAGGGAAATTTAATCCTGCCTACCCAGAAAAAATGAATATTCGCACAAACTTTCCATGCCATAAGCAACCACCTGGCAGTGTATACTGCGGGTTTTACCTGATGGAAATGATGAGGTGTCTTAGGAGATATAAGGGTGATCCTGAACGAGTAAGGACCTACTACCTTTCATGTCTCAAGATGTATATACACTATACATATGTGTTTTGCATGATCTAACAATTGTTATATTGTTTGTGTATTGTAGATTGACATCGGACCTCGTGACGTAACACTCCATGAGAGACACCTTCTCAAAGTAACTGCGGATTTCTGCCGTTACCTTATGCATGAAGTGATAAATCCTAAGGGCCAATATTATCACCCTGAACATTTATTGGTGACTGAACACAAATTTGCTAGCCTACGTGAGTGGGAGAGTCAAGAATACCGCGCGCCATGATGTGATGTCTAAACTTTGTCAGTGGAAAAAACTTGTTGTCAATGGGATGTAATGATATAGATCGATATGTATATATGGATTTCTTTTCATATTATTGTACTTATGCTTACTTTAGATTTCATGTCGCTTTCATAAAATTTAAATTTCAAACGTTCAAAATTTTGACGGGAAACAAGTTCGATAAATTTGAATTTCAAACATTCAAAATTTTAATTTCATAACCAGTTGGAAATCAATTTCCAAGTGCGGGTGACAAGGTCATCCGCACCTGGAAAACACATTTCCAGGTGCGGTTCATCTAGTCGTCCGCACCTAGAAAAGGACATTTCTAGGTGCGGGTGATGGCGTCACCCGCTCCTAGAAACGTGTTTCAGGTGCGGTTCGTTTACCCGCTCCTAGAAATCGCTATTTCTAAAAGCGACAGCTAGGAGCGGTTTTCACGCCCGCACCTGAAAATGCCATTTCGCCCGGTGCTATAAATGCTTTCTGTAGTAGTGCCTCCACTGGTCTTCGGACACACCTGGTCCTCATAGTCAATCTACAAAAAAAAATGAACAAAGAATAAGAACTAGTACAAAAAAGAACATGGACAAATAAGAACTACATGCATATGCATGTGTCATTTAGTTTAGTGGACACAGCCTGTCTTCAAGTTCGGTACCTTTTGCGACGCTTGAAAGATATGCATGAACTCGCATACATAGTATCCGCACAGATTGGTACCTGAAGGTTGTGTCAAGCACTGCACATGTGCGAAAACAAAGTTATGAAATATGTTTAATTATATTGGAAGACATTAGATATGCGGACTAGCAGAATACACATACAGGGAAATCATAATGAAAATAAAGGTTCTCTTTGTATTTTCCCGGGTGCTCTACACAGAGGCGAGCCCATGCAAGTTTGATCATCTCTACGACATATTGGTATGCGCTTTTATCTGTAGTTGCCCTCAAAGAGTCGAAGATGAAGACTTTGCTTAGAGACAGACAGAATGCAAAAAGAATCCAGTGGAAGCTGTGCATACGTGTAGAAGTATTAGTTTTTTGAAATATATAGCAATGTCATTTGAAAAAGACAAAATAGATGAGATACACGTTGCTCACCCGAAGTTGTATGGCAAAAGTATGATACCCTTCTCATGGTGTTTTTCTAGAAACAAATATATATAATCCAATGTGGCCAGCTCCTATTTTTTGACACAAATCTGATTTATCATTAGTGGATCCATGATGCTGACGTCCATTATTTTTCTCCTCCTGCACTGCTGCATCTCAAAGCTGCATGATTGAAATTAAATTCAAATTAAACACAAGTTAAGATAAGGTAGAATGGCTAGATCATTGTTTTCGAGCATATAGTACAATCAAGACTTACAGAGTCCAGCAAGCGATGAGTCCTGAGTTAATTGCATCTTGATTGAATAAGAACCAAAATTGGTCAAATTCCACAACAAAAGTTTCTTGGCTACGGAAATAATGTTGTTCATCTATGGCAATTTCCACATAGGTTACACCGCTGGCTGACGCAACCATGTACCAATCGTGCAGTTCATGCATTCTCGTTGGAAGATGCGGCACCAACTGCGGCCACACAAGCGGTTTACCCCACTCATACTTCGGTCTATTTGCCCCTTCATGCTTTGGAATTGGTTCGTCTCCTCGAATTTGACCAATAGTCAAACCTGATTCCTTATTGAATACGAGCATATTCTGCTCAACCGTAGAAAGCACCTTGATGGAGGAGACAGATTGCTTTGACTGGGTGCCTAGTTGTGGAATTGTAGATTTAGCTTTATTCGTCTGCTTCTTTTGTTTGTGCATTTTGGCCTGGGACGAAAGCCTCTTTCCCCAGTAGTGTAGTTAAAGTCTTCATGTAGCTGTTGCTGATTAGTCAAAGCGATAACTTCAATTGGTTAAAGAAGGTAGTGACCTGCATCACCATGTTTAATATGCTGCGGATCTCCGTCGAGACCGACGAGCCATATTGGAGATGCACACGGGAATAACCGAACAAGCGGGACGCCGAAGCAGTGACTCATTGATCAGACGCAAATCCAAGTACGTTAGGCGATCTGTACACTGGTAAAGTACGTTAGGCGACCTGTACACTGATATGTTCATCAGAACTTTTGTCATCAAACGACCCCATGATGAAATGGGTGAAAATGTGTAAGGTGCAATTTGAAACCATTTAAAAAAATCGAAACCATTTTTTTGAGAGACAATCCATTTATTTTTTAG
The DNA here is from genome assembly GCA_036936925.1 of Cenchrus fungigraminus. Classification (NCBI taxonomy): domain Eukaryota; kingdom Viridiplantae; phylum Streptophyta; class Magnoliopsida; order Poales; family Poaceae; genus Cenchrus; species Cenchrus fungigraminus. Next base: position 126,191,086 of record CM072777.1, read on the forward strand.
AACCGAAACCATTTAATTATTTACTTTCTGACGATCTAGTTTCGTGGGCTTAATGTTTTTTTAACCAAACGACCTTGGGAGGGGGGGGGTCTTCTAATCCTAAATTCCTAAACCATTTTCTACTTAGCTGATAGACTTAGAAAATAACACAACTTTTCAACTTTAAGTCTCCTTTAAATTATAAATTCTTTGATTTTCTTTATCATCAACATATCTAAATTTCTCTATGAACATCCAAGTTCAATTGTAGTAAAAAATATATCTCAGATCTCAGTGTAAAATTTCTCAAAAAATTAGGTTTAAAGTTGACTAGTTAGCTCTATTTTCAGACTCAACAAATTTGATGTGTTCATCCAATAATACTTAGGTTATTTTGAAATTATATTTCTCACTTTATACACCATGATTTGGAGTGCAAATAGTTAAAATGGAACGTATACACTCTATAGATCATACATCTCGAGTTTCACAAATTTAGGAGTTCATTTGCTAATTAAAAGGAAGAACGAAACACGACTAAATGAGAGTGGGAGGCGTGACTGGAGTAAGTACGTGAATGGAGTCATGCTGTGACTCGTGAATGAGTGAGTCGCGCCAGGGTTTCGTGGTGTGACTCCGTCCATCATATGCGCTTTTTTTAATGTCATTGTGTACATTAGTCACGCCACATCATGTGGCGTGGCTCAATTATTTGTCGCGCCATGAATCTTGACGCGACTTCTTGAAATTTTAATTAGAAGGAGTTATTTTTAAAATTTTAGATTAAAAAAGGTTAAAATAAAAAAATTCTAGTAGCTGCGTATTCTAGGGTTCAAAGGTTTCAGGATCTTGGTTGCTCGATTCGCCGTATAGCTGCCCTCTATGGCCTGGTGTTGCCGCTCCTCCCTTGTGGAAATTCAATTATGTCTGCTTGTGATTCTCTAATCCGATTGCTTCTTCTGTTTGCGTGAGCCAGGAGGCTCGTTTACGATGGAACATACCATCAGTTGATGATATATAGTTATTTTTTACAATTTTTTAATAATTTTAGCAACCTCAGATCGAGAAAAAATTTGTTTATGCCACCAAGAAAAATTTGAAATGAAAAATTGAAAAAAAATCATTTTTGAAATGAAAATTTTCCTTTTTGGAATTTGAACAAAATTTGTCCATACTACCAGAGGGAAATGAAAAATTTTTGAAAAAAAATATTTTTGAAATTTGATTTTTTTTTGTTTTTGAAAATTTTTAAAAATTGACCATACCACTAGAGAGATATGAAAAAAATTGAAATGTTTCGTTTATACCACCAAGAAAAATTTGAAATGAAAAAAATTGAAAACAATTCATTTTTGAAATTTGAAATGAAATTTTTCGTTTTTACCACCAGGGAAATGAAAAAAAAAATTAAATGATAAAATCATATATTTCATTTATACCACCGAGAAAAACTTCCAATAATACTCTTATACCACTTATACTACTTTATACCACATGTGTAAATTGTGGTGGTATACAATTTAATCTCAACCGTCAGATTCTTTCATACCAGTTCTTTTGAAATAACGGTAGTCGTATAGAATGGTATGGTCCACCGTAAAAACATCCGGAGCAGTGAGGGCTTCATCTATTTTTACGGCCGAGTGCTTGATCTATTTTTATGTCTCTCGGATTACAGTACAGCTCGGAGAGGGCGAGGTACTAGTAAAAATCAAGGCAGAAGCAAGGTTAAGAAAAGATTCGGAGTCGGACTTTGATTCGCGGCAGGTGGGTCGACCACTCGACCGCTCTCGCGTCCCGTCGTGTGCGCGCCCCCTATATATTGCCCGCGTGACCAAACCACACGCATCCGGCTCCGCCGCCCGCTTCCAACTCACGCCAAAGGCGACGTCGCCTTCCGCCGCCCGACACGCTTCGGTTGAGTTGCAGTAGCCAGCTCGCTCGCTTCCGATCGATCGATCGATCGATCGACCAACATGGAGTCTGCGCCCGCCGCGGTCATGGAGCGGGAGCGCCTCACGGCCGAGATGGCCTTCCGCGGCCCCGACGAGGCCCGCGGCGACGGCGGCGGCGAGCCGGCGCCCAGCATCGTCATCAAGATCCGTCGCCGGCTCCCGGACTTCGCGCGGAACATCAAGCTCAAGTACGTCAAGCTCGGGATCCGCCACGGCGGCAGCCCGACGTCGGTGCTGCCGATGCTCTGCGTGCCGGCGCTCGCCGCCGCCGCCTACTCGTTCGTCCGCCTCGACGTCATATACTACTCCATCGACCTGCTCACCTGCGTCGCCTGGCTCGGCACCGCGCTGCTGCTCCTCACCGTCTACTACTTCAAGCGGCCCCGCCCGGTGTACCTCGTCGAGTTCGCGTGCTACAAGCCAGAGGACCAGCACAAGATCTCCAAGGCGGGCTTCCTCGAGATGACCGAGAGCACCGGGTGCTTCAATGACGCCGCCCTGGACTTCCAGACCAAGATCACCAACCGCTCCGCGCTCGGCGACGAGACCTACCTGCCCCCCGGCGTCCAGGCGCGGCCGCCGAGGCTCAACATGGCGGAGGCGCGCATGGAGGCCGAGGCGGTCATGTTCGGGTGCCTCGACGCGCTCCTCAAGTCCACGGGGATCGACCCGCGCCGCGACGTGCGCATCCTCATCGTCAACTGCAGCCTCTTCAACCCGACGCCGTCGCTGGCGTCCATGATCATCAACCACTACAAGATGAGGGAGGATGTCAAGTCGTTCAACCTCGGCGGCATGGGCTGCAGCGCCGGCCTGATCGCCATCGACCTCGCCAAGGACATGCTCCAGGCGAACCCCAACTCGTACGCCGTCGTCCTCAGCACCGAGAACATCACCCTCAACTGGTACTTCGGCAACGACCGCTCCATGCTCCTCTCCAACTGCATCTTCCGCATGGGCGGCGCCGCCGCGCTGCTGTCCAACAAGCGCGCCGACGCCGGCCGCGCCAAGTACCGGCTGCTCCACACGGTGCGAACCCACAAGGGCGCCACCGACGAGTGCTTCAACTGCGTGTACCAGCGCGAGGACGAGGTCGGCAAGGTAGGCGTCTCCCTGGCGCTGGAGCTCATGGCGGTGGCCGGCGACGCGCTCAAGACCAACATCACCACGCTGGGGCCCCTGGTCCTGCCCCTCTCGGAGCAGCTCAAGTTCCTCAAGTCCCTGATGATGCGCCGCGTGTTCCGCGTCAAGGGCGTGCGCCCCTACATCCCCGACTTCCGCCGCGCGTTCGAGCACTTCTGCGTGCACGCCGGCGGCCGCGCCGTGCTGGAGGAGGTGCAGCGCAGCCTGAGCCTGCGGGACACGGACATGGAGCCCAGCAAGTGCGCCCTCCACCGCTTCGGCAACACCAGCAGCAGCTCGCTGTGGTACGAGCTGGCGTACGCGGAGGCCAAGGGCCGGGTGCGCCGCGGCCACCGCGTGTGGCAGATCGGCTTCGGGTCAGGGTTCAAGTGCAACAGCGCCGTGTGGCGCGCGCTCCGGGACGTGCCGGCGCTGCCGTCGCCCGGCGCCGCCGCCGCGGGGCCGGACAGGAAGAGCTGCTGCAACCCGTGGGCGGAGGACGTGGACAAGTACCCTCCCAAGGCGTACGTCTGAGGGCCCACGTCACGTGGCCTCATTACACAACAATTGTATGATTCAATTCGATTTTTCCTCCTCGCGACCAACAATTGTACATGTTTTCCCTTTCATTTTCTTTTCTTTTTTTTTGTGTGTGATTTAGTTCGTTGTCTTTGTTCAAGTAGGTTGCCGTGCGTTGGCACTGCTTGGTTTTGGAATTCAAAGATTTATGTGGTGTAAAACGAATTCCAAAAGCGAGCAGTGTCATTCTTTCTCAGACTGCTGTCCTAGTCGTCCTTTGTCTTCCTTGGCTCTCCAGACGCCGGGGAAGTGTTGAGTAGTTCACGGACGGACACCATTGTGCAGTTCACATGACTAGCGATCAAGTGTGAATTTCTGAAACATCAAGTTATAGTACATCTTCTTATCTTCAAGTGTAAAATCACATGTGTTTTGTGAGGTTTCACACAGGTTTTGCTCTGTTGCGCTTCATTGTGTAGTACAAATAGTATTCACCAATGATGATTGGTGCATGGCAGATCCCTGACGAAAGTTTTATGTTTCCAGTATGTGCATTTAGGGCATGTTCTTTTGGTTAAAAAGAAACAGTGAAAAACAATATTTACTCATCACATCTATCACATTTTCTCTCACAAGAAACACTATTCCAACACTATTTATTTGCAACTTCACTATTAATTTCCATCCAAAAGAACGGGCCCTTAGGGTGTGTTTGGCACGGCTCCAGCTCCGGCTCCGGCTGTGGCGGCTCCGGATGTGGCTGTGCTGGTGGAGTGGATTCTGTGGTGAAGCTGAATCCATTTTAGAAAAACGTTTGGCAAAACAGGTTCTCCTGGCTGTGTGAGGTGGATAAGATGGTGAAAAGTTTATAATGCCCTTCCCTTTTCTTTTTCTTTTTTTTATTTCTTTCTTTTATTTTCCATTTTCATTTTCTTCTATTTTTTCTTTTTCCCTTTTTTCCTTCTCTTCTTCTCTCTCTTCTCTCTTTTTCTCCTCCTCCCCGTCCGCGCACCCGTCCCCGTCCTTCTCTTCTCTCTTCCTCGCACCCGTCGCTCCCCCTCTCCTCCTCCTCGCACCCGTCACAGCCGCCCGTTCCTCCCCGCCGGCGCTCCCTCTCTCCTCCTCCCGCCGCCCGGATCGAGGTCCCGCCGGCGCTCCTTCTCTCCTGCTTCCCCTCTCCTCGGACCGGCGCCCGCCAGCCTCCCGCCTCCAGCCGAGCCCCGTCGCGGCCCTCTCGTCGGCACCAGCATGCGACCGAGTCGCGCATGGCTCCGTCGAGGGGCTCCGCCGCCGGGTGATGATGGCGAGGCGGGAGAGCCGACGGCATCCCACGAGCCACCGCGCCGAATCGAGCCACCGCCGCCGGCCACCGCGCTGGATCGACCTCCACCGCTCCGGATCAAGCCTCAACTGCGCCGGATCGAGCCACCACCGCCGCCCACCGCGCCAGATCGAGCTCATTCGCCCCGGATCGGACCGCCGCCGCCCCTGTCATGTACGCCGCCCCGCCACCTTCCCGCGCCCTGCAACCGTCGGGGGTAGGCCTGGCAAAGGAGGGGCGGAGCCGCGGGAGCTGCGGGGGAGCCGGTTTTTGCAGCTCCTCCCCGACCTCCCCGCTCCAGAGTCAGAGTTCCCGAGGTGTTCCTCCCACGGAGCCGTTTTATTCTCCCCTTTGGCATGGCTCCGCGCAAAACAGCTCCGGGAGCTGCTGGCGGAGCCGTGCCAAACGCACCCTTAATCCGCGCTGGGTTGTGTGAGGACTTTGGTGTGGTAGCTCGGTGTTGGATTTGACTTTGGCAAGCGAATCCATATGGTTCGGCGTCGTTTTCCCGGACTAAATGCGGGGGTTTATATCTGCGTCACTGCATGCATTTCATGACTACTATTGCCCAACGCTCATCGCACTTTCTGCACGATCACATTAGCACACGGCTGCCCAGAGGAGCACCAAACGGCAAACGGTCTCTGCTATCAAGATGTGCAGACGTGCAGTGCAGTTTTGACTTGCTCACACTCAGCCAATGCGATCCGGGTAGCAGAGTTCAGCTGATGATTTGGTGATCACTGATCAGCCATTGCTTTCTGCCTTAAAAAGGAGGACCATTGCTGCTCTCTGTACCTTACTCAACTTATACATTTACTATGTATAAAAAGATAGATGTTACTAAACCTCAAGCTGTGATGTAACTGAGCAGATCTAGCTTGGATGCGTATTCTGTCATGATCATGACACCTGACGTGGTGGCCATGTATCATGACAAGCTGGTGTATGAATCCAAGCTGGTGTATGAGCCAGCCGATGGCCGGTGTGAGGCCGGAACAGCCTGACACTCGGATCTCTGAAAATTACAGCCTTTAATGTACACAAGGATCTGCTTCCACGAGCATTAAGCGCTGTCTTGACAGGAAATGCCCACCAAAATCTGCTACAAAACATTACCAGGTCCGATTCAAAGTTAGACGGTCAGTAATAGCATGCATTACTCTTTGAAACATAAAAGTCCCTTCACAGCTCCACTTGAATCAGAGTCTCAGAGACAGTGAGCTGAACCACTCTCAACGCCCAACCATAAACCAGCCGCTTGCGTGTGACAGAATCAAAAGGCGAGGGGAGGTTAAGCGCTCGCTGGCTGACCGATCGAACAGCCGACCTTGTCTCCCTTTTGTCCGTCAAGTTGGACCCGGAGTCCGGCCGAGTCCCTCCCATTTAATCCCTGAGCGCGCCACGGCACCAGATCTGACCGCGGCATTGATTGGGCGTGCAGTTTCGTGTGACCATCAGCTGATCGCTGATGGAGATCGAGACGGTTAGCAGCCGGCTGTGCCCTCCCCCTTGCACTGGGTCAACGTTGGCCTTGGCCCCACCGGCGCGCCTTGCACCGTACTCAAGGTTGCGTTCAAACATTGTTCAAGCACTATAAAAAAAAATTACCAGAAGTTTTTTTTATCACAAAATTACCGCCCGTGTGTAATCTGGGTGCATGAATGAAAAAAGAAGAAGATATTATAAGAAAATAATAATGGAAAAGGATGAAAAGGTATTCTCCAGAGGTCCAGCCCATGACGTCAAGTGCTTCGACATAGACCAAAAGCCTAATACAAATCTAATGTTGTTCGTGGGCTTCATGGGCCTTGTCGTAACCAAGTCGCGAGATGGGGATGATGATGGCTCTATTTACCAGCCCAACCCAGCACAGGCTTTTTAAGAAACCTAACTAAATCGACGTGTGTGTGCTTTAAAGAAGTCGGAGAAATAGAACAATTTTGATGATCGTATATTCGTATTCCACTATCATCGATGGAGTGGTTAAGTGGAAACTTATAAGAATGGCTCCGTTCGGCTTGTCTTATTTCGGCTTATTGCGCGGTATTTTTCTCTCATAACAAATCTACTGAACAAATCAGCACGTAGTACTTCTCTCAGAAAGAATCTGCCGTACAAATCTGTCAAGAACCTGCCGAACGAAGGCAAAATTTCAAATGATGTCGACCAGCGAGATATAGTCCGTGTTGTATCCACTATCCAGGAGGAAAATAGTGACAGACATAATAAAATACAGTTTCCTACAATAACCTGATCCAATGTTGAAATAAACACCTTCGTCAAACGGGGGTCAAGTAATTTTCAGTCATACACCTTCGATCAGCACCAACCGGCTGAATGTCTTCCTGATCTGATGCACTCCACGAGGAGTCAACTGCAAACCATAAACAAATTCTCTCCTGGCAAAAGTCTTTTGCTCCTTCTCCTTCCTAATCTCCCACTGAAACATTGGAGCTGGTAACGTCAACCACTCAACGTTGCCTTTACACCGTCACCATACTGTACCACTCCATCGCCACCTCTCCCTATAAAAGACACGCCAACCCATGCACAATCACAACAGCAACAAAACACACACAGATCGACCACTTCCATAGTCCACCTGAGACCAGCTAGCGCACGAGCGGCCAGACCCGAACCAGCAGCAGCAGCCATGAAGCTCAGCTTTCTCCCCCACGTCGCCATGTGCCTCGCGCTAGTAGCCTTTCTCCTCCTCCCGTCCCACGCCGCGGCGACTGCGGCGCCGCCCGGCACGATACAGCGCGTGACCAAGCAGCAGATCCTGGCGAGCATCCCGCCGCACTGGGACGAGAACCCCGTGCTGTTCCTGACATCGCCGTCGGGCAAGTACGCGGCCTACTTCATGCGCAGCGGGACCACCCCGGGCGCCGGCGGCCTCGGCGCCGACTTCTGCTACGTGGAGGTGCTCGACACCACGGAACCGGGCGCCGAGGGCCGGAGCGTGTGGGAGTCGGAGTGCCTGGCCGTGAGCACGGTGAACACGTGCGCGCTCGTGTTCTCGTGGAAAGGGCTGGAGGTGTTCGACGGGAGCAACTCGGTGTGGCACACCCACGACGCCGAGTCCGACGACCAGAACTTCCTCGAGACGCTGCAGCTCGTGGACCAGGGTGACATGCGCATCCTCGACAAGGGCGGCGAGCTGGCGTGGAAGGCCAGCGACGAGCCCCGCGCCGCGCAGCACTGCGGGATGCCCGGCTCGCCTGGCCTCGCCTCCGCGCTGCCCCCTTTCGCCGAGCCGATCGGGCACGGCAGCAGCGACCTGCCCTTCGGATTCGGACAGGGAGCTGGCGGCGGCGTCGGAGTTGGCGGCGTGGCGCAGCCCGAAGCGCCGCTGGCGGCGCCTTTGTCGCAGCCCGAGCTGCCACTGGCGCCGTTGCCGCAGGAAGCGGATGAGTTCGGTGGCGCCGGCACCGCCGCCGCCATGGCACAGGGGCCGGCCGCGGCGGGCGCAGGGGAGGCGTTCGGATTCGGCAACCAGCCGCTGGTGGACAACAGCCCGTACGACAGTGGCGCGTTGAAGCATGGATGCAGCCTCGTCGGGATCTCAGTTGCTGTGGGTATCAGCGTTGCCGTCGCCATGGGTTTGGCTCTCTAAATTGGAGACATGCGCGCGTGAGAGTGGTTGTGATTTACTAAATTCTTGTTGTTTTCCGGCAAAAGAAGCCGGGAGATGTATTCGTTGTGTTGGTGGTGGTGGTGTTTGCTGATGTGAATGGGTTGGCTGTTGTTGTACACATATGAAATTGCAAATTGTAATAGATGCATTATTATGAAAAAAATTCCGCTAAAACGCAAATGTATGCAAGTAGAATGATATTTGTAGGACTTTTTAGGGGTGTGTCTAGACATCGCTTCGGCGAAAAAAAAGGCAAACTATCATGCCGGTTTCGTGGTAGGAATTAGACTGACTCTAGCAGTGTCTGCATCCCCACCCTCATCTGCAAAATGAGAGAAAAACTCCACTGTAGCTGCTCTAGTAGCATCTGGATCCGCTTCTACAAAATGCGGGTGGGCGTACGGCTCACCGCATTCCTGGGGAAAATTTCTCCTCGCTGCATCCGCCCGGCTCCAACCGCCCGCCTGTCCCTGTCCGCCTCCGTCCCCGCGCCACCTCCGCATTCGCACGGCTACCGCGAGCCACGCCTCCGCCCGCGTCGCTCGCCGGCTCCCGCGCCCATACCCACCACGAGTCGCGACCCTCCCGCTCCGCCTCCGCCATCTCCTCGATCCCCGCCACCTCCTTCGCCTCCCCGCCGCCGCCTCCTCCACCCTCGGCCACCGGATTCGGTGAGTGGCACGGATCCGGGCTCTTCCACCGCGGCGCCGTGCAGCAGCAGTGGAAGCGCGTCCTGGTGGCGGCGCGGTCATCGCGGCGGCGGCGGCCGAGTGCGTGATGGCAGCCAAGAAGCAAAGGCCGGCCTGCGCCGTGTGCCCGGTGGCCGCGGCGCCTTCGTCTGCGTCTCCCGCCGTTGGCTCGCACTCCTCGGCAGCATCTGGGCGTTCGAGCTCGCCCAGGCCGCGGCAGAGCCGGACACCCCGCGGCGCCGTGTAGCAGAAGCAGCGGAAGCGCGCCCAAGTGGCGGCGTCCGCGGTCACCACGACGGCGGCGACCGAGTGCGTCCGCGGACACCCCCGCGCTTCTCGACCTCAACGAGGAGTTCGTCATGGAGGAGGAGGACAAGGACGACGAGACCCCCACGGATCTGTGCGTCGAGAGGATGCTCGACGGCGGCAACCGAGTGCGTCCGCTTGGCCGTCGTCGCCGGATCCCGTGTCAGGCTGGAGAAGCTTGCCGTCCACGGAGACGGAAAAGGTGGCGGCGGCCTCCCCGGCGGAGGCCCGCGCGACGCCCCACTTTCTCCTCTTCCGGGCGGGAGCCAACGGCCGCCGGCGGATGCGCGAGGGGATCCGCCATACTGCTGGAAACCTCTGACTTTTGCGTGACAGATTCTTCTCTCTCTTTGCTGCATGCGTGTTCTTTGATGGAGATGGAGATGCTTGCTGGAGTCAGTCTTACATACATGGTGGGGTGGGCAGCGAATCCCAAGTCAAACTGATATGTCAGGATGAGATCTGGCAAATAAAACAAAATAGATGATGTCATCACATGCAATCACGAATCCAACCTTAAAAATCTATAAATCATAAACCGAGTATCAAAATTAAATTCCGACCGCACCATTGAATTTCTGACAATAAAAACTTCAAAACAAGATCCCACTTGACTATATTTTGACAAATTTATTTATTTATTTTTTAATTAAGGTTATATATTATGTTATCGTCAGAGCAAAATGAATGAAGTGTCAGAACATGATCCTATTAAAGCCAGAACACGTTTGTATGTCATCCCGAAGAAAAAAATGTAGTGTCAGAACAAATCAGAACAATGGTCGGAATATGTTATTATTATGGACAGAACAAATTATTATTATAGCCAGAACAAAATATTACTATAGCCAGAACAACTTATCATTATAACCAGAACAAGTTTGTATGTCATCTCGAACAAATAAAATAAAGTGTCAGAACAAATGATAACAACTGTCAGAATAAGATCCCATTATAGCCAGAACAAGTTTGTATGTCAACTCGAACAAAGCAGAATGTAGTGTCAGAACAAATCAGAACAAGGGTCAGAACAAGTTATTATTATAGACAGAACAAGTTATTATTATAGCCCGAACAAGATATTATTATAGTCAGAACAACTTATTATTATAGCCAGAACAAATTTACATCTCATCTCCAACAAACAAATATTAATGAAGAGAAAAATATAAAAAAGAAAAGAATATATAAATATGGAAATAGAAAAAAATAAAATAGAAAATAGAAAATAAATAAATAAATAAATAAAGAGAAATAAAAGAGAAACAAGAAAAAAAATAAAAGAAATAGAATAAAAGGAAAGAAGAATAAAAAGAAAGAAATAAAAAATCAAAATAGAAAAATAATATTAGAATAAAATATAAATAAAAAAGAAGAAGAAGAATAAGAAGAAGAAGAAGAAGAAAGAAAGAAAAAAGAAAAACAGAAAAAATAGAAAAATAGAAAAAGAATCCATAAAAATATAAATAAAAAAGAAAAAGGAAAATAAAACTCGGAATAAATAAAAAGAAAAAAGAAACAGAAAAAAATAAAACATACCTTAACCGGGTACTCCCGTCCCGCGAGCCGCCATCACGGAAAAAAGCGGCGCCCGCGTCCCGCCCCCTCCCACGTCCGTACAGCGTGACGCTTGATGAATCTGTCGCTGAAGCGACACGTAGCATCCACGACTTTTTAGTTCCTAATCGGAAGTGGATAATGGGGTTGCCAACTCTAGGTGGCATTGTACCCTCTAGATAAACCTTTTACATGAAGGGGCGATAGATAGGTGTGATCCACACGTAGAGTAGCATATCTATTTTTCCTAGTTTGGATAAGTAGGCTGCTCAAGCGTCAAATGTCATCGTCTGGTAGTATAGATGAAACAGAAAATTCCTTATGTGCCATTAAGAAATGCAATTCATTGAAAATTAGGACTTGAACTCTATGACATTGATTGTATATTTTAATGTGCTATATGCCCTTCCGTCATCCCGAACCGTTAGTTGTCCTGGATGGCGTCAGTCTGCCCCGCGCTCCGTTTGTGGGCCTTGCGTCTTAGTGGGAGATGAAAAATCACCTTTTTCTTCACGCCCGTGCTCCCCGCGCCGCTGCCGGACCGACTCGTGCCGCCGCCGCCGCCGCTTCCCTATAGGCCCCGCGCCTCCCACCATCCTCCCTGTGCCTCCCCCGAGCAGCTGCCCCTCACCTCCGGCCCGGCGTGCTCCGGTTGGGGAACAGAGAAGGGAGTAGGAGGCGGCCGCCGAGCCGTCGAGGATGGCCAGGGAGGACCTCCTCTCGGCTGCGTCCCGCGTATAGCTGCGCGGTGAATTTGTGGGAGACGATGGGCGTGATGGAGGAGCTCGTGGCGAAGGCAGGCGGGTGCACGGTAATCGACGACGGCTTCGCCACATGGCTGGAGGCGCTCGGCGCTGACATCAATGATCCGCCTCCACCAACACCACCATGCCCTTTCACAGCCGTCGCGGGCCGACCAGGAGGGAGGCGTTGCGTCCCTCCTCCACCGACGCCAACTTGCCCTTCCACCGCCACTGTGGGGTCCCTATCGCCGGTAGGGAGGAGTAGGGGAGGTGACGGTGGAGGAGGAGCAGGGGAGACACGGTACAAAGATAATGATTCTGACCCATATACTGGATAATTGCCAAACAAACGAAATTAGCTGATCGTTTTTTTCGTGAGAATAAACAGAGAAAAGACAAAGCACTCCACATTAAATCTAGTATGAATTTGAGAGGAGATTATGTGAGTGTAGGTCGAGAGTAGTACATAGCAGAGAAAGCATATACTATGGACTGGGACACTAGACAGGGATATCAGTAGCCATTAGGAAATTCTTTGTCATTTACGAGGGTAAAGAACTCACACTTCTTATGTAGTGGCGTTTAATATCAACCACACCCTGACTCATAATCATAGTATTCCAGCCAAAAGAACAAGAAGTGAAATTTTAGCATGGCCATATAAATTAATTAATAAAAACAACAAATTCGTGCACATAACCTACATAGAAGATTGCAAGCTTGCATCAAAGTTGAGCTTACTACTGTCATTAATATTCTCTCATCTTAGTAGAATTCTAAAGCAAAAATTTGGAGTTTTCAAAAAGAGTTAGCTCAATTCCTATTGATGTACCACCCCCCAAAACTGGCATAGTCTGAGGTTCCTCGAAACAAGTTATCACATAATAAATCACATAACAAATAACGAAGTTTAACTCTTTAGGGAAATTACAAATAACAACTTAAAATCCTTCCATATGAGAAAAATCACAAGAAAATGAATAGGTAGCCCATTTTCAAGAGAACCTAGTCCTAGCTGGACGCAATTTAATTGAAGCAGAATAAATACTAATGTCTTAGACGAGTTGTGGTTGGCGGTGGCCGCGTGCTTGTGTGTGTCATTCTTCCTTGTTCTTCTCGTTGCTCACGAGGGTGCACTGTGGTGGTTGTTTTACTTCTCTTTTGCGTGTTGTTTGGGGTGGGGTTTTCTGGCCTTTTGTTCAATCGTGCTCTGGGTTTTTCGGGTTGCATCCGTGCGTGCGTGTGTTGGTGGAGTTTGTTTTTGAATTCGGTGTGGGTTTTGTTGGAGGGGGAGGCTTGCGAATCCCTGCTCGGCTCTATTCTTCGGTCACACCTGCTCTTGTGCATCCGTCCAGATCGTTGTTGTTGTTTGGGGGGGGGGGAGGGGGTCTTCGTTTTGCCGCTGTTGCTGATGGTTGTGATTTGGTGGTGTGTTGCTAGACTATGTTGTTCTTCCCGTTGTTTTTGTTGCGTGCTGCTTGAAATCAGTGCGTTTCCCCCTTCATTATGATGAATTTTGGGGACCTTTCTCTAGGGTTTTATTAAACCCTCTTCGATCATGCTTCCAGTTCCTGCAGTTCCAGTTGCTTCCCTACGCGTCTTTGCTGCTGTTTGGCTCTGACGAAGTTGGAGGTGACTGAGCACCGAGAACCCGTGGTGATCCCTCTGTTCACCTTTGTTCTTCAATCTCGCTTTCTCTTGCCCATTCTTCTGTTGTGGTTTGTTTCTCGGAACCATCCATCTGTCGTTGCTGCTGGTTGGTTTTCTTGGAGAGGTCAACAATCACCTACTACTATGGCGATCTCTCTGTTGTCTCCTCTTCTCCAACATGGCTTTCGTTTTCTACATTATGATTTTGTTTTCGACTGTTTTCATCCCATGAGACTGTCAACACAACAAAAACTTATCCGACTATCCTATTTATATTAACACTAGTTTGCACCACAATATTTCACACAAGAAGATCTATAAACAATTAAGTCGCTTTTACATATGTATGTTTTGAAATCAATGTTAAATAAGAAGGAATTCGTGGTTGGTTAGAGCATCTCACACCCAATATTTTCTACCTAAAATATGAAGTTTTACAACTTCTAAAAAAATATTGAAAAAAAATAAAGAATACCATCTCCAAGACTTTCTAATAATCCTCTCCTAAAACATAGAAGACAATGTTGCATCAGAACTATATACGATTGCTAAATTATCCTAACCTCTTTTTATGTATTCTTTCTCTCTTAAATATTTGCATGAGGAACTTGTTTCTACTGTTTATTTTTTCCACATCCTTCTACCTTGTTTTAGAGAAGATACACATCGACATAAAAGCACGTAACTTCACGCGGAACAGGCTGATTTTTCCAAGTCCTAAAAAATCATAAGGATGGATTAAGCATTGTTGGAGAGATTTTTTTTTTATCATCTTGCTAAAAATCAACGATTAGGAAAGGATTTAGGAAACTCCTGAAGATGTTGTTAGAACCAATTTATATTCTTAAGAAAGCTGTATACGTACTCTAAATTCTTGGTCTGTTATACGCTCGGAAGCTACTGAGCTATGGGACCAAATTTGTGCCAATGTGAGCTGTATCAGGTCAAAATGCAATCGATACTGAGACTTAAGACAAAAGCTTAATATTATAGTAGTGTACTTGAGTGTGTCAGCAGAAAAATTAAAAATCATCATTGTGCTTCCATGGACCAAATTAAAACCTGTAGAGATGGCCTTTAATTAAGGAATGTTTGTAGGCTCAGATTGCTGCAAGCTTCACCATAATTCATATAGAAGTCAGAGTCCTCGGAGTCGGCAACATCAGTACCATTGCTATATTCTATTTTTTTCATTACAAGATCATGTCGTGAGTACCATTGCTAGCTTCTTTTTTTCCATTACAAGATCATGGCGTGAGTACCATTGCTAGCTTCTTTTTTTCATTATAAGATCATGCCGTGAGTAAGCTTGTTTTTTTTCTTATATTTAGATCATGCCGATCAAGTTATCCAGCCAAAGCATGATTATACTGATAATGTTAGACAACAAGTGTACCAAGCATTGTTGATGAGAAGCAAGAATGTGCGCCTAGGCAAGCACAATACAACAATTGTTTCTCAGCAATTTGGAGTAAAGATTCGAATAGTTCAGTGCATATGGGAGCGAGGTAAAACCAACTTGCTCAAAACATTCCGGTCAAGGTTCCTAATTTAAAGAAAGGTAAATGTGGACATAAAGCAATCCCTATTGATTTGGAACATTTGAGGAACATACCTCTCCAACAAAGAATGACCATAGAAGATGTGTCTAGTATACTTGGTATTAGCAAATCCAGGATACAAAGGTATTTGAAAAAGGGTATGCTTAGGCGCCACTCTAGTTGGGTGAAACCTTACCTCACCGAGGCTAACAAGAAGACTAGATTGAAGTGGTGCATTGACATGATTGACCAAAGTTTGCTTGATGATCCAAGGTTCGAGGATTTGTTTGATGTTGTGTTTATTGATGAGAAGTGGTTCTATCTCTATCAAAAATCAGAGAGGTACTACTTGCTACCCGATGAAGATGAACCAAATCGTATTTGCAAGAACAAGAACTATATTCTTAGGATCATGTTTTTGTGTGTTGTTGCTCGGCCAAGATTTAGAGATGGAGTATGTGTGTTTGATGGCAAAATAGGTTGTTTTCCACTAGTTATTATTGAGCATGCTATTAGAGATAGTCCTTATCGGCTGCATGGTGAGGAAGTGATCAAGCCAATCCAATCAATCACAAGGGATGTCATAAGAGAGTTCATGATAAATAGAGTCTTGTCGACAATACGAGAAAAGTGGCCAAGAGAAGATGTGCACAAGCCAATTTACATACAACAAGATAATGCTCCTACTCATTTGAAAGTGGATGATCCTCAATTTTGTGTGTTTGCTAAGAAAGATGGATTTAACATTCAGCTTATATGTCAACCAGCAAATTCTCCAGATTTTAACATTCTAGATTTGTGTTTCTTTCGAGCTATCCAAGCAATTCAATACAAGAAAAATGCTAAGACATTGAAAGATCTAATTCCATTAGTGCAAGAGGTAAATGATCATTCATTTGATTGTCTCAATACAATAAAGATTCTAAGACAATGTAGTTCGATCTAATTTCTTGAATACTTGTTTTGTAAGCATTTTTGGAGTACATTCCATGGAAATCAAACAAGATATTTGTAACATTACAAATGGTGTTGAAGGAATCAGTGAAGATCAAAGGTTGCAACAATATAAAGATTCCTCACTTGCAGAAACAAAGACTAGAGAGGGAAGATAGGCTGCCATTGCAAATCCCATGTGAAACTTCATTGCTTGCTAAACCATAAGTAGTCTAGAAGCAAATTAGAAGATGCAATTTAGTTCATGCAAGTAAAAGATGTGCTGAATGATTATGTATCTTAACTTAAATGCATGTAGTACTCCTACCTTACTGTTGGTTGTTTGCTTCATCTTGTTTGTTGGCCTGGGCACTGTTCTTTGCTTGCTTCATCTTTTCCTCCAACTTCTTTAGAACTTGTTCAGGCACAATGATGGTCTCACCACACATTGCAATTTTCTCCACATCAGGAATGATGAGCTCACAATCAAACTTGTCCATATCATAGAGGATCCATGATGTCATATCGTAGTCTTCATGCAAAAGGCCACAATGGGCACACCTCCGACCATTGTGGCGAGCTTGGTAACATGCTTCTCCGAAGACACCACCAGCATGGAAGGTGCCGCAGCGAGGACAGTCCACACCCTGTCGACGTCCGGCACCATCTCGATGGAGTCTGGCACCTCGTCGTTGGCAACTGGCTCCTTGACGGAGTTCAACACCTCCACGTCATGGTGATCCATGGTGAACACGTCCTCCTCTGAGACCGTGATCACCTCCTCTGAACTAAGATCCATGGTGAACACATCCTCCTCCTCCAACACCTCAGGGTCTGCTGCCATCGTGCACGCAGCAGGCCACCGGTCTTCACCTGCGTCATCGTCGACGTGCTAGCGTCGTGGGCCGTCCCCAGCAGCCGTGCGCTGCGACATCCCGGCGGCCACGCCCTACGACGTCTCGGTGGTCGGGTTCTGGTGGAGTATGGTTTAGGGTTTCGGATGTATCATATTTGCGGCGGCGTTGGCGGCGAGCTCTCAGCGACGGCGGCAGCGAGCTCTAAGCGGAGGCGCGTGTGTTATGGGAGAAAAAGGATCAGTTCGGGCTCTGTGGATGGAAGGCACGCGGGGCTCCGCGGTGTTGAATACGGGCAAGTTACGAGGGGTCCGCGCGGTTAATACAGTGACGACGCAACGGAGCGGGGGGGGGGGGCAATCCCGTCCAAAAACTGCCCCCGGTGCCCAAAACGTCAGGTTTTGTGAAAACCGCCTCCCTGGCCAGGACGTCAACAATTTTGAATACGAAGGGAGTATACCAATCTGACTCACCACTTGAACACCAATAATCCCAAAATCGGTGCCCCCGAGTGGGCCTAAGAGGACTTTTAACCTTTAGGTCATAGTCATCAGTTGGATTGTTTGGAAGACTTAGGTTCCTGATCCTCGTGCACTTTGTAAGCAGAGTTTTGTCCATGTTGACGTTGAAGCAATGGCGAATGTCGAGGGACTCTTGGGGCAGTTATCCATTATAATTAGCAGCCCATTGTTGGTGATAAGATTTCCAAAGAGTTGCAGGGAGTTGAGACCATGCATATTTGCAATGCCTTAGGCATCCTTGTCCAATGTATGCTTTTGCAAGTAAGTGAAACATTGTTTGCTTAACCTGAAGCGCTTCAGCTGTGGACATGCTTTGCCAACAACCTTTAAAAGATTGCAAAGTTAGATATATACCATTATCATCTCACTTACATGTGAGGTTCACATGAGTCCATGACACGTAGGCTCAATAATATATATCTAACTTTGTAATCTTTCAATGACATGAATCTAATTTTTCCAATTTATTATAACACTCATGGTCGTTAGCAACATGTACGAATTCTACAAGTAATAAACTGTTGGCTGCAACCTTTCTAGCGTGACCAGTACCACACCTGATCACTCAAAAAGTCAGAAAGCAACAAGTCTTCTCTTTTGTCTCTGTCCCAACTCCTAGAAGCAACAAGTTTGTCTGGTTCCAAAAAGGTCGCGCGGCTACTAGGCCAGGTGCTCGCCTTGGTTCGATCGCATGGCAGGAGCCAACTCCGTCGTCTTCCTCGTCACCAGCCTCGTGATGGTGTTTGTCATCCACATCCTCGTGCTCTTGTGGGCGCTCAATTGGTGTTGCTGGGCGCAGCCCTCGTCCCGTGTCGGGGAGCGCGGGGAGGAGGGAGACGGCGGCGGCCTTTCGGCCGAGCAGGCCGATGATCTACCGTGCCATGAGCAGTGACGGAGCTAGGATGATCGGGTTGGAGGGGCTCATTTCTCTTCCCCTTCCTCAAGCCCCTCTTCGTCTTCCTCACCCTCCATTTTTCTTCTCTTCTTTCTCTTTCTTCCCTCTTCATTTCAATGGAATGCACGACAGTAGGGGGCTGGTGCCCTCTCCGCCCCACATGCTGCCTTTGTCCCTGGCCACGAGTGCAAGGAGGGCCTGCCCGACAGTGGCGGGGAGTGCGCCGTGTGCCTGGAGGCGTTCCACGCCGGCGATCGGTGCAAGGTGCTGCAACTACATGAAAACCTCAAATAAGTCACGCAGCATGTGTAACGGTCTCTTAAGACCCATTACATAGACCCCCAATCTGTAATGATTTTAGCGCCCGTTACCCATAAGCGCAGCAGGCTCGACCCCGACCTCATCCTGACCTTGCCAACACAACGTCTGTTACCAATGAGAACTTTAAAGGGCTTGTTAAACACCCGTTACATGTATTCTTTATAACGAACGTTAAAACGTGTCCGTTACGAAAGTTAAACCTATTGGTAACAGTCCTTGAAGTCTGTTACCGATCACTTTCGTATTGGAGACACGTGTTTGTTAAGACGCGTCTCCTTTGATGACGACCCAATTGGAGACGCTTGTTTGGAGCTAGCGTCTCCTTTGTTTCTCACATAAGAGACGCGTGTTGTTATTACACGTCTTTGTCTTCGCGTTCCGACCACTCTAGATATCTCCAACAACTACACTCACTCTCTCTCCTCTGAAGTCCACTCGCTCTATCCCCGCCGCCGCCAGCTAATTATCAACGCTGTGCGCGCGCTCTCTCTCTCTCTCTCCTTGGAAAGCCTGCGCTGCAGCAGGCCGGCTGGTCGTGTGCGCGACGGCGAAAGGGGCCGGCGGACGTCGACCACGGCGTCCTTCGTGCCATATGTCGTCATCCTCCAAAGCAGCAGCCTCCTCCTCCTCGGGCTCGGTGCTGTCCTTTGCACCGTTGCTATCGCCGCGGCCGCGATGCCGTCTTCTCCTCCTCGGACGCGCTCGCTTCGTAGACAGTCCTCGTCAAGGTGAAAATTGCCCCATTTTATTGAACTTTGTTGTCCTAATCCTCTTACTCATCAGATTTGGTGATGAATTATGCTCATTTGATGTATGAAAATTGTAGATAGTTGTTGCTGCTCGGGCTTAGATGTACATACAACCCCGAGATTAGGGTAATTTCTTAAGTGAGGTTAATGATTTTCTAGATCAAGTAGGGGCGGATATGAGAAACCGTGGTGTTCAGGCAATGCTTTGCCCCTATATAGATTGTCTCAACCAGAAGAAGTTCAGACAACAGGACAACATTTGTCATCATTTGATCACACGTGAATAAACATGGTGAGGAAGGCCTTAATGAAGTCGAAGCAGGATGCCTAAATGAAGGTGAAGCGCAACACCATGCTACCAGCCTTAATGAAGGGGCAGCGTGATGCCATGATGAAGACCTTGATGAAGGTGGAGTTTTTGAGGAAAATGAATCATTCCCACCAATTGTGATGAGGCCTGAGGATATCACTGATCAAGAAGTTATGGGCTTCAATGATGGTGAGGTGGTGCAACATGTGCACAATGCTGATCAAATGTTGCGGGATGTTGAGTTTCAAGGAGTGTATACAACTTCTGAATTAGCGAGGCCGAACCAGTTCATAGATGATTCAAGAAATCCCTCTATCCTGGTTGTCAGAAGTACTCTCGTCTTTCTGGTGATCTAAAACTTCTGCAGCTTAAGGCAGATCATGGTTGGAGCAACAAAAGTTTCAAACAACTATTGGATCTCCTTAAGGACATGCTACCCGAGGGAAACCAAATAGCCAAGTCTGTCTATGAGGCAAAGAAGATAATCTGTCCTCTGGGAATAGAGGTTGAAAAAATTTATGCTTGCAAGAACAGTTGTGTATTGTTTCGTGGAGATTATGAAGACCTTGACAAGTGCCCCAAGTGTGGGTTCGATCGGTACAAGAGGAAAAAATATGATAATAATGCTGATGATGAGAACGAGTTTGTGGAGATCAGAGGCAAGAAGAAGAAGAAGAAGAAGAAGAAGAAGAAGAAGAAGAAGAAGAAGAAGAAGAAGAAGGTTAACAGAGGGGCTCATGTGAGGGTGGCATGGTATTTTTGCATCATTCCTCGGTTGAAAAGATGATTCGCCACACGAAAGGAGGCCCAACTCTTGCGTTGGCATAAGGAAGGCCGAAAGAAGGAAAATGGGAAGCGTAGGCACCCCGCAGATGCAACACAATGGGGACACATTGATTCCCACTTTTCAGTGGTTTGCTGATGAATGCAGGAACATTCGGGTCGCTATGAGCACAAATGGTGTGAACCCATTTGGTAACCAGAGCTCAACACATAGCACCTGGCCTGTCGTGCTGTCACGGTACAACCTTCCACCCTGGCTATGCAAGAAACGGAAATACATGATGCTGACAATATTGGTCTCCGGGCCAAAGCAACCTGGCGACAGTATTGATGTCTACTTGAGGCCACTAGTTGATGACTTAAAGACGCTTTGGAAGCCTGGTCTGAAGGAGGTTTGGGATGAGTTCGGGCGTGAGGAGTTCACATTGCATGCCATGTTGTTCACCACCATCAACGACAACCCAACTCATCGCAACCTCTCTGGCTAGAGTAAAAGGAAAGGTGCAGCTCGCCCACACTGCTTGGAAGAAACTTGCTCAGTGTGGCTAAGAAATTCAAAGAAATTCGCATTTATGGGGCACCATCGTTTCCTCAGCAAGAAACATGCATACCGGGACATGGATTGTCAGTTTAATGGGCAAAGGAAGAATCGAATGGCGCTAATGCATGTGACTGGAGATCTGGTCCACTTGCAAGTCAAGGACATCAAAACTATCGAGGATTTACCCAAATTGACTGAAAAATCCTTGGCAAAAGAAAGAAATGAGATGGTGAAGAAGAAGAAGACGGGCAAGGAATGTGGAACAAGAAATCAATTCTATGAGAGCTAGAGTATTGGCCGTTGTTGGATGTGCGTAATTCGATTGACAACATGCACATCAAGAAGAATGTGTGTGAAGCTACTTGTGGAACATTGCTACAACATAAGTTCAAAAGAAAAGATCATAAAAATGCAAGAGAGGATCTTAAACATATGAGCATTAGGCCGGAGCTCTATGCAGAGGAAACAGACACTGGGACGGACCTTCCTGTTGCTGCAACCACCTTGTCAAAGACAGAGAGAAAAGAATTCGGTGAGTTTTTGCATGGTTTGAAAGTACCTTCAGGCTACTCATTGAACTTCAAGAGGCTAGTATCGGTGAAGGACTTGAAAATAAATTTCAACTTGATGAAATCTCATGATTGTCATGTGTTGATGACAACTCTTCTTCCTGTTGCACTTAGAGGTATCAAGACAGAACTGGTTCACAACGTGGTCACAAGCTTGTGTTTATTCTTCAATGCAATAGAACAGAAGGTGATTGATGAGGAAAAACTATTGGACTTAGAGAGGAAGCATTGCGAGACCCTATGCCTGCTTGAAGCTACCTTCCCACCATCATTCTTTGATCTCATGCTGCATCTAATAGCACACCTCATGAGGGAGATCTGGTACCTTGGCCCATCTTACCTTCATCAGATGTTTCCATATGAGAGGTACTTTGGATTCCTCAAATCATTGGTACATAACCGGTCATTTTCGGAGGTAGCCATTGTTCGTGGCTATGAGACCATCGAAGCAGTGGAGTGGGCCATGGGTTATATGGACCCCCCCAAAACCCCATTGGTGTGCCTCGTTCACGGCATGAAGGTAGGCTTTCAGGTGTTGGGACCCTGGGGAAAAAGTCAGTCACTCTATAACAAGATGCCTTCAAAAAGGCTCATTTCACCGTGATAGAACAGATTCACCTGATTACACCATTTGCCAATAAGCACAAGCGACAACTACGTGAAAATAACCCTGACTGTGGTAAATCTTGGCTTGCAAAGATGCACATGCAAGGTTTTAGCAGGTGGCTCCGAGATTATGTCTAGGGATGCAACAATGCTGTAATAATCAATGATCTGATAAGGAAACTAGCAGCGGGGCCATTGTTCACTGTTACAAAATACCAAGCATGGATATCAATGGATACACGTTCTACACCATGGCCCAAGATGCCACGAATGTCTATCAAAATAGTGGTGTGCGTGTACGGGCCATCGATAGTGATGACATGCAGACAGACACATATTACGGTCAAATAGAGGAGTTTTGGGAGTTTGATTATGTAGGATTGAAGGTAGCCTTGTTTCAGTGTAGATGGGTCACCAATGCGAAGAGAGCTGTTAGCAAGGACAAATATGGTTTTGTTAGTGTTGATCTCTGGGTCTTTGGTTACAAAAACGAACCGTTTGTCTTCGCCAAGGATGTTGAGCAAGTGTTCTATGTACCTGACCTTGGAAAGAAGAACTAGAGTGTGGTTTTGCCTGAAAAAAAGGATTGTGGGGGTTCAAAATGTTGTTGAGGAGGAATACAACCAGTTTGATGAAATTCCATCCTTTGACACTTCATACATGCCCCGACTCTTGGGAACTGACAAAACACTGTACTTGCGAAGCGACCATCGTGAAAAAAATCCATATACAGAAATCAAAGAAACAACAAGATTGATTTCTGCTGAATCCTTTTTGTAATGCAGGATTTCTATTGGTGGAAATATAATCTTTTTTTGTTCATATATATATATATATATCGGTAGTGTCTATTCGACACGTAGGGAGTTGAATAACATTCAACACCACGGCGGAGCACCGCCCAGCTCCGGTGAATTAAATTACCACACTGCTAACAACATGATTACTACCTTTGCCATTGGAACTGTAAATACTGCCATGGAAAAGTAATTACGCATGAACGTGTAAAAAGGCATCCAATCCGCGCGCGCACCTTCAGTTGTAATTACTTCACCGACAACACAATGGTACACTTCCTTCGGTTCCATGGGGTAAAAACCAAAGGCTCGTTACTGTTCAAATCATCAGAAATCGCACCATTAATATCTTTGGCCGAGACGGTTACCTGTCATTTTCCTCACAATCGCATCACCAGAACCCGCGAATAGTCATCTCCTCCATCCCGACCTCCCGGATCCGCCGCCGCATCTCCCGCAGGTGATCCCCTCCAGCGCGCCCTCCCGAATCCGCCATAGAGAAAAACTCTAGCTGAATCCCCCCTTCATCACCGGTCACACACCATTCATGCAGAGCATCTCCATTACCACGCCACCGTTTCTCCAATCCAGTCCCAATGGATTCAGATCATGCCTCCCCATCGGCACTGATTTGAATCCACTGTTAGGTGGACTAGTCCTTAGCAGGAGCAGCGTGCCGCCGCTGCATGCTTACTCCTCGATGGGGTCACGGCGAAGCAACGGAAGGACCTCCATCGGTGGCTCCAGGTGAGCACAATCCCCACTCTTTCTTCTTGATTGGCAGCATGTGCAGAGGATATACACATACATGTGTTTCGACAGTTTGGATTTTCCTAAGTCGACCCTCTCTTTAATTTTATAGAATGATTGTGCCGATTCGTGAGTAGCCCCTCAATTTCTCATGAACTATAGTCTTTGAAAGTCTCAGTATTTTCCACCCTCGTCATCAATTGATTCCAAAAATATTTTGGCACTGTGTTTGAGTTCAGTGCTACAGTATGAATAATCCCCACACTTATGTGCCAGAACGAGCATTTGACAAATTGTTGCTGCATTGTGTATCCATGTGTATTCTAGCACAACAGGGTATCTTGACAAATTAATCTTATGGTTTGATATTTTCACTGCAATAGCTGGATCTGTGATCCAATACATTTTCTCTATAAAAGTTGTACATACAGGAGTAATTCTTTTTTGAGCTTGGTTTGTGATTCATGCTTAGAGTATTTCTTTTCTCTAAGGACAGTAAACCATTACGAATTTTCTTCTGCTATTTTTTTAATTGAGCACTTATACTACATTTCACAAAAGAGGAGTGAATTGTTGCTTTGTGAGAAGTTTATACTCCTATGAAAAAGAGCCGCATGGTTCCTGCTTGTTTATACACTAATTTTGTTAGTTGGTTCGTGTGCTATTTTGTGAATTTCCTTCCTTGCTTGTGAATGATTGCAGGTGGTATTTCCTAAGTACAGCATTTTTATTTTGTTATGTGAAATTGTCGTATATCATTACATTGCAGTTTTTGTTTTTTCTCAGTGTGGAATGATGGTGTACCAAGGTTTGATCATAAGCTCAGTGTAGACGCATGAAGCATTGAAAGCTTGATTGGTTTACTTGGTGAGGTTTCTGAAAATTTGTAGAAAATAGAAATATTGCAAGAGGAGTTTGTCAATTATGTAAAATGGGCACCCGTCCGAAGGATGTAAACTAGTTCTTGCATTAGCTTACTTTTGTAAAATTGATTTTTTTTTCATATTCTAAAATATGATTACTCCATTATTCTACCTAAAGATATATGAAAAGTTACTCCTTGTGCACAAGGTCAATTTCTTCTTTTGTTTGTCGGCAGCATGTCCAGAGTAATTTTGAATGTTTGGAGAAGCAAGTTGCTATTGCTAACTCCGTGTGAATAAAGTTTCCAGAAGCAATTCCAAATGTTTGTAAAAGTTTTAACACTTGGTTTTTGCAGGCTGTAATGAAGCAGATGGACAATGGAGGCTGGTGATTAGAACAAATTTGAATGCTTTTGATCCAATTGATTAAAATAGATTGAAGGGCAAAAGATAAACTATTGTATTGTTGAGGAGTACACGTCATGTACAAATTATAGACCAAAGAAGTAGTTTGTCACCCAAGGCGTAATCTTATAAAACAAAATTTGACTAATTATGTTTATATAGACAAAAGGAGTAATAGTCTATACAAATAAGAAATAATTTTAAAACACTAGTAATCCTATAATAAATGTTTCATCCACCGTTAATTGCGCCTTGAAGCTTGTCGTGTACTAGCAACTGATTTTTATGGTCTTGCTAACATATGGCTATGTGCTAGTTATTGCGTTGACCAACAAACATTGGAACATACGCGTGTTGTAGATGGGATTCAATTTTTACAACTTGAGACAAAACTAGAGTAATTTCGTGATTAACAGGACTCACCGGAGCTCCGGTCGTGACCGGCGGCGACTCTGATCGTGACTAGGGCGACCGACAAACAATAAAATGGATGTGAATTGTAGATGAGATTTGATTTTTACTACCCTAGACAGAAACAGAGTAATTACGTGATTAGTAGACTTTTTACTTCACCGGAGCTCCGACCAAGCCTAGGCGGCGCGCCCTAAATAATATTCACCACGCTGCGTGGTGAATATCC
This sequence comes from Cenchrus fungigraminus, assembly GCA_036936925.1. Lineage (NCBI taxonomy): Eukaryota > Viridiplantae > Streptophyta > Magnoliopsida > Poales > Poaceae > Cenchrus > Cenchrus fungigraminus. The sequence continues at coordinate 126,216,645 of CM072777.1, forward strand.
ATGTCCTATATATATATATATATATATATATATATATATATATATATATATATATATATATATATATATATATATATATATATATATATATATATATATATATATATATATATATATATATGGGGAGAGTATACTCTGTGACCGGCCACAAAATAAGTTATTCTGTGGCCAGGACAGGTGGCGCATCAGCCTTCATCTCTAGACGCAGGGCAATTTAATTGGCTTTATTTACTACTGCGATCTGGTCCACACGTCTTTACTGTCCTGTAGGTGCGGCAGCCGATCGACTAGCGGAGCCGTAAGGGAGCCAGAGCCCTGCAGTCTGCATCCGCCATTAATCACCACCAGAATGCCGCCGGATCATGCCCGTAATAGTCGTTTCCTTCTGTCCATGGCTGCATGCGAGGGTGCTATGGTAAATGGTTTACGAGAATACAAGAACTGCTGTACAGATTACACGTGATGACTGATGACCTCAATATGCATGTGTACTCCAAGAAAGTGCATTTGCAGACACGAGGTCGGGATAATACAAAAACGCGATTACCACAATGTGAATTAATGATGTTCTAAGAAAGCAAATCAACAGCGATGAGCTGATGAGATCAATTTACCGTCAGAAAATTATTTAGAATCGGAAGTTACTGCAATTTGGCTCCTTTGTATTCCGTTGTTCCAAATAACTGCATGATGGGATTGACATACCATGAACTGTTTACGATAATTCAAATGGTTCGAGATAGTGATTAGGCCTGTATAGTTAGGCATCAAGAATTCAAGATATTTTGTTTCTGTTATCACATTCTGTTACCATACTTATACCAAACTTAAGCATCAAGATAGTGATCAATTACTATAATTAGTCGATCTAGAAAAAATTACTATAATTAGTCATGGGCACTTAGATTGGGATTTTTATGACTACACAGCTTTATGCTCTGTTTCTATTATCACAAACCTAGTATTCATCATAGTTCAATTAGCGACAATATTCTGCATCAATAATTAATAATGCCGGGTATATATAATCCAATATACCATGATTACGACAATGCCTTCAGATATGTACCAGAATTTATACAGTAGTGGGTTAAACACAATGGAGAAACGAGTAGGACATAAACCACAAAATGAGATTAACGAATGAAGCATGTATATAATCCAATATACCATGATTACGACAATGCCTTCAGATATGTACCAGAATTTATACAGTAGTGGGTTAAACACAATGGAGAAACGAGTAGGACATAAACCACAAAATGAGATTAACGAATGAAGCATGATCGAGTCTTTTTTACACAGAACCCAAAAACATTTATCTGCTAACACCAAACAAATAAAATGTACCACAAACAGGACAGTTAAGGTCTTTGACACCAAATATCATGATTGAAGACCATCAAAGCATGTGTATTTTGTTGCGTAATGAACAGCCCAGGATGACCTAAACTGAGGCATGGTTGCTGCATACATTCAGTCATCATTGTCACTTTGATTGGGCTGATCAGAATATGGGCATATGCCTCGGCAGATAGCATCTCCACTGCACCCTCATCATGCCAGAGCATTCTTCTACTACACTTCTGGACATAATGCTGATTGCGTGGTGGCATCATAATCTCCAGATTACTAGAAGCTGGTGGTCAAATTGAATTCTCCTCTGCATTTGACAAGGGAGCTTCATCTCCTGAAAGAGAAACAAACAGTACTAAACTAGATTTTAACTATTTGTCACTCTCTTATGGATGGACCAATCCACTTCGAATAGTACGGTAATCTGACAGGGCAAATGGGCTGCCACTCACTGCATGCATAATTGTGGTGAAAAGTTAATTATACCAGTAAATCATATGATGTATTTACAATTTTTAAAGGTCACTGGATGCTACTGATCTGGACAAAACATTTTTTTCTTGACACCCAATATGGTAATGCTGAAGAAGACTAACATTACTCATCTATAAGCAGTGATGTTAAACTAATGGGGCACAAAAATTGTCAGACAAAACTACCATATATACATCAAGATCTATGTATAGGCTCGGTAAGATCACAAAGGCATTTATCACTATGGCGTGATTAAGTTACTATATATAAAATGAGTCCCAATTTACTAGTATCCAGTATATAATGTCTTCAGTAAATGGGTTACCACAATCGCATCATCAAATTACCAGATTGGATCATTAGTTTATTACCAAGGCATTTACCAAGATGGCTTATCAAGTTACTCAGAAATGAGGACCAATTTACCATAATTTTTAATATTGGAATTTGTGCGCATGTGGACAAAATTTAAAAAACACAACCTAAGATGAATTAGGGAACTGACTAACTGAGAACAAATTACCATATCTGTGAGAACGCAAGAGTATACATTTACCATAATATCTCTACCAATTGTGATTTCCAGGAATCTATTCATGAAAGTTTTCTCTAAAATGATTTACTATAATCTGTGCCTATCTGATTTATGCTAATTTTGAAAGTGATAACTAGATTATGTATAGGATTTATGATAATTTTTAAAATTGAATACTAGAATTTGTGCCCCTTGTATATGATTTACGATAATTTCAGATAATTACCATAATAATGTATTTAGTAACCACAGTGGCATTTTAGAATAAATAGGGTGTAGCTCCTTGAGTTTTGGTTACACACTAATAACAAAATAGAACAAACCATGAACACTAAACTGACAGCTACCTGACTCCTGATGATTCAACCAGGTTTTTGGAACACGGTAACATTGACGTTTCAGGGAACATGGGTACCCCATGAACTTCAAATCCCCGTGCAATGGACTAATCACTCATTAGATCTATACAGGAATTCAAGAAACATAAAATCGGGGAATCAGGAACCTTTAGGTTGATGGCTGGATGGAGCTATGTGTGCCTGCTCACCTCAGTAACCTGTCTCCTCCATTGGGACGGGATTGATTGACGAGTTGCTGCGACCGGAACGACGCTTGCCGCCGCGAAGACGATGCAGGGGAGCCAGTTTGAGGTCGGATTTGAGGCATCCACAGAAACATTTTGGGCGCCCCAAGTGGCGATTGCAGCCTTGCAGGCAGGCACATCCGCTCCAATATGCACTCAAAAAAAAATTAAATTATGAATGAATTAACCAAGATCAAATGAACACGTACAAATCAGCTTTCAATCGTACCTGGACTCCTGGAGCCGGGATGAGAAGCTCATATGCCGGCACACAGGACGGGATGCGGACATGTGCTAGCGAGGACGTCACCGGCGCCGCCGCTAACAGATTGCGTTACGATAGTGCCGCGAACAGTCCCGAGGGCTTGACGAGAGGAGGCTCCATCTGAGAGGAGCCAGCAGGTGCGGTCACATGGCACTGCCGCGGACGGGGCTGGGATGGGACCGCCTCCGACCGGCCGGCGACGGAAGCAGGCGATGCGAGGTGATAGAAGATTTCGGAGGCTTCTGAAGGGGAGCGGAAGCAATTAATTTGTCGATGGGAAAAATGCGCAATTTGAGGAGCTGCTGGATGGCTCTGGCTGCCTGAACAGAGTCGGACGACGAGCCGAGCCATTTGGGGCAATGCTGTGCGGCGTGGAGTGGACCGACCGCCTGGTGCAGTGGATGTGCTCGGCTGCAAAATAGGCTATTCTGTGGTCAGCTATAGAGTAACAGATCCCTATATATATATATATGTATGTATATATATATATGTATATGTATATATATATGTATACTGTATATATATTATGAAACTGGGTGCATTCTATGTAGAGAATGCACCCAGGCCGAACCGACAGACCAGGTGCGGCCCAAACCAACCCAGCAACCGGCGGCGGTGCGCACGACCCACACGCACCCGACCCAGCAACCGTTCCCCCCGCGCGCCCCTGCGCACTGTTCCACCAAATCCGGGCGCAAAACCACCCCTCCCGCATTAACTCCACTCCTCCCTCCCGTTACCACCAAATCATTTCAGTTTCTCCCTCCCACACGGCACCGCTCCGCTCTCCTCTCTCCGCTCGCCTCTCTCCGCCGCTTCCGATTCCGGCACGCCGGTGGTCTCCACGCATTGCTCCGACGCCTCTTGCTGCTGCGGGAACCTCTTCGCGCGCGGTGGATACTGGTTCATCCTCGGAAGCTCCGCGCGCGTTAGAAGCTTCGCGTATCGGTGCAACCTCGGAAGCTTCACGGGGAGGATCATCGAGCGCTGCGTCTCGCCGGTGAGGATTCGAAGTTTATTCGGTCGTCTCCTCCTCCAACCCCATTCGTTCGAGGTATCCTCATCACCCATGGCATCAATCCCCGTGCATTCTAGTTGCTGGTCCGATTTTCGCGCGCTAGGGTTTCGAATCGCCGTTGTTTTTCCTCAACCACATCCGTGTGTGTGTTTGTAGGTTCGCGGAGGCATCCTCGGAAGATCTGCGCGGTTGTGCTGCGTCATCGTCGTCGGTGTTTCCTAGGTTGCGTTCGCGCCCGTGATTTTCTAGGTATTTCCGCCCCCAATCCAAATGGTGTGCATCAGTTACTCTGTTGTCCTATGATTTTCGCTGTTGCAATTCTTTATTGGTTGTAGTTATGATCAGCATTGTGTGTTTGATTTTCGGTGCTCTCAATTGCAACCTAGGTGTGTACAGTGTTGCAAACGCATGGTAGATCTTTTTTTGTGCTCCACTGTTGTAACGCAGATGTGCACAGAGTTGCAAATGCATGATTGTTTTTGTTGCAATTTGTTTTGTGATCTAGTTGTATAGAGTTATAATTATGTTTTTCCATTCAGATTTGTTGTTGCAATTGGTCCATGACACAAGTTGCAACTCTCTTACCAGCGATGTTGCAACTGTATATTTTAACTTTCACTTATCCTAGTTTAACCTTCAGAAATTGTTTGGTTATTGGTTTAAAACTGATTGTTGGAACTGGTCCGATAGTAATTGTTTAGCAGTTTTGTTTTGCAACTGTTTTGTAGTGTATGTTGCATTGCTGGCATTGGTCCAGTAGTAATTATTATAGAAGCTTGTTGCAAATTGGTAGCGGTACCTATTGCAATCTGGTGCAATGTGTTTTGTTTTTTCATTATTTGAATTCAATTTCACTCAATGCTGGTAGTGGTCTAGTAGTAATTATTATAGCATTTTTTTGTTGCAATTGGGTTGTAGTCCATGTTGCAATCTGGTGGACTGTGTTTGTTTTTTATTATCTGAATTCAATCTCATATACTGTTCTTGTTTTTGTTGTGTAGCGCGTGATGATTAGCATTTTTTTGTGTTTTATGAGACCTGCATCATATCATTGTGTTCTTATGTTTTTTCATTCCTGTTTTTTTCAGTTCTTTTCTTAGAATGGATCAAGAACAGAATGTCACAGGCGGGCAAGGTGCTGACAGTATTCGCCGCTCAGCCCGTGTGCAGAATAAGCGTAAAGAAGTTGACAGAAATGTACTGAAAGAGAAGAGGAAGAGGTTGAGGCTGAGAAAGCCCGGTTCCACGTCTCAAGCTGGAGGAAGTGATAATGATGACCAGGGGCAAGATCCAGATTTCCGTCCAGATGAAAATGTTCTTGGTGCTCCGGTTGGTGGCGATGTTGGGGATGCGGACATTGCTGCTGGTGATGATGATAACGCCAAAACCAGGAACCTTGCTGTGTGGTGCTCACCGTCAATGTTCCTCAAGCTTCTGGGTGCGCTGTCCGACGGCATGAAAGCTGATATCGTTGCCAAGGGTTTCGGCGGCCTGCTCAGTTTCAAGCCCAATTTCTTATCCAGAAGAGTGCTCAGCTGGCTGATGCGGAAGCTGAACCCAGAGACAATGTATCTAGAGATCGGGGGGCGGGAAAAAGATCCCTGTGACTGAGCACAGCGTCTGGTGTTCTTTCATGTTACCAAATGCTGGCAGCGACCCGCCCTCCATTCCTGATGCAGAAGCTCATAGCTTACTGAATGCTATTGGAGTTCAAATATGTGGCGATGCTTACAGACCCAGATCCGACATCAGTGTTTCTGTCATCATTTCCAAATTGATGGACGACACTCTCACTGGGGAGCTTGGGCTGAGAGCATTTTTCATGGCCACATTCAAGTGTTTGCTTTTCTCCAACACCGCCAGTCATCTGAGGATCGATGATGTAAGGTACACGTTGGACATGGAGAACATGGCAAACAAAAACTGGTGCAAGGCAGTGGTTGACAGGCTGAGCGTCGCTGCTCGGCTGTACAAGAAGGATTTTGCTGAGAAGGGTATCAAAGCACCCATCAGCGGATGCGGCATCTTCCTAGCTGTAAGCCCCTGTTCCTAGTAGTAATTGTTTGAATTTACTGTTGCAACCATTACTTGGCACATGTTGCAATTTGCTATCTTTTTTTCAATAATCAGGGTGTAACAACAGCTAAGTACCAGTTGCAACCACACATCAACCATGTTGCAATCATAGATAACAAGCAGTTGTAACCACACAACATCTCTGTTGCAATCACACACATCCAACTGTTGCAATCACAGCTAACCATCATTCATTTTTGTAACATCTGGTTCTGTGATTGTTATTTTTTTGTTTGTTGCAACTGGCCTTGACACAATTTGCAATCATAGATAACAAGGAGTTGCAGCCACACACATATATTTGTTGTGCAGTAGTTTTTGCAATCACAACCAACAAGCAGTTGCAACCACACATCATATGTGTTGCAAGCACACACATCCAACAGTTGCAATCAAAGCTAAACATCATTCATTATCTTTTAACATGTGTTTTGACAGATGTTATTGTTATTCTTTTTGTTGTTGTAACTAGTTTTGACAGATGTTATAATTTTTATGTCACAGATGTTATACGTCGACAATCTGCAGCATGATCTTGACACAAGCCCGTTCTCCATCCCTCGATGTGCTTTCTTGGACTCGAAGATCATTGAGGCGATAGCTTCGTCGGATCTCAGAGGTGATGTGCCTGCTGGCACCATTGAGTACGGACACCTCAGGGTAAGTTTTTGCAAACCACATTTTGTAACTGTTGTAAACGCTAACGTACAATTTTTTGCAATTTGTTGTTTTATTTTATCATCCAACATTTTTTTGTTGCTTTTCCTGCAGCTGAGAAGCAGCGTGGACACGTGCTACGGCGTCAGGCCCTCTACTCTTGCAGTAGTACCCCCCAGTACCAGCAGCAGCTGCCCCAGGAGCAGCTTCATCTGTCCCAGCAGCAGCACCTGCTGTCGCCAGCACATCCGCTGGTGCGCCCGGCACATCCCATGATCCCGGCGGCCGTGCTGCTTTCGACATCCAGGCCCCTGTCTTCTACCAGTACCCGAGCCTGAGTTATTCGTTCGGCCAGAGCCTCAGTGATCTGGTTGGAAGGAGCAGGAAGTCTGCCGCGGCTAACATCCTGAAAGTTTTCGACGAAAGCACCAGCAAGGCCCAGGCATATGCACAAGAGGCTGTCAAGTACTCTACAATGTCGCGTGAGCTTATGGCGAAAGGTCACCATGAGTGCTTCAGCGGCATGCAGAAGCTTATTGCTGATGCCGTCGCTGAGAAGGAAGCTGCCAACGAGCACAGGAGGAAGGGCAAGAATGATGCTGGAGGAGCTGCAGGTATTTTTTTGTTGCATGCAGCATGATATTATTGTTGCAATCACCTGCCACAGAAGTTGCAATTTATCAGACAGACAGATACTGATAATATTACATTTTTTTTGCAGGAACGGGAGTTAGTTTGAATGAACCAGAAGACCAACGAGGAGGTAACCAGGAGGAAGAGCAAGCAGGGGGTGATGAAGAAAATGTAGGTAGCCCCATTCATGCCGAACGAAATGTAGGGAGCCCCATCCCCATCGAAGTCCAGTACCAGGAGGATGATGAAATGGGGACTGGTGATGATGAGACAGCTCATGATGATGATGATTTTGATGTTTTTCTGAGAACACCACCGCGTGGCAAGAACATTGATATGGATGATCAAAGTACGGCTAGGAGTAAGTGTACCAATGTATTTCTTTTTATGTTAAATAACAGCTTTCGATTATTTTATACTATTCCCATTTTTTTATTTTTTTTGCTGTGCAGCTCCACCTGATCTACGTGGATGACACCGTAGCGTTGATGACATATTGGACATGATGGATTCCCCACAGCAATCTGCCAGCAGTGATGGTGAGGTTAGTTTACTGGTGGTTTTCTTTTGCATTACTATCGGCTTTTTATGTTCTGATTTCCCCCCTGTTCTCCATTTTCTTAGTCCCCCCTGAAGCCCAGCAGACACGTGCACCACGATGTGTTGTTGGCAAGAGGAAGGTTTCTGATGCTAGAACGCAGCAGCAGCAGGGCCCTGGCCAGAAGGTTGTAACAACACAGTTCCAAGTTTACAATTTGGATGAAATTACAGTTGCAATTTCTGTTTTTCTTTTTTTTTCTAAAACATACCTGATTCACTGTCGTAATATAGGGTCCTATAACATACGAAAGGAGGAATGATAAGGCCGAGAGGAAGAAAGCGGAGGAGGACATGAAGAGGAAGGTTGAAGAAGAGGCAAAGAGAAAGGAGGAGGAGGATGCGAAAAGGAAGGTAGAGGAGGAGAGGATGAAGTCTGATGAAGATGCTAGGAGGAAGGCAGAGGAGGAGGAGAATAGGAAGGCAGCGGAGGAGGAGAAGAGGAAGGCGGAGGAGGAGGAGAAGAGGAAGGCAGAGGAGGATAAGAGGAATGCGGATGAGGAGCAGAAGAGGAAGGCGGAGGAGGATGAGAAGAGGAAGGCGGCAGAGGAGGAGAGGAAGAGGAAGGCAGATGAGGAGGAGAGGAGAAAGGTGGCAGAGGAGGAGAGGAAGAGGAAGGCAGAGGAGGATGAGAAGAGGAAGGCGGCAGAGGAGGAGAGGAAGAGGAAGGTAGATGAGGAGGAGAGGAGGAAGGCGGCAGAGGAGGAGAGGAAGAGGAAGGCAGAGGAGGAGGAGAGGAAGAGGAACGCAGAAGAGGAGGAGGGCAGCAGAAGAGGAGGAGAGGAGGAGGAAGGCATCAGAGGAGGAGGAGAGAAAGAAGGCTGAAGCTGCAGCAATTGAGAAGAGGAAGACTGCAGCCGAGGGAAAGAAAAAGGTTGCAGCTGGTAAGCAAAAGGGCGATCAAGCTGCATCTGAAGCCGAGAAGAAGAAAGCTGCTGCAGCTGAAGTAGAGAAGAAGCTCGAAGCAAAGGTGATGAAGATGCAGGAAGCAACGCAAAAACAGCTGGAGGCCAATAAGGCTTCCCTGGCCAAGCCGGTCCCCGTTGCCAAGGCAAACAAGGCCCTGCAGATGCAGCTGTCAAAAACTTTTGCCAAGAAGCGTAAAGAGTACGAGGAGATGTTGGATATGCTTCGCAAGGAGGCCGACTTTGATATTGACAGCATTGAATGTCAGGCACAATCCGGCTCATCACCTGATGATGTCAACTTCCCTGCTGATTCTGATGACGACATCAACAGGTTGAGCCAACCAGTCCGGCTGTCGCAAAAAGGAGATTCACAGGGCCTTGTTGATTTCAACGAGGTTCAAAGGATTATATTCCAGCGCCTAGGCGACAGAGTGCTGAGGAGGCCCAGGGAGTACATTTCCCCATTCAAGATCACGAACAAGCGGCCTGAGATACCCCTCGCTAAGGCTGTATATCTCAGGAGGAAGATTGCTGGTGACCCTGAGCTTCGAAGGTATGTTTTTTGTTTTTTGCTTTCCTACTTTGCAACTGGTAGTTAATTAGATCTGCAATTTGTTATTTGCTACAGTTGCAAATTGTACAATATAAATCAGAGTATAGTTGCAACTGTCATTTTCTCAATATCAGGTTGCAATCACAACTAAGCAGAAGTTGCAACCACACATCAACTATGTTGCAATCGTAGATAACAAGCAGATTATAATAACACATATCACATGTAACAAACAGTTGCAACTACACTATAACCAGGTTGCAATCACAGACATACAGTGTTATTCATTTTTTTTTGAAATCACAGCTAAACCAGTAGTATTTGCAATCACAGCTAATAAACAGTTGCAACCACACATCATCTCTATTGCAGTCACACACACCCATCAGTTGGAATCACAGTTAACAAGCAGTTGCATCCACACATCATCTCTGTTGCAATCACAACTAACAAGCAGTTGCAACCTCATATCTAACAAGCAGTTGCAACTCTTTTATTTTTTTGCAATCACAGCTAACCTTTTTTGTTTTTTGGTGCAGGAGAACATTAATGTAGTTTGGCCTGCTTGCTGATTTCACTGGAGAGGAGCTTTTAACCTCCTTTTCCAATGACACATTAGGAGAGTCTGGCATCATAGACTTTTTTGTGCACTGCATGAGACACGATGATATCGTGCACAAGCTTGATTCATGCGGATACAGGGTGTTCCTGACGACAGGGTTCTATGTAAGTTTCCATTCCTGCCCCAACACCATGTTTTTTTTCTTTTTTTGCAGTTATGTTTTGTGTAACCTCCTTTTCCTTTTTTTTCATTGCAGTTTAATGTTTCAACCTGCAATGATGTACTGAACCCTGATAAGTCTGAGACACAAGCTTTCATAGAAGCATGGAAACATCTGAGGTCCGAGTGCCAGCATTATGACCTGTCAAAAGCAAAATTGGTTAGCAGGCCCTTTCCCCTAGCCCACTAGTTTTTCCTTGTTGCAACTGCTAGTTAATTGTCTCTGCAACTGTTACTGTCCTCCACATTGCAATTTTTGAATGATATGTTTATTATGCAATTCAGTGCTCTTATCAATAATCAGGTTGCAATCACATCTAACATGTGGTTGCAACCTTTCAGTTAGCAAGGTTGCAATCAGACATATATAGTGTTATTTAGTAGTTTTTCAATCAGACCTAATCACACATCAAATCTGTTGCAATCACAGCTAACCAGCAGCTGAACCCACACACTAACTAGGTTGCAACCACACACATATAGTGTGATCCAGTAGTTTTTTTTTTGCAATCACATTTTGTAAACCGTCTGCACCTTTTTTCCTTTTGCAAACTGTCATTTTCAGCAGATGTTTGTCCATTTTTTTACTAATCAGATCCACTCCTGCCTTGTACCAGATTTTTGTTCCTATCCAAGATGGACAACACTTCTTTGTGTATTGCTTCAATTTCATCCACAATCGTATTGATGTGCTGGACTCCAATGACTACTTCATCAAATGTACTGATCAGGAAGAACGACACAAGGCTGTTTTCGCAAAGATCCCAATCATAGATGCATGCTTCCATAAGGTTTCCAATTTGAAGTTACCCAGAGTCAGCGGCTGGAGGAAGCCTTTCATTGACTTACCAAAGCAAGCTGGGCCATCTGATTGCATGTTCTTTATCTGGAAGTACATGGAGTATTACGACGGGGACACGCTAACCACAGAAATCAATCCGGTGAGGCAAGCTGTCAATCGATTTTTCCTTTTTTAAAGTTCTGTGTGTTCATTACAATACAGCCCAATGACCATTATTTTTTTGTATTTTTATGCTGTTGCAGTTCAAGGGCCCTATATACAGATGCGAGCTGATGCACTATCTGGTCTCCCACGCTCTGAACCAAGCTGAACTTCCTGAATCACTGGACAAGTTTAGGATTGGTGGACGCCCGTTGCCATTTAATGTGGACAGTAGTCAGTCAAACAATTAGTTTCATGCAAAAAAACTTCTTTTTAGTGATGTGTTATGTTGGAAGTATTGAACTTGTAGTGTTTGTTTGGTTTTGTGCACACTGTACTATTTGATGCAGATTCCAAGTTAACTGTCTGTAGTCAGTCTAAGAAATATTTGGTCGAGTTGCAACCCAATTGTTTTCTGTTGTGCAACCAAAGTATTTGTTGAGTTGCAATCGGTGTGCTTTTTGCTCAGTTTGGTACAATTGATTTTCTGTCGAGTTGCAACTGGTGCCTCTTTTCTTTTTATAGAGTTGCAATTCGTATGTACACATTTTTTATGCTGAGTTGTAATCGGAGTGGATGCTGAGTTGCAATTTGAGCGCTCATGCAGTTTGCAACTGGAACTTAGTTTGAGCTACTGAATTCCCGGGTTGCAATTAGTAGCATGGAAACTTGCAATCTTGAGAACTACAATGTTGCAAACTGGTGTTTTTGTCTAGCTGCAACTAGAACTCTATTGGAGTTGCGATTTGTCCGATACAAAGTTAATAAAACCAATCAGAAGCACAACTGAAGCGGACAACTAGTTGCAATCGAGGTGCCTTAAGAGTTGCAACTGCTAAGCCACTAAACTTGCAATCGTAGGGTTGTGGTTGTGCAGTTGCAATCCTCAGAGTTGCAAACCACACGCTAAGCAGGTTGCAACCACACACATAGTTGTTTAGCAATCATTGTTGCTTAGACACAATTCCCCTAGTTATTCACCAGTGTAACCACACGATAAAAGAAGTTGTAACCACACAATACTAACTGTTGCAATCACATAGCAAAACAGTAGGTGTAACAACACCTGACCGAATAATTGCAATCACAAACTACCAATGTTGCAATCGAAACACAAACCCTGTTGCAATCAGGGCACAGTGTTTGCAGAAAGTAAAAAATTTATACTTAGAAGTACATGTGGGTAGTGTGACTCAGAAGCGCAACCGAAGCGGTAAAAAGTTGCAACCGAAGCGGCAAAAAGTTGCAACTGCCTAGTCAACAACCATGCAATCTTATTGTTTTGGGGGTGGGGTGCGGTTTTGTGGTAGTTGCAACTAGTGCGACTGTATACTTGCAATCATATTGCCTTTTTTTTAGAAGTTGCAACTGGCGTGACTGCAGACTTGAAACTGTACTGTAGCTTGAGTTGCAAATTGTTTGAAATCAATAAAAAATGGTGACAATATATGTCCAGAGTTGGACATTCATCCCAGATTCATACCAACTGAACATCAGCATATTCATTATTGTGCTTAAGTTACACAGGAGTATGAAACATGTTTAAAAAAATATAAATTACATTGGCTTCAGTCAGATTCATAGCAGATTCACTCAGATTCATGGGAATCTCGGTAATTAACACCGGAAGATGCTGCTCTCCTAATTCTTGCAAGCACCAGCGATGCTGCAGACTCCTCCACAGCTTCAGTGCATCTAGACTGGCATGTCTCATCCTCTTCGCTTTGCTGCTCATCCTGATCGTCATCTAGTCCAATTTTTATTCTTGGGCGACCTCTCTTTCTTGGAGTTCCAGTTTTAGTTTTTGCGCCTCTTTTCTTAGCATTATTCTTTGCTGCTCTGCTTCTGTTTGGGTTCTGAGGGCATGTTGTGCTATAGTGACCTTTTACATGGCAGGTATGGCACTCTTTTTTCCCTGGCTTCCAATGTACGTGCTATACGGATTATGAGGTTCCTTACCCTTTTCAGCTACACTTGCAGATTTTCTACCCTTTGTGCGCGACTGTGTTGGCTCAGTTAGTTTTATACCAGCAAGGAAATTTGTAGAAGTTGGATTGAGGCTTGATTCTGGCGGGGCAGGCTCATTGTGCAGGACGACTTGGCCCACATTGGTTTCAGTTAGTTCTTGTGTTGGCGCAGCAGCAGCAACATCACGAGCACGTGCTGCACCTTCATCTTCATGCAACTCACTATTGGCCCCTCCATTAGTCCCACTGTCTGCTGTCCGCAAAAGCTCGATCCCAGGAGTTATCATGTCGATGTGCCTTATAGTTCCAGTGTAGGTGCGATCAGACTTGCTTCCTGCTCTCCCCAGGCGCATTAGTTTAGGCAGGAGCTTCGACAGCCTTGATTGTTCTGTGTCAGGATTAGCCCCAACTGGCACATCGTGCTGGTCCCACGGAACCACAGATCTTGCACTACGTGTATATCGCTTCAGAATGTACTTCTCAGGTATCTTTTGAATTTGGAGGTGGGTGAACGCCTTTATTAGGTGCATGCAGAACAGCCCTGTATGCTCCCATTGCATGCACTCGCATTTATACAAACCTGCTTTCTTGTCAGCCACCACCTTGAATGCGTGTTGTGCCCAGCAAAATGCCCCAGTGTCCTTCTCATGCTTCACAAAGTAACCAGATTCCACAGTCGGGTCAGGCTCTATCACAAAAGCTGTGTTGTTAATGTATTCCCGCTTGTACTCATTGTAGACAGCCCTTGTGTAGACCTTTGCCGAGTTGCTCATCAAATCATGACTTGCACGCCCTGAGCACTTCAACTTGAGCACAAAAAAATAGTTGAGCATTATATGTGTGCAACCATCCCAGCGTCGCAGTTGCAATCAGACACAGCAGAAGTTGCATTCACACCACACCAGAGTTATCCCAGTAGTTTTTCGCAACCACACACAGGTTGCAAACCAGATACCAACCATGTTGCAACCACACACACATAGTAGTTTTGCAATCATTGTTACTAGTTGCAACCAGGCGAGTACAGAAGTTGCAACCGTTCCATAATAACAGTTGCAATCATTGTTTTTTGACTTAATTGATTTTGGGTCATTGTTTATATAGTTGTAATCAGACAGCAAAACAGTAGCTGCAACTACACCTAACGCCCAGTTGCAATCACAAACCACCTAGGTTGCAATTAAAACAGAGCCAGGTTGCAATCAGGGCACAGTTTTACAAATAGTAACAGGCTGTAACCATAAAAGCAAGTTGCAACTGTCAGGGAGTACCTGTGAGTAGTGCGACTCGCCAGCATCCATGTGGTCCGTGTGCTGAATGAGTCGAGCACTCTTTTTGCAAATACATGCAGGCTGGTTACATTGTTAACATAGCCATCTTTCAGCACCCTGTTATGGCTCTCAGATCTCTGGGTGGATGTCATCCGCCCACAGTACATGCCCTTGAAATATGTGGATATTCATCTCTCTCTTTTCTGCCACAATGCAACAATCGCAGGGTGCTCTCCGATGCCACATTCATCCACCAGTCTATTCCACTCCATCTCAAACTGTGGGTCCAAGAGGATAATTTATCAGGGATTCCAGCCTCTCCTTCAGATTTTTATCCTTGTGCAATTTGTACAGCTCATCGAGCTCATAATCCCACATTCTGGTTATGTGCCATCGGCAATTCCTATGCTGGGTCTTGGTAAACACAATCTTTAATGCTTCTCTCATTGCTGGGTCTTCATTTGTGTGATGCAAAATCAACAGAAAAAAAACAAAATGAGCAAAAACAAAAAACGACCAGGTTGTTGCAATCAATCAGCATACAGAGTTGCAATGAACTTAAAGCTACAGTTGCAACCAACACAAAAATATCCAGTATTTTTTGTTTCAACTGACTGTTGGCATTGGTCCAGTAGTAATTACTCTAGAAGTTTGTTGCAACTGGGTTGCAGTGCATGTTGCAATATGGTGCACAGTGTTTTGTCATTGTTTGAGTTCAATCACACATACTCTTTTGGTTAAACTGCCCAGGTTGTTGCAATCAAGTAGCATAAAGAGCTGCAATCATCTTAAAGAGACAGTTGCAACCAACACAAACTATACAGGTTGCAATCACACACCTATTTTTTTGGAATCATTGTTGTTTTCACACAATTTTTACTATACTTATCAAGAAGTTGCAACCACGCAAATACCAGAAGTTGCAACCACAACAGACAATCAGGTTGCAATCATTATTTTATTTTTAACAGATTTTGGTGCTGAGTTATACAGAAGTTGCAATCACAGACCTAACATGTAGTTGCAAACATCACCTAAACTATCAGTTGCAATCATACCTGTCAGAATCACAAAAGGTTGTTTACCAGCCATGCAGCTTTTGAATGTCTCGAACAACCACTTGAATGACTCAATCGTTTCATCACGAAGAAGAGCTTGCCCAAATGACACATTCTTCAAGTTGTTGCTGCAACCAACAAACATGGCCAACGACATGTTCTTGCTGTTAGTTTTATGAGTCGTGTCAAATGTTATTACATCCCCAAAATCCTTGTACTCTGCCCGCTGACTTGCATGGCACCAAAAAATGCTCCGGAGCACTATTGTTTTTGGGTCGAAATCGACATCCCAATAAAAGTATTCATTGTGCTCCTTGCATTCCCTGAAGAATTGGAACAGTTTCTCCATGTCCCCATCCCTTTCCTCCCTTGCTTGCTCAGCTTTCCTGCACCATAAAAAAACTAGTAAAACTGCTGGTTTTTGTTGTATCTGGGTGCATTGTTTTCATGCTAGGTTGAATGACCTACAGGTTCTGGACATCTTTCTCTGTGAATGGCCAGTTTTGATGGCCTCCAAATAATTCAGACATCACATTCATTGCTGCCTGTGTTGGCACACCACTCCTTGCCATCACTGCAAACAAATCATCCAGTGTTGCCTCCCTCTGCTTGTGAGCATGCATGTATCTCACCATCCTCGGGGTGGGCTGAAGCGGGTGATTGTGCGCTTGCTCCATGTGATCAAAATACCAAGTATTGTGCTTCTTGTCCACCTTCAACTTAACATAAGCGGGGCAACCAATTCTCTTCGACGTCTTATTTGTCAGAGGCTCCTCATTCTCTTTACCTGGCTTCAGAAAACCCTCCCTATTGCAGACCCAGTGTCTGGTTTCTTTACTAGTTCTTTTCGTCCTTACGCTAAAACCAGCCATCTTTGCATAATCGAGGTAAAAGTTGTAGGCTTCATCTTGTGTAGCAAATGTTTGATGCCCCCGCGGGACAAACACATCAAGCACGGTTTCATCCTACAGAAAAAAAGACAAGTTGCAATCAACAGGCACTAAAGGTTGCAACCAACAAGCACCACTGGTTGCAACCGACAGAACTAATGGAGAAAAACATAGAAGTTGCAATCAACAGGCATCCCGAGGTTGCACTCAACAAGCAACAGACAAGCTGCAACCAACTAACACCCCTAGTTGCAACCAAGCAGAAGGAAATGTTGTAACCGGAACAACCACATAGACGCAACGGTAACTGAGGAGCAAAATCAGATAAGTTGCAATCAATAGGCACTGCAGGTTGCAACCAAGATGCACTAAAGGTTGCAACCGACAGAACTGACGGAGAAAAACATAGAAGTTGCAATCAACAGGTATCGCGAGGTTGCAATCAACAAGCATCAGACAAGCTGCAACCAACTAAAACCCCGAGTTGCAATCAACCACAAGCAATAGTTGCAACTAGAACAACTACATACACGCAGTGGTAATTAAGGAGCAAAATCAGACAAGTTGCAATCAACAGGCACTACAGGTTGCAACCAGCATGCACCACAGGTTGCAACGGAGCATTAACTAACGTCGCGAGTAAAAAACAGAGGAGTTGCAATCAAGAGGCATCCGAGGTTGCAATCAAGAGAAATATCTGGTTGCAACCGACAGGCAACGAACGTTGCAAACCGCAACACAACATCACGCAGCGGCAACCGAGGAGCGAAAATACAGAGGTGCAATCAACATGCATCCAAGTTTGCAAGCAACAAGCAACGAACGTTGCAAACCGCAAACCGCAGTGACAATCGAGGATCAAAAACACCATCTAGGTTGTTCTTACCGGAAGGAACAGCTGGGTTGCATCAGGAGTGACCATCGATCCAGGTAGAATTGAAGGCGGGGGCGTCAGCATCGTCGTGTGATGCAAGGGATCACTTGATGGGTCGCGGATCCCCGGACCCGCTACCGGTGTGACAGGAGGCTGCGCTGCAGGCGGAGTTGCCGTAGATCCTCCCGTAGGCGGAGACGACGATATCGGCCCAGCAGCACCCGCTGCAACAAGCGCTACCTGCATCCGCACCTCCGGATGCCCTGCTGGAAGAGGAGATTTGATGCGCTGGAGCGGCGGCGGGGCCATGGTTTCCGGCGAGGAAGGTCAAGGCGATTCAAGGTGCGGCAGCAATGGCGGGGCCATGGATTTCGGGGTAGAGGATCGGAGGAAGGCGCCGACGAGGGGGGTGGAAAGCCGGAGATGGGAAAGGAAGCCTGATTTTGGAGGATTTCTTGCGGGAGAGGTTGATGGGGGAATAAGTAAGCGCGCGGAGGGAGGGGACGTCTGGTTATTATTGGGAGGCGTGCTCGGGACGGTTTGCCGGGTCGTGGACGGGGTGGACAGGGAAGGCTATTGGTGCGGGGGTCTGTGCCGTCGCGAACTAAAATGCACCTAGGTGCATTTTAGTGTCGTCGTATATGTATATATATATATGTGTGTGTGTGTGTGTGTGTGTATAATGTGTATTGGTGAAATTTGAATCCTTTTTGTAATATATGATGTCTATATATTTTGTTTGAGATACCATATATATTTTGCCTGAGATATTGTATATATTTGGTATATATTCTGCCTGAGAAACTATGTAAAAAAGATAACCGTCGCCTGCCCGCTCGGACAAAGAAGACGCGGGTTCACTAACCCACGTAGTCAATAACTCCTCGATAAGCGAGATGTGCAATTACTAGTATCCACTCATCGGAGACGCGTGTTTGAAAAACGTGTCTCCTGTATCTTCTGTCCAAAATAAATAACCGTTACCCTGGCCCCTTAATCTACCCGCGAGAAACCACCACATCCCCTTCGTCTACCCACGAAAAAACTGCAACTGCCTACACTCCTCGTCATCCTCATTCCTCCGCCCACCTCTCACGCTTCGCGCCGCGCGACTTCCCTTCCACACCGGCACTCATGGCATCGAGGGAGCACCCGCGGTTGCTCGCGGAACTCCCAGAGGTGCTGGCAATCATCGCTGGCCGAGTCGGTGCGACATCGAATCGCCTTATGGAGGACCTCTGGAGCCTACGAGCCACCTGCAAGAGCATGATCCGCCCCTGCTGCGATAGAGACATCGGTAGGCGCCTAGCACTAGATCGGGTTCCAGTCGAGCAGATATAGAACAACGACCCCGACGGCTACAATGTCTTAATTCGTAGCCTAGCTGAAGCCGGCACCCCGGTGGCCTGGTTCCTCATCGGGATGCACGACATCTTCGGCAGGAACCACAGCTCCCAACCTCCCATCGACCAGCTCTGTCGCGCTGCCGACGCTGGGCACAGAGGGGTGGCCTATGTGACCGCCGTCTTCCTCTACAGGGCCAATAGCGGGGCCGACACCGACGCCACTACAATTGCGTACATGAAACAAGTTGAGGGCGAAAAGCAAGGGCAGTGGCATCCGCGTTTTATCAGCAACTTACAATCCATAGATTTCCGGCATCGTGGGGTCAATCTGGCTCGATAAATGAGGAGTGTCACCCTCCGTCGTGGCCTCCGCCGGCCGACGCTGCCAACGATGGTGGTGCGAGGCAACATTCAACATTGTGCAGGCCCAACATTTTGCGGTAGGGAGCCGCGCTGGAGGAGGTTTTGCATGTATTTCTGTAGTGATGAATGTAGACTTCGTTACGAATGTCATGCCTACTTCCATCGTGTAAACTATCGCTACGTGTATCATTGTATGAAAAGCGCCGCTGAGGGTGTATTGTTGTATCGCTTTGATTTATCAAGTTTCTAAGTCAAATCGAGGGTGTATCATTTGCCGCATTAGAGGCCTAGGGTGCCCTCTTGGGTGTCAAAACCGCCGAAGCGTGCACGGCGGGGGTGGCGGCAGCGGCAACTATGATGGTGCCCTCTGCTTCCTCCTCTGTTCTATTGGAATGAAGAACAGTTTGGATGTGCAAAGAAGACACTGGTTGGAGGGGCAAAGGAGGTGTGGATTAACCATCCTGCATCTCCAACGAACGGTGGGGGCCAGTTCTATTGGGATGAAGAACAGTTCGCATTTTTCTTTTTAGTCTGCAGTCAAATTTTGTAACATGTATTTCGCCGTCGTACTTAGTCCAAATTTGATGATTTGTTTTTCTAAATGTTTCTAAAATCTCCATATTTTCATTAATTTCATTGTTTAGTGTATATTCTATTTCATGAATAATATTTATATGTCTTATCTTGTTCTTTGTAAGTACAACATAAAAATAATATTTATTTTTCACAACCATTAGGAATGAAACTTTGCATACGTGATCTTAAGGTGAACACAAGGTTGTGTTAAATTTTCAAATGCATATGAGTTCGAACATGTTGCAAAGTGTGGAAAACTTCAATGTTCAAGCAACATTCTAGGAAATTATGTGAGAGATGTAGACATTTGTACACAAGTATATTCTTCTTTTATCGAAACCATTTGAAATTTTATAGGTACCCAAATTATGTTGCCAAGTCAATTCGTAGAATTTTTAGAGCACACTAAGATGTTATTAGAATTAGTATATCATAAATATGAGATGCAAAATCGAATTAAAAGAATTTTGGGTACACAAGTGTGACTGTTGATGTTTTATTAAAATACTAAATGTCCAAATATGATTTGATGTTATTTTTAATGAATTTTTAGATGCTGTTTTACGGGCTCTAATATTTGAGGGATGCAAGTTTCATTTTTCAAAAATGATGTCGGGTCCACTTTGACCAGGTGGTGCATCGAGACAAGAAGGGAATGAAATAGCAGAAACAAAAGCGGCCTGATGTGTGTACATGCTGATTGCGGTAGCAGCACAGCAGCGGGAGCAATGACTACCAAAGGGGCATGATTCTACTGCATGTATATTGGAGATGCCACTTTACACGTTATGTGCAGCTGCTATTGACACATTGTGTATGTAGGAATCATTGATATATGATCAGGTTCGATGGGGGACATGATTGGAACAGCAATACTCATAGGATCAACATGGCAACATGACAGTAGTATTGTGACAATCTTAGCCTCACCAAAAATGTACCAAACGAGGGATTGTTTAGGGATGTTTGGGATACAGTCTAGCAAAAGGGCATGTAGATTCGAGCAACGTTTTACTGGAGAACACAAAAGCAAATTGGGATGACAATGTTGTTTGGAAGGCAGGGACAACAAGCACCACAAGATCAATATCTTAGTATTCATAACATGAATGGTCGAGCAATCTTTCATAGACGTGTGGTGGTAGTGGTATAAGAGACATATCATGGTAAAAGGATTTGTCCATCGGACATCTGGATCAACGGGGAACGTAATGCCAATGAAGGGCACAACGGCTGAGAAGCGCCGGGGCCGGGCCTCCTATGCCGATCTGACTGAGAAGCGTCGGGACCGGGCCTCCTATGCCGAGGTCGTCAGGGGCGGAGTCAATGCTCCACGTCCGGCCCCTGCTGTGCATCCCCCCACGACAACCACCGCGTCTCTCCGCGGCGTAGCTGCATTTCCTCCCGGGATGCGACAGGCGGCCGGCGTATTCACTCCGGAGGGAGGCCGAATCCCCGCAAGATCTGGCGGTCGCGTCAGCCCCCCGCCATGCCCGTTGGATCTCCTGAGCTGGAACCCGGCTGGACCCCTGCCAAGCGTCGAAAGTGACCACCATGACGCACCTCCCCCCCCGCCACCGCGATGCGACAGGAGACAAGATCGGTGCCGTACCGAGCCTTCAAGACGCTCAACGACCGCCGCGCTCCAAGCATTCATCACGTCCACGGCCGGCCGCTGCTTCATCTGCTTGGCGAGGGACCACAGGGCGTCCCAGTGTCGTGACCCCGTGCGCTGCTTCCTCTGTCGCCGCTCCGGGCACTGCGCGTGTTTCTACCGGGAGCAGCCTCGGCAGTAAACCTGGGGCCGAGCTCCTCCTCCCCCGCTGCCACCTCCCCCACCGCCGCCGCCTCCTCCACCTCCCCCACCGCCTCCACCTCCGCCTCCTCCGATGGCCGTCGGCGACCCCCACACGAGACCGGACGAGGAGACGGTCTTCATCTTCGAGTCCTTCGACCTCGCGCGCGACACCGAGGACTGGGCGGACTGCGCGCTCGTGCCGTGGGCCATGCACTTGCCCCAGGGTGCCGGCGCCCGTGACATCGCCGCTCTCATCATGCGTCGACTCCACCTGCAAATCGGGGCGGTCACCGTCACCCTCAACCAGCCGGAGCCTTACCTCGTCCGCTTCGAGAAGGCGGCCGACACTGCGTGAGCTCGCGACAAGGGGCACTTCACCGGCGGCGGCATCGACATCTGCCTCCGGCCGTGGCGAAGCCTGACGCACGCCCTCGGCTTCCGCATGTTCTACAGGGTGTAGCTGTGCCTCGACGGCATCCCCGACCATGCCTGGACTCCAGCGATCGTGGAGAGGGTGATCGGCCACTGGTGTGCGCTCCAGTACATCGTCACTGACCTGGTGTAGCCGGTGGACACTCGACACATTGAGCTCTGGGTGTTGACACCGGAGCCGCGCGACATCCCTAAGAAGGTTTGGCTGGCGTTCACGCACGGCCCGGCCGGGGGATCCTCTGCGGTCTACGTCGACGCCGATCCGCCACCAGCAGCTTGGTACTGGAGCAACAGGTATGGCATCTTCATCCATTTGTCTGTTCTGGAGGACTACAAGGTGGTGGAGGGGAATCTGCAGGCGGCCATCGACGACCCTGCAAGCGTCAAGCCGGTGCGTCGCCGCTTCGACTGGCGCTACGGCTTGCCGGACGGGGCGCCCCCGGAGGCCCGCTCACACTTCCCCACGCGCCTGCACAAGCCGCCGCGGGATGTGGGGGAGTAGGCCGGCCAAGGCGACGACACCGACCGCATGATAGAGCGGCGCCGCGACGAAGCGAGTGAGCGTGAGCTCCGTGAGCGCGCTCTGCAACAGCGCGAGCGCGAACGCGAAGAGCAAGAACACGCACGTGAGCGCGAGCAGGCAAGACAGCACAAGCGAGAACGCGAACGCGACAAGGCAAGGAAGGGCCGGCACACTTGCAACGACAAATCCTTCTCCTGGTCGCGGCGCGACGACGAGAACGATGACGACAAGGGGGACTACGACCACCCGGGCCATGGCAGGCACCTCGGCTCCAAGTTCTGGGGCGCCGGCGAGCCTTTCCAGCGTGAAAGGACTCGCTCCTCCCCCCCCCGCGGCGGACCTTCGGCACTGGTCACGTGTGGCACCACAACGAAGACGCCCAGCCGGCGGCAACTACAGCACAGGCTGACGCCCTCACTCTGCTGAGCACTGGCCAGTTGCAGAACCTCTTCACGGCTCAGGCGACTGAGCTTCAACGACTCTTCTAGCAGTAGGTGAACGCACACCCAGAGCTCCTGTCCCCTCAATTTGAACCACTCCTGGTCGGCCTCGACTACATCAACAAGGCGGCGGAGCTGGCCGACAAGCTCGGCCTCGAAGAGATACCTGCAGGGGAGCAAGCCTGGTCCGACCTGGTGCTGACGCGCGCTGTTTTCGGCTGCCTGCGCGCCCAGCTCCACACCACACCTCCTTCGACGACGGCGCCGGCCCCGACTATCCAGGAGATCGAGCAGGCGCTCGACGTGCTGGTCCTCGGTGTCGGAGCACACGCGGACACGGCTTCACCTCAGGACGTCGATCTGGAGGAGCATGGGACGGCACCGGCCCATGCCGCGCCTGGTTCGGCGGTGCGCATGAGCACTCTGACCAACAACGACGACGAACGCGGCCAGCAACCCAAGGACGTCGCCGCGCTCTTCTCCAGCATCGATCAGTCGCTCCTTCAGCAACTGGCCCCACAGCGCGCTCGACAGAGGCGCGTCTTCGACATGACGAACGTGCGCCGCAGCGCGCGCCTTGCCAAGCGCCTGGCGATCCCGGCAGTCGAACGGGCCCAGAGGAACTTATGCCGCAAGCTCGGCATCCAGGCAGACGAGCAGATCCTCGTCGACGACGTGCTGCAAGACTTCATCAACATGTTCCACAGACCGCTGCCGGACAACATCATCGCGGCGCTCTCGACGCTCTTCGACCTGGACGACGAGGCGGACCTGCTCAACAACGGCTCCTGCAGCACGCCGGCGCGGCGGTGGCCGACCTTCAGCCCCTCGAGGAGGCGGCATGATGCTCCACGCCTTCTAGCGCTAACTTTGTTACTCCATGTATCACAACTTTGCTGAACTGAGGCGCCCTGCTGGCTGCGACCTTCGGGTGACCTCTTCCTGCTTCTCACGACCGTGCAATCACCTAAGCCCTGCTGGCTGCAACCTTCGGGCATTGATCCACAAAACACTTCGTACTTTGCTTCATGTTGAACTGCACCTTGGGTTGCTTACTGATCTTCTTGCGTTTCTGCACCCTGGGGCGCTAACAACATTCTTTTGCGGCCATCTGACCGCCTTCACGAGCACTTCCGGTTCTTTAAATGAGTAACAACAACCTGGACATCATCTCCTGGAATGTGCGGGGTCTTAACTCGGCGGCCAGATGCCTAGCTGTGAACGAAATCCTCGCGGACAACCCTTGTCAAGTTGCGTGTCTCCAGGAGACAAAGCTTCAATCGATTGACGCGGGTCTGGCCTCCTTCCTAGGTGCTTACCGGCTCGACAAACACGCCTATAAACCTGCGACTGGGACGAGGGGTGGCATCCTCCTACCTTGGAATGACTCTGCCGCAGACATCACAAACATAGTGATCGGCAGTTACTCTCTAACGGCAGACGTCACCTTACGTCACAGCACCACCCCTTTCAAACTTACCGCCGTTTATGGACCTTCGCGCCGCCCTGAAAAAGAGGCTTTCCTCAGACATCTTCGACAGCTTAAACCGAGGGACGCCTTGCGCTAGCTCTTGCTATGGGACTTCAATTTGATCTACAAGGCCAGAGACAAGAATAACCGCCACTTGAACCTCCGTCTTATGGCCCGTTTCAGAAGGGCCCTGGAGTTTTGTGAAGTTAAGGAGCTTAATATGAAAAATAGGAAATTCACTTGGAGCAACGAGCGTCGGCGGCCAACGCTTGTCCGACTTGATCGCATCTTGTGTAACCAGCCTTGGGACATTACTTTCGACAACTGCGCACTTCACACACTTTCTTCTTCGCACTCCGACCACTACCCTCTGCTATTGACAAACCAGGACACCCCGCGACGACCAACACCCTTCAAATTCGAAAACTTCTGGACGCGACTGCCACGTTTCCAGGAGGTGGTCGCCAACGCGTGGCAAGCGCCGACATCACACACAGCGAAAGCATTAAAGAAGTGGAGCAGATCCCTTCTCTCGAAGGCCCGTATGAAGCTTCTCGTGGCCCAGGAGGTCATCCTACGACTTGATGAGGCACAAGACTCGCACTCGCTCTCAACGGCGGAGTTCAATCTCTGGGATAGGCTCAAAAAACGCCTCTTGGGTTGGTTGGTGGTGGAGAAGGCAAGGAAAAAGCAGAGCGCTAGGATTTCGCACTTAAAGGAAGGGGACGCCAACACCCGCTTTTTCCACTTAAGAGCCAACGGCAGGAGAAGAAAGAACTTCATTCAGCGACTGCGAGAGGGACATCGTTGGCTCGTCAAGCACTCTGACAAGCAGCAGTTAGTCCAGGAGCACTTCGAGAAGATGATGTGTGAGCCACCCCTGTGCCACCGCGATTTCTCCTGGGATGACTTGGCACTACCGACGGTGGACCTCTCGTCCTTGGATCGCCCCTTCACACAGGACGAGGTTTGGCAGGCAATCCGACTCATGCCACAGGACAAGGCCCCAGGCCCGGACAGCTTCACCGGTCATTTCTTCAAATTCTGCTGGCCCGTAATCCGGCATGACGTCATGGCAGCTCTTCACTCACTTTATAGCTCATGAACCAACGACCTAAACCTCCTCAACAAGGCAAATGCCATTCTCATCCCTAAGAAGGAGGGGGCTGAATCGATCGGCGATTATAGACCCATTAGTCTCATCCATGGCTTCGCCAAGATCATCACTAAAGTGCTCGCGCTGCGCCTGGCACCGCTCATCAATGACCTCATCTCGCCTTGCCAAAGCGCCTTCATCAAACGACGTAGCATCCACGACAACTTTCTTTACGTCCGCAACCTCACAAGGAAGTTCCACCAAACTAACACCCCAGCTTTGCTGCTAAAATTGGACATCTCCAAAGCTTTTGATTTGGTGCGTTGGGACTACCTGATTTCACTAATGCAGCGTCGAGGCTTCCCTCTAAAATGGTGAAATTGGATCACTGCCCTGCTCACTTCGTCCACTTCGCGGGTATTGCTAAATGGCACCCCCCTTGACCCGATTCTACACGGTAGAGGCCTAAGGCATGGGGACCCTCTATCCCTACTGCTTTTCATCCTGGCTATCGATCCGTTACATCGACTTCTAGAGCTAGCCACGGAACAGGGTCTGCTCAGCAAGCTCAACGGGCGGACGGCGCGATTCAGAGCCTCCATGTATGCTGACGATGCCGTCATCTTCTTAAAGCCGACTGTGCCGGACGCCAGCAATCTAAAGTCCATCCTACTAAACTTCGGCACTGTCACCGGCCTACAAACAAACCTGCAAAAGACAAGTGTCACGCCAATACGCTGCAATGGCCTCGACCTACACACCATCCTGGGCAACCTGCCGGTCTCCCGTGCCGCTTTCCCTCTCAAGTACCTGGGGCTACCACTAACGCCAAGACGGCTTAAGAAGCTCGACTTCCAACCTCTGATGGACAAAGCGGCCGGCAAGCTATCAACTTGGAACGGCAAAAACCTAACCCAGGCCGGCAGAGTTAGCCTCACGTAGTCGGTTCTATCTTCACAGCCAGTCTACCTCCTGACCATCATTAATCCGCCCAAAGAGGTGCTGCACGACCTCGACAAATTGCGCAGGTGCTTCCTCTGGGCCGGCGACAAGGCCTTGACGGAAGGTAAGTGCAAAGTGAACTAGACGAAGACCACGATGCCTAAGGAACTAGGTGGGCTGGGGGTGCTCCATCTCAACAAATTCGCGCGAGCTCTACGTCTTCGCTGGCTATGGCAGGAATGGACTTCACCCGATAAGGCCTGGGTAGGGACGGGGGTGCCATGTGATGAAAAGGATAGACAGCTGTTTGCGAACAGTACGGTCATAACGCTTGGCGACGGCAAAAAATCAATTTTCTGGCATTCGGGTTGGCTACAGGGCAACCGGCCCAAAGACATCGCTCCGCTACTTTTCTCCAAATCCAGAAAAAAGAAACGCACCGTGGCGGCTGCACTTCATGATAATACTTGGATATGAGATTTAAACCACCACACGGGATTCACTGCTGCCCACCTTATCGAATTCGTCACTCTTTGGAACCTCGTGCAGCAGACAAACCTTCAACCCCAGCAGGAGGACACCATTACCTGGAGCTTGACACCATCGGGCGTCTACACCACCTCTTCGGCTTACAAGGCGCAATTTCTTGACCAACCCAATCCGATGTTGGCATCTATCTGGAAGACCTGGGCACCACCAAAGTGCAAATTTTTCGCTTGGCTCATCTTCCAAGACCGTGTTTGGACTTCGGACAGATTAGCCTGTAGAAACTGGGATCACAGCCCAGTCTCTGTTCTTTGCAGATCCACCCCGGAGACGGCCCTTCACCTGCTGGCCGAGTGCAGGTACACTTGCCGAGTCTGGACCATGGTGGCCTCATGGTTAGGCTCGCAGGCCCTCCTTCCCTCACGTTGGAGACCAAGCACCTCTTCTAGTGAATGGTGGCGTAATGTCACTTCGATTCCGGACACTCCACGCAAAGGCTCGCGCTCGTTAGCGCTACTGATCAGTTGGGAGATTTGGAAAGAGAGGAACAACCGCATTTTTGACCGTAGAGAGTCTTCTGTGCCTTCGCTTGTACATAGGATCAAGGCCGAGGCCTCGCTTTGGCTAGCCGCGGGCGCCAGAGTTTTAGCGTTTCTTCTACTGCGAGAGTAGTTCTCTCGGCCCGGTTAGCCGGTTGTACTTTGTACTTTTTTCTCCTCTATATCAATGAAATAGGCACTATCTTGTGCCCGTTCGTTCAAAAAAGATAAGCCCAACATGAGAAACAAAGGATGCAACTTGAGATCAGCTCGAAACCTAGGCGTGTTTTAAAAACACTTTCAAAACTATTTTAGCACTCAAAACACCATTCAGCCGGCACAAATTCAACAAAGGATCGTATCATGTGGAAACCAGCCCACCTGTGCAAACTATGCAAACTCCGATTAGGACCACCGGATCTAGATCCAAAGGCTAAAAGAAGGGTGGGAGCATTTGCAATCGGTGCAGTCGCAGGGGAGAAGAAGCAGACAGAAAGAAGGCGAGTGTGTTAGGATTTAGATGTGAGATTCTCAGAGTTGGACTGAGCTATGACTATGATGACACATCCATCTCTCATGCTTCACCGACGTCTTCGGCCTCCATCCGCCAGCCCAGCCCATTGTATTTGTGCTTCCGGCCCAGATATAAATGTTTTTTGTTAGCCCCGTCTTTGCCTGTTTGATCGGTTGATTGATTCTTCTCCATGCACCGTGGCGGCCGGTTTCTGCAGTACTTGACGACAGTGTGCGAACCTTCCCTTTCAGCGTCTCTCCAATCTTTACAATACGAAAGCTGGGTTATTTCGCGGGCGGGCGCGATATCCACGTCACCTGTTAACCCGTTAACCGTTGGATCGGGCCAATTCGCGATATTGGCCGTTAGATCGGGCTCGGCGCGGGCATGTTGCCCGTTAAGCTGCGAACCCGGGCGCCGTGAATCCTCGCGAGTCGCGAAGCTGCTCATCCCCTCCGCCTCCACCACGATCCTCTGCCCTCCCTCCGGCCTCCGCCACCCCCCTCCCCTCACGCGGTCTCCAATTAGCCGGCTTACGCCGCCGCCGCCCGCCACATCCCTCTCCCTTCCGTCTCCCCTGCTGACAAGCTCACGCTCGCAAACGACCCCATCGCCCTGCTGGAGATGCCGCCCTGCACAGATGCGTCGTCTCTGCCCGTCCTGGTCGTTTCACCGCCGCCGACCCCGCCACATCAGCCTCCTCCCCTCCGCCATGAGCCATGGCCATGTACCTCCGTGGATCCAAAAAGGCCATGGCCACCATCGCCTCGCACCCCCATCTCCAGAACACGGCGGCCGCCATCGCCGGGCGCTAAAGGAAGTCATCGTCCTCTTCGTGTCGTATACCACCTCTCGCCACCGTCTCCTTCCCACGGGTCTACATCTTCTGCTGTTGCCTTCCTCTCAGGCTCTCATGACACTTGCTATCTCGCGCATGCAGGCTCAGGCTCCCGGGAGGATGGGCTCGAAAATGGGGATTTGCTGGGTCCATCAATTCTAACATCGTTACAAAAGCAAAGGTGAGTATGCTGTTGTCCACTAATATGTTTAATTATTTGAATGATTCTTTTCTATTATGTGTGAAGCTCCATCAGCAATTCATGCTTTGCCTAGATGGTATATATGCATTTTAGTGTTCTTTATCTTTACAATACGAAAGCTGGGTTATTTCGCGGGCGGGCGCGATATCCACGTCACCTGTTAACCCGTTAACCGTTGGATCGGGCCAATTCGCGATATTGGCCGTTAGATCGGGCTCGGCGCGGGCATGTCGCCCGTTAAGCTGCGAACCCGGGCGCCGTGAATCCTCGCGAGTCGCGAAGCTGCTCATCCCCTCCGCCTCCACCACGATCCTCTGCCCTCCCTCCGGCCTCCGCCACCCCCCTCCCCTCACGCGGTCTCCAATTAGCCGGCTTACGCCGCCGCCGCCCGCCACATCCCTCTCCCTTCCGTCTCCCCTGCTGACAAGCTCACGCTCGCAAACGACCCCATCGCCCTGCTGGAGATGCCGCCCCGCACAGATGCGTCGTCTCCGCCCGTCCTGGTCGTTCCGCCGCCGCCGACCCCGCCACATCAGCCTCCTCCCCTCCGCCATGAGCCATGGCCATGTACCTCCGTGGATCCAAAAAGGCCATGGCCACCATCGCCTCGCGCCCCCATCTCCAGAACACGGCGGCCGCCATCGCCGGGCGCTAAAGGAAGTCATCGTCCTCTTCGTGTCGTATACCACCTCTCGCCACCGTCTCCTTCCCACAGGTCTACATCTTCTGCTGTTGCCTTCCTCTCAGGCTCTCATGACACTTGCTATCTCGCGCATGCAGGCTCAGGCTCCCGGGAGGATGGGCTCGAAGATGGGGATTTGCTGGGTCCATCAATTCTAACATCGTTACAAAAGCAAAGGTGAGTATGCTGTTGTCCACTAATATGTTTAATTATTTGAATGATTCTTTTCTATTATGTGTGAAGCTCCATCAGTAATTCATGCTTTGCCTAGATGGTATATATGCATTTTAGTGTTCTTTATCTTTACAATACAAAAGCTGGGTTATTTCGCGGGCGGGCGCGATATCCACGTCACCTGTTAACCCGTTAACCGTTGGATCAGGCCAATTCGCGATATTGGCCGTTAGATCGGGCTCGGCGCGGGCATGTCGCCAATTAAGCTGCGAACCCGGGCGCCGTGAATCCTCGCGAGTCGCGAAGCTGCTCATCCCCTCCGCCTCCACCACGATCCTCTGCCCTCCCTCCGGCCTCCGCCACCCCCCTCCCCTCACGCGGTCTCCAATTAGCCGGCTTACGCCGCCGCCGCCCGCCACATCCCTCTCCCTTCCGTCTCCCCTGCTGACAAGCTCACGCTCGCAAACGACCCCATCGCCCTGCTGGAGATGCCGCCCCGCACAGATGCGTCGTCTCCGCCCGTCCTGGTCGTTCCGCCGCCGCCGACCCCGCCACATCAGCCTCCTCCCCTCCGCCATGAGCCATGGCCACCATCGCCTCGTGCCCCCATCTCCAGAACACGTTGGCCGCCATCGCCGGGCGCTAAAGGAAGTCATCGTCCTCTTCGTGTCGTATACCACCTCTCGCCACCATCTCCTTCCCACAGGTCTACATCTTCTGTTGTTGCCTTCCTCTCATGCTCTCATGACACTTGCTATCTCGCGCATGCAGGCTCAGGCTCCCGGGAGGATGGGCTCGAAGATGGGGATTTGCTGGGTCCATCAATTCTAACATCGTTACAAAAGCAAAGGTGAGTATGCTGTTGTCCACTAATATGTTTAATTATTTGAATGATTCTTTTCTATTATGTGTGAAGCTCCATCAGTAATTCATGCTTTGCCTAGATGGTATATATGCATTTTAGTGTAAAAATGAAATATCAACCTAATAATAAATTTCCCATTGTCTCTATAACCTCTTGTGGCTCAAGGATGCAGTAGTGATCAATATGAAGATTCTGGACCTACTAATTTATATCTACATTTCATAAGTTCACCCCATCAAAAATTTAATTGTTCATAAGCTTGATGCAATCTATGTACATCAAAACTTAGTTAAATGTCCCTGGCTGCAGCCAAGCTGATATAATCTAAAGCTTACCATTTGGATAACTGAAAATCAATTATGCGTAGATTTAGTATGAAATTTGATCAGGTCTTATCACTTTTCCAAATCTGATAATACACTTGGTAACTAAGAACAGATGGAAACTCAGATAAGCTTTGAGCTAATTGTATGCTTACATTTTACAATGCTATGCCACTACATATCTGAATGTACTGCAGGGACCTGTGTTTAATGTTTATGGTAAATTCCAGTTTCTGTAGAAGGAATCATTTTACCAGCCAATTTAAGAAATGGAATTCAACTTTAAATAGGGAACGTGAAAATATATATTCCCTCTTGTAGTATCCATAAGCAATGCACTGCTATTATTCTTTGCTAGATCACATATTAAGAATCACTACGTGTTGCTCTCCAAATTAAGTTTTAGGAGAATTTGAAGACATTGAAATTGATAAAGTCACCATGGTACAGACTCATTCACACATTCCCATCTATCCCTGTACTGAATAATGGACAATCTAATTAAATAATTTTATCTCCACTACATAAACAGGAAGACTTCATGATGACACCAAGGATGACAAGAAAAAAGCAGGAGTTTTACAAAGGGAAGGAATCTGATCTGCAGCCATCAGCCCATCAACCAAGTAACAACTTAGAACATGTACTCCAATATTTATAGTTTGTACATGGATAAGCAACATATTCAAACCGTGCTCACAAAAGAAAGCAATATATTCAAACCTACACTGTCTTTATTTACCTTTTACCTAAATAAAATCAATGGAACTAGCTAATTGCAGCTACTAACATGGTAGACAAAAGACAAGAAACAATAAATATCATGTTCCTCTAGATCAATTTCCAAACCCATAATTACTCATACAGACAGTCTATCATATTGGAGAACTAAACCAAAGGTTGTATACTCATTATTTACAACAGAATATAGAATGCTAGAATCCTACAATCTGTAACAGGAAAAATACAGCAATTCAGCATGACAACAAAGTTTAATATCTATTCCTTCTCTTTACTTTTCAAGTTACAATATATATAAGCACAATATTTTCAGATATCTCCAGTGTCCAGCTTATATTATACGAAATGAGTTATCACAATGCTAAAATCTTGTTTTTCATCCATTGATCTGACAATGCCTTCTCTTTTTTTTTCCAGATACTGGCCATGTGCTCTGATAATGCCAGGTTCTTTTGCCACGTTGAGGATAATCACAATACTTGTAGCCGGTCTCATTTTGGTGTCCATAGTCGTACCTTTATTTTCCTACTACAAGGGTGCTTTCAATCGTTTGTTGTTCCATACCTAAACACACTCAGATTCACAGTCCTTTTGCTTCTTTAAAGTTAGGTTATGTGATATTAGAGCACTGAGTTTGCCTCTTATGTGATATATTTATATATTGTGTATGGAACCATGAACTTGTATGCCTGTTTCAGTGAAATTTGATACTTCAGAGTTTATAATACTTCTTTTTCCAGATGCACATTCAGGAACTGCATCTGGCCAAGGCAATGTGGTACAGGTACAACAACTTGGAAAGAGTAGTTTAATATTGGTGATGATACTGACACAAAATGGCCCAGACAATTTTCTATCACCTTATAATCACCATCACATTGTGTTGCTCAACTTGGTACCTGCAATTAATGTTTTATATAAAATATTGATATTCGGTAGTTGAATATGACAGAAGTTGCTAGCTCATTTGCAAATCTGAAGCCATAATCAGGTTTGTCATTTTCCTGAAATGATTTCGAATTTGGAAGACCATATATATATTTGTGATTTCTTTAGTGTCGAGACATATAACATTTAATTCAAAAAAATGTTGCTTGTCAGCAGGGCTTTGATAGCTTAAAACTCTTTAACAAGAAGATGTAAGTGTCCCTTTAAAATCATATTTTGCACTGAAAAGTTTGTGATGGTTGCCATTGTGTACTCACCTGATAAATTACAGGACATCCAGCCTTGTTTATGTGGTTGCCAATGTGTACTCACCTGATAAATTACAGGACATTCAGCCTTATTTATGTGCAGCTGGTGCTGCACCAACACATATTCCTTCAGTCAAGGAATTCAAACCATCATGAGTTACAAGGGTAAAATACATGTTTTCTGTCCATATTTGTATTAGCAGAACCATTTATTCATAAAAAAGTGTGTTGTGATCATATTAGCAGAACAATTTATTCATAAAAAAGTGTGTTGTGATCTCACTTCCTCACAATTGCTGACCTGTTGTTAGTATCTTTGTCTCCACTTTCATATTTAGGTAATTCAGCGAGCAGTAACATTGAGAGCTTCAAGGTTGTTAAGAGAGCTTGGGAGCTCATGTGATAGTTGCTACTGAAAAATTTTGTACATAACTGAGGCACATTTACTCATAATTCTAAAGCAGATGGTCCATTAAAATGTGTAAATAATACTTCCCTAGTATACAGTCATGTTCCTGGTGGAGAATTTGAAATGGCTATTTACTGACGCAATTAGTAATGCAATAGTTATTTAATGTGTATTGCCGTTAAGAATATAAAGGTTTGTGTGCAGCCAACTGGTTTCAGTGCTATTATATGATATAAAGGTTCATCCAAGGTTGTCTTTCTTATATATATCTACTCTAACAGCCAAGTTTAAATAACCATTAACATATAGTAGCTATTAACGTCCAAATCAGGGGTCTTGGGCTACAAAACAGTCACCACTGGCCAAGGATGATGGCGCGGCAACGCCGCACCCCTGCCCTTTCTAGTGACACGACTCCGCGAAATCGCAACCACATGGACGCCGAGGGTCGAGGCACGATGCAAGCGTACACCGGCCATTCATAGCGCTCGCCGTGCAGCGTGCATCTACGTACGACTACGAACCAAAATCGTTAAGCGTCCATTACGATTACGTGCCTAGCTAGCATGTTCGCTTTAATCGCTTATTACTTGCCCACAAGTAGGCCACTACTGCAAGTCCGGCCGCAAGCCCGCAACGCTGTCGCCGCTCGTTTCCCACCGACCCTTCTCAATTAGCCCCCGATCAACGTACGCGTACTGCACGCCGCCGGTGTGGTTTTCGTGCTCGATCGATCGGTGGTGGCACGCACATGGTCGCTGCAACCCACCGTCTCCCCGTCCCTCCCCCATCACGCACAAGCCATGCCCCGGACGTGCGAGGTTTATGAGCCACCCTGACGGATGAAGCACACCACATTGCTGAGGAACTGTACCGTTGGCCATCGATCGGCTTCAAATTTCAAACGCCAAAGAAAAGGCCCAAGAAGCATGAAGACTAGTATTAGTAATTTCGAAGCTTCGCGTTCTGATCGGAAAAAGAAACAATGGTATACCGTGTGCAGAATGTAGCCGTTTCCCTGTATTCTTCTAGCATCCTATGGAAAAAGAAACAATGGTATATATACCTGAATCCTTCTCGTCTGCATGCGGCTCAAAATTTTTTTGCCGTAGCGACAGCAATGCAAAGTTGAGCGTAATTGCAATACAGGCTGGTGGTTAGAAAAAGGGGTACTAGAAAGTAGAAACCACGGACGGAATGATGAAATCAGTACTGAGACTCCATTGGAAAATCTGCACAAGTCCTTCGAATTGTTGCTGAAACTTTTTGGCCTCCTCGAGCTGGTCTCATGGACACCAGCCAGTACCTGTCCCTCCCAGGCTTCAATCGCCGAGCCGGCCGGCCAGACCGCCAGTCCGCCAGTGCCACAGGGCCACTTTCACTTTCCTCTCTATCTCCTCCCCTACCCTAGTCCCCTGCTCCTATAAATACGCATGCACCCAAGCACCATCTCGCCATCCAAACTCACAACACATTTCTTCCTCAGATATCCTCTCCTCCTGAAGAAGCAGCAGCAGGGCTTCATCATGGGGGCTCGTCTTCCTCAAGCCGCGGCTCTTTTCGCTGCGCTCTTGGCTGTCAGCTTCGCCGCGGCGGCTTGGAAGAAGGCAGAGGCTGCGGCACCGCCGCCGGTCGTGGTTGGCTCGGTCAAGTGCCTCGACTGCCTCCCCAACGACATCAATGCCGAAGATGCCTTCAAAGGTACATGCAAATGACTTCTCGATTAGTCTTGTGGAAGCCATGAAAAAATTGGCCTGACTATAGGTAGCTGCTACTTTGTTTCCAAGACAAATGAAAACTCTGCACTATGTCAAGAAAAATTCAACTGGTAGCTCTTCCTAAATAACTTGAGTGATCTATTCTGATCTTAATATAGAGGTGCAGCAGTGATCTTAAGCAAACTACTAGAGCAGTTCAAACTTTACCGGCAAAATATTAGACACACTTTTGTTGCAAATGTTCCGTGGACTGGGCCACAATTCTGTACGAATGAGGCCCAAGTAGGCATGACTACGCTTGCTTTGCGGCCCATGGCTGGCATTCCTCTCCTCGATCGAACACTAAATTTTTTTTTTGTTCACATGGTGGTGCGTTGCAGGCCTGCAGGTAGCGATCAAGTGCAATTCCGGCGCCGCCGAGACCAACGACTACGAGACGAAGGCAGTCGGCCCCCTCGACGACGCCGGCGTCTTCCGCATCCCTCTCGCCGCCGAGCTCCTGCGCGACGACGGGAACCTGGACCGTGACTGCTACGCCCAGCTCCACACCGCGCCCGACACGCCGTGCGTCGGCCAGGCGCCGCCCAGGATCGCGCCCACCCAGGACGGCACCGCCGTCGCCACCACCAGCGCCACCTACCTCGCCGCCGCGGCCGACACCGTGTTCTCCCCCGTCGCGTGTGCCTGCGGCAAGAAGAAGAAGCACTTCATGTTCGGCCCGCCGCCGCCGCCGCCGCCCAGGCCAACCCCAACACCAACCCCGACGCCGTCGTACGGGCCCCCGACACCGACGCCCACGCCCGTCCCGGAGCCCAGGCCCCCGGCGCCGGAGGAGCCCGAGCCGTTCTTCAAGAAGAAGCCGAAGATGAAGTTCATGCACAAGAAGAAGCCGTGCCCGCCGCTCGTCGACGACGACACCACCCGGCCTGCGGCAGCCGGGCAGGAGAAGCTCCCCAAGAAATTGAACTAGGGCGCGCGCGCGTGCACGCAGGGAAGCAGCAAAGCGCTAAGATGATGGCGTGTTTCAGAGATTCTCAGTGATGTTCGTGTTCGTTTCAGTGATGTTGTTGTGTTGTCAGTGATTATTATTGTTTCGTTCGGATCGTGCCGTGTGTTGTGGTGCGACTAGTTGGGGGTTTCAGTACAAGTTGCTTGATTGTGATTTGAGAAATAAAGATAGTGATTTCTAAAGCAAAAGGTTCTCCTTTGGGTTTTGGGATCAATTGTGATGGTTTGTTGGATTTGCATACTGAAGATGAAATGCTCATGAGATTCATCATCTTAGTTCTCTGGTAACCGTCCAACTTTGTGCTGCCATAACAGCTACTGGATCAGCTCCAACTCTAACATTATTGTTCTTCCCATTACCTTCTTCTCCAAATCGACAGCGCACGGTTAGTTGAACACTATATGCACCGGATCCAGATCGCCGGATCGGATCGCGCAGAGGTCGAAATAAAATGGGCGCAATCTCGGCCACCCGTTCCCGCGGTCCTGCCTGCCGAATTGTCGATTGCCACCTGGTGTCTTGTACGACTGCACGGTGGCATTCGACGGCACGCTGCAGCTTGGGAGCCACATGTACATGGTGGTTCTGGATCCTCAAGCCTCCTCTTGAGTCTGTTAGCACCATTCTGTAAGTTTGTAACAGCCACCCACGGGCTAGGTGGAGTTGGAACTGGAACACAGATCGAGACCACGATTTTCTACGACTTGATGAAGCACAGTGTCAGTGGCAAAACGGCATAGACCTCCACTGAGGATGATTGTCAATTTGTCACTAGCTAGTACTCAGTATCTCATCGAGTTCAATGTAAAATAACTAAAATGAAATTCAGAATCTACATGTATCTCTGGCTTTCGAGAATTTTGCATGAATTTCAAGAAACGCCATAAAATGGTCAGCAGTGACGAGAAACAGTCCATGTGCAGATGTGCTTGAACAATTAACAGTGAGTACGAGAATAGCTGGAGAGGAGTAGACTTGAAGGAAACGCCTGATCACATTGCGCTCGGCCATCTTAACTGGCGATCTAGCTAGAAAAGCGGCGCTCAATTTAGATGCGCTATGGTTGCCTTCAATCGTTTAACTTAACCGCGGTCGATAGAGCTGCGTCGTCAGTCCTCGGCGCCTATATAAACACCTGTCGCTGCCACTCCTTGCTCCCCACCCATCAGCATCTTCTCCTTCCTCAACCACTCCGAAGTCCGAACAAGTGGAAGAGATGGAGATCCTAGCAGGGCAGCGACTGCTGGGCGTTTGCGCCATTGTGATGGCGATGGGTTTCGCCAATGCCGTCCAAGGAGAGGCAGCGCCGCCGGTCGTTGTCGGCTTGGCCAAGTGCTCGGATTGCACGAGAAAGAACATGAACGCCGAGGCAGCTTTCAAAGGTAGTGGACACAAGCACAAAACTGCCATGCATCGATGCGATCACAATAAACAGTTTGGCTGGCTGATCAATTATTTGTCATTTACTTGTCGCAGGTCTTCAGGTGGCCGTCAAGTGCAGGAACAGCAATGGCGAGTACGAGAGCACGGCCGTGGGGCCGGTGGACAAGTCCGGCGCCTTCAGCGTCCCCCTGGCCACCGACCTCGTGGGCGATGACGGCGAGTTGAGGCGGGAATGCTTCGCGCAGCTCCACAGCGCGTCGAGCGAGCCGTGCTCCGGCCAGGAGCCCTCCAAGATCGTCGCGGCGTCGGCCGGCCACGGCGGCGGCGACAAGACGTTCGTCGCGCTCGGCGGCGAGGTGCACAGCTCGTCGCCCGAGTGCGCTTCGGCGTTCCTTTGCTACCCTTTCCTCCACCACAAGCATCACCATGTCGGGACCCACAAGCCTGTGGTTATCCCTCATGAGCCTGACCACGGCCACGGCGACGGCGACGGCCACGGCCACTCCCTGCCGCCGCCTGTCACCAAGCCGCCCGTGGACGTGCCTGAGCACAAGCCGCCGGTGCCCGTGCCTGAGCACAGCGCGCCTCCGTCGACGCCGGTGTACACGCCACCGTCCACGCCGGTGCCCGTGCCGGATCAAAAGCCCCCGTCGACGCCAACCCCTATCTATCACCCGCCGGCGCAACGCAACGCTGTCGCTGACCCTTAGCTCTTTGAAGCTGCTCCCGTTCTTCAAGAACTTCCCTGTCTTTCCTCCTGCAGCGCACTAGAAAGCTTGGCCAGTGGTTTCTTGGCTTTTGCAGGTTATTATGCAGAGAGTCCTCGGAATAAAGGTTGTGAGGTTGATTAGTTCAGCATGGGGTTGTGTTAATTTGGATTGTGTGTGCTATGTATTGGAGATAATTAGATCTCTTGTGTAATTTTATCTTAGCTGTTTTCATTTATGTAGCTCTGGTTTGAAATTGGAAATTTGAACATCATTGCCTGAAAGCATGTTAAGTGCTTCATAGTTTATCTTATCTCACTGAATCCTCGTTAATTTACACGGTCGGGGACGGTCATTAGAGGTCCCCTAACTAAGGGGATAATCACCCTCGTTAAACGAAAACTGCTTATGGACTAATCTCCAAACCCAACAGTCACGGGACACCACGGGCCCACGACCTGCTATGGCCCAACAACGGCCTTCATCGAGAAGGCCCGCTTATCCGCCTCGCTCGAGGGTCTCGTCCCTCGAACGAGTTTCCACCTAGCTCGAGGACTCCGGTCCCTCGAACGAGTTTCCGCCCCGCTCGAGGGTCTCGGCCCCTCGAGCAGGTTTTCCGCCTCGCTCGAAGGGTTCGCCCCCCTCGAGCGAGCAACAATCTCCGCCTCGCTCGAGGCCATCCCTCGACAAACAGCACCCCGCCTCTCTGCTCCGACCGACAACGGCATTAAATGCCCAGCTCCGCGCCGGGGCGCCGAAGTCAAAGGCATATCTCCCCACGCCGCGCGACTGACACAATCTGCACACCTGACACCGCCACTGTGCGGCCTAACCCGCTCGAAAACGTTTGTAGGAGCGGGCGAAATGGCATTTGTAGGTGCGAGCTCGAAAACCGCTCCTAGCTGTCGCTTTTAGAAATAGCGATTTCTAGGAGCGGGTGAACGAACCGCACCTGAAACACATTTGTAGGTGCGGGTGACGCCGTCACCCGCACCTAGAAATGTCCATTTCCAGGTGCGGACGACAAGGTCATCCGCACCTGGAAATTGATTTCCAGCTGGTTTTGAAATTCAAATTTTGAATGTTTGAAATTCAAATTTATCGAACTTGTTTCCCGCCAAAATTTTGAACGTTTGAAATTCAAATTTTATGAAAGCGACATGAGATCTAAAGTAAGCATAAGCACAATAATATGAAAAGAAATTCATATACATATCGATCTATATCATTACATCCCATTGACAATAATTTTTTTCCACTGACAAAGTTTAGACATCACATCATGGCGCGCGGTATTCTTGACTCTCCCACTCACGTAGGCTAGCAAATTTGTCTTCAGTCCCTAATAAATGTTCAGGGTGATAATATTGGCCCCTAGGATTTATCACTTCATGCATAAGGTAACGGTAGAAATCCGCAGTTACTTTGAGAAGGTGTCTCTCATGGAGTGTTACGTCACGAGGTCCAATGTCAATCTACAATACACAAACAATATAACAATTGTTAGATCATGCAAAACACATATGTATAGTGTATATACATCCTGAGACATGAAATGCAGTAGGTCCTTACTCGTTCAGGACCACCCTTATATCTCCTAAGACACCTCATCATTTCCATCAGGAAAAACCCGCAGTATACACTGCCAGGTGGTTGCTTGTGGCATGGAAAGTTTGTGCGAATATTCATTTTTTCTGGGTAGGCAGGATTAAATTTCCCTCCTTTCTTAATGTAGTGTTGGTAAGCCCTGTTTAGAAAAAAAACATAGAAGTTATTAGTTGCCAATCGATGTTTAGAATATAAGTGTGACAACAGAAATACACTAACTTTTGAAGGATGTCTATGAATTCCTTGTATATGTCTCTACGCCAATCCTGTGAGTCAAATACTACCACCCGTCCCAACTTGGGGTCTATAAGAAATAAAATCCAGTGATTCCTGCATACATGTTATATAGAATTTTTAATCTTTTGAGGCATTGATGAGAAATTTTACATATATATTTTTATAAGTGGTAGAAATGTAAACTAACCCGATGTGGTAGGGCACCCATATGTAATCTCTATCTTGCCACTTCAAGAACATATGTGTCATGTAGGATGCAAGACGCTTCATAGCGTTTATATGTCCAATTCTTCGCTTCTTGTTTCTTTCCGTAGTTGTCTTCAAATCTTTTAGTTCATCATGATTGTCTTCCCATCGGGTGGGGTGCATATGCCTGTCTTCGGCAATAACAAAAGGATCCAAAAATCCAATTTTCTCCTTTGAAAGATGCATTTCTTGTTCTTGCATCCTATACAGCAAAGCTCAGATAATTAGTTATGCAAACTATAAGCCTTACACACACGCGCGCAAGATATTAGCATGGATATGAGACACTTACATGCACCACAATTTGATGACTTGTACATCTATCATTTGTAGGCAGAACAAATCATGGATGTCATGAAAATCTAAGTTGATTTCTTTTGCTTGTGGAATAAGTGTAGGTCCGAACACATCCAATGGGTATCGTGCCTGGAGGCCTCTGAGCCCAAGAGAACAAGCCCTCATATACCAAGCATGCATCCGTTTCATCTCCCATGGAACTTCTACGAGTGCCCAGTCGGGTAATAATGGCATACCCCATTCATATCTTAAAGGGCAACTACCAGGTATGTCCGGTATTTCATCGACTCCAATAGTCTTCTCGAAGTTTGTGTCAGTGCGGGGTACCGAATATCCTGGTCGTTGGATCGTTGGCATATTGACAGACGGTGTGGTCGTCGTGTCGTGTTGCTTGTTCTTTGATTTGGTATTACTCTTATGCCACCTTGCAGTGATTTCTGATCCTTCCGGATCCTTCGCATAAGCCCGTATCATTCGAGGCACCATTTGTCCTTGTGATGCCTCTTTTCCTATAGATCCCGAAGCTGCTCGTGGTGTGGGCATACGAGGTGGAGAATCTTGAGTAGGTGGTGTGGACAAACGCTGCGGAGATCTTTCAGGAGGTGGTGTGGGCACACGCTGCGGAGATCTTTCAGGAGGTGGTGTGGACACACGCTGCGGAGATCTTTCAGGAGGTGGTGTGGACACACGTTGTGGAGATCTTTCAGGTGGTGGTGTGGGCATAAGAGGTGGGGATCCTTGTATAGCTGGTGGTGTGGAAACACGTTGTGGAGGAGATGGTGGCGCACTTGCCAACGGTTGCTCCATAGATTGCAGATGCTGTGTTGGAGGCAGAATGATATCTCGTTTATGCCACAATATTGTACTGTTGAGGCTTTGACCGAGAACACAGATACCCTCTGCTGTTGGTATGTCTATGTCATGATCTTCAAAGTTTGGATTAACTTCAAGCACCTGTACGCGTGCATAATGACGTGGGATATCTTTCCCATCAAACAATCCACCACCGGGAATCGCAAGTCCCGAGGCAACCTGCTTTGTCTTGCCAGCTCTGCCAACCGGAATGTGCAATGTGCAAGGAGTAGTGATGCATATTGAATCAACTGGGTATGGTTGTGCCGTCGTGGAGGCAACACTGCTTGGAGAGAATGGTGAATTATTATCTCCTTGAGATAATTGCAACGAAGCGAATGGTGTACCGCTTGCTTGCTGCATCTGAACCGCCGCATTAAAATAAGTATGAAATTTGTCCATAAAAACTTTCTCTGCTGCCGCTTGGAGATCCTCCTTGAAACGGCAGTGGCTCCTGTAGGTACCTCTATCCCTCTCAAACCCATCCCTGATGCTCAACTTTGAGGAAACCCCTCTAACGCGACCCCATGCTCTCTCGTCCCAAGGGCTGTACTTAGGACGTCTCTATCCCTGTTGGCTACGAAGTCTCCTTTCCTCTGAGCCTCGGAAAGGTCCGTTATCTTTTCACACACCACATTGGTTACTTCCTTTGGAAAATGAAGTTTACCATCAATAATTTCAGGCTCCCTCGTTAGGAGCCACTGATAGCCACGCTCATCTAAGCCTTCAAAAGGGTCGGGTTGCCCGACGGCTATTAATGCATCCCTAGTCCGCCGCCACTTTTCCTGCTTCCCTAGGTACCCACCCGGTCCGAGACGAGGTCTATGTACATTTCTCTGCGAAAGTTCACTCTGTCTCTGGCTCAGGGCTAAAGCTTCTGGAGTAGTCTTTTGCCTGACAAACTCGTTCCATTGGGCTTCGGTGACCATTCCATATTTCCTTTTTACTGCATCATATGTTGCACCCTTCTTAACAAAGTCCCTATTCAACTCACCCTTCCATCGGCGGAAACTTTCGCCGAGTGCCTTCCTAGCATAATGACGTATCTTTTCTCTGGTTGTTTTGGACTGAGGCAGCAGAAAAGTTTGCTTCAACTTGGCCCACATTTCGCCCTTTAGCCCCTCAGGAACTTGGAACCAATCAAGGATGGTTGGATCCACGGCATACTCTGTTCATATTAATGCTCCTATGGCATTCCGGAACTTCGTACGAACCAAAGGAGGATCCACGGGCTCTCCGGATGGGCTAATACCCTCGACTGACCACTGGCCTTTGGGGTATTTGTTTCTTCCTCGTTCACCTCGCTTTCTTTTATCTTGACTCTTAGAGGTCGTCGTCATCGCAGTTTCAGGACCTGAGGTGCCACAATCTTCAATTTCTTCTTCTGGGGGGGTACGAGGTCGGCGGTGCTGCTTCCTCGTGCTAGGTTGAGGCATCTATATGAAC
Organism: Cenchrus fungigraminus; assembly: GCA_036936925.1. Taxonomy (NCBI): domain Eukaryota; kingdom Viridiplantae; phylum Streptophyta; class Magnoliopsida; order Poales; family Poaceae; genus Cenchrus; species Cenchrus fungigraminus. The sequence continues at coordinate 126,259,543 of CM072777.1, forward strand.
CATAGGTAAAGCAATTCAAGATCATTTCAAATAATATGAATAGACCTCACTGACACTGCAAATGGTTTAGCATTACCTCTAGAACGTAATCAGGATCAGTGTCCGTCCGTGGTCTCGGGGGCACGGGATGTGGATCTATTGGATCTTGCCAAACACCATCTACGAACACCCCGAGTCCTACCTGCGGTCCATCCTCACCATTCGCGTCATCTTCATTTTCATCTTCAAAGACCATATGATCTGCAATATTGTTTACTTCTTCACGTTGGGACAAGATATACTCGTCTTCGTTCACATCGTCCCTTTCGTGTATAAATGGCGAACCACTACGATGATCCATCTGATTAACCAAATCATAAGCTAAGTTTAAATCTAAATCTAAATTGAAATTGAAATTCAAATCTAAATGTAAATCGAAATTGAAATTCAAATCTGAATTTATTGTTGCTCCATTAGTTCATGCAAATATGTTTATTGTGTTTATTTGAAATTGAAATTCAAATTTGAAATTCCAATCTAAATCTAAATTCAAATCTAAATCTAATCTAAATTCAAATTGAAATGTACATCTAAATTCAAATCTAAATTCCAATCTAAATCTAAATTCAAATTGAAATCTAAATCTAAATTGAAATCTAAATCTAAATTTAAATTGAAATCTAAATCTAAATTTGAAATTGAAATTCAAATCTGAATTTATTATTGCTCCATTAATTCAAATAAAAATCTAAATCTAAAAAAAAGCTTGCATGTATGAAATAAATTTGCATTGCACTCTAAATTGAAATGTACATCTACATTCAAATCTAAATCTAAATTGAAATCTAAATCTAAATCTAAATTGAAATATAAATCTAAATTTAAATTGAAATCTAAATCTAAATTTGAAATTGAAATTCAAATCTGAATTTATTATTGCTCTATTAATTAAAATAAAAATCTAAATCTAAAAAAAAGCTTGCATGTATGAAATAAATTTGCATTGCACTCTAAATTGAAATGTACATCTACATTGATAAAATGGTCTCACTATTTTGTCTTACTATTGTTTAACATATCCCAATTTGCATTGCACTCTAAACTGAAATGTACATCTAAATTCAAATCTAAATCTAAATTTCAATCTAAATCTAAATTCAAATCTAAATCTAAATTGAAATCTAAATCTAAATTGAAATCGAAATCTAAATCTAAATTGAAATTTAAATCTAAATCTAAAAAAACTGATGGCTGACGTCAGCTCGTCATCAAGTCCCAACCGGGGGAGCCCGCGCCGGGGAGGTGGCGGCGCCGGGGGACGTGGCGCCGGGGAGCCCGCGCCGGGGAGGGCGCGCGCCGGCCGGGAGGTGGCGCCGAGGGAGGTGGTGCCGGGGAGCTCACACGCCGGGGAGGGGGCGGCGCTGGGGGAGGCCGCGCTGGGGAGGGCGCGCGCCGGTCGGGCGCGCGGCGTAGAGGGGGCGGCGGCGGATTCGACGGGGTCGGGGAGGTCACCGCGCCAGGGAGGTGGCCGCGGGCGACACCGGGGAGGGCGGGGACGGCGGAGAGGGGGCGGCTCGCGGCGGGGAGGAGGCCGCGCCGGCGGCGGGGAGGGGGCGGCCGAGTGGACGGCGGACGTTGCGGTGGCGTAGTCGACAGCGGACGGGCGTGCGGCGGCGGAGAGGGGGCGGCGGAGTCGACGACGGAGAGGCGCGGCGGCAGCGGCGAATTTCGGCAGCCTGACGGCCCTCCTGTGCGGCGAGCTCGGCAAAATTGGCAAAGTGTTCGTCCTCATTGCATATATAGGCAGGCATTTCTAGGTGCGGGTGGCCGCGTGGCCCGCACCTGAAAACGATTTCCAGGTGCGGGTGGCCGAGTAGCCCGCACCTGAAAAATATTTCTAGGTGCGGGTGGCGTTGCTGCCCGCACCTAGAAACCTATTTCCAAGTGCGGGTGCTTAGGCCGCCCGCACCTAGAAAGATTTTCTCATTTTCTGAATTTTTTGTTCTAATTAATATTTAACGTATTAAATGACCTCAAATGAAAATTTAGTGAACTACAAAGTTTTATGTCTTGTTACCATCTACAAGTTTGGTATATATTTTGTATTCATCTGAGATGCATGTCAAAAATTTGTGTTCAAATAGTACGTCCACAAATGTAGTAACAATTCATTACACATGTCTCGCTTTTACTGAAAGAACCACTAAAGCCATTTTATTTTTAATAAAACCAATAAAGCCATTGTATTTTTAATAATTCCACTAAATCCATTGTATTTTTAATAATTCCACTAAATAATTTATATTTGATTTATTAAGAAATCCACTAAATGCATCTTATTCACTAAGAAATCCAGTAAGTAGCTGCATGACATGAGATAATTGTATTCAAAGTACATTAGTTCAAATGCAAATTACAAAAGAAGCACATTGTCGTCTCCGGAAAACAAAGAATTCTTGGAGTTGAAGGTGTAGTTGACATTGAGGATTACAATCAGAATGAGGAATTAGTCTTGTTCAAAGATCATGAAAAAAGAATCTAAAGAATTGAAAGCAGCATTCCTAAATCGGAGAAGCCATGGTTACGTACAGACTGCGAAGGAAGAATTGTTAAAGGATAAATTAGCACTTGTTATTAGTCTGTCTTGATGTATCTCTTGTAAGACTTTATTAATCAATGTCGTTGTAAGACTTCTTATTAGCACTTCAAATTAAGTCACATTTTGAAGTCATTATTATATTGTATTGGGTTCGATTTTACGTCATTGAAAGCTCACAAGTAAAATCATACAAATACAACAACGCATGATTAATACATCAGTACTTTAGTCTTAGCAAAAACTAAAAGTTCAAATCCATACAATTAAAAGGGTACAAATTTCATACTTAATTAAAATCTAGGATCGTTCACATCATGACCGTGAATCATCGTGAGGTACAAAGTATGATTAATATCGATGATGTTGATTCCTAAGAACCTATCAACATAATCCAGCGCATATATGTATGCACTATCTCTGGCCATGTAGGGCGTCATGAATATCTCTCCAAATATTTGCACCGAATTCGTAGATGATGATAGGGTAATGCCAGCTTGCCAACCGCTACGTACTGGACATGGGTGCGGTGTTGTGAATGTCCATCCAATGTTATGCAATACTTGACGTAAGACCTCATGCATACCTTGATCAGCGTGCATGAAACTGTTATACAATGCGTCCTGATTCAATTGGCAAGCAAAACATAACGTGTAAGTACAAGGTTCTTAAAAAACAAATTCCAAAAATAAAGAGTAAGTTTTAGTTATATACAATAGACGATGCATACGATGGTGATATCCGTTTAGGCATTTCAGTGACGGCCATGTTGTTATGTTCTAAGGCTTTAATCTTGAAGTAACTATAGTCTGGGATTACATGTCTTGTTTGAGCTTCTATTTCGATAAGTGCCTTCCTCACGGCATCAGAAGCGGCAACATGTGGTTGTATTGCAGCAAAAGAATTGACATGGATAATAACTATATCACCAAGTGTTTGCTCTCGCATGCCCGCAACATTAATTGATAGAGAAACAATAAACATTCCTCGTGATGAAGTCGTTTGTTCATGTCTCACCATTGGAGCTTGTCCAGTCACAGAATATATAACTCGTTCCAACCATTGCATTGGTGAAACCAGCTTCATAATTAACAATGCAAATAATACACATTATTATCATTGTAAAAACAATGACAAATTCAAAAAAATTGAATATCTAAGTACATACCACATTTTGACGTAACTCGCGTTGGGTAATGGGCATGGGTTCTTGACCGACAGGGAAGGAAGCACCAACAGGTTGCCCTGGGGGTGGTCGCGGAGGGTCTGGAACTGGAGGGCGGGGACGGCGGAGAGGGGGGAGGGACGGCGGAGAGGGGGCGACGCGTGGCGGGGAGGAGGCCGCGCCGGCGCCGGGGAGTCGCGCGGTGGCGGGGAGGGGGCGACGGAGTCGACGACGGAGAGGCGCGGCGGCGGCGGCGAATTTCGGCAGCCTGACGGCCCTCCTGTGCGGCGAGCTCGACAAAATTGGCTAAGTGTTCGTCCCCATTGCATATATAGGCAGGCATTTCTAGGTGCGGGTGGCCGCGTGGCCCGCACCTGAAAACGATTTCCAGGTGCGGGTGGCCGAGTGGCCCGCACCTGAAAACGATTTCTAGGAGCGGGTGGCGTTGCTGCCCGCACCTAGAAACCTATTTCCAAGTGCGGGTGATTAGGCTGCCCGCACCTAGAAAACGATTTCCAAGTGCGGGTGCTTAGGCCGCCCGCACCTAGAAAGATTTTCTCATTTTCTGAATTTTTTGTTCTAATTAATATTTAACGTATTAAATGACCTCAAATGAAAATTTAGTGAACTACAAAATTTTATGTCTTGTTACCATCTACAAGTTTGGTATATATTTTGTATTCATCTGAGATGCATGTCAAAAATTTGTGTTCAAATAGTACGTCTACAAATGTAGTAATAATTCATCACACATGTCTCGCTTTAACTGAAAGAACCACTAAAGCCATTTTATTTTTAATAAAACCAATAAAGCCACTGTATTTTTAATAATTCCACTAAATCTTTACAATACGAAAGCTGTGTTATTTCGCGGGCAGGCGCGATATCCACGTCACTTGTTAACCCGTTAACCGTTGGATCGGGCCAATTCGCGATATTGGCCGTTAGATCAGGCTCGGCGCGGGCATGTCGCCCGTTAAGCTGCGAACCCGGGCGCCGTGAATCCTCGCGAGTCGTGAAGCTGCTCATCCCCTCCGCCTCCACCACGATCCTCTGCCCTCCCTCCGGCCTCCGCCACCCCCCTCCCCTCACGCGGTCTCCAATTAGCCGACTTACGCCGCCGCCGCCCGCCACATCCCTCTTCCTTCCGTCTCCCCTGCTGACAAGCTCACGCTCGCAAACGACCCCATCGCCCTGCTGGAGATGCCGCCCCGCACAGATGCGTCGTCTCCGCCCGTCCTAGTCGTTCCACCGCCGCCGACCCCACCACATCAGCCTCCTCCCCTCCGCCATGAGCCATGGCCATGTACCTCCGTGGATCCAAAAAGGCCATGGCCACCATCGCCTCGCGCCCCCATCTCCAGAACACGGCGGCCGCCATCGCCGGGCGCTAAAGGAAGTCATCGTCCTCTTCGTGTCGTATACCACCTCTCGCCACCGTCTCCTTCCCACGGGTCTACATCTTCTGCTGTTGCCTTCCTCTCAGGCTCTCATGACACTTGCTATCTCGCGCATGCAGGCTCAGGCTCCCGGGAGGATGGGCTCGAAGATGGGGATTTGCTGGGTCCATCAATTCTAACATCGTTACAAAAGCAAAGGTGAGTATGCTGTTGTCCACTAATATGTTTAATTATTTGAATGATTCTTTTCTATTATGTGTGAAGCTCCATCAGTAATTCATGCTTTGCCTAGATGGTATATATGCATTTTAGTGTTCTTTATCTTTACAATACGAAAGTTGGGTTATTTCGTGGGCGGGCGCGATATCCACGTCACCTGTTAACCCGTTAACCGTTGGATCGGGCCAATTCACGATATTGGCCGTTAGATCGGGCTCGGCGCGGGCATGTCGCCCGTTAAGCTGCGAACCCGGGCACCGTGAATCCTCCCAAGTCGCGAAGCTGCTCATCCCCTCCGCCTCCACCACGATCCTCTGCCCTCCCTCCGGCCTCCGCCACCCCCCTCCCCTCACGCGGTCTCCAATTTGCCGGCTTACGCCGCCACCGCCCGCCACATCCCTCTCCCTTCCGTCTCCCCTGCTGACAAGCTCACACTCGCAAACGACCCCATCGCCCTGCTGGAGATGCCGCCCCGCACAGATGCGTCATCTCCGCCCGTCCTGGTCGTTCCGCCGCCGCCGACCCCGCCACATCAGCCTCCTCCCCTCCGCCATGAGCCATGGCCATGTACCTCCGTGGATCCAAAAAGGCCATGGCCACCATCGCCTCGCGCCCCCATCTCCAGAACACGGCGGCCGCCATCGCCGGGCGCTAAAGGAAGTCATCGTCCTCTTCGTGTCGTATACCACCTCTCGCCACTGTCTCCTTCCCACGGGTCTACATCTTGTGTTGTTGCCTTCCTCTCAGGCTCTCATGACACTTGCTATCTCGCGCATGCAGGCTCAGGCTCCCGGGAGGATGGGCTCGAAGATGGGGATTTGCTGGGTCCATCAATTCTAACATCGTTACAAAAGCAAAGGTGAGTATGCTGTTGTCCACTAATATGTTTAATTATTTGAATGATTCTTTTCTATTATGTGTGAAGCTCCATCAGTAATTCATGCTTTGCCTAGATGGTATATATGCATTTTAGTGTTCTTTATCTTTACAATACGAAAGCTGGGTTATTTCGCGGGCGGGCGCGATATCGACGTCACCTGTTAACCCGTTAACCGTTGGATCGGGCCAATTCGCGATATTGGCCGTTAGATCGGGCTCGGCGCGGGCATGTCGCCCGTTAAGCTGCGAACCCGGGCGTCGTGAATCCTCACGAGTCACGAAGCTGCTCATCCCCTCCTCCTCCACCACGATCCTCTGCCCTCCCTCCGGCCTCCGCCACCCCCCTCCCCTCACGCGGTCTCCAATTAGCCGGCTTACACCGCCGCCGCCCGCCACATCCCTCTCCCTTCCGTCTCCCCTGCTGACAAGCTCACGCTCGCAAACGACCCCATCGCCCTGCTGGAGATGCCACCCGCACAGATGTGTCGTCTCCGCCCGTCCTGGTCGTTCCGCCGCCGCCGACCCCGCCACATCAGCCTCCTCCCCTCCGCCATGAGCCATGGCCATGTACCTCCGTGGATCCAAAAAGGCCATGGTCACCATCGCCTCGCGCCCCATCTCCAGAACACGGCGGCCGCCATCGCCGGGCGCTAAAGGAAGTCATCGTCCTCTTCGTGTCGTATACCACCTCTCGCCACCGTCTCCTTCCCACGGGTCTACATCTTCTGCTGTTGCCTTCCTCTCAGGCTCTCATGACACTTGCTATCTCGCGCATGCAGGCTCAGGCTCCCGGGAGGATGGGCTCGAAGATGGGGATTTGCTGGGTCCATCAATTCTAACATCGTTACAAAAGCAAAGGTGAGTATGCTGTTGTCCACTAATATGTTTAATTATTTGAATGATTCTTTTCTATTATGTGTGAAGCTCCATCAGTAATTCATGCTTTGCCTAGATGGTATATATGCATTTTAGTGTAAAAATGAAATATCAACCTAATAATAAATTTCCCATTGTCTCTATAACCTCTTGTGGCTCAAGGATGCAGTAGTGATCAATATGAAGATTCTGGACCTACTAATTTATATCTACATTTCATAAGTTCACCCCATCAAAAATTTAATTGTTCATAAGCTTGATGCAATCTATGAACATCAAAACTTAGTTAAATGTCCCTGGCTGCAGCCAAGCTGATATAATCTAAAGCTTACCATTTGGATAACTGAAAATCAATTATGCGTAGATTTAGTTTGAAATTTGATCAGGTCTTATCACTTTTCCAAATCTGATAATACACTTGGTAACTAAGAACAGATGGAAACTCAGATAAGCTTTGAGCTAATTGTATGCTTACATTTTACAATGCTATGCCACTACATATCTGAATGTACTGCAGGGACCTGTGTTTAATGTTTATGGTAAATTCCAGTTTCTGTAGAAGGAATCATTTTACCAGCCAATTTAAGAAATGGAATTCAACTTTAAAAAGGGAATGTGAAAATATATATTCCCTCTTGTAGTATCCATAAGCAATGCACTCCTATTATTGTTTGCTAGATCACATATTAAGAATCACTACGTGTTGCTCTCCAAATTAAGTTTTAGGAGAATTTGAAGACATTGAAATTGATAAAGTCACCATGGTACAGACTCATTCACACATTCCCATCTATCCCTGTACTGAATAATGGACAATCTAATTAAATAATTTTATCTCCACTACATAAACAGGAAGACTTCATGATGACACCAAGGATGACAAGAAAAAAGCAGGAGTTTTACAAAGGGAAGGAATCTGATCTGCAGCCATCAGCCCATCAACCAAGTAACAACTTAGAACATGTACTCCAATATTTATAGTTTGTACATGGATAAGCAACATATTCAAACCGTGCTCACAAAAGAAAGCAATATATTCAAACCTACACTGCCTTTATTTACCTTTTACCTAAATAAAATCAATGGAACTAGCTAATTGCAGCTACTAACATGGTAGACAAAAGACAAGAAACAATAAATATCATGTTCCTCTAGATCAATTTCCAAACCCATAATTACTCATACAGACAGTCTATCATATTGGAGAACTAAACCAAAGGTTGTATACTCATTATTTACAACAGAATATAGAATGCTAGAATCCTACAATCTGTAACAGGAAAAATACAGCAATTCAGCATGACAACAAAGTTTAATATCTATTCCTTCTCTTTACTTTTCAAGTTACAATATATATAAGCACAATATTTTCAGATATCTCCAGTGTCCAGCTTATATTATACGAAATGAGTTATCACAATGCTAAAATCTTGTTTTTCATCCATTGATCTGACAATGCCTTCTCTTTTTTTTTCCAGATACTGGCCATGTGCTCTGATAATGCCAGGTTCTTTTGCCACGTTGAGGATAATCACAATACTTGTAGCCGGTCTCATTTTGGTGTCCATAGCCGTACCTTTATTTTCCTACTACAAGGGTGCTTTCAATCGTTTGTTGTTCCATACCTAAACACACTCAGATTCACAGTCCTTTTGCTTCTTTAAAGTTAGGTTATGTGATATTAGAGCACTGAGTTTGCCTCTTATGTGATATATTTATATATTGTGTATGGAACCATGAACTTGTATGCCTGTTTCAGTGAAATTTGATACTTCAGAGTTTATAATACTTCTTTTTCTAGATGCACATTCAGGAACTGCATCTGGCCAAGGCAATGTGGTACAGGTACAACAACTTGGAAAGAGTAGTTTAATATTTGTGATGATACTGACACAAAATGGCCTAGACAATTTTCTATCACCTTATAATCACCATCACATTGTGTTGCTCAACTTGGTACCTGCAATTAATGTTTTATATAAAATATTGATATTCGGTAGTTGAATATGACAGAAGTTGCTAGCTCATTTGCAAATCTGAAGCCATAATCAGGTTTGTCATTTTCCTGAAATGATTTCGAATTTGGAAGATCATATATATATTTGTGATTTCTTTAGTGTCGAGACATATAACATTTAATTCAAAAAAATGTTGCTTGTCAGCAGGGCTTTGATAGCTTAAAACTCTTTAACAAGAAGATTTAAGTGTCCCTTTAAAATCATATTTTGCACTGAAAAGTTTGTGATGGTTGCCATTGTGTACTCACCTGATAAATTACAGGACATCCAGCCTTGTTTATGTGGTTGCCAATGTGTACTCACCTGATAAATTACAGGACATTCAGCCTTATTTATGTGCAGCTGGTGCTGCACCAACACATATTCCTTCAGTCAAGGAATTCAAACCATCATGAGTTACAAGGGTAAAATACATGTTTTCTGTCCATATTTGTATTAGCAGAACCATTTATTCATAAAAAAGTGTGTTGTGATCATATTAGCAGAACAATTTATTCATAAAAAAGTGTGTTGTGATCTCACTTCCTCACAATTGCTGACCTGTTGTTAGTATCTTTGTCTCCACTTTCATATTTAGGTAATTCAGCGAGCAGTAACATTGAGAGCTTCAAGGTTGTTAAGAGAGCTTGGGAGCTCATGTGATAGTTGCTACTGAAAATTTTTGTACATAACTGAGGCACATTTACTCATAATTCTAAAGCAGATGGTCCATTAAAATGTGTAAATAATACTTCCCCAGTATACAGTCATGTTCCTGGTGGAGAATTTGAAATGGCTATTTACTGACGCAATTAGTAATGCAATAGTTATTTAATGTGTATTGCTGTTAAGAATATAAAGGTTTGTGTGCAGCCAACTGGTTTCAGTGCTATTATATGATATAAAGGTTCATCCAAGGTTGTCTTTCTTATATATATCTACTCTAACAGCCAAGTTTAAATAACCATTAACATATAGTAGCTATTAACGTCCAAATCAGGGGTCTTGGGCTACAAAACAGTCACCACTGGCCAAGGATGATGGCGTGGCAACGCCGCGCCGCTGCCCTTTCTAGTCCATTGTATTTTTAATAATTCCACTAAATAATTTATATTTGATTTATTAAGAAATCCACTAAATGCATCTTATTCACTAAGAAATCCAGTAAGTAGCTGCATGACATGAGATAATTGTATTCAAAGTACATTAGTTCAAATGCAAATTACAAAATCCAATTAATTTAACTAGCTATATTATTATGCAGTAACAATTCTTGATTCTCCATCCTTCCGTGACCAGGCCTTTTCATCTTTCTTTATAGTAGCTTCTAGTCTCAACATCTTCTGAGGTAGATCTGTGAAAAGGCTCATGTCATTGCACTCATTATTGTACTCTTCTATGTCTTCGACTCCATCAACCCCTATCACTTCTTGTTTTCCAGGCACTACAACATGATGTGTTTTTTTGCAGGGTCAACAACATACATGACTTGCCCAACCTGTGAACCAAGTACCCATGGGTCATCTTTGTGACAAACATTTTTGAGATCGACAATTGTGAGGCCGTAGCTGTCCACTTGAACACCTTTTGGGTGTTTAACCCAACGACACCGAAAAACAGGGAGTATAATATTGGATCCATAGTGCTGTTCCCATATATCATCTATGACACCGTAATATGCAGTGCTTACCCCTTTGGAGTCAAAGCCATTGTTACAAACACCGCTGTTCTGAGACACAGTCTTCTTGGCCTTCGCGGAAGTATAAAAAAGATATCCATTAATATCATACCCTTGCCAGGAGGTGACCTGCGAAGAAGGGCCAGATGCCAATATTTTGATCGTTTGCTCTTCCACGGTGCCCCCATCTGCAAGATTTAGGTCCTTCAACCATGTTGTCAAATGACGCGTGTGCTCCCTCAAAATCCAATCTTCCGACCGGCCATTGCTTAGATCACGAATCAATTTCAAGTGTTGACTGACTAAAGGTGACATTATTGTTAGGTTTCGCATCGCACATCCATGGGCTTGTTTCACAGCTTCAAAGTCAGAATCAATGAAGGTCTTCCTCCCTGCAGTGCCGATCCCTTGCAACTTGCCCGCAAATCGCGGTACCGGCAAACCAATCCGTACTTTATCCTTTAGGTAACCTAGGCAAGACTCGATGATTTCCTCTGTGTTGTATCCCTCTACTATGGATGCCTCGGGATAAGCACAATTCATAACAAACCGGTTGAGAATTGACATGAAACGCTCATAGGTCCACATTTCGTGTAGGTAAAGTGGACCCAAAGCGCGTATCTGATCGACCATGTGAATCATGAGATGTTTTGTAATATCGAAAAATCCTGGAGGGAAGCACATCTCCATCTGCACCATAGTCTCTGCAATAAATTCTTGGATATAGTTCAACTCATCTTCATCGATAAACTTTTGAGAAATTTTGGTGAAGAAGTAACATAACCGAGTGATTAACATCTTCACATATACCGGTTTAATCGCTCTAATTGCAATTGCCAGGAAGATAGTAAGCATCACATGAGCATCATGACAGTTCCAACCTGATAGCGAGAGATCTTTCATTGCGACTAGTTTTCTAATATTCGATGAGAATCGGCTTGGTACCTTAATACCCCGTAACGATTCACAAACTGCCTTCTTCTCAGCTAGTGTCAAATTGTAGCTCACCGGTGGTAGTTCGTATCTTCCATTACCCTTATCGATAGGGTGAAGATCTTCTCTGATATCCATTGCTACAAAATCTTGTCGTGACTTTAAGGTATCCTTTGTGTTGACTGATGTTTCGAGCAGGAGACCAATTGTGTTACCAAACACATTCTTCTTCAGGTGCATACCATCGATGGCATGACGGACCTCGAGGTCCGGCCAGTACGGCAAGTACTTGTAGAAGACCGACATCTTCTTGAATGGCACACCTTCAATAGGTGCCTTATCTCTGTTCCTCTTCTTCCCTTGTTTTGTCATCTTCCCATAAGGCACTTGGATGGCCCTGACCATGTTCAAAATTTGGCGTCCATCTTTTTTTGCAGCCACAGATCCTATGTTGGCCTTGTCACTAAAATAATTATAGAACTTTTTACTTCGAAATATATGCCCTTCCACCAAGAAGCGCCTATACCCAAGGTAACCTACCTTTCTAGAACCATCTAGGAAAGTCCATACGGTGTCACCAATGCAAACTGCGCATCCCGTCTTACCTATCACCTGTCCCGACAACACAAACAACGCTTGATAATCGTTGATGGTGACAAAGATAATGGCTCTTAGAGTAAATTCCTTCCTTATGAAACCGTCCATGATTTTGATACCCTGCTTCCATAAAGTTTCCATCTCTTGCATCAAAGGCTCAAGGAAAACATCGATATCAATACCAGGAGCCTTTGGTGCTTGGATCATGGTGGATAGGAAAAGGTACTTTCTCTTTTGGCACAACCATGTTGGCAAGTTGTACATCGTCAAAATCACTAGCCATGTGCTATGAATGCTGGTCCTTTCACCGAACGGATTCATTCCGTCAGTACTTAGCCCAAATCGAACGTTTCTTGGTTCCTCTCCTAATTCTGGATACTTCTGATCGAGCTTCTTCCACTGCTTAGCATCAGATGGATGTCGAAGCTTCCCGTCACCCTTCTTGCGCTTATCTGAAGCCCATCATGTCATCAGTTCAGTTCAGCGTCCTTCGGGTTTGAGAACAAATGCCTAAGGCGATCCGCAACAGGGAGGTACCACATGACCAAGGCAGGAATTTTGCTGGTTTTTTAGAACCGCCTATAGTCGTGTCTTCTTGCTCAGCAGCATCATTAATTGATGCACCCTTCCTGCTCCTTTTACTCCCGACAGTTATGCCATCTTCAGCACATAACCTGGTATTCTTTTTGTATCGACTAGCTGAACAAACAGGACGTTTGTCCAAATCTTTGAAAGTATCCCCGCGGTACAAGATACAATGGTTTGGACATACATGAATTCTTTCGACGCCCATCGTGAAAGGACTCACAAGCTTCTTTGCTCGATATGTGTCGGTGGGTACTTTATTCGGCTTTGGAAGCAACCAACCCAACACACGTAGCAGATCATTGAAACTCACATCGGACCAGCCGTGCTTGGCCTTCAGAATCAACATCTCAAGTACGAAACGAAGTACGGTCCAATGTTTTGGGCATCCCTTTGAACGCGGGTACACATTCTCCTCAGCTGCTTTCTTCACTATCTCGAACTTTTCTAACCCCTTTGCACTGCCAACCAATATTTCTTCCTTGGTGTTACGCAACAACTGGGTCAGGTAGTCACTGCCATCCAATTCATCATCCTCGGTACTATCATAACCGTCATCATCATTGCCACCATCACCATCATCATCAAAACCAATATCATTAACACCATCAGAGCATTGACCATGATCACCATCATCATCGCCGCTACCCTCACCAGAAATATCATCAAACATGGCCCCAAAGTCACTATCATGCATGATTTCTTCGAGCGGATTCAGAGGAGGTGGTGCATTATTATTCCTTTTCTCACCATGAGATGTCCATATCATATAGTTTTCAACGAAACTATTCATCAGCACATGCGACCTTATCGAAATTGTTTCATTGATATTGAATACCCTTATGTTTTTGCATTTTTTGCATGGACAAACCACCACCTTTTTCTTCTCAACCGCAGCATTAATCTCCGCGGCCTTAATAAACTTGTTAAGTTCTTCACGAAAATGTTCGCTCGTTCTTCGGGCTTCGTACATCCATGTCCTGTCCATGTCTCTGGAAAGAATCAGAGGACACGAGAAAATTAAATCCAGATTTCATAAACATAAAAGTTCATTTGATAATAATAATCTTATTATTCCCGTACCTAATAATAAATATCTAAGTCAATATATAATCACACTTGTTGTATTTAATAAAAACATACGAAATATATATTTTTGCAAATTAATGAAACATATCATTCTTGTGTCATTATAGAAAAAATAAATGTCTTCTCTCTACTCCACATTTGTGACATTATAGAAAAAAAAATAAATTGTCTTCTCTCTCCTCATATGAACCTAGGAAAATTCATTCTTCATGTATGAGGGCTAAACAAAAAGTTGAACTCAAATTGACTAGATAATCTTGCTCTCCTACCTAAATAGCACAATTTGACCCAAGAGTTTGAGCTAAATGAGGTAGAAACCATGGACGGAATGATGAAATCAGTACTGAGACTCCATTGGAAAATCTGCACAAGTCCTTCGAATTGTTGCTGAAACTTTTTGGCCTCCTCGAGCTGGTCTCATGGACACCGGCCAGTACCTGTCCCTCCCAGGCTTCAATCGCCGAGCCGGCCGGCCAGACCGCCAGTCCGCCAGTGCCACAGGGCCACTTTCACTTTCCTCTCTATCTCCTCCCCTACCCTAGTCCCCTGCTCCTATAAATACGCATGCACCCAAGCACCATCTCGCCATCCAAACTCACAACACATTTCTTCCTCAGATATCCTCTCCTCCTGAAGAAGCAGCAGCAGGGCTTCATCATGGGGGCTCGTCTTCCTCAAGCCGCGGCTCTTTTCGCTGCGCTCTTGGCTGTCAGCTTCGCCGCGGCGGCTTGGAAGAAGGCAGAGGCTGCGGCACCGCCGCCGGTCGTGGTTGGCTCGGTCAAGTGCCTCGACTGCCTCCCCAACGACATCAATGCCGAAGATGCCTTCAAAGGTACATGCAAATGACTTCTCGATTAGTCTTGTGGAAGCCATGAAAAAATTGGCCTGACTATAGGTAGCTGCTACTTTGTTTCCAAGACAAATGAAAACTCTGCACTATGTCAAGAAAAATTCAACTGGTAGCTCTTCCTAAATAACTTGAGTGATCTATTCTGATCTTAATATAGAGGTGCAGCAGTGATCTTAAGCAAACTACTAGAGCAGTTCAAACTTTACCGGCAAAATATTAGACACACTTTTGTTGCAAATGTTCCGTGGACTGGGCCACAATTCTGTACGAATGAGGCCCAAGTAGGCATGACTACGCTTGCTTTGCGGCCCATGGCTGGCATTCCTCTCCTCGATCGAACACTAAATTTTTTTTTTGTTCACATGGTGGTGCGTTGCAGGCCTGCAGGTAGCGATCAAGTGCAATTCCGGCGCCGCCGAGACCAACGACTACGAGACGAAGGCAGTCGGCCCCCTCGACGACGCCGGCGTCTTCCGCATCCCTCTCGCCGCCGAGCTCCTGCGCGACGACGGGAACCTGGACCGTGACTGCTACGCCCAGCTCCACACCGCGCCCGACACGCCGTGCGTCGGCCAGGCGCCGCCCAGGATCGCGCCCACCCAGGACGGCACCGCCGTCGCCACCACCAGCGCCACCTACCTCGCCGCCGCGGCCGACACCGTGTTCTCCCCCGTCGCGTGTGCCTGCGGCAAGAAGAAGAAGCACTTCATGTTCGGCCCGCCGCCGCCGCCGCCGCCCAGGCCAACCCCAACACCAACCCCGACGCCGTCGTACGGGCCCCCGACACCGACGCCCACGCCCGTCCCGGAGCCCAGGCCCCCGGCGCCGGAGGAGCCCGAGCCGTTCTTCAAGAAGAAGCCGAAGATGAAGTTCATGCACAAGAAGAAGCCGTGCCCGCCGCTCGTCGACGACGACACCACCCGGCCTGCGGCAGCCGGGCAGGAGAAGCTCCCCAAGAAATTGAACTAGGGCGCGCGCGCGTGCACGCAGGGAAGCAGCAAAGCGCTAAGATGATGGCGTGTTTCAGAGATTCTCAGTGATGTTCGTGTTCGTTTCAGTGATGTTGTTGTGTTGTCAGTGATTATTATTGTTTCGTTCGGATCGTGCCGTGTGTTGTGGTGCGACTAGTTGGGGGTTTCAGTACAAGTTGCTTGATTGTGATTTGAGAAATAAAGATAGTGATTTCTAAAGCAAAAGGTTCTCCTTTGGGTTTTGGGATCAATTGTGATGGTTTGTTGGATTTGCATACTGAAGATGAAATGCTCATGAGATTCATCATCTTAGTTCTCTGGTAACCGTCCAACTTTGTGCTGCCATAACAGCTACTGGATCAGCTCCAACTCTAACATTATTGTTCTTCCCATTACCTTCTTCTCCAAATCGACAGCGCACGGTTAGTTGAACACTATATGCACCGGATCCAGATCGCCGGATCGGATCGCGCAGAGGTCGAAATAAAATGGGCGCAATCTCGGCCACCCGTTCCCGCGGTCCTGCCTGCCGAATTGTCGATTGCCACCTGGTGTCTTGTACGACTGCACGGTGGCATTCGACGGCACGCTGCAGCTTGGGAGCCACATGTACATGGTGGTTCTGGATCCTCAAGCCTCCTCTTGAGTCTGTTAGCACCATTCTGTAAGTTTGTAACAGCCACCCACGGGCTAGGTGGAGTTGGAACTGGAACACAGATCGAGACCACGATTTTCTACGACTTGATGAAGCACAGTGTCAGTGGCAAAACGGCATAGACCTCCACTGAGGATGATTGTCAATTTGTCACTAGCTAGTACTCAGTATCTCATCGAGTTCAATGTAAAATAACTAAAATGAAATTCAGAATCTACATGTATCTCTGGCTTTCGAGAATTTTGCATGAATTTCAAGAAACGCCATAAAATGGTCAGCAGTGACGAGAAACAGTCCATGTGCAGATGTGCTTGAACAATTAACAGTGAGTACGAGAATAGCTGGAGAGGAGTAGACTTGAAGGAAACGCCTGATCACATTGCGCTCGGCCATCTTAACTGGCGATCTAGCTAGAAAAGCGGCGCTCAATTTAGATGCGCTATGGTTGCCTTCAATCGTTTAACTTAACCGCGGTCGATAGAGCTGCGTCGTCAGTCCTCGGCGCCTATATAAACACCTGTCGCTGCCACTCCTTGCTCCCCACCCATCAGCATCTTCTCCTTCCTCAACCACTCCGAAGTCCGAACAAGTGGAAGAGATGGAGATCCTAGCAGGGCAGCGACTGCTGGGCGTTTGCGCCATTGTGATGGCGATGGGTTTCGCCAATGCCGTCCAAGGAGAGGCAGCGCCGCCGGTCGTTGTCGGCTTGGCCAAGTGCTCGGATTGCACGAGAAAGAACATGAACGCCGAGGCAGCTTTCAAAGGTAGTGGACACAAGCACAAAACTGCCATGCATCGATGCGATCACAATAAACAGTTTGGCTGGCTGATCAATTATTTGTCATTTACTTGTCGCAGGTCTTCAGGTGGCCGTCAAGTGCAGGAACAGCAATGGCGAGTACGAGAGCACGGCCGTGGGGCCGGTGGACAAGTCCGGCGCCTTCAGCGTCCCCCTGGCCACCGACCTCGTGGGCGATGACGGCGAGTTGAGGCGGGAATGCTTCGCGCAGCTCCACAGCGCGTCGAGCGAGCCGTGCTCCGGCCAGGAGCCCTCCAAGATCGTCGCGGCGTCGGCCGGCCACGGCGGCGGCGACAAGACGTTCGTCGCGCTCGGCGGCGAGGTGCACAGCTCGTCGCCCGAGTGCGCTTCGGCGTTCCTTTGCTACCCTTTCCTCCACCACAAGCATCACCATGTCGGGACCCACAAGCCTGTGGTTATCCCTCATGAGCCTGACCACGGCCACGGCGACGGCGACGGCCACGGCCACTCCCTGCCGCCGCCTGTCACCAAGCCGCCCGTGGACGTGCCTGAGCACAAGCCGCCGGTGCCCGTGCCTGAGCACAGCGCGCCTCCGTCGACGCCGGTGTACACGCCACCGTCCACGCCGGTGCCCGTGCCGGATCAAAAGCCCCCGTCGACGCCAACCCCTATCTATCACCCGCCGGCGCAACGCAACGCTGTCGCTGACCCTTAGCTCTTTGAAGCTGCTCCCGTTCTTCAAGAACTTCCCTGTCTTTCCTCCTGCAGCGCACTAGAAAGCTTGGCCAGTGGTTTCTTGGCTTTTGCAGGTTATTATGCAGAGAGTCCTCGGAATAAAGGTTGTGAGGTTGATTAGTTCAGCATGGGGTTGTGTTAATTTGGATTGTGTGTGCTATGTATTGGAGATAATTAGATCTCTTGTGTAATTTTATCTTAGCTGTTTTCATTTATGTAGCTCTGGTTTGAAATTGGAAATTTGAACATCATTGCCTGAAAGCATGTTAAGTGCTTCATAGTTTATCTTATCTCACTGAATCCTCGTTAATTTACACGGTCGGGGACGGTCATTAGAGGTCCCCTAACTAAGGGGATAATCACCCTCGTTAAACGAAAACTGCTTATGGACTAATCTCCAAACCCAACAGTCACGGGACACCACGGGCCCACGGCCTGCTATGGCCCAGCAACAGCCTTCATCGAGAAGGCTTGGTTGTCCGCCTCGCTCGAGGGTCTCGGTCCCTCGAACGAGTTTCCGCCTAGCTCGAGGACTCCGGTCCCTCGAACGAGTTTCCGCCCCGCTCGAGGGTCTCGGCCCCTCGAGCAGGTTTTCCGCCTCGCTCGAAAGGTTCGCCCCCCTCGAGCGAGCAACAATCTCCGCCTCGCTCGAGGCCATCCCTCGACAAACAGCACCCCGCCTCTCTGCTCCGACCGACAACGGCAATAAATGCCCAGCTCCGCGCCGGGGTGCCGAAGTCCAAGGCATATCTCCCCACGCCGCGCGACTGACACGATCTGCACACCTGACACCGCCACTGTGCGGCCTAACCCGCCACTATGCAGCCATCCCTGTGCTCCTGTGCGGGCGCTGCGCGGCCCTATGCGGACAGACCGACGTCATTCCGTGGCGCTGTGATACCTGCTCCCGTCCTTCCCCTGCGGCAAGACCCTCGAACGGGCATGGGGGCACCCTCGAAAGGTGTACGGGCGACGAGCGGACGTACGCGCTGACCGGTGCCGTCGTACGAGCGGCGTGCGCCGCGTCTCCTCCACCAACTCCGGCGCTGTGCGGCCATCCCCGGCGCTGTGTGGCCATCCCTGGCGCTGTGCGGCCATCCTCAGCACTGTGTCGCCATCCGCGCCGCTGTGCGACAGGATGCGCAGCGCTGTACGGACAGGCCGGTGACATCCCGCAGCCCTGTGCCGCCGACTCCCGTCCTTCCCTCGGCGGCTAGACCCTCGATTCAACAAGGGCGACCCCTCGAAGTCAAGGCTGGACAAGAGACAGAACCGACACACCGCCCGCAGAAGCCGGAGGTCACCGCCAACTCGCGCCAGGAGCCAAGACGTGCGGGGACGAGACCGCCGGTACCATACCTGTTAATACACGGCCACTGTGCTGGCTGCTGTGCAACATTCGTGTAACTGCCCTCCCTTGGCCTATAAAAGGGAGAGGCAGACGCCCCAAAGGGGGGAGGTTCATTCACGCACACTCACTCGCTCGCAGCACTCCACACCATTTTTCGATATTGGCACTTGCCTCAATCACTTAGCTGGGACTTGGGGGAATTTCCTCCTCTCCCGCGTTGCTTGTAGTCCCCCTCTACAGGCACCACCGGTGCAAGTTAATACAGTGCGCAAGCACACCCTGCTGGACGTACGACCGCGTGGCCGGACCAGGATAATCCCCGTCTCCCATTAGCTTAGCACCGACCATCGAGAAGCCGATCTCAGTGTAAATTACTAGTTGGTGCCGGTGCTAATCCGAACACTGACAGTTCGCGGCCCAGGTAGGAGACTGCGCTGTGATCATCCACCCGTCTTCTCGATGGTGACCATCATCGAGCACACGTCGGAGAGGCCCGCCTGGGGTGAATCTGACTCGTTCCCAGCCGGATTCGAGATCTGGTTCGGGAGCATCCACTACCAGGCGAGTGGCAATGGCTACCATATGCGTATCCTCAACAGGGACGCAATTAAGGCGGTGCCGCCCGGGACGGCGGCTGCGCCAATGCCTGCGGCGTTCCCGCCGCAACCCCGACGCCGCAAGCGTTCGGGAAGGCGCTCGCGACGAGCACGCACGGAGCGACGCCAGGTGGCGGACGCTGGCTCCCCCTAGGGGGTTGAAGCCGGCGAGCGCCCACCTGTCGCCGGAGGACAAGGAGATGCGCCCCCACCAGCAGGCGCGACAATGCGCCCCGTCGGAGAGACTACGGCCGCGCGGCCGCAGTTCCTCCACGGGCTGCAGAGCGCGACCATGGCGTACTCTTCATCAGTCAGCACCAACCTAGCCGCGTACGAGGACCTCCCGGACCATCACTTCATGTCCATCCGGAACCTCATCGCCACCTCGCCCGACGAATCCTACCGCGACACCGACAGCGAGGAGCGCGACTATGGGCGCGGGGGGCCGGAGTGGGACTACTCCGGGCTACGAAACCCCGACGCTCTCTGGCGGTTTCAGGCCGCGGCAGACTACTGCCTCACTTGCTCCGACGACTCCAGTGAGGGGGATTACGATCCCACCCGCGAATGCTTCGTCGTCGTCATCGGCGAGGGCGAAGACACAGGAGGCGGAGCGGGTGACGCAGCGGTTCGCAACAACGCGGCGGTAGGCCCGCCCGCGGGGACACCACCGCCACCCGACGTGACGCGCACCGCGCAGATGGCCCAGCTCCGAGAGTTGGAGGCGAAGCTGAACGCAGAGCGCGAGCAGCTCCAGCAGCTGAAGGCCACGCTCGAAAGAGACAGGGCCGGCCCCTCGTCGCAGGGGGCACGCGCCGCGGGACGCATAGCCCGGGAGCGCATCAACGCCGACGCTGACGTGGATGAAATGCCGAACTTGGCAAGAGCCAGAAGCTCGTGGCCGCGGCGACTTTGATTCAGGCCATGCCCGAGCCATCGACGCCCGAGGGACGTAATCTGTGCCGCAAGGCGCAGGCCCTCATCGAGCAGGCTGTGGTACAGCAAGCCGAAAGCTCCGCGTCCCGCATGCGGCATCAGTCTAGCATAAAGGTTGGTGGTGGCGGCAGGGACCGAGAGGCATCGGTCCACACTCCGCACCGGGCACCCACCGTCCATGAAGGCAACCAGAGGAATCCCGTCAAGGACCGGATTCAGGACACACGTGGCGCGGCCGACGACAGCGATGCCTGCAACATCCTGAATAAGAAGAAGCAGGACACTGCGATAGCGCGTGGCTACCACCCTCGGTGTGGCGGCTGTTACGACAGCCAGGAGGACAAGAGCCCGTCGCCGTAGCCGCCAGGCACGCGTGTGTTCGGCCGAGCGATCCGCACGGCTTCAATCCCCCCGCGCTTCCGCCAGCCGACGACCGTGATCAAGTACTCGGGGGAGACAGACCACCGGGTGTGGCTCAACGACTATCGCCTAGCGTGCCAGCTGGGCGGCACCACTGACGACGCCATGATCATCCGCAACTTACCGCTGCACCTGGTAGATTCTGCGCGGACATGGCTCGAGCACCTGCCCACGAACCAGATCCACGACTGGGACGACCTAGTCAGGACGTTCATGGGCAACTTCCAGGGCACGTATGTGCACCCTGGGAACTCCTGGGACCTCAGAGGCTGCTCCCAGAAGGCCGGTGAGTCCTTTAGGGATTTCATCCGCTGCTTCTCCAAGCGCTGCACCGAGCTTCCGAGTGTCGGTGAGTCTGAGGTCGTGCACGCCTTCCTAGAGGGCACGACTTGTCGGGACCTCGTGCGTGAGTTGGGGCGGAACCCTCCCACCAGCGTCAACGAGCTGTTCGACATCGCCACCAGCTACGCTTCCGGAGAGGAGGCGGTGGGGGTGATTTTCGACGGTAAGAAGGGCAAGCGAGCTGAGGATGCGCCCGCGGAGGGCAGCAAGCCCAAGGAGGCCTCAAAGAAGCAGAAGCAAGGCAAGAAGGGCAAGAAGAACCAGGGCAATAAGCCCATGGAGCAGGGCGAGGGCTCCGAGGAAGTCAACGCGGTCGATGCCGCCAACAAGGGGGCTCGAGGCCCCCCTCGAGGCGGAGTGTTCGACGACATGATGAAGAAGCCCTGCCCGTACCACAAGACCCCTGTCGCCCACACCCTCGAGCAGTGCGACATGCTCAAGAAGTACTACAATCGAGTCATCGCGAAGGAGGACAGCACCAAGAAGGATGCAGGCGACGGGGGCAAGCACGGCTTCCCGGAGGTGGAGAACGTGTTCTTCATCTTCAGGGGGCCCACGGTCGATATGATGTCGCGGCAGCGCAGGCGTGAACATCGAGAGGTCTACTCCATTCACCCGGCTGTGCCGTCGTACCTCGACTGGTCGGAGGAGACGATCTCCTTTGGCCGCGAAGACCACCCGGATCACATCCCCAATCTGGGACGGTACCCGCTTGTCGTCGATCCCATCATCGGCAACACGCGGTTCTCCAAGGTGTTGATGGACGGAGGCAGCAGCCTCAACATCATGTACTCCTCCACCTTGGAGCTCATGGGGATCGTCCTGGACAAGCTGCAACCCAGCAAGTCGCCATTCCATGGCGTTGCGCCGGGTAAGCGAGTCCAACCTCTCGGGCAGATCGACCTGCCTGTCTGCTTCGGCACGCCGAGCAACTTCCGCAACGAGGTCCTCACCTTCGAGGTGGGGGGGAGGGTTTCGGTGAGGGAACCACACCATCCTTGGCCGGCCCTGCTACACCAAGTTCATGGCAGTCCCGAACTACACCTACTTGAAGCTCAAGATGCCGGGGCCGAAAGGTGTCATCACGGTGGGCCCGTCGTTCGAGCACGCATTCGAGTGCGACGTCGAGTGCGTCGAGCGCGCCGAGGCACTTGCGCATGATGAGGCCCTCGTGGCGGACCTGGAGAAACAGGCCAACGAGGCCCTCGACTCCACCAACAAGCACGCCGGCAGCTTCGAGGCCGCGGAGCACACCAAGGCTATACCCCTCGACCCTAGTGCCCCCGAGGGCAAAGCGCTGAGGGTCAGCTCCACCCTCGACCCGAAATAGGAAGTGGTGCTCGTCGACTTTCTCCGCGCCAACGCTGACATCTTTGCGTGGAGTCCCGCGGACATGCCAGGCATTTCGAGGGAGGTCGCCGAGCACTCACTTGATATCCTGCCCAACTCCAAGCTGGTGTCTCAGCGTCTGCGACGATTTGACGAGGAGAAGCGCCGGGCGATCAGAGAGGAGCTGTGCAAGCTCTTGGAGGTCGGATTCATCAAGGAGGTATTCCATCCCATATGACTAGCTAATCCTGTACTAGTTAAGAAAAAGAATGGGAAGTGGCAGATGTGCATAGATTACACTGGTTTAAATAAAGCATGTCCTAAAGTTCCTTTTCCTTTGCCACGAATTGATCAGATAGTTGATTCCACTGCGAGGTGTGAATTACTATGCTTCCTTGATGCGTATTCCGGTTACCACCAAATCAAGATGAAGGAGTCCGACCAGCTCGCGACCTCTTTTATCACGCCATATAGTATGTTTTGCTACGTGATGATGCCATTTGGTCTCCGAAATGCCGGGACGACATACCAGCGATGTATGCTCCACGTCTTCGGGGATCACATTGGGCGGACCGTTGAGGCATACGTCGACGATATCGTAGTAAAATCCAGGAAGGCGGACGACCTGGTGAACGATTTGCGCATTGCGTTCGATTGCCTCTGGGCAAACGGGGTTAAGTTGAATCCCGAGAAATGCGTATTCGGGGTGCCGCGTGGCATGCTCTTGGGTTTCATTGTCTCCCAGCGAGGCATAGAGCCCAACCCGGAGAAGGTGTCGGCCCTCGAACGGATGGGGCCGATACGCGATCTGAAGGGAGTGCAGAAGGTCCTGGGCTGCCTCGCGGCCCTGAGTCGCTTCATCTCACATCTCGGTGAGAAGGGCTTACCCATGTACCGACTTCTACGAAAGAGCGAGCGTTTCTCCTGGACCGCCGAGGCCCAGGAGGCCCTCGATAAGCTGAAGGCAACACTCGCCCACGCTCCGATATTGACACCGCCCCGGGAGGGCGAACCCCTTTATCTCTACGTCGCTGCCACAACCCAAGTGGTTAGCACGATCATCATTGTGGAGAGAACGGAGGAGGGTCACGCCCTGCCTGTCCAGAGGCCTGTCTACTACATTAGCGAAGTTTTGTCGAAAACCAAGACGCGATACCCTCAGATCCAGAAGCTACTCTATGCGGTGGTGCTCGCGCGGCGTAAGCTGTGGCACTACTTCGAGGCCCATCCTGTCACCGTGGTATTGTCTTTCCCTTTGGGGGAGATTGTCCACAATCAGGATGTCTCAGGTGGGATAGCTAAATGGTCAGTGGAGCTCATGGGTGAAGCCCTCACCTACGCACCGCGAAAGGCGATAAAATCGCAGATCTTGGCGGATTTCGTAGCTGAGTGGACTGACATTCTGCTACCCACTCCTCAGATCCAGGCTGAGTGCTGGACCATGTACTTTGATGGTTCAGTGATGAAAACGGGCGCAGGCACGGGCCTGCTCTTCGTTTTGCCCCTTGGAGAGCATATACCGACATACGGTATCTGGTACGCTTGCACTTCCCCGCGTCGAACAACATGGCGGAGTATGAGGCCCTCCTCAGCGGCTTGCGCATCGCCATCAAGCTAGGCATCAAGCGCCTTGACATACGGGGAGACTCTCAGTTGGTAATTGACCAGGTGATGAAGGACGCGAGCTGCCACGATGAGAAGATGGTGGCATATTGCGCTGTGGTGCGCAAGCTCGAGGACAAGTTCTTTGGCTTCGAGCTCAATCACATCGCGCGCAAGTACAATGAGGAAGCGGACGAGCTGGCCAAGATCGCTTCGGGGCGGATCACCGTTCCCCCGAACGTTTTCGGCCGCGACCTCACAAAGCCCTCCGTCGACCTCGACAAATCCGCTGAAGCCTCTGGTAAGGCCTCGGGGGCTGGCCCCTCGAAGGTCACGGGCACAGAGCCCATGGACGAGGACCCCTCGAACGGGGCACTCAAGACCTCGGACCTTGAAGGGTCCCAGGCGGACGAAGCCAAGGCGATGGAGATCGACGAGCTCCCGCCCCCTTCGCGGGACTGGCGCGACGAGTATCTCGCCTGGCTCGACCGGGGGGAGCTGCCCCCGGATCGAACCGAGGCAAGACGAATCGCCAGGAAGGCCAAATCCTTCGTCGTCATTGACGGTGAGCTGTACAAGCGCAGCGCCTTGGGGATCATGCAGCGGTGCATCTCCATCCCTGAGGGCCGGGAGTTGATTCAAGACGTCCACGCGGGCGAGTGCGGCCACCACGCCACTCCGCGCACCCTCGTAGGCAAGGCGTTCCGCCAACGCTTCTACTGGCCGACGGCGGTCGCCGACGCCAACGAGGTCGTACGCACCTGCGAAGGGTGCCAGTACTACGCGTGCAAGACCCACCTCTGGTTCACACGCTGCAAACCATCCCCATCACGTGGCCTTTTGTCGTGTGGGGACTGGACATGGTCGGGCCCTTGCGCAAGGCGCCTGGGGGCTTCACCCACATACTGGTGGCCATCGACAAGTTCTCGAAGTGGATCGAGGTCCGTCCCATCAACAGCCTCAGGTCTGAGCAGGCCGTGCTGTTCTTCACAGACATCGTCCACCAGTTTGGGGTACCCAACTCCATCATAACAGACAATGGCACTCAGTTCACCGGTAAGAAGTTCCTAGAATTCTGCGACAGCTACCACATCCGTGTGGATTGGTCAGCCGTAGCACACCCACAGACTAATGGCCAAGTAGAGCGTGCCAACAGCATGATTTTGCAAGGCCTAAAGCCAAGAATCTTCAACAAGCTCAATCAGTTTGGCCGGAAGTGGATCCAAGAGCTGCCGTCGGTCGTCCGGAGCCTCAGGAACACCCCGAGCAGAGCCACGGGTCTCACCCCGTTCTTCCTGGTCTATGGCGCTGAGGCCGTCCTCCCCACGGATTTGGATTATGGGTCCCCGAGGGTCAAAGCCTACCAGGAGGAGCAGAACCAGCAAGATCGTGAAGACACGCTGGACTGCATCGATGAGGCCCCACGATGTGGCGGTCCTACACTCCCAAAAGTACCAGCAATCCCTGCGGTGTTACCAAGCGCACAAGGTCCGGCCTCGAGACTTCAACGAGGGAGACTTGGTGCTCAGACTTCGACAGAAGAACGAGGGCCGTCACAAGCTAACACCGCCGTGGGAAGGGCCATACATCATCGCCAAGGTCCTCAAGCCCGGCACGTACAAGCTCGCGAATGAGAAGGGCGAGATCTTCACCAACGCTTGGAACATCCAACAGCTACATCGCTTCTATCCTTAAAAAGTTCCAAGTCATTTTGTACATATCTGGCGCCCAAGCCAGTTGTATATACACTAAGGTTGTGAATAAAGACAAGGGAGACTCGGCTTTCCTCCGAAAACCAAGTCCCCCTCGGGGGCTACTATGGGGGGCACTCCCCCCTAAACGGTCCCATTTTTTCGCAAAACACCTTTTCTTTCGAAATTGCTAAGCGTGCCATGCCTCGGATGCTTAGGCAAATAGAAGCAGGGCGCGAGTAATGAGAAGGTTAGAGCCGGACGAGTCCGGGACTGCCTACGCCTCCAGCAGGATACGGCTTCCCCCTCTCACCACTTTACCCTCAGGATACTCGCGAAGAGCGATTGATCCCGGCCGAAATTTACCTAAGCTGCGAGGAAGGTGCAACGGCATACATGAAAAACAAGTTGCACATAAGTTCACAAACTTAAAAGATGATTTGTTCATTTACAAGAGCCGCCTGGCTCGGATCCCAGTCACGACCTAAGGGCTTCTATGCCCGGCTACTTTCAGGGCTCGAGGGGGCCTGCGGCAGCAACATCCGGGAAGAGGTCTTCCTCGAACATGTCGGTGAGATCAGCGGCGGCATTGGCGGCAGCAGCATCGGCTTGGTCCATGGCAGCGTTCACCCCATCGTCGTCAAGGTTGTCCGCGATGACGTACCCTGTGGCCAATGTTGCGTGATCGACGATATAGTGCGTCGACACCACGCTGAGGGTCTTCTGGATGCCGAGACGGAGAGCGCCCTTCACGCGTTCGACGACACGATCGCTCAGAGCCCTGAGGCGGCTCACCAGCGAGCTCCCCGACGAGCCGGCACCCCCCTCGATGTCCCGGCACGCTTCGAGGGTTGCCCGCTCCAGGGCCTCGAACTCCTGCTGAGATGAGGTGTAGGCTGCTTGGAGCGCCTCCGCCTGCGTCACAGACTCCCCCAGAGCTTTCCGCAGCCCTGGGACAAGGGAAGGTGCGTCAAGAGCGGATCTTGACAAGCCCAAAATAACTAAGGACTCGGGGGCTACGATTTACCCTCGGTCTGCCTCTTCACCGTCTCGAGCTCTGCACGCACGCCCCCGACCTCTTGCTGCAGCTGCAGGATTGAGGCGTCCTTCTCCCCAATGACGGCTTGCAGAGTCTCGACGGTAGCACCCTCCCGGACCAGAGCTCTGGTGAGCAGCTCGGCCGCCACCTGCCGAAGCTAGACATGGGTGTTCGCCGCCACCTCCGCATTCCCCTGCTGGAGCGTAGTCCTGGCCTCCTCAAGAGCTGCGTGCTCTTGCTGAAGCTGGGACTGCGCCTCTTCACGTGCCATGCGCTCCTGCTGAAGAGCAGACCTAGCACCCTCGAGCGCCGTGCACTCTCGTTGAAGCTGGGTCCACGCCTCCTTGCACGCAGCACGCTCCTGCTGGAGCTGACCCTCGACCTCGGTAAGCGCCTCGCTCTTCTCCTGCAGAGCAACGCCCAGCTTCTCGACCTCCTGGGTCTTCTGCTCGGCTTGGGTCTGCCAGGACCTCGCTCCCTCGAGGGTTGCGCTATCCTGCTGGAGTTGGGCCCGCGCCTCGGTGAGGGCCGTCTCCTTCTGCGCTAGCAAGGATTGAACCTCGGTGTGCGCTGCGCGTGCCTTCTGAAGCTCCTCATTCACCACCGTCAGCGCCTCCTCCTTCCTCTGGAGTGCGACTTTCAACCCCTCGGCCTCCTTGGCCCTCTGCGCCGCCACGGCCTGCTGGGAGTCACGTTCCTCCTCCACGCGGAGGAGGTTGTACTCGAGCCAGTCGTTGTCCGTCCGCAGAGCCTCCACCATCGCGTTCAGGGCATCGTACTGCGTCCGATACTAGTCGAGGTCGAAGCTCAGCTCGGCAATATGGGTGAACCTCTAACCCGCCTGCCTCTGCAGCTTCTGCGGATGTGGAAGGGGAGAAAGAAGAAAGAAAGTCAAACGAAAGGCATGTGGATAAAGGAAAATGAACCAAGCGGCCCTCGAACAAGCGCACTTACCCGGAAGACCTGGAGCGACCTACCCCCATGAAGCTGGAGGGCGTCGGCGAGAGCAGCCTGTAGGGAGGCGCCGAGGCCACTGAACTCCCGCCACAGCTCCCTCTCCGACCTCGCCTCTTCCACCAGGCTCGGGGGGGCCCCAGGAAGCCGGAGCCTCTGCTCCCACTGCGGCGCGCCGGCGCTGGACGTCGGAGCCATGGCGCCAGACGTTGACGTCCCGGCACCGGTCGCCGGCACCACGCAACCATCGGGCCGCACCACCGATACCTCGGGCACAGGCCCGGGGGCTGGCGCGGCCGCCACCACCACCTGACCCCCAGCAGGGGTCGAATCACCATTAGCAGGTGCCCTGGCCTCGCCACGGCTCTCTGCTTCCCGATCCGTGACGCGAGCCTGCTCTCGACCCCGCTGGGTCCCTCAAGCCACCGCCGTGCGAAGGGCTTCCGCCACCGCCTCCTCTCGCCGCTGCGGCCCCGTGGCCGCAGCGTCCACTTGCGTTGCCTCGCCCGTCGCCACCGTGCCCGCCGTCGTCTGCGACGTCCTCGTCGAGTGAGGCCTCGTCGTGCAAGGCGCGTCTTGCAGCCCCACCTTGAGCGCCTTGACGGGCGCGAGGCCGGGGACAGCGGGCGCCGCCCTGACGACTGTGGGAAGGGAAGATCAGCAAACCAATCTGCGATATCAAGAACACGGAGAGCGGGATACAACTCATCGTATATCAGAGATGCGCCACCTGCGCTTCCTCGAGGGATCTGGGGGCGCCGCCCCTGACCCGGCGGGCACCCTCGATGACGCCCCCTCGTCAAGAGGCACTGTATCCGTCTCAGGGGCAGGCTCCACGAGGACCTCCTCGTCCCTCGGTGATGGGGGCGGCGCGGCCTCCCACCTATCAGAGATGGTCCGCTCCCCATGGCTGTCCTCCTCGTCCGAAGACGTGTTTACCGGCTCCGGCGGGGGGGGGGGGGGAGAGACCCTGCTTCTCCTGCACCAGGTACTCCTCGTTGTACCTGTCGAGGCACTCCTTCCTCCTCGTCTTTTTCGCCTTCACCCGGTCCTCCAAGTCCTTCTGCCACTGCTGCCTGGAGCGGTTGGCAGCATGCGACCTGGGTGTCGGCGGATCTGAGGTGGGGACGTTGACGTGCACCCCCTGTCACCGGCAGTTACCATTAGATGGAGCATGGGGATGAAACGGGCGAATCGGGGAATCGAGTCTCACCAGATTGCCGTCCGGGAGCATCACGAACGACCACAGGTCGTCGTCGCTGTGCGGCACCGTCTTGAGGTTCACCGCGTGCCTCGCCCTTGCGGCCGCGTACGCTGGGGCGAGCAGCTCCTCTAGCAGCCACGAGCGCGCCAGGGATGCGGGGTCGGCGTCGTTCCCCATCTCGAAGATGGGGAGCTCCCTCTCCATGAGAGGGATCACCCGCCGGAGGTGGAAGTTCGCAATGACGGCCGCCACGGTCAGCCTGGCGTCCGCCAACTGTCGCAGGGCGTAGATGAGGGGCTCGTGCTTCTTCTGCTTCGACGCGGGTGACACACCGTGTGCCCACGAAATCGACCTCTCCATCAACACCTTCCCGGTGTACGGCGGGAGCCCGGCGCCGTCGTTGCGCAGATAGAACCACCCCTTCTCCCAGTCGGAGTTGTTCGTCATCATCGAGCAGAGCAGGTACAGCTCCTTCCAAGAGTCGCATGCCGAGAACGTGATACCACCGGCGCGCATGGCCCGGCGCATCCTCCTCTCCCCCGTGGCGAGCGTGTGGAGCTCACCGCAAAAGAGATGGATCCACAGCTCCCAGTGCGCCGGGATCCCCTGGAATCCGTCGCAGACGGCGACGAAGGAGGCCGCCTGCGAAATGGCATTGGGGGCGAAGTTGTGAAGCTCCACCCCGTAGTGGTAGCATAGTCCCCGAATGAACTTGCTCGCGAGGGCGTTGAATCCGCGCTCGTGCAGCCGCATGAAGCTCACGATGTAGCCCGGTGGCAGAGACGGCTCCCGGTGCGACGCCGGTGGGATGATCCACGCCGGGTTCGCCTCATCGCCGGCCGGCACCAGCTGACTGCCGGCAACCAGCCCCTCCATGGACTGCCGATCCACCGACGACCGGGGCCACAGATGCGCCTCGAACACTCTTATTGCAGCCATGGGCGGAGGATGCGAAGCGAGCGCTGGGAGACGGAGCGGAGCGGGTGTGCGCGAGTAGATCCGGAGCAGCGGAGCGCGCAACAATGGAGAAGGTGAAGAGGAAGAGGCGCTTGCGAATGGCTAAGGTAAGGAGCTCCTCCCCGCGACCCCTGCTGTTATAGAGTAGGAAGGGGGCGGAGCGCCCGGGGGCACGGCAGACGGCGGTAGTTAATGCGGTGGGTGCCGTCCGTCACTGACGGAAGGGCCCCACCACCCCGAAGCCGCCGCACACGCGCGCGTGCACCATATTTACCGCACGGTAATCCAAGGGTCGCTGCACCCTGTCTTTTCGCCGTCACACGTCGCCCACGTCACCTCGCCTGAAAAGCATGCCCACCTCGCCTGCCCCACGCCACGTCAGCCACGACCGGGTGGGCGCGGCAGACAACCGCCCTGCGGCTGAATTTCAAACGCTAGGGGATTCCTTCTTATATAAGGAAAGCCCCAGGTGCCCACGAACCGGGATTTCGAGGCTCGATCCCTCGAAGGGATATGACGGGCGCCCCGATCTGAGGCGGTTAAGGTCACAGAGCCACGATCTGTCGAACATGCCCTCAAGAACGAACTCGAGGGGGTCCAGGGCTTAGGCCCACGGGTCACTACTGATCAGCGGCTCGAGGCCCAGCCCGCTGAGGGTACGATGGGCGCTGCAGATGCCCCTCGACTTGGGGAAGTACTAATCAGTGGTTCAAAGCTTAGCTTAATGGTGATATGACAAGCGCCACAGATCTGCCAAGACGGGAGCGCCCGGTGTCAGTGTTTTAGACACCAAGCCTACGACGGGGTACCCGAAGTAGTAGATTGTGCGGTGGGGCTTGCCGAGATCAGGAACACGATGGTGAGACACAGGGCACACAATTAGACAGGTTTGGGCCGCAATGTGCGTAATACCGTACGTCCTGTATGCTGCGTGGCTCTGTATTGATTGCGTATGTTTTAAGAGGGGTCCCTGCCTCGCCTTATATGCCACGGGAGGCAGGGTTACAAGTCAGTTTGGTACAAGGGTACTATTCGAGTAGGACTCGGAGTAGCTTATACAAGGTATGGAAAGCTATCATAGTCTTAGTACAAGTCCTTGTCCGTCTTGTCTTGCCTTGTGGTCCATGGTACCAGCACTGTGGCCCACTAGTCGAGTAGTCCTGGTGTGTAGGAACTCATCTCCCGGGTATGGCCCACATGTGTTGGTGGGCCCAGGGATGCCCAGTCGACAAGCCCCCGAGTACTTTGTAGTCGAGTGTGATGCTCCAAGTAGTCTTGAAGGTCTCCACGAGTAGTTCCCAAGCGTCCCCAAGTTCCACAAGCTTCAATCTTCAATAGTACTTGAATCATCACGAGGCTGGAAGGTACTCCAGCTAACTCTACGAGTAGTCTTGAAGTCTTCTCGAGTTGTTCCCAAGCGTCCCCGAGTACTTCCCTTGAAGGTCTTCAATAATATCCGTTTCGTTCTTGAAATCTTTGCATCAAAGATCCATATGGAAATGCGATTACTGAAATCGCATTCCATATGGAATGTAGCCCCCGATCCTTAGGTCGAATCCAGGATTCAAGCTTAGGGTCAATCTTCTACTCTTTGATCTTGCTCCGAAAAATTCGTAGACAATCCGAAGAAAAAATATAGGAATGCGATTTGCAAAAATCGCATCCTATATGGATGTAGCCCCCGAGCCTTAGTTCGAATTGACAATTCAAGCTGAGGGTCAATCAGTAGTCTTCGTCAAATAATCCCATAAAATCCTGAGAAAAACTGAAGGACACATGGCACGGAGCCCCCGAGCCTTGAGTCGAGTACTTTCTCGAATTGAAGGATCCAATCTGACTGTAGAATAGTGGCCTGAATTCAGTGAACTGTAGCTGGGTGAAATCCAATTTCGTCGAGTAGTCGAGCCCCCGAGATGGAGCCAAGCAGGTCTTGGATTTTGGTCCTCTGACTTAGCCAAAAAGTTTGCCTATGTGAAACCAATCTGTTGAATACGAAGGGTCACCAGGTCGAACCGTTAGGGTTTTGGTTTTATAAATACCCGGAGGGGTATCCCTTAGGGTTCCACTGCTCTCATTCGTCTTTAGATCCAGAAATCCTTAGCATCCGTAGCCGCCGCAGAGTTCGAGCATCCACGCCACCAAGAGTTTGCGCCTCCACCCCCTCGCAGCCCTCGAGTCGATGCGAAAGAAGACTCTCGTGACTGGAAGAATGAAGCCAGCGCCGTCCAAGGATCAGAAGAGGAAGTCCGGCCGCGGCAAAAATCAGTTGCCGGAGCCGAAATACAAAACAGTGGTCATCACGAAGCCCCCGAGCCAGGCCGTCTCTTGGAAGAAGTCCAAGATGAGGGAAGAAGATATCAAAGCCCTCGAAGCCGGCGGGTTGCTGCGCGAGAAAGCGATTGCCGGCTGGAGCTCTGCCGCCAGAGATGCGTGGCTGATGGAAAAGAGCCCAAATGAAATCCCAATGTTCGGGCACTTCGTCGAGCGTGGGTTAACGCTGCCGTCATCAGATTTCTTCTGTGGCTTCCTCGACTTCTTCAAGCTAGAGCACGTGCACCTCAATCCGAACAGCATATTTCAGATTGCAGTGTACGTTCACATCTGCGAAGCCTTCCTTGGAATCTGCCCGCATTGGGCTCTGTTTAGGAAAATCTTCCGCTTGAAGCCGCAGCCCAACGCCAACTTCCCAGTAGTAGTCGGTGGAGCCGGTGTCCAGATGCGCCAGAAGGCACAAGAGTTGTACTTCAAGTACGACTTGATTGACTCAAATCAAGACTAGAAGAACAAGTGGTTCTACATCGACAATGCCCCGCCTCAGCTGCCGAAGCCCAGCATGTTCGCGCCGGTGTATGACAGACTCTGGAAGGACGAACCAACGATGCATGAGTGCATCCAGATCCCAGAGCTGTTGGCGAAGATTGCACAGAAGAAGGCGCAAGGCTTGACAGCTGAAAGGGTAGCCTTCAGCTTCATGAAGCAACGGGTACAACCCTTGATGCAGCGGGAGCATCTTGGGTTCGAGTACACTGGAGCTGATGATGGCTCGAGGCTATCTGCTGAAGAGATCAGTGATGATCTCGTGATGGAAAGGCTGCAGAAGATCTTCAAGAATCTTCATGGAATTCCTGTAGCCGTCCCGGAATATAGTGCTGACAACCCTCCACGTATGGTGAGTCTCCAATAATTAGTCCCCGAGTACTTATTGTAAGTAGTCGAAAAGCTAACATTTGCCTTGTTTCGCAGGAGGATGTCGTGAAATTTGTATCCAACCCTCCTCCTCGTCCCGAGGATCCACTACAAGCGCCAGAGGGAGAGGCAACATGAGTTGACATTCAAGCCCCCGAGAGTAGTCGATCTGCTCAAGGGGAAGAAGAAGAAGTCTTGGTGGAGGACACCTCCTCAAGCGACGATGACGGCCAGACACTTCAACAGCGTTTTGAAGTGAAAAGCCGCTACGGGTACTCTGGGGCGCCAATCCCCAGTGGCCTCACCGCAGGAGCATTGAAGAGGCCAGCATCGTCTCTTGCAGATGATGTGACGCTGCCGCCGCGGAAGAAGAGGACCACGGTGGGGAAGCGGGCTGTGAAGAAAATCACAGGCCTCCCCTCCATTACAGTAAGTGTTGGAGAACCTTTAAGTAGTCGATGTCGAGTTGAATACTTGTTCTCTACTGTAATGTCTTGAATTTTGACTTGCGCAGGTTATTGAGAGTGCAACCAATGTACCCTCAAGTAGCCCCCCAAGAATAACAGAACCCGAGGTGGTTCCAGCGTCAACCGTCAAAACGGTGGCGCATGAGCAACAAGAAACCGCGGTACCAGGAAGTGTGCCGCCGGTGGAAAGTGTGCCAGAGATGCCAGCGGCGCCTTCTTTTTTCGACATGCTGGGGCCGAAAGTCTCAGTGCCTCGAGCTGCTCTGTAAGTACTCAAGTACTCAAGTACTTATTACTATTATTTACTCTGAATTTGCTGGCCAACTTGTTGATGCAGAAAATCCACTAATGTGAAGTGGGGCGCCTCTGGAAGTAGTGCTGCTAGAGGAGACCAGACTTCTCAAGAGCAACAAGAAGATGTACTTCCAGAGCGCCAAGAAGTACCCGCTGAAGATAATGTTGCACAGGCACTGCGCTTCCTCTGGAGCGACGTGGTCAAGGCAGCGGTGGAGGCAGCTTCCAAGCCCAGGGCTGAAGATCCTGATGATATTGAAGCCGTGGTGAATGAAGGCCTGGAGGCTGATCCAGAAGCTATGCAGCGCCACGAAGAAGTTCCAGCTGCTGAAGCCCCCGTGCGCCAAATAGATGCGCAACTGGCGCTTGAAGACAACCCAAAGGGCCGCATAATGCCGCACGAGCCACTCATTGAAGACCCGGCTCCTCTGCGCAGCGCTGCGCAATACTCTGCAGCAAGCACAAGTACTCAATCCATGGCTGAAGACTTGATGTCATACGACGACTCGTGCCTGGATGAAGATAACTTGCAGGCGCATGCTGAGATGTTCCGCAGTGTCGAGAAGCTGTTCGCGGTAAGAGAGTAGTCTCTTGTAGAGTACTTTTTAGTAAAAGATAACTTGTCTCTGACTCTTGTTTTACTTTGCATGTTGCAGGAAGTAGTCAAGCAGTCGAAGCGCAAGACTCGGCTGCTTGAGCAACATGCGACGGACATCGAGGAAGTCACTCAACTTAGAGAGCAGCTGAAGGAGCAAAAAGCCTTGTCTCTGAAGCTACAAGAATGACTTGATGGAAACGCCGCCGAATACCACAACGAGATCCAGAAGCTGACGGCCCAGAAAGATAACGTTGTTGGTAAGAACAAGTCTCTGCGCCAGAAGAATAAAGGTAATCTCCCTTTCTGAATTCATCGTTGAGTACTTTTTCCATGTATACTGCATCTGATAAGTAGCCTTGTTCCCCTGCAGAGCTGACTGAAGAGGTTGATAAGTTCAAGAACAAGGTGCTGGACTGGCAGCTGGCCTATAATCATGAAGAATCAGCTCGCATGGATCTTAAAGCGGATTATAAGGTGCGGTGCTTCGAACTTGAACGTGAGATGGAGATTCGCCTAGCAGGCTAGAATGGCTTGTTGACTTGCATGCAGTCGCTCAAGACCAAGATCAAAGAAGCCGAAGGCCTGCTCTCAGAATTGAAAGCCTTGACAGAAGCAGCCGAGCCAGTAGCCAATCTCTTCGAGCCTAGGATTGCTGGAGTCCAGCCTTGTCCACTTGTGGAGAGGTTGAAAGATACACCGAAGAAAATTCTGGAGTACGCTCAAAGGCTGGCTTGCACAATCCCGAATCAAGTCTTGAGCTTCATCAAGTCATTCTACGCCGAGGCGGATCTCACGGTCATCATGAACGGCAGATCTGGAGATTGCTCCGATGACAGGCTCAACGAGTTGATGCAACAGACTTCTCCAATCGCGGAAGCAGTCTCCAAGTTCATCGATCTCCGTTAGATGTACCTGTAGAGTAGAAACACTAGGGAAAAACAAGTGTAATCCCGAACAAGTGTTTATGTAATATAATTGAAAACTTGAGTAAGTCAATTATCTGGATCCCTTGTATGCTTGTGTGTTGGCCAGTACTCGAGTTGGTATTGAGTGTGTGGCTGCAAAAAGAGATACGATACACGAGTAGAAGTACTCAAGTGTAAATATGTTCTGAAGAACGTTAGCTTAATCATGACGAGTTAAACACCTTAGCTGTAGCAGCGTAAAAGAAGGCTTTGTCATGAAAGAAGCTAAGAATAGTAACAAGTCGATGTAGAGTAGCGACTTATACTAAACACATTGTACAGAGTTTACAATGTCTTAAGTACCTCTGAGGCTTATTTAGCCTAGTGAGAGAGTACTCGAAAAGAACTTATTCACAACGAGTTGAACACCTTAGCTGTAGCAACGTGAAAGAAGGCTTTGCTGTGAATAAGTAAAGGACAGTAACAAGTAGATATAGAGTAGCAACTTTATTACTGAATACATTGTACAGTGTTTACAATGTCTTAAGTACCTCTGAGGCTATGAGCCTAGTAAGAGAGTACTCGTAAGGATGTTCCGAAGAACGAGTAAGACCGTAGGAGACAGTGTGATGAACTCATCCTTGTTGTAGCAGCAACTTGTATGAGAGTTCCACTGAGACCCTACCAGAAGGGTGTTACTCTAGGCCGAAGCCTCTTAATAAGAAGTAGAAACATGGACAGCATGTGCCACTTATTGCTCTACACGACACGGAGTCGTCTAGAGAGAGTTATCATGACACCCTACGAGGTCGCAGAATGAGACTGCCTAGAGAGGGTTGGTGAAGCCCCCTACGAGTGCTCGCAGCTGAAAGCCACGAGAAGATACAGCTGAAACTGTTTGGAGAGGATTGTCTTGATCCCCTACGAGTGGTGACAACCGTAGCTGTCTGTTGAGTGGTTGCAACCGAAGCTGCCTGGAGAGAGTTGTTGAAACCCCCTACGGGTAGAAGCGACAAAGCTGGTCGATGTTCCAAGAATTGTCGACTTCCTCGCCTTCAAGAGTTTGAAGATGATATGAGCCTGGGCCAGTAACCTTTGCAATAGAGAAAGGACCTTCCCATGGCGAGTTGAGTTTGTGTAGCCCTGTCGTATTCTGGATGCGACGAAGGACTAAGTCACCAACGTTGAAGGAGTGTTCCTTAACGTTGCGGTCATGGTAGCGGCGAATCTTCTCAAGGTATCGAGCAGATTGAACGAGTGCGTTGCAGCGAGCTTCCTCGAGACTGTCGACATCTGTCTGTCTTGTTTCTTCAGCTACGCCTTCTGCGTACTGGTCAACCGTCGGAGAACGCCACATGACATCAGCAGGCAAAACGGCTTCAGAGCTGTAGACCAGGAAGTAAGGTGACTGCCATGTGGGGGTAGTAGGCTGAGTGCGCAGCCCCCAGAGTGCATTAGGTAGTTCCTTGATCCACTTGCCGCCCTTGGTATTTGCAGCATCATACAGTCGCTTCTTGAGAGTGTCGAGTATCATCCCATTGGC
The DNA here is from genome assembly GCA_036936925.1 of Cenchrus fungigraminus. Classification (NCBI taxonomy): domain Eukaryota; kingdom Viridiplantae; phylum Streptophyta; class Magnoliopsida; order Poales; family Poaceae; genus Cenchrus; species Cenchrus fungigraminus. The sequence goes on from CM072777.1 coordinate 126,296,921, forward strand.
GCGCTCCACTTGGCCATTGGCACGTGGATGAGCAACGAAGACGTACCGGACGTCAATTCCACTGTTCTCGCAGTACTCCCAGAACTGGTGATTGTTGAAATTTGAACCTAGGTCTGTGATGATGCGGTTAAGGAACCCATAGCGATGTACGATTTCATCCAAGAAGTCGAGGACTCTATCAGCCTTGGGACAAGTGACAGGCTTGACCTCAATCCACTTGGTAAACTTGTCGATAGCCACCAGAACTCTGTTGAATCCCCCAGGCGCATTTGGGAGTGGACCAATCATATCCAGCCCCCAGCAAGCGAAAGGCCAAGTTGGTGGTATTGTGATGAGCTTGTAGGCAGGAACGTGTTGTTGCTTGGCGAAGAATTGGCATCCTTGGCACTTCTTGACTAGTTCTTCTGCATCAGCAAGAGCTGTAGGCCAGTAGAAAACACGTCTGAACACTTTTCCCACCAAGGTGCGGGAAGAAGCGTGATTGCCACAGATTCCTTTGTGTGTCTCCTCCAAGATTTCCTTGCCTTCTTCGCGAGAAACGCACTTCATGAGTACATCAGAGCTTGCGCCTCGCTTGTAGAGTTGATCTCCGACTAGAGCATAAGCCTTGACACGGTGTGAAATGTGCTCGGCTTCTGACTTGTCTTCAGGAATCAACTGAAGTTTGATGTAGTCGATGAAAGTTCTCTAGTCCACATCAATCATAAGCACTTCTTGATCAGGTTGAGCTGAAGTAGTCGCAGGTGCAGATGATTGCTCCGAAATTGATGGTTTATGAAGTACATGGACGAAGATTCCAGCTGGCACTTGAGCTCGTGTAGATCCTAGCTTCGATAAGACATCCGCAGCAACATTGTTGTCACGAATAGGGGTGGATACCGAGCCGGCTCGGCTCGGCTCGCTCTAGCTCATTTTGATAACGAGCTGGCTCGGCTCGGCTCGTTATCTTAACAAGCACAAAATGCTACTCGGCTCGGCTCGTTGGAAGCTTGGGCAACTCATCGAGCAGGGCAGAATGCAAGGTTGCGGCAGGCCGCGCTGCGAGCGAGGGCGAAGGCCGGAGCGCTACACAAGGAGCAATGGTGTACTACCATACTGGAGTAGAACTATAGCGTGAATAGAAGCTGCAGCAATCCAGCAATCAAAAGAAATTCTCTCCACAAGAAAGAATAAAGAAAAAAGTATATTTGTGAGTTCCAATTCTATGAAGATGAATCTTCCCTGTTGCGGTTGCATCAGAAACCAAGATCACTTTATTGCGATTAGAAAATGCAAAAGGAAGACATGAGTACATGACCGGACCAAAACAAAGAATCAAGAATCAAACTCCCGTGAGAGGATCTCTTAGCTGCAGTACTCCACGAGGGCGGATGGCAGATTGGCGGCTGCTCCTCAGTGCTGCAGGGCGCGTGTTGGGGCCGGAGAGGCGGACGGTGGAGGAGGCCAAGCGAAGAAGGACGGGGTCGTGGGGGACAGCGGCACATCCTACAGAGGAGACGGAGACGGCGGTGGCGACGGATGGGTGTGTTGCGCGAGCGAACAACTACGGTTAGTCAATAGGGTTTGCATTTTCTGTCTTGGAGCAGATGCATAGCAGGCCGAAGAAGGCCTACTGGGCCTTAGGCGGAGGAAACTAATTGCTCTGAACTCCTGGCCTGTTGGCTCGTTGAGCTCGCGAGCCGGTCACGAGCAGCTCAAACTCACTCGTTAAATTAATGAGCTGAGATGCCAGCTCGAGCTCGCTCGTTAGTGTATCGAGCCGAGCCGAGCCGAGCTAGCTTCGAGCCGAGTGAGCTAACGAGCCACGAGCTTTTTGTCTAGCCCTAGTCATGGACCACATGATGGAACTCGAGACCATGGAATTTGTTCTCAAGTTTGCGTACCTCCTGACAGTACGCATCCATTATGATCCCAAGAATCGTTGACTTGATTGATGACCACCAAAGAATCACCATAAACAAGTAGTCGTGTAATGCCAAGAGAGAATGCAAGGCGAAGACCATGCAGTAGAGCTTCATATTCAGCTTCGTTGTTTGAGACCTTCCAGAAGATCTGCAAAACATATTTGAGTTGCTCGCCCTTGGGGGAAATCAGAAGTACCCCGGCACCAGCGCCTTCCAATTTGAGGGAACCGTCAAAGTACATGACCCAGTGTTCTGGATGCTCAATTGGAGTTGGGACTTGATTTTCCCGCCACTCAGCCATGAAATCAACCAAGGCCTGAGACTTGATAGCAGTGCGAGGCTTGAACTCGAGCGATAAAGCACCAAGCTCTACATCCCATTTAGAAATCCTTCCTGTGGAGTCCCGATTGTGCAATATCTCGCCAAGCGGGTAACTGGTAACCACAGAAATCTTGTACTCGTCGAAGTAGTGGCGGAGCTTCCGTGAAGTAATCAGAACCGCATAGAGTAGCTTCTGTATCGGAGGGTAACGAGCCTTGGACTCTGAGAGTACTTCACTGACAAAATAGACAGGCCTCTGGACAGGGTAGCCATGGCCTTCTTCCTGCCGCTCAACGACAATAGCAGTACTGACGACATTAGTAGTCGCAGCAATGTAGAGCAAGAGCTCTTCATTGGGCAGAGGAGCTGTGAGGACTGGAGGCTTGGATAAGAACTCCTTGAGTTGAGAAAGAGCTTGATCAGCTTCAGCTGTCCATGTAAACTTCTCTTGCCGCTTGAGTAGCTTGAAGAAAGGTAGATCCCGTTCTCCAAGTCGCGAGATGAAGCGATTGAGTGACGCCATACAACCAGTAAGCTTCTGGACATCTTTGATAGTAGTCAGAGCTTGCATGTTGGAGACGGCGGTAATCTTCTCAGGGTTTGCTTCGATGCCACGATGGCTGATGATGAACCCGAGTAATTTTCCCGATGATACGCCAAAGACGCATTTATTGGGGCTGAGCTTCCATTGGTACTCCCGTAGCGAAGCAAAAGTTTCCTCAAGATCCGTGATGAGCATGTCTGGATCCCTAGTCTTTACAACGACGTCATCCACGTATGCTTCCACGTTCTTGTGAAGCTACCTCTTGAAGCACGCTTGGATAGCCCTTTGATATGTAGCACCAGCATTTTTCAACCCGAAGGACATTGTTGTGTAACAATAAGTGCCAAATGGGGTGATGAATGCGGTCTTCTCTTGATCAGATTCCTTGATTGCAATTTGATGATATCCGGAGTAGCAATCCAGGAAACAGAGTAGAGCACATCCCGTCGTAGAGTCAATGACTTGATCAATCCGCGGCAATCCAAAAGGATCCTTGGGACAATACTTGTTGAGATCAGTGTAGTCGACACACATCCTCCAATCGTTAGAGTTCTTCTTTCTGACGAGCATAGGGTTAGCAAGCCATTGAGGGTGAAAAACTTCTCGGATGAAGCCAGCCGCGAGTAGTTTGGCAAGCTCTTTCTTGATAGCAGCCCTGCGGTCATCAGCAAAGCGACGAAGGTGTTGTCTCTTGGGGGTAGAATTAGGATCGACGTTGAGTGAGTGCTCAATCAACCTCCTGGGCACACCTGGCATGTCAGATGGCTTCCACGCAAAGATATCACGGTTAGCCCGAAGGAAGTTGATGAGTGTGTCTTCCTATTTAGGATCAAGCTGTGCACTGATCATGGTTGTCTTGCTGCTGTCACCAGTACCAAGGTCAATGGCTTTGAGCAGGACATCACCAATCGGTGCAGGCTTGTTATTATTGTCTGTCTTCTCAGGAACCTCCAGCTCGCTCAGAGCAAGCTTTTTGGCTGCAGCGAAGACTTCCATCATAGCATTGGGTACTTGAGTTGTCGAAGCAAGTTCTACGGCTTCAGTGTCGCAGTCGTAAGAACGCTTCAAATCCCCTTGCAATGAGAGAACTCCTTTGGGGCTCGGCATCTTGAGTACAAGGTACACGTAATGTGGGATGGCCATGAACTTGGCTAGAGCAGGTCTGCCAAGGATGGCATGGTATGAAGTCTCGAAGTCAGCAACCTCGAACTTAATGTACTCAGTGCAATAATGATCCTTAGTCCCAAAGGTAACGGGTAGTACAACTGAACCCAAAGGAACAGCTGCGTTGCCCGGGATGATACCATAGAACGGCGAGTTGGTCTTGGTAAGCATATTGGTGATATCCAGGCCCATCTTCTTCAAGGTCTTGGCAAACAGGACATTGAGACCGCTGCAACCATCAATAAGAACCTTGGTGAGTCTGGAGCCTACCACAACTGGATCCAGAACGAGAGGGTATCGTCCTGGCTCAGAGAAACTAGTCCATTGATCCGCCCTTGAGAAGATAATGGGAGTTTCATACCACTTTAGAAAAGTGGGAGCTGCTGGTTGGATGGACATAATCTCCCTGAGTGCGAGTTTCTGCATGCGCTTGGTTGGAATCCCACCAAATATGACATTAACAGTGTTGGAGGGGTGCTGAAACCCAGTGTTTATGTCGGTATTAGCCTTCTTCCCCTTGTGTTTATGAAACCTTGGGTTTGGATGTGTTGGCTCAAGTGTATTCTTCAGCGCATGACGAAGTTGATAACACTGCTCTGTAGTATGATCACCCTCTGGGTGCCATGGGCATTTTTGCTTGGTCAATGTTGCCCAGTGAGAATCATCTTCAGTCTTAGCAGTAGTTTCCATGGCTGCAACAGTGTTGTCGGTCTTGTGCTTGCGATTAGGATTGCTCGAGTAGTTACCCTGGCGGTTGCCCTGTTGTTACTTGCCACCGCTGCTTCCTCCAGCATTGTTGTTGTTGTTATTATTCTGGTTGTTGCGAAGATGCTTGAACCGATTTCGAGCCTTGTCTTCCTCGTCTACCCAGTGAGTGATCATCTCCTTGAGCTTGGTGATGTTGGCTAGGCGAGCGCGACCAAAGTCTTGGAAAAGCCTATCGTCATAAAAACCATCCTGGAAGGTGTCTATGACTTCTTTCTCGGTAACATCAACAACAGTAGCCTTTTTCTCAAAGAAGCGGCGCATGTACTCGCGAAGAGTCTCGCCTTGTTTTTGCTTGATCAGGGCAAGGTCCATCCGAGTACCATGTCGGCCCAGAGAACCCGCGAAGTTGCTGGTGAAGCGATGCTTGAGTTGTCCCCAGTTGTCAATGGAGCCGCGCTTGAGAGACTCGAACCATGTGAGGGGCTCTTGCTCCAAGATGAAAGGGAAATAGATACACTTGGTATCATCATTGCCTCCGGCATTAGTGATAGACAAAGCATAACAGCGCAACCACTGCCTTGGATCTTGCTTGCCATCATATTTAGAGATGCCATAAGGCTTGAATTTCTCCGGAAGAAGCAGAGCTTGTAGTCGAGCGGAGGAAGCAGGGAAAGAATCAGAATCAACCTCCTTTTGCTTCTCACGTTCAGCACGTCTGGCGTTGATTGTCGTACGAGCATCATAGCGAGAGTCTCCCGACTTGCTATTGACACTTCCATCATCACCCTTGCCTCTGTTGCTAGCTTCCGGTCGTGTGCGTTGAGGAGTAGGTGTGGCACGATGAGCACCTCCACTACTGCCATGGTGACTAGGAGCACTGGTATTTTGACATAGCATAGTGTAGGCTAGTTCAGCCAGCTTCGCGACTTCAGCAGCCGCCCTGTCACGAGGCATAGAGTGACCGAGTAGATTGATCGCGTTGATAGCTTCCTCTGGAGTGCGATATTCGCGAGTAGCTACCGCATCCAGAGCCTCTTGAAGATTACGGGTAGGTAGAGCTTCCGTGAGTTCCCGACGAAGGGTTGCACGATCATCATTGCGTTGGCGACGTGCAGTCTTGGCCTCCGCGGTTTCATCAGCAGGAGCATTAGCAGAGAGTTCATCATCAGATACATCATCCGGAAAACGATAATTGGCACGATGCCCTTGCGGAGTAGTTGCATCAACGACGAACACTTCTCGATGCGATGAATAAGTACCCGTACTCTGAATGAGCTCAGTATCGGTGTCATAATCAACAAGCTTGGCACCTTCCTGGAAAGGTAAGTTGTCGAGACAAGCGATAAAGCGCTCCTGATCATTTAGTGTGAGATCAGCAGGCACATGCTCAGGCCAGTAGACGAATCTACCCTCAGGTGTCGATGTGATCACCAGTCCTTGAGCAGGGCCAGTCAACTGTTGTACTTCAGCAGAATCCGAACCGTAGTCGAACTCGAACTCAAATGAATCCGAATAGTAGTCGAGGTTGACGTCCGAATCCGAAGAGTACTCGAGCATGATCTTCGGACCAGGGCACATGAGGCGCTTCAATGCAGCTTGATAAGTAGCACTGACATGGCGATGACCGAAGAGAGGTGGTGCTGGAATGTTTTCCAAGCTGAGCGCAAGCTGTGAAGCTGAAGAAAGCAACTCAGGCTGGATAAGAGACGAAGTCGAGTTGTACTCGGACTCTGACTTGAGTTCTCTGAGTGGGTCAGAGATCGAAATTTCGTCGAAATTTTTGACGAAATCTTCCATCGAAGCTTGCGTAAGCGTCGATGACTTGAGCTTTGACTCCGGAGTTGATGCCAAGAAACGCAGGAACGATCCGACGCCATCAGCAACATAAATCCAAGAACCAAAAACGAAGGTGTCGCCTTGCTGGAAAGCGACGGTCGTCTTGATGATGACGAGAGCCATCGAGTTCGCCAGTGGATCAACAACGAGATCCCCTACCTGGCACACCAGCTGTCAGTGTTTTAGACACCGAGCCTACGATGGGGTACCCGAAGTAGTAGATTGTGCGGTGGGGCTCGTCAAGATCAGGAACACGATGGTGAGACACGGGGCACACAATTAGACAAGTTCGGGCCGCAATGTGCGTAATACCCTACGTCTTGTATGCTGCGTGGCTCTGTATTGATTGTGTATGTTTTAAGAGGGGTCCCTGCCTCACCTTATATGCCACGGGAGGCAGGGTTACAAGTCGGTTTGGTACAAGGGTAATATTCGAGTAGGACTCGGAGTAGCTTATACAAGGTATGGAAAACTATCCTAGTCTTAGTACAAGTCCTTGTCCGTCTTGTCTTGCCTTGTGGTCCATAATACCAGCACCGTGGCCCACTAGTTGAGTAGTCCTGGTGTGTAGGAACTCATCTCCCGGGTATGGCCCACATGTGTTGGTGGGTCCAGAGATGCCCGGTCGACACCCGGCGCCCCCCGCAAACGCCCTACTGATCAGAGGTACGGGGCCTGACCCTCGACGGGTTCGAACAGGCGCCTCAGATCGACAGAGTCAGGAACGATCGGGGCGCGCGCAATGGAGCATGTCCCCGAACGTGAAGTTCGGAGGCACCCCACATATCATGTTCAAGGCCGAGACAAAGGCAGCCAATCGAGGGATCCCATCGAGGGAGTGCTTCCGCGCCCTCGGCCCCTATCGAACGGGACCAATCCTTGCTTGGCGAACCTTTGCAAGCGCTTACATGGACGTGTCTCCGGACCACGAGCCGACCCCTATCGAACGGGGCACGGACGCCCACTTGAACTATCCGCTAACAGCTCACCGAGGCAACCGTCGCTCGCCGCCCGCTCGAGGGTAGCACGGATTGCCTCACCCCTCTAGCCTGCGGAAGGGCAACGAGGGTCGTGATAACAAAGCCGAGAGTTTTTACCCGATCGCCCCTGATTGGGCCAGGGCTCGCGGGCGACACGTGGACGACACAGACGGCTGGCGCGAGCGCGCGCGCGGGCGACGCGCCGAGCGCGGCGGCCCCGGCAACAACGCCCTATTTATTTCCATTTACCCGTATTCAAACGTGCTAAACTCAAAATTTTCAAACGTAAGTTGAATTTCTCCAAAAAAAAAGTTGTAGAGGATCTATAGCACTACAATTTTTCCAAAGGGCGACCTATGTTTTGGTGAACGGATCGACGGGAAAAACGTGATGAAAATTCAGTTTTTCTCGACCCCTAAACACTATGCACAGGAACTTCAACTCAAATTTAAGCTAACTTTTACTCAAAATTTGAATGTCCGCCAATTATGAAAAATGTGTTCCCGGATATAAGGAAAAAACTTTTATATTGGCATAATTTGAACTTCTATAGTGAAATTTGGAGAACGCGCAAGAAAACCATTTCAGCTTTATAGAGCTTTTAGGAGTTTGACCAAGATTTAGGATTTTGACCACGGTTTATTTGCAGAAGTGATTAAAACGATGCTAAACATGCTTATAGACTAATCACACTTGATTATCATGATTAATTAAGGTATTTAGCTTAACTAAACACCTGGGGTGTTATAGCACACAGCTCCTGAACCCGCACCGGCCTCGCCCCCTCGATTCTTCCCCTGAACCCGCGTCGGCCCGGCCGTGGCGGTGCTCCCCAGCGCCGGCCTGCGCGCGCCGTAGCTTGCTCGCGTTGGCACTCGGCCGCGGTGGCGCTCGCCCGTGCCGGCCTTCGCGCGGCAGAGCTCCCCACGCCGACCCGGCCGCGGCGGCACTCGCCAGCGCCGGCCTGCGCGCGGCGGAGCTGCCCCGCGCCGGCACTCGGCCGCGCAGGCCCGGCCGCGGCGGCTCTCGCCCGCGCCGACGAGGAGGAGGAGCGGCGGCGTCAGCAAGGAGGAGGAGTGCGGCGCAGCAGCAACGGAGGAATGAGAGGAGGCACCGGCGCAGTAGCAGCATTGTGGTTGTCGAATGAATCTGGATTGAGATCAAAGCTGCAAGTGTTTGTTTGTTTAATTGATGAGGAGGATGAAGAAGAAAGAGCAGTAGAGATTGCTGCCTCGCGCTCCCCCTGCAGTCTGCGTGGGTGTGTTGATGAATGGGGGGAGTCGAGGAGGAAGAATGGTGATGGCCGGCAGAGGTCGCCTCTCGGATGATGGCCGACAGTGGGAGAAAGAAGAAGAGGAGGAAGATTGGTGGGCCCACAAGGGTCAAATGGTCATTTCACCCGTCGGTTTGACACCGTTAGTTCAGAACATGGACGGAATGGCACACAGGTAAACGAAAGTTGAGCTCATAACGCACAAGTATCTGAAAAAAAATTTAGCATGTGCGTAACCAACAACTTTCGTAATGGCATGTAGGTAAAAGACTCCATAAAACAAGTCGTTTAGGACAGCGACACAGTCTCAAAATGTAACTTTGACTTATTATTTTTATAAAAATATTTGTATACTTTTATGAAAGTATTTTGCAAAGTAAATCTATTCATGTAGTTTTCATATTTTCAAACTCAACAACTTAAAAGTTATTCATGATTTATATTCCTAATGTTTGACTGAAATTTTGTCCAAAACGACTTGTTTTATGAGTATGAAGGTTTTCGGAAAAAAAAGTATGAAGGGAGTAATTGATATCTTTAATAGGGAGAGCGTGATGTACTTAGGGTTGAAAACGGACGGTTTCTATCCCGTTCCGTTCCGACTCTTTTTCTACATTATGATTTTGATCCTGTTTTTACCGAATTATGAAAAGTTGTCAGATTCAATTAATTTTAATATCATTCTTCATTATTTTGTAGTAGTTTACTTTCATAAATGTAGAAAAATCTTGTTTCGTTCCGACCGCTTTTCTACATTTATGATTTCGTGTTCGACCTTTTTCGACCGTTTTCATCCCTAGATGTACTAGCTCACTGCAAATGGAGCCCTACTAGGGAAGGGAACTGAACCGCTCCCAATTCCGAATTTTATATATATATTTTTTTCCTAATTTGCAAAATTATACTATCGTTTTGAAATTTTACAAAAATATACCACCAATACCGTGGGCCACGACGGATAGGCCCAACCGCCGTGGCCCACGGCGGCAGGCAGTCCAAACGCCGTCGGCCACGGCGGTCGGGCTACCGCCAACGGTCCGATCCCGTCTGTGGGCCCGCGGCAACTTACCAAATACACCACCTGATCCGAAGAAAATGAGCACGTTGGAAAGAGGTATGCTTCGTTATTTGCAAGGAAAAACTGCAGATGCCATTGCAAGAGGAGAGGAACCTCCTTGGGATGCTCTTTATGCTCCACCAGACATGCATCATTATTTGTAAGAAAAAACTGCAGATGCTATTGCAAGAGGAGAGGAACCTCCTTGGGGTGGTCGTTATGCTCCACCAGCAGACCCGTGTGTTGCTAATCCACCTACTATAAAAGCTAGCAAGAAAGCTAAACCTTCGTCGTCACATCGCAAGAATGGCCGAAGTTTGTCATTTTGTATGATGTTGTAGACTTTCCTGCAGTGTTGTAATATTTGAACTATTATTTTATTTGAATCATGGTACTGTAATATTTGAACTGGATCTTATTATGATTGTGTTATTAATAATTGAGGTAATATTTCTCAATTTCCTTTTTTTACTTTCATAAAGTAAAAAATAACCAATTGACCTTAACCGCCGTGGGCCACGGCGCCTAGGACAAACCGCCGTGGCACACGGCGGTTAGGTCTCACCGCCGTGGAGTCCCCCCCCCACTGCCGTCGGCGCCCTCCAACCGCCGTGGGCTACGGCACGGCGGTTAGACTGCAACCGCCGTGACCCACGACGTTGGTAGTATATTTTTGTAAAATTTCAAAATGGTAGTATAATTTTGCAAATTAGAATATATATATATATATAATTCCCCAATTCCGAGTAGGAAAGGAAACCGAGTCGTTCCCAATTCTGTTGGAACTCGACTTGGAACTTATTAGAAGCCCGTGCGCACACGTTACTTCTTGATATATAGTCCGTACTCACGAGGGCAGGAGGCTCACCGCTTGAAAAACCACGCACGAGTCTGTGTTGTGCTCCCTCAAGAGGAAAAAAAGAAAAGAAGACCTTAGATCTAGCAGAGGAAATCACCAGAAGGGATTATGGCGAGTTCGTCCAAGAAGGTGGCGGCGGCCTCTCCGACGTCAGCCTCGGCTTCGGCGGCCGTGCAATCTCTCTCCACGGCGACGACGGCGGATGAGAAGAAAAAGACAAAAAGTGAAGGAAAAGAGAAGCCGGCATGTGTCGATTCTTCTTCTCCCGCCGGTGCTACGGCTGTTAAGGAGAAGCATAGGAAGACGAAGATGGTGAGGATGTCCCAGTCGCAGATCGATCTCTTCCTGTCCTACAACCCGGAGCCACTTGATCCGGTGCCCAATATGAGCCAGGAGTATCTAGACAGTTTACCCGAGGACTATCTGGAGCGCTACGGCTTGCCGCTGGACCGCATGGCGGAGCATTTTGCTGAGATTGATGCCAAGATCGCGATGTTCGAGAAGGAACTCTTGGAGGATAAGGAGATGATTCGGAAACAGTACGAGGAGAAAGGCTACGTTGAGTGCGAGGTCTACGTCGACGAAGGAAATCAAGCTAGGGCGCCTCGTCCTGGAAGGAGTGTTAGAGATAGAGTTTAGGTTGTATACGATGTCTTGTAACAAACACATGCCTGCGAGCTGTGTAGGATATTTATCCTAAGTGTACTCGGTTAGGATTGTTGTTTAGATATCAACCGAGATACCTTGGAGATCAAGTTGTACATGTAAAGCTGTTGGCCATTGGCCCTATATATCAACACGGACTCACGGCAAGCCAAGATAGGCAGCCGTGCTTAATCTAGCGCAAACTCTTTCATGGTCATCAGAGCCATCTTCTTCTCCTAAACCATCCGCTGCCATGTCGTCCTCTTCTGCTCCTTCGTCTATCCTCGCGAGCCTTCCATCCTTCAACCACAAAGTCTCGGAGAAGCTCACCCGAGACAACTATCTCCTATGGAGGGCGCAAGTCCTGCCTCCCATCAGAGCCGCACAACTAGAAGGGATCCTAGATGGATCTATCAAGGAGCCGGCCAAGATGGTTGAGGTGATCAAGGACGACAAGACCAAGGAGACAATTCCCAATGCGGTGTATGCAACCTGGCTGGCGCAGGACCAGCTGGTGCTCGGCCATTTGCTCAACTCTCTTACCAAAGATGTGTTGGGGCAAGTGGCAATGGCGACTACGGCGGCTGAGGTATGGGAGACGCTTGAGAATATGTTCTCAGCGCAATCCCGTGCCCGGGTCACGAACCTCCGCATGCAGTTGGCGACCCTCAAGAAGGGAAGCATGACAACTGCTGCCTACTTCAACAAGATGAAGACCATCACCGACGAGCTTGCAGCTGCAGGAAAGAAGGTTGACGATGAGGAGATGGTATCTTTTATCCTTGCTGGTCTGGACTTTGATTACAATCCAATCGTGTCTTCGGTACTTGGACGTACAGATCCAATTGCTCTTAGTGATCTGTATGCCCAAATTACCTCCTATGAGTTAAGGTTGCAGATGCTCCAAGATCAACAGTCTGGAGGCCAGCAGTTTCAGTCGTCAGCTAACATGGCAAATAGAGGACGTGGTGGCTCTGGTCGTGGTCGTGGTTCAAACCGCGGCCGTGGAAGAGGTGGCAGGTACCCTGGTGGACGCGGCAACAGTCCTACAGGGAACAATTCTGGAGGACAAGGCACCTCCAAGCCGAAGTGCCAGATTTGTGACAAGCCTAATCACACCGCTCTTGAGTGTTGGTATAGGTTTGAAGAGGACTTCCAGCCCAGCAATAACAAGAATGCAGGATATTCGGCGGCCTATGGTGTTGACACCAATTGGTATGCTGATAGTGGAGCTTCCGACCACATTACAAGTGAGCTCGAGAAGTTGACAGTGAGGGAGAAGTATGGAGGGCGTGATCAAGTGCACACCGCCAATGGGACAGGTATGCAAATTAGCAATATTGGTCATACTACTCTACACTCCCAAATTCGTAAACTATATCTAAAAGATGTCCTACATGTGCCAAGTGCTCGTAAAAACCTTGCTTCCATTCATCGTATTACTTCCGATAATAATGTATTCCTTGAATTTCATCCCAACTTTTTCCTCATTAAGGATCGGGCAACGAAGACAACTCTTCATCGAGGAAGATGTGAAGGTGGTCTTTATCCTCTAGGGTTGAGTCAAGAGAGGTCAAGTCGGAGCAAGCAAGTTCTTGGAGTCAATAAGCCATCGACGTCAAGATGGCATAGTCGTTTGGGGCATCCAGCCTTTCCTATAGTAGCCCGTGTGCTTAGAGATAATAAACTTCCTTTTGTTAGTGATAGTAGTAGTGAGTCTGTGTGCGACTCTTGCCAAAGAGCAAAGAGTCATCAACTTCCAAATTTTGCTTCGAATAAAATTGCCACTGCTCCTCTTGAGTTAATTCACTCAGATGTTTGGGGTCCAGCACCTACCTCTGTTGGGAAGTTTTCTTATTATGTGAGCTTCATCGATGATCATACCAAATACACTTGGATATATTTGTTGCGCCAAAAATCAGATGTTTTTGCTGTGTTCCATGACTTCCAAGCCTTAGTAGAGAGAAAATTTGACAAAAAAATCCTATCTATGCAAACCGATTGGGGAGGAGAGTATGAGAGACTAAACTCTTTCTTTCAACGGATAGGTATTGCTCATCGTGTTTCCTGTCCTCATGCGCACCAACAAAATGGAGCGGCTGAGAGGAAGCATAGGCATATTGTGGAAGTCGGTTTGGCTCTCCTAGCTAATGCATCCATGCCTCTGAAATTCTGGGATGAAGCTTTTCTCACAGCAACTCGCCTAATTAATCTTGTACCTAGCAAGGTTGTCAACTACAAAACTCCCACTGAACTTCTTCTCAATGAGACCCCAGACTATTCCTCTCTATGAGTTTTTGGCTGTGCATGCTGGCCCAATCTCAGGCCATTTAACTCCAGAAAATTAGAGTTTTGGTCTAAGAAGTGTGCCTTCCTTGGTTATAGCTCTCTTCATAAAGGTTTTAAATGTTTGGATATTTCCACTGGGTGAGTATATATTTCTTGTGATGTAGTCTTTGATGAAGAAGTTTTTCCTTTTGCCTCACTTCATGAGAATGCCGGTGCAAGGCTACGGCATGAAATATCCCTCCTTCCTGAGCATCTTCTTAGTTCACATCCCGGGGGTGTAGATGGTATTGATCAATATTTTGCTAATGCTAACCCTAATGATCCTATAAGTGATGTGAACAGCCAGCAGGAAGTACAGGGGGATGATTGTGAGGTGATAGAAGAAAATCTGGTGCAAAATTAGCTTCCTGGCGCTGTACAAGGTGTTTCTATTGGCGCTGGAGAAAAAGCCAAAACGGGCACTGAAGGCGAGGCGGATCTTCCTGGCGCTGCAGTCGGAGGGGATTCAATCTCCCTCGGATCGCGAGCTGATCCGCCGGCGTCCGCTGTCGGGACTGCGCGCGACAGTAGCCCGCGACCGCGTCATCCTGCAGCACGTGGCGACGCGGGACAGGCGGCATCCTCCCCACCTGCGACTGCGCCTGAAGCCACCGGATCTTCTGCGGCTTCTTCAGGATCAAGTGTGGCCAAGCCAGAAGTACAGTGCGTCAAAACCAGGTCACAAAGTGGAGTCTTTAAGCCCAAAATATATACTGATGGCACTATTCGATATGCAAACTTTAGCTCCACAGGTGAACCAACAAATTTAGAGGAAGCTCTCAATGATCCAAATTGGAAGAAAGCAATGCAAGAGGAAATTACGGCACTACACAAGAATGAGACTTGGCATCTTGTCCCTCCTGTTAAGGGTGCTAATATCATTGATTGTAGATGGGTATTCAAAATAAAGAAGAAGGCAGATGGAAGCATAGAACGGTACAAAGGAAGATTAGTAGCCAAGGGCTATAAACAATGTTATGGTATTGATTATGAAGATACGTTCAGTCCGGTTGTGAAGATAGCAACAGTGAGACTAGTTTTATCCATTGCTGTTTCAAAGGGCTGGTGTTTGAGACAGCTTGATGTACAGAATGCGTTTCTACATGGTGTTCTTGAAGAAGAGGTATACATGCGGCAACCTCCAGGATTTGAGGATGCAAATAGACCCCATTTTGTGTGTAAGTTGGATAAGGCTCTTTATGGGTTAAAGCAGGCACCTCGAGCCTGGTATGCAAGGTTGAGCGCAAAGCTATGTGATCTTGGGTTTAAGGCGTCAAAATCAGATACATCTCTATTCATATATTCCAAGCATGGTGTCACCATCTTTATGCTTATATATGTAGATGATATTATTGTAACAAGTTCCTCTCCAGAAGCTGTCACGGCATTGCTAAAGGACTTGAGATCGGAGTTTGCACTCAAGGATCTTGGCGAGCTGAATTATTTTCTGGGAATTGAGGTAGTACCAATTCAAGGAGGCATTCTACTCAAGCAAGAAAAATATGCAGGGGATATCCTAGCAAGGGTTGGTATGACCAAATGCAAGACGTCTTCTACACCGATAGTTGCGACTGAAAAATTGTCGAAGACAGATGGTGATCTATTATCACCTGAAGACGCCACAAGATATAGGAGCATTGTAGGAGCCCTGCAATATTTAACTCTAACACGACCAGACTTGGCGTTTGCAGTAAACAAGGTATGTCAATATTTACATTCGCCCACTACAGTGCATTGGACGGCTGTTAAGAGGATCCTAAGATATGTCAAAGGAACAAGTGATGTTGGTCTTAAGATAACAAGGTCCTCATCTATGTTCTTGAGTGGGTTCTTAGATGCAGATTGGGCAGGAGATATAGATGACAGGAGATCAACAGGTGGTTTTGTTATTTTCTATGGTCCTAACATAATTTCGTGGAGTGCTAGAAAACAAGCCACTGTGTCAAGATCGAGCACTGAAGCTGAGTACAAGTCACTTGCAAATGCCACGGCTGAAATAGCTTGGGTGGAAGCGTTACTAAAGGAATTGGGAATGAAGCTTAGATGTCCACCACGTCTATGGTGTGACAATCTCGGAGCCACTTATTTGTGTGCCAATCCAGTGTTTCATGCAAGAGCGAAACACATAGAGATAGACTTCCACTTTGTAAGAGAGAAGGTCGCAAGAAGACAACTAGACATTAGATTTGTCTCTACAAAAGATCAAGTAGCAGATGGTTTCACCAAGGCATTGGGAACGCGACTGTTTGAACAATTCCGAACCAATCTAAACCTAATCAAGAAGCTCGGTTGAGATTGAGGGAGGCTGTTAGAGATAGAGTTTAGGTTGTATACGATGTCTTGTAACAAACACATGCCTGCGAGCTGTGTAGGATATTTATCCTAAGTGTACTCGGTTAGGATTGTTGTTTAGATATCAACCGAGATACCTTGGAGATCAAGTTGTACATGTAAAGTTGTTGGCCATTGGCCCTATATATCAACACGGACTCACGGCAAGCCAAGATAGGCAGCCGTGCTTAATCTAGCGCAAACTCTTTCAAGGAGAAGGGCTCGTTCAGGTCTTATAAAAAACGGAAAACAAACTAGAAGAGCGAACTAAGTATTTTTACCATGTAATTCTTGTCTAGTGCTTTTATTCCTAAGTTTTACACAAAAATGCACAAAAGCCTAAGCTGCTCCTCGATGCTGGTTCATATCAATGGACCTGGCTCATCATATGATTGGTATGGCATAAGGCAGGTGTAGAGCTTGTATTCGATGTGCAAGCCTCTTCTACCAATATTCGTAAGTACTTCTCGTGTTCCATCTGAGTCTGACATAAACGTGTCCTCCTTGTCACATGACCAAACCATATAGACCTCACCCTCTAATTTTCTTGTTTTTAAATATTCAAATTTATGTATATTGATTAGTTGTATTCAATATGAACTTTTTAGATTACTCTAGTCTGGTGGATCATTACAAAATCAACAACCTACATTATTTTTTAATCAATGTAAGGATTTTAGGGCCTTAAATGTGGTAGCTTCTTTAAACGCTATTGTAATATGATAACAATATTGAGCTAATGATGGATTCATGTCCAAGTTGTCTCACATCCTGGTGAGAGAAAATGGAGAAATACTTTTCTTCTAGAAAAAATTATGCAACCAAAGTTAATTATATTGATTGCACTAACATCATGTTTATACATTGAGTGTGCGGGTCTCCGACCACACATTCGCTAGTCGGCCGCGCTTGTCATCGTTCGCGGTGCGATGCGCTTGTCAATCTGTGACACTCGTTCTTCTCTTCGGCGTTCAGTTAGCTTGCATTGTGGCTTCTTTCGCTCATCTCTCTTTCAGGGTTCTCGTATATTAGCTGTGTGAGTACCTACAATCAAGGCGTGGTTGAGACCATACGCGGACTTTTAGCGTGCGAGTGCCTGGTGTTGTATTCCATCGAACACCCTGGTGGTCTATGGTAGATGTATTTTTGTGCCTGTATTAGCCTCTGTTTAGTCCCGCGAATAGGTAGCTAGCTTTTTTTAGGCATACTTTATTTCAAAATAAATATATGTAATTAGTTATATTTAGTCATGTCATGATAACAAACCAATATATTATCATGTATTTTACTCTTATATTTTGTGGTGTATCTTTTTTAACATGAATTAAATAGAAAAGAAAATATTTACTGAAGCAACACAAATCAATTTTTTTGCCATCAACATTTTTTATGTAAGTTTTCGTCATATTACAAAAATAAATCCTTATATTTTAGTAGAATGTTCCATTTATTTATACTATAATAGTGATAGTTATATTTAATTTTGAATTTGACGTTGTTGTTATGTCAAAATCCTCTTTCCTATTTTTGTTCTCCAATTACCAATTGATATAGCTGATAGCTCCCATACATGCATGATCTCATTTTTGTTTTATGGTTGTGTTGCACCTTTTTCTCGTTATAAACTCTGCCCTTGAGTTAATAAATATGTTGTTGTCGCATACGAACCGGAGTATATCCTTACTTCCTTAGTCTTGTGCTCATCACCTCCTTTTGTTCTCTCTAACAGCCCCCCCCCCCTCGTACTTTCTATCTCCACCCGCACATCTTTCCTCTGCACATCCGCCTACATCTCTCCCTCACCCCACTGCTCCATTTGTTGCCCTCCCCCTTCTCTTGCTCCTCGTTGTAGTGAGGAGCAATGACACCACATAAGGAGCGGGCGTGGATTGTGAGCACGGGTGGCGGCGTCAGTGGACGGTGGGTGCGAGCGTGAGCGACGACAGGGATCTCTCTCTCTCTCTCTCTCTCTCAGCTGGTGAAATTTATCTCTCCAAAATCTTCCCTGTGCTTTGTCACTATCGTTGGTGCCAGCATGGTTCCTTTTTATGGTGATTATATCGTCATGACCCTTCATATATATTTTTTGTCCTTGTAATTTAGAAATTATGGGGACCAAAGCAACTTTTTTCCCTTAGTTTTGACTTCTTCAATGTCACAATATCTATTATCATATTTAGATTTCTCAATCTAGATTTTCTTTTAGCTTTAGGGATATTAAATTTACTCCAATTAACATATTGGATACGTATAGTAAATTTTGTAGTTATCGAAATAGAATTAAGAAAAACCAACCGGATATAGCAATATGAACTAATGGGAGTAATCGTCCCTACCGTTGCAAAATAAGAGCATGTACAACGGACTTTATAGTCATCCGAATAGGATTAGGAAAAACAAACAGACATGGCAATATGAACAGTGCCAGTGTTGTATCTATACTATAAGGAGCGAAAACAATTGAAAACAATTCTCATACAATTCGGGCCCATCTTACCCCTCACACCGGACCCACCCGTCAGGTTGCATGATGACCAAAAAGGTGGAACAACCATAAAAATCGCAATTTGAAGAGCGTTTCTGCCAAAATCGTAATTCTTTTGTCACCCGAAGCTCTTCTACCCGCTGTTGTACCCATCTCCCGCATGACACGTAACACAATGTCTGTCCGTTGTCCGTTCCCTGAGGCCTCCCCCGTTCCCTTCCCGATGCACATTGGGACGGCCCAATAATGATCGAGCAACAAGAAAAAAAGGTGTACATCCGCAAACAACATCTTCGTCCGGTAAAATACATCGGCCCGCTGCGTCAGCAGCGCTAGCACGGATTAGCAATTCAGTGTGCAGCAGCACTACACTTGGATCAGCTACGGATGGATCAAAGGTGTTCCTCGGTTGATCTCTTCTTTGTTGTTTGATTCGTTAATATGTGAGAGATTCATGTGACCAAAGAGATCAATGACGCCAGATGCTTCCTTGCCTTCTGCACGCATCCGAGCCACCATTCGAGCACCACTCAAGCAACGTCCAGACTTCGGTTTGCCAAAGGTCAGATGCGATGGTCGTGTTTGCACCCGTCATATGTTTTTGGAGTGGATAGGGTAGAAGGACTATGAAAGGACTAAAAAAATCTGGAGAGTGTTTCTGCCAAAAAGGTAATATTTTTCTCACCGTGGTCGACGCTACCCGCCCTCCATACCTACACTGGGCCCACCGCACCCCCACCCGCACCGCCAACTCCCCCACGTGCCATTGCGCGATGCGTCACCGCGCGACCTCCCCGCCGATCAACGACACGGCCACGGCCACGCCACCGGCGCCACTCACCGCGCCACCACCTCCTCCTCCCTGTCACCTCCGGCCCAGGCACCCCCGTACATGCCCACAGC
This sequence comes from Cenchrus fungigraminus, assembly GCA_036936925.1. Taxonomy (NCBI): domain Eukaryota; kingdom Viridiplantae; phylum Streptophyta; class Magnoliopsida; order Poales; family Poaceae; genus Cenchrus; species Cenchrus fungigraminus. The sequence continues at coordinate 126,316,259 of CM072777.1, forward strand.
CGCGACGCCCTCCACGACGCTGCCGGATGCGCCTGCCATGGCCCCCACCACTCCCTGACAGTGTCGGCGGTCGAATGCGGTGGGCGGGCGGCTGGACCCGATGTCTTGAGGCCAGATCTGGGCGCGGCGGCGGGGTCAGAGCCAGAGCTAGAGGGTGAGCCGGTCACCGGGGCGGCGCGCAGACGTCGACCCCGCCTCAGGAATCTCGGGGACCGACAAGCGCGGTGCGCTATTGCAGCCAGGGAAGATGGTGTCGGTCCGGAAAGGGACAAGGGGCGCGCGTCGCCTGCCGCTCCTGGCTCCGCGCATGGTTGTCACAGACGACTACCTCAAGATGATCACGGCCTTCTTCAGGAACTTCCAAGTGTTGCACCTTGTCTGATGCGAGGGATTCAGCACCGATGGGCTTATTGCCACTGCCGCCGCCCAACGGAGCCGCGCGGGAGGACGCCGGCGGTCTGGGGTACTGGCTGGAACCAGCCGAGATGGCGGCGGCAGCTCGACCGCGCGCTCGAGGTCGAGATCGTCAGGGCCTCATGGGCCACTGCACCGATGCCGTCAGGGGCCTGGCACTCGCGCTCGAGGTATTCCCCTGCGACCTACAAGGCTACAACAGCAGCTAGACCAGTTCATGGATGGCAGGTGCGGTCTTGTTCTCCTTCTGCGTTGTATTTTGTAGCGTCATTTGTTCGCACATGGTGGTGAAATTGCGAGAAATTTAAGAGTACTTATACTACTATGTTAGCTTACCTGCGATTAACAAGGAATGTGTGTAATGCATTTAGATGATGATATCATCAATTAAGAATGCAAGGATCATGGCTACCAGGTATCAGCTTAAGCAGCAACAAAGTGTTGTGCACTTTGTATCCTCGCGGCCATCTGACAGAATTGTTGGAAATCCCATGCCTGAGTCATAGCAGATAGAGTTTGTGATTCCCCCTTTGCCTTAGTATGGTGGATGGATAGCAGATAAAGTTGTGTGTCGTCCATTCATTGTTACATAATTCGTTGTCTTGTTCTTTGGCATCAGTTGCTACTTGTTGTATATGCACATGATGTGTGCATAATTGTAGTCTGTTCTCTCTACTAGCTTGCTTCGATTACAAATTCGTATTGGTTATAAAACTTAACCGAAACTCAGCCAATGTTTTATATTAGTGCCCTTTTTTTTGGCTAAAACTGATTGTAGATCATTGTCCCCAGCACGGCAGCAGTCCACCTGAAGATAGCATAAACCTCCATCTTTTGCCACACCCCACATTTCCATGGTCTGCATGTCCCACACAGAGGTATTCCTAACCTCCGAAATTTTTTGGATTGGTCATGATTTCATACAATCATCCAATAGTTGTGTGATATGGTTTACCATTATTTCTCTTTAGATTGCTTATGCATACTATGTGAGTATGGCTAATTTCAGTTGGCTGTTAATTGGCTATATGCATTATGACTGTTACTTCAAGGTATCTCAAATAAAATAAACACAAACTATGTTGTTGTAGGTAATAATCAGATAGTGGAAGGATGCAGTTCCTTGATAAACTGAACTTGTGGAGCAAGAACTGGTAGAAACAAAAGGGCAAGATAATGCACTACAGGAATTGTCTGACTATCAGAAGTGGGATCATGATCAAGCTAAAAATATTAACATGAGGTATAAATATTCTTGGCATTTATAAAGCTACCAAATCAACTGAGTTTTACTTTTCTTTCTTTTGTCCACTCTACTGGTGGTAATCAGATTGCTAACACAGATTGCTTATCTTTGAAGTGTTTCTGTCCTCTGCTGGCAGCATTTCAGATGTCTCAAGGGAATTAGAACTTGGCTGACAATGCTATTAAGCATTGGGACTGGAGTTGGGTAACAATGTTATATACACTACCAGAATCTGGATATTTCGTGAGAGTGCAAAACATGTCACGAAATACGGGTTCACTCTCACGAAAATAATGCGTGAGAGTCAACCGTCACGCATACACTCTCACGGTAATAGACACACGAAAAACACATTTTCGTGAGAGTTCACCGTCATGGATTATTTTCATGACGGGAAATCCATGGAGGCCACCCTCATGAAAACAATGTTGCCACCAGATTTGCATAGGCATTTTCATGACGGTCTTCTTCGGTATTTCGTGAGAGCTCACCTTCAGGAACTGATTTCGTGAGAGTTCGGTATTTCGTGAGAGCTCACCTTCAGGAACTAATTTTGTGAGAGTTCAGTATTTCGTGGGAGGACACCTTCAGGAACTAATTTCGTGAGAGTTTGATATTTAGTGAGAGCTAGCCTTCACGAACTAATTTCATGAGTGTTCCAACAACCCACAGGAATTAAAGTATCTCATGAGAGCACACCACCAGGAAAATATGTTCAGTCCATTAGAGTATATTTTTGTGAGTTCAAAACCTTCATGAAAATTACCAAACAAGAGCATAAACCAAATTATAAATGCACGTAGACAACCCAAATGCCAATCCAACACATAACTAAATTCCAGATCATAATATATTCCAACCATCTTAGTGTCCAACCATATTACACTAAAAGTTTTACTTGCTCATAGTCCTAATATAAAGATCCAGCATGATAAGTTGCAGCCCGTAATCCTAACCATCCATTATAACAAGTTCCAGCACATACACATAGTTACTACAGCACCAAAAGAAGCTGAAGTTCCAGCACATTACACATAGTTACTCCATCCAAGTGTGCCCCAAGGATGGCTGGTTCACAAAAGAAGCCAAAAAGGTTAGCAATGGTCAGGTTCCAGTCACATCCATTGCATTAGTTATCGCTAAAATCACCCCCATTGGTATCACTCCCATCCTCTTCTCCATGGTTGTTGCTTATGTCGTCATCTTCACTGTCTCTCAAATCATCATTACCATCATCATCTTCGAAGTCATCAGAAATATCAGCGTCATCATCATAGTTGTTACTGTCATCCATCTCATTGTAGTCCTCGTCATCATCATCAGTGAGAATGTTATTGGCATCGCTAAGCATTTCAAGTGGGTGAGTGGCAGCATGTGATGATGCAGAGACCTAAAAATATCAAGTATGTTTGAATTGTTCAATCTTCAAGTAAAAAAAGATTATACAGTGTGCTCATGTTCTTTCTATAGAAGCACTAACTATTCTTTCTAGAAAACTAGGCTCAGGTTTGGTGAGTAGAACCATATTTACCTGATGACGACGAGCATCAAGATTTGCTAGATGGATCATTAGATCAGCAGGTGGTTCCTTATTAAGATCTTCAAAAATTCTCTGAAAATTTGGAAGTGTAAGCACATTAAATCAATCATATGATCAATAAGTTGTTACATGATAAGATATTATCTATTACCAGCATAAGCTCACGGTTAACACCATTTTCCTCAATGAGAATCTCATTATTCTCATTTAATTTCTTATTTGTTTGTTCCAAGGCATCATTCCTCTCCTTCAACTGCTCACATTCATCGACCATGTTTTGATAAACAGCAGTGTTTGCTGAAGAACGATGGGATTTAGCTGTTGCTACAAGTGCTTGCCTTTCCACACAGCCATCACCTATTGGCACTCTACCATGGGCCATACCATTTTCCATGGCATACAATGCTTGTACATCTAGATCTTTTGAATTCTCAGGTAGTTGTGTGCTTGTACTGTAAACAGCCTGAAAGAAAATACCAGAGCATTGATATGTAGTAAGAAAACATATATTTGCCTGCCTCTTGCTGATTACAGAAGCAGCCTTGCAAATTAATCCTGCACCTTAACTACTGCAAGTGATACTAATCCATCACGCATTCAAAGTTATAGACCCAAAATTCTATAATGCTCTGGTAGGTATATAACAAAATAGGGAGACTTAAAAAAATTGTTAAATTTTACAATTTGTCTCAGGTTAGTATACATATACAGTAGTATTACAGTAGTATTTGTCTCAGGCTAATACACAGTAGTATTTGTCTCAGGCTAATACACAGTAGTTAATTTTGCATAAATATATTGCATGAAATACATACCAAACGCTTTCGCGCTCTCCGACTAGGAATGGGAGCGCTTTTTCCAGTGCTGTCCACTTTTTTGAATCCAGACTTCATCACAGAATATGTATTCACGGTGCCAGCCTTATCAGAGCCAAATTTATATTCCTACATGACCACACAATTGAATTTCATAATCTTTGAAAGCTGTGATTTCATACAAGAGACTACAACAGAATAAGGATTTCATACCAGCAATTGTCGTGTCTCTGCAAATGGCCTCGAACCTCCCCTGTTCTGGGCTGTATCTTCAGACTTTAGGCGTGCAGCTTGAGCATTCTTCCTCTTTTTCATGTACCCCTCACTTGTCCAATACTTTGACAGAAAGCACCAAGCATCCTGAGGACACCATGCCAGCTTGCTGTTTATATATTCTTCTTCAGTAAGATTTATGGTGCGTGCTTGGCTATCATTGCAATTTGCATGAAACTTAACAGCATCCAAACGAGTTTGATGTATCAAATCAGAAACTTTTTTTTGTAGATACGCATCCAAATTACGGTCTGCATGTCTCACATGATTCCTTGATACCTTGAACACTCTCTACATACATAGAGGAAAATGTTTCAATCAAGTAAAATAGTAGAGCAGAAAAGGTACATGGTGATTAGTTTCATTACCCAGAATTCACACTTGACTAGTTTGGCATATGTTACTCCAGTGCAGTCCTTTTTGAAGTAATAATCATGCCACGACATTGCTGCCCGTCTTTCAACAAGTCTGCCTTCCTCATCACGGATATCGACCATACCCGGGTACAAGCGTCTGATAATAGCTCCAACTTGTGAACCATACTTGTAGTCTCTAGGGTTGTAGTTCACATAGTTGAATTGACTGTAACAAAGAATATAGCATCTCAGGTTGCAAATTTATGAGATATAGTATTGAATGAACATACACAATAGTTATAAAAAAGCTTCAGCAGTAAAAAAATGATATATATTAAACCAGCAGTGCATATCATAGTACTAATAATAGATTAGAGGTAGCAGAAATGTTTCAGCATATACGCACCGGGTACCCACAGGCTCCAGCATAACCTTCTCATTAGGTGGAGGCACTCTTAATTGTGTCAAATTTCTTTTTCCTCGTCCTCTCGCCTTTTTTGGAGGTTCATCCCTAACCAATAAAGAGCCACTTGCACCATCATTGGACTCAAGACAACCACCAGTGCTCATTTCTGTGTTGATTTGATCATCAGCAGCTCGTTGAGAGTTGGCACTACCACCATCAGCAATGGTCCCTTGAGAGTTCCCATTGGTGGGTCTTTGAGAGTTGGCAGTGCTACGACCAGCAATTGTCCTTTCAGGGTTCCCACTGGTGGGTCTTTGAGAGCTCACATTGGCACCATCAGCACTGATCCCTTGGGAGTTCCCACTGGTGGCTGTGGATGCCCTTTTTTTGTAAGCCCCCTATGTCGAAGCCCGTACATGTTCTGCATTATAGTGAAATGTAGATTAGAGACACATTTTAGAGAAACAACACAAATATAGTAAATGAAATCTAAATGTCAGATGAAAAGAGCAGATATTTTAAAAGGTCAACACAGATAAAAGGAAAAAGTCTACATCACCCCTTTAACTATGGGGTGTGGACTACATAACCCCCCAACCTATGAAACGGTCTAAATCACCCCCTGAACTTTTCAAAACCAGTCAAATTACCCCCTGAAGCATTTTTGAAAAATCATAGCAAATCATAGAAAATTCATAAAATGGAAAATCCAATTGTGTTCGATTCCAAATGAGTAGATCTACAAAGTGAACATATAATATGGTATGCTTTAGTTTATTTTTTTGGTTGTAGCTTTAGATCTATGATTTTCTTCATAGCTGTAAAAAAATGTACTAAAGCATATCATATTATATGTTCATTGTGTAGATCTACTCATTTGGAGTCCAACACAATTGGATTTTTTATTTTATGAATTTTCTGTGATTTACTATGATTTTTCAAAATTGCTTTAGGGGGTAATTTGACCAGTTTTGAAAAATTCAGGGGATGATATAGACCGTTTCATAGGTTGGGGGGTTATGTAGTCCACCCCTCATAGTTGAGGGGGTGATGTAGACTTTTTCCCAGATAAAATAAGCAAAAATTGAATGTTAGATAAAATAAGCAAAAATTGAATGTTAGATGAAAATGTATCCAGCAACACATAAAACTTAGCAGAGGTAGTAAGCCTTCAGCAACACATACAACATTTAGCATTACATTACTTGTAGCAGTACATTACTTAGTAGTACAACCAAACTTATTATAAGGAAAGAGTAATCTAAAAATCATCCGGGTCATTAGGTGCATAATCAGGCGAATCATCTTGATCATCTTCTCCATCTCCATCAAATTCTAGATCATCCATATCTTCATCTTCATCTTCAACTTCAGTATTCATTTGGGCCAAAAATTGGAGATCAGTTGGATTGGTTATCTCATCAGAGGCAACAGGAACTATGTTGTCTAGGTCAGCCCCTAAATCAATGACAAAAGAACCCGGCAGCCCATCCTCTTGATAGAATGACACTTTTGTTGGCTCATTAGGAGGATTTGGGTCATCATTGGTTTCATTTGCTGGAACATAGTTCCGTGGAGACACAATATATACAACCCACCAATCTATTAAGTCAGCTTTATCATTGCATGCATAAGGCAAATAATAGACTAGTTTAACTTGACTCGCCATGACAAATGGTTCAAGCACTGCAAGTCTAGAAGAATGCTTGATCTCCACCAATCCTAAATTTGGAGTACGCCTTGTTCCATCTGGTGTGGGATCAAACCAGCAACAATCAAACAACACCATCTCTAGCTTCAAGTGACCTTCACATTTTATTTTTATGATATCCTTAATGATACCATAATACTCCAACTCGTTGTCATTTTCATCAATACAGGGCACACAAACTCCACTATTAACCGTGGTTAATCTGGCTTTTGTCCTTTCATACTTTTCAGAGCGAAATCTATACCCATTCACATCATAAACCCCATAGCTAGTCACCATTCTGCGAAAACCAAATGATATTTCACGTAATGCACTATCAATTGTAGGATTCTGTAAGCACTGCATGTCAACAATAGTAACAATGTGTTAGTTTTAGGAGTATAAAAACAGTGCTAATGTGAATTAGGAGTATTTAGCAGCATTACTTCTTCTCTGAACCATTCAAAGAAGTTAGGACCATGCTGCCCACGACTGTTTTTGCATCCCTTCAACCTCAACTCACGGAGTTGGTCAGGTCTTGGTCTAATTCGACTCTTCCAATGCAACTTATCAAATTTTCTAAGGGTCCAAAAATAAGTTAGCAAGTGTCAACAAACTAGAAACAAAATATACTAGGACTCAAGGTTGAACATGCACGTACTGGAAGAATGCATCCATCTCTGACATGTTTGTCATAATGTATAAAAAAGCAGCCTCATATTTCTCTTTTGGTAGCTCATGAACACCCCGAGGGCACATGTAACGGCCAGGGACTTGAAAAACTTCAAGGTCACATGAACTTTGGAAGGTAGCAGCACCATCATCATAGCGAGGAATCTTGTTCCTAATTGACCGAGCTTGGGACCTAAAAAAGAGAGTGAGGAAATTTGTTGCCTCCTCAACTAATTCAGCCTCAACAATGCAGCCCTCAACACGTGCCTTATTTTGTACCTTGGCTTTAAGTTTTTGGATTTTCCTACATGAACCCGAGAAAGCATCAAGAGAAGGCTATTTTTGCTAAAGACTTAGTACAACAAGTTATGTTTCTTTACCTCTCATATGGATACATCCAACGGGATTGCACAGGCCCTCCTAATCGAGCCTCACGAGGAAGATGGATTATTAAATGTTGCATTGGATTAAAGAAACCAGGAGGAAATATCTTCTCTAGTTTACAAATAAGAACAACAACTTGCTGCTCTAAAGAACATATGGTATCCTTGCTCAACTCTTTGGCACATAATTGCCTATATAGAAAGCTAAGCTCAGCCAAAGACAACCATACGCTGTTTGGAAGAAATCCACGGAATGCAACAGGGAGCAATCGCTCCATGAATATGTGGTAATCATGGCTCTTTAGGCCTAAGATCCTTTTTTGTAAAAAGTTAACCCCTCTTCTAATGTTCGCTGCATAGCCATCAGGAAACTTAAGTTCTTGAAACCATTTAAGAATTTTTGGCTTGTCATCCTTACTAATACAAAATGGGCCTCGTGGCCTGTCCCAATTTCCATTTGCCTTCAACTTCAAATGTTGTGATGGACGATTGCAAATATCAGCTAAATCTTTCCTTGCCTTGGCATTATCCTTACTCTTGTCTGGAATATCAAAGCAAGTATACCAAATAGCTTCAGCCATATTTTTCTCGTTGTGCATCAAATCAATGTTGTGTGGCAGCAACAATTTTTTAAAATATGGAAGTTGCCAAAGGCCAGAAACATGGGTCCAGTTGTGCAATTTACCATAGCTTTTCCTGTCATCTACGAATTTGTTCATTTGGGCAAAGATCTCCTCCCCTGATAAAAGCCTTGGAGCCTCATCAAAAACCACTGTGTCCTTACGAAATGCATTACTTTGGAATCTGAATTCATGGTCTATAGGTAAGAAATGTCTATGGTTATCAAACCAGAAAGCCTTGCGACCATGACGAAGTCTAAAAGCCTGACAATCACTTAAGCAAACCGGACATGCAAGCTTACCATGTGTGCTCCATCCAGAAAAAATGCCATAAGCAGGAAAATCATGGACTGACCACAGATATGCTGCTCGTATTTTAAATGTTTTCTTGAGTGAAGCGTCCCAAGTGTCTACCCCTTCCCACAAACTTATTAATTCATCAACTAAAGGTTGCATTAGAATGCTTAGTTTCTTTCCCGGATGTTCAGGACCTGGGATCACAAGGGAAAGAAATATGTACTCTGATTTCATGATTGAGCATGGTGGAAAATTCAATGGGGTAACAAACACTGGCCAACAAGAGTAAGGTGCTGCCATGAAACCAAAGGGGGTAAAACCATCTGTTGCAAAAGCAAGACGCACATTTCTAGGTTCACTAGCGAAGTCTGGAAAGTCTTCATCAAACTTTTGCCATGCTTCACCATCACAAGGGTGCACCATTTTTCCAGAGGCGGATGGCTTGTGAGACTGCAATAGTTTTGCCGTGTCCTTATGCAAATATAACCTTTGCAGCCTATCTGTGATGGGAAGGTACCGCAACACTTTGCGTGGCACTCGACCATTACCTTCTTCATAGCGAGACATACCACAAACATCACATTTGTCTTTGTTTTTATTACCTTTGTAGTAAAGCATGCAATTATTATAACAAACATTAATTTTGACATAGGCCATACCGAGACCCTCAAATAGCTTCTTTGAATGATAAAAGTCCTTGGGCAACTTAGATTCTGGCGGCAATAGTTCATGGATCAATTCTAAGTTTGCCTCAAAGTGTCCAATTGACATGTTATACTGTGCTTTTAATGCCAGCAGGCGTGCCATAGCAGATAGGGAAGAGTGTGATGTATTCTCATGTACTAAGTGATCAACACTTTGTACCATCCTATAAAAAGCTCGAGCATAGGCAGGTGGCTGCTCATCAATTGGTGGTGGATTGTCACCAACTAGGCTGGCCAACATTTCATCCATGCGGTCAGTTTCAGGAAAACTCCCATCATGTCCACCTTCAACATAGGTACTGTCAAGTCCCTCACCATGTGCTGTCCATATTCTGTAGTCTTCCTTAAAGCCAACTTTACACAAGTGCATCTCTACTGTTAACCTATTGTGCCTAACACAATTGCGACATAACGCGCAAGGACACTTAATGGTGCCGTCTTCAACTATATTAGGCATAGAGAAGGCACGATCCAAAAACTGGTTGGTATTGTTTGTCCACTCATCAGATGGGGCCAGTGTGCGAGACCAACCAGTGTACATCCAATCACGTTCTAACATCTCTTTTGTTCTGGTTTTATTAAAAAAAATTCTGATTTAGATACACAATAAATTCACACGGCTGTCAAACAAAGAAAAATAATATTTTCTATAGATTTAACAAAAATTCCAACACAATCGAATCATGATGTTTGCATATATATAGCAGATAACAACACTATTTTTTCACCATACAGTCGAACATCAGAGCATTATATTCTAATATACATTAAACAGAAAACTTGATTCTCAGTATATATGGATCAATGCAAACTAATAATGAACAAAGCATCACATGAGTTAAGTTCAAATGTGATGAAAATGTTGCATTTAGAACCAGTCTACCAGATCTGGCAAAATTGATACTAGACACAACATAATTTATCAAAATCCCAATTTTGGTCAAGTGCAAAAATAAGTAAAACACAGTGCGAATTGCATCCAGCATCTTCATATGGGTATACCACGACACAAAAAAAATTGGGAGAGAAAGATAAAAGCTTTACTCAATTTCATTGGATGCAGGAAGCGCAGATCGGCGGGCCTCTCTCCTCCAAGCTCGGCTCAGTGTCAGTGCTGCGCTCTCCTCCAAACCAAGCTGGGCTTCGCTGCTGCCTTCTCAATCCTGCGACGGAGGGCAAGGGTGAGAGCTCGGTGATGGCAAGCCGTATCCAAGACGGCGGCGGACTGACAGGTGGCGGAGGTCGATTTGGGATCGACCTAGGGTTGCCGGCGGCGGCAGCCTAACAGCAAGATGGGGCTCCTGCGGGGCGGCGGCGGCGGACTAAGAGCACGGCGCGGCTCCAGCCGGGTGGGGGCGGCGGCAGGAGAGGACGACGGCTTCTTAGGACAGCGGCGGCGGGAGCTCCACGGCCATAGCGTCGGGGGATTTTTTTTTTCTTCGCGAGATGTTGGGGACGCGGGGCTGTGGTGCGTGGGATGGTGGACTGCTTTTTTTTTTGAGTGAAGGGATGATGGACACATGAAAAGGCTTGAGGGGTGTGGGTCGGGTGTATATTAGGCCCAAAAAAAATAGCGCGGCCGCATGGGCTTAGGCGCCAATGGCAAACTCTCAGGCGCCAATGCCAAACTTAAGCGGGAGTTTCAGCGCGAATCAACGAAAAAAAATTTCGTGAGAGTTTATCAACACGAAAATCATAATTTTCGTGGCGGTGTCAAGTCACTCTCATGAAAATACGTTTTCATGACGGTATTTACAGCACTCTCATGAAAATGATTATTTTCGTGAGAGTGTGTTTTTCACTCTCATGAAATACTGCCCCTCTCACAAAATTTCCATTTTCTGGTAGTGATACTGCCATTAATGGATGATTTCAAGATTTTTCTGGTTACAGCTTAACCGGTTTCCTGCTGCCTTCAGTGAAAATTTGGTAGCATTAACTAGCTTGTTAGTATTATCTGAACTTCACACTACTGTGAATTTACCTAATTTTTTGCTAATTAGTTAAATGATACTTTCTACTCTGTTCTCAATTTGTAGCTACTATATCTGGGCACAAGGAGATGTTGATACTAACTTTTGTTTGAGATTGTTTTTCTCACATAATGTTAATTTTAGAGCTATAGTTCTTTATTATTCCCTCACTATGTCATGTTTAAAAATGAAGGGCGTATCAATCTTCTGATTTTTGTCAACCTGCTCACTGATGGAGAGAGTTAAGAAAATGGTACTAATTCAGCATGTTGGGGAATTTTAGTACTCGGTGAAGCAGCTGCAGCTTTAAAAGCAACTTGGGATTCATGAGTAATTTTTTTACAATGAAGATGATGAATCGACATTGACAGTGTAGACTCGAGGAACCCACTCACAACAATCGTGTTGAAAGGTTTTACAAGTTTTATTATAGACAAAATGAGCTTTACATTCGATGTGTCAAATGAGGTGCATCTATATAATTAACAATATATTAACTTTTTGTATTTTTCATGTTCATCATAAATATATTTTAATATATGTTTGCATAACAAAATGTCTACACTTTTGGTTGCTGATTTGGATTATTAAATGTCCCTAGATCATCCTTCCAAACTCCTACGATTTGTTCTGATGTACCTCTTTCTTGGGAACTAGGATGTTCAATTTTGTGATGAATAATTGATTGATTTCACTATTGGGAACTATAATTTCTTCTGATGTTACCCTTTTTTTTACTATGACTGCTTTGGAGTGAGGGTCCCCTCTGTGTTCATTTATTTGTTTGAAAACATATAGAACCCACCTATCAGATAATTGAAGAAGTGGACCCATAAAAACTGAGAGTATTTTTTCACTAGTTGCACATCTACTCGCTGGTTCGTACCCACCCCCTGTATCCAAGTTCTCCTCACGTGAGGGAGGAAACACCGCGGTAGCCCAACGACAGCTTCCTTTGCGGACAGGGATGGAAGAAGTGCGATCGTCGTTCCCGACAGCGTGATGACCTACGCGAGTTCCCGACGAGCTCATCCCGACCAGCACGGCAAGCTCCGTAGGGTCCATGGCGGGCGGAGGTGAAGACACAACTCAGACGGAGCTCGAGGTCGGCAGTGCCGGCCCAAGCCGCTGGATATCTTGCTATAAAAGATTTTGTTGAGTGCAGTGTGATAGACTAATGAACGGAGGAGATAATGGCTTATCAGGCAAATTCACTTTTGCTTGTTTAAATGTTTGTTGCTGAAGTTAATCAACAAAATTGCGATTTCTAAGATTTAAAAAAATAACATGTGTGTGCCGTATGTGCACTTTACTAGTTGGTATTGCGAATGGGCTTGTAGTCAAATGGTAGGACGGTCCAGTGGGACGCTACCCACCAAGGTTCAAATCCTGGTGCTCGCACCTTTTCCTGGATTTATTCCGGGATTTTCCAGCGATATGCATTAAGTGGTAAGCGACATTCCCGTCGACGACGAGGCGCCAGTGGTGACTTCGGGAATCTCCAGATCTGCCGATGCTCAGTCCTTCGGAGGTGCTCATAGGGGTAGAGTTTACGTACGTGTGTTCATAGGAGTGAGTGTGCATGCATGTTGTGAGCGTCTGCGTTGTACTGTGTAAAATTCTAAAAAAAACTTTACTAGTTGGTATTTAAAAAAGAATAAATTTTGCTATTTAGTAATTGTATTTTGCATAATTATTTTAAATTAATATAGTTAGTGGGTGGTCATAAAATCTAAGGGCGTGCTCGATTCCTGAGCAAAATTTGCCTCGCCTCATCTGCGCAATAGCCTTGCCTTGCCAGCTGAGGAGAGCTCCTGCGGAAGCAAGAAAAATCGTGCTAGCGCAGACATCAAGAAGTACTTGCCGGGAAGCCAAACACTACTTCTTTGCCTCATAGTGTAATAGTGGTGGTTTCGATTTACGTGGTAGTTTTTTTAACACTAATAGTGCGGCTACATTTACCATGCAAAAAGTTTTATTTTATAAATGTTTTGTTTATAATATACTTCATACAAATAAACGTGTACATAGGGTATAGGGATACCTAATCAACACGAAAGCATATATAAAATAAACAATTATGTGAAGTAGTCCATATATACTGGTTACGGACTCATCATCTTTCCTAATAAAGTAGAGTGAGAGTAGAATTGTACTCCTTCAATATTGGTGACCGGTGAGATTGTTTATCTTTCACCTTTTAATTATGAATTCTTTTCTTTGGTTTAATACTGACTCTTAGATGATCATAAAATCCAACAGTCTGAAATCTTCTCTTTTTTCGATTAACGTGAGAATTTTAGATCCTCTCGGCGATGACTTTTTTTAACACTGTAGTATTAAGATAATAGATCACATGAACCACTACAGGGAAAAAAACTAAAGTAACAATCTCACTTGATGGTTTCTTTCATGGGATGTGATCGGCTCTTGGTTTTGTGGCAGTCTGAGCGGAGTTGATGTGATGCTCTTTGGAATAATTGTGCCGTACGTAGGTATCTCCCGGCTTTCCATCCGGAACTGGTGAGGAAGATTACGAGAGCCCCCATGGTCCTCAAGCGTTTCTACAAATCCATTCTCCGGGCAGGTGACTGTCGCGGTATTAAAAAGTCATTGTGCATGGGATTCATCCAGCTTTTGCTAGGCACTTTTGTTTTTTTCTAGCTTCCATCAGAGTTGATGATGAAGAAGAATAATCCGGCGTAAAATTTTATTTTAGTTTTCTTTTTTATATATTTTTACTGGTTTTGTTTTTCTGAATACAAATTGGGTATAATCTGATGAAGAAGAATAATCCGGCGTAAAATTTTATTGTAGTTTTCTTTTTTATATATTTTTACTGGTTTTGTTTTCTGAATACAAATAGGGTATAATCCTAGGATGTTTTCTGAAGACAAATCTGGTTTGCCTCAGTTCTAACAGAACTCGGCTCGGAAGCCGCCGGCCGGCCGTGGGTACTCAGAAAACGTGGATTTGCCTCATACGGAACCCGCGTATGTCTCTCGTAGTGTCCTCTCGACATAAAAGAAAAAACCCCTATAGAGGCAGAGGCCAGAGGACGTAAGCGGATCCGCGGAAATCACCGGAACGGATTATGGATCCGCGTTCTTCCAAGAAGCTGGCCGCAACGATCGTGGATCCTTCGTCTACGGCGGCGCCGGTGGCCGTGGTGAATCCTTCCTCGGCGGCGGCCGCGGCCTCAACGGCGACGGCGCTTCTGTACAAAGAGAAGAAAAGGATGACGAAAGGAAAAGAGACTTCCGGGGCGCCGATCACCGCGGCTGCGGCAGATGAGAAGAAACCAACGAAAGGCAAAGAGAAGGATAAGCCGGCAGGTGTCGAATCTTCTCCCGCCGGTGCTACGGCTGTTAAGGAGAAGCATAGGAAAACGAAGATGGTGAGGACGTCCCAGTCGCAAGTCGCAGATCGATCTCTTCCTGTCCTACAACCCGGAGCCACTTGATCCAGTGCCCCATATCAGCCAGGAGTACCTGGACAGTTTACCCACCAAGGACTTTCTGGAGTGCTACGGCTTGCCGCTGGTCCGCATGGTGGAGCCTCTTGCTGAGATCGATGCCAAGATCGCGATGTTCGAGAAGGAACTCTTGGAGGATAAGGAGATGATTCGGAAACAGTACGAGGAGAAAGGCTACGTTGAGTGTGAGGTCTACGTCGACGAAGGAAATCACGCTCGGGTGCCTCGTCCTGGAAGGAGGTCTCGTTCAGGTCTTGTAAAAAACGGAAAACAAACCAGAAAAGCGAACTAAGTATTTTTACCATGTAATCCTTGTCTAGTGCTTTATTCCTAAGTTTTACAAGTTATTTCTCTATAACTTCATGTCTTCATCAGATAGAACTTAAAACTATGTGGTGTCAAGTGGAGCTTTACTTCGTAAGCTTCCTATGACTTCGGATGACAGAGAATGTACCCGGAACAACAGTTTCATCCCAACAACGTGCATTCACTGATGAAACTGACAACAGTACTGAGTTCTAATGTGTTCTCATCTTCTAGGTGAAACTTGGAGAGTATGTGTTTACCTAATTCTGAATCTGAACCTCTACTGATTCCCTACAGACTAAAAAAAACAGTGTGGTGTTGCATTATATTTATGAACAGCTAATCACTCATCTTCATTGCATGCAACCTTCTCTTAGGACATCATACATATCATATATCCTCTTCGAATCTTTTGATTGTACCTACATCGAAAAAACGAGTAAGACATCAGAAGTATCTGTATCTGGGTGCCATTGACGAATAGCCCAAGTAACACATCAACCAACCTTCCTATGTAGAAAGATGGCAGCATCAATAGTCCCTTCTGCGTAGATTGAACGGCCACAGACATTGTGCTGGAACTCAAATGAAACACTGAAAGGAGAGCACAGTATAACCAACAAAGATGTAAATAACATGCTTCAAGTTGCTCTGATGAATCACATTCAACAGACCAATAAAACCAGCAATTATTGGGTATGCTTTATTGTCAGTATGATTGATTTACAGGACAATGTTTGTCACCTGTCATCAGGAGATGTGAGATGGTATAAATGGAACGCATGCCCTTCAATGTGCTCTTCAGGGACACCCACCATCTCAAGCTGTTGCTCAGGATCCCTAATCTTAACCATCTGCCAGCCCAGGAGGTAAGAGAATAACAGCATGTAACTGAAGCTTTAAACCATAGCTTTCAAAAATTGGACAAGTACTGTTGCTCACAACAATTAGCAACATCCATGGTGTTGTAACAAAACAGGGGGAAAATATCAGTAAACAATATTAAACACTGTAAAATGGGGAACTATTTTTGAATAGAAATTTTCATGAGCTGATAAGCAGCCACCCATTAGGGACCATGAGATGGAGCAGCCAGCCCCAGGTCATGCTTGCCCCAGAATTAGATTCCTTATTTAGCGATAAGATCAAATTGAGTTGGTTCCTTAATTCTAGAGATTGGTTTCTTAGGTTTCGAGTCAACCCATCTATATAAGGATGGGACTGTATCTCTTTCCATTAGCAAGAAATAGATCAAAAGTTCCTTTCTCCCTCTATCCCCACCCACAACTGCCAGACATATAAGCATGGGTTCATTGTGGTCGTGCTCCTTGGGTTCAGAATCATCTAAACTATGCCCGTGACAGAAATCCACATAATCAATTATGCAAATACAATCATGTCAACAGAATCCTACCACGGATGCACTTATTATTTATAGTTACCATTTGGATATCTGGACTTTTAATTTGAATAGCCCAGAGTTCATGAGAGCACTAATAAAAATTGCAAGTAAAATGTTTTCGGGGGTACAAACAGCTGTTATCTCAATAAGATTAATAATTTATGTAAATTTTAAACCATAAATGTAAGCATACCCGGTTCATGTCATATGATATGCCCATTTCCTCAAAAGAAGCAATCACATCTTTAGCTGTACCAGATGTGTCCAGCTTGCCAGCTTGATGGGATTCCAAAACCTGGAAAAGAAATGCATGTCAGTCACAGTTACAGATCTGATTGATGGTGTGACCAGGGATCATAAGTTAAGCCACTAAAAATGTCTTTAGCCTGAAGATCTAAAAACAAATCACAGAACAGACAACTAACTGAAGAACCTGCAAAGAAGCTTAAATGATTGTTTTAGTAGAAGACTAAATATTTAAATATAATCAATCTTTAACTCCTAACTCCTAAGGAAACATTCAAGGCGGAACTGTACCTCTAAATGATATCCTGAAAAAGACCCTGGAAACTGCTCGGCCATGATTTTCATTGTAGCAATAAATGCAACAACCTGATCACGAAAGAAAAAAAAAGTCACACAAGTCGTCCATGTTTTCAACATATAAGTACAATAAGGTCAAACTATAAGTGCTAAACTCAATTGAATAGATAACCTTTTTCTAGTATACCTGTTTGCCCATCTGTGGAGATATTAGTGCATAGTTTTTTGAATCTTGTACTGACTTGTAAAGTAACTGCTTGTCCCCTCCAGTTGTGCCCATCACAAATGGCAAACCAAGTTTGCAATAGTGATCAGCGTTAGCTGCATAATGCAACAGTATTTTTATGTTTCAAAAGAGGTGAAGGCTTTCAGGTAGAACTCAATTTATTAGTTTAGATATTCTACGAGAAGTTTGTCGAGCATAAAAATGTATTATTCTTTACTTGCTGTTATCCTGCCACATAATCGAAATGTAATCATTAACTTTTAACTTAACAAAAAATTGATAGAAAATTTTCAAGTCATACATTTTGCTGTGAACATAGCAGCAAAGAGATACTGTATTATATGAACACAATGATGCTTAGCAAAAAGACTTGAAGGAATATCTTAAACTACAATCTCATGATCCCACTAAGAACTTTGTATAGCATATTGAAAAAATAAAAAAGATAAACTCTTTACAGTTCACGGAATCAGGTGCCGTGTAGTCCACAACAATGACATCTGGGAATTCGTCAATGACAGATGAAAGAACATCCTCTCTTGCAGAAGGACCATATATCCGAATGTCCATTTGTCCAACTTGTATTGTTCTATCAACCTTCTCCCTACTGCTGAATGAAACAGGGACTAGGTGAAGGCCCCTAAGAGCAGCAGCCTCAGCAACAGATAATCCCATCTTGCCGGTGCAACCATTCACCTATATAATGGAAGAGGAAGTTTGAACAGCTATCCTAGTACAAAAATGCATCCAATTACACAAATAAAACATTGACATTGAGCATCCACTTAAAATTGTATTAGAGAATTGAGAAGCATTGATTTTTTTTATAATAAAACTGTTATAATATGAAGCTAAAATATAGTGTTTCCCTTGTAAAGTATTAAGTTCTTTCATCTTTCACTAAAGAAAAGTGGATACAGACTACCGATGTAAAATACTAAATTACATATGGCATGGTTGATTAGCTATAATTGTGCCTTTTATTTCCAAGTTTTGGTGGTGTGCGCCAGGTACAAATGGTGGTGTGCTTCCCTCGGTTATGCTCCCTCCCCCGGAAGAGTAACAGTCTAACAGAACATGTGAAAGAAAAGTGCTGAATTGACTGAATGACAACCCATGACCAAATATTTTTACATTCATAATAAGATATTGTTGCTCCATTATATGTATGGCTGACATTATCATCCTAGAAAATGAAGACCTCGCGAGTTGTGAGCACATTTGACCAAGCATTAGATTTTACACAGATTTATCTTCCGAAGATCCTGGATCGCAAAGGCCGCATCTTCTGAACCCAAAACAAAATGATTTGAACCCTCCGATTCTCTCAAAAGGCAGTCTAACCTACTGGCGGGGGCGTAAGACAATAGCCCAACCTGGCAGTGGCATTACATCGAACACGTAGGACGTGGGACATAGCCACATAGGTGAGAACCATTACGCGAGATGGCAGAGGCAATGAGTTCCGGCTCAGCGTCTCCGCGAACAGGCTAGCGGCACATCAGAGACGACCAGCGAGATACGTACCAGAATCGGGAACGAGACGCTCCCTGGCGGCTCTGCTGTATCTCGAGCGGACGCCATCGCCACCGCGCTAGCACAGCGCGGCGCGGCGGCTACACCGAGGCAGCTCCGTCTCGGACAGATCAAGGGACGCGAGAAGGTGGTGTGTGGTGGCCGTACCGACAGCATTTTCGAACCCCGGCGGCCGGCGGCGGATGGCTTCGACTTCGAGCACGGCGTACCGGATATGCCGGACCACTGACAGATGGTTTATCTCGCTCGAGTGCAGCCGCTCCGTAAGATGGATGGACTCGATCGGATTCTGGCTTGGGCTGGCTGAGACTGTCATGTGATGGGCCGATGGGCTTACGGTCCAGATTAACTCTATTCTGGTTGTGTGTGTGTTTTTGAGAATTACAATTCTGTTGTGTGTGTTGGAGATGTTTTGTCAAAGGCGTCCTTCTCTACTCCTAAAAAGAATGAACCCAAAGAAAAAATTGGTACGTCGTTTTTCAGTCCGCCCCGCGCGTCCGCCTCTGCTCGCGTCCGCGCGGCCTCCCACCGTCGAGCTTCCTCAAAAAAAAACAAATCCCCGCGCCTCCGGCCCTCCGCACGCCCTCCCTCTCGTCCCCCAAAACGCGTCGCCCTCCCCGCAATCCCGCGCCCTCCCCTACGTGCTGCCGCCGCCGTCGGCATCCTCCTCTCCGTCGTCGGGATCCGCCGCCATCCTC